>OX422224.1:97572547-98845432 GCA_949130495.1 Sambucus nigra | reverse complement strand
TTTGTTACCAGTTATTGAAACTGATATGTTATATCATATAAAACAATTGCTATGAACTTTTATATCACCAAAAACATATAACAATTGTCGTAAAACATATTTGTAGAAGCATATCAAAATGATATAGCCTTTGATCATGAGCACTCCACTAAGAACTAGTTAAAAAAATTCTTAATAGCATCATAAGGTTTGTGAGATATACCACCCCATTATCCATATTCTAAGTTATCTCAATTTCTTCTAAGATATGGAATGAGGTGCCACTGATAAAAAGCCAAGCTAATTAGGATAAAAAAATTCATTATTTCGTTTATACAATACATAACATATGTGCATGTGGAACATTAGATAGACATTATTTTAGACAAAAATAAACACACATACATACATAGACATATTGTGACAACCCCTATTTTTCACCTACAATTGGTCACGCTGATACGCCGAAGATTGGACACGTCTAACAATTCATACCATTCTAAGCATCAACTCATAAATATAAATATTGAATATAAACCATACACACATGCTAATAAAGGAAATATAATAGTCTCACGGCTTAAACAAATAAATCCAATTACCATAGTGACATACTAAACGGTTTGTACATCACCATTTTGAATATTACCGATTGTAATGTTATAAATTCGGGCCTATGCCCATACAATCTTTGAATGGCATAATAATACCTCATGCCCATAAATTTTGAATAGTATTGCGGTTCCTATCTAGGTAACGCTAGAAAACATTTTTTGTGATTTTTTTAAAAAGACGGAGCCACTTGAATTTATTGAAAATAAAGAGAAATAACGTCTCATAGGTGGCGCTTAGAAGAACTAGAGATAACATAAGAAAATGAGTAACATTAGACAAAATTCACATGTTTGACATCATAGCCTTCATATGCATGCTTGATATGCACAAGCTTGGCTTCATGTGTAACTATTATGCTGAAATGTGTTTTAGCACCTCTTGATTAGCGATTTTGGGATTCAAAATGGAGGCTTGAATTTAAATTATCCATTCCTTCAAAAGGTTGTCTACTCTTTCATTCACCTTTTTAATTTCTTCATTTGCTAGTTACGAATTAGATTTGGAGTCTCCAAGAAAAAAAATATCCCCCTTTACTTTATGGTTCATATCATGTTTTTTGGACTTGCTTAAGGAAAAAGAACTAAGATGTGTTTTATGCTAATTTTTTTCTATTCTAAAAAGCTCATCAAAATCCGAGCCATGATGTTAGAAGAAGTCATCCTCACTGTCATCAACCTTGTTTTTATCAACCACACAATTAGGGCCAAAATTTGAATTTTTTACACAATCCTCACTTGGTTCACTTTCCTCACTCTCACGAGCGTGACCTGAATCTGTCATCTGGATTGGATCTAAAGGTAATTCAACATAGAGATCTAACCCGCGTGGAGAATCTAGTTAATTCTTTCTATAGAGAGCTATGAACTCCGTTGTGACACCTAGCCTATTATAATCTCGGGTGATCAGTCCATTATTTAATTAAACATGAATCATTAAAGATTTTATTCTTAGTATCACTATCGAATCACAATTATATTACTAATACCCTCATGGTCCGGTGTCAAATTTTTAATCTTTTTATTAACATGCAATAATTTGAATTACTAAATCAAATTAGTCATTGTAGTAAACAACATAATAAATGAAAAAAAAAATCTAACTGAATAAAAGTGTCTGGAGTAAAAACTCCAGAAATAAATCCACATAGAGTAATTCATAAATAAATCCAAATTCAAGAACTAGAAATAAAATAGAAATACAACACTACGAATGGGCAACATGCCCAACTGGAATAGATAAAATGAGGAACATGGCATGAAAGAGGTGGAAGCGTCTACTACCGAGGTCCTGCAACGTCGACAACAATTGCAGTACGTCAAATCTAAATGGACTCCTAAGCCTGTCGTCCCTTTGGCTGGGCACCTAAAATATTTTTGCAAAAAATCATTTGAAACGGGTCATAACCCATGTAAAAGAGTTTGAAAATATTTAAGCAAGTATTTAAAATGCATTCAGAGTAGATATTATATACATGTTAGCTTCATTTGCTCTCACTTGAGATCCTCACCTCTCAACTATTATGCACGCCTAACGTATTCCCCCAAACCAACCCCGTTACATTACCTGACCTAACTAGTCCCACTAAGTTTCTACCTGCATATTAATTCCTGGGCCCGCCCGTATTGCCCATTCAACACATTATCAAATTTCTAAACTCTGTAACTAATTTAAGATTTCCAATTAGGTATTTATTTCTGCATGCTTAGGTTACTTTAGATATCACCATCTTTTTTTTTCTTCTACTATACACACAGTGGGATAAATAAAACACACACACACACACACACATATATATATATATATATATATACAACTCACTTGCTATATATACGAATATGGCATCCCTAGGCTGAGACCTGCAATGCATGCATACTCTGCTATCGAGTCCTGGTACATCATGTACTAAATTAAGGACTCTTGGTTCGGATTCACACTCGAACTGTATATTAAAATTCACACAATTTGGAGGCGAACTAGTTCTAAGTCTTTGGGCTACGTACATACCTAATGCACCCGAATGACCGGTCACACTCTCATACACACAAGTAGTGCTCAGCCCCTAAGTTCTATGTGCTGAGCTACAAGTCAAAATTCCCCCAATGGTCTCATCAGAATAAGACTGACCACGACGCGGAACCTCCAATGATAGCATGTAGCGTAAGTATATTCATACACATAAGAAGTCACACAATAGTTATTCACACAATCAATAAATACATATATATTCAGTATAGGTATTTACATGACCTATTATATATGTCCCTATGTATTATATACCTCACGGATATCCTACGTATCATCATTTTTACATTTTACTTCAAATCGCACATTCCCGAGTATTCCCCACTGCAGTGAGATTTTCAATAACCCTTTAATATATTTCAGTAGTTAACATAATCATACTCTACTGGTCTATGTCATGGGCTCTCTATATATCCCTGTGACTAGATCTCATTCTCTCGAATTCATTACATTACAAATAATGTCCATTTAGCTTTAGCCCTTAAATTCTCCTTATATGACTATGTCCCAATCTTACCAAGGCCTATTGTATCCCATAATATCCCTCATTATGTTTTAAACATGTCCTATCAGTGTCTCCGATAATAATTCAAAATGTTCGGGGCATAAATAAGGGAAAATGCCAAATTTTGAAAAAACCGAATCGATTCGCCTTATCGAATCGATTCGCCTACGTGCCTAATCAAATCAAAATATTGCAATTCGTCTCCTTCGTTCAGGTTTTGCGTTTTTCACCATTGTTAACACCTCAAATCTCCATTATTCAGTCTCAAACTCCCAACCAAACCTACTAGCCCATATATTAACATGTATGAGTGAATTCTAACATAATCGAAACATTAAATAATCAAGGAGGGTCTTATAAATCGAATTATTTCTTCATTTAAATTTCAAAAACCCTATGTTATTCTTTTTTTCCAAGAACATCAACCAAATCTTATATTTGTTCCAAGTTTTAATGTTCCAATCCTTAATTCCGTATTACATACAAGAAGTAAACATATCCATCAAGATTTCTGCCCAAGAACATGAATTAAATCTTCCAAATCAAAGCCAACATTTATATATTCACGAGATTATTCAACGTACACTAACATGGATGATATATACGCTCAAAATTAGAAAGATAAATACTTGCCTCAAATAGCATGTCTAAATTTTTGCAGAATAATGGTGGGATTACCTTCATCTCCTCTCAATCTACACAACTATAGTGGTGGTGGTGCAAGAATGGTGTGGGATGCCTTGGAACTTCTGTCCTTCCTCCTCTGTTAGCCTCTAACAGATTTTCTAACTTCTAACCCTAACTCCCTCACCCAACCAGATGGTATAAAATTAAAAAATTCGTATGGTCCTTTGACCTTAAAAATTCAAAAGACTGAAAGACCCTCTCGGGGTGCCGGTTTGACCTAAAAAGGCCCCAGGACCCAATCCAAATCCCCGAGTACACTTTTCTTACTATTTCGATAATTCCGTACAAATTGACACACTCAAAAATGACCATTTGGATTACTCATACTTAATTCAAATTTGATCTCGTAAATTAAAGTACCAACACGGCTGACACACGCGTCCCGATTAAAATTACCATAACTGCCGTATTTCTCACTCATGACAATTATAATCCATTCTCAGTGATTTATTACTCGTTCACTAAGTAATACTCAATGTAATTTATAAAAATAAATATTAACCCTTGTCTCTCTAATTAATATTAGTTTAACCCTGATTAACTTCCAATTAATATTCCAATTTTAATTTAATTAATCCCAATTTAAAATCATTAGAAATATAGGGTATTACATACTTCTCTCCTAATAATGAAATTTGGTCACGAAATTCAGAAAAAGAATACCTGGTATAAATAAATCTGGATATTTAAAGAATTGTTTTAGAACATGTATTATCATGGTAGGATGGGACGAATATGCATATTAAGATATTATTACTATAGTGGTATATTTAAAATCATAATTTTCCATCAATGTGCTCTTTATTTGTCACAAATGTAGAAAAGTTATAAAGAAATATGTTAATGTTTTAAAAATTGGTGTATTATACTTATTCATAAACCACACTTTCTTAAAAATCCTTATTTGGTGCATTTATCTATGAAACCTATGAAACCTCATTGATCTCTTGCATTTTTTTCTTCCTTAATTTGTGTTGAAGCTATTGATTTGTTAATTTAAAATGGTTCTTTAAGAATGCAAATAAATCCTTTTGACTCGATCAAATAGCACCAACTTTTATTTTTTAAAATAAATCGTCATATAAACCCAAGAATTAATATGAAGCAACTTTGGTGGTTTAGTTTTATTTATTTGGAAGATAAAATAAGAAGAGTCCATTAAGAATGTCTAGTCTTATAACCCATTTGCATTTGTGGAAGACATTTGGAATCCATTGAACATATAAAACCATTTTTGATTCAGAACACCTTAAAATTACGTTCATCCAACACAAAAATACACTGCACACACATAGCATCAGCCCCCTCATTACATATACTAGTGTATACTAAATTTGTTAATATAGAAGTGCAAGTCAACATTTAACATTCAACATAAAATCATTAAAAAAATCAAACCCTAAATTCTATATCCAAAATTACAAAATAAAATGAAAATGCAGATCGAAAGGGAACAATACCAAAGAAAACCAACAACAAATGTCAAGTATAAAAAAATCGAGTATATGTGCCTTAGATATATACATCCAAAAGTTCAAATTCATTTTCTTTTATACCATCACCAAAATCCAGAGCCGAATGTTTGGAACCATCAAAATCAAAATACCCTATCATAAATCTAAAATCACAAACATGCCAAGTCCAGTATGTCCCCAGTTGTAAAAATTAAAAATACCCTTAAAAGAAAATTCTAGCATGCATTTATCCTTTAAATCCTACCATTGAAGTCCTAGTTTTCAAACCATTAAAATTGATATATATATATATATATATATATATATATATATATATATATATATATAGAGAGAGAGAGAGAGAGAGAGAGAGAGAGAGAGAGAGAGAGAGAGATACAGTCCTGCTCTTGTGCGGACTAGTTCGCATTTAAAGAATACGAATCGGACAAGTGTCACCTGACGGTGAGCCCAGAAAAGAGAGAGAGTGTGCCTATAATTTAGGCGATAATTTCTAGGCGTACCGTTAGGTGACACATGTTCGGTCCGCATTATTAAAATGCGGACTACTCCGCACAAGAGCATTATTTTATATATATATATATATATATATTTGCACGTTCTCCTTTAAGGACTCCTTACGGTGCAGACCCCAGTACATACAATTTTTTTAAAATAGTAAAAAAATGAATTTTTTGATAAAACCTCATCATCTCCAATTTTTTTCATCAAAAAATTCGATAAAAAAGCCGTTGAGATGAGGTGATATGTAAAAAAAAAGTATAAATATGCATTTTCGACCGTTGAAATGTTGGGGATCATCTCACCTACGTTTTGATTGAATTTTTTTACGAAACTTCATGGATATGATCTCGATAGTGAGAAGATCACATCCATGAAATTTCATCAAAAAATTCAATCAAAAAAGCGATTGGCACCGACCCAACATTTCAACGGTTGAAAATGCATATTTATACCATTTTTTACATATCACGTCATCTCAACGGTTTTTTTATTGAATTTTTTGACGAAAACAATTGAAGTTGATCTTATCACCGTGGACATCATATCCATGAAGTTTCATAAAAAAAATTATTTTTTACTATTTTAAAAAAATGGTATGTACCGGAGTCTGCACCATAAGAAGTCCTTACAGGAGACTTTCTGTATATATATATATATATAGGGAAAGGATCAAGTGAGGTCCCACTTTGAGGACCCTGAATGAGGACCATTTTTTTAAAATAGTAAAAAAAATATTTTTAGACTGACTTTTTATTTTTATTTTTAAACATTTCAAAAGCGCCATAAAAAAATAAACAGTTCAAAATAATTTTTTTTGCTATTTTAAAAAATCGATCAAACTTTGTCAGTTTTAAAGTTTTAAAAACTGACAAAGTTTGACCGATTTTTTTTTAAATAGTAAAAAAATTCATTTTGAACTGATTATTTTTATATGGTCCTACTGAAATGTTTAAAAACTATATAAAAAAAATTAGCTCAAAAATATTTATTTTACTATTTTTTCAAAATTGATCTGCACCAGCGGTATGCAAACAGGGGTCCTTATGAGATCATCTCTCTCTCTCTCTCTCTCTCTCTCTCTCTCTCTCTCTCTCTCTCTGTATATATATATATATATATATATATATATATATATATATATATATTTCCGTAATTAATTCAATTAAAATTACAACACACTAAAATTACTAGTGTGTTGTAATTTTAATTGAATTAATTACGGAAATATATATATATATATATATATATATAAATATTAATCGGGGAGTGAATGGTTAATGTTTAGAGAATTTATTTACTAACTGAATAGTAATAATTTAATTTCATCGTTTCAGTTATTAATGACAGGGTATGCACTTATTCCAGCCGGGGGTCGGTATAGACTAAATTGGGTATGAGATAAGAATTTTTTATAAATTAATTCGGATGCCAATTCTAAGTGCGCGGTTGTGTCCGGATGGGTCGAGATAGTCAGAAAAGAGTACCCGGGAGTATTAATTGGATCTCGGGATATTTTTGGGCATAGTCGGGCCCACACGGGGTGAGTTGGGCCACTTTAATTAAGTCCACTAGGAGAAAAACGGGATTTAGAGTTTTAACCTAAAGGAGGGATTAGAAAATCAGCAACCATCTCAAATCTAAGCCTAGGGCTTGAGAAGGAAATTGGGGGAAAGCTTAGCAAGAGCAATTGGGAGCTTTTGGAGTCAAATTAAAGGGTTAATTTGGGGTGTTCTTCGTCAACCAATCTCTACAACAACGGAATCAAACCCTACGAACGATTCCAGGCAAGTGGTTAACTGTTTTGATTCTTAAAGTGTGATAATCAATTCATATCATAGTGATGTGTAAACCAAAATTCGTTTTGGGGATAAATGGGTACAAAAGGGGGGTTTTGTTAATGGAACCATTGAATGAAATTTAAGGTAAGAATTAGTTGTGCTATATAATTCTGAGTATGATTATCTTGTTTGAATGAGAAAAATCGGAATATAAAAGGATGGAATTTGAATTTGAAATTTGGGATTGTACCCTAGAAATTTGTGTTCTTGGGTGGGTCAAGATTCATAGTGTTAATAATGTTAAAAGGTTTAGATGATATTTGTAGTTCATGAGAAATGTTATAAGATGATTAATAGACTGATTTGAGGTTGGTTTTTGAGGAAAGAAACCTTGAAAGTTCGTTAATGGTGGAATTCAGCAAGGAAGGAGAGCTGGCACGAAGGGATCGATCGATCGATCGATCGGGGGGCATCGACCGATCGACGATGGGAAATTCTGGGCAGTTCGTCCTGTGTGTGATATAAGGTTATAAATTAATTTCCATACATTTATTAGTGATAAATAATTATGAAACAAATATTCCTAGAAATTTTGAGAGTGAGTAATTGGGACTAGGATGAATTTATGTGGGGCATTTAATGGATGAATTTGAGAGATTTTATTCCAAAATAGTGAGATACGGATCAAGTGAACTAATCCGGGTATATTGGTCAAGCGACCCCAAGGTAGTGGGTTAAGTTTGGAGATAAACTAATTAACTTAGAGTCGGGATATAGACTCGGGAAATATTTAATTTCGGGCCAAGTGAATCGAGTCCGGGTATGTTATTAATTATAGACAAAATATAATTGGAAAAATTATAGAAATAAAGGTGTGACACATTGTAGGCAAAAATGGGGACGCCAGGATTAATATTCTATTCCAGGGACACGGAGCTGTGGCATATGTGGATGCTAGCAGGAGTTTGGATTAGACGCATCATTCATTTATTCCTAGAGTAGGAATCTTGTATCAGTTTTAGTTTTATTTTGGGCTTGTCGCCCAGACTTGTCGGTACAGTTTTCAGGTGTAATTTATTCAGGTGTTGAATATTTGTATTGGATTATTTCTTTGGTGGCCAGTGATTTATTCGGCAAGTTGTGTAATTATAATTCAGTTTATTTTCATTCAGATGTGTGAATGATTTATATTCTATTTCCGCATGTACTGTTTTATTTAATTAAAAAGTTAAAATTGGCACCAGTTTTTGGAATACTAGGAGGTTAGTTTGTTTTAAAAAAAATTCGACAGTGATGCTAAGGATTATCCAATTGGGATTCCTATTTTAATTTGGTATTGGACTGATCACCCTATATTTTATTAGGCGGGGTGTCACAGATGGTATCAGAGAATCAGGTTGTAGTGTCCTTAGGATCTGTGCGGCTTTTCACGTTTCAGCTTGGCAATCTTTGATATAGAGCCCTATTATAGGATTGTTGTATTCTCATACGTGTGCGCATATACGTTCTTCTGCGAAATTTATATTTGAGAGTGAACTCATACCAATTCGGTTATCATTCCAGATGATGCCCAAGAGAGAGCAGCTAGGGCAACAGGGGGAGATGAGATGAGGGAGGCTCGTCAGGAGCAAGAGTTACGGCAACAACGGTCAGGGATGATTTTGGCAGCTTAGGGAACTGAAATAGTGACAGAGGCAGTTGGAGCAACGGTGGTCACAACGGCAGGGTACTTTCCACGGGATCAGCCACAAGTGTTAGTGGCGCTGGATGTTCAGACTCACGCGGAGTCGTCAGGGTGGAAACGAGAAAGAGAGGTTATTTTTAGTGGGAACCCACCAGAATTGCGAGGGGGTTCAGATGTAATTCTAGCGTGTCAAGGAAGAGAGATATCCAGCGTAACCTACGCATAGGATATTGCGATGAGGTGAGGAAGCAAATGCTAACCACTTTTAGTTTAGTGGGAGAAGCACTACAGTGGTGGGAGTCGATCACCACATTAAGGAAAGGGGCACACTAGCTATCATAGAGTTTTGGGTGCGGTTCGACCGCAAGAATTTTTCCTCCAGCGGTTGAGACCGAAGCGAGGAGAAAAATTTGTGAGGTGACTCAAAGGGGACCGTTAAGTGGCCGATTACGAGGAAGAATTCACTCGTTGGCAAAATTTTGTACCGGATGAGGTAGGCAAGGATAAGAGAAAGAAAGCAAAGTTTATGGATGGGTTAGTCTGGAGAATCAGGCAACATTTAATTAATAATTTCTCCTTAGTAGATTATACTGATGCCATTAATGCAACACTCCGGCACTGTCCGGAATATCGCTTCCTCGCGAAAAGAAGTGGGAGGGGAGTGGGTATTAGCCAGTCGGATAAGACATAAGGGAACAATACTAGTGGGGTATCCCAGCAGCAGACTGGGGGAGATCAGGGGCAGGATTTTCGGCAGGGAAATCATGCTAAACGATCTAGAACTGGAGGCTATTGGCGGGATGACCAGGAATCCCAACAAGGTCGGCATGGAAGGGACCAGTGGCAGGGTGAATGTATTAGAAGGTGTTTCGTCTGTGGGGAAAGCGAGGCACATGAAGAGATATTGCCTTAAGCGAGGCAGGGGCCAACTACAGGACGAGGTCTTGGATGTACAGCAACTAAAGCAAGTCATGGGTGCATTCGGGCAGGGAAAAGCTACTCCGGAAACCGAGAACCAGCCGTTGCAGCTGGAGTATAGAGGTAATTATTTTTACCCTAGGGGCATGGGGTATATTTTTGAGTGGCAAAGAGAATGTCACAATATAAGACTTATTTTTCACTAGAGTTCGCAGGTGAGTCGAACTTAGTGGGTGCGTTGGCGGTAGCAGTCATAGTATGTTGATAAACTTTTCGGAGGGTAGCAGAGTTCCTTGGTGTTCTTAACGGGAGAGTGGAGGTGTACACTAAGTGATTGTTTGAATTATGCGAAGAATTACTACTTTCGAGAATTACGGGAGTAGGGTTGATAATACTTTTTAAACATCGACTGGATAGCGATGGAATTTAACTATTGTGGATAGTGGTGTAAAATTTTGGTGTTCGCGACACCAGGGTAGGGTTGGTACTAGTTATCACCAAAGAGGGCGTATAGCCTGTATATATGTGGATGTATATATGTTGTATTGTGTGGTGCGATAACACATAGTGAGGTTTTGTGTTCTCACATTTTATCCCGGTAAGTGGGGATGTTTACTGATGTGAACTAGGGTGGTTAAATTGATTTTCGAGAAAAGAGAGATAGCTCGGGGTTTATTTTGCGCAAGGACAAGTGATAGTAAGGGCGCGGTATTTGATGTGGTCTTTGGTAGCATAAAGGTAAGCCTATATACTTTTGTGTTGAGAGACAAGTATTTTTGGAAAGATATTTGGACGTTAGCACATGGGTTGGGTATCCGGGCGGTATATATATATATGTGATATGACTATGGGATTCGAAGTTATGTTACGGGTTATGACTAGCATAGTCGGGTATCTTTCGTGCGGTAGAGAGCAGGGATAGGGTGTATGGGCACCCGGGTTAATTAAGGCAAATTTTCTGCCGTTAAGCGCGGGTATAGGGTGTATGGGCGCCCTGGCAAATTTTAAATGCATTCTTGTGTAACGTATGGTTAGAAGCGGATGGGATAGATGTAGCGGGCTTGGAGGCACATGACTAGTGAGTAATATGTGAATATTGGAACACAAGGTTTATCTTAATTTCGAGGAAGAAATTCCTTTGTAGGGGGGAAGTATGTAACACCCCGTATTTTTGTACATTTAATATTTCAGTAACTCAGGAATTTTAAATTACTAGTGTGTTGTAATTTTAATTGAATTAATTACGAAAATATATATATTTAAATATTAATCGGGGAGTGAATGGTTAATGTTTAGAGAAATTTATTTACTAAGTGAATAGTAATAATTTAATTTCGTCGTTTTGGGTATTAATGACAGGGTATGCACTTATTCCAGCCGGGGGTCGGTATAGACTAAATTGGGTATGAGATAAGGATTTTTTATAAATGAATTCGGATGCCAATTCTGAGTGCGCCGGGATTAATATTCCATTCCAGGGACACGGAGCTGCGGCATATGTGGATGCTAGCAGGAGTTTGGATTAGACGCATCATTCATTTATTCCTAGAGTAAGAATCTTGTATCAGTTTCAGTTTTATTTAGGGCTTGTCGCCCAGACTTCTCGGTACACTTTTCAGGTGTAATTTATTCAGGTGTTGAATATTTGTATTGGATTATTTCTTTGGTGGCCGGTGATTTATTCGACAAGCTGTGTAATTATAATTCAGTTTATTTTCATTCAGATGTGTGAATGGTTTATATTCTATTTCCGTATGTACTGTTTTGTTTAATTAAAAAGTTAAAATTGGCACCAGTTTTTGGAATACTAGGTGGTTAGTAAGTTTTAAAAAAAAATTCGACAGTGATGCTAAGGATGATCCAACTGGGATTCCTGTTTTAATTTGGTATAGGACGTTAGGGGGGGTGTCACACACACACACACACACACACACACACACACACATATATATATATATATATATATATATATATATATATATATTAAGAAGGCATGAACAATATGGTAAGGTGGATGTCACGTGGATAGCTTATAATTGTGTTAGAATTACCTCTAGTCTTTCGGGCATCACGTTGATAGGGCCAAAATTTAAAGCCTCATTAACCTCTCTTACCACCATATTAGAGGTATATTAAGAATATAAGAAAGAAGAGGGACATATAAGAGGGAATTAAAGAGAGACTTAGGGCGAGGGAATCATGGGTGAGTTGTAACCAACTCCTCATGAGTTAAATATACATTAACAATGTAGTCTAATTTTTCATGCACTTTGACCATGGGTTGGTATTATTTTTTTCACAATCGTAAGCCACAATTTGTTATTGAAATTTAAAAGGACTTAAATTAAAATATTTTATGATTGGTGGATGATTTTGTAATATGTGAAAATATTTTTTTTTTGTGTATATATATATATATATACATATACATATATAGTCCTGCTCTTGTGTGGACTGAACATGTATTACCTGGCGGTGAAAGGAGAAAAGAGAGAGAGTGTGCCTATAATTTATACGATAATTGCTAGGTGCACCGTTAGGTGACTCATGTCCGGTCCGCATTCTTAAAATCCGGACTATAATGCTATTGTACGGACTAGTCTGCATTTTAAGAATGGGGACTGGACATGTGTCACCTAACGCTGCACCTAGAAATTATCACCTAAATTATAGGCATATTCTCTCTTCTATCTGGGCTCACCGCGAGGTGACACATGTTCGGTCCGCATTCTTAAAATGTGGGCGAGTCCGCACAAGAGAAGGGCTGTATATATATATATATATATATATATATATATATATATATTTTGTCAAAAGGTATCATATAACCAAATTAAGAGTAATATTAGAGACCCATTTTGTGGACCCTTTTTTTAAACACAGTGATGTGTTATGCACATATTTGGTAGTATTTGTAATGGACCCCATGTGAAGTGTCGTGTTTTACTTCAAATGGGATCCATTACAAATACTATCCAATATGTGCATAACACGTCACTGAGTTTGAAAAAAGGATCCACGAGATGGGTCTCCCTATCATTATTTTTAAATTAATTACAAATTTTTTGATTGACCTAATGTTTATTTTTCCTATTCATTATTTTTATATAAAATATTTCTAAAGATTTATACGTAGCAAACTCTTATTTATTTGAATATTGTCGAGTAAAAGAATGGAAGCTTCACTTCTTGCGTATCTAGTTTTCCTAAATAATTACGCCAAAGACCTCTACACCTTGATTTTGTAATTGCATCCGAGATCCTCTTGCATTTCATCTTTTATGTTTTCCACATCGTTTCACTTTCCACGCTTAATTTGTAATGACTTTCTTTCATTTCCTCTTATAATATCGTCATTTCTCTTACCCTTTATTTAGTAACAAAGCCTATATGAACTTCATTTGCACTTTACAAATAACCTCCATGGGTGGATATAGGGAGGGGGAGACATGGGCTATAGCCCAGGTCCAAAAAAATTGTGAATACCTATATATTGATCCCACCAGAAAAAAACTATTATATCCTAGCCCAGCACATAATTGTACCCACAAGGAAAACACACACACACACACGCTAGCAGCTGTTAAAACTAAAAACACCAAAGACTCCTTTTAGGTTAAGAAGTTAAAACCTACCCACCCACTACCCACATACATATGCATCCCTTTTCCAAAAATTAACAAATTCATCTCTCAAGAAGAAGAAAACGGGGTGAAAACAAGGGCAAAGAAAACACCTGTTTTCGGCTCCCATTTTTTCTGTTGGATTCTAAAAGATCACTGGGTGCAGAAATTAGAAGAAACTAACAGTGGAGAAGGAAGACTTAATTTGATATTCTCACGTGTAACAGTTACATGGTACAAGGTTATTATATGCATAAGGCAGAGGTTAGGATATACATTTGAAATTCCAAACTGTTTGAATTGGTCAGGTAGTTCCTTATATAGTGGAGACAGTTATAGATATGTGATATTCTAATATGTCCCCTCAAGCTGACGGTGAATGGCAATTCCAAACTGTTTGAATTGAAACCGGTTTGATGTTAGGCCTTTAGTCGGAACATCAGCTATCTGGTCATGAGTCGAGATGAATTGGACTTGAAAATCTCTTTTAGCCACTTTATCCCAAACAAAATGAAAATCTCTTTTAGCCACTTTATCCCAAACAAAATGAAAATCAATTTCAATATGCTTCATGCGTGCATGAAAAATTGGATTCACGGAGAGATAAGTAGCAGCAATGTTGTCGCACCATAAGATCGGACGATGGGGTACTGGAATTTTTAATTCAGCAATAAGCGATTGTAACCAAATGATTTCATCAGCAGCAGCAGCGAGTGCTTTATATTAAGATTCGGTGGAGGAGCGAGCAACATTTTGTTGTTTACGGGATGACTAGGAAATTAAGTTTGAGCCGAAATAAATTGCATATCCACCTGTAGATTTTCCGTCGTCAATGGCGCCGACATAATCGGAGTCAGAATAGGCTTCTAAAGTTAACTTGGAATGTCTACTAAGAGCAACGCTTACGGGTAGTTCAAATTTAGATTCAACTAGGGCAAAAACAGCTTATGAAATTGAATGAATTTGCTACGGGTAAAAATATGATAGGGCAAAAATACAATATGCAGTCGGAATTAGGATTAAACGGCGTCGTTTTGGGAGGATCTATAGAAACCTTGGGTGGAACATGATGTTCCGCTTAAGGCTCTTTAAATATTGTTTTTCCACCCCCAAATAATTTGACATATTACGTTTTCCCCCCATATTTATTACCTCATCTACCCCACCTACATTCCAACCACAAAATTAAATTCAACTACTCTATTTAAATCAACCGACGGTAAATATTTTTTATCACTGAAAAAAAAAACAACTTCTAGCTACTATATCAGGTAAATCCTCTCTTATTATGTTTTATTGTAAATTACTTATTTGTTAATTTTTTTGTTCTATTTAATTACTTATTACTTAATGTTTTATTTATTTACTTAAGCAATCTTTATTATGTACAGAATACTAGAAGAAATTATCTTTAAATAATTTCTTATTTTCTATTATTTTTTCTTTGGTTTTGTTTATAAGAAGTTTTTTAAGTGAATGTTTATAAAAACTAATTAGTAAATGTTTAATTATTGGTTATGTTTTTGTTCGGTTCTTTAAATGTTTTTGTTCTTTAAAAAACTAATTAGTAAATGTTCTTTAAATGTTTTTGTAAACTAATTAGTAAATATTTTTGTTCTGTTTAATTTTTCACCTAACACGGGACCAATGTAACTCATAGAAACCAACCGTAAGGTCACGGGACCCCAGTCCAAGAGCACGGACCTAGTTCAGAATATTTGCACTTATCCTTGAAAACATGTCGTTAAAGGGCAAAGCCTCAAAACACCCACAAAACGACACCATTAGTGGCACCAACACCTCATACGGGACCAATATAACTCGTAGAAAGCCCTCGCGTGGTAAAAGGACCCCTAAGCCGAGAGCACAACCCAATTTTTTGAATATCTACACTTGGGCTGGAAAACATGTCGTTAGAGTGAAGAACCATTAAACCCCTCCCAAATGGTCCCATGAGCGGTGCCAACACCTCCCACGGGACTAATGTAACTCGTAGGAACAGACCACGTGGTCACAGTACCCCCTATCCGAGAGAAACACCTAAGTTTTAGAATATCGACACTTAGGCTCTAAAACATGCCGTTAGAGGGAAAAGCCTCGAAACACCCCAGAGGGCCCGTGAGTGGGCCAACACCTATCACGGAAAAATGTAACTAATTAAAAATAACCACAAGGTCATGGCACCCCGTTCCAAAATCGCATACCAGGTTTCAGAATATCTACACTTAGGCTTTAAAACATGTCGTTAGACGGAGAAACATCGATTTTTGTGCCCCATAAGCGGCACCAAAACCTCATACGGGACCAATGTAACTCGTAGGAACCGACTGCGTGCTCATGGGACCCTCGATCTGAGAGACCAATTTTTCAAACATGTACACTTAGCCTTAAAAACATGCTCTTAGAGGGCGAAACCTCGAAACACCCACGAAAAATCCCCATGAGCAGCACCAATACCTCGCATGAGACTAATGTAACTTATAGGAACCAACCGCATGTCACGGGACCACCGATCCTAGAGCATGACATAATTTTCCAAATATCTACACTTGGGCTTTCAAAGATGCCATTAGAGGGAAAAAACACATAACACCCCCAAAACGGTCCAGTGAATGGTGGAAAAACCTCACACGAGACCAATAATACTCGTAGCAATCAAGTAGGTGGTTAAGGGTCCCACAATCTGAGTGTGCGGCACAATTTTTAGAATATCTACACTTAGGCTTTAAAACATGCCGTTAGAGGGAGAAAATCCAAAACACCCCACAAAAGGCCCCGTGAGCAGCACCAACTCCTCGCATGGGAGCAAAGTAACTCATTGGAAGTGACCTCATGGTCATGGGACCCCCGGTCTTATAGCACTAACCAATTTTTAAAATATCTACACTTAGGCTTGAAAACATGTCATTGGAGGGCATAACCCCAAAACACCCCCCAAAATGGCCCATTGAGCAACACCAAAACCTCATATGGGACTAATGTAACTCTTAGGAACCGACCACATGGTCACACGACCCCTAGTCTTAGAGTATAGCCCAAATTTTAGAATATATACACTTTGGCTTGAAAACATGCCGTTAGAGGGCGAAACCCCGAAGCACCCCCCAAATGGCCTCGTGAGAGGCACCAAAATCTCGTACGCGTCCCTCGATCTGAGAGCAAGGCCCAATTTTTCATATATCTACAATTGGGATTGAAAACAGGCCGTTAGAGCATTAAACACGCCCCAAACGGACCGGTTAGTGGCGCTAACACCTCGCACGGGACCAATGTTACTCATAGGAACCGATCATGTGGTCACGGGATCCCCGGTCCGAGAGCACTAACCAATTTTTGGAATATCAGCACTTAGACTTGGAAATAAGCCGTTGGAAGGCAAAACCCCAAACAATCCCCAAACGGCCCTGTGAGCTACGCCAACACCTAGCACGGGCAAAATGTAACATGTAGGAACCGACCGTGCGATCACGAGACCCTCAATCCGAGAGCAGGACCCAATTTTTAGAGTATCTACAGTTAGGATTGAAAACATGCCGTTAGAGGACAAAACCCTGAAACACCACCCAAATGACCCCGTGATCGGCAATAGCACCTCGCATGGGACCAATGTAACTTTTCAAAATGACTGCATGGACACGAGACACCCAATCCAATAGCATGGACCTATTTTCAGAATATCTACACTTAGGCTTGAAAACATGATGTTATAGGGTGAAACCCCGAAACACCAATCAAACGGCCCCGTGATCGGCACCAACACCTCATACAGGACCAATGTAACTCATAGCAACCAACTGCGTAGTCATGGGACCCTCGATCCAAGATCACGACCCAATTTTTAGAATATCTACACTTAGGCTTGAAAACATGTCGTTAGAGGGTGACACCCTGAAACACCCCCCAAACAGCCTCATGAGTGAAGCCAACACCTCACATGGGACCAATTTCATTCACATGTACTGATCACGTGATCACGAACCCCTAGTCTGAGAGCACAACCTAATTTTCAGAATATCATAACTTAGGCTCTAAAACATGTCATTAGAGGGAAAAACCTCAAAAAACCCCAAATGGACCTGTGAGTCGGGCCAACACCTCGTACGGGACCGATGTACCTCGTTGAATCGACCTCTTGGTCACGGTACCCCAAGTCGGAGAGCACAACCCAATTTTTCAGAATATTTACACTTGCGCTTTAAAACACAACGTTAGAGAGAAAAACCACAAAACACCCTCAAAAGGCCCCGTGAGCAGCACTAACACCTCATACGGGACCTATGTAACTCATAGGAACCGATCATGTGGTCACAGTACCACCGATCTGAGAGTACGGAACAATTTTTAGAATATCGACACTTAGGCTTGAAAACATGTTGTTATAGAACAAAACCCTGAAACACCCCACAAACGGGCCTGTAAGCCGTGCCAACACCTCACACGGGACCAATATAACTTGTAGGAACCGACCGCGTGGTCACGTGGCCCTCAGAGTGAGAGCACAAACCAATTTTTAAAATTTCTACATTTAGGCTTGAAAACGTACCGTTAGAGGGAAAAACCCCAAAACTGCCCCCTGAACGGCACAACACCTCGCACGAGAAAAATGTAACTCGTAGTTACCGACCACGTGGTAATGAGACCCCCAGTCTGAGATCACGACCCAATTTTTTGAATATGTGAACTTAGACTTGAAACACCCCCAAAGGGTCCAGTGACAACACCTCGCACAGGACCAATGTAACTCTTTGAAACCGACCACGGGGGTAATGGGACCCCCTGTCCGATAGCACGGCCTAATTTTTAGAATATCTACACTTAGGGTTGAAAACATGATGTTAGAGGGAGAAAGCCCAAAACACCCCACAAAAGTCCCCGTGAGTGGCACTAAAATCTCACACGAGACCAATGTAACTCATAGAAACTGATCGTGTCATTACGGGCCATGATGTTGGAAGATAAACCCCCAAAATAGCCCCCTAACGGCATAGTGAGCAGCGCCAACACCTCGCATAGGAAAAATATAACTCATAGGAACTGACCACGTGGTCGCGAGATCCCCGATCGGAGAGAATGACCCAATTTTCAAAATATATTGACTTACGCTTGAAAATATGTCCTTAGAGGGCGAAACTGCGAAACAACCCCCAAAAGGCCCAGTGAGAGGCACCGACACCATGAACAAGACTAATATAACTCGTAGGAATCGACCACGTGGTCACGGGACTCCCAGTTTGAGAGCACGTCCTAAATTTTAGAATATCTACACTTAGGTTGTAAACATGTCTTCAGAGAAGGAAAACACCTCGCATGGGACAAATGTAACTCGTAGGAACCGACTGCTTGGTCACGAGACCCCCACTCTAAGAGCACAACCCAATTTTTAGAATATCTACACTTAGGCTTTAAAATAAGACGTTAGAGGGAGAAACCCCTAAACACCCCCCCAAAAGGTCCCATGAGCGGCACCAACACCTTGCACAGGATAAATGTAACTCGTTGGAATCCATCGTGTGGTCAAGGGACCCGAAGTTCGAGAACACGACCCAATTACTAGAATATCTACACTTAGGCTTGAAAACATGTCATTTGAGGGCGAAGGCCCAAAACACCACCCAAACGGCCCGGTGAGCGGTACCAACACCTCCTACGAGACCAATGTAACTCATAGGAACCAGTCGCATGCTCACGGGACTCTCGATCTGAAAGAATGAACCAACTTTTAGAACATATAGACTTAGGCATAAAAACATGTCATTAGAGGGTGAAACCCTGAAACACCCCCAAACGGCCCCGTGAGGGTGCCAACAGCTCGTACGGGCCAAATGTACCTCGTAGGAATCGACAATGTGGTCACGGAACCCCTAATTTGAGAGCACGTCCCAATTATCAAAATATCTAAACTTAGGCTTCAAAACATGGAGTTAGAGGGCGAAACCCCGAAACCCCCCCCCAAACAGCCGAGTGAGAGGTGCCAAAACCTCCTACGTAACAAATGTGCCTCGTAGGAATCGATCGTGTGGTCATGAAACCCCCAATTCAATAGCACAATCAAATTATCAGAATATCTACACTTAGGATTAAAAATAAGTTGTTTGAGGGAGAAACCCCAAAACACCCCCCAAACAACCCCGTGAGCGACATCAACACCTTGTACGTCACCCCCGGTCCGAGAGCATGACCCAAGTTTTAGAATATCTAAACTTAGGCTTAAAAACATGTCGTTAGAGGGTCAATCACCAAAAAAACCAGCCAAACTGCCCCGTGAGCGGTGACACACCTCGCATAGGACCAATGTAATTCGTCGGAACTGATCGTGTGGTCAGGGGACCCCCAGTCCGAGAGCACGGTCCAATTTTAATAATATCTACACTTTGGCTTGAAAGCAAGCCATTAGAGGGTGAAACCACAAAACACTCCCAAAACGACCCTGTAAGCGGCACTAAAACCTCACACACGATCAATGTAACTCATAGGAACCAACCGTGTACCCACAGGACCCCCGATTCAAGAGAACGACCCAACATTCAGAATATCTACACTTAGCCTTGAAAATATGTCGTTAGATGGAAAAACCTCGAAGCACCCACCAAATGGCCCCCTGAGCGGTGCCAACGCCTCGTACGTGACAAATGTCACTTGTCAAAACTGACCGCCTGGTCACGGGACCCCGAGTCCAAGAGCGCGAACCAACTTTTAAAAAATATACACTTAGGCTTGAAAATATGTCGCTAAAGGGTGAAACCTTGAAACACCCTCCAAACGGCCTTGTAAGCCGCACCAACACCTCGTACATGATCAATGGAACCCATAGGAAGGGACCGTGCACTCACGAGACCCCCGTTCTGAGATCGTAGCCCAATTTTTGGAATATAAACACTTAGTCTTCAAAACATTCCCTTAGAGGGAGAAACCACAAAACACCCCCCAAACGGACCCCGTGAACAGCGCCAAAATCTCGCATGTGACCATTGTAACTCGTCGGAACTAATCGCATGGTCAAGGGACCCCGAGTCCGAGAGCATGGCCCAATTATTAGAATATCTACACTTCGGCTTCAAAACATGCCGTTAGAGGCCGAAACACCAAAACTCCAACCAAACTACCCCGTTAACGGCACCAATACCACGTACAGGACCACTGTGACCCACAACAATCGACTGCGTGCTCATGGGGCCCCCGGTCTGAGACATCATCCCAACTTTCAGAATTTCTACACTTAGGCTTGAGAACGTGTCGTTAAAGGGTGAAACCCCGAAACACCCCCACAAACGGCCCCGTGAGCGATGATAAAACCTCGAATGGGACCAATGTAACTCGTCGATACTGACCGCATGGTCACGGGACCTGCTATCTTAGAGGACGACCAAATTTTCATAAAATCTACACTTAGGCTAGAAAACATTACGTTAGCGGGGGAAACCCCGAAACACCTCCCAAATAGCCCATTGTGTGCATAAACACCTCGTACGGGACCATTGTAAATCATTGGAACCCACTACACGGTCACGGGACCCCGAACCATTAGCATGACTCAAGTTTTTGAATATCTACAGTTAGGCTTTCAAACCAGTCATTTATAGCACATAACCCCAAAACACCACCCAAACAGCCCATTGAGCGGCACCAACACCTCGTATGGGACCAATTTAACTCGTAGGAACCGACTACATGCTCACGGGGCCCTCAATCTGAGAGCACGACCCAATTTTTCAGAATATCTACACTTAGGCTTGAAAAAATGTCACTAGAGGGTAAAACCCCGAAACAGCCCCCAAAAGGCCCCATGAGAGGCGCTAACACCTCGCATAGGACAAATGTAACTCGTCGAAACTGACCGCATGGTTACGAGACCTCGAGTTCGAGAGTACGGCCAAAATTTTAAAATATCAACATTTAGGATTAAAAACATGTCGTTAAAGGGTGAAACCCCGAAACACCCCCAAAATGGCCCCGTGAGTGGGACTAACACCTTGTACTGGACCAGTATAACTCATAGGAACCGACTGTGTGCTCATGGGACCCCTGGTGGGAGAGCATGGCCCAATTTTCTAACTATCTACACTTAGGATTGAAAACTTGATATTAGAGGGAGAAACCACGAAACACTCCCCCAAATGGCCCTTAAGCGGCACCAACACCTCGCATGGGACCAATGTAACTCATCAAAACTGACTGTATGATCGATTTCGAGAGCACGAACCAATTTTTAGAATATCCACACTTAGTCTTAAAAACATTCCATTAGAGGGAAAAACCCCGAAACACCCCTCAAACGACCCCGTGAGTGGCACCAACACCTCATACGGGACCAATGTAACTCATAGGAACCGATCGTGTGATCACGGGACCCCTGATCCGAGACAACAACCCAACTTTCAGAATATCTACACTAAGGGTCAAAAACATGTCGTTAGAGGGTAAAACCCCAAAACTCCTGTCAAACGGCCCCGTGAGAGGCGACAACACCTTGCACAGGGCCAATGTAACTCGTCCAAATCGATCGCGTGGTCACGGGTCTCCCATTCTATGAGCACAACCCCTTTTCCAGAATATATACACTTAGGATTGAAAGCATTACATTAGAGGGAGAAAGCCTAAAAAACATTCCCCAAACGGCCCTGTGTGAGGCACCGACACCTCGTATGGGACTAATGTAACACAGAGGAACCTAAGGCATGGACATGGGACCCCGGACTGAGAGTACGACCCAATTTTTAGAATATTAACACTTAGTCTTTAAAACATTAAGTTAGAGGGTGAAACCTCAAAACACATCCCAAACAGCCCAGTGAGCGGCTTCAACTTCTCGTACGCGACCAATGTAACTCGTAGAGACCAGCAACATGGTCACGGGACCCTCAAATTCGAGACCACGCTCCTATTTTTAGAATATCTACACCTTGTCTTTGAAAATAACATTAGAGGGTAAAACTCCAAAACACACCCCCTAAACAGGCCCATGAGCAGCGCCAACACCTCTCACGGGACCAGTTTAACTCGTTCGAAGCGATTGCCTGGTCACAGGACCCCCACTCCGAGAGCATGGCCCGAATTATTATAATATTTACACTGAGGCTTAGAAAACACGATGTTAGAGGGAGAAATCGTGAAACGCGCCCAAACGGCCCCGTGAGTGGCACCAACACCTCGCACGAGACCAATAAACTCTAACCAACAAAGTGGTCACGGGACCCCGGCCTAATTTTCCGAATATCTACACTTAGGCTTGAAAACATGTCTCTAGATTTCGAAACCCTGAACACCCCCCCAAACGGCCCCGTGACTGGTACCAACACCTCATATAGGACTATTATAAATAGTAAGAACCGACTGCATGGTTTCGGGACCCCCGGTCCGAGGGTATGAACCAATCTTTAGAATATCTACAATTAGGCGTAAAAATTTGTCGTTAAAGGGTGAAACACTAGAACACCCCAAAACGGCCCTGTGAGCAGCACCAACACGTCGTACGGGACCAATGTAACTCGTACGAACTGACAGCATGGTCACAGGACCCACTGTCTGAGAGCACGACCCAATTTTCCAAAAATTCTACACTTAGGCTTGAAATCATGTCGTTAGGGGAAAAACCCCCGAAACACCACATAAACGGCCCCATGAGCAGCGCCAATGCCTTGTATGGGATCAATGTAACTCTTCGAAACCGACCATGTGGTCACAGGACCCCAGTCCGATAGCATGGACCAATTTCTACACTATCTACAATTAGGATTAAAAACATTTTATTAGAGGGAAAAATCCTGAAAGATCCTCCAAACGGAACCGTGAGCGGCTAACTTGTAGGAATCGACAGTGTGGTCACGGGACCCCCAATCTAAGAGACGGACCCAATTTTCAGAATATCTACACTTAGGCTTCAAAATTATCCATTACGGGGTGAAAACCAGAAACACACCCCAAACGGCCCAGTGAACGGTGCCAACACCTTGTAGGGGAAAAATATAACTCGTACGAACCGGTCACGTGGTCACGGGACCCCCAATTTAAGAGCACGACCCAATATTTAGAATATCTACACTTTGGCATACAAACATGCCGTTAGAGGGTGAAACCCTAAAACATCCCCTAAACAGCCCCATGAGCGGTACCCACACCTCTAATGGGACTAATGTAACTCGTCGAAACCGACCGCATGGTCACACAACCCCTAGTCCGAGAGCACGATCCATTTTTCTGAATAATTACACTTAGGCTGAAAAACACGACATTAAAGGGAGAAATCACAAAACACCCCCAAACGGCCCCATGAGCGATACCAACACCTCGCACGAGAACAACGTAACTCATTGGAACCAATCGCGTTGTCACGGGACCCCCAGTCTGAGAGTACGACCCAATTTTCCAAAAATATATACACTTAGGCCTGAAAACATGTTAGATAACTAAACCCCAAAACATCACCCAAAACGACCCCGTGAAGGACGCCAACACGTCGTACAGGACTAATGTGACTCATGAGAACTGATCGCGTAGTCCTAGGACCCTCAGCCCAAGAGAGGGGATTAATTTTTAGAATATCTACACTTAGTCTTGGAAACATGCAGTTAGAGGGCGAAGCCCCAAAACACCCCCCAAACAGACCCGTGAGCAGTACTACCACCTCGCAGAGACTAATGTAACTCGTACGAACCGACCGCATGGTCACAGGACCCCCTATCCCAGAGCACGACCCAATTCTCCAAAAATTCTACACGTAGGCATGAAAACATGTTATTAGAGAGAGAAAACCCAAAACACCACCCAAACGGGCCCGTGAGCGATGTTAATGCCTCGCATGGGACAAATGTAACTCGTCTGACCAACCGCGTGGTCTGAGGACCCCAAGTCCGATACCACGGACCAATTTTAGGAATATCTACACTTGGGGTTGAAAATATGACGTTAGAAGGAGAAACCATGAAATACCCAGCAAATGGCCCCATGAGCGACAACAATACCTCGCATAGGACTAATGTATCTCATAGAACCCGACAACGTGGTTATGGGACCCCTGGTATAAGAGAATGAATCCATTTTCACAATATCTAAATTTAGGCTTTAAAACATGATGTTAGAGGGAGAAACCCCGAATCCCCCCCTCCAAACATCCAAGTGAATAGCGCCAACACCTTGCACGGGACCAATCTAACTTGTAGGAACCAACTGCGTGGTCACGGGACCCCCAATCAAAGAGAAAGGTCGAATTTTTATAATATCTACACTTTGGCTTGAAAACATGCCGTTATAGGGTGAAACCCCAAAACACCCCACAAACGGCCCCCTGAGGGGCACCAACAACTCGCCCGGGACCAATGTACCTCATAGGAATCCATCACTTGCTCACGGAACCCCCGGTCTTAAAGCAAAAACCAATTTTTAGAATATCTACACTTAGGCTTGAAAACATGTCGTTAGAGTGCGAAACCCTAAAACACCCCCCAAATGGCCCCAGGAGTGGGACCAACACCTCGCTTGGGCCCAATGTAACTCGTTCGAATTAATCGCATGGTCACAGGACCCCAAGTCCGAGAGCATGAACCAATTTTCAAAATATCTACACTTAGGCTTGAAAACATGCAGTTAAAGGGAGAAACCCCGAATCACCCCCCAAACGGCCCCGTGAGCGGCGTCAATACCTTGAATGGGACCAATGTAACTCGTAGGAACCGACCGCCTGGTCACGGTACCTCCAATCTGGTAGCACCACCCAATTTTTAGAATATCTACACTAAGGCTTCAAAACATGACGTTAGAGGGAAAACCCCCAAAACACTCCCCAAACGACCCTATGAGCGGCACCAAGACCTCGTACGGGACCGATGTAACTCATCGAAACCAATCGTGTTATCATGGGACCCCCAATTCAAGAGCACGATCCAATTTTTAGAATATCTACACTTTGGTTTGAAAACATGCCGTTAGGGGATGAAATCCCGAAACACTGCCCAAACAGCCCCATGAGCGACACCAACACCTCGTACAAAACTAATGTAATTCGTTGGAGCCAACCGCGTGCTCACGGGACCCCGATCTGAGAGTACGACCCAATTTTTAGAATATCTTCACTTAGGCTTAAAACATGTCTTTTGAGGGTGAAACTCGTAAACACCCACCAAAAGGCCCCATGAGCGGTGCTAGCACCTCACACGGGACCAATGTAACTCGTCAGAACCAAACGCATGGTCACGGGACCCCCAATCTAAGATCACGACCCAATATTCAGAATATTTATGCTTAGGCTTAAAAACATGATGTTAGAGGGAGAAACCTCAAAGTACCCCCCAAACGGCCCTATGAGTGGTGGCAAGACTTCACACGGGACCTATGTAACTCTTCGAAACTGATTGCATGGTCATGGTACTCCCACTTCGATAGCACTACCCAATTTGTAGAATACCTACACTTTGGTTTTAAAACATGTAGTTTGAGGTTGAAACCTCAAAACACCCCCCAAACGGCCCCGTGGGCAACATCAACACCTCGCACGAGACAATATAACTTATTGGAACCAACTGCATGGTCACGGGATCCCTCGATCCGAAAGAATTGCTGAATTTTTTGAATATATGGACTTAGGCATTAAAACATGTCGTTAGAGGGAGAAATCCAAAAACACCCCCCAAACGGCCTTGTGAATGGCGTCAACACCTCTCACAGGACCAATGTAACTAGCTCTAACCTAATGTGTGGTTGCGAGACCCCCAGTCCAATAGCATGGTAAAATTTTCATAATATCTACACTTAGGTTTGAAAACATGACGTTAGAGGGCGAAACCATGAAATACCACCCAAACGGCCCCGTGAGGGGCACCAACTCCTTGCACATCACCAATGTAACTCATAGAAATCGATCGCGTGGTCATGGAACCCCCGGTCTGACAGCATGGCCCAATTTTTAGAATATCTACACTTAGGCTTGAAGAATGTCGTTAGAGGGGAAACCCCAAAACACCCCCCAAATGGCCCTGTGAGCGGTGTCAACACTTCGCACGGGACTTTGGCTATGTTTTTTTTAACATTTTGATTTTTTATATTCGATCCGATATTTTTCAATTTTGGAACGTATATAGGGTTTTTCAATTTTTGAATTTCCAATTTTCCATTTTTTCAGGAAAAAATCTAATCAGAAATCAAAATAATTCTGAATTTCTCAGTTTTTGATTTTTCCGATCGGATTTTTTGGAAATATTTTCTGATTTTTTTAAGCATTATCATGGGTCCCACGTAGGCTAGGAGAGGAAGAGTGGTCCAAAAAATCCTTTATAGATGGACATTCTCCCTCTATCCTCTACACAAATGAAAAAAATGGTTAAATCCTTATGTATTTACATGTTGGGTTAAGTTTTTTTCCTGATTTCTTTAAAATGACAATTTCAAGTAATCGAAAATCCTATATTTTTTTTTTTGAAATTTTTGAAATTTAGAATTCCTTATTTCTTCCGATCATTCCAAATTCAGATATTTTTTTTATTTTTGAAAAAGATCCTTCGAAAAAAAAATTTGATCCAATTCAGATATTTTATTTTCGAAAAAATTGGAATTTTTTTCGAAGGATCATTTTTTGATATGATTCGACCGAAACACAACCCTACACTGGACTAATGTAACTCATAGGGAACCGACCGCTTGGTCACCGGACCCCCGGGTCCGAGTGCCTAACCCAATTTTCTAAATGTCTACACTTAGGATTGAAAACATG
The DNA here is from genome assembly GCA_949130495.1 of Sambucus nigra. Classification (NCBI taxonomy): domain Eukaryota; kingdom Viridiplantae; phylum Streptophyta; class Magnoliopsida; order Dipsacales; family Adoxaceae; genus Sambucus; species Sambucus nigra. The sequence goes on along the minus strand of OX422224.1, from coordinate 98,817,946 downwards.
TTATTATAGAGAAAAATCTTGACCCCCCCCCCAAATAGCCATGTGAGCGGCGCCAAAACCTCGTAGGGACCAATGTAACTCATAGGAACCGACCGCGTGGTCCCAGGATCCCCAGTCCAAGAGCACGACTAAGTTTTCATAACATCTACACTTAGCCTTAAAAACATGATGTTAGAGGGAGAAACCCCGAAACACCACCCAAATGGCCACATGAACGGCACTGACACCTTGCACGGGACCAATGTAACTCATTGGAACCAACTGCATGGTCACAACACCTTCGGTCTAAGAGCACGACCCAATTTTTAGAATATCTACACTTAGGCTCGAAAACATGCCGTTAGAGGGAAAAACCTCGAAACACCCCCAAAATGACCCCGCGAGAGGCGCTAACACCTCGCACGAACCTTATATAACTCATACAAACCGAAGACGTGGTCACAGGACCCCGGGTCTGAGTGCATGACCCAATTTTCATAATATCTACGCTTAATCTTGAAAACATATCGTTAGAGGACAAAACCTCGAAACACCCACTAAATGGCCCCGTGAGTGGTGCTAACACCCCCTAGGGGATCGATGTAACTCATAGGAATGGACCGCGTGGTCACGGTACCCACGATCCAAGGGCATAATTTCTTTTCATAATATCTACACTTAGGATTGAAAACATGTCCTTAAACGAAAAACCCTCAAAATGCCCCCGTGAGCGGTGTAAGCAACTCGCACGGAACCAATGTAACTCATAGGAATGGATCGCATAGTCATGGGACCCCTGGCCCAAGAGCATGGACCACGTTTAAGAATATCTACATTTAGGAATGAAAACTTGCTGTTAGAGGGAGAAACTCAAAAACATCCCCTAAATGGCCCCATAAGCGAAGTCAACACCTTGCACATGAACAATGTTATTCGTAGGAACCGATCACATGGCCACAGGAACCCCAATCCGAGAGCACGGTCCAATTTCCAACATATATATACTTAGGCTTGAAAACATGTTGTTTCAGGGCGAAACCCAAAAACACCCACCAAACGGCCCTGTGAACGGTCCCAAGACCTTGCACGGGACCAATGTAACTCGTTGGAACAGACAATGTCATCACCGGACCCCTTGTTTGAGAGCATGACCCAATTTTTAGAAAATATACATTTTGGTTTGAAAACATGTCATTAGATGGAGAAACCATGAAACACACTCCAAATGGCCCCATGAGCGACACCAACACCTCGCACGAGACCATTGTAACTCATTGGAACCAATCGTGTGGTCGACCCCCGATCTAACAGCTAGACCCAATGTTCAAAATATCTACACTTAGGATAGAAAAAAAGTCGTTAGAGGACAAAACCCATAAACACCCCCCAAAAGGCCCTGTGAGCGACTCCAACACCTCTCATGGAACCAATGTAACTCATCTTAACCCACCGCATGATCACGGGACCCCCAGTTCGAGCGCACAAACCAATATTCATAACATTTACACTAAGGCTTAAAAACATGACGTTGGAGGGAAAAACCGCAAAACACCCTCCAAATGGCCCCATGATGATCACCAACACCTTGCACGGTACCATTGTAACTTATACGAACCGACCGTGTGGTCACAAAACCCCTGATCTCAGAGCACGACCCAATTTTCAGGATATCAACACTTAGGCTTGAAAACATTTCGTTAGATGGTGAAACCCCAAAACATCCCCCAAATTGCACCGTGAGCGGTGCCAACACCTCGCACGGGACTAATTAAACTCTTCAGAACCAATCGCATGGTCACGGGACCACGTGTCTGAGTGTACGATCCAATTTTTTGAATATCTACAGTTAGACTTGAAAACATGTCGTTAGAGGGTAAAACCCCAAAACATTCCCCAAACGGGGCCGTGAGAAGCACCAACACCTCGTACGAGACCGATGTAACTCATAGGAACAGACCACGTGGTCATAGGAACCCCCATCCAAAAGAACAAACCAATTTGAAAATATCTATACTTATGCTTGAAAACATGTCGTTAGAGGGAGAAACTCCAAAACACCCCTCATACGACCCCTTGAGTGGTGCCAACACCTCGCATGGGACCAATGTAACTCATAGGAACAGATCGCGTGGTCACAGGAACCCCGGTACACGAGCATCGACCAATTTTTAGAATATCTACACATAGGCTTAAAAATATGTTGTTAGAGGGTGAAACCCCAAAACATCCCCCACCCCTAAACGACCGCGTGAGCAGTGCCAACACCTTGTATGTGAACAATGTAACATGTACGAACCGACCGCATGGTCATGGGAACCCCAATTAGAAAGAATGGCCCAATTTTCTAAATATCTACACCTAGGCGTGAAAACATGCTGTTAGAGGGAGAAACCTCAAAACACCCCCTGTGGCCATCGCCGATCCTCACGGCCGGTGGGAAGAGTGAGGATCCTAGGTCCTATATGTCCCTCTCGAGAACGCTTCAGCCGACGACATTGATGAGGTGAAAAATGTAGAGAGATGGAGTCGCTAGTCTATTTTACTCAAAATAGACAAAAGAAAGGGAGCCACCTTGAAGGAAAGCATCCAAAGACATACAGATGCATACAAAACCAAAATGATTCGAAAAGGGTTCAGAGGCTAAGTTCTGAAATGGGAAGGTGTTAGGCACCCATTCCGCCCTTACGGTCTCTCATGGGTTTTTGTTATTTTCCTTTATTTTCCTCGTGATATGTGTGAATGTGTATATATAGTGGAGATAGGAGTCATCGACTTGTACCATGGAAGAGGTAGAACGAGTCATCCGTAGGAATGTAAAAATAATATTAGAAAATAGGATTTACGCGATTATCCTTACGTTGATCGTTATGATGGAACGATAACGCATATGGGATAATACTCTACTAAGAACAAGTAAAAATAAAAAAAGGAGAGAAAAAGTAAAAATAGGACACGAGTCTCGGATTTTATCCCGAGATGCCTATGTAGCCTATAGAGGCATCAAAGTCCACGTAGTTCGTATGCAAAATGAGGGGTGGGGCTTATCCCATAAATTCAATCGGGGGATTCTTTTTTTTTTTGTCTGTGTGTGTAGAAAAAGTGTTTTAGTGGTGAGAGAAGTGTAAGAAAAGTGTGAGAATTACCATTTGGAATTTATGAGCAAACCCTCTTTTTCATGTTTTTTGGGCTTTTATTTGTATGAAAATAAGGGATGTGCAATAATACTAAATAAAAAGTATATTAGGATTAGGGGTGTTCGCGGTCCGGTCCGGTTCGGTTTTAAGGTTTTTTTTGGACCGGACCGACTTGGTCGGTCCTCTAAAAAAATGGACCGAGATCGGACCGATAATGTCGGTTAACCGACCCTAGTCGGTTCGGTTTTTTATAGGGTCGGTCCGGTCTAACCCGTCGGTCCTCACATTAATGAATTACATCATTTATAATAGTACAAATATACCCGAGTCTATTTTTTTCAAACATTAAAAACTAAAAAATATTAAAATTTGCGATTAAAACAAACCTACTATTGGATTAAACTATAATTTAAACTAATCAAATATTGAAATATATATTTTTACTATTTATTTATCTTATATATATACATATATATGTAAAAATATATTATTTTATATACAGTCGGTCCGGGTCGGTCCTAACAGGGTTTTTGAAACTGTAAACCATGGACCAGACCGACTAGGTCGGTCCACCAAAAAAATAAATCGAGACCGGACCGATTAAGAAAAAAGATCGAAAAAAGGGTCGGTTCGGCTCGGTTCGGTTCGGTCTGTCGGTCCAGTCGGTTTTTTGAACACCCCTAATTAGGATATGAGAGATGAGAGAATAAAAGTGCTAATTAATAAAACAAGTTAATGCGAACTTATGAGAATTTAAGGAGAGAATTGAGAAAATTGGACCTTCTTGAAGATCTTGAACTTGATCTTGAGTGTTGGAGAGTAGCCCTTGCACTTGGGTGATGATGGAGGGTAGTGAATTCACCAAGTTTGATGAAAAGGATGGTGAAAATTGAAGGTTGGAAGGGGATTTGGATGTGGAAATCACGCTGACTCGAGAGAGGTTTTCTAGATTTTCTGGGAGTGATGTCTATCAGATCTGGGATCCCCTTGCAATGAGGTCAATGCCTTCTTTTTATAGTCCCAGGGCTTTTCCAATCAGCATAGCCCTGGTCCTGCCAATCGGCAAGTGCATTTAGGCACACTACCGATAGGCAAGGTCTGGGACCTGCCATTTGGCAGTGTCTTTTAGGCCTTTTCATAAAATCGATCGCAGAGCGCAAATCGTTGATCCAAATCGTGCACGGGGTGAACTATTTGACAGGTAATTCAGAGACCTTCAAAAGTCCTTTGGACCACTACTGGGTTCGGGAGCTAACTTTGGGTCAAATGTGGCTCAGAAACGTTCATCGGTCCATTGGATGGAGAATTGTCGAATGCAAACGGATCATTCGTCTGCATGGTAAGTCTGAATCACGCATGGGATGGACCATTCGAAAGGTTAGGAGACATACTTCAACATTACCAAGAGTTTGATCCAGTTTGGGGAGTTGACTTTGGTCAACCAGGCCCTGGAAGCATTCGGTGACCTCTCAGAGTAAAATGGATCGTTCATCTGTACCGTAAGTCAAAATTACGCATGGAGTGGACAATTGGAAAGTGGTTTCCATTCCCTTTGAAGATTAATTTAGTCTCGATCGAGCTAAATAGTTGAATTAGGTCAAATGGAGCTCGGGAGCGTCCGGTGGCCTCCTGATCTCCCTTTCGGTGGTGTTACAGTTTGTGCATTTGCAGGAGGCTGGCGATGCTGGATATACTAGAGCCGTTGTTCTAGGCTTAGTATTAAAACTACTACTGGTTATTGGGGAACTACTGGTGGACCCACAACTTGCAGCTATTATTTCCTGGATTTCATACCGTTCAATTCTGCGACAGTGATACTGGCAGAGACTTTGAATGGCCTGGATGCCTGGCAAGAAGGTTATTCTGACTTCCTGAGGGGTGGCCCCATGATGCTGTTCATGTTTTTGTCTGAGCGAATCCTCCTGGTGACTCCTCTGGAATACCCTTTGTCGGTTGTGCCCAACTTCTTTTCGCGCTATTTCATTAGTGTTGCATTGAACATCATGAGATGGGAAAATTATTTTATGGAGCACGGGACTCTAAATCTGTGCTGGTCAGTGCCTTGGTGGGGATCGTTTCTGCCTATTCTGGAGCTAGGGGAAAACTCGTATGTCCGGCTAGTTGGTCTCAGACAAACCTCTTTTTATTTCCCTTTGTGGATTCTGCGTCAATTTGTCTAGGAACAGGTCATGCCACCTCGGACACTAAACTTCTTTCTGGTAGAAGATTTTACTGAGCATCTGCGCATGTGTCTTAGCTCTTTATAGGAGAATCGGCGTCTTTTGGCCCCTTCCTTCTCAGTTTGTTAGGAGAGTTTGGCGTATCCCCGGGGCTTATATAACGTGGTTGTGGAGGAGAGTGGTCAGCAAGATGTTGGCAGTGGAGATTGGACAAAGGTGGCTCATCTTATCTGATAACATGGAGGGAGGTGTTGTGGTTTTTCTGAAAATGGTTCGGGCTTATCGGTCCATGGAGCACCTGCGACACTCTATTTAGGCAGGGGAAGCTTGGGGACCCCAGGATGTAGATGATGATGACGGAGCGGGCTCGTCTGGTAGCTGTGGATAGGACTCTTAGAGAGTTTATTTTGTAATGGGTAATAAATGTGGGGATTTCATTATGCTTTTTAGGAAAGTAGGGGGAATAGAGTTATCCGTTCCTTTATGTAATTACACTATAATTTCTTATTAATGAAATAAACAAGTTTTGATCATCCAGTTGTCCCTTTTGATGAGTTTTATATTTTTGAATTATCTATACCGATCGCTAAGACATGCAGAATCCTTTTGTTCAAGTATATGTTAGAATGGACTGTTGTTCTCGGAGATAAGAAAGAATAGTATTTTGTGAAAAATAAAGGGTCATGCTCATGTAAGGTGGATGAGTTGCCTACGTACCTCCGGGGTTTAAAAATCTTTAATTTTGTTTAAAAATGGTTTATTACAGACGATCAGGCCCACGTAGTTATGGGTAGAGGGAAATGAAGAGATTTTTTTTTTAAGAATAGAAGGGAGATGAGAAGAGTCGCAGCGCGTCGAGATTTCGGACTAGGGGAAAAATTTCTTGAGACGGTCCAGGTTGACTGGATGAGTCATCTCTTCCCCATCTAAGTCGGTGAGCATGGCGGCACCGCCGGACAATATTTTCTTGACAATGTAGGGGCCGCTCCAATCGGGCTTGAATTTCTCTCTGGGGTCCCAGATGGGTTCTATGATCTCTTTGAGTGCTAGATCCCCTTCCCGAACACCGCGATCCATGACTCTCTTATTGAATGATCACACTATTCAGCAATGGTACCCTTGTATGTGGTATTGCGCTTTTAATCTCCTTTTGTCTAGCAGGGTCATCTCGTCAAGACGTCTTTGGCAACAGTCTTTTTCAATGACCTTGTTTTCAACCATAACGCACAACGAGGATATTTCCAGCTCCACATGCATGATTGCTTCCATATCGTAAACTAAAGAGTAAGGGGTAGCCCCAGTAGAGGTTCGAATTGAGGTTTGGTAGCCCCAGAGGGCATACGAGATTTGATCGGCCAAATCTCGATAGCTTTCGGTCATCTTGTTGATAATGGCTTTGAGGTTCTTGTTGGTGACTTCGACTGCATCATTGGTCTGAGGTCGGTAGGGAGAAGAATTTTATCTCTGAATCCCATACTCGTTGACCACTTTTGTAACTTCTGCCTCAAAATGCAAGCCGTTATCTAACACTACCTCGTGCGGGACCCCATGTCGACATATGATATTTTTCTTGATGAATTTGGCCATTTTCTTGGCATTTAGCACTGCGTATGACTTAGCTTTGACCCATTTGGTGAAGTAATAAATGGCAACTAGGATGAACTCATACTCGTTGTAAGCCTTTGGTGTGACCTTCCTTATGATGTCAATACCCCAGGTGGATAACGGCGTGGGAGAAGTTATGTTGTATAATTCATGCGGAGCCAAATGTTTAAGGTTGGAGAATTATTGGCATTTGAGGCATCTCCGAACATAGGCAGTGTAATCCTCGGTCATGGTAGTCCAGTAGTATCCTTATTGGATGATCTTCTTGGAAAGAATGTGACCATTCATGTGGGGTTCGCATTCCCTGTTGTGGATCTTCTGCATTATCTTTTCAATGTCATCCCCTGCGATACAGTGCAGATGAGTTACATCGAAGTTCCTTTTGAACAGTGATTTCTGACAGATGATGTACTGGGCAGCCAGTCTTCGAAGGGTTGCTCGATCTTTCTTGTTGGAACCCTCGAGATACCTACCATGCCTGAGGAGGTGCCAAATATCATAATACCAGTAATTGGTTAGCTCGGGATCTTCTGTGGTGATGAGCTCAATGTGGTAGCAGTGGGTTAGTTTGTCTTGCTTTTGAACTTGGAAATGGGTCATTTTTATTCCTTCAGGCATGTCGATCATGGATGCTAAGGTATCAAGGGTGTTGTCTAGGTTATTCCTTGCTCGAAGTAGGTAATGGAAGGTGATGTCTTGGAATTGGGAGGCTAGTTCTTCTAAGTGGTCATGGAAGGTTTGGAGCTTCTCATCCTTAACTCTTCATTTTCTAAGCACTGGATCGATGATGAGGGTGGAATCCCCGTAGACATCTAGGCATTGAATACCTTTATCGAGAGCAACTTTGAGGCCTACTGTGCATGCCTCGTATTTAGTCATGTTATTGGTACAAGGGAAATCCAGCTTGATGGCAATGGGAGTGTGGGAGTCATCTGAGGTGATCAGAAGTATCCCAATGCCATATCTCTTTTTATTGGCAGCCCCGTTAAAGAACATTTTCCATCAGAGGTTGTCTTGGGCAGTGCAGAGGATGTTTTCATCTGGGAATTCGAAGATCCAGACATTGGCTTCATGCATGGGGTAATCAACGAGGTAGTCCGAGATTTCCCTTCCGTTCATAGCTTTCTGCGTGACGGACACGATATCAAACTTAACTAGGAGCATCAACCATCAGTCCATTCAGCTTGACAAGGTGGGTTTCTCAAGTAAGTATTTGATGGGGTCCATTCGGGATATAAGTTTGATGGGGAAGGTGAGCATATAGTTCTATAACTTTTGGGTGACCCAGACAAGCGCAATACATGCCTTTTCTAAAGTAGCGTACTTGACTTCTTATCCAAACAATTTGCGACTGGCATAATAGATGGTTCTTTCTTCGTGGGAATCTTCAAGGTATTGGGCTGGCGAAGTCCCAGCTTCAGTGTCGATTATTTTTAGGTATAGGAGCAAGGGGAAACCAGGCTGTGGTGGCATGAGTACTGGAGGTTGAGTCAAGTATTGTTTGATTCGGTCAAAAGCTTCTTGGCAAGCCTCGTTCCAAACCTTGGTTGAATCATTTCAGAGGAGTTTAAAGATAGGTTCGCAGATGGAGGTCAGTTGGATGATGAACCGACTGATGTATTGTAATTTCTCGAGGAAACCTCAGACTTCTTTCTCTGTTAGAGGAGGTGTCATCTCAAGTATGGCTTTCAGCTTGGCAGGATCTTCTTCTATCCCCTTCTCACTTACCATGAATCCCAAGAGTTTTACCTTTGTAATGCTGAAGATGCATTTCTACGGATTGAGTCTCATCTGATACTGTCGCAATCGTTCGAAGAAGTTTCGGAGAGAGAGAACATGACCTTCTCTAGTATTGGATTTGATAAGCATATCATCCACATAGACCTCAACTTATTTATGAATCAGATCATGCAGGATGGTTGTGGTAGCCCTCTGTTATATATCCCCAGCGTTCTTGAGACCAAATGGCATACCAGTGTAAGAAAAGGTTCCCCATGGGGTGATGAACACGGTTTTTTCTTGGTGGTTTGCGTGCATTTTGATTTGGTTGTATCCGACAAACCCATCGACGAATGACTTGAGAGCATGACTGGCTATGCTATCCACGATCATGTCGATATTGGGTAACGAATAATCATCCTTTAAAGAGGCTTTGTTCAAGTGACGGTAGTCTACACACATCCGAACCTTCCCTCCTGATTTTGGCACATGCACTATGTTGGCTAGACACATGGGATATTCGATCACACGAATGAATCCTACGTTCAACTGTTTAACCACCTCTTCTTTGACCTTGAGAGACCATTCAGTGCAGAGATTTCTCAACTTTTGTTTGATCGTCGTGTAATCTGGGAGAGTGGTAATCTCATGCTGAACTATTTCAGGATCAATACTGGGCATATCGTCATAGGACCATCCGAAGGAATCCACGGATTCCTTTAGTAATTCTTCGAGTTGTGCACGCTCATGTTTGCGAAGGGTAGACCCTATCCTAATATCGCGTAGTTGGCTAATAGAACCGAGGTTAATAATTGCAGTCTCTTCTTCATTAACTTGAACATGGTTATGTTGTTTATTATTAACCTTATTTAGATCAGTTAAGAATTGTTCATTTTTAAATTCATCATCATCAAAAGTTTGATTAGAATCCAAACAGTTAATGTAAGGCACAACAAGATACTCACAATATTTGTTTATTTCATTCATAGGAAAAACAGCATTGAAACCTCATCCAAGGAGGATTCAATTACATTTGAACAAGGATAGACTACAGAAGAAGAAATAGGGTAAATATTAGGATTAGTGATGACTTCAATAGGTAGAACTGGTGCAACATGCCAGTTGAGGAGAGGTGTATCAGCAACTTTAATCAGTTAGGACGGATCTAGTGATGTAGTGCCTGAGTGAACCGTGCAGAGTGTTAGCCCCAGTGTCTGCAAGTTGAAGGAATCTTCAGAGTCACCTTCCTCAGTCTCTTCGGTATCTTTGATGAATGATTGTACATGGTGTTGGGAACTTTGGGCCTATGTGTAGCTATCTTGAAAAAATATTTCCATTCCAGGCTTCATCTTCTTGTCTGTATCGTCATACCATGGTTCTGGAAAGCCTCAAAAGGGGAAGTCTGTACCCTCTTTGATGAATTACCCATCCAAGGAGTCACTTGGGATAGTATGGATGCAGTCTAGTCCTTTCTTTAGTCGAGACTGGCAGATCATTCTATGCTCTTATTCTGACGGTTAATACCCCAAACCACAAGGAGGGAAAGCTTTTTTCAGTTCAATAGGCTCAAGTAGACCTTACTATCTTTGTCCTAGCCCCAGTTCAGGCATGGAGTGCATGTTTCTAAAAATCTTAATCACATTGACGTTGCCACGAGGGTCATATTATGGACAAACCCTTTCTTTGAAATTGTCCCCTACCGGGAGTAGGAGTGGCTCAACTCGAAATCCTGATAGGAGAATATCATTTGACCTGTGTTGTATCTCGAGAATTGGACTGTTGGTACTTGCACCCTCGACATTATCGTCGTCACCCAAAATGGTGATGACTCATCTGTCGACGAAGAATTTCAATTTTTGATAGAGTGAGGAAGACACACCATTGATTCTGTGAAGACAAGGTCATCTTAGAAATAGATTGAAATAAGTTGGGATGTCAATAACTTTGAATTCGCCGATAGGGTTTATAGGTCCAGCCCCTATTACAAGCTTTATGGATCCCATCACCTCCCGACGGGTATTATCGTAAGCACGCACAACAGCAGAGTTTAAAGCGAGGTCGCTTTCTTTCAGTCCTAAACATTTCAAGGTTCTCAATGGGCAGACATTCAAGGCGGATCCATTATCGATAAGAGAGAGTGGTACAACCTTCCCTATAGCTTCGACGGAGATATTGAGTGCATAATTGTGGTTTGTCCCAATCTTGGGGATTTCTTCTTTGAAAAAGGATAGCATTTGGGTAGAGGTCAAGGATCCGACCAAATTTATCTCTTCTTCTGGTGTGGTAGAAGGAGGAACTGTGGGTCCAGTGAGTAACTTGATCGAAGCGTTTCTGTGCAGCTGAGAGGACATGAAAATCCCCCATAGAGTGATGTTGGCTTGAGTTTTCTTCAGTTGATTGATGATCTTGCTTTCCTTGAGGATAATTTCTGGCATAGGAAGTTTTTCCACGCCCTTCCCCTTTTCATTGGCTGGTAGTGAGCTTGGGATCTGATAATGCCTCCCTGATTTAGTCATGTGATTTACTGAAGAGGGGAAGATCATGAATCCCGTTTCCTTATCAACCTTGGGTTATTCCTCCACCTTGTTTATTTCTCCGAGAAGTTCTTCAAATGATATTATCCCACACATGTCGGCTATCAGGCCAGTTTTATCGAGAGCTTGCAATTCATTTGAATCTTCGAACTCTTCCCCCCATACGGTGGCAACAATTATGTCTTTCCATGTAAAGTCGATTCATTATACAACTTTAACGGCTTCTTCATACAGGTCTTCCCATTCTGTGGGGATATGTAAGGGTGAGGGGACCAAGCACCCTTGTAGCTTCAGAGCATCAAGCAACTCAGTCATATTCCAAATATCATATGTTCGCCTCAATATCTTTTCCATAACCTGGACAACATCATCTAAGTTGACTTCATTGGTTGGTACTGCCTAATTGTCTGACTCTTGGGACCATTTTCTTACTTCCAATAATAGCGTGGTGAATCTATGGCAATCAATGATCATCTGTGTTGGCCATTTCAGCCCGAACTCTTGGAGTTGGTTTAAGACTTCTGATAATTCCATACTTCCATTTTCAAAACGGGTACGGACGGCGATGCATGCTCTAGTGAGGAGTGACAGTGCCTGATCGACGAGGCTAGCAGGGTATAAGAGGAAATATGGGCAAATTTGGAGAGGTTTAAGACAGTATATGGGTGTGATTTGGGTTGAGGGGTCAAATTCTGGGTTCTCTTTTAAGAAGATGGCATTGGCATGATTTGGGAGTGGGTTGTGAGTAGTGTTTGTCTTAGGATTAGCTGGTGGGGCAATGGTACCCCGATCAATTAGACCTTGGATTACGTTTCGGAGGTGAAAGCATTAGTTGGTGGTATGGCCAACTGTTTGGTGAAAGGCGCAATGGGCATCTGCCTTGAAGTTTCTTAGGAGTGGATTTGGTAATGGACGGTGATCCAAGGGTTTGACAAGGTTTTGGCTCAACAAGGCTTGATAAACTTTGGAGAGGGGAGCATGGTCAGACTGGGACAGGGCGATTTTCTGGTGCCCATGAGGTGGTTGGTTGAGAGATGTTGTTTGTGGTTGAGATTATAGCATTGGCAGGTTTATCATATTTCCTGGGGGTGAACTCTCCGGACACCTTCTCTGGTTCGACATCTGTTTTAGGAAGACCCTCCTTAATTTTTACTCCTACTTCTCTAAGAGATCGAAAGTGGGGATATTATTGTCCTCCCATGGTTGCTCGGACATGGGGCAAGAAGTTCTTCTTCACTATGCTGACTTATTCTTCCTCGGATGGCCGATTGGTCATGGTAGCTACTTTTTCCCTCCATGGGGCTGTGAAATTACTGACTGATTCTCCAGAGTTCTGTTTAAACAGCTCTAAATCACGACGGGTGACCTCAAGATCCTCATTGTACTTGTATTGTGACATGAATTATCTAGCCATATCCTCCTAGCTAAGGATTTTGGACTCCTCAAGAGACGAAAACCATCGGAGGGGCTTATCCTTCAGAGTTTGCTGAAGCAATTGGGCCATCACTTCTTCAGCAGCCCCTAATAGAGTTGTGGAATGGTGATATCTACGGAGATGAACAATCGGGGGTCCACTTCCTTCGAATTTCTCGATATTTTGCATCTTGAACTTCTTGGGTAACCTCGCTTTAGGATAAGGAGACATGTGGGTGTAGTCCATGTAATTCCCTAAAATTATGACTTGTTCAAACTTCTTAGTGAGCATCTTGAGGTCTTGTTTAACCTTGTTCACCTCTTCTTCCTTCGGATCAATGACCATAAGCAAGTTAGCCCCAGACTGGGCAATGTTCGGCATAGGAAGCTGGGCAGGCGGTGGCCCATTAACAGGAGGGACACGTGGAGCATGATGATACTCTTCGGGAACCCAGATGGGCTCGGGTGGTTCCATAGCACAAGTTAATAAGGACTCAGGCTCTTGAGGAACGGGAACCTAGTTTCGTTGCATTTCTGGAACCTCAGTTTGGAGGTTATCAATCTTGGACACGAGCTGAGCTAGGACTTTTGTCAAATCCGACTGTATAGTGGGTACTTGATTTGTGTTCTCCATGGAAAGCGGATGGATTCCAAACTCTAAAGAAGTAGCAGGGGAACGGACGAAACTCCGGGGTGATCTGACTGAAGACCGAAGCCAATAAGAAGTCAAGCTAAGGGTTTGTGATTGACCTGAGAAGGCGCAAAAGTGGGATTTATTTTTTAGAAAGAGGGATGATTTTTTTTTTTCATTTTCCTTTTAAGATGAAAGGACAAAATATTTTTGGATTTTTGATAAAGAGAGGAGAAATGTTTTTGGCTTTTTTTTCTCGGGAGAGGGACCTCAGCATTGATTATTATGATTATTATGTTCTAACTTGTATTAAATTCTCCTAAATGCAAAATAAAATGCCAGACGGGACCTGAGCGTAGAAAAGTTGGGTTTGTAATATATGCAAAGCTATGGATGGACTAGTGACCAGGCTCACGGACAGGGTCCCATTTTTAAAAATGCATGAAAATTCGGGCGACAAACTGACCCGTAATTTCGGCAGAGTTTCGGGTAGAAATCGACAATCTTGTATGTGTGTCCTAGGATTGACACCTATATGCGGGTATGCAGTTGGTTGGGTGAATCAGAAAGGGTTCCCCGCTTTGGCGTGACTTCCACGATATACGTCTTGCTCTTGCAGGCAATTGGTACATGTGGACAAGCCATTTGATATACCTGAGTGTACGTGAATTGCCCCACTATATACCTCGTGGGGACAGTACGTGTGAGAGAGAATTCGATATACTCAACGTACGTGAACAAGTTCCCTGTGATATACCTCCCATCATGACTTAGGTCAAGCGGTACGATGCGGGGGAACCATTCGATATACGTAAAAGGTACTTGGCCAATGGAAGGTGAGAGTCATATCGCTTAGGCTAACTGCGCCCTGTCGGACCAGCGCCCATCACAAAGTGACCCTCCAATTTTTGGACAAAATTTGGTCAATAACAATGCTCTTTGGTGATTTTGTGTGAATAATGCATGATTCTCTTATTAGTATCTTATGAGAATGTCTTTTTCGATCATGCAAAATAGGGAGAAAAGTACGAGTACCAATGGTACACCAAGTATGGACGGATGATACGTGCAACATGTGGATATATGTGATCCTAGGTGCACGTGGTGCGAAGTGTACATGGAGAATTTTCTACAAGTGTGTGAATAGAATCATAAGTATGGGATATACATGGAAAGGGGGAATATGCAAAAATAGGGAAAATATAAACAAACATAACACACATGTAAATAGAGTCTAGCCCTCAAAATAAAATGTCCCCAGCGGAGTCGCCACTGTGGCCATCCTAGGTCCCACGCGTCCCTCTCGAGAGCGCTTCGGTCAGCGTCATTGATGAGGTGAAAAATGTAGAGAGATGGAATCTCCAGTCTATTTTACTCAAAATAGACAAAAAAAAAAGGGAGCCACCTCGAAGGACAGCATCCAAAGACATACTGATGCATACGAAACCAAAATGATTATAAAAGGTTTCAGAAGCTATATTACGAAATGGGAAGGTGTTAGGCACCCATTCCGCCCTTACGATCTCTCATGGGTTTTTTGCTATTTTCCATTATTTTCCCCGTGATATGTGTGCATGTGTATATATAGTGGAGATAGGAGTCATCGACTTGTACCATGGAAGAGGTAAAGCGAGTCATTTGTAGGAATGTAAAAATAATATTAAAAAATAGGATTTACGCAATTATCCTTATGTTGATCGTTATGATGGAACGATAACGCGTATGGGATAATACGTTACTAAGAACAAATATATAGAATATAAGAGAATTGAGTTTAGACAAAAATAGAAAAGGAGCGAAAAAGTAAAAATAGGACTCAAGTCTCGAATTTTATCCCGAGATGCCTATGTAGCCTATAGAGGCATCAAAGTCCTCGTAGTTCCTATGCAAAATGAGGGGTGGGGCTTATCCCATAAATCCAATCGGGGGATTCTCTTTTTTTTTGTGTTCGTGTGTGTAGAAAAAGTGTTTTAGTGGTGAGATAAGTGTAAGAAAAGTGTGAGAATTCCCGTTTGGAATTTATGAGCAAACCCTATTTTTCATGTTTTTTAGGTTTTTATTTGTATGAAAATAACGGATGTGCATAATACTAAATAAAATGTATATTAGGATATGTGAGATGAGAGATGAGAGAATAAAGGTGCTAATTAATAAAACAAGTTAGTGCGAACTTATGAGAATTTAAGGAGAGAATTGAGAAAATTGGACCTTCTTAAAGATCTTGGGCTTGATCTTGAGTGTTGGAGAGCAGCCCTTGCACTTGGGTGATGATGGAGGGTAGTGAATTCACCAAATTTGATGAAAAGGATGATGAAAAGTGAAGGTTGGAAATGGATTTGGATGTGGAAATCACGCTGACTTCGAGAGAGGTTTTTAGGATTTTATGGGAGTGATGTCTTTCATATCTGGGCTCCCCTTGCAATGAGGTCAAGGCCTCCTTTTTATAGGAACATGTCACTGTCAATCGTCGTATCCCTGGTCCTTCCAATGGGCAGGTGTATTTAAGCACACTGCCGATAGGTAGGGTCTGGGACCTGCCATTTGGGAGTGTCTTTGAGGACTTTTCGGAAAATTGGTCACACAGCGCAAATCATTGAGCTAAATCTCACACGGGGTGAACCGTTTGAAAAGGTAATTCATAGACCTTTGAAAGTTCTTTGGACCGCTCTTTGGTTCGGGAGTTGAATTTGGGTCAAATGTGGCTAGGAAGCGTTCGTCGGTCCATTGGACGGAGAATCATCGAACGCAAACAGATCGTTCGTCCACATGGTAAGTCCGAATCGCACACGGGGCTGACCATTGTAAATTTTAGGAGATGTAATTAAAAATTCCCAAGAGTTTGATCTGGTTTGGGGAGTTGACTTTGGTCAATCAGGCCCTAGAAGCATTCGGTGACCTCTCGGGGTAAAACGGTCCGTTCATCCGTACCGTTAGTCGGAATCGTTCACGGAGTGGACCATTGGAATGGGGTTTCAGTGACCTTTGAAGATTCATTTAGTCTCGGTCGAGATGAAGGGTTGACTTCGGTAATGGATCTCGGGAGCATCCAATGGCCTATTGATCGAGTTTCAGGGGAAAACGGGTCGTTCGTCCGCATGGTAAGTCAGAATCGCGCACGGGACGAACCGTTGGAAAGCGGTTTCAGTGTCCTTTAAGATTCATTTAGTATCGATCGAGCTGAAGACTTTGAATTTTGGTCAAATGGAGTCTAGGCGTGCCCGATGGCTTCTAGGTCAGTACTCTGGGTATGAACTGGACTTATAGGTATTAAAGGAGGTGCGAAGGATCTAAGGAGAGTTTAAGGGGTAACAGAATGGAGTGTCTACATCCCCAAAAACGGCCCTGTGAGGGGCACTAACACCTTGTACGACACCAATGTAACTCATAGGATCCGACTGCATGGTCATGGACCCCCGATCTAATTGCACAACCCAATTTTTAGAATATCTACACTTAAGCTTGAAAACATGCCGTTAGAGTGTGAAACCACAAAACACCCCCCAAATGGCCCTGTGAGCGGCGCCAACACCTCGTACGTGATTATTATAACTCGTAGGAATCGACAGAGTGGCCACGTGACCCCAGGTCTTAGTGCACGACCCCATTTTTAGAATATCGACACTTAGGCTTGAAAACATGTTGTTAGAGGGAAAAACCCCGAAACACCCCCCAAACGGCCCTGTGAGCGGCGCCAAGACCTCCCACGGGAATGATGTAACTCATAGTAATGTACCGCGTGGTCACGGGACCCCTAGTCTGAGAGCACGGCCCAATTTTTAGAATATTAACACTTAAACATTAAAAAATGCTGTTAGAGGGAGAAACCCCGAAACACCAATCAAACGGCCCAGTGAGTGGCGCCAACACCTCGCACGGGACCATTATAACTCGTTGGAACCGATAGCATGGTCACGGAACCCCCAATTCGAGACCATGACTCAATTTTTAGAATATTTACATTTAGGCTTGAAAACATGTCATTAGAGGGCGAAACCCCGAAACACTACCCCCAACGACCTCGTGAGCGGCGCCAACGCCTACACAGGACCAATGAAATTTATCGAAACTGACCGGGTGGATGGCACCTCCCATCCGAGAGCACAACTAAATTTTCAGAATATCTACACTTAGGCATGAAAACATGACGTTAAGAGGCAAAACCCCCAAACACCCCCCAAACGGCCATGTGGGCACAAGCACCTCGCACGGGAGCAATGTAACTCATAGGAACCGATGGCAGGATCACAGGCCCCCGGTTCGAGGGCACAGTCCAATATTTAGAATATTTGCACTTAGGCTTTAAACGATGATGTTGGAAGGCAAAACCCTAAAACACACCCCAAACGTCCCCATGAGGGGAACCAACACCTTGCACGGGACCAATGTAACTCATAGGAATCGACGGCATGGTCACGGAACCCCCAGTCTGAGAGCATAGCCCAATTTTCAAGATATCGACACTTAGGCTTGAAAACATGCCGCTAGACAGTGAAACCACAAAACATTCCCCAAATGTCCCCTTTAGCGGCGCCAACTCCTTGTATGAGACTATTGAAACTCGTTGAACTCGATCGCATAGCCACGGGATCACAGGTCTGAGTGCACAACCCAATTTTTAGAATATTTACACTTACGCTTCAATACATATCGTTAGAGGGAAAAATCCCAAAACATTCCCCCAAAGGGCCCCGTGAACGTTGTCAACACCTCGCACGGGACTGATGTAACTCATAGGAACGGACCGTGTGGTCAAGGGACCCCCGATCCAAAAGCATGAGCCAATTTTAAATATCAACACTTAGGCTTGAAAACATGGTGTTAGTGGGTGAAACTCCAAAACAGCCCCCATACAGCCCTGTGAGTGGAGCCAACACCTCGCAAGGGACTAATGTAACTCGTAGGAATGAACCGCGTGGTCACGAGACCCCCGGTCCAAGAGCATGGGCCAATTTTTAGAATATCTACACTTAAGCTTAAAAACATGCCGTTAGAGGGCGAAAGCTCGAAACACCCCCTCCCCCCCCCCCCCCCACCCAAATGGCCCTATGAGGGCACCGACACCTCATACGTGAACAATGTAACTTGTAGGAACCGACCGCATGGTCACGAGAACCCCAATTTGAGAGCATGGCCCAATTTTCTGAATATCCACACTTAGGCTTCAAAACATGCTGTCAGAAGGCAAAACCTCGAAACACCCCCCAGATGGCCCCATGAGTGGCACCAATACCTCGTACGTGACCAATGTAACTCGTAGGATCTGATAGCATGGTCACGGAATCTCAATTCGAGAGAACGGACCAATTTTTAAAATATCTACACTCGAGCTTTAAAAGATGTCGTTAGAGGGCGAAACTCTGAAACACCCCCCAAACGGACCCGTTAGTGGAGCCAACACCTCGTACGGGACCAATGTAACTCATAAGAATGGACAGCGTGATCACAGGACCCACGATCCGAGAGCATGGACCAATTTTCAAAATATCTGCACTTTGAAAGGAAAACATTATGTTAGAGGGTGAAACCCAAAAAAAAAACCCAAACGACCCCATGGTC
The DNA here is from genome assembly GCA_949130495.1 of Sambucus nigra. Classification (NCBI taxonomy): domain Eukaryota; kingdom Viridiplantae; phylum Streptophyta; class Magnoliopsida; order Dipsacales; family Adoxaceae; genus Sambucus; species Sambucus nigra. Next base: position 98,799,195 of record OX422224.1, on the reverse strand, counting down.
GGCGCCCACACCTCGTACTTGAACAATGTAACTCGTATGAACCGACCACTTGGTCACGGGAACCCCAATCCGAGAGCACGACCTAATTTGAAAAATACATACAGTTAGGCTTGACAACATTTTGTTAGAGTGGGAATCCCCAAAACACCCCCAAACTTCCCCGTGACCGGTTCCAACACCACGCACGGGTGTCATAGGAGTGGATGGTGTGGTCACGGGACCCCCAATCCGAGAGCACGATCCAATTTTTAGTTTATATACACTTTGGCTTGAAAAAATGTTGTTAGACAGTGAAACCCCCAAACACCCCCCAAACAGCCCCATGAGCGGCGTCAATACCTCGCATAGGACCAATACAACTCATTGGAACCGACCACGTGGTCACGAGATCCCCAGTCTGGGAAAACGACCCAATTTTTAGAATATTTACACTTAGGCTTGAAAATATGATATTAGAGGGTAAAACCCCAAAATACCCCCACCCAAAAGGCCCTGTGAGTGGCATCATCGCCTCGTACGGGTCCAATGAAACTCATAGGAACTGACCATATGGTAACGGGACCCCCGGTCTGATATCACGACCTAATTTTTAGAATATTTACACTTAGGCTTGAAAACCCGAGGTTAGAGGGCGAAACCCAAAAACACCTCTCAAATGGCCCCGTGAGTGGTACCAACACCTCACATGGGACCAATGTAACTCATAGGATACGACCGCGTGGTCACGGGATCCCTATTCGAGACCATGACCTAATTTTCAAAATATCTACACGTAGGCTTTAAAACATGCCCTTAGAAGGAGAAACCTCAAAACACCCCCCAAACGGCCCTGTGGTGGCACCAACACCTCACACGGGACCATTGTAACTCTTAAGAATGGAACACATTGTCACAGGACCCCTGGTCCAAGAGCACGAACCAATTTTCATAATATCAACACTTAGGTTTTAAAACATGCCGTTAGAGGGCGAAATCCAGAAACACACACCAAATGGACCGGTGAGCGGCGTTAACACCTCGTATGGGACCATTGTAACTCATTGGAACCGATCTTGTGGTCATAGGAACCCCAATTTGAGAGCACGGCCAAATTTTTAGAATATCTACACTTAGTCATGAAAACAAGGCATTAGAAAGAAAAGCCCCAAAACAACCCCCCCTAAAAAAGTCCCCATAAGTGGCACCAACACCTTGTACAGGACTAATGCAACTCATCGGAACCGACTGCGTGGTCACATACCCCCGGGTAGGAGAGCACGACCAAATTATTAGAATATTTATAATTAGGCATGAAAACATGACGTTAAAGGGCAAAACCCCAAAATATCACCTAAACGGCTCCGTGAGCGGCACCAACACCTCGTACATGACCAATGTAACTCATAGGAACCAACCGCGTGGTCATAGGCACCCCGATATGTGAGCATGACCCAATTACCAGAATATCTACACATAGGATTTAAAATGTGTCGTTGAGGGCGAATTCCCGAAACACCCCCCGAACGGCCCCTTAAGATGATCCAACACCTCCCATGGGACCAATGTAACTCGTAAGAATAGACCGCATGGTCACGAGACCCAATTTTTCATTATATCTACGCTTAGGATTTAAAACATGTCGTTTGAGGGAGAAACCCTGAAACACCCCTCAAACGACCCCGGTCGGAGTCCACGACTCAATTTGTAGAATATCTACACTAGGCTTGAAAACATGTCGTTAAATGGAGAAACCTCGAAACACCCCCCAAACGACCCAGTCAGCATCGCCAAGACCTCGAACGGGACCAATGTAAGTCGTCGAAACTGACCACGTTGTCACGGGACCCCCTGTTCGATAGCATGACCCAATTTCCAGAACATCTACACCTTGGTTTAAAAACCTTACGTTAGAGGACGAAACCCTAACCCCCCCCCCCCAAACGGCCCCAATAGTGGCACCAACACGTCGCACGGGACCAATGTAACTCGTATGAATCGACCGCGTGGTCGCGGGAGCCCCAATCGGAGTCCACGACCGAATTTTCAGGATATCTACACTTATGCTTGAGAACATGACGTTAAAGGTAGAAACCCCGAAACACCCCCCAAATGGTCCTCTGAGCACCGCCAAGACCTCGCACGGGATCAATGCAACTCGTCGGAACCGATCGCTTGGTCACCGGACCCCCTCTTCGAGAGAACAACCCAATTTTTAGGACATCTACACTTTAGTTTGAAAACATGTAATTAGAGGAAGAAAACACAAATCACCCCCCCCCCCCCCCAAATGGCTCCGTGAGTGGCACCAACATGTTGCACGGGATCAACGTAACTCATAGGAACGAACGGCGTGGTCACGGGACCACTAGTCCAAGATCACGGATAAATTTTTAGAATATCTACACTTAGGCTTGAAAACATGTTGTTAAACGGTGAAACCCTGAAACAACCCCCATATAGCCCCGTGTGTGGCGCCAACACCTCACACGGGACCGATGTAACTCGTAGAAACTGACTGTGTGGTCACGGGATCCCCAATCCGAGAGGATGACCCAATTTTTAGAATATCTAAACATAGGCTTGAAAACATGCCGTTAGAGGGAGAAACCCCGAAACACACCACAAACGGTCCAGTGAGCGGTGCCAACACCTCGCACAGGACCAATGTAAGTCGTCAAAATCAACTGCGTGGTTACAGGACCCCTAGTTCTAGAGCCCCACCCAATTTTCTGAATATCTGCACTTTTGGTTTGAAAACATGCCATTAGAGGGAGAAACCCCAAAACACCCCCCAAACGTCCCTATAAGTGGTGCCAAGACCTTTCACGGGACCAACGTAACTCGTTGAAACCGACTGCGTGGATACGGGACTCCCAGATAGAGAGCACGACCCAATTTTTAGAATATCTTCTCTTTGGTTTGAAAACATTCCATTAGAGGGAAAAACCCTGAAACACACTCCAAACGGCTCCGTGAGCGACACCAATATCTCGCATGTGACCAATGTAACTTATTGGAACCACTGGCATGGTCCCAGGACCCTCGATCCGAGAGCATGGCCAATTTTTTGAATATCTACCCTTAGACTTGAAAACATGCCATTAGAGGGTGAAACCCAGAAACATCCCCCAAACGGCCCCATGAGTGGCGCCAACACCTTGTACGGGACCGATTTAACTCGTAGGAACCGACCGTGTGGTCACGGGACCTCCAATTCGAGAGCACAACCCGATTTTCACACTACAAGAAAAATGAATATTAGGGACGGGAGTATTAGGGACGGCCGTGTCCTTTTGTCCCTAATACTATACCAGAAGGGACGGTTTTAATTACCGTCCTTTTTGATAGTAACAAAAGGGACGGTTTTTTAAAAACCATCCCTTTTGGTATTTCTCAAAAAGGACGGTAATTAAAACCGTCCCTTAAAGTATATGGGATTTTTTTGCACTAATTTTTTGCGGGTTATTTTAAGGGACGGTTTAAAAATCCGTCCCTTTTGGTATATCCCAAACCTTTAGTTTTTTGCCAAACAAAAATAAGGGACGGATTTTAAAACCGTCCCTTTTGATATAGCAAAAGGGACGATTTTTAAAATCCGACCCTTTTGCTATACTAAAAGGGACGAATGTTTCCGACCCTTTTGTGTATTTTTCCCTCAAAAATTTTCATTCCTCCAATTTCCCTAACATTTCAGTCCCGCTCTCTCTCTCTCTTTCTCTTAGCTCTCAAATCGTCTCCATCCCGATCTCTCTTTCCCCTCTCTCCGCCGCCCCACCTTCCTCTCCCCTGCGCCACCCCACCCCGACCCATCCCTGCTCCGCCCACCCCTGCCTCACCCCTGCGCTGCCCAACCCCGTCCCACCCCTGCACCCACCCCGTTGTACCCCTGCTCCGCCTCACCCCGCCGCATCCCCCATCCTCCTCTCCATGAGCTCCCCAAACCAGGTACTCTCTCTTTCTCTCTCTCTCTCTCTCTCTCTCTCTCTCTCTCTCTATATATATATATATATATATATATATATATATATATATATATATATATATGAATGTATTTAATATATAGTTTAGATTATTGCAGTAATTCCATTTGCCTCAAAGGTAGGGTTATTTTTTACAGGCGTATGAGAAATTCCATTTGCCTCAAATGGAATTTATTTTCTACAGGAGTATGAGAAAGGTTTGATGATTGCAGTAATTCCATTTGCCTCAAAGGTAGGGTTATTTTGTGTTGAAAATGTTTAGGGCTATAAATTTTTCATTTAAAGTTGTTCATTTTTCATATTTTGTGTTTTGGTTTTGCAGGTACTGATTTGGTGATTATATTTGAATTTATATGGTTTAGCAAATCAGGTATATTCATCTATTTCTCCCCATTTTTTGAACGCATGATGCTATATAAGAGGTTTTCAGGTTAAAATGAAGTAGCATGATACAAAAATTAGTTTAACCTCAAAATTTGTGTGTTTTCTTTGAAGATGAGAATAGTAATCCCAGCTCTGGATTGAGTTCTATAAATCTGGTAGTGATGTGGAAACAATTTATTGGCATCTACTGAATGATTTAGATGTTTAAGATACTACAATTTTTTTAATGTTGTTTCAAGTTCACAATTTCTAGCGCTACCTCAAGAAGTTAGGTGTGTGTGTGCCCCCCTTTTGAAAAAGCTATGGTTTTCTTCCTTTGGTTTTGAATTTGTTTTTTTTTGTTCTACCATTTTTTTAATTGAACAAAACTGTTTGCATAAAATTCATTATTTTTTTTACTGTCATAGGATACATTGATGTTGGGGGCGAACTACTATCAAACATAATCTGAAATTGCATCGCTGCTGGCATAAGGAAGGTTCTGATTGGCGTTGGGTGTAATAAAATATTCAGGTAATGGACAAACCTATAATGAACTTTATTATAAGCTTAAATATGCATTGATTCAATTTTTTTAATTATTTTGGGTTTGGATCCTATTTATTTCTAAACCCCATAATTTTAATTCTTTTGGGTTTAGATCCTATTTATGCCCAATATGTTTGAGATGTGCTAATTTGCAAGTAGAACCAAATTGGAGTAAAGGTACGAAATAATTGTCACTTCTTGGGGGTATTGTTGGCACATTTGTTTCTTGCCACTTCCCGGGGGGGGGGGGGGGGGGGGGGGCAGTACATAAATTTTGAACAAAGAATAGTTAGGGTGAACATTAGAAGAAGAAGGCATTATCCACTGGATTACCACTTTCTAGGTTTAAGGCGCGTCAATTTCTCTGCAATGGTCCACATTAAACTAATAGGTAACCATTTGTTTATTACCTTAAAGTTATTCTTGATTACTCCGCGCTGAATAGGAGAGATGTGAAAATGGGAATAAAAATTAGTCATGGTTCGAAAGTTATTCTTGGGTTTGTAATTTGCGACTGCCCATCTTATTCACTTGTCGCCCGGGATCAATGTGACCCGTAGAAACCGACCGCGTAGTCATGGGGATCCCAATTTGAGTTTATGACGTAAATTTGCAAAAAGTTAGACTTAAGCAAAAAAACATGCAATCGAAGGGTGAAAACATAAAACAAACACAAAACGGTCCCCTAAGAGTCACGAACTCCTCGCACGGGACCAATGTGACTCGTAGGAACTGACCACGTAGTCACGGGGCTCCCGGTTTGAGTGCACGACGTAAATTTAAAAAAATTTAGACTTAAGCATAAAAACGTGCCATTGAAGGGTGAAAACGTAAAAGATCCATAAAACGGTCCCGTAAGAGTCACGAACACCTCGCACGGGACCGATGTGACTCGTAGGAACTGACCGCGTAGTCACGGGGATCACGGTTGGAGTGTACGACGTAAATTTGCAAAAATTTAGACTTAAGCATAAAACATGCATTTGAAAGGTGAAAACGTAAAACGAGCATAAAACGGTCCCGTAAGTGTCACGAACACCTCGCACGGGACCAATGTGACTCGTAGGAACCGACCGCGTAGTCACGGGCCTCCTGGTTGGAGGGTACGACGTAAATTTGCAAAAAATTAGACTTAGACATAAAACATGCCATCGAATGGTGAAAACGTAAAACGAGCATAAAACGGTCCCGAAAGTGTCAAGAACACCTCGCAAGGGACTAATGTGACTTTTAGGAACCGACCGCGTAGTCACGGGTCTCCCGGTTGGAGTGCACGACGTAAATTTGCAAAAAATTAGACTTAAGCATAAATACATGCCATCGAAGGGTGAAAACATAAAAAGAGCATAAAAGGGTCCCGTAAGAGCCACCAACACCTCGCACGGGACCAATGTGTCTCGTAGGAACCGATCGCATAGTCACGGGGCTACCGGTTGGAGTGTACGACGTAAATTTGCAATAAATTAGACTTAACATAAAATATGCCATCGAATGGTGAAAACGTAAAACGAGCATAAAACGGTCCCGAAGGTGTCACGAACACTTCGCACAGGTCCAATGTGACTCGTAGGAACCCACCACGTAGTCACGGGTCTTCCGGTTGGAGTGTACGACGTAAATTTGAAAAAATTTAGACTTAAGCATAAAAACATGCCATCGAAGGGTCAAAAAATAAAACGAGGATAAAACGGTCCCGTAAGAGTCACGAACACCTCGCACAGGACCAATGTCACTCGTACGAACTGAACGCGTAGTCACGGGGCTCTCGGTTAGAGTGTACGACATAAATTTGTAAAAATTTAGATTTAAGCAAAAAAACATGCCATCGATGGGTGAAAATGTAAAACAACAATAAAACGGTATCGTAAGAGTCACGAACACCTCGCACGGGACCAATGTGACTCGTAGGAACCGACCGCGTAGTCACGGGGCTCCCGGTTGGAGTGTACGGCGTAAATTTGTAAAAAAATAGACTTAAGCATAAAAACATGCCATCGAAGGGTGAAAACATAAAAGAAACACAAAACGGTCCCCTAAGAGTCACGAACTCCTCGCACGGGACCAATGTGACTCGTAGGAATTGACCGCGTAGTCATGGGGCTCCCGGTTGGAGTGTACGACGTAAATTTGCAAAATTTTAGACTTAAGCATAAAAACGTGCCATTGAAGGGTGAAAACGTAAAAAAGCCAAAAAACGGTCCCGTAAGATTCACGAACACCTCGCACGGGACCAATATGACTCGTAGGAACCGACCGCGTAGTCACGGGGATCTCGGTTGGAGTGTACGACGTAAATTTGCAAAAATTTAGACTTAAGCATAAAACATGCATTTGAAAGGTGAAAACGTAAAATGAGCATTAAACGGTCCCATAAGTGTCACGAACACCTCGCACGGGACCAATGTGAATCGTAGGAACCGACCGCGTAGTCACGGGCCTCCCGGTTGGAGGGTACGACGTAAATTTGCAAAAAATTAGACTTAGGAATAAAACATGCCAACGAATGGTGAAAACGTAAAACGAGCATAAAATGGTCCCGAAAGTGTCAAGAACACCTCGCAAGGGACCAATGTGACTTTTAGGAACCGACCGCGTAGTCACGGGTCTCCCGGTTGGAGTGCACGACGTAAATTTGCAAAAATTTAGACTTAAGCATAAAAACATGCCATCGAAGGGTGAAAACATAAAAAGAGCATAAAAAGGCCCCGTAAGATCCACGAACACCTCGCACGGGACCAATGTGTCTCGTAGGAACCGATCGCGTAGTCACGGGGCTCCCGGTTGGAGTGTACGACGTAAATTTGCAATAAATTAGACTTAACATAAAATATACCATCGAATGGTGAAAACGTAAAATGAGCATAAAACGGTCCCGAAGGTGTCACGAACACTTCGCAGGGGTCCAATGTGACTCGTAGGAACCCACCACGTAGTCACGGGTATCCCGGTTGGAGTGTACGACGTAAATTTGCAAAAATTTAAGCATAAAAACATGCCATCGAAGGGAGAAAACATAAAACGAGCATAAAACGGTCCCAGAAGAGTCACGAACACCTCGCACAGGACCAATGTGACTCGTACGAACCGAACACGTAGTCACGGGGCTCCCGGTTAGAGAGTACGACGTAAATTTGTAAAAATTTAGATTTAAGCAAAAAAACATGCCATCGATGGGTGAAAATGTAAAACAACGATAAAACGGTATCGTAAGAGTCACGAACACCTCACACGGGACCAATGTGAATCGTAGGAACCGACCGCGTAGTCACGGGGCTCCCGCTTGGAGTGTACGACGTAAATTTGAAACAAAATAGACTTAAGCATAAAAATATTCCATCGAAGTGTGAAAACATAAAACAGCCTTAAAACGATCCCGTAAGTGTCACGAACACCTCGTACGGGACCAATGTGACTCATATGAGCCGATCGCGTAGGCACGGGACTCCCGGTTTGAGTGTACGACGTAAAGTGGCAAAAAATTAGCCTTAAGCATAAAAACATGCCATCGAATGGTGAAAACGTAAAACGAGCATAAAACGGTCCCGTAAGTGTCCCGAACACCTCGCACGGGACCAATGTGACTCGTAGGAAACGACCGCATAGTCACGGGCCTCCCGGTTGGAGGGTACGACGTAAATTTGCAACAATTTAGACTTAAGCACAAAAGCATGCCATCGACGGGTGAAAATGTAAAACATACATAAAACGGTCCCGTAAGAGTCACGAACACCTCGCACAGGACTAATGTGACTCATAGGAACCGATCGTGTAGTCACGGGGATCTCGGTTGGAGTGTAAGACGTAAATTTGCAAAAATTTACACTTAAGCATGAAAACATGCCATCGATGGGTGAAAATGTAAAACAGCTGTAAAACGGTCCCGTAAGAGAGACGAACACCTCGTACGGGACCAATGTGACTCGTAGTAACTGACCGCGTAGTCACGGGACTCCCGGTTGGAGTGTACGACGTAAATTTGCAAAAATTTAGACTTAAGCATAAAAACATGCCATCGATGGGTGAAAATGCAAAATAGCCATAAAACGGTCCCGTAAGAATCACGAACACCTCGCACTGGACCAATGTGACTCGTAGGAACCGACCGCGTAGTCACGGGGCTCCTGGTTGGAGTGTACGACGTAAATTTGTAGAAAAATAGACTTAAGCATAAAAACATACCATCGAAGGGCGAAAACATAAAACAACCTTAAAACGGTCCCGTAAGTGTCACGAACACCTCGCACGGGACCAATGTGACTCGTAGGAACCGACCGCGTAATCACGGAGCTCCTGGTTGGAGTGTTCGACGTAAATTTTTTAAAAAATAGGCTTAAGCATAAAAACATGCCATTGAAGGGTGAAAATGTAAAACGAGCATAAAACGGTCTCAAAAGTGTCACGAACACCTCACACGGGACCAATGTGACTCGTAGGAACCGACCGCGTAGTCACGGGTCTCCCAGTTGGAGTGTACGACGTAAATTTGTAAAAATTTAGACTTAAGCATTAAAACATGCCATCGAAGGGTGAAAACATAAAACAAGCATAAAATGGTCCCGTAAGAGTCACGAACACCTCGTACGGGACGAATGTGACACGTAGGAACCGACAGTGTAGTCACGGGATCTCGGTGGAGTGTACGACGTAAATTTGCAAAAATTTAGACCTAACCATAAAAACATGCCATCGATGGGTGAAAACGTAAAACAGCCATAAAACGGTCCCGTAAGAGACACGAACAACTCGTACGGGACCAATGTGACTCGTAGGAACCGACCGCGTAGTCACGGGGCTCCTGGTTGGAGTGTACGACTTAAATTTCTAAAAAATTAGACTTAAGCATAAAAACATGCCATCGAAGGGTGAAAATGTAAAACGAGCATAAACTGGTCCCGTAAGTGTCACGAACACCTCGCACGGGACCAATGTGACTCGTAGGAACCGACCGCGTAGTAACGGGGCTGTCGGTCGTAGGGTACAATATATATTCGCAAAAATTTAGACTTAAGCATAAAAACATGCCATCGAAGGTGAAAACATAAAAAAACCTTAAAAAGGTCCCGTAAGTGTCACAAACACCTCGCACGGGACCAATGTGACTCGTAGGAACCGACCGCGTAGTCACGGGGATCCCAGTTGGAGTGTACGACTTAAATTTGCAAAAAATTACACTTAAGCATAAAAACATGCCATCGAAGGGTGAAAACATAAAAAATGCCTTAAAACGGTCCCGTAAGTGTCACGAACACCTCGCACGGGACCAATGTGACTCGTAGGAACCGACCGCGTAATCACGGAGCTCCTGGTTGGAGTGTACGACGTAAATTTGTAAAAATTTAGACTTAAGCATTAAAACATGCCATCGAGGGGTGAAAACATAAAACGAGCATAAAACGGCCCCGTAAGAGTCATGAACACCTCGTACGGGACCAATGTGACTCGTAAGAACCGACCGCGTAGTCACGGGGATCTCGGTTGGAATGTACGATGTAAATTTGCAAAAATTTAGACTTAAGCATGAAAACATGCCATCGATGGGTGAAAACATAAAACAGCCATAAAACGGTCCCGTAAGAGACACGAACACCTCGCACGGGACCAATGTGACTCGTAGGAAACGATCGCGTAGTCACGGGGCTCCCGGTTGTAGTGTACGACGTAAATTTACAAAAATTTAGACTTAAGCATAAAAGCATGCCATCGAAGGGTGAAAACCCAAAACAGACACAAAAAGGTCCCGTAAGAGTCATGATCACCTCGCCCGGGACCAATGTGACTCGTAGGAACCGACCGCGTAGTCACGGGGCTCCCGGTTGGAGTGTACGACGTAAATTTGTAAAAAAATAGACTTAAGCATAAAAATATGCCATCGAAGGGTGAAAACATATAACAGCCTTAAAACGGTCCCGTAAGTGTCACGAATACCTCGCACGGGACCAATGTGACTCGTAGGAACCGACCGCGTAATCACGGTTCTCCCGGTTGAAGTGTAGGACGTAAATTTGTAAAAAAATAGACTTAAGCATAAAAACATGCCATCGAAGGGTGAAAACATAAAACAGCCTTAAAACAGTCCCGTAAGTGTCACGAACACCTTGCACGGGACCAATGTGACTCGTAGGAACCGACCGCGTAATCACGGAGCTCCTGGTTGGAGTGTACGACGTAAATTCGTAAAAAAATAGACTTAAGCATAAAAACATGCCATCGAAGGGTGAAAATGTAAAACGAGCATAAAACGGTCTCCAAAGTGTCACGGACACCTCACTCGGGACCAATGTGACTCGTAGGAACCGACCGCGTAGTCACGGGTCTCCCGGTTGGAGTGTACGACGTAAATTTGTAAAAATTTAGACTTAAGCATAAAACATGCCATTGAAAGGTGAAAACGTAAAATGAGCATAAAACGGTCCCGTAAGTGTCACGAACACCTCCTACGGTACCAATGTGAGTCGTAGGAACCGACCGCGTAGTCACGGGCCTCTCGGTTGGAGGGTACGACGTAAATTTGCAAAATTTTAGACTTAAGCCTTAAAACATGCCATCGAAGGGTGAAAACATAAAACGGGCATAAAACGGTCCCGTAAGAGTCCGGAACACCTCGTACGGGACCAATGTGACTCGTAGGAACCGACCGCGTAGTCACGGGGCTCCTGGTTGGAGTGTACGACGTAGATTTTGTAAAAAAATAGACTTAAGCATAAAAACATGCCATCGAAGGGTGAAAATGTAAAACGAGCATAAAATGGTCACGTAAGTGTCATGAACACCTCGCACGGGAAAAATGTGACTCGTAGGAACCGACCGCGTAGTCACGGGTGTCCCGGTTGGAGTGTACGACGTAAATTTGTAAAAATTTAGACTTAAGGATTAAAACATGCCATCGAAGGGTGAAAACATAAAACGAGCATAAAACGGTCCCGTAAGAGCCACGAAAACCTCGTACGGGACTAATGTGCTCGTAGGAACCGACCGCGTGGTCACGGGGATCCCGGTTGGAGTGTACGACTTAAATTTGCAAAAAATTACACTTAAGCGTAAAAACATGCCATTGAATGGTGAAAACGTAAAACAGCGTTAAAACGGTCCCGTAAGTGTCACGAACACCACGCACGGGACCAATGTGACTCGTAGGAAACAACCGCGTAATCATGGAGCTCCTGGTTGGAGTGTACGACCTAAATTTGTAAAAAAATAGACTTAAGCATAAAAACATGCCATCGATGGGTGAAAATGTAAAACGAGCATTAAACGGTCTCGAAAGTGTCACGAACACCTCGCACGGGACCAATGTGACTCGTAGGAACTAACCGCGTAGTCACGGGTCTCTCGGTTGGAATGTACGACGTAAATTTGTAAAAATTTAGACTTAAGCATTAAAAAATGCCATCGAAGGGTGAAAACATAAAACGAGCATAAAACGGTCCCGTAAGAGTCATGAACACCTCGTACGGGACCAATGTGACTCGTAGGAACCGACCGCGTAGGCACGGGGATCTCGGTTAGAATGTACGACGTAAATTTGCAAAAAATTAGACTTAAGCATGAAAACATGCCATCGATGGGTGAAAACGTAAAACAGCCATAAAACGGTCCCGTAAGAGACACGAACACCTCGCACGAGACCAATGTGACTCGTAGGAACCGATCGGGTAGTAACGGGGCTCCCGGTTGGAGTGTACGACTTAAATTTCTAAAAAAATAGACTTAAGCATAAAAACATGCCATCGAAGGGTGAAAATGTAAAACGAGCATAAAATGGTCCCGTAAGTGTCATGAACACCTCGCACGGGACCAATGTGGCTCGTAGGAACCGTCCGTGTAGTCACGGGGCTCCAAGTTTGAGTGTATGACGTAAATTAGCAAATAAATAGACTTGAGCATAAAAACAAGCCATCGATGGGAGAAAACGTAAAACAATTATAAAATGGTCCCGTAAGAGTCACGAATACCTCGCACGGGACCAATATGACTCGTTGGAACCCACCGCGGAGTCACGGGACTCCCGGTTTAGTGTACGATGTAGATTGGGAAAAAAAATAGACTTAAGCATAAAAACATGCCATCGAAGGGTGAAAACGTAAAACAAACATAAAATGGTCCCGTAAGAGTCACGAATACCTCGCACGGGACCAATGTGACTCGTAGGAACCCACCGCGTAGTCACGGGTCTCCCGGTTGGAGTGTACGACGTAAATTTGTAAAAATTTAGACTTAAGCATAAAATATGCCATTGAAAGGTGAAAACGTAAAATTAGCATAAAACGGTCCCGTAAGTGTCACGAACACCTCGTACGGGACCAATGTGACTCGTAGGAACCGGCCGCGTAGTCACGGGGCTCCCGGTTGGAGTGTACGATGTAAATTTGTAAATATTTAGACTTAAGCCTTAAAACATGCCATCGAAGGGTGAAAACATAAAACGGGCATAAAACGGTCCCGTAAGAGTCAGGAACACCTCGTACGGGACCAATGTGACTCGTAGGAACCGACCGCGTAGTCACGGGGCTCCTGGTTGGAGTGTACGACGTAGATTTTGTAAAAAAATAGACTTAAGCATAAAAACATGCCATCGAAGGGTGAAAATGTAAAACGAGCATAAAATGGTCACGTAAGTGTCACGAACACCTCGCACGGGAAAAATGTGACTCGTAGGAACCGACCGCGTAGTCACGGGTGTCCCGGTTGGAGTGTACGACGTAAATTTGTAAAAATTTAGACTTAAGGATTAAAACATGTCATCGAAGGGTGAAAACATAAAACGAGCATAAAACGGTCCCGTAAGAGCCACGAAAACCTCGTACGGGACCAATGTGACTCGTAGGAACCGACCGCGTAGTCACGGGGATCCCGGTTGGAGTGTACGACTTAAATTTGCAAAAAATTACACTTAAGCGTAAAAACATGCCATCGAATGGTGAAAACGTAAAACAGCGTTAAAACGGTCCCGTAAGTGTCACGAACACCACGCACGGGACCAATGTGACTCGTAGGAAACAACCGCGTAATCATGGAGCTCCTGGTTGGAGTGTACGACCTAAATTTGTAAAAAAATAGACTTAAGCATAAAAACATGCCATCGATGGGTGAAAATGTAAAACGAGCATTAAACGGTCTCGAAAGTGTCACGAACACCTCGCACGGGACCAATGTGACTCGTAGGAACTAACCGCGTAGTCACGGGTCTCTCGGTTGGAATGTACGACGTAAATTTGTAAAAATTTAGACTTAAGCATTAAAACATGCCATCGAAGGGTGAAAACATAAAACGAGCATAAAACGGTCCCGTAAGAGTCACGAACACCTCGTACGGGACCAATGTGACTCGTAGGAACCGATCGCGTAGTCACGGGGATCTCGGTTAGAATGTACGACGTAAATTTGCAAAAAATTAGACTTAAGCATGAAAACATGCCATCGATGGGTGAAAACGTAAAACAGCCATAAAACGGTCCCGTAAGAGACACGAACACCTCGCACGAGACCAATGTGACTCGTAGGAACCGATCGGGTAGTAACGGGGCTCCCGGTTGGAGTGTACGACGTAAATTTACAAAAATTTAGACTTAAGCATAAAAACATGCCATTAAAGGGTGAAAATACAAAACAGCCACAAAAAGGTCCCGTAAGAGTCACGATCACCTCGCCCACGACCAATGTGACTCGTAGGAACCGACCGCGTAGTCACGGGGCTCTCGGTTGGAGTGTACGACGTAAATTTGTAAAAAAATAGACCTAAGCATAAAAACATACCATCGAAGGGTGAAAACATAAAACAACCATAAACGGTCTCGTAAGTGTCACGAATACCTCGCACGGGACCAATGTGACTCGTAGGAATCGACCGCGTAATCACGGGGCTCCCGGTTGGAGTGTACGACGTAAATTTGTAAAAAAATAGACTTAAGCATAAAAACATGCCATCGAAGGGTGAAAACATAAAACAACTTTAAAACGGCCCCATAAGAGTCATGAACACCTCGTACGGGACCAATGTGACTCGTAGGAACCGACCGCGTAGTCACGGGGATCTCGGTTGGAATGTACGACGTAAATTTGTAAAAATTTAGACTTAAGCATGAAAACATGCCATTGATGGGTGAAAACTTAAAATAGCCATAAAACGGTCCCGTAAGAGACACGAACACCTCGCACGGGACCAATGTGACTCGTAGGAACCGATCGCGTAGTCACGGGGCTCCCGGTTGGAGTGTACGACATAAATTTGTAAAAATTTAGACATAAGCATTAAAACATGCCATCGAAGGGTGAAAACATAAAACGAGCATAAAACGGTCCAGTAAGAGTCCTAAACACCTCGTAAGGGACCAATGTGACTCGTAGGAACTGATCGCGTAGTCACGGGGCTCCCGATTTGAGTGTACGATGTAAATTTGCAAAAAAATAGACTTAAGCATAAAACATGCCATCGAATGGTGAAAACTTAAAAAGAGCATAAAACGGTCTCGAAAGAGTCACAACCACCTCGCACGGGACCAATGTGACTCGTAGGAACCTACCGCATAGTCACGGGTCTCCCGGTTGGAGTGTACGACGTAAATTTGTAAAAATTTAGACTTAAGCATTAAAACATGCCATCGAAGGGTGAAAACATAAAACGAGCATAAAAAGGTCCCGTAAGAGTCACGAACACCTCGTACGGGACCAATGTGACTCGTAGTAACCGACCGCGTTGTCACGGGGATCTCGGTTGGAGTGTACGACGTAAATTTGCAAAAATATACACTTAAGCATGAAAACATGCCATCGATGGGTGAAAACGTAAAACAGCCATAAAACGGTCCCGTAAGAGTCACGAACACCTCGCACTAGACCAATGTGACTCGTAGGGACCGACCGCGTAGTCACGGGGCTCCCGGTTGGAGTGTACGACGTAAATTTATAGAAAAATAGACTTAAGCATAAAAACACACCATCGAAGGGCGAAAACTTAAAACAACCTTAAAACGGTCCCGTAAGTGTCACGAACACGTCGCACGAGACCAATGTGACTCGTAGGAACCGACCGCGTAATCACGGAGCTCCTGGTTGGAGTGTACGACGTAAATTTGTTAAAAAATAGACTTAAGCATACAAATATGCCATCGAAGGGTGAAAATGTAAAATGAGCATAAAACGGTCTCAAAAGTGTCACGAACACCTCGCACGGGACCAATGTGACTCGTAGGAACCGACCGCGTAGTCACGGGTCTCCCGGTTGGAGTGTACGACGTAAATTTGTAAAAATTTAGACTTAAGCATTAAAACATGCCATCGAAGGTTGAAAACATAAAACGAGCATAAAATGGTCCCGTAAGAGTCACGAACACCTCGTACGGGACCAATGTGACACGTAGGAACCGACAGCGTAGTCACGGGGATCTCGGTGGAGTGTACGACGTAAATTTGCAAAAATTTAGACCTAAGCATGAAAACATGCCATCGATGGGTGAAAACGTAAAACAACCATAAAACGGTCCCGTAAGAGGCACGAACAACTCGTACGGGACCAATGTGACTCGTAGGAACCGACCGCGTAGTCACGGGGCTCCTGGTTGGAGTGTACGACTTAAATTTCTAAAAAAATAGACTTAAGCATAAAAACATGCCATCGAAAGGTGAAAATGTAAAATGAGCATAAAATGGTCCCGTAAGTGTCCCGAACACCTCGCATGGGACCAATGTGACTCGTAGGAACCGACCGCGTAGTAACGGGGCTGTCGGTCGGAAGGTACAATATATATTTGCAAAAATTTAGACTTAAGCATAAAAACATGCCATCGAAGGTGAAAACATAAAAAACCTTAAAAAGGTCCCGTAAGTGTCACAAACACCTCGCACGGGACCAATGTGACTCGTAGGAACCGACCGCGTAGTCACGGGGATCCCAGTTGGAGTGTACGACTTAAATTTGCAAAAAATTACACTTAAACATAAAAACATGCCATCGAAGGGTGAAAACATAAAAAATGCCTTAAAACGGTCCCGTAAGTGTCACGAACACCTCGCACGGGACCAATGTGACTCGTAGGAACCGACCGCGTAATCACGGAGCTCCTGGTTGGAGTGTACGACGTAAATTTGTAAAAAAATAGACTTAAGCATAAAAACATGCCATCGATGGGTGAAAATGTAAAACGAGCATAAATGATCTCTAAAGTGTCACGAACACCTCGCACGAGACCAATGTGACTCGTAGGAACTGACCGCGTAGTCACGGGTCTCTCGGTTGGAGTGTACGACGTAAATTTGTAAAAATTCAGACTTAAGCATTAAAACATGCCATCGAGGGGTGAAAACATAAAAAGAGCATAAAACGGACCCGTAAGAGTCATGAACACCTCGTACGGGACCAATGTGACTCGTAAGAACTGACCGCGTAGTCACGGGGATCTCGGTTGGAATGTACGATGTAAATTTGCAAAAATTTAGACTTAAGCATGAAAACATGCCATCGATGGGTGAAAACATAAAACAGCCATAAAACGGTCCCGTAAGAGACACGAACACCTCGCACGGGACCAATGTGACTCTTAGGAACCGATCGCGTAGTCACGGGGCTCCCGGTTGGAGTGTAGGACGTAAATTTACAAAAATTTAGACTTAAGCATAAAAATATGCCATCGAAGGGTGAAAACCCAAAACAGCCACAAAAAGGTCCCGTCAGAGTCACGATCACCTCGTCCGGGACCAATGTGACTCGTAGGAACCGGCCGCGTAGTCACGGGGCTCCCGGTTGGAGTGTATGACGTAAATTTGTAAAAAAATAGACTTAAGCATAAAAATATGCCATCGAAGGGTGAAAACATAAAACAGCCTTAAAATTGTTCCGTAAGTGTCACGAATACCTCGCACGGGACCAATGTGACTCGTAGGAACCGACCGCGTAATCACGGGGCTCCCGGTTGAAGTGTAGGATGTAAATTTGTAAAAAAATAGACTTAAGCATAAAAACTTGCCATCGAAGGGGGAAAACATAAAACAGCCTTAAAACGGTCCCGTAAGAGTCACGAATACCTCGCACGGGACCAATGTGACTCGTAGGAACCGACCGCGTAATCACGGAGCTCCTGGTTGGAGTGTATGGCGTAAATTTGTAAAAAAATAGACTTAAGCATAAAAACATGCCATCGATGGGTGAAAATGTAAAACGAGCATAAAACGGTCTCGAAAGTGTCAAGAACACCTCGCACGGGACCAATGTGACTCGTAGGAACTGACGGCGTAGTCATGGGTCTCTCGGTTGGACTGTACGACGTAAATTTGTAAAAGTTTAGACTTAAGCATTAAAACATACCATCGAAAAGTGAAAACATAAAACGATCATAAAACGGTCCCGTAAGAGTCACGAACACCTCGTACGAGACCAATGTGACTCGTAGGAACCGACCGCATAGTCACGGGGATCTCGGTTAGAATGTACGACGTAAATTTGCAAAAATTTAGACTTAAGCATGAAAACTTGCCATCGATGGGTGGAAACGTAAAACAGCCATAAAACGGTCCCGTAAGAGACACGAACACCTCGTACGAGACCAATGTGACTCGTAGGAACCGATCGCGTAGTCACGGGGCTGCCGGTTGGAGTGTACGACGTAAATTTACAAAAATTTAGACTTAAGCATAAAAACATGCCATCGATGGGTGAAAATGCAAAACAGCCACAAAAAGGTCCCGTAAGAGTCACGATCACCTCGCCCAGAACCAATGTGACTCGTAGGAACCGACCGCGTAGTCACGGGGCTCCCGGTTGGAGTGTACGACGTAAATTTGTAAAAATATAGACTTAAGCATAAAAACATGCCATCGAAACGTGAAAACATAAAACAGCCTTAAAACGGTCCCGTAAGTGTCACGAATACCTCGCACGGGACCAATGTGACTCGTAGGAACTGACCGCGTAATCACGGGGCTCCCGGTTAGAGTGTACGACGTAAATTTGTAAAAAAATAGACTTAATCATAAAAACATGCCATCAAAGGGTGAAAACATAAAACAGCTTTAAAATGGCCCCATAAGAGTCATGAACACCTCGTACGGGACCAATGTGACTCGTAGGAACCGACCGCGTAGTCACGGGGATCTCGGTTGGAATGTACGACGTAAATTTGCAAAAATTTAGACTTAAGCATGAAAACATGCCATCGATGGGTGAAAACTTAAAACAGCCATAAAACGGTCCCGTAAGAGACACAAACACCTCGCACGGGACTAATGTGACTCGTAGGTAGCACTGGCAAAATTATGGGCTGGGCCTAATTTGGACGGGTCAAATATGGGTTGGGCTAAATGTGGGTAGGGCCAAATGTGGATTGGGTTAAATGCGGGCCGGGCCAAATATGGGCGGACCAAATATGGGTTGGGCCAACCCATTATTTTTCTACTAAATTAAGTATTAAAATTCGAGGTATATATAAAAAAAACTCATATTTTACCCATAACTTTTTAAAATGAGTATTATATTTGATTTGTATCTTTTAAAATTGAGTTCCATATTTGATTTTTTGCTTTCAAATATGGGCCCCATATTTAACTCATAGCTTTGAAATATGGGCCCCATATTTAACTCATAGCTTTTAAACATGGGCCCCATATTTAGATGCTTGGGCTAATATGAGTTGTTTTATTATTTGGGCCACATTTTGCCACTACTACTCGTAGGAACCGATCGCGTAGTCACGGGGCTCCCGGTTGGAGTGAACGACATAAATCTGCAAAAATTTAGACCTAAGCATGAAAACATGCCATCGATGGGTGAAAACGTAAAACAGCCATAAAACGGTCCCGTAAGAGACACGAACAACTCGTACGGGACCAATGTGACTCGTAGGAACCGACCGCGTAGTCACGGGGCTCCTGGTTGGAGTGTACGACTTAAATTTCTAAACAAATAGACTTAAGCATAAAAACATGCCATCGAAGGGTGAAAATGTAAAACGAGCATAAAATGGTCCCGTAAGTGTCATGAACACCTCGCACGGGACCAATGTGACTCGTAGGAACCGACCGCGTTGTAACGGGGCTGTCGGTCTGAGGGTACAATATATATTTGCAAAAATTTAGACTTAAGCATAAAAACATGCCATCGAAGGTGAAAATATAAAACAGCCATAAAACGGTCCCGTAAGAGACACGAACACCTCGCACGGGACCAATGTGACTCGTAGGAACCGATAGCGTAGTCACGGGGCTCCCGGTTGGAGTGTACGACGTAAATTCACAAAAATTTAGACTTAAGCATAAAAACATGCCATCAAAGGCTGAAAACCCAAAACAGCCACAAAAAGGTCCCGTAAGAGTCACGATCACCTCTCCCGAGACCAATGTGACTCGTAGGAACCGACCGCGTAGTCGCGGGGCTCCCGGTTGGAGTGTACGACGTAAATTTTTAAAAAAAAAGACTTAAGCATAAAAACATTCCATCGAATGGTGAAAACATAAAACAGCCTTAAAACGGTCCCGTAAGTGTCACGAATACCTCGCACGGGACAAATGTGACTCGTAGGAACCGACTGCGTAATCACGGGGCTCCCGGTTGAAGTGTAGGATATGTAAATTTGTAAAAAAATAGACTTAAGCATAAAAATATGCCATCGAAGGGTGAAAACACAAAACAGCCTTAAAACGGTCCCGTAAGAGTCACGAACACCTCATACGGGACCAATGTGACTCGTAGGAACCGACCGCGTAATCACGGAGCTCCTGGTTGGAGTGTACGGCGTAAATTTGTAAAAAAAAAGACTTAAGCATAAAGACATGCCATCGATGGGTGAAAATGTAAAACGAGCATAAAACGGTCTCGAAAGTGTCACGAACACCTCGCACGGAACTAATGTGACTCGTAGGAACTGACGGCGTAGTCACGGGTCTCTCGGTTGGAGTGTACGACGTAAATTTTTAATAATTTAGACTTAAGCATTAAAACATACCATCGAAGGGTGAAAACATTAAACGAGCATAAAACGGTCCCGTGAGAGTCACGAACACCTCTTACGGGACCAATGTGACTCGTAGAAACCGACCGCATAGTCACGGGGATCTCGGTTGGAGTGTACGACATAAATTTCCAAAAATTTACTCTTAAGAATAAAAACATGCCATCGATAGGTGAAAACGCAAAACAGCCATGAAACGGTCCCATAAGAGTCACGATCACGTCGCACGGGACCAATGTGACTCGTAGGAACCGACCGCGTAGTCACGGGGCTCCCGGTTGGAGTGTAGAACGTAAATTTGTAAAAAAATAGACTTAAGCATAAAAACATGCCATCGAAGGGTGAAAACATTAAATAACCTTAAAACGGTCCCGTAAGTGTCACGAACATCTCGCACAGGACCAATGTGACTCGTAGGAACCGACCGCGTAATCTCGGGGCTCCCTGTTGGAGTGTACGCCGTAAATTTGAAAAAAATAGACTTAAGCATAAAAACATGCCATCGAAGGGTGAAAACATAAAACAACCTTGAAACCGTCCCGTAACTGTCACGAACACCTTGCACGGGACCAATGTGACTCGTAGGAACCGACCGCGTAATCACGGAGCTCCTGGTTGGAGTGTACGACGTAAATTTGTAAAAAAATAGACTTAAGCATAAAAACATGCCATTGAAGGGTGAAAATGTAAAACGAGCATAAAACGGTCTCGAAAGTGTCACGAACACCTCACTCGGGACCAATGTGACTCGAAGCAACCGACCGCGTAGTCACGGGTCTCCCGGTTGGAGTGTACGACGTAAATTTGTAAAAATTTAGACTTAAGCATAAAACATGCGATTGAAAGATGAAAACGTAAAACGAGCATAAAACGGTCCCGTAAGTGTCACGAACACCTCGCACGGGACCAATGTGACTCGTAGGAACCGGTCGCGTAGTCACGAGGCTCCCAGTTGGAGTGTACGACGTAAATTTGTAAAAATTTAGACTTAAGCATTAAAACATTCCATCGAAGGGTGAAAACATAAAATGAGCATAAAACGGTCCCGTAAGAGTCACGAACAGCTCGTACGGGACCAATGTGACTCGTAGGAACCGACCGCGTAGTCACGGGGCGCCTAGTTGGAGTGTACGACGTAAATTTGTAAAAATAAAGACTTAAGCATAAAAACATGCCATCGAAGGGTGAAAATGTAAAACGAGCATAAAATGGTCCCGTAAGTGTCACGAACACCTCGCACGGGACCAATGTGACTCGTTGGAACCGACCGCGTAGTCACGGGTCTCCCGGTTGGAGTGTACGACGTAAATTTGTAAAAATTTAGACTTAAGCATTAAAACATGCCATCGAAGGGTGAAAACATAAAACGAGCATAAAACGGTCCCGTAAGAGCCACGAACACCTCAAAGGGGACCAATGTGATTCGTAGGAACTGACCGCGTAGTCACGGGGATCCCGGTTGGAGTGTACGACTTAAATTTGCAAAAAATTACACTTAAGCATAAAAACATGCCATCGAAGGGTGAAAATGTAAAACAGCCTTAAAACGGTCCCGTAAGTGTCACGAACACCTCGCACGGGACCAATGTGACTCGTAGGAACCGACCGCGCAATCACGGAGCTCCTGGTTGGAGTGTACGACGTAAATTTGTAAAAAAATAGACTTAAGCATAAAAACATGCCATCGATGGGTGAAAATGTAAAATGAGCATAAAACAGTCTCGAAAGTGTCACGAACACCTCGCACGGGACCAATGTGACTCGTAGGAACTAACCGCGTAGTCACGGGTCTCTCGGTTGGAGTGTACAACGTAAATTTGTGAAAATTTAGACTTAAGTATTAAAACATGCCATCGAAGGGTGAAAACATAAAACGAGCTTAAAACGGTCCCGTAAGAATCACGAACACCTCGTACGGGACTAATGCGACTCGTAGGAACCGACCGCGTAGTCACGGGGATCTCGGTTAGAATGTACGACGTAAATTTGCAAAAATTTAGACTTAAGCATGAAAACATGCCATCGATGGGTGAAACCGTAAAACAGCCATAAAACGGTCCCGTAAGAGACACGAACACCTCGCACGAGACCAATGTGACTCGTAGGAACCGATCGCGTAGTCACGGGGTTCCCGGTTGGAGTGTACGACAGAAATTTGCAAAAATTTAGACCTAAGCATGAAAACATGCCATCGATGGGTGAAAACGTAAAACAACCATAAAACGGTCCCGTAAGAGACACGAACAACTCGTACGGGACCAATGTGACTCATAGGAACCGACCTCGTAGTCAAGAGGCTCCAGGTTGGAGTGTACGACGTAAATTTGTAAAAAAATAGACTTAAGCATAAAAACATGCCATCGAAGGGTGAAAACATAAAACAACTTTAAAACGGTCCCGTAAGTGTCACGAACACCTCGCACGGGACCAATGTGACTCGTAGGAACCGACCGCGAAATCTCGGGGCTCCCTGTTGGAGTGTACGTCGTAAATTTGTAAAAAAATAGACTTAAGCATAAAAACATGCCATCGAAGGGTGAAAACATAAAACAACCTTGAAACGGTCCCGTAAGTGTCACGAACACCTTGCACGGGACCAATGTGACTCGTAGGAACCGACCACGTAATCACGGAGCTCCCGGTTGGAGTGTACGACGTAAATTTGTAAAAAAATAGACTTAAGAATAAAAACATTCCATCGATGGGTGAAAACGCAAAACAGCCATAAAATGGTCCCATAAGAGTCACGATCATCTCACTCGGGACCAATGTGACTCGTAGGAACCGACCGCGTAATCACGGGTCTCCCGGTTGGAGTGTACGACGTAAATTTGTAAAAATTTAGACTTAAGCATAGAACATGCCATGGAAAGGTGAAAATGCAAAATGACCTTAAAACGGTCCCGTAACTGTCACGAACACCTCGCACGGGACCAATGTGACTCGTAGGAACCGACCGCGTAGTCACGGGGCTCCCTGTTTGAGTGTACGACGTAAATTTGTAAAAATTTAGACTTAAGCATAAAACATGCCATGGAAAGGTGAAAACGTAAAACGACCTTAAAACGGTCCCGTAAGTGTCACGAACACCTCGCAAGGGACCAATGTGACTCGTAGGAACCGGCCGCGTAGTCAGTGGGCTCCCTGTTGGAGTGTACGCCGTAAATTTGTAAAAAAATAGACTTAAGCATAAAAACATGCCATCGAAGGGTGAAAACATAAAACAGCCTTGCAACGGTCTCGTAAGTGTCACGAACACCTTGCACGGGACCAATGTGACTCGTAGGAACCGACCGCGTAATCACGGAGCTCCTGGTTTAAGTGTACGACGTAAATTTGTAAAAAAATAGACTTAAGCATAAAAACATGCCATCGAAGGGTGAAAATGTAAAACAAGCATAAAACGGTCTCGAAAGTGTCACGAACACCTCACTCGGGACCAATGTGACTCGTAGGAACCGATCGCGTAGTCACGGGTCTCCCGGGTGGAGTGTACGACGTAAATTTGTAAAAATTTAGACTTAAGCATAAAACATGCCATTGAAAGGTGAAAACGTAAAACGAGCATAAAACGGTCCCGTAAGTGTCACGAACACCTCGCACGGGACCAATGTGACTCGTAGGAACCGGCCGCGTAGTCACGGGGCTCCCGGTTGGAGTGTACAACGTAAATTTGTAAAAATTTAGACTTAAGCATTAAAACATTCCATTGAAGGGTGAAAACATAAAACGAGCATAAAACGGTCCCGTAAGAGTCACGAACACCTCGTACGGGACCAATGTCACTCGTAGGAACCGACCGCGTAGTCACGGGGCTCCTGGTTGGAGTGTACGACGTAAATTTGTAAAAATAAAGACTTAAGAATAAAAAAATGCCATCGAAGGGTGAAAATGTAAAACGAGCTTAAAATGGTCCCATAAGTGTCACGAACACCTCGCACGGGACCAATGTGACTCGTAGGAACCGACCGCGTAGTCACGGGTCTCCCGATTGGAGTGTACGACGTAAATTTGTAAAAATTTAGACTTAAGCATTAAAACATGCCATCGAAGGGTGAAAACATAAAACGAGCATAAAACGGTCCCGTAAGAGCCACGAACACCTCATACGGGACCAATGTGACTCGTAGGAACCGACGACGCAGTCACGGGGATCCCGGTTGGAGTGTACGACTTAAATTTGCAAAAAATTATACTTAAGTTTAAAAACATGCCATCGAAGGGTGAAAACGTAAAACACCCTTAAAACGGTCCCGTAAGTGTCACGAACACCTCGCACGGGACCAATGTGACTCGTAGGAACCGTCCGCGTAATCACGGAGCTCCTGGTTGGAGTGTACGACGTATATTTGTAAAAAAATAGACTTAAGCATAAAAACATGCCATCGATGGGTGAAAATATAAAACGAGCATATAACGGTCTCGAAAGTGTCACGAACACCTCGCACGGGACCAATGTGACTCGTAGGAAATAACCGCGTAGTCACGGGTCTCTCGGTTGGAGTGTACGACGTAAATTTGTGAAAATTTAGACTTAAGCATTAAAACATGCCATCGAAGGGTGAAAACATAAAACGAGCTTAAAACGGTCCGGTAAGAGTCACGAACACCTCGTACGGGACCAATGTGACTCGTAGGAACCGACCGCGTAGTCACGGGGATCTCGGTTAGAATGTACGACGTAAATTTGCAAAAATTTAGACTTAAGCATGAAAACATGCCATCGATGGGTGAAAACGTAAAACATCCATAAAACGGTCCCGTAAGAGACACGAACACCTCGCACGAGACCAATGTGACTCGTAGGAACCGATCGCGTAGTCACGGGGCTCCCGGTTGGAGTGTACGACATAAATTTGCAAAAATTTAGACCTAAGCATGAAAACATCCCATCGATGGGTGAAAATGTAAACAACCATAAAACGGTCCCGTAAGAGACACGAACAACTCGTACGGGACCAATGTGACTCGTAGGAACCGACCTCGTAGTCACGGGGCTCCAAGTTGGAGTGTACGACGTAAATTTGTAAAAAGATAGACTTAAGCATAAAAACATGCCATCGAAGGGTGAAAACATAAAACAACTTTAAAACGGTCCCGTAAGTGTCACGAACACCTCGCACGGGACCAATGTGACTCGTAGGAACCGACCACGCAATCACGGAGCTCCTGGTTGGAGTGTACGACGTAAATTTGTAAAAAAATAGACTTAAGCATAAAAACATGCCATCGAAGGGTGAAAATGTAAAACGAGCATAAAACGGTCTCGAAAGTGTCACGAACACCTCACTCGGGACCAATGTGACTCGTAGGAACCGACCGCGTAGTCACGGGTCTCCCGGTTGGAGTGTACGACGTAAATTTGTAAAAATTTAGACTTAAGCATAAAACATGCCATTGAAAGGTGAAAACGTAAAACGAGCATAAAACGGTCCCGTAACTGTCACGAACACCTCGCACGGGACCATTGTGACTCGTAGGAACCGGTCGCGTAGTCACGGCGCTCCCGGTTGGAGTGTACGATGTAAATTTGTAAAAATTTAGACTTAAGCATTAAAACATTCCATCGAAGGGTGAAAACATAAAACGAGCATAAAACGGTCCCGTAAGAGTCACGAACACCTCGTACGGGACCAATGTGACTCGTAGGAACCGGCCGCGTAGTCACGGGGCTCCTGGTTGGAGTGTACGACGTAAATTTGTAAAAATATAGACTTAAGCATAAAAACATGCCATCGAAGGGTGAAAATGTAAAACGAGCATAAAATGGTCCCGTATGTGTCACGAACACCTCGCACGGGACCAATGTGACTCGTAGGAACCGACCGCGTAGTCACGGGTCTCCCGGTTGGAGTGTACGACGTAAATTTGTAAAAATATAGACTTAAGCATTAAAACATGCCATCGAAGGGTGAAAACATAAAACGAGCATAAAACGGTCCCGTAAGGTCCACGAACACCTCATACGGGACCAATGTGACTCGTAGGAACCGACCGCGTAGTCACGGGGATCCTGGTTGGAGTGTACGACTTAAATTTTAAAAAAATTACACTTAAGCGTAAAAACATGCCATTGAAGGGTGAAAATGTAAAACAGCCCTAAAACGGTCCCGTAAGTGTCACGAACACCTCGCACGGGACCAATGTGACTCGTAGGAACCGACCGCGTAATCACGGAGCTCCTGGTTGGAGTGTACGACGTAAATTTGTAAAAAAATAGACTTAAGCGTAAAAACATGCTATCGTTGGGTGAAAATGTAAAACGAGCATAAAAAGGTCTCGAAAGTGTCACGAACACCTCGCACGGGACCAATGTGACTCGTAGGAACTAACCGCGTAGTCACGGGTCTCTCGGTTGGAGTGTACGACGTAAATTTGTGAAAATTTAGACTTAAGCATTAAAACATGCCATCGAAGGGTGAAAACATAAAACGAGCTTAAAACGGTCCCGTAAGAGTCACGAACACCTCGTACGGGACCAATGTGACTCGTAGGAACCGACCGTGTAGTCACGGGGATCTCGGTTAGAATGTACGACGTAAATTTTCAAAAAATTAGACTTAAGCATGAAAACAAGCCATCGATGGGTGAAAACGTAAAACAGCCATAAAACGGTCCCGTAAGAGACACGAACACCTCACACGAGACCAATGTGACTCGTAGGAACCGATCGCGTAGTCACGGGGCTCCCGGTTGTAGTGTACGACGTAAATTTACAAAAATTTAGACTTAAGCATAAAAACATGCCATCGAAGGGTGAAAATGCAAAACAGCCACAAAAAGGTCCCGTAAGAGTCACGATCACCTCGCCCAGGACCAATGTGACTCGTAGGAACCGACCGCGTAGTCACGGGGCTCCCGGTTGGAGTGTACGACGTAAATTTGTAAAAAAATAGACTTAAGCATAAAAACATGCCATCGAAGGGTGAAAACCTAAAACAGCCTTAAAACGGTCCCGTAAGTGTCACGAATACCTCGTACGGGACCAATGTGACTCGTAGGAACCGACCGCGTAATCACGGGGCTCCCGGTTGGAGTGTATGACGTAAATTTGTAAAAAAATAGACTTAAGCATAAAAACATGCCATCGAAGGGTGAAAACATAAAACATCCTTAAAACGGTCCCGTAAGTGTCACGAACACCTCGCACGGGACCAATGTGACTCGTAGGAACCGACCGCGTAATCACGGAGCTCCTAGTTGGAGTGTACGACGTAAATTTGTAAAAAAATAGACTTAAGCAGAAAAACATGCCATCGAAGGGTGAAAATGTAAAACGAGCATAAAACGGTCCCGTAAGTGTCACGAACACCTCGCACGGGACCAATGTGACTCGTAGGAACCGACCGCGTAGTAACGGGGCTGTCGGTCGGGGGGTACAATGTAAATTTGCAAAAATTTAGACTTAAGCATAAAAACATGCCATCGAAGGGTGAAAACATAAAACAGCCTTAAAACGGTCCGTAAGTGTTATGAACACCTCGCACGGGACGAATGTGACTCGTAGAAACCGACCGCGTAGTCACGGGGATCCCGGTTGGAGTGTACGACTTAAATTTGTAAAAAATTACACTTAAGCATAAAAACATGCCATCGAAGGGTGAAAACGTAAAACAGCCTTAAAACGGTCCCGTAAGTGTCACGAACACCTCGCACGGGACCAATGTGACTCGTAGGAACCGACCGCGTAATCATGGAGCTCCTGGTTGGAGTGTACGACGTAATTTGTAAAAAAATAGACTTAAGCGTAAAAACATGCCATCGATGGGTGAAAATGTAAAACGAGCATAAAACGGTCCCGTAAGAGTCACGAACACCTGGCACGGGACCAATGTGATTCGTAGGAACTGATCGCGTAGTCACGGGGCTCCCGATTGGAGTGTACGACGTAAATTTGTAAAAAAATAGCCTTAAGCATAAAAACATACCATTGAATGGTGAAAACATAAAACAACCTTGAAACGGTCCCGTAAGTGTCACGAACACCTCGCACGGGACCAATGTGACTCGTCGGAACCGACCGCGTAATCACGGGGCTGCCGGTTGGAGTGTACGACGTAAATTTGCAAAAAATAAGACTTAGGCATAAGACATGCCATCGAATGGTGAAAACGTAAAACGAGCATAAAACGGTCCCGAAACTATCAAGAACACCTCGCACGAGACAAATGTGACTTTTAGGAACCGACCGCGTAGTCACGGGTCTCCCGGTTGGAGTGCACGACGTAAATTTGTCAAAATTTAAACTTAAGCATAAAAACATGCCATCGAAGGGTGAAAACATAAAAAGAGCATAAAAAGGTCCCGTAAGAGCCACGAACACCTCGCACGAGACCAATGTGTCTCGTAGGAACCGATCGCGTAGTCACGGGGCTCCCGGTTGGAGTGTACGACGTAAAATTGCAAAAATTTAGACTTAAACTTAAATACATGCCATCGAAGGGTGAAAACATAAAACAACCGTAAAACAGTCTTGTAATAGTCACGAACACCTCGTACGGGACCAATATGACTCGTAGGAACCGACCGTATAGTCACGGGCATCCCGGTTGGAGTGTACGACGTAAATTTGTAACAATTTATACTTAAGCATAAAAACATGTGATCGATGGGTGTAAACGTAAAACAACCATAAAATGGTCCCGTAAGAGACACGAACACCTCCCACGGGACCAATGTGACTCGTAGGAACCGACCGCGTAGTCACGGGGCTCCCGGTTAGAGGGTACGACGTAAATTTCCAAAAATTAAGATTGAAGCATAAAACATGCCATCGAATGGTGAAAATATAAAACGAGCATAAAAGGGTCCCGAAAGTGTCACGAACACCTTGCACGGGACCAATGTGACTCGTAGGAACCGACCGCGTAGTCACGGGTCTCCCGGTTGGAGTGTACGACGTAAATTTGTAAAAATTTAGACTTAAGCATTAAAACATGCCATCGAAGGGTGAAAACATAAAACGAGCATAAAACGGTCACGTAAGAGCCACGAACACCTCGTACGGGACCAATGTGACTCGTAGAAACCGACCGCGTAGTCACGGGGCTCCCGGTTTGAGTGTACGATGTAAATTTGCAAAAAATTAGACTTAAGCATAAAACATGACATCGAATGGTGAAAACGTAAAACGAGCGTAAACCCGTCTCAAAAGTGTCACGAACACTTTGCACGGGACCAATGTGACTCGTAGGAACCGACCGCGTAGTGACGGGTCTCCCGGTTGGAGTGTACGACGTAAATTTGTAAAAATTTAGAGTTAAGCATTAAAACATGCCATTGAAGGGTGAAAACACAAAACGAGCATAAAACGGTCCCGTATGAGTCACGAACACCTCGTACGGGACCAATGTGACTCGTAGGAACCGATCGCGTAGTCAAGGGGATATCGGTTGTAGTGTACGACATAAATTTGCAAAAATTTAGACATAAGCATGAAAACATGCCATCGATGGGTGAAAACGTAAAACAACCAAAAAACGGTCCCGTAAGAGACACGAACACCTCGTACGGGACCAATGTGACACGTAGGAACCGGCCGCGTAGTCACGGGGCTCCCGATTGGAGTGTACCGCGTAAATTTGTAAAAAAATAGACTTAAGCATAAAAACATGCCATCGAAGGGTGAAAACATAAAACAACCTTAAAACGGTCCCATAAGGGTCACGAACAACTCGCACGGGACCAATGTGACTCGTAGGAACCGACCGCGTAATCACGGGGCTCCCGATTGGAGTGTACGACGTAAATTTGTAAAAAAATAGACTTAAGCATAAAAACTTGCCATCGAAGGGTGAAAACATAAAACAACCTTGAAACGGTCCCGTAAGTGTCACGAACACCTTGCACGGGACCAATGTGACTCGTAAGAACCGACCACGTAATCACGGAGCTCCTGGTTGGAGTGTACGACGTAAATTTGTAAAAAACTAGACTTAAGCATAAAAACAAGCCATCGAAGGGTGAAAATGTAAAACGAGCATAAAACGGTCTCGAAAGTGTCACGAACACCTCACTCGGGACCAATGAGACTCGTAGGAACCGACCGCGTGGTCACGGGTCTCCCGGTTGGAGTGTACGACGTAAATTTGTAAAAATTTAGACTTAAGCATAAAACATGCCATTGAAAGGTGAAAACGTAAAACGAGCATAAAACGGTCCCGTAAGTGTCACGAACACCTCGCACGGGACCAATGTGACTCGTAGGAACCAGCCGCGTAGTAACGGGGCTCCTGGTTGGAGTGTACGACATAAATTTGTAAAAATTTAGACTTAAGCATTAAAACAATCCATCGAAGGGTGAAAACATAAAACGAGCATAAAACGGTCCCGTATGTGTCACGAACACCTCGTACGGGACCAATGTGACTCGTAGGAACCGATCGCGTAGTCACGGGTCTCCCGGTTGGAGTGTACGACGTAAATTTGTAAAAATATAGACTTAAGCATTAAAACATGCCATCGAAGGGTGAAAACATAAAACGAGCATAAAACGGTCCCGTAAGGTCCACGAACACCTCATACGGGACCAATGTGACTCGTAGGAACCGACCGCGTAGTCACGGGGATCCTGGTTGGAGTGTACGACTTAAATTTTCAAAAAATTACACTTAAGCGTAAAAACATGCCATTGAAGGGTGAAAATGTAAAATAGCCCTAAAACGGTCCCGTAAGTGTCACGAACACCTCGCACGGGACCAATGTGACTCGTAGGAACCGACCGCGTAATCACGGAGCTCCTGGTTGGAGTGTACGACGTAAATTTGTAAAAAAATAGACTTAAGCGTAAAAACATGCTATCGATGGGTGAAAATGTAAAACGAGCATAAAAAGGTCTCGAAAGTGTCACGAACACATCGCACGGGACCAATGTGACTCGTAGGAACTAACCGCGTAGTCACGGGTCTCTCGGTTGGAGTGTACGACGTAAATTTGTGAAAATTTAGACTTAAGCATTAAAACATGCCATCGAAGGGTGAAAACATAAAACGAGCTTAAAACGGTCCCGTAAGAGTCACGAACACCTCGTACGGGACCAATGTGACTCGTAGGAACCGACCGTGTAGTCACGGAGCTCCTGGTTGGAGTGTACGACGTAAATTTGTAAAAAACTAGACTTAAGCGTAAAAACATGCCATCGATGGGTGAAAATGTAAAACGAGCATAAAACGGTCTCGAAAGTGTCACGAACACCTCGCACGGGACCAATGTGACTCGTAGGAACTAACCGCGTAGTCACGGATCTCTCGGTTGGAGTGTACGACGTAAATTTGTGAAAATTTAGACTTAAGCATTAAAACATGCCATCGAATGGTGAAAACATAAAACGAGCTTAAAACGGTCCCGTAAGAGTCACGAACACCTCGTACGGGACCAATGTGACTCGTAGGAACCGACCGCGTAGTCACGGGGATCTCGGTTAGAATGTACGACGTAAATTTGCAAAAAATTAGACTTAAGCATGAAAACATGCCATCGATGGGTGAAAACGTAAAACAACCATAAAACGGTCCCGTAAGAGACACGAACACCTCGCACGAGACCAATGTGACTCGTAGGAACCGATCGCGTAGTCACGGGGCTCCCGGTTGTAGTGTACGACGTAAATTTACAAAAATTTAGACTTAAGCATAAAAACATGCCATCGAAGGGTGAAAATGCAAAACAGCCACAAAAAGGTCCCGTAAGAGTCACGATCACCTCGCCCAGGACCAATGTGACTCGTAGGAACCGACCGCGTAGTCATGGGGCTCCCGGTTGGAGTGTACGACGTAAATTTGTAAAAAAATAGACTTAAGCATAAAAACATGCCATCGAAGGGTGAAAACATAAAACAGCCTTAAAACGGTCCCGTAAGTGTCACGAACACCTCGCACGGGACCAATGTGACTCGTAGGAACCGACCGCGTAATCACGGGGCTCCCGGTTGGAGTGTACGACGTAAATTTGCAAAAAATTAGTCGTAGGCATAAAACAAGCCATCGAATGATGAAAACGTAAAACGAGCATAAAACGGTCCCGAAAGTGTCACGAACACCTCGCACGAGAACAATGTGACTCGTTGGAACCGACCGCGTAGTAACGGGGTTGTCGGTCGGGGGGTACAATGTAAATTTGCAAAAATTTAGACTTAAGCATAAAAACATGCCATCGAAGGGTGAAAACATAAAACAGCCTTAAAACGGTCCGTAAGTGTTATGAACACCTCGCACGGGATGAATGTGACTCCTAGGAACCGACCGCGTAGTCACGGGGATCCCGGTTGGAGTGTACGACTTAAATTTGCAAAAAATTACACTTAGGCGTAAAAACATGCCATCGAAGGGTGAAAACGTAAAACAGCCTTAAAACGGTCCCGTAAGTGTCACGAACACCTCGCACGGGACCAATGTGACTCGTAGGAACCGACCGCGTAATCACGGAGCTCCTGGTTGGAGTGTACGACGTAATTTGTAAAAAAATAGACTTAAGCATAAAAACATACCATTGAAGGGTGAAAACATAAAACAACCTTGAAACGGTCCCGTAAGTGTCACGAACACCTCGCACGGGACCAATGTGACTCGTAGGAACCGACCGCGAAATCACGGGGCTACCAGTTGGAGTGTACGACGTAAATTTGCAAAAAATAAGACTTAGGCATAAGACATGCCATCGAATGGTGAAAACGTAAAACGAGCATAAAACGGTCCCGAAACTATCAAGAACACCTCGCACGAGACAAATGTGACTTTTAGGAACCGACCGCGTAGTCACGGGTCTCCCGGTTGGAGTGCACGACGTAAATTTGTCAAAATTTAGACTTAAGCATAAAAACATGCCATGGAAGGGTGAAAACATAAAAAGAGCATAAAAAGGTCCCGTAAGAGCCACGAACACCTCGCACGAGACCAATGTGACTCGTAGAAACCGACCGCGTAGTCACGGGGCTCCCGGTTTGAGTGTACGATGTAAATTTGCAAAAAATTAGACTTAAGCATAAAACATGACATCGAATGGTGAAAACGTAAAACGAGCGTAAACCCGTCTCAAAAGTGTCACGAACACCTTGCATGGGACCAATGTGACTCGTAGGAACCGACCGCTTAGTCACGGGTCTCCCGGTTGGAGTGTATGACGTAAATTTGTAAAAATTTAGACTTAAGCATTAAAACATGCCATTGAAGGGTGAAAACATAAAACGAGCATAAAACGGTCCCGTAAGAGTCACGAACACCTCGTACGGGACCAATGTGACTCGTAGGAACCGATCGCGTAGTCACGGGGATATCGGTTGTAGTGTACGACGTAAATTTGCAAAAATTTAGACTTAAGCATGAAAACATGCCATCGATGGGCGAAAACGTAAAACAACCATAAAACGGTCCCGTAAGAGACACGAACACCTCGTACGGGACCAATGTGACACGTAGGAACCGACCGCGTAGTCACGGGGCTCCCGATTGGAGTGTACCGCGTAAATTTGTAAAAAAATAGACTTAAGCATAAAAACATGCCATCGAAGGGTGAAAACATAAAACAGCCTTAAAACGGTCCCGTAAGTGTCACGAATACCTCGTACGGGACCAATGTGACTCGTAGGAACCGACCGCGTAATCACGGAGCTTCTGGTTGGAGTGTACGACGTAAATTTGTAAAAAAAATAGACTTAAGCATAAAAACATGCCATCGAAGGGTGAAAATGTAAAACGAGCATAAAATGGTCCCATAAGTGTCACGAACACCTCGCACGGGACCAATGTGACTCGTAGGAACCGATCGCGTAGTCACGGGACTTCCGGTTGGAGGGTACAATGTAAATTTGCAAAAATTTAGACTTAAGCATACAAACATGCCATCGAAGGGTGAAAATGTAAAACGAGCATAAAACGGTCCCGTAAGTGTCACGAACACCTCGCACGGGACCAATGTGACTCGTAGGAACCAACAGCGTAATCACGGGGCTCCCGGTTGGAGTGCACGACGTAAATTTGCAAAAAATTAGACTTAAGCATAAAAACATGCCATCGATGGGTGAAAATGAAAAACAGCCATAAAACAGTCCCGTAAGAGTCACGATCACCTCGCACGGGACCAATGTGACTCGTAGGAACCGACCGCGTAGTCACGGGGCTCCCGGTTACGACGTAAATTTGTAAAAAAATAGACTTAAGCATAAAAACATGCCACCGAAGGGTGAAAACATAAAACATCCTTGAAACGGTCCGGTAAGTGTCACGAACACCTCGCACGGGACCAATGTGACTCGTAGTAACCGACCGCGTAATCACGGGGCTCCCGGTTGGAGTGTACGACGTAAATTTGTAAAAAAAATAGACTTAAGCATAAAAACATGCCATCGAAGGGTGAAAATGTAAAACGAGCATAAAACGGTCCCGTAAGTGTCACGAACACCTCGCACGGGACCAATGTGACTCGTAGGAATCGACCGCGTAGTCACGGGGCTTCCAGTTGGAGGGTACAATGTAAATTTGCAAAAATTTAGACTTAAGCATATAAACATGCCATCGACGAGTGAAAATATAAAACAACCATAAAACAGTCCCGTAAGTGTCACGAACACCTCACACGGGACCAATGTGACTCGTAGGAACCGACCGCATAGTCACGGGGATCCCGGTTGGAGTGTACGACTTAAATTTGCAAAAAAATACACTTAAGCATAAAAACATGCCATCGAAGGGTGAAAACATAAAACAAGCATAAAACGGTCCCGTAAGTGTCACGAACACCTCGCACGGGACCAATGTGACTCGCAGGATCCAACCGCGTAATCACGGGGCTCCCGGTTGGAGTGTACGACGTAAATTTGCAAAAATTTAGACTTAATCATAAAAGCATGCCATCGATGGGTGAAATATAAAAAGCCATAAAAAGGTCCCGTAAGAGTCATGGACACCTCGAACAGGACCAATGTGACTAGAAGGAACCGACCGCGCAGTCACGGGGATCCCGGTTGGAGTGTACGACTTAAATTTGCAAAAAATTACACTTAAGCATAAAAACATGTGATCGAAGGGTGAAAACATAAAACGAGCATAAAACGGTCCCGTAAGTGTCACGAACACCCCGCACGGGACCAATGTGACTCGTAGGAATCAACCGCGTAATCACGGGGCTCCCGGTTGGAGTGTGTGATGTAAATTTGCAAAAATTTATACTTAAGCATAAAAACATGCCATCGATGGGTGAAAATATAAAACAACCATAAAACGGTCCCGTAAGAGTCACGAACACCTCACACGGGACTAATGTGACTCGTAGGAACCGACCGCGTATTCACGGGGCTCTCGGTTGGAGTGTACGACGTAAATTTTTAAAAAAATAGACCTAAGCATAAAAACATACCATCGAAGGGTGAAAACATAAAACAACCATAAACGGTCCCGTAAGTGTCACGAACACCTCGCACGGGACCAATGTGACTCGTAGGAACCGACCGCGTAATCACGGGGCTCCCGGATGGAGTGTACGACGTAAATTTGCAAAAAATAAGACGTAGGCATAAAACAAGCCATCGAATGGTGAAAACGTAAAACGAGCATAAAACGGTCCCGAAAGTGTCAAGAACACCTCGCACAAGACAAATGTGACTTTTAGGAAGCAACCGCGTAGTCACGGGTCTCCCGGTTGGAGTGCACGACGTAAATTTGCAAAAATTTAGACTTAAGCATAAAAACATGCCATCGATGGCTGAAAACATAAAAAGAGCATAAAAAGGTCCCGTAAGAGCCACGAACACCTCGCACGGGACCAATGTGTCTCGTAGAAACCGATCGCGTAGTCACGGGGCTCCCGGTTGGAGTGTACGACGTAAAATTGCAAAAATTTTGACTTAAGCCTAAATACATGCCATCGAAGGGTGAAAACATAAAACAGCCATAAAACGGTCCTGTAATAGTCACGAACACCTCGTACGGGACCAATGTGACTCGTAGGAACCGACCGCATAGTCACGGGCATCCTGGTTGGAGTGTACGAAGTAAATTTGCAACAATTTAGACTTAAGCATCAAAACATGCCATCGAAGGGTGAAAACATAAAACGAGCATAAAACGGTCCAGTAAGAGCCACGAACACCTCGTACGGGACCAATGTGACGCGTAGGAACCGACTGCATAGTCACGGGGCTCCCGGTTTGAGTGTACGATGTAAATTTGCAAAAAATTAGACTTAAACATAAAACATGCCATCGAATGGTGAAAACGTAAAACGAGCATAAAACGGTCTCGAAAGTGTCACGAACACCTCGCATGGGACAAATGTGACTCGTAGGAACCGACCGCGTAGTCACGGGTCTCCCGGTTGGAGTGTACGACGTAAATTTGTAAAAATTTAGACTTAAGCATTAAAACATGACATCGAAGGGTGGAAACATAAAACGAGCATAAAACGGTCCCGTAAGATTCACGAACACCTCGTATGGGACCAATGTGACTTGTAGGAACCGACCGCGTAGTCACGGGGATCTCGGTTGGAGTGTACGACGTAAATTTGCAAAAATGTAGACTTAAGCATGAAAACATACCATCGATGGGTGAAAACGTAAAACAACAATAAAACGGTCCTGTAAGAGGCACGAACACCTCGTACGGGACCAATGTGACACGTAGGAACCGACCGCGTAGTCACGGGGCTCCCGGTTGGAGTGTACGACGTAAATCTGCAAAAATTTAGACTTAAGCATAAAACATGCCATTGAAAGGTGAAAACGTAAAAAGAGCATAAAACGGTCCCGTAAGTGTCACGAACACCTCGCACAGGCCCAATGTGACTCGTACGAACCAACCGCGTAATCACGGGGCTCCCGGTTGGAGTGTACGACTTAAATTTGCAAAAATTCAGACTTAAGCATAAAAACATGACATCGATAGGTGAAAACGCAAAACGGCCATAAAACGGTCCCGTAAGAGTCATGATCACCTCGCACGGGACCAATGTGACTCGTAGGAACCGACCGCGTAGTCACGGGGCTCCCGGTTGGAGTGTACGACGTAAATTTGTAAAAAAATAGACTTAAGCATAAAACCATGCCATCGAAGGGTGAAAACATAAAACATCCTTAAAACGGTCCCGTAAGTGTCACGAATAACTCGCACGGGACCAATGTGACTCGTAGGAACCGATCGCGTAATCACGGGGCTCCCGGTTGGAGTGTACGACGTAAATTTCTAAAAAAATAGACTTAAGCATAAATACATGCCATCGAAGGGTGAAAACATAAAAAGGCCTAAAAACGGTCCGATAAGTGTCACGAACACCTAGGACGGGACCAATGTGACTCGTAGGAACCGACCGCGTAATCACGGAGCTCCCGGTTGGAGTGTACGACGTAAATTAGTAAAAATTTAGACTTAAGCATTAAAACATGCCATCGAAGGGTGAAAATGTAAAACAAACATAAAACGGTCCCATAAGTGTCACGAACACCTCGCACGGGACCAATGTGACTCGTAGGAACCGACCGCGTAGTCACGGGGCTTCCGGTTGGAGGGTACAATGTAAATTTGCAAAAATTTAGACTTAAGCATATAAACATGTCATCGAAGGGTGAAAACGTAAAACGAGCATAAAATGGTCCCGTAAGTGTCATGAACACCTCATACGGGACCAATGTGACTTGTAGAAACCAACCCCGTAGTCACGGGGCTCCCGGTTGAAGTGCACGACGTAAATTTGCAAAAATTTAGACTTAAGCATAAAAACATGCCATCGATGGGTGAAAACGCAAAAAAGCCATAAAACGGTCCCGTAAGAGTCACGATCACCTCGCACGGGACCAATGTGACTCGTAGGAACCGACCGCGTAGTCACGGGTCTCCCGGTTGGAGTGTACGACGTAAATTTGTAAAAATTTAGACTTAAGCATTAAAACATGCCATCGAAGGGTGGAAACATAAAACGAGCATAAAACGGTCCCGTAAGAGTCACGAACACCTCGTATGGGACCAATGTGACTTGTAGGAACCGACCGCGTAGTCACGGGGATCTCGGTTGGACTGTACGACGTAAATTTACAAAAATGTAGACTTAAGCATGAAAACATGCCATCGATGGGTGACAACGTAAAACAACCATAAAACGGTCCCGTAAGAGGCACGAACACCTCGTACGGGACCAATGTGACACGTAGGAACCGACCGCGTAGTCACGGGGCTCCCGGTTGGAGTGTACGACGTAAATTTGCAAAAATTTAGACTTAAGCATAAAACATGCCATTGAAAGGTGAAAACGTAAAAAGAGCATAAACCGGTCCCGTAAGTGTCACGAACACCTCGCACAGGCCCAATGTGACTCGTACGAACCAACCGCGTAATCACGGGGCTCCCGGTTGGAGTGTACGACTTAAATTTGCAAAAATTCAGACTTCAGCATAAAAACATGAAATCGATAGGTGAAAACGCAAAACGGCCATAAAACGGTCCCGTAAGAGTCACGATCACCTCGCACGGGACCAATGTGACTCGTAGGAACCGACCGCGTAGTCACGGGGCTCCCGGTTGGAGTGTACGACGTAAATTTTTAAAAAAATAGACTTAAGCATAAAAACATGCCATCGAATGGTGAAAACATAAAACATCCTTAAAACAGTCCCGTAAGTGTCACGAATAACTCGCACGGGACCAATGTGACTCGTAGGAACCGACCGCGTAATCACGGGGCTCCTGGTTGGAGTGTACGACGTAAATTTGTAAAAAAAATAGACTTAAGCATAAAAACATGCCATCGAAGGTTGAAAATGTAAAACGAGCATAAAACGGTCCCGTAAGTGTCACGAACACCTCGCACGGGACCAATGTGACTCATAGGAATCGACCGCGTAGTCACGGGGCTTCCAGTTGGAGGGTACAATGTAAATTTGCAAAAAATTAGACTTAAGCATATAAACATGCCATCGACGAGTGAAAATGTAAAACAGCCATGAAACAGTCCCGTAAGTGTCACGAACACCTCACACGGGACCAATGTGACTCGTAGGAACCGACCGCATACTCACGGGGATCCCGGTTGGAGTGTACGACTTAAATTTGCAAAAAAATACACTTAAGCATAAAAACATGCCATCGAAGGGTGAAAATGTAAAACAAGCATAAAACGGTCCCGTAAGTGTCACGAACACCTCGCACGGGGCCAATGTGACTCGCAGGAACCAACCGCGTAATCACGGGGCTCCCGGTTGGAGTGTACGACGTAAATTTGCAAAAATTTAGACTTAATCATAAAAGCATGCCATCGATGGGTGAAAATATAAAACAGCCATAAAACGGTCCCGTAAGAGTCATGGACACCTCGAACAGGACCAATGTGACTAGTAGGAACCGACCGCGCAGTCACGGGGATTCCGGTTGGAGTGTACGACTTAAATTTGCAAAAAATTACACTTAAGCATAAAAACATGTAATCGAAGGGTGAAAACATAAAACGAGCATAAAACGGTCCCGTAAGTGTCACGAACACCTCGCACGGGACCAATGTGACTCGTAGGAATCAACCGCGTAATCACGGGGCTCCCGGTTGGAGTGTACGACGTAAATTTGCAAAAATTTATACTTAAGCATAAAAACATGCCATCGATGGGTGAAAATATATAACAACCATAAAACGGTCCCGTAAGAGTCACGAACACCTCACACGGGACCAATGTGACTCGTAGGAACCGACCGCGTAGTCACGGGGCTGTCGGTTGGAGTGTACGACGTAAATTTGTAAAAAAATAGACCAAAGCATAAAAACATACCATCGAAGGGTGAAAACATAAAACAACCATAAACGGTCCCGTAAGTGTCACGAACACCTCGCACGGGACCAATGTGACTCGTAGGAACCGACCGCGTAATCACGGGGATCCCGGTTGGAGTGTACGACGTAAATTTGCAAAAAATTCGACGTAGGCATAAAACAAGCCATCGAATGGTGAAAACGTAAAACGAGCATAAAACGGTCCCGAAAGTGTCAAGAACACCTCGCACAAGACAAATGTGACATTTAGGAACCAACCGCGTAGTCACGGGTCTCCCGGTTGGAGTGCACGACGTAAATTTGCAAAAATTTAGACTTAAGCATAAAAACATGCCATCGAAGGGTGAAAACATAAAAAGAGCATAAAATGGTCCCGTAAGAGCCACGGACACCTCGCACGGGACCAATGTGTCTCGTAGAAACCGATCGCGTAGTCACGGGGCTCCCGGTTGGAGTGTACGACGTAAAATTGTAAAAATTTTGACTTAAGCCTAAATACATGCCATCTAAGGGTGAAAACATAAAACAGCCATAAAACGGTCCTGTAATAGTCACGAACACCTCGCACGGGACCAATGTGACTCGTAGGAACCGACCGCATAGTAACGGGCATCCCGGTTGGAGTGTACGACGTAATTTTGCAACAATTTATACTTAAGCGTAAAAACATGTCATCGATGGGAGAAAATATAAACAGCCATAAAACGGTCACGTAAGAGAAACGAACACCTCGCACGAGACCAATGTGACTCGTAGGAACCGACGGCGTAGTCACGGGGCTCCCGGTAGGAGGGTACGACGTAAATTTGCAAAAAATTAGACTTAAGCATAAAACATGCCATCGAATGGTGAAAACATAAAACGAGCAAAAAACGGTCCCGATAGTGTCACAAACACCTTGCACGGGACCAATGTGACTCGTAGGAACCGACCGCGTAGTCACGGGTCTCCCGGTTGGAGTGTACGATGTAAATTTGTAAAAATTTAGACTTAAGCATTAAAACATGCCATCGAAGGGTGAAAACATAAAACGAGCATAAAACGGTCCCGTAAGAGCCACGAACACCTCGTACGGGACCAATGTGACGCGTAGGAACCGAGTGCATAGCCACGGGGCTCCCGGTTTGAGTGTACGATGTAAATTTGCAAAAAATTAGACTTAAGCATAAAACATGCCATCGAATGGTGAAAACGTAAAACGAGCATAAAACGGTCTCGAAAGTGTCACGAACACCTCGCACGGGACAAATGTGACTCGTAGGAACCGACCGCGTAGTCACGGGTCTCCCGGTTGGAGTGTACGACGTAAATTTGTAAAAATTTAGACTTAAGCATTAAAACATGCCATCGAAGGGTGGAAACATAAAACGGTCCCGTAAGAGTCACGAACACCTCGTATGGGACCAATGTGACTTGTAGGAACCGACCGCGTAGTCACGGGGATCTCGGTTGGAGTGTACGACGTAAATTTGCAAAAATGTAGACTTAAGCATGAAAACATGCCATCGATGGGTGAAAACGTAAAACAACCATAAAACGGTCCCGTAAGAGGCACGAACACCTCGTACGGGACCAATGTGACACGTAGGAACCGACCGCGTAGTCACGGGGCTCCCGGTTGGAGTGTACGACGTAAATTTGCAAAAATTTAGACTTAAGCATAAAACATGCCATTGAAAGGTGAAAACGTAAAAAGAGCATAAAACGGTCCCGTAAGTGTCACGAACACCTCGCACAGGCCCAATGTGACTCGTACGAACCAACCGCGTAATCACGGGGCTCCCGGTTGGAGTGTACGACTTAAATTTGCAAAAATTCAGACTTAAGCATAAAAACATGACATCGATAGGTGAAAACGCAAAACGGCCATAAAACGGTCCCGTAAGAGTCACGATCACCTCGCACGGGACCAATGTGACTCGTAGGAACCGACCGCGTAGTCACGGGGCTCCCGGTTGGAGTGTACGACGTAAATTTGTAAAAAAATAGACTTAAGCATAAAAACATGCCATCGAAGGGTGGAAACATAAAACGACCTTGAAACGGTCCCGTAAGTGTCACGAACACCTCGCACGGGACCAATGTGAGTCATAGGAACCGACCGCATAGTCACGGGCATCCCGGTTGGAGTGTACGACGTAAATTTGCAACAATTTATACTTAAACATAAAAACATGTCATCGATGGGAGAAAATGTAAAACAGCCATAAAACGGTCACGTAAGAGAAACGAACACCTCGCACGAGACCAATGTGACTCGTAGGAATCGACGGCGTAGTCACGGGGCTCCCGGTAGGAGGGTACGACGTAAATTTGCAAAAAATTAGACTTAAGCATAAAACATGCCATCGAATGGGGAA
Source organism: Sambucus nigra (assembly GCA_949130495.1). Lineage (NCBI taxonomy): Eukaryota > Viridiplantae > Streptophyta > Magnoliopsida > Dipsacales > Adoxaceae > Sambucus > Sambucus nigra. Next base: position 98,756,289 of record OX422224.1, on the reverse strand, counting down.
AACATAAAACGAGCATAAAACGGTCCTGAAAGTGTCACGAACACCTTGCGCGGGACCAATGTGACTCGTAGGAACCGACCGCGTAGTCACGGGTCTCCCGGTTGGATTGTACGATGTAAATTTGTAAAAATTTAGACTTAAGCATTAAAACATGCCATGGAAGGGTGAAAACATAAAACGAGCATAAAACGGTCCCTTAAGACCCACGAACACCTCGTACGGGACCAATGTGACGCGTAGGAATAGACTGCATAGTCACGGGGTTCCCGGTTTTAGTGTACGATGTAAATTTGCAAAAAAATAGACTTAAGCATAAACCATGCCATCGAATGGTGAAAACATAAAACGAGCATAAAACGGTCTCGAAAGTGTCACGAACACCTCGCACGGGACAAATGTGACTCGTAGGAACCGACCGCGTAGTCACGGGTCTCCCGGTTGGAGTGTACGACGTAAATTTGCAAAAATTTAGACTTAAGCATAAAACATGCCATTGAAAGGTGAAAACGTAAAAAGAGCATAAAACGGTCCCGTAAGTGTCACGAACCCCTCGCACAGTCCCAATGTGACTCGTACGAACCAACCGCGTAATCACGGGGCTCCCGGTTGGAGTGTACGACTTAAATTTGCAAAAATTCAGACTTAAGCATAAAAACATGACATCGATAGGTGAAAATGCAAAACGGCCATAAAACGGTCCAGTAAGAGTCACGATCACCTCGCACGGGACCAATGTGACTCGTAAGAACCGACCGCGTAGTCACGGGGCTCCCGGTTGGAGTGTACGACGTAAATTTGTAAAAAAATAGACTTAAGCATAAAAACATGCCATCGAAGGGTGAAAACATAAAACATCCTTAAAACGGTCCCGTAAGTGTCACGAATAACTCGCACGGGACCAATGTGACTCGTAGGAACCGACCGCGTAATCACGGGGCTCCCGGTCGGAGTGTACGACGTAAATTTGTAAAAAAATAGACTTAAGCATAAAAACATGCCATCGAAGGGTGAAAACATAAAACAGCCTAAAAACGGTCCCGTAAGTGTCACAAACACCTCGGACGGGACCAATGTGACTCGTAGGAACCGACCGCGTAATCACGGAGCTCCCGGTTGGAGTGTACGACGTAAATTAGTAAAAATTTAGACTTAAGAATTAAAACATGCCATCGAAGGGTGAAAATGTAAAACAAACATAAAACGGTCCCATAAGTGTCACGAACACCTCGCACGGGACCAATGTGACTCGTAGGAACCGACCGCGTAGTCACGGGGCTTCCGGTTGGAGGGTACAATGTAAATTTGCAAAACTTTAGACTTAAGCATATAAACATGTCATCGAAGGGTGAAAATGTAAAACGAGCATAAAATGGTCCCGTAAGTGTCACGAACACCTCATACGGGACCAATGTGACTTGTAGAAACCAACCCCGTAGTCACGGGGCTCCCGGTTGAAGTGCACGACGTAAATTTGCAAAAATTTAGACTTAAGCATAAAAACATGCCATCGATGGGTGAAAACGCAAAACAGCCATAAAACGGTCCCGTAAGAGTCACGATCACCTCGTACGGGACCAATGTGACTCGTAGGAACCGACCGCGTAGTCACGGGGCTCCCGGTTGGAGTGTACGACGTAAATTTGTAAAAAAATAGACTTAAGCATAAAAACATGTCATCGAAGGGTGAAAACATAAAACAACCTTGAAACGGTCCCGTAAGTGTCACGAACACCTCGCACGGGACCAATGTGACTCGTAGGAACCGACCGCATAGTCACGGGCATCCCGGTTGGAGTGTACGACGTAAATTTGCAACAATTTATACTTAAGCATAAAAACATGTCATCGATGGGAGAAAATGTAAAACAGCCATAAAACGGTCACGTAAGAGAAAGGAACACCTCGCACGAGACCAATGTGACTCGTAGGAACCGACGGCGTAGTCACGGGGCTCCCGGTAGGAGGGTACGACGTAAATTTGTAAAAAATTAGACTTAAGCATAAAACATGCCATCGAATGGTGAAAACATAAAACGAGCATAAAACGGTCCCGAAAGTGTCACGAACACCTTGCACGGGACCAATGTGACTCGTAGGAACCGACCGCGTAGTCACGGGTCTCCCGGTTGGAGTGTACGATGTAAATTTGTAAAAATTTAGACTTAAGCATTAGAACATGCCATCGAAGGGTGAAAACATAAAACGAGCATAAAATGGTCCCGTTAGAGCCACGAACACCTCGTACGGGACCAATGTGACGCGTAGGAACCGACTGCATAGTCACGGGACTCCCGATTTGAGTGTACGATGTAAATTTGCAAAAAATTAGACTTAAGCATTAAACATGCCATCGAATGGTGAAAACGTAAAACGAGCATAAAACGGTCTCGAAAGTGTCACGAACACCTCGCACGGGACAAATGTGACTCGTAGGAACCGACCGCGTAGTCACGGGTCTCCCGGTTGGAGTGTACGACGTAAATTTGTAAAAATTTAGACTTCAGCATTAAAACATGCCATCGAAGGGTGGAAACATAAAACGAGCATAAAACGGTCCCGTAAGAGTCACGAACACCTCGTATGGGACCAATGTGACTTGTAGGAACCGGCCGTGTAGTTACGGGGATCTCGGTTGGAGTGTACGACGTAAATTTGCAAAAATGTAGACTTAAGCATGAAAACATGCCATCGATGGGTGAAAACGTAAAACAACCATAAAACGGTCCCGTAAGAGGCACGAACACCTCGTACGAGACCAATGTGACACGTAGGAACCGACCGCGTAGTCACGGGGCTCCCGGTTGGAGTGTACGACGTAAATTTGCAAAAATTTAGACTTAAGCATAAAACATGCCATTGAAAGGTGACAACGTAAAAAGGGCATAAAACGGTCCCGTAAGTGTCACGAACACCTCGCACAGGCCCAATGTGACTCGTACGAACCAACCGCGTAATCACGGGGCTCCCGGTTGGAGTGTGCGACTTAAATTTGCAAAAATTCAGACTTCAGCATAAAAACATGAAATCGATAGGTGAAAACGCAAAACGGCCATAAAACGGTCCCGTAAGAGTCACGATCACCTCGCACGGGACCAATGTGACTCGTAGGAACAGACCGCGTAGTCACGGGGCTCCCGGTTGGAGTGTACGACGTAAATTTTTAAAAAAATAGACTTAAGCATAAAAACATGCCATCGAAGGGTGAAAACATAAAACATCCTTAAAACAGTCCCGTAAGTGTCACGAATAACTCGCACGGGACCAATGTGACTCGTAGGAACCGACCGCGTAATCACGGGGCTCCTGGTTGGAGTGTACGACGTAAATTTGTAAAAAAAATAGACTTAAGCATAAAAACATGCCATCGAAGGTTGAAAATGTAAAACGAGCATAAAACGGTCCCGTAAGTGTCACGAACACCTCGCACGGGACCAATGTGACTCATAGGAATCGACCGCGTAGTCACGGGGCTTCCAGTTGGAGGGTACAATGTAAATTTGCAAAAATTTAGACTTAAGCATATAAACATGCCATCGACGAGTGAAAATGTAAAACAGCCATGAAACAGTCCCGTAAGTGTCACGAACACCTCACACGGGACCAATGTGACTCGTAGGAACCGACCGCATAGTCACGGGGATCCCGGTTGGAGTGTACGACTTAAATTTGCAAAAAAATACACTTAAGCATAAAAACATGCCATCGAAGGGTGAAAACGTAAAACAAGCATAAAACGGTCCCGTAAGTGTCACGAACACCTCGCACGGGACCAATGTGACTCGCAGGAACCAACCGCGTAATCACGGGGCTCCCGGTTGGAGTGTACGACGTAAATTTGCAAAAATTTAGACTTAATCATAAAAGCATGCCATCGATGGGTGAATATATAAAACAACCATAAAACGGTCCCGTAAGAGTCATGGACACCTCGAACAGGACCAATGTGACTAGTAGGAACCGACCGCGCAGTCACGGGGATCCCAGTTGGAGTGTACGACTTAAATTTGCAAAAAATTACACTTAAGCATAAAAACATGTGATCGAAGGGTGAAAACATAAAACGAGCATAAAACGGTCCCGTAAGTGTCACGAACACCTCGTACGGGACCAATGTGACTCGTAGGAATCAACCGCGTAATCACGGGGCTCCCGGTTGGAGTGTACGACGTAAATTTGCAAAAATTTATACTTAAGCATAAAAACATGCCATCGATGGGTGAAAATATATAACAACCATAAAACGGTCCCGTAAGAGTCACGAACACCTCACACGGGACCAATGTGACTCGTAGGAACCGACCGCGTAGTCACGGGGCTCTCGGTTGGAGTGTACGACGTAAATTTGTAAAAAAATAGACCTAAGCATAAAAACATACCATCGAAGGGTGAAAGCATAAAACAACCATAAACGGTCCCGTAAGTGTCACGAACACCTCGCACGGGACCAATGTGACTCGTAGGAACCGACCGCGTAATCACGGGGCTCCCGGTTGGAGTGTACGACGTAAATTTGCAAAAAATTCGACGTAGGCATAAAACAAGCCATCGAATGGTGAAAACGTAAAACGAGCATAAAACGGTCCCGAAAGTGTCAAGAACACCTCGCACAAGACAAATGTGACATTTAAGAACCAACCGCGTAGTCACGGGTCTCCCGGTTGGAGTGCACGACGTAAATTTGCAAAAATTTAGACTTAAGCATAAAAACATGCCATCGAAGGGTGAAAACATAAAAAGAGCATAAAATGGTCCCGTAAGAGCCACGAACACCTCGCACGGGACCAATGTATCTCGTAGAAACCGATCGCGTAGTCACGGGGCTCCCGGTTGGAGTGTACGACTTAAAATTGCAAAAATTTTGACTTAAGCCTAAATACATGCCATCGAAGGGTGAAAACATAAAACAGCCATAAAACGGTCCTGTAATAGTCACGAACACCTCGCACGGGACCAATGTGACTCGTAGGAACCGACCGCATAGTCACGGGCATCCCGGTTGGAGTGTACGACGTAAATTTGCAACAATTTATACTTAAGCATAAAAACATGTCATCGATGGGAGAAAATGTAAAACAGCCATAAAACGGTCACGTAAGAGAAACGAACACCTCGCACGAGACCAATGTGACTCGTAGGAACCGACGGCGTAGTCACGGGGCTCCCGGTAGGAGGGTACGACGTAAATTTGCAAAAAATTAGACTTAAGCATAAAACATGCCATCGAATGGTGAAAATATAAAACGAGTATAAAACGGTCCCGATAGTGTCACGAACACCTTGCACGGGACCAATGTGACTCGTAGGAACCGACCGCGTAGTCACGGGTCTCCCGGTTGGAGTGTACGATGTAAATTTGTAAAAATTTAGACTTAAGCATTAAAACATGCCATCGAAGGGTGAAAACATAAAACGAGCATAAAACGGTCCCGTAAGAGCCACGAACACCTCGTACGAGACAAATGTGACGCGTAGGAACCGACTGCATAGCCACGGGGCTCCCGATTTGAGTGTACGATCTAAATTTGCAAAAAATTAGACTAAAGCATAAAACATGCCATCGAATGGTGAAAACGTAAAACGAGCATAAAACGGTCTCGAAAGTGTCACGAACACCTCGCACGGGACAAATGTGACTCGTAGGAACCGACCGCGTAGTCACGGCGCTCCCGGTTGGAGTGTACGACGTAAATTTGCAAAAATTTAGACTTAAGCATAAAACATGCCATTGAAAGGTGAAAACGTAAAAAGAGGATAAAACGGTCCCGTAAGTGTCATGAACACCTCGCACAGGCCCAATGTGACTCGTACGAACCAACCGCGTAATCACGGGGCTCCCGGTTGGAGTGTACGACTTAAATTTGCTAAAATTCAGACTTAAGCATAAAAACATGACATCGATAGGTGAAAACGCAAAACAGCCATAAACCGGTCCCGTAAGAGTCACGATCACCTCGTACGGGACCAATGTGACTCGTAGGAACCGACCCCGTAGTCACGGGGCTCCCGGTTGGAGTGTACGACGTAAATTTGTAAAAAAATAGACTTAAGCATAAAAACATGCCATCGAAGGGTGAAAACATAAAACATCCTTAAAACAGTCCCGTAAGTGTCACGAATAACTCGCACGGGACCAATGTGACTCGTAGAAACCGATCGCGTAATCACGGAGCTCCCGGTTGGAGTGTACGACGTAAATTAGTAAAAAAAAATAGACTTAAGCATAAAAACATGCCATCGAAGGGTGAAAATGTAAAACGAGCATAAAACGGTCCCGTAAGTGTCATGAACACCTCGCACGGGACCAATGTGACTCGTAGGAATCGACCGCGTAGTCACGGGGCTTCCAGTTGGAGGGTACAATGTAAATTTGCAAAAATTTAGACTTAAGCATATAAACATGCCATCGACGAGTGAAAATGTAAAACAGCCATGAAACAGTCCCGTAAGTGTCACGAACACCTCACACGGGACCAATGTGACTCGTAAGAACCGACCGCATAGTCACGGGGATCCCGGTTGGAGTGTACGACTTAAATTTGCAAAAAAATACACTTAAGCATAAAAACATGCCATCGAAGGGTGAAAACGTAAAACAAGCATAAAACGGTCCCGTAAGTGTCACGAACACCTCGCACGGGACCAATGTGACTCGCAGGAACCAACCGCGTAATCACGGGGCTCCCGGTTGGAGTGTACGACGTAAATTTGCAAAAATTTAGACTTAATCATAAAAGCATGCCATCGATGGGTGAAAATATAAAACAGCCATAAAACGGTCCCGTAAGAGTCATGGACACCTCGAACAGGACCAATGTGACTAGTAGGAACCGACCGCGCAGTCACGGGGATCCCGGTTGGAGTGTACGACTTAAATTTGCAAAAAAATAGACTTAAGCATAAAAACATGGCATCGAAGGGTGAAAACATAAAACGACCTTGAAACGGTCCCGTAAGTGTCACGAACACCTCGCACGGGACCAATGTGAGTCGTAGGAACCGACCGGATAGTCACGGGCATCCCGGTTGGAGTGTACGACGTAAATTTGCAACAATTTATACTTAAACATTAAAACATGTCATCGATGGGAGAAAATGTAAAACAACCATAAAACGGTCACGTAAGAGAAACGAACACCTCGCACGAGACCAATGTGACTCGTAGGAATCGACGGCGTAGTCACGGGGCTCCCGGTAGGAGGGTACGACGTAAATTTGCAAAAAATTAAACTTTAGCATGAAACATGCCATCGAATGGTGAAAACATAAAACGAGCATAAAACGGTCCTGAAAGTGTCACGAACACCTTGCACAGGACCAATGTGACTCGTAGGAACCGACCGCGTAGTCACGGGTCTCCCGGTTGGAGTGTACGATGTAAATTTGTAAAAATTTAGACTTAAGCATTAAAACATGCCATCGAAGGGTGAAAACATAAAACGAGCATAAAACGGTCCCTTAAGAGCCACGAACACCTCGTACGGGACCAATGTGACGCGTAGGAACTGACTGCATAGTCACGGGGCTCCCGGTTTTAGTGTACGATGTAAATTTGCAAAAAAATAGAATTAAGCATAAAACATGCCATCGAATGGTGAAAACGTAAAACGAGCATATAACGATCTCGAAAGTGTCACGAACACCTCGCACGGGACAAATGTGACTCGTAGGAACCGACCGCGTAGTCACGGGTCTCCCGGTTGGAGTGTACGACGTAAATTTGTAAAAAATTAGACTTAAGCATTAAAACATGCCATCGAAGGATGGAAACATAAAACGAGCATAAAACGGTCCCGTAAGAGTCACGAAACCTCGTATGGGACCAATGTGACTTGTAGGAACCGACCACGTAGTCACGGGGATCTCGGTTGGAGTGTACGACGTAAATTTGCAAAAATGTAGACTTAAGCATAAAAACATGCCATCGATGGGTGAAAACGTAAAACAACCATAAAACGGTCCCGTAAGAGGCACGAACACCTCGTACGGGACCAATGTGACACGTAGGAACCGACCGCGTAGTCACGGGGCTCCCGGTTGGAGTGTACGACGTAAATTTGTAAAAAATTAGACTTAAGCATAAAAACATGCCATCGAAGGGTGAAAACGTAAAACAAGCATAAAACGGTCCCGTAAGTGTCACGAACACCTCGCACGGGACCAATGTGACTCGCAGGAACCAACCGCGTAATCACGGGGCTCCCGGTTGGAGTGTACGACGTAAATTTGCAAAAATTTAGACTTAATCATAAAAGCATGCCATCGATGGGTGAAAATATAAAACAGCCATAAAACGGTCCCGTAAGAGTCATGGACACCTCGAACAGGACCAATGTGACTAGTAGGAACCGACCGCGCAGTCACGGGGATCCCGGTTGGAGTGTACGACTTAAATTTGCAAAAAAATAGACTTAAGCATAAAAACATGGCATCGAAGGGTGAAAACATAAAACGACCTTGAAACGGTCCCGTAAGTGTCACGAACACCTCGCACGGGACCAATGTGAGTCGTAGGAACCGACCGGATAGTCACGGGCATCCCGGTTGGAGTGTACGACGTAAATTTGCAACAATTTATACTTAAACATTAAAACATGTCATCGATGGGAGAAAATGTAAAACAACCATAAAACGGTCACGTAAGAGAAACGAACACCTCGCACGAGACCAATGTGACTCGTAGGAATCGACGGCGTAGTCACGGGGCTCCCGGTAGGAGGGTACGACGTAAATTTGCAAAAAATTAAACTTTAGCATGAAACATGCCATCGAATGGTGAAAACATAAAACGAGCATAAAACGGTCCTGAAAGTGTCACGAACACCTTGCACAGGACCAATGTGACTCGTAGGAACCGACCGCGTAGTCACGGGTCTCCCGGTTGGAGTGTACGATGTAAATTTGTAAAAATTTAGACTTAAGCATTAAAACATGCCATCGAAGGGTGAAAACATAAAACGAGCATAAAACGGTCCCTTAAGAGCCACGAACACCTCGTACGGGACCAATGTGACGCGTAGGAACTGACTGCATAGTCACGGGGCTCCCGGTTTTAGTGTACGATGTAAATTTGCAAAAAAATAGAATTAAGCATAAAACATGCCATCGAATGGTGAAAACGTAAAACGAGCATATAACGATCTCGAAAGTGTCACGAACACCTCACACGGGACAAATGTGACTCGTAGGAACCGACCGCGTAGTCACGGGTCTCCCGGTTGGAGTGTACGACGTAAATTTGTAAAAAATTAGACTTAAGCATTAAAACATGCCATCGAAGGATGGAAACATAAAACGAGCATAAAACGGTCCCGTAAGAGTCACGAAACCTCGTATGGGACCAATGTGACTTGTAGGAACCGACCACGTAGTCACGGGGATCTCGGTTGGAGTGTACGACGTAAATTTGCAAAAATGTAGACTTAAGCATAAAAACATGCCATCGATGGGTGAAAACGTAAAACAACCATAAAACGGTCCCGTAAGAGGCACGAACACCTCGTACGGGACCAATGTGACACGTAGGAACCGACCGCGTAGTCACGGGGCTCCCGGTTGGAGTGTACGACGTGAATTTGTAAAAATTTTGACTTAAGCATAAAACATGACATTGAAAGGTGAAAACGTAAAAAGAGCATAAAACGGTTCCGTAAGTGTCACGAACACCTCGCACAGGCCCAATGTGACTCGTACGAACCAACCGCGTAATCACGGGGCTCTCGGTTGGAGTGTACGACTTAAATTTGCAAAAATTCAGACTTAAGCATAAAAACATGACATCGATAGGTGAAAACGCAAAACGGCCATAAAACGGTCCCGTAAGAGTCATGATCACCTCGCACGGGACCAATGTGACTCGTAGGTACCGACCGCGTAGTCACGGGGCTCCCGGTTGGAGTGTACGACGTAAATTTGTAAAAAAATAGACTTAAGCATAAAAACATGCCATCGATGGGTGAAAACATAAAACATCCTTAAAACGGTCCCGTAAGTGTCACGAATAACTCGCATGGGACCAATGTGACTCGTAGGAACCGACCGCGTAATCACAGGGCTCCCTGTTGGAGTGTACGACGTAAATTTGTAAAAAAATAGACTTAAGCATAAAAACATGCCAACGAAGGGTGAAAACATAAAACAGCCTAAAAACGGTCCCGTAAGTGTCACGAACACCTCGGACGGGACCAATGTGACTCGTAGGAACCGACCGCGTAATCACGGAGCTCCCGGTTGGAGTGTACGACGTAAATTTGTAAAAAATTAGACTTAAGCATTAAAACATGCCATCGAAGGGTGAAAATGTAAAACAAACATAAAACGGTCCCATAAGTGTCACGAACACCTCGCACGGGACCAATGTGACTCGTAGGAACCGACCGCGTAGTCACGGGGCTTCCGGTTGGAGGGTACAATGTAAATTTGCAAAAATTTAGACTTAAGCATATAAAAATGTCATCGAAGGGTGAAAACGTAAAACAAGCATAAAATGGTCCCGTAAGTGTCACGAACACCTCATACGGGACCAATGTGACTCGTAGGAACCAACCGCGTAGTCACGGGGCTCCTGGTTGAAGTGCACGACGTAAATTTGCAAAAATTTAGACTTAAGCATAAAAACATGTCATCGATGGGTGAAAACGCAAAACAGCCATAAAACGGTCCCGTAAGAGTCACGATCACCTCGCACGGGACCAATGTGACTCGTAGGAACCGACCGCGTAGTCACGGGGCTCCCGGTTGGAGTGTACGACGTAAATTTGTAAAAAAATAGACTTAAGCATAAAAACAAGGCATCGAAGGGTGAAAACATAAAACAACCTTGAAACGGTCCCGTAAGTATCACGAACACCTCGCACGGGACCAATGTGACTCGTAGGAACCGATCACGTAATCACGGGGCTCCCGGTTGGAGTGTACGACGTAAATTTATGAAACAATAGACTTAAGCATAATAACATGCCATCGAAGGGGAAAAACATAAAACAACCTTAAAACGGTCCCGTAAGTGTCACGAACACCTCGCACGGGACCAATGTGACTCGTAGGAACCGATCGCGTAATCACGGAGCTCCCGGTTGGAGTGTACGACGTAAATTTGTAAAAATTTAGATTTAAGCATTAAAACATGCCATCGAAGGGTGAAAACATAAAACGAGCATAAAACGGTCCCGTAAGATCCACGAACACCTCGTACGGGACAAATGTGACTCGTAGAAGCCGACCGCGTTGTCACGGGGCTCCCGGTTTGAGTGTACGATGTAAATTTGCAAAAAATTAGACTTAAGCATAAAACATGCCATCGAATGGTGAAAACGTAAAACGATCATAAAACGGTCTCGAAAGTGTCACGAACACCTCGCACGGGACCAATGTGACTCGTAGGAACCGACCGCGTAGTCACGGGTCTCCCGGTTGGAGTGTACGACGTAAATTTGAAAAAAATTAGACTTAAGCATTAAAACATGCCATCGAAGGGTGAAAACATAATACCAGCATAAAAGGGTCCCGTAGGAGTCACGAACACCTCGTACGGGACCAATGTGACTCGTAGGAACCGACCGCGTAGTCACGGGGATCTCGGTTGGAGTGTACGACGTAAAATTGCAAAAATTTAGACTTAAGCATGAAAACATGCCATCGATGGGTGAAAACGTAAAACAGCCATAAAACGGTCCAGTAAGAGACATGAACACCTCGTGCGGGACCAATGTGACTGGAAGGAACCGACCGTGTAGTCACGGGGCTCCCGGTTGGAGTGTACGACGTAAATTTGCAAAAATTTAGACTTAAGCATAAAACATGGCATTGAAAGATGAAAACGTAAAACGAGCATAAAACGGTCCCGTAAGTGTCACGAACACCTCGCACGGGACCAATGTGACTCGTACGAACCAACCGCGTAATCACGGGTCTCCCGGTAGGAGGGTACGACTTAAATTTGCAAAATTTTTGACTTAAGCATAAAAACATGCCATCGATAGGTGAAAACGTAAGACATCCACAAAACGGTCAGGTAAGAGTCACGATCAGCTAACACGGGACCAATGTGACTCGTAGGAACCGACCGCGTAGTCACGGGGCTCCCGGTTGGAGTGTACGACGAAAATTTGTAAAAAAATAGACTTAAGCATAAAAACATGTCATCGAAGGGTGAAAACATAAAACAGCCTTAAAACGGTCCCGTAAGTGTAACGAACACCTCGCACGGGACCAATTTGACTCGCAGGAACCGACCGCGTAATCCCGGAGCTCCTGGTTGGAGTGTACGACGTAAATTTGTAAAAAAAATAGGCTTAAGCATAAAAACATGCCTTCGAAGGGTGAAAATGTAAAACGAGCATAAAACGGTCCAATAAGTGTCACGAACACCTCGCACGGGATAAATGTGACTCGTAGGACCGACCGCGTAGTCACGGGGCTTCCGGTAGGAGGGTACAATGTAAATTTGCAAAAATTTAGACTTAAGCATATAAACATGCCATCGAAGGGTGAAAATGTAAAATGAGCATAAAACGGTCCCGTAAGTGTCACGAACACCTCGCACGGGACCAATGTGAGTCGTAGGAACCAACCGCGTAATCACGGGGTTCCCGGTTGGAGTGCACGACGTAAATTTGCAAAAATTTAGACTTCAGCATAAAAACATGCCATCGATGGGTGAAAATGCAAAACATCCATAAAACAGTCCCGTAAGAGTCACGATCATCTCGCACGGGACAAATGTGACTCGTAGGAACCGACCGCGTAGTCACGGGGCTCCCGGTTGGAGTGTACGACGTAAATTTGTAAAAAATAGACTTAAGCTTAAAAACATGCCATCGAAGGGTGAAAACATAAAACATCCTTGAAACGGTCCCGTAAGTGTCACGAACACCTCGCACGGGACCAATGTGACTCGTAGGAGACGACTGCGTAATCACGGGGCTCCCAGTTGGAGTGTACGACGTAAATTTGTAAAAAAATAGACTTAAGCATAAAAACATGCCATCGAAGGGTGAAAACATAAAACAGCCTTAAAACGGTCCCGTAAGTGTCACGAACACCTTGCACGGGACCAATGTGACTAGTAGGAACCGACCGCGTAATCACGGAGCTCCTGGTTGGAGTGTACGACATAAATTTGTAAAAAAATAGACTTAAGCATAAAAACATGCCATCGAAGGGTGAAAATGTAAAATGAGCACAAAACGGTCCCGTAAGTGTCACGAACACCTCGCACGGGACCAATGCGACTCGTAGGAACCGACCGCGTAGTCACGGGGCTTCCGGTTGGAGGGTACAATGTAAATTTGCAAAAATTTAGTCTTAAGCATATAAACATGCCATCGACGGGTGAAAACGTAAAACAACCATAAAACAGTCCCGTAAGTGTCACGAACACCTCGCACAGGACCAACGTGACTCGTAGGAACCGACCGCGTAGTCACGGGGATCCCGGTTGGAGTGTATGACTTAAATTTGCAAAACAATACACTTAAGCACAAAAACATGCCATCGAAGGGTGAAAACGTAACAGAAGCATAAAACGGTCCCGTAAGTGTCACGAACACCTCGCACGGGACCAATGTGACTCGTAGGAACCAACCGCGTAATCACGGGTCTCCCGGTTGGAGTGTACGACGTAAATTTGAAAAAATTTAGACTTAAGAATAAAAACATGCCATCGATGGGTGAAAATATAAAACAACCATAAAACGGTCCCGTAAGAGTCACGAACATCTCGCACGGGACCAATGTGACTCGTAGCAATCGACCGCGCAGTCACGGGGATCCCGGTTGGAGTGTACGACTTAAATTTGCAAAAAATTACACTTAAGCATAAAAACATGTCATCGAAGGGAGAAAACGTAAAACGAGCATAAAACGGTCCCGTAAGTGTCACGAACACCTCGCACGGGACCAATGTGACTCGAAGGAACCAACCGCGTAATCACGTGGCTCCCGGTTGGAGTGTACGATGTAAATTTGCAAAAAAAATAGACATAAGCATAAAAACATACCATCGAAGGGTGAAAACATAAAACAACCTTAAAACGGTCCCGTAAGTGTCACGAACACCTCGCACGGGACCAATGTGACTCGTAGGAACCGACCGCGTAGTCACGGGGCTCCCGGTTGGAGTGTACGACGTAAATTTGTCAAAAAATAGACTTAAGCATAAAACATAACATCGAAGGGTGAAAACATAAAACAACCTTAAAACGGTCCCGTAAATGTCACGAACACCTCGCACGGGAGCAATGTGACTCGTAGGAACCGACCGCGTATTCACGGGGCTCCCGGTTGGAGTGTACGACGTAAATTTGCAAAAAATTAGACGTAGGCATAAAACATGCCATCGAATGGTGAAAACGTAAAACGAGCATAAAATGGTCCCAAAAGTGTCAAGAACACCTCGCACGAGACAAATGCGACTTTTAGGAACCGACCGCGTAGTTACGGGTCTCCCGGTTGGAGTGCACGACGTAAATTTGCAAAAATTTAGACTTAAGCATAAAAACATGCCATCGAAGGGTGAAAACTTAAAAAGAGCATAAAAAGGTCTCGTAAGAGCCACGAACACCTTGCACGGGACCAATGTGACTCGTAAGAACCGATCGCGTAGTCACGGGGCTCCCGGTTGGAGTGTACGACGTAAAATTGTAAAAAAATACACTTAAGCCTAAATACATGCCATCGAAGGGTGAAAATATAAAACAGTCATAAAACGGTCATGTAATAGTCACGAACACCTCGCACGGGACCAATGTGACTCGTAGGAACCGACCGCGTAATCACGGGGCTCTCGGTTGGAGTGTACGACGTAAATTTGCAAAAAATTAGACGTAGGCATAAAACATGCCATCAAATGGTGAAAACTTAAAACGAGCATAAAATGGACCCAAAAGTGTCAAGAACACCTCGCACGAGACAAATGTGACTTTTAGGAACCGACCGTGTAGTCATGGGTCTCCCGGTTGGAGTGTACAACGTAAAATTGCAAAAATTTTGACTTAAGCCTAAATACATGCCATCGAAGGGTGAAAACATAAAACAGTCATAAAACGGTCATGTAATAGTCACGAACACCTCGTACGGGACCAATGTGACTCGTAGGAACCGACCGCATAGTCACGGGCATCCCGGTTGGAGTGTACGACGTAAATTTGCAACAATTTATACTTAAGCATAAAAACATGTCATCGAAGGGTGAAAATGTAAAACAACCATAAAACGGTCCCGTAAGAGACACGAACACCTCGCACGGGACCAATGTGACTCGTAGGAACCGACCGCGTAGTCACGGGGCTCCCGGTTGGAGGGTACGACGTAAATTTGCAAAAAATGAGATTTAAGCATAAAACATGCCATCGAATGGTGAAAACATAAAACGAGCATAAAACGGTCCCGAAAGTGTCACGAACACCTTGCACGAGACCCATGTGACTCGAAGGAACCGACCGCGTAGTAACGGGTCTCCCGGTTGGAGTGTACTACGTAAATTTGTAAAAATTTAGACTTAAGCATTAAAACTTGCCATCGAAGGGTGAAAACATAAAACGAGCATAAAACGGTCCCGTAAGAGCCACGAACACCTCGTACGGGACCAAGGTGACTCGTAGGAACCGACCGCGTAGTCACGGGGCTCCCGATTTAAGTGTACGATGTAAATTTGTAAAAAATTAGACTTAAGCATAAAACATGCCATCGAATGGTGAAAATGTAAAACGAGCATAAAACGGTCTCAAAAGTGTCACAAACACCTCGCACGGGACCAATGTGACTCGTAGGAACCGACCGCGTAGTCACGGGTCTCCCGTTTGGAGTGTAAGATGTAAATTTGTAAAAATTTAGACTTAAGCATTAAAACACGCCATCGAAGGGTGAAAATATAAAACGAGCATAAAACGGTCCCGTAAGAGTCACGAACACCTCGTACGGGACCAATGTGACTCGTAGGAACCGACCGCGTAGTCACGGGGATCTCGGTTGGAGTGTACGACGTAAATTTGCAAAAATTTAGACTTAAGCATGAAAACATGCCATCGATGGGTGAAAACGTAAAACAGCCATAAAACGATCCCGTAAGAGACACGAACACCTCGTATGGGACCAATGTGACTCGTAGGAACCGACCGCGTAGTCACGGGGCTCCCGATTGGAGTGTACGAGGTCAATTTGCAAAACTTTAGACTTAAGCATAAAACATGCCATTGAAAGGTGAAAACGTAAAACGAGCATAAAATTGTCCCGTAAGTGTCACGAACACCTCGCACGGGACCAATGTGACTCGTACGAACCAACCGCGTAATCACGGGGCTCCCGGTTGGAGTGTACGACTTAAATTTGCAAAAATTTAGACTTAAGCATAAAAAACATGCCATCGATAGGTGAAAACGCAAAACAGCCATAAAACGGTCCCGTAAGAGTCACGATCACCTCGCACGGGACCAGTGCGACTTGTAAGAACCGACCGCGTAGTCACGGGGCTCCCGATTGGAGTGTAGGACGTAAATTTGTAATAAAATAGACTTAAGCATAAAAACATGCCATCGAAGGGTGAAAACATAAAACAGCCTTAAAACGGTCCCGTAAGTGTCACGAACAACTCGCACGGGACCAATGTGACTCGTAGGAACCGACCTCATAATCACGGGGCTCCCGGTTGGAGTGTACGACGTAAATTTGTAAAAAAAATAGACTTAAGCATAAAAACATGCCATCAAAGGGTGAAAACATAAAACAGCCTTAAAACGGTCTCGTAAGTGTCACGAACACCTCGCACGGGACCAATGTGACTCGTAGGAACCGACCGCGTAATCACGGAGCTCCTGGTTAGAGTGTACGACGTAAATTTGTAAAAAAAATAGACTTAAGCATAAAAACATGCCATCGAAGGGTAAAAATGTAAAACGAGAATAAAACGGTCCCATAAGTGTCACGAACACCTCGCATGGGACCAATATGACTCGTAGGAACCGACCGCGTAGTCACGGGGCTTCCGGTTGGAGGGTACAATGTCAAATTGCAAAAATTTAGACTTAAGCATATAAACATGTCATCGAAGGGTGAAAACATAAAACGAGCATAAAACGGTCCCGTAAGAGTCACGAACACCTCGCACGGGACCAATGTGACTCATAGGAACCGACTGCGTAGTCACGGGGCTCCCGATTGGAGTGTACGACGTAAATTTGTAAAAAAATAGACTTAAGCATAAAAACATACCATCGAAGGGTGAAAACCTAAAACAACCTTAAAACGGTCCCGTAAGTGTCACGAACACCTCTCACGGGACCAATGTGACTCGTAGGAACCGACCGTGTAATCACGGGGCTCCCGGTTGGAGTCTACGACGTAAATTTGTAAAAATTTAGCCTTAAGCATAAAAACATGCCATCGAAGGGTGAAAACATAAAATGAGCATAAAAAGGTCTCGTAAGAGCCACGAACACCTCGCACGGGACCAATGTGTCTCGTAAGAACCGATCGCGTAGTCACGGGGCTCCCGATTGGAGTGTACGACGTAAAATTACAAAAATTTAGACTTAAGCCTAAATACATGCCATCGAAGGGTGAAAACATAAAACAGCCATAAAACGGTGATGTAATAGTCACGAACACCTCGCACGGGACCAATGTGACTCGTAGGAACCGACCGCATAATCACGGGCATCCCGGTTGGAGTGTACGACGTAAATTTGTAACAATTTATACTTAAGCATAAAAACATGTCATCGTTGGGTGAAAATGTAAAACAGCCATAAAATGGTCCCGCAAGAGACACAAACACCTCGCACGGGACCAATGTGACTCATAGGAACCGACCGCGTAGTCACGGGGCTCCCGGTTGGAGGGTACGACGTAAATTTGCAAAAAATTAGACTTAAGCATAAAACATGCCATCGAATGGTGAAAACATAAAACGACCATAAAACGGTCCCGAAAGTGTCACGAACACCTTGCACGGGACCAATGTGACTCGTAGGAACAGATCGCGTAGTCACGGGTCTCCCGGTTGGAGTGTACGACGTAAATTTGTAAAAGTTTAGACTTAAGCATTAAAAAATACCATCGGATGGTGAAAACATAAAACGAGCATAAAACGGTCCCGTAAGAGCCGTGAACACCTCGTACGGGACCAATGTGACTCGTAGGAACTGACCGCGTAGTCACGTGGCTCCCGGTTTAAGTGTACGATGTAAATTTGCAAAAAATTAGACTTAAGCATAAAACATGCCATCGAATGGTGAAAACATAAAACGAGCATAAAACGGTCTCAAAAGTGTCACGAACACCTCGCACGGGACCAATGTGACTCGTAGGAACTGACCGCGTAGTCACGGGTCTCCCGGTTGGAGTGTACTACGTAAATTTGTAAAAATTTAGACTTAAGCATTAGAACATGCCATCGAAGGGTGATAACATAAAACGAGCATAAAACGGTCCCGTAAGAGACACGAACACCTCGTACGGGACCAATGTGACTCGTAGGAACCGACCGCGTAGTCACGGGGCTCCCGATTTAAGTGTACGATGTAAATTTGTAAAAAATTAGACTTAAGCATAAAACATGCCATCGAATGGTGAAAATGTAAAACGAGCATAAAACGGTCTCAAAAGTGTCACAAACACCTCGCACGGGACCAATGTGACTCGTAGGAACCGACCGCGTAGTCACGGGTCTCCCGTTTGGAGTGTAAGACGTAAATTTGTAAAAATTTAGACTTAAGCATTAAAACACGCCATTGAAGGGTGAAAACATAAAACGAGCATAAAACGGTCCCGTAAGAGTCACGAACACCTCGTACGGGACCAATGTGACTCGTAGGAACCGACCGCGTAGTCACGGGGATCTCGGTTGGAGTGTACGACGTAAATTTGCAAAAATTTAGACTTAAGCATGAAAACATGCCATCGATGGGTGAAAATGTAAAGCAGCCATAAAACGATCCCGTACGAGACACGAACACCTCGTATGGGACCAATGTGACTCGTAGGAACCGACCACGTAGTCACGGAGCTCCCGATTGGAGTGTACGAGGTCAATTTGCAAAACTTTAGACTTAAGCATAAAACATGCCATTTAAAGGTGAAAACGTAAAACGAGCATAAAATGGTCCCGTAAGTGTCACGAACACCTCGCACGGGACCAATGTGACTCGTACGAACCAACCGCGTAATCACGGGGCTCCCGGTTTAAGTGTACGACTTAAATTTGCAAAAATTTAGACTTAAGCATAAAAACATGCCGTCGATAGGTGAAAACGCAAAACGGCCATAAAATGGTCCCGTAAGAGTCACGATCACCTCGCACGGGACCAGTGTGACTCGTAAGAACCGACCGCGTAGTCACGGGGCTCCCGATTGGAGTGTAGGACGTAAATTTGTAATAAAATAGACTTAAGCATAAAAACATGCCATCGAAGGGTGAAAACATAAAACAGCCTTAAAACGGTCCCGTAAGTGTCACGAACAACTCGCACGGGACCAATGTGACTCGTAGTAACCGACCTCATAATCACGGGGCTCCCGGTTGGAGTGTACGACGTAAATTTGTAAAAAAATAGACTTAAGCATAAAAACATGCCATCAAAGGGTGAAAACATAAAACAGCCTTAAAACGGTCTCGTAAGTGTCACGAACACCTCGCACGGAACCAATGTGACTCGTAGGAACGGACCGCGTTATCACGGAGCTCCTGGTTGGAGTGTACGACGTAAATTTGTAAAAAAAATAGACTTAGGCATAAAAATATGCCATCGAAGGGTAAAAATGTAAAACTAGAATAAAACGGTCCCATAAGTGTCACGAACACCTCGCACGACACCAATATGACTTGTAGGAACCGACCGCGTAGTCACGGGGCTTCCGGTTGGAGGGTACAATGTCAAATTGCAAAAATTTAGACTTAAGCATATAAACACATCATCGAAGGGTGAAAAACATAAAACGAGCATAAGACGGTCCCGTAAGAGTCACGAACACCTCGCACGGGACCAATGTGACTCGTAGGAACCGACCGCGTAGTCACGGGGCTCCCGGTTGGAGTGTACGACGTAAATTTGTAAAAAAATAGACTTAAGCATAAAAACATACCATCGAAGGGTGAAAACATAAAACAACCTTAAAACGGTCCCGTAAGTGTCACGAACACCTCTCACGGGACAAATGTGACTCGTAGGAACCGACCGTGTAATCACGGGGCTCCCGGTTGGAGTGTACGACGTAAATTTGTAAAAATTTTGCCTTAAGCATAAAAACATGCCATCGAAGGGTGAAAACATAAAAAAGGCATAAAAAGGTCTCGTAAGAGCCACGAACACCTCGCACGGGACCAATGTGTCTCGTCAGAACCGATCGCGTAGTCACGGGGCTCCCGATTGGAGTGTACGACGTAAAATTACAAAAATTTAGACTTAAGCCTAAATACATGCCATCGAAGGGTGAAAACATAAAACAACCCAAAAACGGTGATGTAATAGTCACGAACACCTCGCACGGGACCAATGTGACTCGTAGGAACCGACCGCGTAGTCACGGGGATCCCGGTTGGAGTGTACGACGTAAATTTGCAACAATTTATACGTAAGCATAAAAACATGTCATCGATGGGAGAAAATGTAAAACAGCCATAAAACGGTCCCGTAAGAGACACAAACACCTCGCACGGGACCAATGTGACTCGTAGGAACCGACCGCGTAGTCACGGGGCTCCCGGTTGGAGGGTACGACCTAAATTTGCAAAAAATTAGACTTAAGCATAAAACATGCCATCGAATGCTAAAAAAATAAAACGACCATAAAACGGTCCCGAAAGTGTCACGAACACCTTGCACGGGACCAATGTGACTCGTTGGAACCGATCGCGTAGTCACGGGTCTCCCGGTTGGAGTGTACGACGTAAATTTGTAAAAGTTTAGACTTAAGCATTAAAACATGCCATCGGAGGGTGAAAACAAAAAACGAGCATAAAACGGTCCCGTAAGAGCCGTGAACACCTCGTACGGGACCAATGTGACTCGTAGGAACCGACCGCGTAGTCACGGGGCTCCCGGTTTAAGTGTAAGATGTAAATTTGCAAAAAATTAGACTTAAGCATAAAACATGCCATCGAATGGTGAAAACGTAAAACGAGCATAAAACGGTCTCAAAAGTGTCACGAACACCTCGCACGGGACCAATGTGACTCGTAGCAACCGACCGCGTAGTCACGGGTCTCCCGATTGGAGTGTACGACGTAAATTTGTAACAAATTTAGACTTAAGCATTAAAACATGCCATCGAAGGGTGAAAACATAAAACAACCTTAAAACGGTCCCGTAAGTGTCATGAACACCTCGCACGGGACCAATGTGATTCGTAGCAACCGATCGTGTAGTCACGGGGCTCCCGGTTGGAGTGTACGACCTAAATTTGCAAAAAATTAGACTTAAGCATAAAGACATGCCATCGAAGGGTGAAATCGCAAAACATCCATAAAACGGTCCCATAAGAGTCACGAAGACCTCGCACGGGACCAATGTGATTCGTAGGAACCGATCGCGTAGTCACGGGGCTCCCGATTGGAGTGTACGACGTAAATTTGCAAAAAATTAAACTTAAGCATAAAGGCATGCCATCGAAGGGTGAAAACGCAAAACATCCATAAAACGGTCCCGTAGGAGTCATGAAGGCCTCGCACGGCCGCGTAGTCACGGGGCTCCGGGTTGGAGTGTACGACGTTAATTTGCAAAAAAATAGAATTAAGCATAAAAACATGCCATCGAAGGGTGAAAACAAAAAACAGCCTTAAAACGGTCCCGTAAGTGTCACGAACACCTCGCACGGGACCAATGTGATTCGTAGGAACCGACCGCGTAATCACGGGGCTCCCGGTTGGAGTGTACGACGTAAATTTGTAAAAAAATAGACTTAAGCATAAAAACATGCCATCGAAGGGTGAAAACATAAAACAGCCTTAAAACGGACCCGTAAGTGTCACGAACACCTCGCACTGGACCAATGTGACTCGTAGGAACCGACCGCATAGTCACGGGTCTCCTGGTTGGAGTGTACACCGTAAATTTATAAAAAAAAATAGACTTAAGCATAAAAACATGCCATCGAAGGGTGAAAATGTAAAACGAGCATAAAACGGTCCCATAAGTGTCACGAACACCTCGCACGGGACCAATGTGACTCGTAGGAACCGACCGCGTAGTCACGGGGCTTCCGGTTGGAGGGTACAATGTCAAATTACAAAAATTAAAACTTAAGCATATAAACATGTCATCGAAGGGTGAAAATGTAAAACGAGCATAAAACGGTCCCGTAAGTGTCACGAACACCTCGCACAGGACCAATGTGACTCGTAGGAACCAACCGCGTAATCACGGGGCTCCCGGTTGGAGTGCACGACGTAAATTTGCAAAAATTTAGACTTAAGCATAAAAACATGCCATCGATGGGTGAAAATGCAAAACAGCCATAAAACGGTCCCGTAAGAGTCACGATCACCTAGCACGGGGCCAATGTGACTCGTAGGAACCGATCGCGTAGTCACGGGGCTCCTGGTTGGAGTGTACGACGTAAATTTGTAAAAAAATAGACTTAAGCATAAAAACATGCCATCGAAGGGTGAAAACATAAAACAGCCTAAAAACGGTCCCGTAAGTGTCACGAACACCTCGGACGGAACCAATGTGACTCGTAGGAACCAACCGCGTAATCACGGGGCTCCCGTTTGGAGCGTACGACGTAAATTTGCAAAAATTTAGAATTAAGCATAAAAACATGTCATCGATGGGTGAAAATATTAAACAGCCATAAAACTGTCCCGTAAGAGTCACGAACACCTCGCACGGGACCAATGTGACTTGTAGGAACCGACCGCGCAGTCACGGGGTTTCCAGTTGGAGTGAACGACGTAAATTTACAAACAAGTAGACTTAAGCATAAAGACATGCCATCGAAGGGTGAGAACGCAAAACATCCATAAAACGGTCCCGTAAGAGTCACGAAGACCTCGCACGGGACCAATGTGATTCGTAGGAACCGATCGCGTAGTCACGGGGCTCCCGGTTGGAGTGTACGACATAAATTTGCAAAAATTTAGACTTAAGCATAAAAACATGCCATCGAAGGGTGAAAACTTAAAACAACCTTAAAACGGTCCCGTAAGTGTCACAAACAGCTCGTACGGGACCAATGTGACTCGTAGGAACCAACCGCATAATCACGGGGCTCCCGGTTGGAGCGTACGACGTAAATTTCCAAAAATTTAGAATTAAGCATAAAAACATGTCATCGATGGGTGAAAATAATAAACAGCCATAAAACGGTCCCGTAAGAGTCACGAACACCTCGCACGGGACCAATGTGACTTGTAGGAACCGACCGCGCAGTCACGGGGTTTCTAGTTGGAGTGAACGACGTAAATTTGCAAAAAATTAGACTTAAGCATAAAGACATGCCATCGAAGGGTGAGAACGCAAAACATCCATTAAACGGTCCCGTAAGAGTCACGAAGACCTCGCACGGGACCAATGTGATTCGTAGGAACCGATCGCGTAGTCACGGGGCTCCCGGTTGGAGTGTACGACATAAATTTGTAAAAATTTAGACTTAAGCATTAAAACATGCCATCGAAGGGTGAAAACATAAAACGAGCATAAAACGGTCCCGTAAGAGCCACGAACACCTCGTACGGGACCAATGTGACTCGTAGGAACCACCGCGTAATCACGGGGCTCCCGGTTGGAGTGCACGACGTAAATTTGCAAAAATTTAGACTTAAGCATAAAAACATGCCATCGATGGGTGAAAATGCAAAACAGCCATAAAACTGTCCCGTTAGAGTCACGAACACCTTGCACGGGACCAATGTGACTTGTAGGAACCGACCGCGCAGTCACGGGGCTTCCAGTTGGAGTGAACGACGTAAATTTGCAAAAAATTAGACTTAAGCATAAAGACATGCCATCGAAGGGTGAGAACGCAAAACATCCATAAAACGGTCCCGTAAGAGTCACGAAGACCTCGCACGGGACCAATGTGATTCGTAGGAACCGATCGCGTAGTCACGGGGCTCCCGGTTGGAGTGTACGACATAAATTTGCAAAAATTTAGACTTAAGCATAAAAACATGCCATCGAAGGGTGAAAACATAAAACGAGCATAAAACGGTCCCGTAAGAGCCACGAACACCTCGTACGGGACCAATGTGACTCGTAGGAACCAACAGCGTAATCACGGGGCTCCCGGTTGGAGTGCACGACGTAAATTTGCAAAAATTTAGACTTAAGCATAAAAACATACCATCGATGGGTGAAAATGCAAAACAACCATAAAACGGTCCCGTAAGAGTCACGATCACCTAGCACGGGGCCAATGTGACTCGTAGGAACCGATCGCGTAGTCACGGGGCTCCTGGTTGGAGTGTACGACGTAAATTTGTAAAAAAATAGACTTAAGCATAAAAACATGCCATCGAAGGGTGAAAACATAAAACATCCTTGAAACGGTCCCGTAAGTGTCACGAACACCTCGCACGGGACCAATGTGATTCGTAGGAACCGATCGCGTAATCACGGGGCTCCCGGTTGGAGTGTACGATGTAAATTTGTTAAAAAATAGACATAAGCATAAAAACATTCCATCGAAGGGTGAAAACATAAAACAGCCTTAAAACGGTCCCGTAAGTGTCACGAACAGCTCGCACGGGACCAATGTGACTCGTAGGAACCAACCGCATAATCACGGGGCTCCCGGTTGGAGCGTACGACGTAAATTTCCAAAAATTTAGAATTAAGCGTAAAAACATGTCATCGATGGGTGAAATATTAAACAGCCATAAAACGGTCCCGTAAGAGTCACGAACACCTCGCACGGGACCAATGTGACTTGTAGGAACCGACCGCGCAGTCACGGGGCTTCCAGTTGGAGTGAACGACGTAAATTTGCAAAAAATTAGACTTAAGCATAAAGACATGCCATCGAAGGGTGAGAACGCAAAACATCCATAAAACGGTCCCGTAAGAGTCACGAAGACCTCGCACGGGACCAATGTGATTCATAGGAACCGATCGTGTAGTCACGGGGCTCCCGGTTGGAGTGTACGACATAAATTTGTAAAAATTTAGACTTAAGCATTAAAACATGCCATCGAAGGGTGAAAACGTAAAACGAGCATAAAACGGTCCCGTAAGAGCCACGAACACCTCGTACGGGACCAATGTGACTCGTAGGAACCCACCGCGTAATCACGAGGCTCCCGGTTGGAGTGCACGACGTAAATTTGCAAAAATTTAGACTTAAGCACAAAAACATGCCATCGATGGGTGAAAATACAAAACAGCCATAAAACTGTCCCGTAAGAGTCACGAACACCTCGCACGGGACCAATGTGACTTGTAGGAACCGACCGCGCAGTCACGGGGCTTCCAGTTGGAGTGAACGACGTAAATTTGCAAAAAATTAGACTTAAGCATAAAGACATGCCATCGAAGGGTGAGAACGCAAAACATCCATAAAACGGTCCCGTAAGAGTCACGAAGACCTCGCACGGGACCAATGTGATTCGTAGGAACCGATCGCGTAGTCACCGGGCTCCCGGTTGGAGTGAACGACATAAATTTGCAAAAATTTAGACTTAAGCATAAAAACATGCCATCGAAGGGTGAAAACATAAAACGAGCATAAAACGGTCCCGTAAGAGCCACGAACACCTCGTACGGGACCAATGTGACTCGTAGGAACCAAGAGCGTAATCACGGGGCTCCCGGTTGGAGTGCACGACGTAAATTTGCAAAATTTTAGACTTAAGCATAAAAACGTGCCATCGATGGGTGAAAATGCGAAACAGACATAAAATGGTCCCGTAAGAGTCACGATCACCTAGCACGGGGCCAATGTGACTCGTAGGAACCGATCGCGTAGTCACGGGGCTCCTGGTTGGAGTGTACGACGTAAATTTGTACAAAAATAGACTTAAGCATAAAAACATGCCATCGAAGGGTGAAAACATAAAACATCCTTGAAACGGTCCCGTAAGTGTCACGAACACCTCGCACGGGACCAATGTGATTCGTAGGAACCGATCGCGTAATCACGGGGCTCCCGGTTGGAGTGTACGATGTAAATTTGTTAAAAAATAGACATAAGCATAAAAACATGCCATCGAAGGGTGAAAACATAAAACAGCCTTAAAACGGTCCCGTAAGTGTCACGAACAGCTCGCACGGGACCAATGTGACTCGTAGGAACCCACCGCATAATCACGGGGCTCCCGGTTGGAGCGTACGACGTAAATTTCCAAAAATTTAGAATTAAGCATAAAAACATGTCATCGATGGGTGAAAATATTAAACATCCATAAAACGATCCCGTAAGAGTCACGAACACCTCGCACGGGACCATTGTGACTTGTAGGAACCGACCGCGCAGTCACGGGGCTTCCAGTTGGAGTGAACGACGTAAATTTGCAAAAAATTAGACTTAAGCATAAAGACATGCCATCGAAGGGTGAGAACGCATAACATCCATAAAACGGTCTCGTAAGAGTCACGAAGACCTCGCACGGGACCAATGTGATTCGTAGGAACCGATCGCGTAGTCACGGGGCTCCCGGTTGGAGTGTACGACATAAATTTGTAAAAATTTAGACTTAAGCATTAAAACATGCCATCGATGGGTGAAAACATAAAACGAGCATAAAACGGTCCCGTAAGAGCCACGAACACCTCGTACGGGACCAATGTGACTCGTAGGAACCCACCGCGTAATCACGGGGCTCCCGGTTGGAGTGCACGACGTAAATTTGCAAAAATTTAGACTTAAGCATAAAAACATGCCATCGATGGGTGAAAATGAAAAACAGCCATAAAACGGTCCCGTAAGAGTCACGATCACGTAGCACGGGGCCAATGTGACTCGTAGGAACCGATCGCGTAGTCACGGGGCTCCTGGTTGGAGTGTACGACGTGAATTTGTAAAAAAATAGACTTAAGCATAAAAACATGCCATCGAAGGGTGAAAACATAAAACATCCTTGAAACGGTCCCGTAAGTGTCACGAACACCTCGCACGGGACCAATGTGATTCGTAGGAACCGATCGCGTAATCACGGGGCTCCCGGTTGGAGTGTACGATGTAAATTTGTTAAAAAATAGACTTAAGCATAAAAACATGCCATCGAAGGGTGAAAACATAAAACAGCCTTAAAACGGTCCCGTAAGTGTCACGAACAGCTCGCACGGGACCAATGTGACTCGTAGGAACCAACCGCGTAATCACGGGGCTCCCGGTTGGAGTGTACGACGTAAATTTGCAAAAATTTAGAATTAAGCATAAAAACATGTCATCGATGGGTGAAAATATTAAACAGCCATAAAACGGTCCCGTAAGAGTCACGAACACCTCGCACGGGACCAATGTGACTTGTAGGAACCGAAAGCGCAGTCACGGGGCTTCCAGTTGGAGTGAACGACGTAAATTTGCAAAAAATTAGACTTAAGCATAAAGACATGCCATCGAAGGTTGAAAACGCAAAACATCCAAAAAACGGTCCCGTAAGAGTCATGAAGACCTCGCACAGGACCAATGTGACTCGTAGGAACCGACCGCGAGTCACGGGGCTCCTGGTTGGAGTGTACGACGTTAATTTCTAAAAAAATAGAATTAAGCATAAAAACATGCCATCGAAGGGTGAAAACATAAAACAGCCTTAAAACGGTCCCGTAAGTGTCATGAACAACTCGCACGGGACCAATGTGATTCGTAGGAACCGACCGCGTAATCACGGGGCTCCCGGTTGGAGTTTACGACGTAAATTTGTTAAAAAATAGATTTAAGCATAAAAACATGCCATCGAAGGGTGAAAACATAAAACAGCCTTAAAACGGTCCCGTAAGTGTCACGAACACCTCGCACGGGACCAATGTGATTCGTAGGAACCGACCGCGTAATCACGGGGCTCCCGGTTGGAGTTTACGACGTAAATTTGTTAAAAAATAGATTTAAGCATAAAAACATGCCATCGAAGGGTGAAAACATAAAACAGCCTTAAAACGGTCCCGTAAGTGTCACGAACACCTCGCACGGGACCAATGTGACTCGTAGGAACCGACCGCGTAATCACGGAGCTCCTGGTTGGAGTGTACGACGTAAATTTGTAAAAAAAATAGACTTAAGCAAAAAAACATGCCATCGAATGGTGAAAATCTAAAATGTGGAAAAAACGGACCCGTAAGTGTCACAAACACCTCGCACGGTACCAATGTGACTCGTAGGAACCGACGGCATAGTCACGGGGCTTCCGGTTGGAGGGTACAATGTAAATTTGCAAAAATTTAGACTTAAGCATATAAACATGCCATCGACGGGTGAAAACGTAAAAAAACCATAAAACAGTCCCGTAAGTGTCACGAACACCTCGCACGGGACCAATGTCACTCGTAGGAACCGACCGCGTAGTCACGGGGATCCCGGTTGGAGTGTAAGACTTAAATTTGCAAAAAAATACACTTAAGCATAAAAACATGCCATCGAAGGGTGAAAACGTAAAACAAGCATAAAACGGTCCCGTAAGTGTTACGAACACCTCGCACGGGACCAATGTGACTCGTAGGAACCAACCGCGTAATCACGGGTCTCCCGGTTGGAGTGTACGACGTAAATTTGCAAAAATTTAGAATTAAGCATAAAAACATGCCATCGATGGGTGAAAATATAAAACAACCATAAAATGGTCCCGTAAGAGTCACGAACACCTCGCACGGGACCAATGTGACTCGTAGGAACCGACCGCGCAGTCACGGGGCTCCCGGTTGGAGTGTACGACGTAAATATGTAAAAAAATAGACTTAAGCATAAAAACATGCCATCGAAGGGTGAAAACATAAAACAGTCTTAAAACGGTCCCGTAAGTGTCACGAGCACCTCGCACGGGATCAATGTGACTCGTAGGAACCGACCGCGTAGTCACGGGGCTCCCGATTGGAGTGTACGACATAAATATGTAAAAAAATAGACTTAAGCATAAAAACATGCCATCGAAAGGTGAAAACATAAAACAGCCTTAAAATGGTCCCGTAAGTGTCACGAGCACCTCGCACGGGACCAATGTGACTCGTAGGAACCGACCGCGCAGTCACGGGGCTCCCGGTTGGAGTGTACGACGTAAATATGTAAAAAAATAGACTTAAGCATAAAAACATGCCATCGAAGGGTGAAAACATAAAACATCCTTGAAACGGTCCCGTAAGTGTCACGAACAACTCGCACGGGACCAATGTGATTCGTAGGAATCGATCGCGTAATCACGGGGCTCCCGGTTGGAGTGTACGATGTAAATTTGTTAAAAAATAGACATAAGCATAAAAACATGCCATCGAAGGGTGAAAACATAAAACAGCCTTAAAACGGTCCCGTAAGTGTCACGAACAGCTCGCACGGGACCAATGTGACTCGTAGGAACCAACCGCGTAGTCACGGGGATCTCGGTTGGAGTGTACGACGTAAATTTGCAAAAAATTAGACTTAAGCTTGAAAACATGCCATCGATGGGTGAAAACATAAAACAACCTTAAAACGGTCCCGTAAGTGTCACGAACACCTCGCACGGGACCAATGTGACTCGTAGGAACCGACCTCGTAATCACGGGGCTCCCGGTTTGAGTGTACGATGTAAATTTGAAAAAAATTAGTCTTAAGCATAAAACATGCCATCGAAGTGTGAAAATGTAAAACGAGCATAAAACGGTCCCATAAGTGTCACGAACACCTCGCACGGGTCCAATGTGACTCGTAGGAATCAACCGTGTCGTCACGGAGCTCCCGGTAGGAGTGTACGACGTAAATTTGTAAAAAATTAGAACTTTAGCATAAAAACATGTCATCGAAGGGTGAAAACATAAAACAGCCATAAAACGGCCCCGTAAGTGTCACGAACACCTCGCACGGGACCAATGTGACTCGTAGGAATCGACCGTGTCGTCACGGAGCTCCCGGTTGGAGTGTACGACGTAAATTTGTAAAAAATTAGAACTTTAGCATAAAAACATGTCATCGAAGGGTGAAAACATAAAACTGCCATAAAATGGTCCCGTAAGTGTCACGAACACCTCGCATGGGACCAATGTGACTCATAGGAACCGACCGCGTAGTCACGGGGATCTCGGTTGGAGTGTACGACGTAAATTTGCAAAAAATTAGACTTAAGAATAAAAACATGCCATCGAAGTGTGAATATGTAAAACTAGCATAAAACGGTCCCGTTAGAGTCACGAACACCTCGCACGGGACCAATATGTCTCGTAGGAACCGACCGCGTAGTCATGGGGCTCCCGGTTGGAGTGTACGACGTAAATTTGCAATAAATTAGACTTAACATAAAATATGCCATCGAATGGTGAAAACGTAAAATGAGCATAAAACGGTCCAGAAGGTGTCACGAACACTTCGCACGGGTCCAATGTGACTCGTAGGAACCCACCACGTAGTCACGGGTCTCCCGGTTGGAGTGTACGACGTAAATTTGCAAAAATTTAGACTTAAGCATAAAAACATGCCATCGAAGGGTGAAAACATAAAACGAGCATAAAACGGTCCCGTAAGAGTCACGAACACCTCGCACAGGGCCAATGTGACTCGTACGAACCGAACGCATAGTCACGGGGGTCCTGGTTAGAGTGTACGACGTAAATTTGTAAAAATTTAGACTTAAGCATAAAAACATGCCATCGAAGTGTAAAAACTTAAAACGGTCCCGTAAGTGTCACGAACACGTCGCACGGTACCATTGTGACTAGTAGGAACCGATCGCATAGTCATAGGGCTCCAGGTTGGAGTGTACGACGTAAATTTGCAAAAATTTAGACATAAGCATAAAACATGCCATTGAAAGGAGAAAACTTAAAACGAGCATAAAACGCTCCGTAAGTGTCACGAACACCTCACACGGGACCAATGTGAGTCGTAGGAACCGACCGCGTAGTCACGGGCCTCTCGGTTGGAGGGTACGACGTAAATTTGCAAAATTTTAGACTTGAGCCCAAAAGCATGCCATCGATCGATGAAAACATAAAACAAGCATAAAACGGTCTCGTAAGAGTCACGAACACCTCGCACTGGACCAATGTGACTCGTAGGAACCGACCGCGTAGTCACGGGGCTCCCGGTTGGAGTGTACGACGTAAATTTGTAGAAAAATAGACTTAAGCATAAAAACATACCATCGAAGGGCGAAAACATAAAACAACCTTATAACGGTCCCGTAAGTGTCACGAACACCTCGCACGGGACCAATGTGACTCGTACGAACCGAACGCGTAATCACGGAGCTCCCGGTTGTAGTGTACGACGTAAATTTGCAAAAAATTAGACTTAGGCATAAAAGATGCCATCGAATGGTGAAAACGTAAAACAAGGATAAAACGGTCCCGAAAGTGTCAAGAACACATCGCATGGGACAAATGTGACATTTAGGACCCGACTGCGTAGTCACGGGTCTCCCAGTTGGAGTGCACGACGTAAATTTGCAAAAAATTATATTTGAGCAGAAAAACATGCCATCGAAGGGTGAAAACATAAAAAGAGCATAAAAAAGTCCCGTAAGAGCCACGAACACCTCGCACGGGACCAATGTGACTCGTAGGAACCGACCGCGCAGTCACGGGGCTCCCGGTTGGAGTGTACGACGTAAATATGTAAAAAAAATAGACTTCAGCATAAAAACATACCATCGAAGGGTGAAAACATAAAATAACTTTAAAACGGTCCCGTAAGTGTCATGAACACCTCGCACGGGACCAATGTGACTCGTAGGAACCGATCGCGTAGTCACGGGGCTCCCGGTTGGAGTGTACGACGTAAATTTGTAAAAAATTAGACTTAAGCATAAAGACATGCCATCGAAGGGTGAAAACTCAAAACATCCATAAAATGTTCCCGTAAGAGTCACGAAGACCTCGCACGGGATCAATGTGATTCGTAGGAACCGATCGCGTTGTCACGGGGCTCCTGGTTGGAGTGTAGGACGTAAATTTGCAAAAAATTAGACTTAAGCATAAAGACATGCCATCGAAGGGTGAAAATGCAAAACATCCATAAAACGGTCCCGTAAGAGTCATGAAGACCTCGCACGGGAACAATGTGACTCGTAGGAACCAACCGCGTAGTCACGGGGCTCCCGGTTGGAGTGTACGATGTTAATTTGTAAAAAAATAGAATTAAGCATAAAAACATGCCATCGAAGGGTGAAAACATAAAACAGCCTTAAAACGGTCCCGTAAGTGTCACGAACACCTCACACGGGACCAATGTAACTCGTAGGATACGACCGCGTAATCACGGGGCTCCCGGTTGGAGTGTACGACGTAAATTTGTTAAAAAATAGACTTAAGCATAAAAACATGCCATCGAAGGGTGAAAACATAAAACAGCCTTAAAACAGTCCCGTAAGTGTCACGAACACCTCGCACGGGACCAATGTGACTCGTAGGAATCGACCGTGTAGTTACGGAGCTCCCGGTTCGAGTGTACGACGTAAATTTGTAAAAAAATAGAACTTTGGCATAAAAACATGCCATCGAAGGGTGAAAACATAAAACTGCCATAAAACGGTCCCGTAAGTGTCACGAACACCTCGCATGGGACCAATGTGACTCATAGGAAACGACCGCGTAGTAACGGGGATCCCGGTTGGAGTGTACGACGTAAATTTGCAAAAAAATAGACTTCAGAATAAAAATATGCCATCGAAGTGTGAATATGTAAAACATGCATAAAGTGGTCCCGTTAGAGTCACGAACACCTCGCACGGGACCAATATGTCTCGTAGGAACCTACCGCGTAGTCATGGGGCTCCCGGTTAGAGTGTACGATGTAAATTTGCCTTAAATTAGACTTAACATAAAATATGCCATCGAATGGTGAAAACGTAAAACGAGCATGAAACGGTCCCGAAGGTGTCACGAACACTTCGCACGGGTCCAATGTGACTCGTAGGAACCCACCACGTAGTCACGGGTCTCCCGATTGGAGTGTACGACGTAAATTTGCAAAAATTTAGGCTTAAGCATAAAAACATGCCATCGAAGGGTGAAAACATAAAACGAGCATAAAACGGTCCCGTAAGAGTCACGAACACCTCGCAGAGGACCAATGTGACTCGTACGAACCGAACGCGTAGTCACGGGGCTCCCGGTTAGAGTGTACGACGTAAATTTGTACAAATTTAGACTTAAGCATAAAAACAAGCCATCGAAGTGTTAAAACTTAAAACGGTCCCGTAAGTGTCAAGAACACATCGCACGGGACCAATGTGCCTAGTACGAACCGACCACGTAGTCACAAGGCTCCAGGTTGGAGTGTATGACGTAAATTTGCAAAAATTTAGACATAAGCATAAAACATGCCATTGAAAGGTGAAAACGTAAAACGAGCATAAAACGGTCCCGTAAGTGTCACGAACACCTCGCACGGGACCAATGTGACTCGTAGGAACCGACCGCATAGTCACGGGCCTCTCGGTTGGAGGGTACGACGTAAATTTCCAAAAATTTAGACTTAAGCACAAAAGCATGCCATCAACGGGTGAAAACGTAAAACATTCATAAAACGGTCCCGTAAGAGTCACGAACACCACGCACCGGACCAATGTGACTCATAGGAACCAACCGCGTAATCACGGGGCTCCCGGTTGTAGTGCACGACGTAAATTTGCAAAAATTTATACTTGAGCATAAAAACATGCCATCGAAGGGTGAAAACATAAAAAGAGCATAAAAAAGTCCTGTAAGAGCCACGAACACCTCGCACGGGACCAATGTGTCTCGTAGGAACCGATCGCGTAGTCACGGGGCTCCCGATTGGAGTGTATGACGTAAATTTGCAAAAATTTAGACTTAACCATAAATACATGCCATCGAAGGGTGAAAACGTAAAACAGCCATAAAACGGTGTTGTAAAGTTACGAACACCTCGCACGGGACCAATGTGACTCGTAGGATCCAACCTCATAGTCACGGTCATCCCGGTTGGAGTGTACGACGTAAATTTGCAACAATTTATACTTAAGCATAGAAACATGTCATCGATGGGTGAAAATGTAAAACAACCATAAAACGGTCTCGTAAGAGACACGAACACCTCGCACGGGACCAATGTGACTCGTAGGAACCGATCGCGTAGTCACGGGGCTCCCGGTTGGAGGGTACGATGTAAATTTGCAAAAAATTAGTCTTAAGCATAAAACATGCCATCGAATGGTGAAAAAATAAAACGAGCATAAAACGGTCTCGAAAGTGTCACGAACACCTCGCACGGGACCAATGTGACTCGTAGGAACCGACCGCATAGTCACGGGTCTCCCGGTTGGAGTGTACGATGTAAATTTGTAAAAATTTAGACTTACGCGTTAAAAACTGCCATCGAAGGTTGAAAACATAAAACGAGCATAAAACGGTCCCGTAAGAGTCACGAACACCTCGTACGGGACCAATGTGACTCGTAGGAACCGACCGCGTAGTCACGGGGATCTCGGTTGGAGTGTACGACGTAAATTTGCAAAAAATTAGACTTAAGCATGAAAACATGCCATCGATGGGTGAAAACATAAAACAACCTTAAACCGGTCCCGTAAGTGTCACGAACACCTCACCCGGGACCAATGTGACTCGTAGGAACCGACCTCGTAATCACGGGGCTCCCGGTTTGAGTGTACGATGTAAATTTGAAAAAAATTAGTCTTAAGCATAAAACATGCCATCGAAGGGTGAAAATGTAAAACGAGCATAAAACGGTCCCATAAGTGTCACTAACACCTCGCACGCGTCCAATGTGACTCGTAGGAATCGACCGTGTCGTCACGGAGCTCCCGGTAGGAGTGTACGACGTAAATTTGTAAAAAATTAGAACTTTAGCATAAAAACATGTCATCGAAGGGTGAAAACATAAAACAGCCTTAAAACGGCCGCGTAAGTGTCACGAACACCTCGCACGAGACCAATGTGACTCGTAGGAATCGACCGTGTCGTCACGGAGCTCCCGGTTGGAGTGTACGACGTAAACTTGTAAAAAATTAGAACTTTAGCATAAAAACATGTCATCGAAGGGTGAAAACATAAAACTGCCATAAAATGGTCCCGTAAGTGTCACGAACACCTC
Source organism: Sambucus nigra (assembly GCA_949130495.1). Taxonomy (NCBI): domain Eukaryota; kingdom Viridiplantae; phylum Streptophyta; class Magnoliopsida; order Dipsacales; family Adoxaceae; genus Sambucus; species Sambucus nigra. The sequence goes on along the minus strand of OX422224.1, from coordinate 98,721,165 downwards.
GCATGGGACCAATGTGACTCATAGGAACCGACCGCGTAGTCACGGGGATCTCGGTTGGAGTGTACGACGTAAATTTGCAAAAAATTAGACTTAAGAATAAAAACATGCCATCGAAGTGTGAATATGTAAAACAAGCATAAAACGGTCCCGTTAGAGTCACGAACACCTCGCACGGGACCAATATGTCTCGTAGGAACCGACCGCGTAGTCATGGGGCTCCCGGTTGGAGTGTACGACGTAAATTTGCAATAAATTAGACTTAACATAAAATATGCCATCGAATGGTGAAAACGTAAAATGAGCATAAAACGGTCCAGAAGGTGTCACGAACACTTCGCACGGGTCCAATGTGACTCGTAGGAACCCACCACGTAGTCACGGGTCTCCCGGTTGGAGTGTACGACGTAAATTTGCAAAAATTTAGACTTAAGCATAAAAACATGCCATCGAAGGGTGAAACCATAAAACGAGCATAAAACGGTCCCGTAAGAGTCACGAACACCTCGCACAGGGCCAATGTGACTCGTACGAACCGAACGCATAGTCACGGGGGTCCCGGTTAGAGTGTACGACGTAAATTTGTAAAAATTTAGACTTAAGCATAAAAACATGCCATCGAAGTGTAAAAACTTAAAACGGTCCCGTGAGTGTCACGAACACGTCGCACGGTACCATTGTGACTAGTAGGAACCGATCGCATAGTCACAGGGCTCCAGGTTGGAGTGTACGACGTAAATTTGCAAAAATTTAGACATAAGCATAAAACATGCCACTGAAAGCAGAAAACTTAAAACGAGCATAAAACGCTTCGTAAGTGTCACGAACACCTCACACGGGACCAATGTGACTCGTAGGAACCGACCGCGTAGTCACGGGCCTCTCGATTGGAGGGTACGACGTAAATTTGCAAAAATTTAGACTTGAGCCCAAAAGCATGCCATCGATCGATGAAAACATAAAACAAGCATAAAACGGTCTCGTAAGAGTCACGAACACCTCGCACTGGACCAATGTGACTCGTAGGAACCGACCGCGTAGTCACGGGGCTCCCGGTTGGAGTGTACGACGTAAATTTGTAGAAAAATAGACTTAAGCATAAAAACATACCATCGAAGGGCGAAAACATAAAAAAACCTTATAACGGTCCCGTAAGTGTCACGAACACCTCGCACGGGACCAATGTGACTCGTACGAACCGAACGCGTAATCACGGGGCTCCCGGTTGTAGTGTACGACGTAAATTTGCAAAAAATTAGACTTAGGCATAAAAGATGCCATCGAATGGTGAAAACGTAAAACAAGGATAAAACGGTCCCGAAAGTGTCAAGAACACCTCGCATGGGACAAATGTGACTTTTAGGAACCGACTGCGTAGTCACGGGTCTCCCAGTTGGAGTGCACGACGTAAATTTGCAAAAATTTATATTTGAGCAAAAAAACATGCCATCGAAGGGTGAAAACATAAAAAGAGCATAAAAAAGTCCCGTAAGAGCCACGAACACCTCGCACGGGACCAATGTGTCTCGTAGGAACCGATCGTGTAGTCACGGGGCTCTCGGTTGGAGTGTATGACGTAAATTTACAAAAATTTAGACTTAAGCATAAATGCATGCCATCGAAGGGTGAAAACATAAAACAACCATAAAACGGTCCTGTAAAGTTACGAACACCTCGCACGGGACCAATGTGACTCGTAGGAACCGACCGCATAGTCACGGTCATCCCGGTTCGAGTGTACGACGTAAATTTGCAACAATTTATACTTAAGCATAAAAACATGTCATCGATGGGTGAAAATGTAAAATAGCCATAAAATAGTCTCGTAAGAGACACGAACACCTCGCACGGGACCAATGTGACTCGTAGGAACCGATCGCGTAGTCACGGGGCTCCCAGTTGGAGGGTACGACGTAAATTTGCAAAAAATTAGACTTAAGCACAAAACATGCCATCGAATGGTGAAAACGTAAAACGAGCATAAAACGGTCCCGAAAGTGTCACGAACATCTTGCACGGGACCAATGTGACTCGTAAGAACCGACCGCGTAGTCATGGGTCTCCCGGTTGGAGTGTACGACGTAAATTTTTAAAATTTTAGACTTAAGCATTAAAAACTGCCATCGAAGGGTGAAAACATAAAACGAGCAGAAAACGGTCCCGAAAGTGTCACGAACACCTTGCACGGGACCAATGTGACTCATAGGAACCGACCGCGTAGTCAATGGTCTCCCGGTTGGAGTGTACGACGTAAATTTGTACAAATTTAGACTTAATCATTAAAACATGCCATCGAAGGGTGAAAACATAAAACGAGCATAAAACGGTCCCGTAAAAGTCATGAACACCTCGTACGGGACCAATGTGACTCGTAGGAACCGACCGCGTAGTCACGGGGCTCCCGGTTTCAGTGTACGATGTAAATTTGCAAAAAAATTAGACTTAAGCATAAAACATGCGATCAAATGGTGAAAAAATAAAACAAGCATAAAACGGTCTCGAAAGTGTCACGAACACCTCGCACGGGACCAATGTGACTCGTAGGAACCGACCGCGTAGTTACGGGTCTCCCGGTTGGAGTGTACGACGTAAATTTGTTAAAATTTAGACTTAAGCATTAAAACATGCCATCGAAGGGTGAAAACATAAAACGAGTATAAAACGGTCCTGTAAAAGTCATGAACACCTCGTACAGGACCAATGTGACTCGTAGGAATCGACCGCCTAGTCACGGGTCTCCTGGTTGGACTGTACGACGTAAATTTGAAAAAATTTAGACTTAAGCATTAAAGCATGCCATCGAATGGTGAAAACATAAAACGAGCAAAAAATGGTCCCGTAAAAGTCACGAACATCTCGTACGGGACCAATGTGACTCGTAGGAACCGACCGCGTAGTCACGAGGCTCCCGGTTTGAGTGTACGATGTAAATTTGCAAAAAATTAGACTTAAGCATAAAACACGCCATCAAATGGTGAAAAAATAAAACGATCATAAAACGGTCTCGAAAGTGTCACGAACATCTCGCACGGGACCAATGTGACTCGTAGAACCGATCGCGTAGTCACGGGTCTCCCGGTTGGAGTGTACAATGTAAATTTGTAAAAATTAAGACTTAAGCGTTACAAACAGCCATCGAAGGGTGAAAACATAAAACGAGCATAAAACGGTCCCGTAAGAGTCACGAACACCTCGTACGGGACCAGTGTGACTCATAGGAACCGACCGCTTAGTCACGGGGATCTCGGTTGGAGGGTACGACGTAAATTGGCAAAAAATTAGACTTAAGCATGAAAACATGCCATCGATGGGTGAAAACGCAAAACAACCATAAAATGGTCCCGTAAGAGACACGAACACCTCGTACGGGACCAATATGACTCGTAGGAACCGACCGCGTAGTCACGGGGCTCCCGGTTGGAGTGTACGACGTAAATTTGCAAAAATTTAGACTTAAGCATAAAACATGCCATCCAATGGTGAAAACGTAAAACAAACATAAAACGGTCCCGAAAGTGTCAAGAACACCTCGCACGGGACAAATGTGACTTTTAGGAACCGACCGCGTAGTCACGGGTCTCCCAGTTGGAGGGCACGACGTAAATTTGCAAAAATTTATACTTGAGCATAAAAACATGGCATCGAAGGGTGAAAACATAAAAAGAGCATAAAAAAGTCCCGTAAGAGCCACGAACACCTCGTACGGGACCAATGTGTCTCGTAGGAACCGATCGTGTAGTCACGGGGCTCCCGGTTGGAGTGTATGACGTAAATTTGCAAAAAATTAGACTTAAGCATAAATACATTCCATCGAAGGGTGAAATCGTAAACTAGCCATAAACCGGTCTTGTAAAATTACGAACACCTCGCACGGGACCAATGTGAATCATAGGAACCGACCGCATAGTCACGGTCATCCCGGTTGGAGTATACAACCTAAATTTGCAACAATTTATACCTAAGCATAAAAACATGTCATCGATGGGTGAAAATGTAAAACAGCCATAAAACGGTCTCGTAAGAGACACGAACACCTCGTACGGGAGCAATGTGACTCGTTGGAACCGATCGCGTAGTCACGGGGCTCCCGGTTGGAGGGTATGACGTAAATTTGCAAAAAATTAGACTTAAGCAGAAAACATGCCATCGAATGGTGAAAACGTAAAACGAGCATAAAACGGTCCTGAAAGTGTCACGAACACCTTGCACGGGACCAATGTGACTCGTAGGAACCGATCGCGTAGTCAAGGGTCTCCCGGTTGGAGTGTACGACGTAAATTTGTAAAAATTTAGACTTAAGCATTAAAAGATGACATCGAAGGGTGAAAACTTAAAACGAGCATAAAACGGTCCCGTAAAAGTAATGATCACCTCGTACGGGACCAATGTGACTCGTAGGAACCGACCACGTAGTCACGGGGCTCCCGGTTTTAGTGTACGATGTAAATTTGTAAAAAAATAAACTTAAGCATAAAACATGCGATCAAATGGTGAAAAAATAAAACAAGCATAAAACGGTCTCGAAAGTGTCACGAACACCTCGCACGGGACCAATGTGACTCGTAGGAACCGACCGCGTAGTCACGGGTCTCCCGGTTGTAGTGTACGACATAAATTTGTTAAAATTTAGACTTAAGCGTTAAAAACTGCCATCGAAGGGTGAAAACATAAAACGAGCATAAAACGGTCCCATAAAGTCACGAACACCTCGTACGGGACCAATGTGACTCGTAGGAACTGACCGCGTAGTCACGGGGATCTCGGTTGGAGTGTACAACGTAAATTTATAAAAAATTAGACTTAAGCATGAAAACATGCCATCGATGGGTGAAAACGCAAAACAGCCATAAAATGGTCCCGTAAGAGACACGAACACCTCGCTGAGGTCCAATGTGACTCTTACGAACCGAACGCGTAATCACGGGGCTCCCGGTTGGAGTGTACGACGTAAATTTGCAAAAAATTAGACTTAGGCATAAAACATGCCATCGAATGGTGAAAACATAAAACAAGGATAACACGGTCCCGAAAGTGTCAAGAACACCTCGCACGGGGAAATGTGACTTTTAGGAACCGACTGCGTAGTCACGGGTCTCCCAGTTGGAGTGCACGACGTAAATTTGCAAAAATTTATACTTTAGCATAAAAGCATGCCATCGAAGGGTGAAAACATAAAAAGAGCATAAAAAAGTCCCGTAAGAGCCACGAAACCTTGCACGGGACTAATGTGTCTCGTAGGAACCGATCGCGTAGTCACGGGGCTCCCGGTTGGAGTGTATGACGTAAATTTGCAAAAATTTAGACTTCAGCATAAATACATGCCATCGAAGGGTGAAAACGTAAAACAGCCATAAAACGGTCCTGTAAAGTTACGAACACCTCGCACGGGACCAATGTGACTCGTAGGAACCGACCGCATAGTCACGGTCATCCCGGTTGGAGTGTACGACGTAAATTTGCAACAATTTATACTTAAGCATAAAAACATGTCATCGATGGGTGAAAATGTAAAACAGCCATAAAACGGTTTCGTAAGAGACACGAACACCTCGCACGGGACCAATGTGACTCGTAGGAACCGATCGCCTAGTCACGGGGCTCCTGGTTGGAGGGTACGACGTAAATTTGCAAAAAATTCGACTTAAGCATAAAACATGCCATCCAATGGTGAAAACGTAAAACGAGCATAAAATGGTCCCGAAAGTGTCACGAACACCTTGCACGGGACCAATGTGACTCGTAAGAACCGACCGCGTAGTCACGGGTCTCCCGGTTGGAGTGTACGACGTAAATTTGTAAAAATTTAGACTTAAGCATTAAAACATGCCATCGAAGGGTGAAAACATAAAACGAGCATAAAACGGTCCCGTAAAAGTCACGAACACTTCGTACGAGACCAATGTGACTCCTAGGAACCGACCGCGTAGTCACGGGGCTCCCGGTTTGAGTGTACAATGTAAATTTGCAAAAAATTAGACTTAAGCATAAAACATGCCATCGAATTGTGAAAAAATAAAACGAGCATAAAACGGTCTCGAAAGCGTCACGAACACCTCGCAAGGGACAAATGTGACTCGTAGGAACCGACCGCGTAGTCACGGGTCTCCCGGTTGGAGGGTACGACGTAAATTTGTAAAAATTTAGACTTAAGAGTTTAAAACTGCCATCGAAGGGTGAAAACATAAAATAAGCATAAAACGGTCCCGTAAGAGTCACGAACACCTCGTACGGGACCAATGTGACTCGTAGGAACCGATCGCTTAGTCACGGGGCTCCCGGTTGGAGTGTACGACGTAAATTTGCAAAAAATTAGACTTAATCATGAAAACATGCCATCGATGGGTGAAAACGCAAAACAGCCATAAAACGGTCCCGTAAGTGTCACGAGCACCTCGCACGGGTCCAATATGACTCGTAGGAACCGTCTGCATAGTCACGGGGCTCCCGGTTGGAGTGTACGACCTAAATTTGTAAAAAAATAGACTTAAGCATAAAAACATGCCATCGAAGGGTGAAAACATAAAACAGCCTTAAAACGGTCCCGTAAGTGTCACGAGCACCTCGCACGGGACCAATGTGACTCGTAGGAACCAATCGCGTAATCACGGGGATCCCGGTTGGAGTGTACGGCGTAAATTTGTAAAAAAATAGACTCAAGCATAAAAACATGACATCGCATGGTGAAAACATAAAACAGCCTTAAAACGGTCCCGTAAGTGTCATGAACACCTCGCACGGGACCAATGTGACTCGTAGGAATCGACCGTGTCGTCACGGAGCTCCCGGTTGGAGTGTACGACGTAAATTTTAAAAAAATTAGAACCTTAGAATAAAAACATGTCATCGAAGGGTGAAAACATAAAACTGCCATAAAACGGTCCCGTAAGTGTCACGAACACCTCGCATGGGACCAATGTGACTCATAGGAACCGACCGTGTAGTCACGGGGATCCCGGTTGGAGGGTACGACGTAAATTTGTAAAAAATTAGACTTAAGAATAAAAACATGCCATCGAAGTATGAATATGTAAAACAAGCATAAAACGGTCCTGTTAGAGTCACGAACACCTCGCACGGGACCAATATGTCTCGTAGGAACCGACCGCGTAGTCATGGGGCTCCCGGTTGGAGTGTACGACGTAAATTTGCAATAAATTAGACTTAACATAAAATATGCCATCGAATGGTGAAAACGTAAAATGAGCATAAAACGGTCCCGATGGTGTCATGAACACTTCGCACGGGTCCAATGTGACTCGTAGGAACCCACCACGTAGTCACGGGTCTCCCGGTTGGAGTGTACGACGTAAATTTGCAAAAATTTAGACTTAAGCATAAAAACATGCCATCGAAGGGTGAAAACATAAAACGAGCATAAAACGGTCCCGTAAGAGTCACGAACACCTCTCACAGGACCAATGTGACTCGTACGAACCGAATGCGTAGTCACGGGGCTCCCGGTTAGAGTGTACGACGTAAATTTGTAAAAAATTAGACTTAAGCATAAAAACATGCCATCGAAGTGTAAAAACTTAAAAAGGTCCCGTAAGTGTCACAAACACGTCGCACGGGACCAATGTGACTAGTAGGAACCGATCGCGTAGTCACAGGGCTCCAAGTTGGAGTGTACGACGTAAATTTGCAAAAATTTAGACATAAGCATAAAACATGACATTGAAAGGAGAAAACATAAAACGAGCATAAAACGATCCCGTAAGTGTCACGAACACCTCGCACGGGACCAATGTGACTCGTAGGAACCAACCGCGTAATCACGGGGCTCCCGGTTGGAGTGTACGACGTAAATTTGCAAAAATTTAGACTTAAGCATAAAAACATGCCATCGATGGGTGAAAACATAAAACAAGCATAAAACGGTCCCGTAAGAGTCACGAACACCTCGCACGGGACCAATGTGACTCGTAGGAACCGACCGCGTAGTCACGGGGCTCCCGGTTGGACTGTAAGACGTAAATTTGTAGAAAAATAGACTTAAGCGTAAAAACATACCATCGAAGGGTGAAAACATAAAACAACCATAAAACGGTCCCATAAGTGTCACGAACACCTCGCACGGGACTAATGTGACTCGTAGGAACCGACCGCATAATCACGGGGCTCCCGGTTGGAGTGTACGACGTAAATTTGCAAAAAATTAGACTTAGGCATAAAACATGCCATCGCATGGTGAAAACATAAAACGAGCATAAAACGGTCCCGAAAGAGTGAAGAGCACCTCGCACGGGACAAATGTGACTTTTAGGAACCGGCCGCGTAGTCACGGGTCTCCCCGTTGGAGTGCACGACGTAAATTGGAAAAAATTTATACTTGAGCATAAAAACATGCCATCGAAGGGTGAAAACATAAAAAGAGCATAAAAAAGTCCCATAATGGCCACGAACACCTCGCACGGGACCAATGTGTCTCGTAGGAACCGATCGCGTAGTCACGGGGCTCCCGGTTGGAGTGTATGACGTAAATTTTCAAAAATTTAGACTTAAGCATAAATACATGCCATCGACGGGTGAAAACGTAAAACAGCCATAAAACGGTCCTGTAAGAGTCACGAACACCTCGCACGAAACCAATGTTACTCGTAGGAACCGACCGCATAGTCACGGGCATCCCGGTTGGAGTGTACGACGTAAATTTGCAACAATTTATACTTAAGCATAAAAACATGTCATCGATGGGTGAAAACGTAAAACAGCCAAAAAACGGTCCCGTACGACACACGAACACCTCGCACGGGACCAATGTGACTTGTAGAAACCGACCGCGTAATCACAGGGCTCCCGGTATGAGTGTACGACGTAAATTTGCAAAAAAATAGACTTAGGCATAAAACATGCCATCGAATGGTGAAAACGTAAAACAAGCATAAAACGGTCCCGAAAGTGTCAAGAACACCTCCCACGGGACAAATGTGACTTTTAGGAACCGACCGCGTAGTCACGGGTCTCCCGGTTGGAGTGCACGACGTAAATTTGCAAAAAATTATACTTGAGCATAAAAACATGCCATCGAAGGGTGAAAACATAAAAAGAGCATAAAAAAGTCCCGTAAGAGCCACGAACACCTCGCACGGGACCAATGTGTCTCGTAGAAGAACCGATCGCGTATTCACGGGGCTCTCGGTTGGAGTGTATGACGTAAATTTACAAAAATTTAGACTTAAGAATAAATACATGTCATCGAAGGGTGAAGACATAAAACAGCCATAAAACGGTCCTGTAAAGTTACGAACACCTCGCACGGGACCAATGTGACTCGTAGGAACCGACCGCATAGTCTCGGTCATCCCGGTTGGAGTGTACTACGTAAATTTGCAACAATTTATACTTAAGCATAAAAACATGTCATCGATGGGTGAAAATGTAAAACAACCATAAAACGGTCCCGTAAGAGACACGAACACCTCGCACGAGACCAATGTGATTCGTAGGAACCGATCGCGTAGTCACGGGGCTCCCGGTTGGAGGGTACGACGTAAATTTGCAAAAAATTAGACTTAAGCATAAAACATGCCATCCAATGGTGAAAACGTAAAACGAGCATAAAATGGTCCCGAAAGTGTCACGAACACCTTGCACGGGACCAATGTGACTCGTAAGAAACGACCGCGTAGTCACGGGTCTCCCGGTTGGAGTGTACGACGTAAATTTGTAAAGATTTAGACTTAAGCATTAAAACATGCCATCGAAGGGTGAAAACATAAAACGATCATAAAACGGTCCCGTAAAAGTCACGAACACTTCGTACGAGACCAATGTGACTCGTAGGAACCGACCGCGTAGTCACGGGGCTCCCGGTTTGAGTGTACGATGTAAATTTGCAAAAAATTAGACTTAAGAATAAAACATGCCATCGAATGGTGAAAAACTAAAATGAGCATAAAACGGTCTCGAAAGCGTCACGAACACCTCGCAAGGGACAAATGTGACTCGTAGGAACCGACCGCGTAGTCACGGGTCTCCCGGTTGGAGGGTACGACGTAAATTTGTAAAAATTTAGACTTAAGCGTTTAAAACTGCCATCGAAGGGTGAAAACATAAAACAAGCATAAAACGGTCCCGTAAGAGTCACGAACACCTCGTACGGAACCAATGTGACTCGTAGGAACCGATCGCATAGTCACGGGGCTCCCGGTTGGAGTGTACGAAGTAAATTTGCAAAAAATTAGACTTAATCATGAAAACATGCCATCGATGGGTGAAAACGCAAAATAGCCATAAAACGGTCCCGTAAGTGTCACGAGCACCGCGCACGGTACCAATATGACTCGTAGGAACCGTCCGCATAGTCACGGGGCTTTCGGTTGGAGTGTACGACCTAAATTTGTAAAAAAATAGACTTAAGCATAAAAACATGCCATCGAAGGGTGAAAACATAAAACAGGCTTAAAACGGTCCCGTAAGTGTCACGAGCACCTCGCACGGGACCAATGTGACTCGTAGGAACCGATCGCGTAATCACGGGGATCCCGGTTGGAGTGTACGGCGTAAATTTGTAAAAAAATAGACTCAAGCATAAAAACATGCCATCGCATGGTGAAAACATAAAACAGCCTTAAAACGGTCCCGTAAGTGTCACGAACACCTCGCACGGGACCAATGTGACTCGTAGGAATGGACCGTGTCGTCACGGAGCTCCCGGTTGGAGTGTACGACGTAAATTTGTAAAAAATTAGAACCTTAGAATAAAAACATGTCATCGAAGGGTGAAAACATAAAACTGCCATAAAACGGTCCCGTAAGTGTCACGAACACCTCGCATGGGACCAATGTGACTCATAGGAACCGACCGCGTAGTCACGGGGATCCCGGTTGGAGGGTACGACGTAAATTTGTAAAAAATTAGACTTAAGAATAAAAACATGCCATCGAAGTATGAATATGTAAAACAAGCATAAAACGGTCCTGTTAGAGTCACGAACACCTCGCACGGGACCAATATGTCTCGTAGGAACCGACCGCGTAGTCATGGGGCTCCCGGTTGGAGTGTACGACGTAAATTTGCAATAAATTAGACTTAACATAAAATATGCCATCGAATGGTGAAAACGTAAAATGAGCATAAAACGGTCCCGATGGTGTCATGAACACTTTGCACGGGTCCAATGTGACTCGTAGGAACCCACCACGTAGTCACGGGTCTCCCGGTTGGAGTGTACGACGTAAATTTGCAAAAATTTAGACTTAAGCATAAAAACATGCCATCGAAGGGTGAAAACATAAAACGAGCATAAAACGGTCCCGTAAGAGTCACGAACACCTCGCACAGGACCAATGTGACTCGTACGAACCGAACGCGTAGTCACGGGGCTCCCGGTTAGAGTGTACGACGTAAATTTGTAAAAAATTAGACTTAAGCATAAAAACATGCCATCGAAGTGTAAAAACTTAAAAAGGTCCCGTAAGTGTCACAAACACGTCGCACGGGACCAATGTGACTAGTAGGAACCGATCGCGTAGTCACAGGGCTCCAAGTTGGAGTGTACGACGTAAATTTGCAAAAATTTAGACATAAGCATAAAACATGCCATTGAAAGGAGAAAACATAAAACGAGCATAAAACGATCCCGTAAGTGTCACAAACACCTCGCACGGGACCAATGTGACTCGTAGGAACCAACCGCGTAATCACGGGGCTCCCGGTTGGAGTGTACGACGTAAATTTGCAAAAATTTAGACTTAAGCATAAAAACATGCCATCGATGGGTGAAAACATAAAACAAGCATAAAACGGTCCCGTAAGAGTCACGAACACCTCGCACGGGACCAATGTGACTCGTAGGAACCGACCGCGTAGTCACGGGGCTCCCGGTTGGAGTGTAAGACGTAAATTTGTAGAAAAATAGACTTAAGCGTAAAAACATACCATCGAAGGGTGAAAACATAAAACAACCATAAAACGGTCACATAAGTGTCACGAACACCTCGCACGGGACTAATGTGACTCGTAGGGACCGACCGCATAATCACGGGGCTCCCGGTTGGAGTGTACGACGTAAATTTGCAAAAAATTAGACTTAGGCATAAAACATGCCATCGCATGGTGAAAACATAAAACGAGCATAAAACGGTCCCGAAAGAGTCAAGAACACCTCGTACGGGACAAATGTGACTTTTAGGAACCGGCCGCGTAGTCACGGGTCTCCCCGTTGGAGTGCACGACGTAAATTGGAAAAAATTTATACTTGAGCATAAAAACATGCCATCGAAGGGTGAAAACATAAAAAGAGCATAAAAAAGTCCCATAATGGCCACGAACACCTCGCACGGGACCAATGTGTCTCGTAGGAACCGATCGCGTAGTCACGGGGCTCCCGGTTGGAGTGTATGACGTAAATTTTCAAAAATTTAGACTTAAGCATAAATACATGCCATCGACGGGTGAAAACGTAAAACAGCCATAAAACGGTCCTGTAAGAGTCATGAACACCTCGCACGAAACCAATGTTACTCGTAGGAACCGACCGCATAGTCACGGGCATCCCGGTTGGAGTGTACGACGTAAATTTGCAACAATTTATACTTAAGCATAAAAACATGTCATCGATGGGTGAAAACGTAAAACAGCCAAAAAACGGTCCCGTACGACACACGAACACCTCGCACGGGACCAATGTGACTTGTAGAAACCGACCGCGTAATCACGGGGCTCCCGGTATGAGTGTACGACGTAAATTTGCAAAAAAATAGACTTAGGCATAAAACATGCCATCGAATGGTGAAAACGTAAAACAAGCATAAAACGGTCCCGAAAGTGTCAAGAACACCTCCCACGGGACAAATGTGACTTTTAGGAACCGACCGCGTAGTCACGGGTCTCCCGGTTGGAGTGCACGACGTAAATTTGCAAAAAATTATACTTGAGCATAAAAACATGCCATCGAAGGGTGAAAACATAAAAAGAGCATAAAAAAATCCCGTAAGAGCCACGAACACCTCGCACGGGACCAATGTGTCTCGTAGGGGAACCGATCGCGTATTCACGGGGCTCTCGATTGGAGTGTATGACGTAAATTTACAAAAATTTAGACTTAAGAATAAATACATGTCATCGAAGGGTGAAGACATAAAACAGCCATAAAACGGTGCTGTAAAGTTACGAACACCTCGCCCGGGACCAATGTGACTCGTAGGAACCGACCGCATAGTCACGGTCATCCCGGTTGGAGTGTACTACGTAAATTTGCAACAATTTATACTTAAGCATAAAAACATGTCATCGATGGGTGAAAATGTAAAACAACCATAAAACGGTCCCGTAAGAGACACGAACACCTCGCACGAGACCAATGTGATTCGTAGGAACCGATCGTGTAGTCACGGGGCTCCCGGTTGGAGGGTACGACGTAAATTTGCAAAAAGTTAGACTTAAGCATAAAACATGCCATCGATTGGTGAAAATGTAAAATGAGCATAAAACGGTCCCGAAAGTGTCACGAACACCTTGCACGGGACCAATGTGACTCGGAGGAACCGACCGCGTAGTCACGGGTCTCCCGGTTGGAGTGTACGACGTAAATTTGTAAAAAATTCGACTTAAGCATTAAAACATGCCATTGAAGGGTGAAAACATAAAACGAGCATAAAACGGTCCCGTAAATGTCACGAACACCTCGTACGGGACCAATGTGACTCGTAGGAACCGACCGCGTAGTCACGGGGCTCCCGGTTTGAGTGTACGATGTAAATTTGCAAAAAATTAGACTTAAGCATAAAACATGCCATCGAATGGTGAAAAAATAAAACGAGCATAAAATAGTCCCGTAAGAGTCATGAACACCTCGTACGGGACCAATGTGACTCGTAGGAACCGACCGCGTAGTCACGGGGATCTCGGTTTGGAGTGTACGACGTAAATTTGCAAAAAATTAGACTTAAGCATGAAAACATTCCATCGATTGGTGAAAACGCAAAACAGCCATAAAACGGTCCCGTAAGAGACACGAACACCTCGTACGGGACCAATGTGACCCGTAGGAACCGAGCACGTAGTCACGGGGCTCCCGGTTGGAGTGTACGACGTAAATTTGCAAAAATTTAGACTTAAGCATAAAAACATGCCATCGATGGGTGAAAATGGAAAACAACAATAAAACGGTCCCGTAAGAGTCACGATCACCTCGCACGGGACCAATATGACTCGTAGGAACCGTCCGTGTAGTCACGGGGCTCTCGGTTGGAGTGTACGACGTAAATTTGTAAAAAAATAGACTTAAGCATAAAAACATGCCATCGAAGGATGAAAACATAAAACAGCCTTAAAACGGTTCCGTAAGTGTCACGAGCAGCTCGCACGAGACCAATGTGACTCGTAGGAACCGACCGCGTAATCACGGGGCTCCCGGTTGGAGTGTACGGCGTAAATTTGTAAAAAAATAGACTTAAGCTTAAAAACATGCCATCGAAGGGTGAAAACATAAAACAGCCTTAAACCGGTCCCGTAAGTGTCACGAGCACCTCACACAGGGCCAATGTGACTCGTAGGAACCGACCGCGTAATCACGGGGCTCCCGGTTGGAGTGTACGGCGTAAATTTGTAAAAAAATAGACTTAAGCATAAAAACATGCCATCGTATGGTGAAAACATAAAACAGCCTTAAAACGGTCCCGCAAGTGTCACGAACACCTCGCACAGGACCAATGTGACTCGTAGGAATCGATCGTGTCGTCACGGAGCTCCCGGTTGGAGTGTACGACGTAAATTTATAAAAAAAGTAGAACTTTAGCATAAAAACATGTCATCGAAGGGTGAAAACATAAAACTGGCACAAAACGGTCCCGTAAGTGTCACGAACACCTCGCATGGGACCAATGTGACTCATAGGAACCGACCACGTAGTCACGGGGATCCCGGTTGGAGTGTACGACGTAAATTTGCAATAAATTAGACTTAACATAAAATATGCCATCGAATGGTGAAAATGTAAAATGAGCACAAAATGGTCCCGAAGGTGTCACGAACACTTCGCACGGGTCCAATGTGACTCGTAGTAAACCACCACGTAGTCACGGGTCTCCCGGTTGGAGTGTACGACGTAAATTTGCAAAAATTTAGACTTAAGCATAAAAACATGCCATCGAAGGGTGAAAACACAAAACGAGCATAAAACGGCCCCGTAAGAGTCACGAACACCTCGCACAGGACCAATGTGACTCGTACGAACCGAACACGTAGTCACGGGGCTCCCGGTTAGAGTGTACGACGTAAATTTGTAAAAATTTAGACTTAAGCTTAAAAACATGCCATCGAAGTGTAAAAACTTAAAACGGTCCCGTAAGTGTCACGAACACGTCGCACGGGACCAATGTGACTAGTAGGAACCGACCGCGTAGTCACAGGGCTCCAGGTTGGAGTGTACGACGTAAATTTGCAAAAATTTAGACATAAGCATAAAACATGCCATTGAAAGGAGAAAACGTAAAAAGAGCATAAAATGATCCCGTAAGTGTCACGAACACCTCACTCGGGACCAATGTGACTCGTAGGAACCGACCACGTAGTCACGTGCCTCTCGGTTGGAGGGTACGACGTAAATTTGCAAAAATTTAGACTTAGGCATAAAACATGCCATCGCATGGTGAAAACATAAAACGAGCATAAAACGGTCCCGAAAGATTCAAGAGCACCTCGCACGGGACAAATGTGACTTTTAGGAACCGACCGCGTAGTCACAGGGCTCCAGGTTGGAGTGTACGATGTAAATTTGCAAAAATTTAGACATAAGCATAAAACATTCCATTGAAAGGAGAAAACGTAAAACGAGCATAAAACGATCCCGTAGGTGTCATGAACACGTCACACGGGACCAATGTGACTCTTAGGAACGGACCGCGTAGTCACGGGGCTCCCGGTTGGAGGGTACGACGTAAATTTGCAAAAAATTAGACTTAAGCATAAAACATGCCATCGAATGGTGAAAACCTAAAACGAGCATAAAACGGTCCCGTAAGAGTCACGAACATCTCGCACAGGACCAATATGACTCGTAGGAACCAACCGCATAATCACGGAGCTCCCGGTTGGAGTGTACGACGTAAATTTGCAAAAATTTAGACTTAAGCATAAAATCATGCCATCGATGGGTGAAAACATTAAACAAGCATAAAACGATCCCGTAAGAGTCACGAACACCTCGCACCGGACCAATGTGACTCGTAGGAACCGACCGCGTAGTCACGGGGCTCCCGATTGGAGTGTACGACGTAAATTTGTAGAAAAATGGTCTTAAGCATAAAAACATACCATCGAAGGGTGAAAATATAAAACAACCTTAAAACGGTCCCATAAGTGTCACGAAAACCTCGCACGGGACCAATGTGACTCGTAGGAACCGACCGCATAATCACAGGGCTCCCAGTTGGAGTGTACGACGTAAATTTGTAAAAAAATAGACTTAGGCATAAAACATGCCATCGAATGGTGAAAACGTAAAACGAGCATAAAACGGTCCCAAAAGTGTCAAGAACACCTCGCACGAGACAAATGTGACTTTTAGGAACTGACCGCATAGTCACGGGTCTCGGGGTCTGAGTGCACGACGTAAATTTTCAAAAATTTATACTTGAGCACAAAAACTTGCCATCGAAGGATGAAAACATAAAAAGAGCATAAAAAAGTCCCGTAATAGCAACGAACACCCCGCACGGGACCAATGTGTCTAGTAGGAACCGACCGCGTAGTCACAGGGCTCCAGGTTGGAGTGTACGACGTAAATTTGCAAAAATTTAGACATAAGCATAAAACATGCCATTGAAAGGAGAAAACGTGAAACGAGCATAAAACGGTCTCGAAAGTGTCACGAACACCTCGCACGGGACCAATGTGACTCGTAGGAACCGACCGCGTAGTCACGGGTCTCCCGGTTGGAGTGTACGACATAAATTTGTAAAAATTTAGACTTAAGCATTAAAACATGCCATCGAAGGGTGAAAACATAAAACGAGCATAAAACGGTCCCGTAAGAGTCACGAACACCTCGTACGGGACCAATGTGACTCGTAGGAACCGACAGCGTAGTCACGGGGATCTCTGTTGGAGTGTACGATGTAAATTTGCCAAAAATTAGACTTAAGCATAAAGCATGCCATCTAATGGTGAAAACATAAAACGAACATAAAACGGTCTCGAAAGTGTCACGAACACGTCGCACGGGACCAATGTGACTCGTAGGAACCGACCGCGTAGTCACGGGTCTCCCGGTTGGAGTGTACGACGTAAATTTGTAAAAATTTAGACTTAAGCATTAAAACATGCCATCGAAGGGTGAAAACATAAAACGAGCATAAAACGTTCCGGTAAGAGTCACGAACACCTCGTACGGGACCAATGTGACTCGTAGGAACCGACCGCGGAGTCACGAGGATCTCGGTTGGAGTGTAGGACGTAAATTAGTAAAAAAATAGACTTAAGCATAAAAACATGCCATCGAAGGGTGAAAAAATAAAACCACCTTAAAACGGTCCCGTAAGTGTCACGAACACCTCGCACGGGACCAATGTGACTCGTTGGAATCGACCGTGTAGTCACGGAACTCCCGGTTCGAGTGTACGACGTAAATTTGTAAAAAAATTGAACTTTGGCATGAAAACATGCCATCGAAGGGTGAAAACATAAAACTGCCATAAAACGGTCTCGTAAGTGTCACGAACACCTCGCATGGGACCAATGTGACCCATACGAACCGACCGCATAGTCACGGGGATCCCGGTTGGAGTGTACGACGTAAATTTGCAAAAAATTAGACTTAAGGATAAAAACATGCCATCAAAGTGTGAATATGTAAAACAAGCATAAAATGGTCCCTTTAGAATCACAAACACCTCGCACGGGACCAATATGTCTCGTAGGAACCGATCGCGTAGTCATGGGGCTCCCGGTTGGAGTGTACGACATAAATTTGCATTAAATTAGACTTAACATAAAATATGCCATCGAATGGTGAAAAAGTAAAACGAGTATGAAATGGTCCTGAAGGCGTCACGAACACTTCGCACGGGTCCAATGTGACTCGTAGAAACCCACCACGTAGTCACGGATGTCCCGGTTGGAGTGTACGACGTAAATTTGCAAAAATTTAGACTTAAGCATAAAAACATGCCATCGAAGGGTGAAAAAATAAAACGAGCATAAAACGGTCCCGTAAGAGTCACGAGCACCTCGCACAGGACCAATGTGACTCGTACGAACCGAACACGTAGTCACGGGGCTCCCGGTTAGAGTGTATGACTTAAATTTGTAAAAATTTAGACTTAAGCTTAAAAACATGCCATCGAAGTGTAAAAACTTAAAACGGTCCCGTAAGTGTCACGAACACGTCGCACGGGACCAATGTGACTAGTAAGAACCGACCGCGTAGTCACAGGGCTCCAGGTTGGAGTGTACGACATAAATTTGGAAAAATTTAGACATAAGCATAAAACATGCCATTGAAAGGAGAAAACGTAAAACGAGCATAAAACGATCCCGTAGTTCTCACGAACACCTCACACGGGACCAATGTGACTCGTAGGAACCGACCGCATAGTCATGGGCCTCTCGGTTGGAGGGTACGACGTAAATTTGCAAAAATTTAGACTTAAGCACAAAAGCATGCCATCGATGGGTGAAAACGTAAAACATCCATAAAATGGTCCCGTAAGAGTCACGAACACCTCGCACAGGACCAATGTGACTCGTAGGAACCAACCGCGTAATCACGGGGCTCCCGGTTGGAGTGTACGACGTAAATTTGCAAAAATTTAGACTTAAGTATAAAAGCATGCCACCGATCGGTGAAAACATAAAACAAGCATAAAACGGTCCCGTAAGAGTCACGAACACCTCGCACGGGACCAATGTTACTTGTAGGAACCGACCGCGTAGTCACGGGGCTCACGGTTGGAGTGTACGACGTTAATTTGTAGAAAAATAGACTTAAGCATAAAAACATACCATCGAAGGGTGAGAACCTAAAACAACCTTAAAACGGTCCCGTAAGTGTCACGAACACCTCGCACATGACCAATGTGACTCGTAAGAACCGACCGCATAATCACGGGGCTCCCAGTTGGAGTGTACGACGTAAATTTGCAAAAAATTAGACTTAGGCATAAAACATCCCATCGAATGGTGAAAACGTAAAACGAGCATAAAATGGTCCCGAAAGTGTCAAGAACACCTCGCACGGGACAAATGTGACCTTTAGGAACCGACCGCGTAGTCATGGGTCTCCCGGTTGGAGTGCACGACGTAAATTTGCAAAAAATTATACTTGAGCATAAAAACATGCCATCGAAGGGTGAAAACATAAAAAGAGCATAAAAAAGTTCCGTAATAGAAACGAACACCTCGCACGGGACCAATGTGTCTCGTAGGAACCGATCGCGTAGTCACGGGGCTCCCGGTTGGAGTGTATGACGTAAATTTGCAAAAATTTAGACTTAAGCATAAATACAAGCCATCGAAGGGTGAAAACATAAAACAGCCATAAAATAGTCCTGTAAGAGTCACGAACACTTCGCACGGCACCAATGTGACTCGTAGGAACCGACCGCATAGTCACGGACGTCCCGGTTGGAGTGTACGGCGTAAATTTGTAACAATTTATACTTAAGCATAAAAACATGTCATCGATGGGTGAAAACATAAAACGACCATAAAAAGGTCCCGTAAGAGTCACGAACACCTCGTACGGGACCAATGTGAGTCATAGGAACTGACTGCGTAGTCACGGGGCTCCCGGTTTGAGTGTACGATGTAAATTTGCCAAAAATTATACTTAAGCATAAAACATGCCATCGAATGATGAAAACGTAAAACGATCATAAAACGGTCTTGAAAGTGTCACGAACACCTCGCATGGGACCAATGTGATTCGTAGGAACCGACCGCGTAGTCACGGGTCTCCCGGTTGGAGTGTACGACGTAAATTTGCAAAAATTTATACTTAAGCATAAAAACATGTCATCGAAGGGTGAAAACATAAAACGAGCATAAAACGGTCCCGTAAGAGTCACCAACACCTCTTACGGGACCAATGTGGCTCATAGGAACTAACCGCGTAGTCACGGGGCTCCCGGTTTGAGTGTACGATGTAAATTTAGCAAAAATTAGACTTAAGCATAAAACATGCCATCGAATGGTGAAAACACAAAACGAGCATAAAACGGTCTCGAAAGTGTCACGAACACCTTGCACGGGACCAATGTGACTCGTAGGAACCGACCGCGTAGTCACGGGCCTCCCGGTTGGAGTGTACGACGTAAATTTGTCAAAATTTAGACTTAAGCATTAAAACATGCCATCGAAGGGTGAAAACATAAAACGAGCATAAAACGGTCCCGTAAGAGTCACGAACACCTCGTACGGGACCAATATGACTCGTAGGAACCGACACCGTAGTCAAGGGGATCTCAGTTCGAGTGTACGATGTAAATTTGCCAAAAATTTGACTTAAGTATAAAACATGCCACCGAATGAGGAAAACATAAAACGGTCTCGAAAGTGTCACGAACACCTCGCATGGGACCAATGTGACTCGTACGAACCGACCGCGTAGTCACGGGTCTCCCGGTTGGAGTGTACGATGTAAATTTGTAAAAATTTAGACTTAAGCATTAAAACATGCCATCGAAGGTTGAAATCATAAAACGAGCATAAAATGGTCACGTAAGAGTCACGAACACCTCGTACCGGACCAATGTGACTCGTAGGAACCTGCCGCGTAGTCACGGGGATCTCGGTTGGAGTGTACGACGTAAATTTGTAAAAAAATAGATTTAAGCATAAAAACATGCCATCGAAGGGTGAAAACATAAAACAGCCTTAAAATGGTCCCGTAAGTGTCACGAACACCTCACACGGGACCAATGTGACTCGTAGGAATCGACCGTGTAGTCACGGAGCTCCCGGTTCGAGTGTACGACGTAAATTTGTAAAAAATTCGAACTTTGGCATAAAAACATGCCATCGAAGGGTGAAAACATAAAACTTACATAAAACGGTCCCGTAAGTGTCACGAACACCTCGCATGGAACCAATGTGACCCATAGGAACCGACCGCGTAGTCACGGGGATCCCGGTTGGAGTGTACGACGTAAATTTGCAAATAATTAGACTTAAGAATAAAAACATGCCATCGAAGTGTGAATATGTAAAACAAGCATAAAATGGTCCCGTTAGAGTCACGAACACCTCGCACGGGACCAATATGTCTCGTAGGAACCGATCACGTAGTCATGGGGCTCCCGGTTGGAGTGTACGACGTAAATTTGCATTAAATTAGACTTAACATAAAATATTTCATCGAATGGTGAAAACGTAAAACGAGCATGAAACGGTCCCTAAGGTGTCACGAACACTTCGCACTGGTCCAATGTGACTCGTAGGAACCCCCCACGTAGTCACGGGTCTCCCGGTTGGAGTGTACGACGTAAATTTGCAAAAATTTAGGCTTAAGCATAAAAACATGCCATCGAAGGGTGAAAACATAAAACGAGCATAAAACGGTCCCGTAAGAGTCACGAACACCTCGCAAAGGACCAATTTTACTCGTACGAACCGAACGCGTAGTCACGGGGCTCCCGGTTAGAGTGTACGACGTAAATTTGTAAAAATTTAGACTTAAGCATAAAGACATGCATCGAAGTGTAAAAACTTAAAACGGTCCCGTAAGTGTCACGGACACGTCGCACGGGACCAATGTGACTAGTAGGAACCGACCGCATAGTCACAGGGCTCCAGGTTGGAGTGTACGACGTAAATTTGCAAAAATTTAGACATAAGCATAAAACATGCCATTGAAAGGTGAAAACATAAAACGAGCATGAAACGGTCCCGTAAGTGTCACGAACACCTCGCACGGGACCAATGTGACTCGTAGGAACCGATCGCATAGTCACGGGCGTCTCGGTTGGAGGGTACGACGTAAATTTGCAAAAATTTAGTCTTAAGAACAAAAGCATTCCATCGATGGGTGAAAACGTAAAACATCCATAAAACGGTCCCGTAAGAGTCACGAACACCTCGCACCGAACCAATGTGACTCGTAGGAACCAACCGCGTAATCACGGGGCTCCCGGTTGGAGTGCACGACGTAAATTTGCAAAAATTTAGAATTAAGCCTAAAAACATGCCATCGATGGGTGAAAACATAAAACAGGCCTAAAACGGTCCCGTAAGAGTCACGAACACCTCGCACGGGACCAATGTGACTCGTAGGAACCGACCGCGTAGTCACGAGACTCCCGGTTGGAGTGTACGACGTAAATTTTTAGGAAAATAGACTTAAGCATAAAAATATACCATCGAAGGGTGAAAACATAAAACAACCTTAAAACGGTCCCGTAAGTGTCACGAACACCTCGCACGGGACCAATGTGACTCGTAGGAACCGACCACGTAATCACGGGACTCCCGGTTGGAGTGTACGACGTAAATTTACAAAAAATTAGACTTAGGCATAAAACATGCCATCGAATGGTGAAAACGTAAAACAAGCATAAAACGGTCCCAAAAGTGTCAAGAAAACCTCGCACGGGACAAATGTGACTTTTAGGAACCGACCGCGTAGTCACGGGTCTCTCGGTTGGAGTGCATGACGTAAATTTGCAAATATTTATACTTGAGCATAAAAACATGCCATTGAAGGGTCAAAACATAAAAAGACCATAAAAATTTCTCGTAAGAGCCACGAACACCTCGCACGGGACCAATGTGTCTCATAGGAACCGATCGCGTAGTCACGGGGCTCCCGGTTGGAGTATATGACATAAATTTGCAAAAAATTAGACTTAAGCATAAATACATGCCATCGATGGGTGAAAACGTAAAACGGCCATAAAACGGTCCTGTAAAGTTACGAACACCTCGCACGGGAGCAACGTGACTCGTAGGAACCGACCGCATAGTCACGGTCATCCCGGTTGGAGTGTACGACGTAAATTTACAACAATTTATACTTAAGCATAAAAAACAGGTCATCGATGGGTGAAAATGTAAAACAGCCATAAAACGGTCCCGTAAGAGACACGAACACCTCGCACGGGACCAATGTGACTCGTAGGAACCGATCGCGTAGTCACGGGGCTCCCGGTTGGAGGGTACGACATAAATTTTCAAAAAATTATACTTGAGCATAAAAACATGCCATCGAAGGGTGAAAACATAAAAAGAGCATAAAAAAGTCCCGTAATAGCCACGAACACCTCGCACGGGACCAATGTGTCTCGTAGGAACCGATCACGTAATCACGGGGCACCCGGTTAGAGTGTACGACGTAAATTTGTAAAAATTTAGACTTAAGCATTAAAATATGCCATCGAAGGGTGAAAAGGTAAAACGAGCATAAAACGGTCCCGTAAAAGTCATGAACACCTCGTACGGGACAATGTGACTCGTAGGAACCGATCGCATAGTCACGGGGCTCCCGATTTGAGTGTACAATGTAAATTTGCAAAAACATAGACTTAAGCATAAAACATGCCATCGAATGGTGAAAAAATAAAACGAGCATAAAACGGTCTCGAAAGTGTCACAAACACCTCGCACGGGACCAATGTGACTCGTAGGAACCGACCGCGTAGTCACGGGTCTCCCGGTTGGAGTGTACGACGTAAATTTGTAAAAATTTAGACTTAAGCATTAAAAACTGCCATCGAAGGGTGTAAACATAAAACGAGGATAAAACGGTCTCGTAAGTGTCACGAACACCTCGTACGGGACCAATGTGACTCGTTGGAATCGATCGCGTAGTCACGGGGATCACGGTTGGAGTGTACGACGTAAATTTGCAAAAATTTAGACTTAAGCATGAAAACATGCCATTGATGGTGAAAACGCAAAACAGTCATAAAACGGTCCCGTAAGAGACACGAACACCTCGTACGGGACCAATGTGACTCGTAGGAACCGACCGCGTAGTCACGGGGCTCCCGGTTGGAGTGTACGACGTAAATTTGCAAAAATTTAGACTTAAGCATAAAAACATGCCATCGATGGGTGAAAACGGAAAACAACAATAAAATGGTCCCGTAAGAGTCACGATCACCTCGCACTGGACCAATATGACTCGTAGGAACCGTCCGCGTAGTCACAGGGCTCTTGGTTGGAGTGTACGACGTAAATTTGTAAAAAAATAGACTTAAGCATAAAAACATGCCATCGAAAGGTGAAAACATAAAACAGCCTTAAAATGGTCCCGTAAGTGTCACGAGCACCTCGCACGGGACCAATGTGACTCGTAGGAACCGACCGCGTAATCACGGGGCTCCCGGTTGGAGTGTACGACGTAAATTTGTAAAAAAATAGACTTAAGCATAAAAACATGCCATCGAAGGGTGAAAACATAAAACAGTCTTAAAACGGTCCCGTAAGTGTCACGAGCACCTCGCACGGGATCAATGTGACTCGTAGGAACCGACCGCGTAGTCACGGGGCTCCCGATTGGAGTGTACGGCGTAAATTTGTAAAAAAATAGACTTAAGCATAAAAACATGCCATCGTATGGTGGAAACATAAAACAGCCTTAAAACGGTGCCGTAAGTGTCACGAACACCTCACACGGGACCAATGTGACTCGTAGGAACCGACCGCGTAGTCACGGGTATCCCGGTTGGAGTATACGACGTAAATTTGCAATAAATTAGACTTAACATAACATATGCCATCGAATGGTGAAAACGTAAAATGAGCATAAAACGGTCCCGAAGGTGTCACGAACACTTCGCAGGGGTCCAATGTGACTCGTAGGAACGCACCACGTAGTCACGGGTCTCCCGGTTGGAGTGTACGACATGAATTTGCAAAAATTTAAGCATGAAAACATGCCATCGAAGGGAGAAAACATAAAACGAGCATAAAACGGTCCCGGAAGAGTCACGAACAC
Source organism: Sambucus nigra (assembly GCA_949130495.1). NCBI lineage: Eukaryota > Viridiplantae > Streptophyta > Magnoliopsida > Dipsacales > Adoxaceae > Sambucus > Sambucus nigra. The sequence continues at coordinate 98,696,290 of OX422224.1, read as the reverse complement.
CTCGCACAAAACCAATGTGACTCGTACGAACCGAACGCGTAGTCATGGGGCTCCCGGTTAGAATGTACGACGTAAATTTTTAAAAATTTAGACTTAAGCATAAATACATGCCATCGAAGTGTAAAAACTTAAAACAGTCCCGTAAGTGTCACGAACACGTCGCACGGGACCAGTGTGACTAGTAGGAACCGACCGCGTAGTCACAGGGCTCCAGGTTGGAGTGTACGACGTAAATTTTCAAAAATTTAGACATAAGCGTAAAACATGCCATTGAAAGGAGAAAATGTAAAACGAGCATAAAACGGTCCCGTATGTGTCACGAACACCTCATACGGGACCAATGTGACTCGTAGGAACCGACCGCGTAGTCACGGGGCTCCCGGTTGGAGTGTACGACGTAAATTTGCAAAAATTTAGACTTAAGCATAAAAACATGCAATCGATGGGTGAAATCATAAAACAAACATAAAACGGTCCCGTAAGAGTCATGAACACCTCGCACAGGACCAATGTGACTCGTAGGAACCAACCGCGTAATCACGGGGCTCCCGGTTGGAGTGTACGACGTAAATTTGCAAAAATTTAGACTTAAGCATAAAAACATGCAATCGATGGGTGAAAACATAAAACAAACATAAAACGGTCCCGTAAGAGTCACGAACACCTCGTACGGGACCAATGTCACTCGTAGGAACCAACCGCGTAGTCACGGGGCTCCCGGTTTGAGTGTACGATGTAAATTTAGCAAAAATTAGACTTAAGCATAAAACATGCCATCGAATGGTGAAAACACAAAACGAGCATAAAACGGTCTCGAAAGTGTCACGAACACCTTGCACGGGACCAATGTGACTCGTAGGAACCGACCGCGTAGTCACGGGCCTCCCGGTTGGAGTGTACGACGTAAATTTGTCAAAATTTAGACTTAAGCATTAAAACATGCCATCGAAGGGTGAAAACATAAAACGAGCATAAAACGGTCCCGTAAGAGTCACGAACACCTCGTACGGGACCAATATGACTCGTAGGAACCGACACCGTAGTCAAGGGGATCTCAGTTCGAGTGTACGATGTAAATTTGCCAAAAATTTGACTTAAGTATAAAACATGCCACCGAATGGGGAAAACATAAAACGGTCTCGAAAGTGTCACGAACACCTCGCATGGGACCAATGTGACTCGTACGAACCGACCGCGTAGTCACGGGTCTCCCGGTTGGAGTGTACGATGTAAATTTGTAAAAATTTAGACTTAAGCATTAAAACATGCCATCGAAGGGTGAAATCATAAAACGAGCATAAAATGGTCACGTAAGAGTCACGAACACCTCGTACCGGACCAATGTGACTCGTAGGAACCAGCCGCGTAGTCACGGGGATCTCGGTTGGAGTGTACGACGTAAATTTGTAAAAAAATAGACTTAAGCATAAAAACATGCCATCGAAGGGTGAAAACATAAAACAGCCTTAAAATGGTCCCGTAAGTGTCACGAACACCTCACACGGGACCAATGTGACTCGTAGGAATCGACCGTGTAGTCACGGAGCTCCCGGTTCGAGTGTACGACGTAAATTTGTAAAAAATTCGAACTTTGGCATAAAAACATGCCATCGAAGGGTGAAAACATAAAACTTACATAAAACGGTCCCGTAAGTGTCACGAACACCTCGCATGGAACCAATGTGACCCATAGGAACCGACCGCGTAGTCACGGGGATCCCGGTTGGAGTGTACGACGTAAATTTGCAAATAATTAGACTTAAGAATAAAAACATGCCATCGAAGTGTGAATATGTAAAACAAGCATAAAATGGTCCCGTTAGAGTCACGAACACCTCGCACGGGACCAATATGTCTCGTAGGAACCGATCACGTAGTCATGGGGCTCCCGGTTGGAGTGTACGACGTAAATTTGCATTAAATTAGACTTAACATAAAATATTTCATCGAATGGTGAAAACGTAAAACGAGCATGAAACGGTCCCTAAGGTGTCACGAACACTTCGCACTGGTCCAATGTGACTCGTAGGAACCCCCCACGTAGTCACGGGTCTCCCGGTTGGAGTGTACGACGTAAATTTGCAAAAATTTAGGCTTAAGCATAAAAACATGCCATCGAAGGGTGAAAACATAAAACGAGCATAAAACGGTCCCGTAAGAGTCACGAACACCTCGCAAAGGACCAATTTTACTCGTACGAACCGAACGCGTAGTCACGGGGCTCCCGGTTAGAGTGTACGACGTAAATTTGTAAAAATTTAGACTTAAGCATAAAGACATGCATCGAAGTGTAAAAACATAAAACGGTCCCGTAAGTGTCACGGACACGTCGCACGGGACCAATGTGACTAGTAGGAACCGACCGCATAGTCACAGGGCTCCAGGTTGGAGTGTACGACGTAAATTTGCAAAAATTTAAACATAAGCATAAAACATGCCATTGAAAGGTGAAAACATAAAACGAGCATGAAACGGTCCCGTAAGTGTCACGAACACCTCGCACGGGACCAATGTGACTCGTAGGAACCGATCGCGTAGTCACGGGCGTCTCGGTTGGAGGGTACGACGTAAATTTGCAAAAATTTAGTCTTAAGAACAAAAGCATTCCATCGATGGGTGAAAACGTAAAACATCCATAAAACGGTCCTGTAAGAGTCACGAACACCTCGCACCGAACCAATGTGACTCGTAGGAACCAACCGCGTAATCATGGGGCTCCCGGTTGGAGTGCACGACGTAAATTTGCAAAAATTTAGAATTAAGCCTAAAAACATGCCATCGATGGGTGAAAACATAAAACAGGCCTAAAACGGTCCCGTAAGAGTCACGAACACCTCGCACGGGACCAATGTGACTCGTAGGAACCGACCGCGTAGTCACGAGACTCCCGGTTGGAGTGTACGACGTAAATTTTTAGGAAAATAGACTTAAGCATAAAAATATACCATCGAAGGGTGAAAACATAAAACAACCTTAAAACGGTCCCGTAAGTGTCACGAACACCTCGCACGGGACCAATGTGACTCGTAGGAACCGACCACGTAATCACGGGACTCCCGGTTGGAGTGTACGACGTAAATTTACAAAAAATTAGACTTAGGCATAAAACATGCCATCGAATGGTGAAAACGTAAAACAAGCATAAAACGGTCCCAAAAGTGTCAAGAAAACCTCGCACGGGACAAATGTGACTTTTAGGAACCGACCGCGTAGTCACGGGTCTCTCGGTTGGAGTGCATGACGTAAATTTGCAAATATTTATACTTGAGCATAAAAACATGCCATTGAAGGGTCAAAACATAAAAAGACCATAAAAAATTCTCGTAAGAGCCACGAACACCTCGCACGGGACCAATGTGTCTCATAGGAACCGATCGCGTAGTCACGGGGCTCCCGGTTGGAGTATATGACATAAATTTGCAAAAAATTAGACTTAAGCATAAATACATGCCATCGATGGGTGAAAACGTAAAACGGCCATAAAACGGTCCTGTAAAGTTACGAACACCTCGCACGGGAGCAACGTGACTCGTAGGAACCGACCGCATAGTCACGGTCATCCCGGTTGGAGTGTACGACGTAAATTTACAACAATTTATACTTAAGCATAAAAAACAGGTCATCGATGGGTGAAAATGTAAAACAGCCATAAAACGGTCCCGTAAGAGACACGAACACCTCGCACGGGACCAATGTGACTCGTAGGAACCGATCGCGTAGTCACGGGGCTCCCGGTTGGAGGGTACGACATAAATTTACAAAAAATTATACTTGAGCATAAAAACATGCCATCGAAGGGTGAAAACATAAAAAGAGCATAAAAAAGTCCCGTAATAGCCACGAACACCTCGCACGGGACCAATGTGTCTCGTAGGAACCGATCACGTAATCACGGGGCACCCGGTTAGAGTGTACGACGTAAATTTGTAAAAATTTAGACTTAAGCATTAAAATATGCCATCGAAGGGTGAAAAGGTAAAACGAGCATAAAACGGTCCCGTAAAAGTCATGAACACCTCGTACGGGACAATGTGACTCGTAGGAACCGATCGCATAGTCACGGGGCTCCCGATTTGAGTGTACAATGTAAATTTGCAAAAACATAGACTTAAGCATAAAACATGCCATCGAATGGTGAAAAAATAAAACGAGCATAAAACGGTCTCGAAAGTGTCACAAACACCTCGCACGGGACCAATGTGACTCGTAGGAACCGACCGCGTAGTCACGGGTCTCCCGGTTGGAGTGTACGACGTAAATTTGTAAAAATTTAGACTTAAGCATTAAAAACTGCCATCGAAGGGTGTAAACATAAAACGAGGATAAAACGGTCTCGTAAGTGTCACGAACACCTCGTACGGGACCAATGTGACTCGTTGGAACCGATCGCGTAGTCACGGGGATCACGGTTGGAGTGTACGACGTAAATTTGCAAAAATTTAGACTTAAGCATGAAAACATGCCATTGATGGTGAAAACGCAAAACAGTCATAAAACGGTCCCGTAAGAGACACGAACACCTCGTACGGGACCAATGTGACTCGTAGGAACCGACCGCGTAGTCACGGGGCTCCCGGTTGGAGTGTACGACGTAAATTTGCAAAAATTTAGACTTAAGCATAAAAACATGCCATCGATGGGTGAAAACGGAAAACAACAATAAAATGGTCCCGTAAGAGTCACGATCACCTCGCACTGGACCAATATGACTCGTAGGAACCGTCCGCGTAGTCACAGGGCTCTTGGTTGGAGTGTACGACGTAAATTTGTAAAAAAATAGACTTAAGCATAAAAACATGCCATCGAAAGGTGAAAACATAAAACAGCCTTAAAATGGTCCCGTAAGTGTCACGAGCACCTCGCACGGGACCAATGTGACTCGTAGGAACCGACCGCGTAATCACGGGGCTCCCGGTTGGAGTGTACGACGTAAATTTGTAAAAAAATAGACTTAAGCATAAAAACATGCCATCGAAGGGTGAAAACATAAAACAGTCTTAAAACGGTCCCGTAAGTGTCACGAGCACCTCGCACGGGATCAATGTGACTCGTAGGAACCGACCGCGTAGTCACGGGGCTCCCGATTGGAGTGTACGGCGTAAATTTGTAAAAAAATAGACTTAAGCATAAAAACATGCCATCGTATGGTGGAAACATAAAACAGCCTTAAAACGGTGCCGTAAGTGTCACGAACACCTCACACGGGACCAATGTGACTCGTAGGAACCGACCGCGTAGTCACGGGTATCCCGGTTGGAGTATACGACGTAAATTTGCAATAAATTAGACTTAACATAACATATGCCATCGAATGGTGAAAACGTAAAATGAGCATAAAACGGTCCCGAAGGTGTCACGAACACTTCGCAGGGGTCCAATGTGACTCGTAGGAACGCACCACGTAGTCACGGGTCTCCCGGTTGGAGTGTACGACATGAATTTGCAAAAATTTAAGCATGAAAACATGCCATCGAAGGGAGAAAACATAAAACGAGCATAAAACGGTCCCGGAAGAGTCACGAACACCTCGCACAGAACCAATGTGACTCGTACGAACCGAACGCGTAGTCATGGGGCTCCCGGTTAGAATGTACGACGTAAATTTTTAAAAATTTAGACTTAAGCATAAATACATGCCATCGAAGTGTAAAAACTTAAAACAGTCCCGTAAGTGTCACGAACACGTCGCACGGGACCAGTGTGACTAGAAGGAACCGACCGCGTAGTCACAGGGCTCCAGGTTGGAGTGTACGACGTAAATTTGCAAAAATTTAGACATAAGCGTAAAACATGCCATTGAAAGGAGAAAATGTAAAACGAGCATAAAACGGTCCCGTATGTGTCACGAACACCTCATACGGGACCAATGTGACTCGTAGGAACCGACCGCGTAGTCACGGGCCTCTCGGTTGGAGGGTACGACGTAAATTTGCAAAAATTTAGACTTAAGCAGAAAAGCATGCCATCGATGGGTGAAAACATAAAACATCCATAAAACGGTCCCGTAAGAGTCATGAACACCTCGCACAGGACCAATGTGACTCGTAGGAACCAACCGCGTAATCACGGGGCTCCCGGTTGGAGTGTACGACGTAAATTTGCAAAAATTTAGACTTAAGCATAAAAACATGCAATCGATGGGTGAAAACATAAAACAAACATAAAACGGTCCCGTAAGAGTCACGAACACCTCGTACGGGACCAATGTCACTCGTAGGAACCGACCGCGTAGTCACGGGGCTCCCGGTCGGAGTGTACGACATAAATTTGTAGAAAAATAGACTTAAGCATAAAAACATACCATCGAAGGGTGAAAACATAAAACAACCTTAAAACGGTCCCGTAAGTATCATGAACACCTCGCACGGGACCAATGTGACTCGTAGGAACCGACCGCATAATCATGGGGCTCCCGGTTGGAGTGTTCGACGTAAATTTGCAAAAAATTAGACTTAGGCATAAAACATGCCATCCAATGGTGTAAACGTAAAACGAGCATAAAACGGTCCCGAACGTATCAAGACCACCTCGCACGGGACAAATGTGACTTTTAGGAACCGACCGCGTAGTCACGGGTCTCCCGGTTGGAGTGCACGACGTAAATTTGCAAAAAATTATACTTGAGCATAAAAAAATGCCATCGAAGGGTGAAAACATAAAAAGAGCATAAAAAAGTCCCGTAATAGCCACGAACACCTCGCACGGGACCAATGTGTCTCGTAGGAACCGATTGCGTAGTCACGGGGCTCCCGGTTGGAGTGTATGACGTAAATTTGCAAAAATTTAGACTTAAGCATAAATACATGCCATTGAAGGGTGAAAATGTAAAACAAACATAAAATGGTCCTGTAAGAGTCTCGAACAACTCGCACGGGACCAATGTGACTCGTAGGAACCGACCGCATAGTCAAAGCATCCCGGTTGGAGTGTACGACGTAAATTTGCAACAATTTATACTTAAGCATAAAAACATATCATCGATGGGTGAAAACGTAAAACAGCCATAAAACGGTCCCGTAAGAGACACGAACACCTCGCACGGGACCAATGTGACTCGTAGGAACCGACCGCGTAGTCACGGGGCTCCCGGTTGGAGGGTACGACGTAAATTTGCAAAAAATTAGACTTAAGCATAAAACATGCCATCGAATGGTGAAAATGTAAAACGAGCATTAAACGGTCCCGAAAGTGTCACGAACACCTTGCACGGGACCAATGTGACTCGTAGGAACCGAACGCGTAGTCACGGGTCTCCCGGTTGGAGTGTACAACGTAAATTTGTAAAAATTTAGACTTAAGCATTAAAACATGCCATCGAAAGGTGAAAACATAAAACGAGCATAAAACGGTCTCGAAAGTGTCACGAACACCTAGCACGGGACCAATGTGACTCGTAGGAACCGACCGCGTAGTCACGGGTCTCCCGGTTGGAGTGTACGACGTAAATTTGTAAAAATTTTGACTTAAGCATTAAAACAAGCCATCGAAGGGTGAAAACATCAAACGAGCATAAAACGGTCCCGTAAGAGTCACGAAGACCTCGCACGGGACCAATGTAACTCGTAGGAACCGACCGCGTAGTCACGGGGCTCCCGGTTGGAGTGTACGACGTAAATGTGCAACAATTTAGAGTTAAGCACAAGAACATGTCATCGATGGGTGAAAACATAAAACAGCCATAAAATGGTCACGTAAGAGACACGAACACCTCGCACGGGACCAATGTGACTCGTAGGAACCGACCGCGTAGTCACGGGGCTCCCGGTTGGAGTGTGCGACGTAAATTTGCAAAAAATTAGACTTAAGCATAAAAACAAGCCATCGAAGGGCGAAGACATAAAACAACCATAAAACGGTCCCGTAAGAGTCACGAACCCCTCGCACGGGACCAATGTGACTCGTAGGAATCGACCGTGTAGTCACGGAGCTCCTGGTTGGAGTGTATGACGTAAATTTGCAAACAAATTGACTTAAGCGTAAAACATGCCATCGAAGGGTGAAAACGTAAAATGAGCATAAAACGGTCCCGTAAGAGTTATGAACACCTCGCATGGGACCAATGTGACTCGTAGGAACCGACCGCGTAGTCACGGGGCTCCCGGTTGGAGGGCACGACGTAAATTTGAAAAAATTTGGACTTAAGCACAAAAACATGCCAACGATGGGTGAAAACTTAAAACATCCATGAAACGGTCCCGTAAGAGTCACGAACACCTCGGACAGGACCAATGTGACTCGTAGGAACCGATCGCGTAGGCACGGGACTCCCGGTTTGAGTGTGCGACGTAAAGTTGTAAAAAATTCGCGTAAAGCATAAAAACATGCCATCGAATTGTGAAAACGTAAAAAAGCCTTACAACGTTCCCGTAAGAGCCACGAACACCTCGCACGGGACCAATGTGACTCGTAAGAACATATGGCGTAGACCCGAGGCTCCCGGTTGGAGTGTACGACGTAAATTTGCAAAAAAATAAACTTAAGCATAAAAAGATGCCATCGAAAGGTGAAAATGAAAAACAGCCTTAAAACGGTCCCGTAAGAGTCACGAACACCTCGCACGGGACCAATGTGAGTCGTAGGAACCGATCGCGTAGGCACGGGGCTCCCGGTTTGAGTGTACAACGTAAATTTGCAAAAAATACGCTTAAAGCATAAAAACATGGCATCGAAGGGTTAAAACGTAAAACAAACCCAAAACGGTCCCGTAAGAGTCACGAACACCTCGGACGGGACCAATGTGACTCGTAGGAAACGACCGCGTAGGCACGGGACTCCCTGTTTGAGTGTACGACGTAAATTTGCAATAAATTAGACTTAACATAACATATGCCATCGAATGGTGAAAACGTAAAATGAGCATAAAACGGTCCCGAAGGTGTCACGAACACTTCGCAGGGGTCCAATGTGACTCGTAGGAACGCACCACGTAGTCACGGGTCTCCCGGTTGGAGTGTACGACATGAATTTGCAAAAATTTAAGCATGAAAACATGCCATCGAAGGGAGAAAACATAAAACGAGCATAAAACGGTCACGGAAGAGTCACGAACACCTCGCACAGAACCAATGTGACTCGTACGAACCGAACGCGTAGTCATGGGGCTCCCGGTTAGAATGTACGACGTAAATTTTTAAAAATTTAGACTTAAGCATAAATACATGCCATCGAAGTGTAAAAACTTAAAACAGTCCCGTAAGTGTCACGAACACGTCGCACGGGACCAGTGTGACTAGAAGGAACCGACCGCGTAGTCACAGGGCTCCAGGTTGGAGTGTACGACGTAAATTTGCAAAAATTTAGACATAAGCGTAAAACATGCCATTGAAAGGAGAAAATGTAAAACGAGCATAAAACGGTCCCGTATGTGTCACGAACACCTCATACGGGACCAATGTGACTCGTAGGAACCGACCGCGTAGTCACGGGCCTCTCGGTTGGAGGGTACGACGTAAATTTGCAAAAATTTAGACTTAAGCAGAAAAGCATGCCATCGATGGGTGAAAACATAAAACATCCATAAAACGGTCCCGTAAGAGTCATGAACACCTCGCACAGGACCAATGTGACTCGTAGGAACCAACCGCGTAATCACGGGGCTCCCGGTTGGAGTGTACGACGTAAATTTGCAAAAATTTAGACTTAAGCATAAAAACATGCAATCGATGGGTGAAAACATAAAACAAACATAAAACGGTCCCGTAAGAGTCACGAACACCTCGTACGGGACCAATGTCACTCGTAGGAACCGACCGCGTAGTCACGGGGCTCCCGGTCGGAGTGTACGACATAAATTTGTAGAAAAATAGACTTAAGCATAAAAACATACCATCGAAGGGTGAAAACATAAAACAACCTTAAAACGGTCCCGTAAGTATCATGAACACCTCGCACGGGACCAATGTGACTCGTAGGAACCGACCGCATAATCATGGAGCTCCCGGTTGGAGTGTTCGACGTAAATTTGCAAAAAATTAGACTTAGGCATAAAACATGCCATCCAATGGTGTAAACGTAAAACGAGCATAAAACGGTCCCGAACGTATCAAGACCACCTCGCACGGGACAAATGTGACTTTTAGGAACCGACCGCGTAGTCACGGGTCTCCCGGTTGGAGTGCACGACGTAAATTTGCAAAAAATTATACTTGAGCATAAAAAAATGCCATCGAAGGGTGAAAACATAAAAAGAGCATAAAAAAGTCCCGTAATAGCCACGAACACCTCGCACGGGACCAATGTGTCTCGTAGGAACCGATTGCGTAGTCACGGGGCTCCCGGTTGGAGTGTATGACGTAAATTTGCAAAAATTTAGACTTAAGCATAAATACATGCCATTGAAGGGTGAAAATGTAAAACAAACATAAAATGGTCCTGTAAGAGTCTCGAACAACTCGCACGGGACCAATGTGACTCGTAGGAACCGACCGCATAGTCAAAGCATCCCGGTTGGAGTGTACGACGTAAATTTGCAACAATTTATACTTAAGCATAAAAACATATCATCGATGGGTGAAAACGTAAAACAGCCATAAAACGGTCCCGTAAGAGACACGAACACCTCGCACGGGACCAATGTGACTCGTAGGAACCGACCGCGTAGTCACGGGGCTCCCGGTTGGAGGGTACGACGTAAATTTGCAAAAAATTTGACTTAAGCATAAAACATGCCATTGAATGGTGAAAATGTAAAACGAGCATTAAACGGTCCCGAAAGTGTCACGAACACCTTGCACGGGACCAATGTGACTCGTAGGAACCGAACGCGTAGTCACGGGTCTCCCGGTTGGAGTGTACAACGTAAATTTGTAAAAATTTAAACTTAAGCATTAAAACATGCCATCGAAAGGTGAAAACATAAAACGAGCATAAAACGGTCTCGAAAGTGTCACGAACACCTAGCACGGGACCAATGTGACTCGTAGGAACCGACCGCGTAGTCACAGGTCTCCCGGTTGGAGTGTACGACGTAAATTTGTAAAAATTTTGACTTAAGCATTAAAACAAGCCATCGAAGGGTGAAAACATCAAACGAGCATAAAACGGTCCCGTAAGAGTCACGAAGACCTCGCACGGGATCAATGTAACTCGTAGGAACCGACCGCGTAGTCACGGGGCTCCCGGTTGGAGTGTACGACGTAAATGTGCAACAATTTAGACTTAAGCACAAGAACATGTCATCGATGGGTGAAAACATAAAACAGCCATAAAATGGTCACGTAAGAGACACGAACACCTCGCACGGGACCAATGTGACTCGTAGGAACCGACCGCGTAGTCACGGGGCTCCCGGTTGGAGTGTGCGACGTAAATTTGCAAAAAATTAGACTTAAGCATAAAAACAAGCCATCGAAGGGCGAAGACATAAAACAACCATAAAACGGTCCCGTAAGAGTCACGAACCCCTCGCACGGGACCAATGTGACTCGTAGGAATCGACCGTGTAGTCACGGAGCTCCTGGTTGGAGTGTATGACGTAAATTTGCAAACAAATTGACTTAAGCGTAAAACATGCCATCGAAGGGTGAAAACGTAAAATGAGCATAAAACGGTCCCGTAAGAGTCATGAACACCTCGCATGGGACCAATGTGACTCGTAGGAACCGACCGCGTAGTCACGGGGCTCCCGGTTGGAGGGCACGACGTAAATTTGAAAAAATTTGGACTTAAGCACAAAAACATGCCAACGATGGGTGAAAACTTAAAACATCCATGAAACGGTCCCGTAAGAGTCACGAACACCTCGGACAGGACCAATGTGACTCGTAGGAACCGTTCGCGTAGGCACGGGACTCCCGGTTTGAGTGTGCGACGTAAAGTTGTAAAAAATTCGCGTAAAGCATAAAAACATGCCATCGAATTGTGAAAACGTAAAAAAGCCTTACAACGTTCCCGTAAGAGCCACGAACACCTCGCACGGGACCAATGTGACTCGTAAGAACATATGGCGTAGACCCGAGGCTCCCGGTTGGAGTGTACGACGTAAATTTGCAAAAAAATAAACTTAAGCATAAAAAGATGCCATCGAAAGGTGAAAATGAAAAACAGCCTTAAAACGGTCCCGTAAGAGTCACGAACACCTCGCACGGGACCAATGTGAGTCGTAGGAACCGATCGCGTAGGCACGGGGCTCCCGGTTTGAGTGTACAACGTAAATTTGCAAAAAATACGCTTAAAGCATAAAAACATGGCATCGAAGGGTTAAAACGTAAAACAAACCCAAAACGGTCCCGTAAGAGTCACGAACACCTCGGACGGGACCAATGTGACTCGTAGGAAACGACCGCGTAGGCACGGGACTCCCTGTTTGAGTGTACGACGTAAATTTGCAAAAAATTAGCCTTAAGCATAAAAACATGCCCTCGAATTTTAAAAACATAAAACAGCCTTAAAATGGTCCCGTAAGAGCCATGAACACCTCAGACGGGACCAATGTGACTCGTAACAACAGACGGCGTAGTCCCGAGGCTCCCGATTGGAGTGTACGACGTAAATTTGCAAAATAATAAACTTATGCATAAAAACATTCCATCGAAGGGTGAAAATGTATAACAGCCTTAAAACGGTTCCGTAAGAGTCACGAACACCTCGCACGGGACCAATGTGACTCGTAGGAACCGATTGAGTAGGTACGGGACTCCCGATTTGAGTGTACGACGTAAATTTGCAAAAAAATAAACTTTAGCATAAAAACATGCCATCGAAGGGTGAAATCATAAAACATCCATAAAACGGTCCCGTAAGAGTCACGAACACCTCACACTGGACCAATGTGACTCGTATGAACCGATCGCGTAGGCACGGGACTCCCGGTTTGAGTGTACGACGTAAAGTTGCAAAAAATTAGCCTTAATCATAAAAGCATGCCATCGAATGGTGAAAATGTAAAACAACCTTAAAATGGTCCCATAAGAGCCATGAACACCTCGCACGGGACCAATGTGACTCGTAAGAACTGACGGCGTAGTCCCGAGGCTCCCGGTTGGAGTGTACGACGTAAATTTGAAAAAAAATAAACTTAAGCATAAAAACATGCCATCGAAGGGTGAAAACGAAAAAAAATTGAAAACGGTCCCGTAAGAGTCACGATCACCTCGCACGGGACCAATGTGACTAGTAGGAACCGATCGCTTAGGCACGGGACTCCCGGTTTGAGTGTATGACGTAAAGTTGCAAAAAATTAGCCTTAAGAATAAAAACCTGCCATCGAATGATGAAAACGTAAAACATACTTAAAACGGTCCCGTAAGAGCCACGAACACCTCACACGGGACCAATGTGACTCATAAGAACAGACGGCGTAGTCCCGAGGGTCCCGGTTGGAGTGTACGACGTAAATTTGCAAAACAATAAGCTTAAGCATAAAAACATGCCATTGAAGGGTGAAAACGTAAAACAGCCTTAAAACGGTTTCGTAAGAGTCACGAACACCTCGCCCGGGACCAATGTGACTCGTCGGAACTGATCGCGTAAGCACGGGACTCCCGGTTTGAGTGTACGATGTAAATTTGTAAAAAAAAGACTTAAAGCATAAAAACATGTCATCGAAGAGTTAAAACGTAAAACAAACCCAAACCGGTCCCGTAAGAGTCACGAACACCTCGCACGGGACCAATGTGACTCGTAGGAACCGACCGCGTAGGCATGGGACTCTCGGTTTGAGTTTACGACGTAAATTTGCAAAAAAATAGACTTAAGCATAAAAACATGCCATCGAAGGGTGAAAACGTAAAACAGCCTTAAAACGGCCCGTAAGAGTCACGAACACCTCGCACGGGACTAATGGGACTTGTAGGAACCGATCGTGTAGGCACGGGGCTCCCGATTGCAGTGTACGACGTAAATTTGTAAAAAAATATACTTAAGCATAAAAACATGCCATCGAAGGCAGAAATCGTAAAACAGCCTTAAAACGGTCTCGTAAGATTTACGAATACCTCGTACGGGACCAATGTGACTCGTAGGAACAAACGACGTAGTCCCGAGGCTCTCGATTGGAGTGTACGACGTAAATTTGCAAAAAAATAGACTTAAGCATAAAAACATGCCATCGAAGGGTGAAAACGTAAAAGAACCTTAAAACGGTCCCGTATGAGTCACGAACACCTCGCACGGGACCAATGTGACTCGTAGGAACCGACAGCGTTGTCACGGGACTCCCAGTTTGAGTGTACGACATAAATTTGCAAAAAAATAGACTTAAGCATAAAAACATGCCATCGAAGGTTGAAAACGTAAAACAACCTTAAAACGGTCCCGTAAGAGTTACGAACACCTCGTACGGGACCAATATGACTCGAAGGAACAGACGGCGTAGTCCCGGGGCTCCCGGTTGGAGTGTACGACGTAAACTCGCGAAAATACCGATTAGGGCGAGGCACTTGTCGCTCGTCCCTTATTTACGAAAATACCGAGCTTTATGTTTTTTTCGAAAACAAAAGTTTCTCGTCAACCTAAAAACGGAGGAGTTCCCTCACCCCAACCGGTATGCATATATATACTGCATATACTAGTATATATACGAGTATATATACAATATATATATATGCATATATATATACTAGTATATATACTGTATATATAGTATATATATGCAGTATAATATACAGTATATCACTGCATATATATACTATATATACAGTATATATACTGGTATATATATGCATATATATGCATGTATATAACTTCATATATATGCATGTATATAAATGCATATATATGCATATATATACTGTTATATATGCATATATATAACTGTACATATATGCATATATATCCTATATAAACTGCATATATATGCATGTATATAACTGCATATATATGCATATATATACTGTTATATATGCATATATATAACTGTATATATATGCATATATATACTGCATATATATGCATATATATACTGTTATATATGCATATATTTACAGTTATATATATGCATATATAACAGTATATAACTGAATATATATGCATGTACATAACTGCATATATATGCATATATATAACTGTATATATGCATATATATGCAGTCTATATATATGCATTATATATACTATTATATATATGCAGTATATATACATTATATATGCATGTATATAACTGCATATATATGCATGTATATAACTGCATATATATGCATATATATACTGTTATATATGCATATATATAACTGTATATATATGCATATATACCACTATATATATGCATATATATACTGTATAACGATTGGTTTGCACTTGAAACAAACATATATTTTAGCACACTAGTATTTTAACATCTTCTGTCTGGGATTGGTAAAACATTAGTTCAAGTTGGTTTGTTACGTAGGAACTAAAAATTGTTAAAATGAGTAGGAACTAAAAATTTACGTAGGAACTAAAAATTGTTATGTAGGAACTAAAAATTTCTTCCATTAACACTAGTATTGTTAAAAAATGTTGGTTTGTTACGTAAGAAATAAAAATGAGTGAATATTGATCACAAGTTTTTAAGGGTTAAAAATGAGTGAATATTGATCACAAGTTTTTACGTAAGAACTAACTTTTTTTTTGTTTCTTATATTTTTCTGCAGGTTAACATTTTAGGGGTATATTTTATTCGCGTGAAACACGTGAACGAAGCAATGGTTTGCGACAGGTAAATTGTTTATTTATTATTGTTGTTGATATGCGAGATTTTTTTTTACTGGTCGTGCGGGCTTTTGTATTGATTAAACAAGTTGATTTTCATGTATAAACAAAGGAGACTCTGTCGAATTTTTTTAAAAATTGTAATGAATTGTTGATTTGGGAGATTTTTCAATTTTTTTTATGGTCGTGCGGGCCTTTGTGTTCATTAAACATGTTGGTTTTCATGTATAAACAAAGGAGATTTTGTCGAATTTTTTTAAAAATTGTAAAGAATCGTTGATATGCGAGATTCTTATAGTTGGGCGGGTTTTTTATTGATTAAAAAGGTTGGTTTTCATGTATAAACAAAGGAGATTTTGTCAATTTTTTTAAAAATTTGTAAAAAGTTGGTGGTACGATTAACTAATATATTTGGATATTTTATTTTACTATAATATTATTTTGATAAAATGATTATTTATTGATTGCAGGTTGTGCACAAGAAGTTGAAGAGACGGGATTTTGAGTGTCTACTATATGCGACACTAAGAGAAGTTTTTGAAGCGTGACAACCATATTTATCATCTTAATTTAGGGATGATATTTTTTTGACAGTTCTATATCTTATTAATTAGTATGATTTTGTACTCATTTAAATATTTCGACTTGAATGTAGTTTAATGGAAGAAATTGTTATTAGATACGTGCTTCAATGAATGTGGTCGATATATTGTGTTTTTGATCGGATGATTTGATTTATAATGCATATTAGACGTCAATTATTATTGCAACATAAAACATATAATAATATAACTATTTATGATAATTTTTTATTTATTAATTGAGACGGTTATAAACCGTCCCTAAAACTTATTTGTATTAATTGAGAATACCTTTTGGGACGGTTTTTACCGTCCCTAATACTCATTTTTGCATCAACTAAAATTACCTTTAGGGACGATTTTTACCGTCCCTAATTTGGTTACCAGAATCTCAGTAGTATTAGGGACGGTTTATCCGTCCCTAATACTATTGGTGGGAGCGGAGATTTTTTCGCGGGAACACTATTTGGGACCGTAAAATCCGTCCCTAATGTCAAATGCAGAGTGTTCATGAATTAAAATTTAGGACGGTAAAATCCGTCCCTAAAATATTTAGGACGCCTAGTATAAGGGACGAATTTTTGCCGTTGCAAAAACCGTCCCTAATACTTTTTAGGGACGGTTTTTGTACTTTTAGGGACGGTTTTTTACCGACCCAAATACTCATTTTTCTTGTAGTGTCAGAATATATAAACATAGGCTTGAAAATATGCCGTTAGAGGGTGAAACCACGAAACACCACACAAACGGCCCAGTAAGCAGCGCCAACACCTCGCACAGGACCAATGTAACTTGTCAGAACCGACCACGTGGTCACAGGATCCCCAGTCCTAGAGCACGGCCCAATTTTTAGAATATCTACACTTAGGCTTGAAAACATCATGTTAGATGGCAAAACCTCAAAACAATGCCCAAACAACCCCATGAGGGGCACCAACTTCTTGCACGGGACCAATGTAACTCACATGAACCAACTGCGTGGACACAGAACTCCTGGTGTTACCGCACGACCCAATTTTTAGAATATCTACACTAAGGTTTTAGAATATGTAATTAGAGGGCGAAACCCCGAAAAACCCCCCAAATGGCCCCGTGAGTGGTGCCAACACCTTGCACACGATAAATATAACTCATAGGAACCGACCGCGTGGTTATAGAAAATCGGCTCTGAGCGCACCACCCAATTTTTAAATATCCACACTTAGCCTTGAAAACATGTCGTTAGTGGGCAAAACCCCAAAACACCCACCAAATGGCCTTGTGAGCGACGCCAACACCTCGCACAAGATCAATATAACTCAGAGGAATGGACCGCATGGTCACGGGACCCCCGGTCCAAGAGCATAGACCAATTTTTAAAAATCTACACTTAGGCCTGAAAACATGCTATTAGAGGGTGAAACCCTTAAACAACCTCCAAACGGCCCCGTGACCGGCGGCAACACCTCGCACGTAACCAATGTAACTCGTAAGAACCGATCGCCTGGTCACGGGACCCCCAATCCGAGAACACAGTCCAATTTTCAGAATATCTACCCTTAGGCTTGAAAACATGTTGTTAAAGGGAGAAACCCCTAAACATCACCAAAAAGGCCACGTCAGGGGCACCAACACCTTGCAGGGTACCAATGTTAACTCATAGGAACGGACAACATGGTCACGGGACTCCTCGTCCAAGAGCAGGGACCAATTTTCAGAATATCTACACTTAGGGTTGAAAACATGTCGTTAGAGGGCGAAACCCTGAAACACCCCATAAATGGTCCCGCGAGTGGCGACAACACCTCGCACGGGAACAAAGTAACTTGTAGAAACTGACCGCCTGGTGATGGGTCCCCCAGTCCGAGAGCATCACCTAATTTTTAAAATATCTACACTTTGCCTTGAAAACATGATGATAAAGGACAAAATCTAAAAACACCTCCAAACGGCCCCGTGAGCGGCACCAGCACCTCGCATAGGACTAATGTAACTCATAAGAACAGACCTCATCGTCACGAGACTCTCGATCCAAGAGCATGGGAAAATTTTCAGAATATGTACACATTGGCTTAAAAACATGCCGTTAGAGGGCGAAACCTCGATGACCAGCCATAAGGCCCCGTGAGCGGCACCAACACCTCGCATGGGACCAATGTAACTCGTAGGAATCGACAACTTGGTCACGGTACCCCGAATCTGAGAGCACGACCCAACTTTCATAATATTTACACTTAGGCTTTAAAACATGTCGTTTGAGGGCGAAACCCCGAACCCCCACTCCAAAGGTTCCATGAGCAGTGCCAACACCTCTCACTGGACCAATGTAACTCATAGGAATGAACCATGTGGTCACGGGACTCCCGGTCCAAGACCACAGGCCAATTTTTCAAATATCTACACATAGGCTTGAAAATATATCGTTAGAGGGAGAAACCCCAAACACCACCCAAATGGCCCCGTGAGCGGTGCCAACACCTCGCACGGGACCATTATAACTCATAGGAATGGACCGCGTGGTCACGGGACTGTCGATCCAAGAGCACGGTCCAATTTTCATAATATCTACACATTAGCTTGAAAACATGCTGCTAGAGGGAGGAACCTCGAAAGACCCCCCCAAATGGCCCCGTGATCAGTGCCAACACGTCGCACTAGACAAATTAACTCGTAGGAACTGACCGCGTGGTCACGGGACCCCCAATTCAAGAGTATGACCCAACTTTCAGAATATATACACTTTGGCTTGAAAACATGTCATGAGAGGGTGAAACACTGAAACACCCCACAAACGGCCCAATGAGTGGTGCCAGTACCTCGCAAAGGACCAATGCAACTCGTTGGAGCCTATCACGTGGTCACGGGACACCCCGTTCGAAAGCACGACCCAATTTTTAGAATATTTACACTTAGGCTGGAAAACATGATGTTAGAGAGTGAAACCCCAAAACACCACTCAAATGGCCCCGTGGTGGCACCAACACCTCGAACGAGACCAATGTAACTCGTAGGAATAGACGGGAAGGTCACAGGAACCCTGGTCTAAGAGAAAGGACCATTTTTTAGAATATCTACACTTAGGCTTGAAAACATGCCGCTAGAGGGAGAAATGCTAAAACACCCCCCAAATGACCGCGTGAGTGGCGCTAGTACCTCACACGGGACCAATGCAACTCGTTGGAATCGACCGCGTGGTCACGGGAGCCCCAGTTCGAGATCATGACCCAAATTTTAGAATATTTACACTTAGGCTTGAAAACATGATGTTAGAGGGAGAAACCCCAAGACACCACCCAAACGGCCCCGTGGTGGCACCAACACCTCACACGGGACTAATGTAACTCATAGGAACGGACGGGGAGGTCACGGGACCCCGGGTCCAAGTCAGGGATCAATTTTCAGAATATCTACACTTAGTCTTAAAAACATGCTGTTAGGGGGAAAAACACTGAAACACCCCAAATGGCCCCGTGAGTGGTGACAAGACATCGCGCAGGAATAATGTAACTCGTAGGATCCGATCACTTAGTCTTGGGACCCACAATCCAAAAGCACGACCCAATGTTTAGAATATCTACACTTTGGCTTGAAAACATGCCATTAGAGGGAGAAACCCAAAACACCCCCAAAACGGCCCCGTGAGCGGTGCCAACACATCACACGGGACCAATGTGACTTGTCGAAATTGACCGCCTAGTCACGAGTCCCCTAGCCCGAGAGCAAGGCCCAATTTTTAGAATATTAACACTTTAGATTGAAAACATGATGATAGAGGGAAAAACCCCAAAACACCCCCCAAACGGCCCCGTGAGTGGCAGCAACACCTCGAACGATACCATTGTAACTCGTAGGAATAGACCGTGTGGTCACGGGACCCTCGATCCGAGAGCACGACACAATTTTCAGAATATAATTACTTAGGCTTTAAAACGTTCCATTAAAGTGTGAAACCTCAAAACACCGGCCAAACGGTCCCGTAAGTGGCCCCAACACCTCGTGTAGGACCAATGTAACGTGTAGGAACTGACGGAGTGGTCACGGGATCCCCAATCCGAGGATCACGACCCAATTTTTAGAATATCTACACTTAGACTTTAAAACATGTCGTTTGAGGGCGAAACCCTGAAAAAATCCCAAACAGCCCTGTGAGCGGTGCCAACAGCTCTCAAGGAACCAATGTAACTCCTAGGAACCAATTGTGTGGTCACGGGACCCCCGGTCCAATAGCATGGCCTAATTTTTAGAATACTGACCCTTAGGCTTGAAAACTCGACGTTAGAGGGCAAAACCTCAAAACACACCCCAAACGACCCCATGAGTGGCACTAACACCTCGCATGGGATGATGTATCTCATAAAAACCTACTCCATGGTCATGGGATCCGAATCAGGGAGCATGACCC
This sequence comes from Sambucus nigra, assembly GCA_949130495.1. Lineage (NCBI taxonomy): Eukaryota > Viridiplantae > Streptophyta > Magnoliopsida > Dipsacales > Adoxaceae > Sambucus > Sambucus nigra. The sequence goes on along the minus strand of OX422224.1, from coordinate 98,675,702 downwards.
AATTTTTAAAATATTTGCACTTAGGTTTTAAAACATGTCATTAGAGGGAAAACCCTAAAACATCCCCCAAGTGGCACCATGGTGGCACCAACACCTTACACAGGACCAATGTAACTCCTAAGAACAGGTCGCGTGGTAATGGGACTCCTAGTCTAAGAGCACGGGCAAATTTTCAGAATATCTACACTTAGGCTTGAAACCAAGTCGTTCGAGGGAAAAACCCCAAAACACCCGCCCAACGGCCTCGTGAGTGGCGCTAGTGCCTCGCACGGGACCATTGTAACTCCTTAGAATCGACTGCATGGTCACGGGACCCCCAATCCGATAGCACGACTCAATTTTCAAAATATCTACTCTTAGCCTTGAAAATATGTTGTTTGTGGGCGAAACCCCGAAACACCAACCAAATGACCCCGTCAGCGGTGCCAACACCTTGTACAGGATCAATGCAACTCATCGGAACATATCGCATGGTCACAGTCTCCCTAGTTTGTGACCATAAACCAGTTTTCAAAATATCGAGACTTAGGCATGAAAAGAAGAAGTTAGAGGGAAAAACCCCAAAACACCCCCCAAATGGTCCCGTGAGTGACACCAACACCTCGCACGGGACTAATGTAACTCCTTGGAACCGACCGTGGGGTCACAGTCCCCCCGATCCGAGAGCAAGACCCAATTATCATAATATCTATACTTAAGCCTGAAAATGTGTCATTAGACAGCCAAACACCAAAGCATCCACCAAATTACCCCGTGAGCGGCGCTAACACCTCGCATGGGACCAATGTGACTTATAGGAACCAATCTCATGGTCACGGAACCCCAGGTCCGAGAACACGGACCAATTTCACAATATCAACACTTAGGCTTGAAAACTTGCCGTTAGAGGGTGAAACCCCAAAAGACCCCCCAAATAGCTCCGTGAATGGTGCCAACGCCTCGCACAGGACCAACGTAACCCATGGGAAGGGATCGCGTGGTCACGATACCCCCGGTGCAAGAGCATGTCCCAATTTACAGAATATCTACATAGAGGATTAAAGACATGATGTTAGAGGAGACACCTCGAAACAGCCCCCAAATGGACCCGTGAGAGGCACCAACACCTCGCGCATAACCAATGTAATTCATAGGAACCGACCGCGTGGTCATGGGAACCCGAATCAGAGAGCACGGCCCAATTTTTAGAAAATCTACACTTAGTCTTAAAAATAAGTTATTAGAGGATGAAACCCCGAAACACCCCCAAACGGCCCCGTCAGGGGTGCCAACACCTTTCACGGGACCAATGTAACTTATAGGAATGGATGGCGTGGTCACGGGACCCCCAAATAGAGAGCATGGCCCAATTTTTGGAATATCTACACTTAGGCTTGAAAAGATGCCATTAAAGGTCAAAACCCAAAACATCCCTCAAACGGCCCCGTGAGCGGCTCAAACACCTAACACGGGACCAATATAATGTACAGGAACCGACTGCGTGTTCATGGTACCCTCGATCTAATAGCACGGTCAAATTTTTAGAATATTTACACTGAGGCTTGAAAACCCGACGTTAGAGGGTGAAACCCCAACACACCCCCCCAAATAACCCTATTAGTGGTGTCGACACCTCGCACGGGACCAATGTAACTCGTATAAACCGATCGCGTGGTCATGGGACCTTCGGTCTGAGAACACAACCCAATTTTAAGAATATCTACAATAAGGCTTGAAAACATGCCGTCAGAGGGACAAACCCCGAAACACCCAACAAATGGCCCCATGAGCGGTGTCAACACCTCACACGGGACTAATGTAACTCGAAGGAACCAAAGGCATAGACACGGAACCCCAGATCATAGATCACAACCCAATTTTTAGAATATCTACACTTAGCCTTGAAAATATGCCGTTAGAGGGAGAAACACCCCCCAAATGGCCTCGTGAGTTGCGCCAACACATCGCACGGAACCAATGGAACTCGTACGAACCGACAACATGGTCACGGGACACCCATCAAAGTGCACGACCCAATTTTAAAATATCTACACTTAGCTTTGAAAACATGTCGTTAGAGGGAGAAACCCAGAAAAACCACCCAAACGGCCCTGTGAGCGGCGCCAAGACCTTGCACTGTACTAATGTAACTCATCGAAACTGACCGCGTGGTCACAGGACTCCCTGTTCGAGAGCATGACCCAATTTTTTGAACATCTACACTTTTGTTTGAAAACAGATCGTTAGGGGGAGAAATCTCAAAATACCCTCCAAACGGCCCCGTGAGTGACACCAACACCTCGCACGAGACCAATGTAACTCATTAGAACCGACGGCGTGGTAACAGGACCCCTAGTCCGAGAGAACAACGCAATTTTTAGAATATATACACTTAAGATTTAAAACATGTCTTTAGACGGAGAAATACTGAAACACACCCCAAACATCCCCGTGAGAGGCACCAACACCTCGCACGGTACCAGTGTAACTCTTCGTAGCCCATCGCATGATCACGTGACCCCCAGTCTGAGATCACAGCCTAATTTTGAGAATATCTACACTTAGGCTTTAAAGCATGATGTTAGAGGGTGAAACCTCGAAACACCCTCCAAATGGCCCCATGAGTGGCACCAACACCTGGCAGGGGACCAATGTAACTCTTAGGAACCAACTGCAGGGTCATGGAACCCCGGAATGAGAGCACCAACCATTTTTTATAATATCCACATTAATCCTAAAAACATGTTGTTAGAGGGAAAAACCCCGAAATACCGCCCAAATGGCCCTGTGAGCGGTGCCAACACCTTCCACGGGATTAATGTAACTCATAGGAACCCATCGAGTGGTCACGGGACCCCAGGTCCGAGTGCACAACCTCATTTTCAGAATATCTACACTTAGGCTTGAAAACTTATCATTATGAAAAACCCTGAAACACCCCCCAAACGGCCCCGTGAGCGGCGTCGACACCTCGCACGAGATGATGTAACACAAAGGAATGTACCGCATGGTGAGGGGACCCCCAGTCCTAAAGCATGACCCAATTTTTATAATAGCTACACTTAGGCATGAAACCTGGCGTTAGAGGACGAAACCCCAAAACACCACCCAACGGCCCCATGAGGGGCACCAATACCTTGCACAGGACCAATTTAACTCATAGGAACCGACCGTATAGTTACGGAACCCCCGGTCTGAGAGCACGACCCAATTTTCTGAATATTTACACTTAGGTTTGAAAACATGCCGTTAGCGGGTGAAACCCCAAAACACTCAACAAATGGTCCCGTGACGAAGATATCACCACGCACGGGACCAATGTAACTCGTCATAAGCCACTGAGTGGTCATGGGACCTCCAGTCGGAGACACGGCCCAATTTTTAGAATATCTAATCTTAGGCTTGAAAACATGACGTAGAGGGTGAAACCCCGAAACACACCCCCAAACGGCCCCGTGAGGGGACTAACACCTCGCAAAGGACCAATGTAACTCATAGGAACCGACCGCGTGGTCATGGAACCCCGGTCTGAGAGCACGGCCCAATTTTTATAATATTTACACATAATCTTGAAAACATGCCGTTAGAGGGCAAAACCCAAAACATCCCCCAAACGGCCCCGTGAGGAGTGCCAACACCTCGTACGGGACTAATGTAATTGTAGGAATCGACCGTGTGGTCACGGGACCCCCGGTCCAAGATCACAGACCAATTTTTAAAATATCCACACTTAGGCTTGAAAACATGACATTAGAGGTCAAAACCCCAAAACACCGACAAATGGCCACCTGTGTGGCGCCAACACCTCGCACGAGACGAATGTAACTCTTAGGATTGGATCACGTAGTCATGGGCCCCCCCGGTCCAAGAGCACGATCCAATTTTTCGAATATATACACTTTGGTTGGACAGCTTGTCGTTAGAGGGTAAAACCCCGAACCCCCTCCCCAAATGGCCCCATAAGCGGAGCCAACACCTCGCACGTAACCAATGTAACTCGTAGGAACTGATCACATTATCACGGGACCCCTAGTTAAGAGCATAACCCAATTTTAAGAATATCTACGCTTTGGTTGGAAAACATGCCGTTAGAGGGAGAAACCCCGAAAACCCTCAAAACCGTCCCATGAGTGACACCAACACCTCGTACGAGACCAAAGTAACTCATTGGAATAACTTGAGTGGTCACGGGAGCCCGGTTCAAGGGCACGGCCCAATTTTTATAATATCTACACTTAGGCTCAAAAATATGTCGTTAGAGGTCAAAACCCCAAAACACCCCTCAAATGGCCCCATGAGAGGCGCCAACACCTCGCAGGGCATGAATGTAAGTCATAGGAATGGAACACTTAGTCACCGGACCGCCGGGCCAAGAACACAGACCAATTTTTAGAATATCTTCACTTAGGCTTGAAAATATGTCGTTAGAGGGTGAAACCCCGAAACACCACCCAAAGGGCTCTGTGAGCAGTGTTAATGCCTCGATCGTGACCAATCTAACTCATAGAAACCGACCGCGTGGTCACAAAACCCCCAATCTGAGAGCACGGTCCAATTTTCAGAATATATACACTTAGGCTTAAAAACACGTCGTTAGAGGGAGAAACTCCAAAACACTCCCCAAACGGCCTTGTGAGCGACACCAAGACCTCGCACGGTACCAATGTAACTCATTGGAACTGACCTTGTGGTCACGTGCCCTCGTGTTCAAAAGCATGTCCCAATTTTTAAAATATCTACACTTGGTTAGAAAACATGCCGTTAAAAATCGAAACCCCGAAACACCCTCAAAATGGCCCTGTGATTGACACCTACACCTCGCGCGAGACTAATGTACCTAATTAGAACCAAATGCATGGTCAGAGGAAACCCGGTCTGAGAGAACGTCCCAAGTCTTAAAATATCTTTACTTAGATTCGAAAACATGCTGTTAGAGGATGAAATCCCAAGACACCCCCTAAATGGCCCCGTGAGCAGCGAAATCACGTCGTGTGGGACCAATGTAGCTCGTTGGAAACGATCGTGTGGCGACATAACCCTTAGCCAAAGGGCATAGCCCTTGGTTTAGAAAATCTACACTTAGGCATGAAAATATGTCATTAGAGGGAAAAACCCCAAAACACTACCCAAACGGCCCCGTGACCGGCACCAACACCTCGTACGAGACCAATGTAACTCATAGGAACCAATCGAGTGGTGATGAAACCCCCGGTCTGAGAGAACAACCCAATTTTAAGAATATCTACACTTAGTCTTAAAAACATGTTATTAGAGGCTGAATCCCCAAAATATCCCCCAAATGGCCCCGTGAGGGATGCCAACACCTCGCACGTCACTAATGAAACTCATAAGAACCCAACGGATGGTCATGGGCCCCTGGGTCTGAGTGAACGACCCAATTTTTAAAATATCTACACGTAGGCTTGAAAGCATACCTTTAGAGGGAAAAACCCCCGAAACATCACCCAAATGGCCCCGTGAGCAGTGCCAAAACCTCGCATGAGAACAATGTAACTCGTAGGAACCGACCACTTGGCACTAGGAACCCGAATTCGATAGCACGACCCAATTTTTTGAATATCAACACTTAGTCTTGAAAACATATTGTTAGAGGGAGAAACCGCAAAACACGCCCCAAATAGATTAACGACTGGCACCAACACCTCGCACGGGATCAACGTAACTCAGAGGAATGGACGACGTTGTCACAGGACCCCCGATTCAAGATCACGGACCAATTTTTAGAATATCTACACTTAGGCTTGAAAACATGTCGTTAAAGGGAGAAACCCCGAAACAGCCACTAAACGGCCCCGTGAGTGACGCCTACACCTCGCACGCGACCAATGTAACTCGTAAGAACCGATCACGTGGTCATGGGACCCCCAATCCGAGAGCACATCCAAATTTTCAGAATATCTTCCCTTACGCTAGAAAACATGCGATTAGAGGGAGAAACCCTGAAACATCCCTCCCCCCCCCCCCCCCAAACGGCCCCATGAGCAGTGCCAAGACCTTGCACTGCACCAATGTAACTCGTTGGAACCGACCACGTGGTCACGTGACCCCAGTTAGAGAGCATGACCCAATTTTCAAAAAATCTACACTTTGGTTTGAAAACATGCCGTTAGAGGGAGAAACCCTAAAATACCCTCCAAACGGCCCCGTGAGCGACACCAAAACCTGGCACAAGACCATGTAACTCATTGAAGCCATTCGCCAGGTCAAGGGACCCCGGTCTGAGATCAAGGCCCAATTTTTAGAATATCAACACTTAGGCTTGAAAATATGTCGTTAGAGGGTGAAACCCTAAAACACTGCGCAAAAGGCCCTTGTGAGAGCCGCCAACACCTCGCACGAGACAAATGTAACTCATAGGAAAGGACGGCGTAGTCGCGGGACCCATGGTCCAGGAGAACGGACCAATTTTTAGACTATCTACACTATGGCTTGAAAATATATCGTACATGGAGAAACCTCAAAAACCGATGAGCGGTGCCAACACCTTGTACTGGGCCAACGTAACTCATATAAATGGACGCCGTGGTCACAGAACCTCCAATCCTAGAGCACGACCCAATTTTTAGAATATCTACACTTAGGCTTACAAACATACCATTAGAGCGCGAAACTCGAAAAACCAACACCAAGCGCTAGATATTTGTAACTTGTCGGAACTAACAGCGTGGTCGTAGGTCCCCCGATCAAGAGCACGATCCAATTTTCAGAATATCTACACTTTGGCTTGAAAACAAGACGATAGAGGCCAAAACCCCAAAACACCTCGCAAACGGTCCCGTGAGCGGCACCAACACCTCATATTAGACTAATGTAACTCGTAGGAACAAATCGCATGGTCGCGGGACCCCCGATACGAGAGCACGACCCAATTTTTGGAATATCGACAGTTCGGCTATAAAACGTGCCATTAGAGTGTGAAACCCCTAAACTCCCCCCAGACGGCCCAGTGAGCTACGCTAACACCTCGTACGGGGCCAATGTAACTCGTAGGAACCAAACGCATTGTCACGCGACCCCCAATCTGAGAGCATGACCTAATTTTCAAAAGATCTACACTTAGGCTTTAAAACATGTCATTTGAGGGAGAAACCCTGAAACACCCCCCAACCCCCCCCCCCCCCCCAGAGGCGCCAACACCTCGTGCGGGACCAATGTAACTCATAGGAACCAATCGCATGGTCACGGGAACCTAAATCCGAGAGCACAAACCAATTTTCTCAATATACACTTAGGCTTGAAAATATGGTGAAAGAGGGTGAAACACCCCCCCCCCCAAACGGCTCCGTGAGTGGCGCCAACACCTTCCAAGGGACGAAGGTAACTCATAGTAACAGACGGCATGGTCACGGCACCCCCAATCTGAGAGGCCGACCCAATTTTTAGAATATCAACACTTAGGCTTTAAAACATGCCGTTTGAGGGCGTAACCCCAAAACACCCCCCAAACTACCCAATGAGTGGCACCAACACTTCGCACGGAACCAATGTAATTCATAGGAACATACCGTGTGGCCATGGGATCCTAATCCGAGAGCATGACCCAATTTTTAAAATATCTACACTTAGGCTTCAAAACATGCCGTTAGAGGACAAAACCCCGAAACACCCCTCAAACGGCCTCATGGTGGAACCAACACGTCACACGAGACCAATGTTACTATAAGGAATGAACAACATGGTCACGGGACCCCCAGTCTAAGAGCACGAACCAATTTTCAAAATATCTACACTTAGGCTTGAAAACGTGTCGTTGGTGGACGAAATCCCCACCAAACGGCCACGTGATTGGTACCAACACCACGTATGGGACCATTGTAAATTTTTGGAACCGATCGCATGGTCACGAGACCCAAATTCAAGAGCAAGACTCAATTTTCAAAAAATCTACGCAGGCTAAAAAACATGACGTTAGAGGGAGAAACTTAGAAACACCCCCGAAACGGCCCTATGAGCGGCATCAACACCTCGCATGGGACAAATACAACTCATCGAAACCCACCAAGAGGTCACGGAACCCCAAGTCCGAGAGCACGATGATATTTTTTGAATATCTACACTTAGGCATTAAAACATGAACTTAGAAGGCAAACCCACAAAACACCCCCCAAATTGCCTCATGAATGCCACCAACTCCTCGAACAGGACCAATGTAACTAATAGGAACCGACCGCGTGGTCATAGGCCCGCTAGTGCGACAGCATGACCCAATTATCAGAATATCTACACTTAGGCTTGAAACGTGCCGTTAGAGGGAGAAACCCCAAAACGCCTAATAAATGACTCCGTGAGTGGCACCAACGCCTTGCACGGGACAAATGTAACTCGTAGGAACCTATCGTATGGTCATGGGAATATCGGTTTGAGACGACAACCCAATTTTTAGAATAACTACACTAAGGCTCGAAAACATGCTGTTAGAGGTAGAAAACCTAAAACACCCCCCAAATGGCCCCATGAGTGGCTCCAAAACCTCACATGGGACCCATGTAACTTGTAGGAACCGAATGAATGGTCACGGGACCCTCGGTCGGAGAGCATGGCCCAATTTTCAGAATATCTACACTTAGGCTTGAAAACATTCCGTTAGAGGGCAAAACCCCAAAAGACCCCGCGAACTATCTCGTGAGTGGTGCCAATACCGGCATGGGGCTAATGTTACTAGTTGGAACTGACTGTGTTGTCATAAGACCCCAGGTAGGAGTGCAAGACCCAATTTAAGAATGTACACACTTAGGATTGAAAACATGTATTTAGAGGGAGAAACACTGAAACACACCACAAACGACACCTAGAGTGGTGCCAACACCATGCACGAGACCAATATAACTCACAGGAACCGATCGCGTGGTCATGGGACCCTCGGTCTGAGAACACGACCCAATTTTTAAAATATATACACTTATTCTTGAAAACATGATGTTGGAGGTAAAAATCCCAAAACACCGCCCAAACAGTCCAGTGAGCAGCACCAACACTTCGCACGGGACCGATGTAAATCGTCGAAATAGACTGCGTGGTCACGGGACCCCCGGTGCGAGAGCATGACCCAATTTTTAGAATATCTACACTTAGGATTTAAAGCGTGCCATTAGAGGGAGAAACCCCAAAACTCCCCTAAAAATCCCCGTTAGCAACACCAACACCCCGCAAGAGACCAACGTAACTCATAGGAATGGATCGCATGGTCACGGGACCCCTAGTCCAAGAGCACGGGCCAATTTTTAGAATATCAACACATTGGTTTGAAAAGATGCCGTTAGAGGTCGAAACCCCAAAACACCCCCCAAACGGCCCCGTGAGAGGCGCCGACACCTCGTATGTGACAAATTTAATTCGTAGGAACCGATCGCATTGTCACGGAACCCGAATTCGAGAGCACGACCCAATTTTTGAAATATCTACACTTAGGCTTGAAAACATGCTGTTAGAAGAAGAAACCCCAAAACACCCCCTAAATGGCCTCGTGAGTGGTGCTAACACCATGCACGGAACCAACGTAACTCGTAGTAATAGACGACATGGTCACGGGACCCCCAATTCGAGAGCATAACCTAATTTTCAAAATATCTACACTTAGGCTTGGAAACATGTCGTTAGAGGGCGAAACCCCAAAACACCCTCCCAAACGGCTCCGTGAGCGGCGCCAACACCTTGCACGGGACCAACGTAACTCGTAGGAACAGAAGGCATGGTCACGTGACCCCTAATCCGAGAGCACAGCCTAATTTTCAAAATATCTACACTTAGGCTTGGAAACATGCCGTTAGAGGGCAAAACCCCAAAACACACCCCAAACGGCCCTTTGAGCGACACAAACACCTCGCACAGGACCATTTAATTCGTAGAAATCGACCGTGAGGTCACGAGATTCCAATCTGAGTGCATGACCCAATTTTCAAAATATCTACACGTAGGCTTTCGACATGCCGTCAGAGGGTTAAACCCTTAAAAACCTCTCAAACGGCCCCGTGGTGGCACCAACACCTCACACGGGACCAATGTTACTCAGAGGAATGAACCAAATGGTCACGGGACCCCCGGTCCAATATCATGGAACAATTTTTAGAATATCTAAACTTAGGCTTAAAAACTTGGCATTAGAGGGTGAAACCCCGAAATCCCCACCAAACGACCCAATGAGCGGCGCCAAAACCACACACGGGACCATTGTAAGTCGTTGGAACCGATCGCGTGATCATGGGACCCACAATTCGAGAGAACAACTTAATTTTCAAAAAATCTACACTTAGGCTTGAAAACATACCGTTAGAGGACGAAACTCCAAAACACCCCCTTATGGCCCCTTGAGCAGCGCCAACACCTCGCATTGAACAAATACAACTCATCGGAACTGGCGTGAGGCAACGGAACCCCAAGTCCGAGAACATGACCCAATTTTCTGAATTTCTACACTTAGGCTTGGAAACATGACATTAGAGGGAAAAACCCCAAAACACCCCCAAACGGCCCCGTGAGCGGCACAAACACCTCACGCGAGACTAATGCAACTAATAGAAACCAATCGCATGTTAACAGGCCCCCCGGTACGAGAGCATGACCCAATTATCAGAATATCTACACTTAGGCTTGAAACGTGCCGTTAGAGGGTGAAACCCCGAAACACCCCCCAAACGGCCCTGTGAGTGGTGCCAACACGTCGCACGGGACCAACGTAATTTGTTGGAATCGAATGCATGTTCACCGGAACTCAATTCCCAATGCACGACCCAATTTTCTGAATATCTACACTAAGGCATAAAAACATGTTGTTGGAGGATGAAACCTTGAAATATCCCCCAAATGGCCCCGTGAGAGGTACCAACAGCTTATGCGTGACCAACATAACTCATAGGTGTAGTCATGGTACCCCCAATTCGAGGGAACGACCCAATTTTTAGAATATCTATACTTAGGCTTAAAAACATGACGTTAGATGGCGAAACCCCAAAACACCCCATGAATAGCCCCGTGAGGGGCACCAACACTTCGCATAGGACCAATGTATCTCTTAGGAACCGACTGCATCATCACGCAACCCCTGATTCGAGAGCATGACCAAATTTTCAGAATATCTACACTTAAGCGTGAAAATATGCCGTTAGAGGGAAAAACCCCGAAACAGCCACCAAATGGACCCGTGTGAAGCGCCAACAACTCTCACGAGACTAATGTAACTCGTGGGAACCAAATCCGTGGCCACGGGACCCTCAGTGTGAGGGAACGACCCAATTTTGAAAATATCTCACTTAGTCTTGAAAACATGTTGTTGGAGTGAAAAAACTCGAAACACACCCCAAACGGCCCTGTGAGCGGCACCAACACCTCGCATGGGACCAATGTAACTCATAGGAACCGATTGAATAGTCATGGGACCCCCGATCCAAAGGCAGGACCCAATTTTTAGAATATCTACACTGAGGTTTAAAAATGAGCCGGTAGTGGACGAACCCCCAAACGACCCTGTGTGTGGTGCCATCACCTTGCATGGGATCTATGTAACTCGTAAGAAACGATTGCTTTGTCACGGGACCACCGATGGAAGACCTAGACCCAATTTTCAGAATATCAACACTTAGGCTTAAAAACATTCCGTTAGAGGACGAAACCATGAAGCACCCCCCCCCCCCCCCAAACGGACCCGTCTGATCGCTAACACCTCGTACGGGACCAATGTAACTCATACAAATCGACCATGTTATCACGGTATCGAGACCCACATTCCGAGAGCATGACCTAATTTTTAGAATACCTACACTTAGGCTTGAAAAGATGCTGTTAGATCGAGAAACCCCGAAACACACCCGAAACTACCCCGAGAGTGGCGACAACACCTCGCATGGGACCAACATAACTTATAGGAATCGACCGCATGGTCATGAGACCCCCGGTCTGAGATCACGATCCAATTTTCAGAATATTTACACTTAGGCTTGAAAACATGATGTTAGAGGGAAAAATCCAAAAACACTGCCCAAACAGTCCCGTGAGCGGCACCAACACCTCGCACGGGATCAATATAACTCTTTAAAACAGACTGCGGGGTCATGGGACCCTCGGTGTGAGTGCATGACCCAATTTTTAGAATATCTACACTTAGACTTTAAAGCGTGCCATTAGAGTGCGAAACCCAAAAATTCCCTCAAATGACCCCGTGAGCTCCACCAATACCCCGCACACAACTAACCTAACTCATTGGAATGGATCGCATGGTCACGGGACCCCTGGTCCAACACGATGAGCCAATTTTCAAAATATCTACACATAGGCTTGAAAACATGCCGTTAGAGGTCGAAACCCCGAAACACCCCCCAAACGGCCCGTGAGAGGCGCCAAATCCTCGCACGTGACCAATGTAATTCGTAGGAGCTAATCGCATGGTCAAGGGGACCCAAATATGAGAGCACGACCCAATTTTTGAATTATCTACACTTAGGCTTGAAAACATGCGGTTAGAGGAAGAAACCCCAAAACACCCTCCAAACATCTCCGTGAGCGGTGCCAACACCTTGCACGGGACCAACATAACTCGTAGGAATAGATGCCATGGTCATGAGACCCCCAATCCGAGAGCACAGCCAAAATTTCAAAATATCTACACTTAGGCTTGGAAACATGCGATTAAAGGGAGAAACCCCAAAACACCTCGCAAACGACCCCGTGAGCAGCACCAACACCTTGCTCGAGACCAACGTAACTCGTAGGAATAGACGGCATGGTAACGAGACCCCAAATTTGAGAGCAAAGCCTAATTTTCAAAATATCTACACTTAGGCTTGGAAACATGCCGTTGGAGGGAAAAAACCCAGAAACACGCCCCAAACGGCCCCTTAAGTGGCACCAACACCTCGCACGGGACCAATGTAATTCATAGAAATCGACCGCGAGGTCATGGGATTCCAATTCGAGAGCACGACCCAATTTTCAAAATATATATATTTAGGCTTTCAACATGCCGTCGGAGAGAGAAACCCTAAAAAAAACCCTTAAACGGTCCCGCGGTGGAACCAACACCTCACACGGGACTAATGTATAGAGGAATGAACCGCGTGATAACGGGACCCCCGGTCCAAGATCACAGAACAATTTTCAGAATATCTAAACTTAGGCATGAAAACATGGCGTTAGATGGTGAAACCCTGAAATCCCCACAAAACGGCCCCATGAGCGGCGCCAAAACAACACATAGGACCGTTTTAACTCACTGGAACTGACCGCGTGGTCATGGGACCCACAATCCGAGAACAACTTAATTTTTAGAGAATCTACACTTAGGCTTGAAAACATACCGTTAGAGGATGAAACTCTGAAACACCCTCCGTACGGCCCCCTTGAGCGGCACCAACACCTCGCATGGGACCAATACAACTCCTCGAAACTGACCGTGAGGTCATGGAACCCCAAGTCCGAGAACATGACCCAATTTTCTGAATGTCTACACTTAGGCTTGGAAACATGACGTTAGAGGGAAAACCCCCCAAAAAAAACCAAACGGGTGAGCGGCACCAACACCTCACACGGGACTAATGTAACTAATAGGAACCGACCGCATGTTCATAGGCCCCACCGTGCGAGAGCATGACCCAATTATCATAATATCTACACTTAGGCTTCAAACGTGTCGTTAGAGGGTGAAACCCCGAAATACCACCCAAACGGCCCCGATATCGGTGCCAACACATCGCACGGGACCAATGTAATTTTTTGGAACCGAACGCATGGTCACGGGAACTCGAATCGCAGTGCACGACCAAATTTTTTGAATATCTACACTTAGGCTTAAAAATATGTTGTTAGAGGATAAATCCCCTAAACACCCCCCCCCCCCAAATGGCCCCGTAAGCGGTGCCAACACCTTGCACGTGACTAACGTAACTCATAGGAAGAGACAACGTGGTCACGGGACCCCTAATCGGAGGGCACAACTTAATTTTTAGAATATCTATACTTAGGTCTAAAAACAATACGTTAGAGGGAGAAACCCTGAAACACCCCATGAACGGCCCCATGAGGGGAAGTAACACCTCGCAGAGGACCAATGTATCTCTTAGGAACCGATCACTTCATCACGGAACCCCTGATCTGAGAGAACGACCCAATTTTTAGAATATCTACCCTTAATCTTGAAAATATGTCGTTAGAGGGAGAAACCTAGAAACACCAACCAAATGGACCCGGGAGCAGCGCCAACAACTCTCATGGGACTAATGTAACTCATAGGAATCAACTGTGTGGCCATGAGACCCTCAGTGTGAGGGAATGACCGAATTTTCAAAATATCTCACTTTGGCTTGAAAACATTCGTTAGAGGGGGAAAAACTCGAAACACTCCCCAAACGGCCCCGTGAATGGCACCAACACCTCGCATGGGACCAATGTAACTCATAGGAACCGACTGAATAGTCACTGGACCCCCGGTACGAAGGCACAACCAATTTTTAGAATATGTACACTGAGACTTGAAAATGAGCGGGTAGTGGGAGAAAATTCAAAACACCCCCAAACGGCCCTGTGTGTGGCATCATCACCTCGCACGGGATCTATGTAACTCGTAAGAACCGATTGCATGGTCACGGGACCACCGATCGAATACCTAGACCCAATTTTCAGAATATCAACACATAGGCTTAAAGACATGCCGTTAGAGTGAGAAACCACGAAACACCCCCCAAACGGACCCGTGCAAGCGCCAACACCTCGTACGGGACCAATGTAACTTGTACGAATTGATTGTGTTATCACGGGATCGAGACCCACGTTCTGAGAGCATGACCCAATTTTCACAATACCTACACTTAGGCTTGAAAAGATGCCGTTAGAGGGAGAAACCCCGAAACACCCCCAAAATGGCTCGTGAGCGGCGCCAACGCCTCGCATGGGACCAATGTAACTCGTAGGAAACAACCACGTGGTTATGGGACCCCTAATCTGAGTCACGAACACCTTGCACGGGACCAATGTAACATATAGGAACTGACCGCATTGTCATGGAACCCACAGTCCGAGGGCACAACCCAATATTTAGAATATCGCTTAAAACATAACGTTAGAGGGCGAAACCCTGAAACACCCCATGAACGACCCCGTGAGGGGCACTAACACCTCGCACATGACTAATGTATCTCTTAGTAACCGTTCGCATCTCACAAAACCCCCGGTTCGGGAGCACGACCAAATTATCAAAATTTCTACACTTAGGCTTGAAAATATGCCGTTAGAGGGGGAAACCCCGAAACACCCACCAAATGGCCCCGTGAGTAGCACCAACAACTCGGACGGGACTAATGAAACTCGTAGGTACCAACTGCGTGGTCGCAGGACCCTTAGTCTGAGGGCACGACCTAATTTTCAGAATATCTACACTTAGGCTTAAAAACTTGTCGTTAGAGAGAAAAACCCTGACCCCCCTCCCCCCCAAACGACCCCGTGAGCGGCACCAACACTTCACACCAGACCAATGTAACTCACAAAAACCGATCGCATAGTCACGAGAGCCCCAGTTCGAAGGCACGACCAGATTTTTAGAATATCTACACTCAGGCTTGAAAACGTGTCGATAGTAGGCGAAACCCTAAAAACACCCCCAAACATTCCTGTGAACGGCACCATCACCCGATACGGGACCAATTTAACTCGTAGGAACCAACCGCATGGTCATGGGACCCCCAATCCAAGAGCACGACCTAATTTTCTGAATATATGCACTTAGGCTTGAAAACATGCCGTTATAGGGCGAAACCCTCAAACACCCCCGAGACGACCCCGTGAGAGGCGCCAACACCTCGTACGGGACCAATGTGACTCGTCAGAACCGACTGTGTGGTCATGGGACCCCCAGTCTGAGACCAGGACCTAATTTTTAGAATATCTAGACTTAGGCTTGAAAACATTCCGTTAAAGGAAGAAACCTCAAAATACCACCCAAACGGCCCCGTAAGCGGCACCAACACCTCGCACGAGACCTAAATAACGTATAGCTTTTCATTAAAAAAATAGTTCTTTTAAATAACATAATTGACTATGTTTGACTATATTCAAATGTTTGTACATTTTTATACATATTTACAAGTTTTATATTAAAAGCAAACGAAATGTTACTTAACAATTGTATTTTTCATAAAATAAAGATGTTTTTTTATTTAGTTTAAGAACAATTTTAAAAAAATGGTAAAGTTATTTAAAAAAAAAAACTAAAACAATTTTTGTATATTTAAAAAATTGTTTTTTATCTAAAAAAAATAGTTTTGTATTAAAAAAATTTGTAGAGATTATCTTAAAATTCAACTATTTTTAAAAATTACGTAAAGTTTTTTTATTATAATTTTTTTTTAAATAACGTAACCGGCTATGTTTAACTCTATCCAAATGTTCATTTAAACAATTTTTTTTATATAGAAAACAAATTTACATTTTTTAAAACTGTTTAAAATAATTTTTTCTGTATAAAACAGTTTTTCTATATAATGCATTTCTTTATAGTGTTTTACATTTTTGATAGTTTTTACAGTTTATGTTTTTTATGGTTGTATTTGCAAGTTTTTAAAACTGTTTACATTTTTTCTATATAAAAAACATTAAAAACATGATCCATTATGTTGGACTCCCCCATTCTCATCAGGTGACTACTGCATTTTAAAACCCAACTGCATTCTCTCCTGGCTGTCTATGCCATATGGGTACTGGGGTTTGCACTGGGAATTGTTGTTAGGTACACTAGATGATGGGATTGAGCAATGTTCTATATGCAAATATAATCACATATTTGTATGCCTATTTATGCAGGGGCATATCAACCTTAAGCCTACTGGGGCCTAAAACCCTCACAAACTTAAAAAAAAAAAAAAACCTGTAAGCATTTTCAAAAATATAGTGTAAAATAATAATTTTTAAATTCTTTTGGGGTATATGCACAAATAACTAAAACTTTTAAATACCTCTCTCTCTCTCTCTCTCTCTCTCTCTCTCTCTCTATATATATATATATATATATATATATATATATATATATATATATATATATATATATATCTAATTATCTTGATGTTAAATTTGGGGCTCATTTAGGGTTAAAATGCTAATGTTTGTTATAGCTAATTTTAATGGTGGCTAGGAGTGGATCATCTCAATTTGAATTGGGCCCAAGAGTGTGGCGATTCGTGCTAGGAGTGGGGATATGGAAAATCATAGCGCATGGATGGGAGGAGGTTGCTCGGTCACGGCTTTCCAGTTAGGGAATGGGAGCAAGATTAGATTTTGGAGAGATAGGTGGGGGAAACATGGAACATTAGAGGACTTTTACCGAGGACATACCCTCTAGGACGGGACAAGGAGGGGCTGATGGCGGATCACATGTTGAGGGAAAGAGATAGAGTCTTGTGGAACCCAAAATTTAGAAGAACACTTTGTGATTGGGAACTAGAGGAGGCAGGATCCTTTTTTGGCTCGCTAGGAATGACCCTGGTTCCAACAGGTGATGAGGACTCCTTGAGATGGGTTAGTAGTAAGACTAGGACATTCACGGTTAGGAATTTCTACACAGTACTGAGGGGTTCTGGGAGCAACCCTTTTCCCGTGGAAGGAATTGTGGATATTGAAGGCACCCCCGAAATTTATTTTCTTCGTTTGGAGCGCTATTAAACATGATATATTGATAATGTAAGGGTTCCACAAGAGTGGAGGTGGATGACGAGTCATTATCAGTTGTGTAAGACGACAGAGGAGTCAACTAACCATTTTCTTATGTGCTATTTGGTGACGAGAGGTTTGTGGGATGTATTCTTATCCATATGTCAGGTCCATTGCGTCATGGATCAATCGGTGAGCAAGGGGATGGCAGCATGGAAATGCCCAATGGGTTTGAAGGGGGATACAAAGGCTTGGAGGATGGCCTAGCATTATAGTATTTTGAGAGTTTGACAGTAAAGAAATCGAAGGTGCTTAAAATGGAAGGAAATGGCTCCAGCAAAGCTTCGATACAATTTTTTAAGTACTCTACTACTCTGGGATACATGTCGTCACTTTTTCGCCCATGGATTTCGTGGAGGAGCTACAATGGGCGATAAGTTTGGTTTTTTGTATTTGGGTAGGATTGCTTATTGTGGGATGTTTTTACGTTTTATAGGGTATAAATCTTGTATACGGGAATTCTCCCATTAGGCGGGTTACTTATAAAAAAAATTGGGTCAATTTTATGACTAACTTTAAGTATATTGTTGGTTTAAATTTGGATCTTAAATGTAAAAATGTATGTTTTTTATTTCTCTCCATGTCTATTTATATTTACGCTAAATTTGGGATTAATTTTAGGACTAGTGTTTGTGAGGGTTAATTTTCGGATTGATGTGAGGATTAATTTTAGGGATTCTTGATTTAAATTACAAATTATTTTTTTATTCGTGCTTCCTTTTTTACTATTTAAAATCTTTATTCACTCAATTTTTATTTATCTTTCCATTAGATTAAGTAAATATTTAAGTAATTCTTTAGTAAATATTCAAAATCAACCCCAAAAAATTCGGCGCATGGGCTGCTACCCCTGAACCCCAGAAATCACCATTAAAAATGAGTGTAAGGAGAAGAAAAATGAATGGACCGAAAAAATAAGGCAAATGAAAGTCTCACTCAAATATCACGTCATTAGAGGACCCCACTTTCCACCCAAAACATATTGCCAAAACAATCAAATCCTCCGATCAATTTCCGGCGACGATTGTCGGCGTCATTGTTCCGACAAGAAATTTTGTCAATTTTTTTTCTATAAACTTTAATATTTATTTGTTCCAAATTAAGAGTCTAATATTACTTTTTAGGGCGTTAAAATTTAAAGTCCACTTTCATTTTTTGGACTAAATTAACTATTCAGATTTTTTGATAGTGAACATATGTTGTTCTTGACCATTGATCGAAAGTACCCGTAATCTAAACAGAAAAATTAACATGGACTCTCAAATTGGGACAAAGGACGTGGGGACAATTTTAAATTGTACATTATAAATAGCAAATTAAAAGTTAATAGTTGAGTCACTAAGAAGTACATTACAAACTTTGATATAAACCATCATAACATTATAGAAAATACATTACAATAATTCAATAAAAATTATTTTCCAA
Source organism: Sambucus nigra (assembly GCA_949130495.1). Classification (NCBI taxonomy): domain Eukaryota; kingdom Viridiplantae; phylum Streptophyta; class Magnoliopsida; order Dipsacales; family Adoxaceae; genus Sambucus; species Sambucus nigra. The sequence goes on along the minus strand of OX422224.1, from coordinate 98,656,595 downwards.
TTATAAACATTACATTACAACAATTCAGTAAAAACAATTTTTCAATCATAAATAGTACATTACAATAATTTATTGACATACTATTATAGAGTTTCTATAATATGTTGAATACGAACATGTCTCTCATTCAACACTTCAAATTGAGTACACTACAACACTATTTATAATATAGTGACATAGAGTAGGTTATAACCACGTAGGGTTAGAATACATGCATAACGTACAACTAGACCACTAACCTATATACATATAATTGAATTCTCCCATTAGCTTAGATACATGCAGTACACTTATTAAACTGGTAGGACTCTGGGTCAATTTTTGTATACATGTCCTAACTCACAGATGCGGTGTCCATGAGAATAGGAGGAGTTGTGTAACATATGGGTGGGCGAACCGATATTTCAAGTCTTATATTATTTGTTGAATGTGAGTTCGCGCTAACGATATTAAATAATTGTGATATTTTTTCAATAAAAAATATTACGATTAATTAGTGTCGCTGACGCTGACCCACATTTTCGAATCCACATCATTTGTTGAATGTAGATCCGTGCGAACGACACTAATTAATCGAGATATTTAATTGAAAAAAATCGCAATTCATTAGTGCCGTTGGCGCGGACCCACATTCAACAAATGATGTGTGTCCGAGAATGTGAATACGCGTTAGCAGCACTAATTAATCGCGATATTTTTTCAATAATTAAAAAAATTGTCTTATAGATTTTTTTTATTAATAAACATAGTTTTTTTTATTTATGAAAAAAATATTTTTTAATTTTAATTAAAAGATGTTTAATTTTAATAAAAAAATCTTCTTTTATATTAATAAGAAAATTATTATTTTTTTAAAAAAAAAACAAAAAAAAAATGGGGTCGCCAGTCGGGCTATTAGGGGGTAGGTACGCCTATAATCTCTCTTATACACAGTATATACGTTGTATTCCACCCATTTAATACGCTGCTTATACAACTTCGTACTTGGTTTGTAGTCTCTCTTATACTCATTTTATTTCTCTTAGCTGTTTACAGCTAGCAGCGAAGTGTTTTAGTTTAAGATGAATACAGCTTGGCGCCCACGTGTCTAGTAGATAGTGGATTAAGTTGTGTTTCTTTATGGTCCCTTGGATTAGATAGTCCATGAGTAATTGTGAACCACATGATTTCTTTAGACCAATCAACACACACTCCTCCTCATATAAATTGACACCTCCGACCGCCATTATAACTTGCTGAGAGTAATTGTGAACCTACCAAAACTGTGCCCAATTAAAAACGAGAGAGAGAGAGAGAGTACGCACACTTCACACACTAGTCTTGTTCATAGATCAAATCAAATGAACACTAATATTCTTTTTGTTTCTATATTGTGTGTTTGATTCTTTTGAAATACGTTTGAATCTTTCAAATTGTTTTCAAAACTCTCCTATTAGGATTTGATTTTGAAAAACAGCCCTAATGTTTTCACTACTGTTTTTCAAAGTTTTAACCGATTCTAGTAAAAATTCTCTTCTCTTGTTTAGATCCGTTTTTAAGATAATTTGATATGTATTTGTTGTATATTTTTTGTATATACTATTGTGTATCTCATAAGCCCGGGAATACAAGAAAACACTTCGAGTTACGGGTATTTTGCTTTTTAAACGATAACCACTTCACACTACTCGTCACATATCTTCTGTATGTAGTTTTTCTGCCTGGATTCCATGTTTAGTTTTTGTGTTTAGGATCCCAAATCACACACGGACTAACACGATTCTTGCCTATGCTTTTGAGGTTGAAAGAACTGCGTTAGATACAAGCCGTGTGAAAAGTTTGCGCAAATATTACTTACACTCATATTTGATTGAATTTATGTGTTCGTCTATTTTTGTATCAGTTCAAGAATCTGTCTAATATTCTAAGGTTTTGTTAGTACCATAAAATCAGTGCTTAACATCGTACTTTGAACATAAATAGGATTGATTTAGACACTTAAACCTAACTAATTAAACCTGACCTATTTTGTGACATAATACCTGTCCATATTATAGGAATTGGACTTATTTTGAATTTTTGAATCAAGAAAATACACCTAACCTGGTGGACCTATCTAAAACTTGGACTGTTTTTCGACCTGGCACGTAATATTTGTTGTATTCAGGTTTTGTGTAAGAACCTAGCTTGAATCTGAGTTTTAATCTAAAACACTTATTTAAAGCAGAGTGTTTCTTGTATTTGACCTAGTGTGCTCAAGTCTGATATAACTTTTGGTTGTCAAATATATGTTAAGATGTATGTTAGAATAATCAAATGGGGCTGAATATTTCCACTCCGACAAATTCATTTACCACTCTATTTTTTTCTTAAAAGACCTATAAATTCTTGCATTAATTCCTTCGTCCATCTATCACACTTACACATATAGTAAAAATAAAGCCTATTATTAATTTAAGACATCAAAAATATTGTTTATTATTAACTGTTTTTTTATAAAAAGAAACAGATCTGTTTAAAATACAGTTTTATTTTTCAAATAAAAATAAAATTTGTTTTGATAAAAAAACTGCTTTAATATAAACAAAATTGGGTCACAAAATTTGTTTTAAAAATTTCACAATGGATATTTTATTCTAAAATCCATTATATATTTCAAAAAATAAAATTTAAATCTTTATGTTTGTATTTATTTTCAGTGCAAAACTTATTTGTGTCGTATAGTTCTTAAAACCATGTGTTCTTTTTAAAATCACGATTGGTGTTGTTCTTTGTTTGTGCTATAATGAAGACTTATGTTGTGTCTCTACTAGTTTAAAGTGTGACTCTTATTATGTCCTGTTCGTGTTTGTATTGAGATATATTTTTTGTCAAAAATTATTTTTTAATGAAAAATGTGTTGTTTTGGATTAATTTTTAAAAAGTCCTTTGGACATTTTTAAATACATATTTAATTCAAGTTTTTTTTTTCTCTCAAAAAGTTTTGGACTTTTGTGTATTAAAAATGTTTAAATGATTATTTGGTATATACCCTTTTAAAGATTCGTGACTGGTTAGTTGGCGTCAGCGGCATTGATCAATCACGAATCTTTAAAAAATAGTTTTGACAACAAAAAAATTAATTTATGAAAAATAATTTTTTAGCAAAAAATATATTTTTTAAAACTAGTTTTCATTAAAAAAAACTAGTTTTTAGCCAAAAAAATATTTTTTTTACAAGAAATATAGAAAATATTAAAAAAATAGGTTTAATGAAAAATAAAAATAAAATAAAAATGAAGTCGGATTTATCAATGTTTTGATGTCAAAAATGATTATGTGGGAAGGAATTAAAAAATATTTTTTATTTCTACTTTTAATAATATACATTTTTTGAAACAAAATTGTTTCTTTTTATAAAAAAAGAAATCGGTAATACTAAATATTTTTTTTGGTGCCTCAAGTGAATAGTAGATTTTATTTTTTATCTATGTGCATAGGTGAGACAGAAATTTGGAGGAATTGATATAAGGGTATATTGGTCTTTTGAGGGTGTTAGAAAATTTTGTAAAAGTGGGAATAATTCTACCCTAATCAAATATATGTTTAACTGTTTTACTTGCATAATAAAATCTATTAGTGATATGTTAGTACTGATTATATCTCATTTTGTCTTATCTAAATTTTCTTATTATTCACTAGGCACTTTATTTGTGTAAATATTTTGCTAAGTTTGGGTGTTCAAAAGAAAAGAATAAGAAGTTTTTTGAAATTATAAATTCAAGAAAGATTGACTGACTTTGGAAAGATATCTAGGAAATAAAAACTTTTGGTGCATATCATTCGTGTATCAACAAGGGCGTGTGAGTCATAGTACTATAATTCACAACACTTGCACTTCACTAGAGTAAATCATTAGGCACTTGTAATAATTTAGTTAAATATGTAAGTTACACGTGTGATGTAATTTAATAAAAATTAAATATGATGGGTTGATTAAAATTAATCAGAGATATATGATTAATGATTATTGAATGAAACGATTAAGTGAATAGTAATTATATAATTGATGTTATAATGAGTCATGGTGACGTGATAGTATGATATATCAATCGAACGTAGTAAAAATGACGAAATAAGGTAGAGATAGAAAATATGTAATGAGTAACTTTGATACTGATTTTGAGGTGATGGTTGAGTTTGGAATGGTCAAAATAGTTAAAATAGTATACATGTGTAGTTTAGGTTCTAGAACAATTTTAGGCATAATTGACAACTTGAGAGAATCTTTTAGTCATTTTATAACTTAGGGTTAAAGGAATTTAGGCATTTTGAGTATTATATATAGTTGTGATTTGAGGATAGGATAAAGGGATTTGAAAGCAAGAGGAGTTAGTAAAGAGGAGAGGAAGAGTTTTCTTAGAACTCAAGAAAAGGTTTTGGAAATTTTAAGTTCAATTTAGTATCATAATCACTCTTGGAGGAAGGATTAGACGAGAAGTTTTATCAAAGAGGATCAAATCAGACCATTTCAATATAAGGCAAGTATTTATCTTGTAAATTTTTATAAGTTATAATATTCTTGTAGAGTAGGGCTTTTGAACTTAGTAAAATATATGATATTTTATGAGTTGATTAATATAACTCATAATTAGAAATAGAATTGCATATAGAATGAATCTACTTGTATAAATAAAATTAAATTAGTAGTTATGAGATTTAGGTCATAGGACCCTCCATCTAGATACAAATGCAATAATAACATTTTAGGAATTGAGAGATACTCGAAATTATGTGAAATGGAAGTTTATAATTGAAAATAATGATACGTTTAATATACGAGTGAAATATATATTACGTATGAGTTGATGAAATTAGGTTGTGTGTATACCCACGGAATAATATATAAATAGGTTGTGTGAATACTTTGAGATATGATTTGATTATGTGTGTGAACATACCTACGTTGTCTGTTATCAAGATGTTTATGCGCAGAGGGCGATTCCACCTTGACGATTCCAGTGAGGCCTGGATTAGTTCCCCAAAGTATGGATCTTAGGGTGATCCACTATGTGTCATGTATTAGTAGGACTGGCAGGTTCTTTGGAAATGTATTACATATAATGGGTGTGAAAGTTATATGAATTTAAAAAGGAAAATGATTAATTAAGTTAATGTTGATAATAACTTAGAAATCATAATTTTGGCACACTCGGCCAAAGTAGGGTGGTTGCAAGGGTTTATATAAATTATCTAGTCATGAGATAAATAACTAGGTAAATTAATTAAGGCGTTAGTAGTGCACATTAGAGGAGGGGTGAGAATGTCCTCAAGGGAGTGTGGCACTAACTAAAATATGGAGAGCATGCATATTTACTTATTACTGCAAGTTAATAATTTGCTAAATCTTTTCCAAATGTTTTGGGTACTAACCCTTGCTATAAAAACTATTAAAAACCTTTTAGGTTTCCAGCCACAGGGACGCCAGACTTGACTCATTCCAGGGATCTGTTGCTGCAGCATATGTGGATGTTGCGGGAGTTTGATAGGCGCCTCATTTCTTTTCATTTCTAGTATAGAGATTTCCTATCAGTTATTCGAGCATGTTGCTCACTGTTTTATTCAGTACTTATGTCAGATTTGTTGAGATTTATTACTTGTCTTTACTTTTGTTGGATTGTGTACCGATGGTTTATTCGGTTAGTTATTTAATTATGATTGGTTGACTTCAGTTAATTGTGATTGTTATATTATCTTGTTCCGCATTAGTATTTCATTTAAGTTAATGAAAGATAAAACTTGGCACCAGTCTAATTTTCTCACTTAGGTGGTTACTATTTAAAAAGGCGACAGTGATGCTAAGAATGAACCAACTGAGAAAGTTGTTCTAATTGAATTTAGGACTGATCACCCAGGGTTAATTAGGTGGGGTGTCACACCCTATCATTAGGAACGTTGTATTCATAATAACAATTTTGAGTTTACGTTGTTATGGTGTTATGTTTGTATTGACGGTGAACTCGTGCAATTCGATTTATTTTTAGATGTCACCTAGGAGGGAACGACACGCTAGGATGACCGGAAGACATGATGTGAGAAAGGATCAACGAGTACATCTAGTACCACAAGGTACAGTAACCGTCATAGAGGTGGAAGATATTGTAGCACAAGAAGTTACTATCGTATTATTACACTATTGAGAGCAAAGTGTCCAGCTAATAAGAACTAAAAGAGAAAGGGAAACTAGTCAGTCAAGCAATTTAGGAAGAAATAGTAACAATGTAACACCGAAACAACAACGATAGGATACTTGAGGCCCTGAGGGCTAAGAGAATAATAGAGATGGCCAATAGAGTCAGCCGCTAGGGCCAATATGGATAGGAGAATGAAGATTTCAAAGGGAGATGTTTTACATGTGGAAAGGTTGGCCACAAGTGCTAACTTTGTCCGCATCGAGCTAAGGAGAAGCCTTAATCGGACCAACAGGGCCTAAAGGAGAAAAAAATTGCTCGTCGTTGTTATATTTGCGGGGAGGCGTGTCACCTAAAAAAAGAATGTCCACGGCAGGGCCAACAACAGGGTCTATACCATCAGGATAATCAGGGCCAGCATCCAAGGGAGTTCCCAGGCCAGTGTTTTAATTGTGGACAGACGGGCCATAAGAGGAGGGATTTCCCACAGCAAGGGAGAATTCCGCAGCAGCGAGGCACCCTGCAGGAGCTGTAGGCACAGAGGCCACCTGCGGTACCAACCCCACCCACACCACCACAATAGGGGAAACTACAGTATGAATATGCTTATAATGTCTAGTATGCAGTCATGCCACGGGCACTACAAAATTTCTATGAAGGTATGTTTCCTATTCATGGGTCTAAGGATAGGATTTTATTGTATATAGAGAAATCACACTATTTTATAGCGACTATATTTGCACGAGCTGCTGGCCTATTAGAGACAACTGGTAGTTTCCTTATGTGTGTGGAGTCATCGATGGGTAGTGGGTCCCTTATACACTCGATTTGTAGAGGTGTCGATATCGATGTTGGTAGATTGTGTCTAGGTGTCAATATTCTTTTATTAGATATGGAGGGATATGACGTTATCTTGGGGATGGATTGGTTAATTGCTTATCAGGTGATGGTAGATTATTATGGGAGGACTATTGTATTCTCGATACCAGGGAAGGAGATGTTGGTAGTGGCGATGCCTCTTCCCGAGGGAGGGTCGAGCACTCATCTATATTACATCGAGGAGGAGACCTCATAGGAGGTGGTAGTTTCGTTAGACTCGATTCTAGTCGTGAGGGAGTTTGAGGATGTATTCTAGTGTATAACCAAATTATTTCCTAGTCGAGAAATTGAATTTTTATTGATCTAACACTAGTTACGAGACCTATAGCCCGAGCGCCCTATCGCATGGCCCCATCTGAGATGCGTGAGTTGAGAGAGAAGATTTAGGATCTCTTGGGGCAGGATTTTATTCGACGGAGTAATTCACCGTGGGGTGCACCGGTGTTATTTGCCAAGAAGAAGGATGGGTTTCTTTGATTGTGTATTGACTACAGAGAGTTGAATAAGCTCACTATTTAAAATAAATATCCACTGCCTCATATTGATGAACTATTCGACCAGTTGAGGGGAGGAGCTTAATTTTCCAAGATTGATTTGCAATCCGATTATCATTAGTTACACGCCAGAGAGGAGGACGTTCCTAAGACTGCTTTTTTGACACGATATAGGTCCTATGAGTTTAGGGTGATGCCATTTGGACTCACCAATGCACTAGTATTGTTCCTGGGTTGATGAACTGGGTTTTTTTAGAGTTCCTTGACTAGTTTATGATTGTGTTTATCGATGATATTCTGGTTTACTCTCATTTTGAGGATGACCATGTCGAGCACTTATGAAAGGTTGTACAAACACTTAGAGAACACCAATGGTATGAAAAGTTTAATAAATGTGGGTTTTGGCTTCGTGAGGCACAATTTCTGGGCCACATAGTGTCTAAGAAGGATATAGCAGTTGATCCGAGTAAGGTATCTATGGTGGGGGATTGGGGACAACCCATGACACCGACTAAGGTTCATAGCTTTTTGGGATTGGCAGGATATTGACGGAGGTTCGTTAAGATTTTCTCGAAGATTATGGGTCCATTGACAAACTTGACTCGTAAAAGGTGTCGTTTATTTGGAACGACCATTGTCAGTTAGCTTTCGATGATATGAAGGACATATTGACTACAATACTCATACTTGTACAGCCTAAGGGAGGAGTGGTATACTGTATCTACACAGATGCATCATTGGAGGGACTTAAGGGTGTATTATAGTAGAATGAGAGGGCTATAAGGTATGAATCACACAAACTTAAGCCGATGAGAAGAATTATACCACGCATAATTTGGAGTTAGTCGCTGTTATATTTTCCCTTGAGGATCTGGATGCACTATTTATCGGGCGAGCAGTTTAGTTATTCATACACCATAAATCACTTCAGTATATGTTCACGCAGAAGAATTTGAACATGAGACAGAGGAGGTAGATGGAGTTCATAAAGGATTACGAGTTTGATATTCAATATCATCCTAGGAAGGCTAACATGGTATCTGACGCGTTAAGTCGAAGACCAACAGGTGAGTTGGCAACGATTGGGAAATCGAAGTGAAGTGAGATTCGGTATGATGATGATATTGTTATAGCTTGCATGTCCATATTAGCTATTACGCTCGAGATTGTGATAAGGGTATTGAAAGAACAAACATGGGATCAATGTTGCTACGATAGAGTTCACTAGTTACTAGCTAATGTGATAGAGGGTTACTTGATGAGTTAAGAGGGTGGTTTACGTTTTAATGGCAGACTCGTGGTTCTAGAGGATGATGATTTGTGACATACATTGATGTCAGAGGCTCATGGGTCCCAATTTGTAGTGTATCCTGGTGGGAATAAGATGTACCAGGACATGCGCAGACAATATTGGTAGTCGAGGATGAAACGGGACATAGCAGAGTTTTTTTTGAAGTGTACTACCTGCCAGCTAGTGAAGGTAGACCACTAGAGACCGACAGGGATGTTACAGCCATTAGAAATTCTCGTGTGGAAATAGCAGAGTATCTCCATGGATTTTTCGCTGGATTACCATTATCACAGCGAGGTCAAGATTATATATGAGTGATGGTGGATCGGTTGACCAAGGTGGATCATTTTCTTCCAATTCGTACTGATTTTGAGATAAAACAGTATACACAGTTAATTGTCACCGAGATAATACGAATACATGGGGTCCCTCTTAATATTGTGTTCGATCGAGATAAATTCTTTATATCCCATTTATGGTAGAGTTTCCCGGAGGTGATTCGGGAAAATTTACGATTGAGTACAACATATCACCCGTAGACAGATGAGCAGACTGAGAGGGTTAATCATATGCTTGAGGGTTAATCAGAATAATATCTTTCTTTGGTGGAGTTTGCATATAATAATTTTGAGGGTTAATCAGAACAATATCTTTCTTTTGTGGATTTTGTGTATAATAATTCCTACCAATTTACATCAGCATGGCACCATTCGAGGCACTATATGTTTGGCCTTATCATTCGCCTACTTGCGGGTTAGAGGTCGAGGACAATTGACTACTGGGGCCAAAGATGATTTAGGATACCACTGTAAAGATTGAGTTGATTCGAAGACACATCCAGATATCTCAAGATTGGAAGAAGATTTAAGCAGATGCAAACAGGAGACATATTGAGCTTGAGGTTGGAGACCAGGTATTGCTGCGAGTGTCTCCTATGAAATGAGTGATGGGATTTGGAAGGAAAGGAAAATTGATACCGAGGTATGTGGGACCATTTTCAATTAGTAAGAGGGTGGGACCAGTGGCTTATAGATTGAGATTACCAGAACATCTTTAGAAGATTCACGACGTGTTTCACATGTCATCTATGAAGAGATACCAGTGGAGTGAGAGAGCTTTTTAGCATCTTCAACTAGAGGAGATCGACATGAGAGACCAATGGAAATACTTGATCATAGTGAGTGTAAACGGTGGTAAAAGGTCGTACCTTAGGTTAAATTTAAGTGGGGGAACCATCATATAGATGAGTCGACTTAGGAGCAGGAGGATGACATACGTAAGCAGTAGTGATAGTTATTTACGGCAAGTATGTCAGAATTTCGAGGACAAAATTCCCTTATAAGGGGGGAAGTATGTAACAACCCGAACTTTTATAGAATTAAAAATGAATTAATTCGGTTAATCATTTAAATTACACGTGGGACGTAATTTAATAAAAATTAAATATGATGGGTTGATTAAATTATTAATCAGAGATAAGTGATTAATGTTTATTGAATAAAATTACTAACTGAATAGTAATTACATAATTGATGTCACACCGAGTGATGGTCACATGACAATATGATATCTTAATCGAATGTCGTAAGTGGACTAAATAAGGTAGGGATAGAAAATAAATAACGGGTAGCTCATATGATGATTTTGAGGTTACAGTTGAGTCCGGAAGGGTCAAAACAGTCAAAAGAGTATACCCGGATGTGTAGTTTGGGTTTGTAGACAATTTTAGACATAATTGACAACCCGAGAGGGCATTTTAGTCATTTTATATCTTAGGGTTAAAGGAATTTTGAGTATTATATATAGTTTTGGTGATGTGAGGCTAGGGTAAAGATATTAGAAAATTAGTGGAGGCTAGTCGAGGGGAGAGGAAGAGTTTTCTTGGAGCTCAACAAAGGGTTTTGAAGAATCAACCTCAGTTTAGCATCACAACCACTCTTGGAGGAAGTACTAAAAGAGAAGCTTCATCAAAGAGGATCAAATCAGACCACTTTAATATAAGGCAAGTATTTATCTTACAATTTTTTATGAGTTATAATATCCATGTAGAGTAGGGGATTTGAATTTAGTAAAATTGATGATATTTTGTGATTTGATGAATATAAATCATCATTGGGAATATTATTGCATGTAGAATGAATTCACTTGTATAAAAAAAATGAAATTCTAAGTTATGAGATTTAGATCGTGGGCCCCTTCATCTAGATACAAATGCAATAACATCATTCTAGGGATTGAACTGTAGAACAACTTGTTGAATTTGAGAAGTCTCTGAAATTGGGTAAACTAGGAATCATTTAAAACTTAAATCGCCATCTTAAAAACCATTTTGCACTATTTTCATTCCAAAAATGGATATTCTGTCCACGATGCCTCGTAGAAAATCTTATTTTTTGCATTTTGTTCCCAGACGTGTCTCAAAAAAGGCTCCAAAATGCATCAAAACCTCATTTTAAAATTATGAGCAGATTCATGGAGCAAATTTTAAGAAATGCTATTTTTTATTTGTTATTCTGTCGAAGGTTGTCTCAATTGATTGATTGTGATTGTTTCTCTATACTTGGATGATGAACTACGAGGTTATTTTAAAATATTTTGAACCACAAGAAGGTGTGTCATTCGAATGATATTGGTGTCTCATTTGAACGACCCTAAGTTTTAGGTCTCGGAGATAGATCTTTTTGTTGCGAACGCATAGCCGTTAGTTTTGTATTTTAAACTAGTGATATATAGTAAGGGGATAGGACCCTTAGATTAATGAGAGATAATCAAAATTATGTGAAATGGAAGTTTACTTTAAAATTATGGTACGTTGAATATACTAGTGAAATATATACTACGTATGAGTTGATGAAATTAGGTTGTGTATATACCTGTAGATATGATTTGATTATGTGTGTTAACATACCTACGCTGCCTGCTATTAGGAGGTTTACGCACAGAGGGCGATCCCACCGTGACGATTCCGTGAGGTCTGGATTAGTGCCCCAGATCATGGAACTTAGGGAGATCCACTATGTGTCGTGTATTAGTAGGATTAACATGTCGTTTGGGTACGTTAGGTATGTGCATATACCAAAGGCTTATAACCATGTTTGTTAATGCAAAAAACTGGACCGAATCCCATTTTTATGATCACAGATAAATAGATGAAAGCAATCCAATCAAGCACATGAGAAACAAAGATTTTTAAAGTGGTTCGGCTATGAATAAAGCCTACGTCCACTGTTATTTTATTCCCAGGGGTTTACAATAGCACAATGTGGTGTAGAGAGAGAAAAAGGTGTGGATCTTGTGTATGATGTCTCTTGGTTCTCCCGGATCACTCTCCTTTTGGCTAAGGGGATACATGTATTTATAGTGATGGGAGATAAAGAGATTCATTGTATGTAGACATTTATGTCTACATTCAACGAATCTTATTGTTGAATTGCTTGGTATGCTATGTGTTGTCATCTATTAATACAGTATAAATGTACATTAAGGCTCATTAAATGTGTTGTCATCTTCATTAATGCACATTAAATGCATAGTTATCCTTTGATCTTCCAGGTTGGTATGCCAACCAACTCTCTTCGGGTGCCGACTAACTCTCCTCGGGTGCCAACTAATACTCCTCGGGTGCCAACTAATTTTCCTCGGGTATTGACCAACTCTTCTCGGGTGCCGACTAATACTCCTCGGGTGTCTACCAACTCTCCTTGAATGTAGAATATTTCCACGTAGGATGACATGTGTCCTTTTCTGATTGGTCCTCGTAGATGGATAATATTTGCGTTAACAGAATCCCCCAATGCTCCATGTTTGATGGTTTACTTGAAAGGATGGAGTATTTATTCTGCAGTGTTGCTCGGTGCTTGTGAAATTCTTGATCTACCTTCTTGATTTGTTCAACATAAAGTGCATTATCTCCTGAACGACATATGATGCAGGCTGATCGATGGTTGCTAATCTTTCTTTTGAGGAACTTCATGTGCTATGTATCACCCCTGGGAATTTGGATGCAGCCATGCCATAGTATGCAGCTTGTAGCTTGTCATAATCTTCAAGTATGTTGATTGGTTTGCTATCCGACCAACTGCCTCCTGTGCCGAGCAACTGAGTGCTAACCTCACGTGCTTAATTATTCCTTTTTTATGATCCTTTGAATACTTTGTCGAGTAACATACTAGCTTTTGAACCCAACTCTTCAATCTGATTAGTACCAAGCTAGTGGTGGACTTCGAAACATTTTTATACAACTTCTTCTTTAATGTTGGTCGGGACAGTAGTAAAGATCTCAGTGTTGTAGATGCTGAATTTGACTTTTGAACTTCAATAGTATGTGCATAATAACTCCTAAATATGCCTCCTGAACTTCTGAATGCGCTTCCTGAACTTCTGAATCCGCCTCCTGAATTTCAATAGCATATGCATAATAACTCCTGAGTATGCCTCCTGAACTTCAATAGCCTCCTGAACTTCAATAGCATGTGCATAATAACTCCTGAGTATGCCTCATGAACTTCAATAGCCTCCTGAACTTCATAAGCAAAATTAGCTCCTGAGCAAGAAAAATAACTTCTGAATGATAATTAGTTGGGGCTGAATCTGATGCTCGACTGCATGATGTTATAAGAATGTGCCACCGAATGAACAAATGTATCTGTAATAGAATCCCCCAAGTGTGGAATGTGAACTTTGAATGCTTTTTACTTGATCGCTTTCACATACTCATACTTTGTTTCCGACCAACTGTAGTTGACAACTTCTTATTTCCGACCAACCTAAGTTGACATTTTTGGGAATAGATTTACTTCCTAACCAACATAAGTTGGCATTTTTAGGAATATATAGTTTTACTTCCCGGAGGAATACAAGTTTTACTTCCCGGAGGAATACAAGTTTTACTTCCCGGAGGAATACAAGTAGCTTTACTTCCCGGAGGAATACAAGTTTTACTTCCCGGAGGAATACAAGTAGCTTTACTTCCCGGAGGAATACAAGTAGCTTTACTTCCCGGAGGAATATAAGTAGCTTTACTTCTCGGAGGAATACAAGTAGCTTTACTTCCCGGAGGAATACAAGTTTTACATCCCGGAGGAATACATTTTTGATGATTGAGACTTCCTCGGAGCTGACCAATAGATTGTTGGGAATAGAATAAGATATAATAAATGTTGGAGACCTCCTCGGTGCTGACAAACAGATTGTTGGGAATAAAATATAATAAATGTTGGATACCTCCTCGGAGCTGAACAACAGATTGTTGGGAATAAGATATAATACATGATGGAGACCTCCTCGGCGCTGACCAACAGATTGTTGGGAATAAGATATAATAAATGCTGGAGACCTCCTCGGCGCTGAATATATGATTATAAATATTTGTCGAGCTCCATGCTGAAATAAGAATAGAATATGCATCCAAATAGATATAAAGAATAATAATAAAGTGCCTCGTTGATCTGTCGAGATAGAATTATATAATGCCGAACAAGAATAAGATCTTACAGAACATAATAATATGGCCGAGAACGTTGTCAGACCTGAATATAAATAAGAATTATCCGACCAACTATCCGTTGGGGGTGAAACACAAAGAATGTTGTAATTCTCCTTAAAGCTGAATAAGTATCTTGTCGAGGAACAATTGCATAATGCCAAATAAGAATAATATTTTCCAGAACATAAGAATATGGCTGAGAACTTTGCTTGGCCTGCATATAAATAAGAATTACCCCGACCAACTTTCCGTTGGGGGTGACATATAATAAATGTTATAGTTCTCCTTGGAGCTGAATATGATAATAAGTGTCTCGCCGAGTTCCATGTTGAGATGAATATAGAATATGAATCCCAAGGGATATATAGAATAATTTGTGCTTGAGCCGATATCTGGGCCTGAATATAAATAAGAATTTCCCCGACCAACTATCAGTTGGGGGTGATATATAATAACTGTTGTAGCTTTTCCTTGGAGCTGAATATGATAATAAGTATTTCGCCGAGCTCCATGAAGAGATGCATATAGAATATGAATCCGAACGGATATATAGAATAATTCGTGCTTGAACACAAATCAAAGCAATAATAAAATATAGAGTTCCTTCCTGAGGTGAAATTTCATAATGCTGAGCAATGATAATAGTTTCCAGATTGTTTTCGAGCATTCGTCGGCGTTGAGTCTTGTACCTGTAAAACTTAATATCTTGCACTACCATTTGTGTAGGCTGAATTGATTAGTCGTGAGAATAATTTACTCATCCAATCAATATATGATATGTATATGCTTGAGAAATAAAAATATTAATTTCAAAAAATGAAATAATATATGTTGTCTGATATGTCGAGGTAAAATTGCCTGATGTCGAGAAATAGTAGTTTCCAGAGGTTTAAGATTGTGGCTGAGCTTTCGTCAGGATTGAATCTCGTCCCTATGAAATTTTAATAGGCTGCCCGAGCACCCGTCGAGACTAGAGAAAATAATTATTATCGTGGGAATAATTATTCAGCCAAACAATATGTGATGTGTATCAGCATAAAATAATAAAAATTTCAAAATATGAAATAATATTTTTATGCCAAATGTGTGTGAGATGGACAAATTTTTATCAGATATGCATCATAAAATAAGACGTAGAGTTTTTTGTAAAGTTATTTAATCTCCAACAACTAATCAGGTATAAGTTGATGTTTGAAAATTATTTATCACTTGGTTTTAAAAATATTTTTGGGGTGATCACAAGTTAAAAAAGACTTAAGCCCCCTGTTTGTCCCCGAGCTGAACTCGTGTTTAAAGAAATATCTGGGGTGCTTCGCATTTTTTAATACCCCAAGATTCTACTACTGTCGACAAACGACATGGATGTTGCCGACCAACATTTAAGGATATCTCAAGTTATAGAATATATGGTGCCGACCAAGAAGCAAATGGTCCCCGACCAGCTGAGCAATTTCGCCGATAAATAAAAATGGTGTATTGACAACACCGAACAACATTATATGTCACCGACCATTGATAGCACCGAACAACATTAGATGTCACCGACCAAAAAGTGGATGGTTGGATAGTTGTCGACCAGTAAATTGAACCCTCCGAACAAGACTGAGATATCGCCGATCAAGAAGTAGATGATCGTCGACCTGCAATTGGTTCCATCGAGCTACAATAAGAGTCTCTAACCAACAATAAGATTCCTCGTAGTTGGATAAAATTATTTCAATGTTGCTGATGGATCTTCACATCTTTTCTTCGACAAACAAAAATGGTCTTGTTAAGCTTCCCTTTAATAAAAGATGTCCCAAGATGATACCGACCAACAATATGGATGGATGACCAGAATATCTCGAATCCTTAGATTAGAAAAATAACATTCGATGTAAAATTTAAGCATTAAGAATGTTCATTAAATGAATAATTATCTAATCCACTATATCGTGTGATTCCGATAAAGAAACTCCATGATGTGATGAACGAGGGGCCAACATATCAAATTTGTGCCCAGAGTCTTGATATGGTCATGATTTGTTTTACTGATCCTCTTTTACAAGAGGTGGGTAATGATTTTTTAGGTGAGAGAAAATTATTTTTTATATTGATCCTCTCCTATTCCCTATTTGGAGAGATAAAAATATGTTGAATGATCGAAGTTATTACCAAATTTATATAAAAAATTAGTCAATGAGACTTTATTGACATAGATGGAAGATAAACCAAATTAAGTATATTGTTCATAAAAATGAATGCAAAGAGACTCAAACTTGAAGAGAGATAAAGTATATCTGGGTTATGATTTCCATGAGAAAACTTTTTATTGTATTTAACCTTTTCCCATTCTCTGATTAAAAATATAATGGGAATTTGAATAGTCATCAAAAATCTTTCAGAAATTATTTCAAAATCAACAATGAAAATTATCAAATCTTATCATTGTCATATATATTGGTATATGTAATCATTTAAAATATTTATTCCATGATATAAAATTTGAAACTTGAGAATCAAGCAAAAAGTTATGATTTATGAAATCCACTATTTTTCAGATTTCTAAATAAGAATGAATTTAACAGTTATGATTTCAAAATCTTGATATGCAACATTTTGCAGATAAAAATTGGACATAAAAATCATGATTGAATCAAAAGATGTATCTATAATTGATTATACGTAGAGAAAATAAAAACTTAGCTTTTGATGGAGAACAATGTTTATAACACGTTTCCATAGACGGCGCCAATCTGTTGATGACTAGAAATAGCATCCATGTTATCTTAGCGGCATCAACAACAGATAAAAATGAATGTATGTAGATGATGATTGAAGATGAAATGGTGATCACATCAAACACATAAGAGACAAAGGTTTTTCAAAATGGTTCGGCTATGAATAAAGCCTACGTCCACTGTTACTTTATTCCCAGGGGTTTACAATGGCACAATATGGTGTAGAGAAAGAAAGGTTGCGTATCTTGTGAATGGTGTCTCTCAATGGTCTCTCAATTGTTTTTCCCTCCTCCCTTTTGGCTAAGGGAATACATGTATTTATAGTGATGGGAGATAAAGAGATACAATGTCTATATACATTCAGACATTATGTCTAAATACAATGAATCTAATTGCTGGCCTTCTATGATGGTTGATCTTCCTTGAATTGCTTGGTATGCTATGCGTTGTCATCTATTAATACAATATAAATGTACATTAAGGCTCATTAAATGCGTTGTCATTTTCATTTATTCACATTAAATGCATAGTTATCCTTTGATCTTCCTGGTTGGTATGCCGACCAACTCTCCTCGGGTGCCGACTAACTCTCCTCGGGTGCCGACCAACTCTCCTCGGGTGCCAACTAATTTTCCTCGGGTATTGACCAACTCTCCTCGGGTGCCGACCAACTCTCCTCGGATGTCGAATATTGCCACGTAGCATGACATGTGTCCTTTTCTGATTGGTCCTCGTAGATGGAGAATTTTTGCGTTAACAATGTTCGCCTCCATTGTTATATTGATTTACTTTCGGTTCGAGGAAACATGTCGAACCAATAGTCCTTTATTGAGTACAAGAGGTACGTTGCCTTGATAGCAGAGTATGCCGGCATCATGAGGGACCATTTCGGGGATGCTATATGTGTGTATATATTGTACGTGTGATGAATATATATACCCGTGTAATATACATACTTATGTGAAATAGTAGAATTGATAGATGATGAATATGTAAAAATGAAATTAAATAGTGAAATTCAAATAAGTGGCTCAATAATAAAATGAGAATAAATAATTTATCACTGAAACCGTAGTACCGTATAGTATGGGGATATACGTGAGAATTAGACTTATTGAGAGTAGTCATATACCTTAGCTAGTTGGGCAAGGAATACTAGTTAGTTAGAATACATTAGGCGTGCACATTAGTGGAGAGGTAAGAATCTCAAGTGAGTGTACGTGAATAATACATGTGTAATAAATAACTAATTTAATTTGTGATTTAAACACTTGATAAATATTTTCAAAATGTTTTACTTGGGCTCTGACCGGTGTCTAAATATTTTAGGTGTCCAACCACAGGGATACCCAACTTAGAGATCCAATCCAGTAACACTTAGTTGCATCAGTGTGGAGGCTTTTAGGACATTTTTTAGACGATTCAACTCGTTCTTTCTAGATACAAGATTTCATTATCAGTTCATCTGGGCATGTTGTCTTCAGATTATTTATTTATTTCAATTATGCATCAGACAATCAGACTTTATTTACTTATTTCAAAATGTGGTTGGGTTGTTTTATTTAGAGAACAGGTGGTTTATTCAGTCTCCTTTAATTAATTACGTATATCTGTCGTGAGATTGTTCAAATTTGTTTTATATGTGATTTGTTAATTAATATCAATTATTATTGTATGTGTTAATAATAAAAGATAAAATTGGAACCAACTTAATTTGGCAGGTGTTAGTAAATACAAAGTTTTTCGGCAGTGATGCAAAGAATGAAACCATTTATGATACTGATTTAATTTAGTAATGGACTAATGACCCATGATTAAAATAGGCAAGGTGTCACTACATTGAGTTCATCATGCATTTAAAGAAGTTATAGGTAAAAGTGAAGATGTGAAGAAACAACTTGGACAAGAGCAACGTGAAGATGATTTTAGAAGAGGCACTAACGCAGGGAGGCTCAGTATTTAGGCAATACCTTTCTAATCTAGTTTACTTATGTCTTGTTGCATAGTTGTAAATTGTTCCTATTTTGATTTGTTTAGTGGAATAGATTAGTTTGATCCTAGTAAGGATCCGTGTTTTTTCCACATAAAATAAATACATGCATGTTGTAATTTTTTGTCTAAACACCCAACAGAAAAAAGTTGGATTAAGAACTAGAAAGTCGCCTAATAAATTTGAATTAGTTATTTTTTGTTCAATAACCTAGTTTAATCAAGATAATAATTTGGACTTTAATTAACTAGTCAAACCTAATATATTTTGTCACCTAGTTAACAATTTAAGTAAAAGTTTAAATCGGTCCTGCTTGAGTCTTCTTCACAGACTCGTAGGTATGATGAGTTTATTCAATTTCAATTTACTTCAGCATTAGAGTCATTACCGCTTTATGAAATATTTTAGAGTCAACTCAGGAAAAAAATAGCTATTTTAAAAGTTGTCCTTCTATCTGATGTTTGTTTTTCAATTCCCCAAAGATTTCTGTTTGGATCTTTCCTCTAAAATAGCTAACTTTTGGTGAAACAAGGGCAAAGATATAAAGAGAATACATTAGAAAGCTTGGGTGGATGTTTATGATACTGGAGTGTGTGTGGGGCTTGGGTTTAAGGATTTTAATAGACACAACCATGATCTTTCAGACAAGAAGTCTTGGGGTCTCATTGGAAATCCTAATTCTCTTAGGGGAAAAAATTCTTAAGATGATCTATTTTCCTAACTGTTCCTTTTGGGAGGTGCCCAATTCTAGGAGTGGCACTTGAATTTGGAATATCATTTTTTTAGTAGGGAGGTCCTTAAAGATCAAATTGTTTGGAAATAGGGCAATGATAATGATATCAATATTTAGTATGCTAAATGGATTAATGAGACTTTGCACCCCTCTTATCCCTACTGATTGGAAAGTGGTGACTGGCCTTATTATAAACCATTTTCATTTCTCTTGGAACTTTAACCTCATTACTAACCTTTTTGCCCACCATTACAACCTTTATTGGGGATATCCCCCTGATCTCCCCCGTAATAGATACTCATTCCTTTAGCCTCATACTTTAGATGTCGTCCTAATCGTTTCGTCCTCAGTACACCAAAATGCATAATATACTATTTTTTATTAGTAACAATATTTTACCATTACTACTCACGATAAATTACCATCAGTAATCTAATATATCCGCTACTAATTTTAGTTCAATACCTTAAAAGTGAATTGTAAAAGAGAAAAAATAATCTTTTCCCTCCCAACCATAAAGGAAAGCCTTGACTCTTCCTACACATTATCCATGGTTTCTCGTAAACACCAAACAAAAATCCCAAACACAAGGTTCTCCTCCTCCATTCAATCTCTGCGCAAGATATTATCCCCCTCCTCTATTCAATCTCTGTGAACTTCTTATCAGTTAACATCATCAGCTTCCCTCTATATTTACTCTACAATTGGGCCTCTCGATTTCTCCTCCAAAAGGGATTTCATGATTCTATGCTTTATGTTTTCATTCGATGCTTCCAACCCACAATTGCCATCCATGATCTCTCAACCTTTATTATAACCTCTCGCCACTCGCCTCCCTCCACACCTCTCTCTAAAACACAACCCATTTGGAGTTTCAAACACTTTCAATAACAGGTATATTTTTTTTATCCCATCTTTTTTATTTCTAAACTTGTGTTCATTTTGATGAGGTTTTTTTTTTCCTTTGTTTATGTCATTGAACTATTGACCTCAATATTATGGCTTGATCATAAAATTTCCCTAGGGTTTGAATTACCACAATTATATGTATCGTTTGATTCTATATATCAATTTAACTTCAAATTAAAAAATCATCATGGTGACTGTTAGTAGGGCTGCAGCTAATTATGTCCATTTCCTTTTTAGTTGAATTCCCCTTAGCTATGAGGACTAAGCATGTAGCGTCTTCATTAGATATTTTTTTCTTGAAGCTAGCAATCAAATGGTAGTTCTAGGTATAATTCAACAAAAACAGAGTATGGTCGTTACCATTTCAAAAGATTGGGATTACAAGGGAGTCAAATTATAGGTTTGAAAGAAGTTAAGCACGAGTTTAAAGGTTCAGGCTGCTCTAGTTATCCACAAATCAAGCTCGGTGGGATAAACATAACTAAATAGGAGAGTCTTTCAGATCACATGCTTATTTATTGAAAGACGAGTAATGTTCTATTTTGACTTTTTGTCATGGATGGACGTCCTTCATCATATTTGATCCATTTCAAAAAAATTATATTTTCTATAATTTGATTTGATTTTAATGTTTTGTAAGACAATAGTGTAGATTGGGTGAAGTACCGTATCTAGCATATTTTATACCTGAGCAACATTGTTGCACTTACGTATTCATCTCTTTACGGAATCAAAGCCAGTGTAGCTCGAGGGTCCATACGATTCTCCCGAAAGAACTCAATTTTTAGGGTTTTGGTGGTCGAGGGGTGCCAAATTGGGCTAACCGCCTTTAAACTTGAATATATCATATAAAGCTCATAATGTAACACAAGAATCTTCTTATCATTATGAAACTTTTGATGAAGCTCTGGGAAATAGGTGGGGAAGAAGAGTTAAAATTTCTCTCCTAATACTTTCCCCCTAAAATTATTCTCCTCTCAAATGAGGAGGAACCCTCCTTTCATAGCTAAAATATTCAAAGTGGGCTTCGAACCTGTCGTCTTTTCTATAGAACCAAGTGTACAAATATTTATGGTGCCACTTGTTATAATATTTGTGTTGGTATCTCAAATAGTTTTTTAAATCGCTATTAGAGTATTGTCTAGTTTAATCCGTCGAACTTGGAGTATACACGATATATTAGTTGCGTATAATAATATCTCAGTCCATGTAACACCCGAATTCTAGTAAAGCTTGATAAATCATTAATCCTCGTTTGGTTAAATCAGTCCTATAGCAACTACTAAAAGTTACAAATAATATAAACCTTTTTTATAACCTCAAAGTTGTACTTTATCAATAAAGATTTAAAATGACAAGTGATAAAAATTGTAGGCAGTGCATATGTCTCATGCCTATAATAATGAAGCATTTATTAGTCATCACATCTATCAATAGTTATCTACAACTGGGCCCTTATTTAATGTTATGTGTACTTATATATTCAAGAAGTGAGCAATATAACTTTTTCTCATTCTTAACATATATGGGGTGCCCGTAAAATATTCAAATATAGGAACCAATCCAACCGAGGTGTATTGGGTTACTAAATTATTCCAATTATAGGGGATTTACCAATATGTATAATAGAATTTAAAATATTTATTCATGAATATCTTAAAGTTTAAACCTTTATGTATTATGCTTAATACGCTTGTTGCATCCTTTAATGGTCATATTTTTGAAGGCAAGGATATGATTGTGTACTGCCATATAAAGTAATGGATAAATGAATCTATCTCGATAAATTTTTCACGCCAGCATGTGTATGTAAATCTTGAGTTTGATGTAAGGCTAAAGAGAGTAGGAAGAGATAAATTTCGATTTCCTAATCTGAAATAATGTGAGTTGAATATATTCCCCATAAATGATGAAGCATAAAGCCTCTCTCTAAAACCTTGTCCCCGTCTTCACCGAGTTCTCCATGCACAAATGAGGCATTACGTAATGAGAATCATGAATACATCCTCAGCAGAGTCTCCAAATGTAATAAAGTAGTGAAGATTTAGGGAAGTACCGCATCAAACATATTTTAGACGTGAGCAACGTTGTTGCACATACGTATCCGTCTCTTTATGAAATTAAAGTCAACATAGTTTTTGGATTTGTATGATTCACCAAAAAGGACTCGTAATGTAACTCAAGAATCCGGTTATCACTTTGAAACTTGTGATGAAGGTATGGGAAATTTGTGGGGAAGAAGAAATATAGTTTCTCTCCTAAAACTCCCCCCCCCCCCCCCCCCCAAATCATCCTCCTCTCAAAAGAGGAGAAACCCAACTTTTATAGCCAAACTATCCCGAGTGGGACTCGCACATGTCATCTTTTCTATGGAACCAATTGTCCAAATTTTTATGGAGTCACTTGTCATAATATCAATGGTGATATCTCAAATAATTTGCTTAAATTGTTACCAGAGAATCGTTAATCCATCAAACTCGTAGTATACGCGATATATTAGTCACGTGTAATAATATCTCACGCCATATAGTGCCTGGGTTTTAGTAAAGCTTGATAAATCATTAATCCTCATTTTATCAAATCTGTGGGGGTTATTTATTGAAGCCCATTCCACATGTTTAATAGGTTTGCATGTATTTGTGATGGCATAACAACAGTATAGCTGTTAGTGTGAGTTGAGACCTTCTAAATACCAATATATCTTAGAGATCATCCATATGTAGATAATATAAAAATTAATTGTATTAAATTTATCCAACTTACATGCCTTGGGTAGTCCTTGATAAAACATTTACCCTCATCCCCACCCATCGGTATTTTTTTACTATTTTTCATCAATGACTTAACTATAATTAAAGTAACCATTCGATGGGAATTTGAATTCAAATTAGGCTAATGTCAAAACAATCCTTTTAAATCATTATTTATCAGCATTGTTAATCATAGGCGTAAATTTTCCCAATCCACAATTGTGGAATCTCATCATGGTTGGGGTTTTTTGGGGTGAGGATAGTATTGGTTTCATTGACGTGTCTAAACATATTCCTAAATTGTAAAAACTAATTGACAACATTAAACAGATCCCATTTAATATCCTCCCAAAAAGTTTGATAGAAGAATCTAGACATACCATAGGGTCCAGTGATTTGGAAGGCCCAATAACGAAGACAACATGATTCGCCTCCACGATAAAAATAAGAGCATTTGGGAGACATTTATAGAATCGGTAATAAGGAAAGGGATGACAGAAGTTACCATTAAGTTGTCTTTAGGAGCACATGAGGCAAACAAATTGGAGTAGAAGAGATTAGCCAACTCTTCGATATTATAAGCACCCTTCACCCACATACCTTCCTCATTTTTAAGACTAGCAACATGGTTCATCTGTCTTCGTTAGATAATAGTGGCATGGAATTTTTTTTATTCTTTTCAGAGCATTTTTTTATTTCCCAATGATAACTCGTTTTATTCCAAATACGGTCAATTCATACTTGAATCAGACTCAAGAATAATATGATCCAAGTGATTAAGCTTAATGAAATTAACGACGAAGAGCACAACATATGCTTCCATTAAGAGAGAAGATTTTGCACTAGGAGTAGACTTCACTTGACCATAAATGCATAACCCTTTAGAGTAGAAAACCAGACGGGCCAACTTTTGTGTTATGAATATAGGAGCCATCACAATAAAACTTCAATCATGAAATGGGGGGACTGTAATACCCCATACTTTTACGTCATTTAAATTTGTGGAGTTATTATAATTAATTCATTGGATATTACTATACATGATTGTGTGACCAATTATATTGCACGTGTTGCATTGGTAGAATAATTACTTTGCATGTTACGTGGACTACTTATATGACATGATTAGAATAATAAGTTTTGGGATTTATTGACACCTAGTTGACTAGGCTCAGGAGTGATTTAGAAGCTTGTTTAGGTGTTTTAAACATCCTAAGTTTGGCTCGGGGGATAGGTATACCCTTAGCAGAGATTTTGGACCATTTTAAAAAACATTTTGGGCTTATTTGGGGGTCCCAATTTGGGCCTTATGGGAGAGATACAAGATTAGGGAGTTTAACTATTATATAAGATTCCTTGATTAGGCTTTACATCCATTTCTAATTAAATCTAGCAGACACAAACCTTCTGGGTGAAGTTAATAGTTAGGAAAGGAGTAATGTAGAAGGATTTTTAACTTCTGAATTTTCATCTATCTTCTAGGGTAAGAGTTCTCTTGCAAAATCACTAATAATATGTTTCTTAGTTTATAAACAAGTTTCTCATACCAATTTTGGGTTTTAATTTTATTTGGAGTTTGTCTATATATGATTTTGGGATTATAATTGTTTACAAAAGTTTGAGGATAATCCTGTTTGGGAAGTAAATAATTTTGATGACATAACCCAAAATTGATATCGTATAACTAAAGAGAATGCTATTAGAATCCATGTGATAGGATCAATTTACCATTCTAAGTTAAATACATAATTTGATTGTAGAAATATGAGGATTATGAATGAGGATTATGAACATGGTTAATTACAAAAGTTATGGTTTATGATTAAATCATTTGAATTCTAGTAGCAATCATGGTTAGCTTGATTGGGAATCAATATGGATGTGTTCTTTCAAATGTTTGAGATTCATAAATATTATAATTGATTTATATAAAGCCTTAAATTTGTTAATAGAATTTAGGGAAGAAGACTAGTTGTAAAATAAGGCAAATATAGGCTTATTATCCATCCCGAATCGATTCAGCCTTAGATATGAAGAGATTCGATTCGAGAAGATTGATTTGGCTCCGGGACTTGGGTCGTGTCAGAACGAGGATAACATTCATGGGATTTATACGGGTTCATCCGAGTATGCGGAGTGAGGGGTGATTGATTTAATTGAGGATTTATGTCGTTATCCAATATGTAACAATTTTAATAATTATCTTGGGAGTTAATATTCAAGATAGAAAATTATATTTAGAGGATTATGAAATCAAGTTGAAGTAAATTGATGCATGGGAGATGCGATAGTTTATTAGTCTAATTATATATGTATTGTGTGTTTTATATATGTATTTTATGCTTATGTGAACATACCCATATTTGTGGTGAATCTATCTGTTGGGGGTTACATATGACATCGAGATCGTGTAACACGTGCTAGTTGAGATGTGCTAGGATGTAAGGGAGGTGGTTACTTTAGATCATGTGTTCAATATCACCGATTTGTGATTAGAGAAGTAGGATTACCAAATCCATCCACATAGAAGGGGTATGGGATTTAGATGGTGTAACTGCGTAGTGATCGCCCCATTTATGTGTGTTTTGTTTAAGTCTGTTAGTTGATGAATTCCTTTAAACTTGCCGATAGAAGCATGAGGTACAAACCGAGGGTAGATGCCTTCCAGTGTTATATATATAATGTAAAGAACCTATGTAGTGTAATAAAGTAGACAATTGTTAATGGACACTATACTACATAAAATATGTTATGTGTGTTGTGATTGTATTTGTTTATGGGAGTAGTATCGTGGGGGTTAGTTCTTGTGACTGAGATCATATACGTGTAGGTGGTGATATTATGATTATTACGATGGTTGGTCGTTCATATTTAGTATAGTAGTGTGTGGACCATTCATTATGTTATGGCTTGGGTTGATATGCATATAGTATTTCACTTAGAGAAGGGGTGAGATACTTATTGCATGTGATAGCCAATGGGTGGTATGTGTTATGAATTAATTTCATTATTATCTATCGGTTTTAAAAGTTAATTATTGTAACTTTAGAGCTCTAACCGAAATTATAAAAATTATTTTTCCAAGTTTTCATATATAGGATTAGCAAGGCAGAAAGACGATCAGACTTCTTGTTTCATTTGCTTAGCGCATTCAACTATTTGATTCTAGCTTAGGTTGATACTCTTTTTCTATATGAGTCATTTACATTTAAGAGATTGTATGGGCATAAGCCTAGGATTTATTTTAGTCATTTTATGTACAGTCGCATTATACAGATGTTTATGTTAATGAGAGTTGGGACTTTTGTATTTATTCAGTTTATTATTTCATTCCTATATTGAATGTGTGGATGTTTTTATTTAAAACTTTTATTCAATGATTTGATGCCAAGAATAATATAAATTATTATATAAGGCCCATCTTCTGCATATTGTGTCTGGACACCCTTTACATAAAAAATGGGGGTTGTCACATTTGGTATTAGTTCATCCAAGTTCTAGTGTCCTCAGGATCTATGTTGTGCTTGTTACGTTCTACGTTACGTTCTTCGATATATAGATCCCTATGTTTAGGAATCATTGTACTCTTTAAAATCTTTTGCTAATATGAATCTTCTTGCTTTTAGGTTGCAAATGCTAGACGAGGTAAACAATGAGATGCTACCAATGAGGTTGCATAGGATAGGGCTCAATAAGAGCCGTAACCACACTCACAGTCACCACCAATAGCT
The DNA here is from genome assembly GCA_949130495.1 of Sambucus nigra. NCBI lineage: Eukaryota > Viridiplantae > Streptophyta > Magnoliopsida > Dipsacales > Adoxaceae > Sambucus > Sambucus nigra. The sequence continues at coordinate 98,629,464 of OX422224.1, read as the reverse complement.
ATAACAACTAACATAGCTACTATTATTACTAAGAAAATCTTTGCAGTATGGATGCCATGATTCAACACTTCTAACCATAATAGCAGCCATCAACACTACCCTCGCAGTAAGTGGTGCTACATGTTTAATGGTAGGGCTCCATTTAGGAGAAATAGAGGGAGGCATTTACTAAGGAACACACATCGGAGTTTGTTGGGAGTACATATAGTTTAGTAGCAAGTCAATGGAAGAAATGAATCTGGAGGCACTTGAGGATAGTGGAGTGCACATATGTGCACAAACAAATACTAGCTTCATTCAGACTTATAAGAGCAGCCCTACAATGGTGGGAGTCAGTCACCACACCAGAGGAATGATACAGGAAGACTACTGATGAGTTTTGGGTTAAGTATGATAGGAACTATTTTCCACCCATAATGAAGTAAGAGACGAGGAGACGGTTCATGGATTTGAAGCACGAGAACCGCATTATAGCAGAATATGATAAAGAATTCATAACATTTCCACTGTTTATAGCAAATGAGGTGAACACCGAGGAGAAGAAAATGGAGAGATTTGCGATGGGGTTGGCTTGGCACATCAGGAAGTCCTTATTGGGTAACCTGAATTTTACCACCTATACTCAGATGGTGAATTCCTCTATATTGCATTGTTAGGATCACTGATCATTCTATAAGAGTAAGGGTGAGAAGATGGCCAATTTAAATTTGTCGAGCCAGTGGGGCAAGACAGGTGGGAATAGTAATTAGGGAGTCTAGCATTTTAAGGCATCCCAGACAAGAGATTATTATAAGAAGAACATGGGTTTTACTGATTAGAACAAGAAGGGCCATCAGGGACAGGGCCAGTAGCTGAGAGGCCATCAAGAAAGTGGCTAGCATGGTCAACACAGACATCATCAAGTTAGGCATCATTTTAATGAAAACTATTACATCCACGGAGAGAGGGTCATCTATTGAAGAAATGGCCCCAGGGAAATCATGGACAATCGGAGCAGGGAGGTCAGCATGGGTATCAGGTTCCTCAAGGGTAGCACTAACAATTTCAAGCCCTTCTAGTTATCATGGTGGTAACACTACCATCACCACCCGCCCCACCTCAAGGGAAACAAAAGCAATTGCAGTATGGGCATGTGTATCACGTTGAACCGAACGATGAACCAACACCAACACCAACAACAACACCAAAAGTGGAGTGTATATTCCCTATTTTTGGCTATATAGGGTGTATTTTGTTCGATACTAGTGCATCACAATAATTTGTTAGTACTAATTTTTATCGATCATCGGGGATAGCAGACTTAGCGTTTGATATAGTACTTCACATAGAATCACCCATTGGTAAAGGGGCAGCTATACATTCTGTGTGGAGAGGTATAGGGATAGATGTTGAGATACTTAGGTTCGTGGTAGATTTACTTGTTCTAGATATGTTAGAGTATGATGTTATTTTTCGTATAGATTGGTTAGATACTTATCGAGCTTGTGTGGATTGTTATTGGAGGACCTTCATCTTTTCTATTCCAAGGCACGTAATGTATTTGGTTGCGATGCAGCGCCTCAAGGGAGGGGTGAACACGCATTTATACAACATTGACGAGGAGACTTCGAAGGATGTTGTTATTTTTTTAGATTCTATTCCAGTCGCTAGGGAGTTCTCAGATGTGCTTTGAGATATTTTAGAGTTACAATTGATTAGACAAATTGAGTTTGCGATCGACTTGATTTCGGGTACAAGACCCATTGCGCGTGAACTATATCGCATGGCTTCTTTAGAGATGAGATAACTTAGGGATCAGATTCTACACACTTATGCCATGGGCTCATTTAGAAGAGTACTTCACTTTGGGTTGCTTCAGTCCTTTTTATAAAGAAGAAGGATGGATAGTTAACATTGCACATCGATTATAGAGAGTTGAACAAGGTCACTATACAGAACAAGTAAGCATTTCCCCGTATTGGTGATATTTTTAACCAATTGAGGGGTAATTCACACTTTTTTAATATTGATTTCAAGTTAGGGTACCATCGGTTGAGCACTAGGGATTAGGATGTTTTGAATATAGCCTTTTTAACGAGATATGGGTCCAATGAGTTCATGGTTATGACATTCGGTCTAAGAAATGCGTCAATAGTATTTATTAATTTAATGAATGAGGTGTTCAGGGACTTCTTATATCAGTTTGTCATCGTGTTCATAAATTATATATTTATTTATTCATAGACCGCATATGAGCACGACCAACACATGGGAATAGTCTTACTTACATTGTGTGACCATCAGCTTTATGTTAAGTTTGAGAAATAAAATTTTACTAGAAGAAGGTTCAGTTCCTGGGCCATGTTGTATCTGAGGTGGGGATATCAGTTGATCTGAGAAAGGTTTCAGTGGTGATGGAATGAGCACAACCCACTACTCCTAGAGAGGTGCGCAATTTTCGGGGTTTGGCAGGGTACTACCGTCGATTCATTCATGGGTTCTCGAAGATAGTCGGACCTCTAATGCATTTGATGCCGAGGGTTATATAATTTTTTTGGGATGATGCATGTTGACAGATAAAAATGAAGGTATGAAGATGATGATTGAAGATGAAATGGTGATCACATCAAACAAATAAGAGACAAAGGTTTTTTAAAGTGGTTCGGCTATGAATAAAGCCTACGTCCACTTTTATTTCATTCCCAGGGGTTTACAATGGCACAATATGGTTTAGAGAAAGAAAGGTTGCGTATCTTATGAATGGTGTCTCTCAATTGTTTTTCCCTCCTCCCTTTTGGCTAAGGGAATACATGTATTTATAGTGATGGGAGATAAAGAAATACATTATCTATATACATTCAAACATTATGTCTAAATACAATGAATCTAATTGTTGGCCTTCTATGATGGTTGGTCTTCCTTGAATTGCTTGGTATGCTATGCGTTGTCATCTATTAATACAGTATAAATGTACATTAAGGCTCATTAAATGAGTTGTCATTTTCATTAATGCACATTAAATGCATAGTTATCCTTTGATCTTCCTGGTTGGTATGCCGACCAACTCTCCTCGGGTGCCAACTATCTCTCCTCGGGTGCCGACCAACTCTCCTCGGGTGTCGACTAACTCTCATCAGGTGTCGATCAACTCTGCTCGGGTGCCGAATATTGCCATGTAGGATGACATGTGTCCTTTTCTGATTGGTCCTCGTAGATGGAGAATTTTTGCGTCAACAGAAGCCCCCAGTGCTCCATGCTCGATGGTTTACTGAAAGGATGGAGTGTTTATTCTGTGGTGTTGCTCGGTGCTAGTGAAATTCTTGATCTACCTTCTTAATTTGTTCAACATAAAGTGCACTATCTCCTGGATGACATATGATGAAGGCTGATCTATGGTTTCTAATATCTCCTTTGAGGAACTTCGTTCGTCAAGTGAACGTGTGCTATGTATCACCCCTGGGAATTTGGATGCATCCATGCAATAGTATGTAGCTTGTATCTTGTCATAATCTTCAAGTATGTTGATTGGTTTGCTAGCCGACCAACTGCCTCCTGTGCCGAGCAACTGAGTGCTAACTTCACGTTCTTGATTCTTCTGATTTATGGTCCTCTAAATACCTTGTCGAGTAACATTCTAGCTTTTGAATCCAATTCTGCAATGTACCAAGCTAGTGGTGGACTTCAAAACATTTTCATACAACTTCTTTTTCATTATTGGTCGAGATAGTAGTAGTAAAGATCTCAGTGCTGTAGATGCTGAATCTGACTCCTGAATGTGGATAATAACTCCTGACTCTGCCTCCTGAACTTCAATATGCCTCCTGAACTTCAATGTCAAAACTAATTCCTGAGCAAGAAAAACAACTCCTGAATAATGATTGGTCGGGGCCCCAGCCGTGTGAGTTTGTGGAGTTGAATTTCATGCTCGACTGCATGATGTTATGAGAATGTGCCACTGAATGAACAACTATATCTATAATAGAAGCCCCCAAGTGTGGAATATGAACTTTGAATGAAATTTATCGACCAACCGTAGTTGGATTTTATCTACCAACCGGAGTTGGATTTTATCTACCAACAGGAGTTGGATTTTATCTACCAATCGGAGTTGGATTTTATTGACCAACCGGAGTTGGATTTGGTTCCCGACCAACCAGAGTTGGTTGTAATTGATAATAAATGCTAGAGACTTTCTCGGAGCTGACCAACAAATTGTTGGGAATAAGATATAATAAATGTTGAAGACCTCCTCGGAGCTGACCAACAGATTGTTGGGAATTAGATAATATAAATGCTGGAGATCACTTCGGAGCTGACCAACAGATTGTTGGAAATAAGATATAATAAATGCTGGAGACCTCCTCGGAGCTGACCAACAGATTGTTGGGAATAAGATAATACAAATGCTGGTGATCTCTTCGGAGCTGACCAAGAGATTGTTGGGAATAAGATATAATAAATGCTGGAGACCTCCTCAACAAATTGTTGGGAATAAGATAATATAAAATATGCATAGACATAAAGAATGATTTAGAATAATAATAAACTGTCTTGCTGATCTGTCGAGGCAACATTGCATAATGCCGAATAAGAATGATATTTTCCAGAATATAAGAAAATGGCCTAGTACTTTATCGGGCCTGAATGTAGATAAGAATTACCCCGACCAACCGTCTGTTGGGGGTGAAATATAATAAAAAGGTTATAGTTCTTCCTCGGAGCTGAATATGATAATGAGTATCTCGCCGAGTTCCATGTTGAGATGAATATATAATATGAATCCCAAGGGATATATAGAATCATTTGTGCTTGAGCCGATATCTCCGAACAGTAATAAAATATATAATTCCTCGCTGATATAAAACTTCATAATTCCGAGTAATGATAATATTTTTTAGAACATAAGAATATTTTCGAGCATTCGTTGGCACTGAATCTTGTACCTGTAAAAATTAATAACTTGCCCTACCATATGTGTAGGCTGAATTGATTAGTTATCATGAGAATAATCTAGTCAATATAATGAATATATTATATGTATTTGCTCGGGCAATAAAAATATCAATTTCAAAATATGAAATAATATATGTCTAGCTGATCTGTCGAGACAAAATGGCCTCATGTCGAGCAATTATAGTTTCCAGAGGTTTAAGATTGTGGCTGAGCTTTCGTCGGGATTGAATCTCGTCCCTATGAAATTTTAATAAGCCGTTCGAGCACCTGTCGATACTAGAGAAAATAATTATTATCATGAGAATAATTATTCAGCCAAACAATATGTGATGTGTATCAGCATAAAATAATAAAAAATTCAAAATATGAAATAATATTTTGGTGCCACACGTGTATTTCGTGAGCAAATTTTGATAAAAATGCTAGGCATTTTAATTTTAAGTAAAAGATCAAATATAAATTGGTTCAGAAAATTTATTCTAAGGTAAAGCTTTGGGTTATATTTTATTTAGCTTTACAAAATTTATTTTATTAGAGAAGTGTGAATTAAGAAATAGTAGGGAGCTATGGTGATGATTTTGACTTTGTTAAAATTAATAATCTGGGAAACTAAATATCAATTTCGAAATATGAAATAATATGCCTTGTCCCAAACGTGTGTCATATGAGTAAGGCGTAAAATTTTTTTATAAAATTATTTCAACTATAGTAAAAAAAATTATACAAGTTGATTTTCCAAAGTATTTAATAATTAGTTGTGATGTATATAAAATTTTTATTATGTTAGAAAGGTATGAATTAACAAATGGTAGGAGTGAATTTGTCTTTTTAACACCATGATGATGATTTGGACAAAGTCAAAATGAGGAATCTGGGGGAACACAATTTCCACTCCTTCATTCATCCATTTGTTGTGAGCAAACTATCACCGACCAGCAATAACTATCGCCGACTAATGAGTATCATTAGATTCGTCAACCCGTGTTAGATATTGTCGACCAGAACTTCACCGACCAACAATAGGAGGTCGGGAAACACCTCCAACTTTTCAATATATGCCTCTGACCATCCATTTGATTTCGCCGACCAGCAATTGACTTTGCTGAGCAATGATAGTTGCCTCGACCAGTTATATGTAACGCCGACCAAGTATTGGTCGATCTTTGTTGTTGTGATGAGAATAATTTAGTGATCCAATCAATATATGATATGTATTTGCATAAAGCAATAAAATTTTAAAATATGAAGTAATATTTTTGTGCCACACGTGTGTCATGTGGGCATATATTTTTTATCAAATATGCAAGACATGAGGTTTGATTTGGACTTTTTGTCAAATAATTTTAATTTTAAGCAAAAGACCAAATATAAATTAGTTTGAAACTTTAATATTAAGGTAAATCTTTGAAGCATAAGGGTGTGGTACATAAAGCTTGGAAATATAAATGTGTGGTAATATAAATATGTGGTACTGTAGCAAATACAACAAAACTTTATTTTGATAAATTTAGGTCCCAACATGAGATCTGAAACCCATCACCCTGAAAGAAATCTTTATTATTTATTTTTTAACTGCCGACCAACAATGGATGTTGATGACCAGGAGTATGCTCATTGGTCACCGACCAACATAAGACATCACCGACCAAGAATCAGATGGTCTCCAACCAATAAATGATGTCGACATGTGCCAAACATGTTCCTTCTGATATAGATGTAAAATAGTGAATGCCGATGAAGTTGAATTCTTTATTGTACTTGATCCAGACCAATCAACATCTCTTGACTTCTAATACATAATGGCGACCAAGAATATGTGGTCGGGATATTAGTCGACCAAGATTAATTGCTTCCGACCAGGTGCACCGATTAACAAATAAGAGCTCGGGGACCCCTCAAATTGCCACATACCAGTTATATGAGGTTGGGGAGCCTCCGACCTGTGATATATTTGCCGGTTATCTTTGTAAGTGCCGATCAAGAATTGATTTTCCCCCGACCAACTATAGATGCTCTGGAGGTGACGAAGTTAGGGTGGTGCCGACCAGTAGTCCTTGTCGCCGACCTCGGTGACTGTGTAACTGTAATATGTTGGTTTTCGACTAAGAAACATGAATTCGCCTATAGTGTCGACGAAAAAAACGAAACCTCCGACTAATAAATAGGGTTTATTGACTAAGAAAATATCTGCGAGAATAGTAATTGGTCGAGCATGGTTGTCGATCTATAAAAACGTCTCCGACCAACTATTAGGAGGTCGGGAACCTCCCTTGATGTAAATACTCGCCAATCTGCGCAAAATTTATAGGTCCGACCAATAATTGATGTCGCTAATCACCATACTCATATAATATTTGATTATGATCTGCAACAAGTGACGTAGAAACTAATCTGGTGTTGTAGCCATGCTGATCGGACAAATAATTGGGGGAAATTAACCGCCAATCTGTACCCATCTTGTGTGAGATATTGTTGATTGGCAATGAAATCATTTTCAAGCTTTGCCGACCAGCGCTGGATGTTGCTGATCCTTGACAGGTTCCATCGATTTTTCAAGAATAAACATGAGAAGACAACTAGGTTTTGAATCAGGGTATGAAATCTGATATTTTGGGAAGTTCAACTCTTCTGGTAGCACTGGTCCAATCTTTACGGATTTAATTACTTCAGGTGTCCAATATTAAAAATGCCCATTGCCATTTAGGTCTAAAATGGGTCAAATGTGATGGATTTTGCGATCCGTCATAAATCAAAGATTTAAACGTCATTTTCTATCACCATTTATGCTTATTAATTTAGGATCTTCTGAAGATCCGGTCTGGTGTGCCTAAATGAATAGGGTTAAATATATATATATTCGTACAGAAAAAGCTTTTGAGACAAAATTATCTTTTCACCTCCCACAATTATGAGAAAATTTAGATACATAGTGTTTCCATAAATTGATGCAACCCATGTTTGAAACGCATTAATGTATAATTTATCAGAATTAATAAATCGTAACAAATCAAAATTCTTAGATCTAAGAGATAACCAACAAATAGAAATCATCAGATCTAAGAGAAAATATGATCAATATCCAAGAGGAAAAAGAATGGTTTTGAATTTTTACTCCCTTGTAGAAGATGTGAAATATGTGAATCAACATATGTGAGATCTTTTTCCTTGATGTAACTCATTATATAAACGTGTTTGCCTAGAAAATTTTAAAGAAGAGTCATAGATGCTTAACGTTTATGATGAAAATTGTCTAACACTGAATATATATATATATATATATATATATATATATATATATATATATATATATATATATATATATATATATATATATATTATTTTTATGAATCAAATTGATGAGAACTTTTGAAGCAGATCTGGGTCAGAATTGTGATTATCAAGAGAGAGAAAATTGTATTTGATTTTAACTTTTCCTCATTCTCTGATTAAAAATATATTTTGAATTTGAATAGTCATCAAAGATCTTTCAAAAATTATTTCAAAATCAACAATGAAAAATATCAAATCTTATCATCATCGTATATATTGGTATATGTAATCATTTAAAATATTTATTCCGTGATATAAAATTTGAAACTTGAGAATCAAGCAAAAAGTTATGATTTATGAAATCCACTATTTTTCAGATTTCTAAATAAGAATGAATTTAACAGTTATGATTTAAAAATCACGATATGCAACATTTTGCAGATAAAAATTGGACATGAAAATCATGATTGAATCAAAAGATGTATCTATAATTGATTATACGTAGAGAAAATAAAAACTTAGCTTTTGATGGAGAACAATGCTTATAACATGTTCCCACAGACGGCGCCAATCTGTTGATGACTAGAAATATCATCCATGTTATCTTAGCGGCATCAACAACAGATAAAAATGAAGGTATGAAGATGATGATTGAAGATGAAATGGTGATCACATCAAACACATAAGAGACAAAGGTTTTTTAAAGCGGTTCGGCTATGAATAAAGCCTACGTCCACTGCTACTTTATTCCCAGGGGTTTACAATGGCACAATATGGTGTAGAGAAAGAAAGGTTGCGTATCTTGTGAATGGTGTCTCTCAATTGTCTCTCAATTGTTTTTCCCTCCTCCCTTTTGGCTAAGGGAATACATGTACTTATAGTGATGAGCGATAAAGAGATACAATGTCTATATACATTCAGACATTATGTCTAAATACAATGAATCTAATTGCTGGCCTTCTATGATGGTTGGTCTTCCTTGAATTGCTTGGTATGCTATGCGTTGTCATCAATTAATACAGTATAAATGTACATTAAGGCTCATTAAATGCGTTGTCATTTTCATTTATGCACATTAAATGCATAGTTATCCTTTGATCATCCTGGTTGGTATGCCGACCAACTCTCCTCGGGTGCTGACTATCTCTCCTCGGGTGCCGACAAACTCTCCTCAGGTGTCGACTAACTCTCCTCGGGTACCGACCAACTCTCCTCGGGTGTCGATCAACACTCCTCGGGTGCCGAATATTGCCATGTAGGATGACATGTGTCCTTTTCTGATTGGTCCTCATAGATGGAGAATTTTTGCGTCAACAATGCATATCAGCAGGCTTTTGATGGGTTGAAGGTCAAGTTGATTTCATCTCTAGTACTTGCCTTACCTCATGGGGGGAATAGACTATAAAATCTTTAACGATGCGTCCTTCCTGGGACTTGAAGGTGGATTGATGCAGGTGGAGAGGCTAATAACCTATGATTCCTTAAATATTCAGACTCACAAAGGGATTTACCCCACCCATGATCTGGAGTTGTCAATCGTAGTGTTTGCACTACACATGATTTATCTTTTGGGAGAGAAAATCCCATTGTTTACGGACCAAAAAAGTTTACAGTATTTATTCACATAAAGGGATTTGAACACGAGGCAATGTCGATGGCTTAAGTTAGTAAGGGGCTACCTGTTTGATATTATGTATGAACCGGTCGAGGAAAATGTAGTTTTAGATGCCTTGTTCATAAACTAAAAGTTGATCTAGCATCAGTATGGAAGGAGAAGCGGGTCTCTATTTGCACAGATGAAGATCGTCACACGCCTTTATGTCAATTCTTACCATCACATCTGAAATTATTATTTAGGTCATGAAGGCCCAGTTGGGAGATCCATTTTATCAAGATAAGGTCAGTCAGTTGTTAGTAGTGAGAGTAGAGCATTACTCAATTAGTCCAGATGAAGGATTAGTCCAGATGGAGCATTACTTAGTAAGATAGTAGTTCAACAGGGTAAGGAGTTAAAATGAGTGATTATGATGGAGGCGCACGGGTCATGTTTTTTGATGCACCTTGGTGGGGATATGATATACGAGGACATGAGGAGACGGTATAGGTGGGTAGGCATGAAGAAAAACATCACCATTTTCTTGTCCAAGTGTGCCACACACTAACTTGTGAAGGTGGACCATCAGAGCCCAATAGGTGTTCTACAGCCTCTTGAGACTCCAATGTGGAACTGGGAGAAAATTTCCATGGATTTTATTATGGGGTTACCTACGTCACAACGGGGACACGATGCCATATGGGTGATCTTTGATCGTTTGATAAAGGTGGCTCATTTCTTAAAAGTTGAGGCATCATATACTTCAGATAAGTATGTCAAACTTTTCCTTGCAAAGATTGTGAAGCTGCATGGGGTACCACTTTATATCGTTTCGAATATAGACAAGAAACCTGTGTCTCAATTTTGGAAAAGTTTCTAGCAGGCATTAGGGGAGGAGTTGAGGTTGAGTACCTCATATCACCCATAGATGGATGGTCAATGGAGAGGGTGAATCAAATATAATAACCCCCATTTTTCATGTAAAGGCTGTCTAGGAAAGATACGCCGAAGATGGGGCTTGTCTGTCAATTAATACCATTCTCAACACAACGTAATATACATATTGTTATTTTAAAGTCCGATAATTGGACGTTTATGGATATTTCCCTGGCAATACACAAACTCAAACCAACAATAACTAAAATAATAAATCCAATAGAAAGTAAAAATCACAACTCCAGAAAAATGTAAATAAATACATCTCGGGCTTATGCCCATAAAAATATCTCAAATGAATAACTATGATGGGAAAAGCACCCAAGATAGAGTCAGTAAATCAGAAAAGTTGCTAAGCATGAGATATCGCAAGGCTGGTACAACAACAGTCCCGCTATCCATATCTAGAAACAATTTGGGGGGGGGGGGGGGGGACATTTAAATTTGGGTCAGAGCCCGAGGTGTGCAAGAATTAACTTATTTAATTTAAGATGCAGTAATATAGTTGATGCAAAATAAATATCCCCTTCGTCACTCACATGGATTTAACACCTCACCCCTCATAAATCACACACATGTTTGGGGCGGTCCTTACGCATGATACTTGTTCATGGCCCATACTCAGGGGTGACACAGGCAAGGTCAGCGTCAACACCTACCTCCTCATAGATGGCACCTCCATGTAGTACCAATATGACCTACATAATTATGAAGCCCACTTGTGCCGGCGTGTGGTACCTGGTTTGAACGCACGAAGCCCTAAGCCGATAGGACAGTCAACGAACATTGGTATGTCCACACAAATACATATAAGTACATATTATTATCTCATATAATATGTATAGCTAATTACTACATAATTACCATATGAATCCCACCTAAAGTCCACCATATTTTCATTTATTAATAATTTACCATGTAGTGAATTTTTAGTTCCATTTCATATAATAATTTCTAGCCAATTAATTAAATGTAATTTTCCCCAATTAAATGTGGCATATTTGTATTTTTAATAAATTCCATATCATTTCATACATGGTCCCATTAACTCGCTTGGCCTCCTAATAAAATCCTTAGCTAAAATCCCAGGCCAAATCATAAAAAGGACGAATTTCCAAACACCCCTTAACATCTCTCAAACGACATTTGGGTCATTCGCACTCTAACAGCTGTAGCACTAGCCCAAGAATATCCAAGTCTATATCCCAACTTGTAATTTAATTAATCTGTCATTAATTATTTAGTTATTAAAGTAGTACCACCCAACTACAATACCCAGAGTCACTCATTTGGTCCATAACTTCATCTCTCAGAATTTGTTACATGAGGTCCCACAATCAAGTTTAACACTCCTCACTAATTTTAATATTTGATAATTTGTTATATATCTCTATAATAAAATAAATCGACTACCTCGTGTCTATCTCCCGTAGCACTCCGCCGAAAATATCTGAGTCACAATACCGACTCTTAATTCCATAAGTATTAACTTACATTCATATTTTTATTCAAGATACTAAGCACATCTCAATCCTGCCCGTATCTTACTTCCATCCGAAATTTCCATTCGAATCCATTCATATATTTTCGAGTCTTATTCATCCTATCCATACCCCAAATTCTTTTTTTTTAAAGTTAAAATACATTTTCAGAGTAATTGAAGAACATCAAAAATAGTTTCTTGATCAACACTACACATTTCAGGAAACTAAAAGCATCTCTGAGTATTCAAGTCGAATAAACAAAGTGATGAATATAAACGCATCCAAGCCAGATTTGTTTTTCCAAATTGGGTCTCCCTCCGGTAAATTAATACATAAAGAAAAATGACAACCGGGTTGGAAAAATGAGGTGGCCTACGAGATAGTGCGACTCAAAACCATAAAATATGACTATAATACACACAAGAAGCCACCAGAACCCTTGCTTCCTCTTGAGAGAATGATGAGAAAAGGACACGGAAAGGGAAAATACACAACTCGAAATAGAATGGAACAATCTCTCTCTCTCTCTCTATCTCTCTCTCTCAACTTTTCTTGATCAAAATATTGAACATGCCTTTTGACCCTTTCCCTTCTTCTTCTTCTTCTTCTTCTTCTTCTTCTTCTTCTTCTTCTTCTGCTTGGGTTGCTGGAGCACAACTTTAATTGAAGCATCAAATACTCCCTTTATATTCTGCTGTGTTTTTGAACTACATTTAATGTAGGCAGGAGCTCCTATCAACTTCCTTAGCTCCTCTCCCTGTACTGTTGTAATGGTCACCGCACTTGGATGGTCTGTAAAGAATTGCTTATCATCCCGAAGATCAAGTTTTGTTCTAAAAAGAACTATTGGGATGCCAGGGGCATAATGCTTTAATTCGGGAATGCACTTCTTGGAAACATTTTCATAGTTAGCCTTGCTAATGAGAGAGAATGCCAAAATGAATACATCTACCCCACGATAACTCAAAGGTCTTAATATATTGTAATCCTCCTACCTAGTAGTGTCCCACAAGCCTAAATTAATTGTGCTCCCATTGACGATCACATTTGCACTGAAATTATCAAACACAGTCGGCGCAAAGTCCGCGGGGAAGGTGTTGTTGGTATAAGAAATTAAGAGAGAGGTTTTACCGACGGCGCCGTCACCAACCGTGACGCACTTTATGAACCTAGAAGCACTCATTTAAGATCTTCTTCAGAAGACCTAATCATAGACGTTCGTTCATTTATGTTTGTTCCTTCAACTTCACTTCCATAAAACAGTAGCTAGCTGTGTAGGAGCCGGGAAATATTGTCGTTGAAGTGTTTGCTGGAAGAGGAGGACCAACCAACCAACCTCTGTCTCTGCCAACAAAATAGCACTGTTATTTCCTCCATACCCCAAATTCATTCCCATCCAATTCTAAGGTAAAAATAATGTTCCTTAATATTTTTTGGTGTCCTACACTCGTCTATGGACACCCCTAAGTAATCTAGATTTGATTTCTCGTAAAGGATTGCGGTTTCAGACAACCTTTCATAATAAATTCATAACTAATTTAAGAAAAATTAGAAACATACGAAGCTGGAGGCCACACATTCATAAAAAAAATATATATCCCATGTCCAAAACCATGGTCGTTGGAACGAGATAACAATATCATTCGAACGAGATAATAATCTCGTTTAAACGATTTCAAGTGTAGTTCGAATGACCTTCTTCGTCCCTTCATCCTTCTCCTGCTGTTTTCACCATTAACGAACCTCTCCCTTCTTATTTTCTTAACAATACGCAACTAGAGTATTTACAATGATTATTATTCATCCATCCCAGGTTATAATCATCGTTTTTACATTCAACCATCACTGGTTTACATTAACATCCATCATTCAATGATTTTGGTTCATATATTGTTTGTTAAATCCTCTTCCTATGTTCAACTACATATTCCGCAAAACAATGATCCTAACCTTTGTATCTCGAATCTAAACCTGATTCAAACAGTGATTGACACACACCCTACACCAATTTTATATTTAATTGACCCAATCTACTCAATTTTTCAAAACCCTAAGAGATCTACCATTAATTTCAAAATTTCGATTCCTAAATTTCAGAGACTAATTTTACATTAAATTCAGTCCTCTACATGCATAGATCATTTATTCACCATTAAATTGCTCACATAAAACCCAAATCACATAAATTTAAGGGTCATTATGATACATCAAGAAAATACATTAGAAACTTAAATTAAACAAGAAAATTCTTGCCTGTTTATGGTGATGGGTGATTTCTTCCTTCAATTCCCCATTATTCTTCCTCTTAGGAATTTGTTCCTCTCTCCCTTGAATTGGGGCTGCGAGGGTTTGGTTATGATTAGTAGAGGGAGTTATTTCTCTTCCTTCTAATCTTATATTTTACCCAATTCCCGAGTTGGACATATAACCCCATTTTTGGACAGCCAAATAGGCTCGAATCCATATCCCAATAGTTCCCCAACCCATATACTATTGACCCGGGACTATTTCTAAAGGTTTAAAACACCTAAACGAGCCTTCAACGCTTCCCAAAACGCGTCCCAATCATTTCTATTTTACTTAAACATTTTTATTATGTTTAAACGACATGCGCTCATAAATTTATTTATGTGTGATATATTTTTTCACTAGTAAGCCCATTATATCCAATTGAGTTTTTTATTTAAATAATCATGAATTAGTGTTTATTTGAATTAAAAAAAAATTACTCAGTTAATTTAAATCTTCCCAATTTAATTTATTCTCAAAATAAATTCGAAATTATTGAATTTAGTTATGTCACAATAGTTTATTCTGAAATTATAGGGTATTACATTCACCTCCCCTTATAACGGAATTCCGTACTCGAAATTTTCTATGGCATAAATTTATGTTTTAATCCACATTATTAACCCATTTTTTACACTCAATTAATCCATACCCATGTCCCATGAGATAAAAGAAATGCTCACCCATGCCTATCATAACATCAGTGGGGTGCCCATATATTCCACATTAAATGTACACACACATAACATTAACCAAGGTGAATGACACATATACATCTTATTTGCACCATTCATACCAAGCATAACCATATATCAAGTATACCACCACATATGTACATGAAAAAGAAAATAATGATCTTAGTATCCGACTTCCTTCAACGTTTGACTTTTACCAATTTTGTGCGTGGCACGTCTCGTAAGCGAAATCCAAACAAGGAACCCTCCCGATACACTACTGTACGGCTTAGTTAGTCATTGAGATCCATCATCCCAAGATTAAAAGAAAATGGAAATATGAATAAATGTGTGTAGTAATCATGTAAATTCCATCTTTTTCCCATTGCCAACTAAAGTCTCATATCGCCAAAAGGATACACTAAATCCCTATAAATTAACCCATTTAAATTTTACTAAAAACGATAATCCAAAATTTCCTATGGTCTAACATCTCGCAACTCCCGACACTTGCTACTTTCATGCGTGGGATGTCTCGTGAGTGAAATCCAAACAAGGAACCCTCCCAATACTGTACTACGTAGCTCTGTCGGTTATTGAGATCTATCGGTCCAGGACCTAAGTCTATTTATGTGCTTAAATCAATTTATATGGCTTCACAAACCTACTCATTACAGTAAAGGTTATCACTGTCCATTTCCCATGACATCATAATTATAATAACAATATTTATGATTTCACACCACATCACCACTAGTCCTAATACTCCCAAAGGAACCAAATATTTCTAAAATACGAATTCTTTTCTCTTTGCATACTCTTAACGCAAATAGGAAGGTTTTATCCCTGGATTATTATCTTACTACAACATAGCTGAACAATTATGCCAAAAATAAGCATAAGCCTCCCCCGTAGGCATTTCTATCCATTTACTTACCAACTTAAGATTTTCCCGTTCTCACCCACCGCGAACTAATGTAAAACACTATCCCAAATATGAAGTCCAACTTCTCCAATGTACTAATCAAGCCTTGAATGAACACTAAGTTCACACATCTAACAAAACATATCCTACATACTCCAAAGTAGGGGAAAACACATCTTTTATCCCTGGCATTATCACTAGTCCATATCTTCAAAATTAAATTCATCTTTACCCTGACACCTATCTCATTGTGGGTCCTGGACTTGTCGTCCCTACTAGCTTTGACCATTGAAAATCCTATATCTACATAAAATGCTGAATTAGAACCCTCAAGCTGTCAGGTGCTTTAACAATTACAACCACCTATCTTGCCATGCTGACACAATAATTTTTTTTAAATATACTCTCCGCCTTTTTATTCATTTATGATTTCAAAAATGTGTGGGAAAATATTCCCTTGAGATTCACCCGAAACTAATCACTAATTTATTGTTCCCGCTCTTCCAGCGTATTAACGAACCTTTACTACCATAACGCCTCTCCTACTAGTCTAAACGAACTAACTTCTTCTTGTGTACTATCATCTTCCTCTATTTTTCGAAATGTCTTCCCTTAAATTTTTGGACACCAGATTGCCCGAACTTCTCACAAATTATAAGTGACCAACACTAAGGTTTCTATGTCTCGCTCTCTCTACAAAATTGACCCTTTTTTGAACGGGTATTAATAACTGTCAAAGAATACAATGATTCCTAATCATAGGGGTCTACAGAAAGCAGAACGTAATGAACTCAAACACATATCCTAAGGACACTAGAACCGTTCTCTGATACCAACTGTAAGAAACCTCGTTTTCTCACGTAAAGGCTGACTAGGCAAGATACGCCGAAGATGGGAATTGTATGTCAATTAATACCATTATCAGCACAACGTAATATATGTATTTTCATTTTCAAGACCGATACTTTAAACTTTATGAATATTTCCCTGAAAATACATAAACTCAAACCAACTCCAACTAAATTAATAAATCCAATTGCATGTAAAAGTCACAACTCTAGCATAATATAAATAAATAAATCCTGGGATAATGCCCATACAAATGTCAAATGAGTAACTAAAAATGCAAAGCACCTAGGCTAGAGTTAATAAATCTAAAAAGCCTCTAAGCATGAGAGATTGCAAGGCTGGTACAACAACATTCCCACTATCCATGTCTAAAAACAACTTGGGGGGGGGGGGGGGGGGGGAGAATATTTTAATTTAGGTCAGAGCCTGAGGTGTTCAAGCATTAACTTATTTAATTTAAGATGCAATAAAATAGTTAATGCAAAATAAAATCCCCTTTGTCACTCTCATGAATTTAACACCTCACCCCTCAACTAAGTATGATATCACCCGCATCCCAAAATGGCCCACGTAATAGTTATGTCATCGTGTCAAATTTATAATAATGGATTTAGTGATAATTAAATATTTAAGTGTATCAACTGCATTTAATTGCCAACACACATCTATCACAGTCTAAGAAGTTCCACATGTAAGGCATAAACATCTATTATGCATTATACGGTCAAAATTATAGATATTGTCCATATTCTTAGACAATTAAATTTATCACATTATACTAAGAATAATTATTTATATATATCCTTTTATATATTTGACACACAAAGGCATCTATCATTGACGTCTAGTTCATACTCTATCGGCAAGTTCGTAGGAATCTCGTATCCTAAGCGGACATCACAAAACACACACATGTCAAGGGAGATCCTTACGTATGAAACTTGTTAATGGACTATACCCAGCAGTGACACAGGCTAGGTCAGCGTCAACACCTACCTCCTCGTAGATGGCACCTGCATTTAGTACCAATATGACCCACACAATCGCCAAGCCCACTTGTACTGACGTGTGGTAACCGGTTTGAATGCACGAACACCCAAGCCAATACGAAAGTCCACGAACATTGGCATGTCCACAAAAATACATATAAGTACATATTATTATCTCATATAGTATGTATAGGTAATTACGACATAATTACCATAGGAGTCTCACATAAAGTTCGCCATATTAATTTATTAATAATTTACCATCTAATGAATTTTTAATTCCATTTCATAGAATAATTTCTAGGCATTCAACTAAATGTAATTTTCCCAAATTAAATGTGGCATATTCGTATTTTTAATAAATTCCCCACTAATTCATGCATAGTTCCAATAACTCTCATGGCCTCCTTATAAAATCCTTAGCTAAAATCCCTGGCCAAATCACAAAAAGACGAATTGCCAAACACCCCTTAACGTTGCTCAAACGACATCTGGGGTCATTCACACTCTAACAACCGCAACACTAGCCCAAGAATATACAAGTCTATATACCGACTTGTAATTAATTAATCTGTCATTAATTATTTTATTATTAAAGTAGTGTCACCCCACTACAATACCCAGTCCGTAACATCATCTCTTAGAATTTGTTACACAAGGTCCCACTATCAAGTTTAACATTCCTCATTAATTTTAATATGAAATAATTTGTTATATATCTCTATAATAATATAAACCGTCTACTCCGTCCCTAATTTTCGTAGCACTCTTCCTAAAAATATCCTCAATCTAGCCCATAGTCGAATTTCATCCGAAATTTTTGTTCCAATCCGTTCATATATTTTTGAGTGTTGTTCATCCTAAGCACTCTAAATCGATACCCCAAATTCATTCCCATCCAATTCCAAGGTAAAAATAATGTTCCTTAATATTTTTCAGAGTTCTACACTCATCCACAAACATCCCTAAGTAATCCAGATTTGATTTCTCATAAAGGATTTCCATTTCAGACAGTATTCCGTAATAAATTCATAACTAATTATTATGAAACAGAAAAATATGAAGCTGGAGGCCACACATCGTAGCGACAATTGTTATATCCATGTCCAAAACCATGGTCGTATGAACAAGATAACAATCTCATTCGAATGAGATACTAATATCATTTGAACGACTTCCAGTGTCGTTCGAACGACTTTATTCATTTTCCAGCCCTTTGTCATTCTCCTGCTATTTTTTCCATTAACGAACCTAAACCTTCTTAGTTTCTTAACAGTACGCAACCAAAGTATTTACAACGCTTATTATTCATCCAACACAGTTTTTAATCATCCCTTTTACATTCAAACATCATTGATTTATTTTAACATCCATCATTCAACGATTTTGGTTCATATATAGTTTGTTAAATCCTCTTCCTAGATTCAACTACATATTCTGCAAAATATTGATCCTAACCTCTGTATCTCGAATCTAAACTTAATTCAAACGGATATTGACACACACCCATCACCAATTTCATATTTAATTGATCCAATCTACTCAATTTATCAAAACCCTAAGAGATCTACCATAAACTTCAAGATTTTGATACCTAAATTTCCTGGGACTAATTATACATTAAATTCAGTCCTCTACATGCATAGATTATTTATTCATCATTAAATTGGTCCCATCAAGCCTAAATCCTAGAAATTTAAGGGTCATTATGATGCATCAAGAAAATACATTGGAAACTTAAATTAAGCAAGAGAATTCTTTCCTGTTTTTATTGATGGGTGGCTTGTTCCTTAAATTCTCTGTTCTTCCTCCTCTTAGGCATTTTCTCCTTTCTCTCTTGAAGCGGGGTTTCTAGGGTTAGGTTATGATTAGTAGTGGGGAGTTATTTCTCTTCCCTATAATCTTATATTTTACCCAATTCCCGAGTTGGACATATAATCCCATTTTTGGACCCTCAAATGGGCCCGAATTCATATCCTAACTAGCCCAAAAGTTCCCCAACCCATATACTATTGACCTGGGTCTTTTTCTAAAGGGTTTAAACACCTAAAAGAGCCATCAACACTTCCCAAAACGCGTCCCAATTATTTTTATCTTCCTTAGACATATTCATTATGTTTAAACGACACTCGCCCGTAAATTTATTTTTGCGTGATTTATTTTTTTCACTAGTAAGCCCATTATGTCCAATTGAGTTTTATATTTAAACAATCATGAGTAAATGTTTATTTGAAATAAAAAAAATTTACTCATTTAATTTAAATCTTTCTAATTTAACTTTTTCTCGAAATAAATCCAAAATTATTAAATTTATTTATGTCGCAATATTTTATTATAAAATTACGGGGTATTACATCAGATGTTAGAGGATATGTTATGAATATCCATTTTGGACTTCAAGGGTAGTTGGGGCAGTACTTACCATTGGTAGAGTTTGCTTACAACGACAACTACAAGTTTACTATTGACGTAAAGCCATTCGATGCATTACATGGGAAGCCTATTCATTCACCCTCTTATTGTTTAGAAGTGGAGGATGAAGACCTTCTTGGACAGAAGGTTGAATGTGTTGTCTCCCCTTTTTATAGGACACATTGGCGAAAGTGGAGATGATCAGGGCTAGGATTCAGATTGCCTATGATCGACAGAAGAGTTACACTGATGCTCAGATGAGACAGTTTGATTTTGAGTTTGGAGGTTACGTACTGTAGAGGGGTCTTGAAGGTAATCCCTAGGTTAAGGATAATTCCCCAATTTGAAAACAGTGTTTGGGATTAAGTAACCGAGGCACCTCAATCCTGGCAGCTCATGCACGACAACTTAGTAAGGCAGCTTAGCGTGGCAACTCATACTTTAGTTTGTTGTATTGGCCATATTGTATCTTTGTTTATATTGATTGTAAGCCATAACGGTTGTAGTGTGGTAATGATAATAACACATGAGTTTTAGTGTGAGGTCAAACAGTACTCATGAGAGACCAGGCTTGGCAAGGATTGGGAGAGCTTTCATGCTCTATCGAATTACCTCGTCGTGGGAACTTTAGATGGACTTGGTTTGGAGGATTGATAAGTAAGGCATCGTTGGAGCTTGTCCTGACCATCTTAGATACACCTGGTAAAACACGAAAGGACCCTGATCGTGGAACCTCAGGCGGAGTATCTTGGAGTTCCATCGGGCGTTTAGTTATGAACCAAACAACCATCTACTTAATGTCACATCTACTGTAGGTGATGTCACTAGCCCGCTAAACAAATTTTAGACTTTCACTTCAGTAAACCAACGTGGTATTTGGGGCTGTCAAGAAGTTGGTGAGCCACCTCTGCGACAACAGTCCCCTGACACACAGTGGTTAGGCAAAAGGCATGTCTTGGAATTTAATGTTTATGATGTGGAGACAACTAGTGCATCAGGCATTTATTACTGAGACATAAAGTATGAGGGATGTATTTTATAGTCTTTAATGACTGAGCTGCCTCGGGGATGGAGTCGGGGGCTATTTAAGGACCCCAACCACCCCCGAGGAGAGGAGGGACGATCTTTTGATTGATCTTTTGAGAGTTCAAAATTTATTTCTAGAGAGAATACAAATCAGAGGGAGTTATTGCAAACCAGAGGGTTTACTCACTCACCATTGTTATTTATTGCAAAGATTTTAATACTTGACAGAGTTTCTTGAGGGTGTTTGGTGTGTTTCTACCTGCCTACCAAGGTGTATCTAGGGTGCTTACTTCCATCTCCCTCTATCTAAATTACTTCTATGTTCATCACTATATTCTGAGTTATACACGAGAGATTTGTGAGTTTGAACTGAGTTTATCATCATTAAGTTGTGTTTGCATGCCCTATCATTAACCCAAGGTCTTAGGCTAATTAACTTATCATTACCATACTCAAAAGGGGTTACGCCTCCATCTATAATCTAAAGTACCCTCTTACATTTTGGGACTCTACTGAGGAGGCATTCTTCTAAGTAAGGAGTATGGCGCAGGATAATGCTAATCTAAGGCTCAACTTTGATGACATCTAGCATAATGAAGAATAAGCTGCCAGAGAACTGAAGCCCTAAGGGATGGAGCTCCTCGAGTGGAGGTACCTCCAATTCTGGCAACGTCAGGAGTTTCGGGGGTAATGCTAGCTTCCACAAGTGCGAGGTTGGAACCAATTCAGGTCGCGCTCCTCATGAGCAAGTTTTACGAGTTTTTGGAAACTCTTGTGGCTTCAACTATGCTGGAAGGGTTGGAGGCTAATGCCTTCGTAACACCAGGGCTAGCTCCAACGGCCCCACTAGGTGAGGGTGTAACGGGAACAGTCCCAACAAGTTTACCCTCTGTCGTGAATCTAGCATGGGAACATCAGGAGTATCAAAGGCCCCAACCACGGTGCCTACTCCAGCTGCAATGGGCGCTCAGCCCATTGTCCCGGTGGTTATCACCCCAGTGGCATCACCCATAGAAAAAATAAGAAAGGAGATACAAAAGGAGATGATGAAGTTCATACAATCTTCCTCGCAATCTGCTGGCGAGGAAGCTTCGATTTATGATGACTTTTAAACACCGTATCCTCAGGAGTACAACGACGAGCCCTATCTGAAGGACTATATTCCTCCATTTTTTGAGAAATACATGGGAAAAGGCGGGAATCCAAAGGAACACATCAAGCACTTCATTGAACACTTGGGGGCACATTTCAATAATAAGAAACTTTTGTCAAGGGAGTTTTACAAATCCTTAACCGATAAAGCATATACCTCTGGTATTACCATTTGGCTCCCAGGAGTGTTTCTACGTGGGAGGAGATGTATGTATTATTTGTCCATAAATTCTTTCTGGCAGAAGATGAGTTTACTTTGACCCAACTGGGTAGGGAGAAGAAACGACCTAGGGAAGAAGTGGTGGCTTATGTTCAAAGATTAAGGGAAAGATCTCTCGATGTGAGGGAGGAAGCCAAAGAATCTATGTTATTGCAGATTTACGCTGAGGGGTTGCTTCCTGAGTACATCTGCTATCTCATCAATGAGACGTGCGAGGGGACTTTTTTGGAGTTCTTAAAGGCAGCGAGGAATATCTCGTTGGTGGTGCGGCCCAATCCGATGGTAGAACCCATGATGTTTAGGCAACCGATGCAACCTGCGGAAGGGAGGTCTCAGCCCCCACGGGTAGGGTACATCGAAGGAGGAGATGAGGCAAGGCACCGAAGAAGGACAATAAGAGGAAGTTCGAAAGAAACAGGCAAGACCCACCACCATTGCCTTATACAATGGAGGAGGCTGACAGCTATTACAACATAATGGTTCAAGGCAGAACGGTCTACAAACGAAAAGACATTCCCATTGGGGAACCTGATGCGGCAACAAAGGTGGATACTAGGTACTACCAGGTTCATTGGAGGATCCAGCACCCAACAGAAAGTTACTTCACACTTAGAAGGATTATTGATAAGTACGTAAAAGTAGGGATGTTGTAAATCCCCCACAAAATGTCAATAACAACCCACTACCAGCACATGGGGCCAACCTCGTGGTGGCCTACGATGAAGAGGTGGAGAGAGGAGAAAGAAAAGAGTACGAAGCGACTTTGGAGACATGTACCAAGAGAGTGGCTAACGTGGTTTTGGCCTACGATGAAGCAAGCGCCAAAGACATGGAGGATGTGTATAGCGTTGAAGGTGAGGAATCATATCCGAGCCTAGAATACTATGCAGTTTCAAAATCCTCGAAGTTCACCTGGTTCTTTGACCAGGTGGGGATTCCAAGGGAGATTAGGTTGGAGATAACCTAGGCAATACTTGATATTGTGAGGAAGAATGCGATCCCTTCACTGAGATGGAAGGGACTCATGTCCAGGTTGGTAAGAAGGTTCTTGTCGGAAGTAACCTTCAGCGATGTAGATAGGGTTGTAAGGTTCCCTCACAACAGACCGTTGTATGTAACTGGCAGTGTCAACGGAGTTAATTTTGCAAGGACTCTCATGGATGGGGGAGATTCCATCAATATTATGCCAATTAACTCCTTTCATGTAGCCAATATTCTAGAAAAAAGGTTGGTCCCCATGCCTTTGGTGATTTCGAGGTATGATAACCAATCTTCCAAATCTATTGGGTATGTTAATGTTAGGATTGTGATGGGAAATTTGAGTTCCCGTATCAAGTTCCATGTAATAGAGAGTGTAATTTCCTATCATCTACTAATAGGAAGGGTGTGGATGCACAACCAAGGGTTAGTTCATTCCACATACAACTAATGCACTAAGGCGAATATCAAGGGGACGAAAGTGACCATAAGGGCAAAAAAAAGGCCCTTCGTTGTCAAGAAAGATCACTTGGTGGAAGCAGCATTCTACACAGAGTTAGAGGAAGATGTCCGGATCTTAATGAGAAGAATGGAGGGAGCATGGGTTCCCTCGATCAGAGAAAGGATGGGGCCCGTGAATGCGCAAAGTAAGGAGATTACAAGCAGCACGAAGGTAATAATCGAATAGGCTCACCAGGTGGTCCCTCGACCCCAAAGCATCTCGAAGAAGCTCAAGGACA
The DNA here is from genome assembly GCA_949130495.1 of Sambucus nigra. Lineage (NCBI taxonomy): Eukaryota > Viridiplantae > Streptophyta > Magnoliopsida > Dipsacales > Adoxaceae > Sambucus > Sambucus nigra. The sequence goes on along the minus strand of OX422224.1, from coordinate 98,604,994 downwards.
GGATGAGGCCCAAAGCGGATCCGATGGAGCATGAGGCCCAACGATAAAGTGTGCTGAGCCGGTTGTCAGGAAAAAGGGTGGTCGAGGCTTCTATGGAGAAGAAGAGGAAGGCAGTCGCCACTACCAGTAGACAATGAAAGAAAGTTATTACCGAAGAAGGAAAGGTGGTGAATAGATTGTAACGGTGTGAGCGAGTGACTGAGGAAGATGATAATGAGGTTGACCCGATATATTAATGCTTTCTGGTTGATCAACAGGGGCAATGTATGGTGATAAAAAATTCCAGCATGCAGGAATTTGTAGAGGAAGTCGCCGAAGAACCAGAGTACATGGAAGATCAACCCAAGCCCCAGGCACAAAAGTTAGAGCACTTGAACCTGGCAAGAGAAGGAGAAGATCCAAGGCCTATCTCCATCTTAAAGGATCTCATTAAGGAGAGACGAGAGGCCATGGTCGAGTTGATTCAAGAATTTATAGATGTTTTCGCATGGAAATACATGGAGATAGAAGGGCTAGATGAGGAGGTGAGCTTCCACAAGCTGAACGTAATGCCTTCAGCCTATTCAGTAAAGCAGGCAATAAGAACCTACAAACCCGAGCTGGATCTGAAGATTAAGGAAGAGGTCCAATGCTTACTAACGGTAGGGTTTATCATACCGATACATCACCCACTCTAGCTATCTAGCATTGTCCCAGTGGGAAAGAAAGACAAAAACAAAATAAGGATCTGTGTGGACTTTAGATATTTGAATAGATCTTGTCCTAAAGATGAGTTACCTCTGCCCTCCATCGATAACCTGGTAGATGCAACGGCTGGTCATGAGATGTATAGCTTTATGGATGGGTATGTGGGGTATAATCAGATCAAGATGGACCCCTCGGACGTAGATAAAACAACATTTAGAACCCCGTTGGGTAACTTCATGTACAGGGTGATGTCGTTCGGCCTCAAGAATGCTGGGGCAACTTATCAGAGAACAATGATGGCCATATTTCATGACTTCTTCCACAAATTTGTAGAATTCTATGTGGATGATTTGGTCATCAAATCAAGGAAGGAGGAGTTCCACCTGAGCGATTTGAGATAGGTGTTTTCTCATTATAGGAAGTATAAATTGAGGATGATTCCATTGAAGTGTGTTTTTGGGGTGACAAGTGGGATATTCATAGGCTTTGTGGTTGATCGATAAGGGGTGCAGATGGACAACGATAAACAGCGGGCGATCATGGAAATGCCAAGCCCTAGAACGACGAAGGAGTTAAAGAGTTTTCTCAGGAAAGTCTCCTACCTTAGAAGATTTGTGCCTAGATTAGCCGAGGTGACACACCCTTTGATGAAACTGTTATAAAGGAATATGAAGTTCAAAAGGGGGGAGATTTACCAGGAGTCTTTTGAGGGGCTGAAAAAATTGCTCGTTTCACCACAGACCATGGTGCCCCCAAAGGCGGGAATACCGTTACAGCTGTACCTCACATCCACCATAAGGTCCGTGGGAGCTTTACTGGTGCAATAGATCGACGGGCAAGAGCAGCCGGTTTACTACCTCAGTAGGATCATCCATGGGCCAAAAGTCAGATATACTAGCTTGGAAAGGCATTGTTTAGCCTTAGTATTTGTAGCGCAAAAACTTAGGCATTATATGTTGTCTTTTATAATTCATATTATAACTAGATGTGATCCTATTAAGCATTTTCTATCAAGAACTATACTTATTGTCAGGGCAGCTAGGTGGTTCCTTATTCTTTTCGAATATGACTTAAAATGGGTGGTTCCTCACGCAATCAAAAGTCAAGCGTATGCTGACCTATTAGCAATATTCCCCTCAGGAACTTTTGAGCCACCCAAAGAAAGTGTTCCCGGGGATGATCTACAGGCCAATAACATAGACGCAATGGAGGAGGAATGGATAATACAGTTCGATGGATCTTCGGCATAAGGGAACGAAGGAGCAAGGGTTATTCTTTCAAAAGGAATGGAAGAGATCTACCTTTCCTACAAATTAGATTTTGTAATACCCCGTAATTTTAAATGACTTTTAAAATGGGTTATATTTTAAATTAATGGATTAATTAGATTTTATTATTAATTAATTCATTCGGGTTTTATCCAGACGGTGGATATTAAAAAGGATGATTCTGAATATTACTTAAGGATATTTAGGTAATATATGAATGTGATGTCATTAATATGACTGTGTGATATAAATTCAGTAATTTATATTTTTAGTCAGACGCGATATGGGACGTATCGGGACTAGTTTATTAAATTAAAAAGGAAATTTATATTCTATCAATCTAATAGTTATTTCGACTGCGTCATTGCCTTCGAAAGGTTCGAAATAGTCAGAAAAGTCTATTTGGATGTTAATTTTGAGTCTCGGGTCATTTGGAAATGAATAGACAACCCGAAAGGTCATTTTGGTCATTTTTCTAGAGGGGATGAATAGTGATTTCGGATTTTGTACTATTATAAATATTAGTAGATTAAGTGTATGTGGGTTATTCATCTCCTCTACATAAAATAGAGAAGTCATCTTCCTAGAGAGAGTGAAAGGGTACTTGGGAAGGGAAAAGCCTACTTGGGAAGGAGAAGAACAAGAACCAAGGTTCACCACCACCAACCACCACCGGAGTTTGACCGGAGAAGGGACAACCAACTGAGATATACTACACCAAAGGATCAGACCTTCAGTAAAGGTAAGTGTTTGATAATGGCAATTTAAGTTTGTATATTGTCCATGTTAGAATAGTATGAAAAGAGAAGATTATTTATGTTGGGGAAGAAATAATGGAGTATTAAATGGATTTCTGGAAACTGAAATGATATAGGAATTAAACTCATGGTTTAGGTTGATAATAATCCACGAAATAGTCATGACTCTGTTGAAGAAACTATGAAAACCATTGATGTGTTCTTGAAGATGATATGTTGATAAATTTTCTGAAAATAAGGAGATAAACATGATTTTTAATCCAATCCCTTGATGATTCTAGGATGTTTAGAGTATTGGAAATCGTTCTTATATGTTGATATATCATGTAGTAAAGATTATAAGTCATTTGGGATGTTTAGATGAAGGTATAAATGATCATAAGTTGCTAAACCCATAGTTGCTGAAATGCAGAAGAAAACCAGGCTGTGACCTGAGGGATCAATCGATCGACCCCTGCCTTCGATCGATCGACCTCCCCAGAATATGTAAAGTTGTTTCTTTTTAAATGATGATTCTTATCCCAAACCTTTTGTGGATCTTTGGTGATTATTATTTGGATATTATGAGACTTAGAAAATATCAGTAAACCCTTGATAAATTTTGAATTAATTTGATTTGGATTCAAGTGATTAAAATGATGAAAATTATATCGAATGGAATTTTGGTTGCTAGATTCATTTGTTAAATTCTAAATGAGGATGTATGAGGATTTAAGATAGGACCAGTAGGGGTGATTTAATATAACACTTGGGTATCCTTAAGTTTACAAGAGGGTTTAATCCTATGTGAAAGAAGATGTGTTTATAAGAGATTTGAAACTATCAGTTTTAACCTTAATTAAAAGGAGAACTAAACTCGTAGTAGTTCGGGAGAAATAATGTTATGGACCAGTAGGATATTAGTGACTTCTTACTGAATATAAGATGAGGAAAATCCTATTTGAATATTGTGAGATGGGAGTTTAGAACACATTTGGTTGAAAGAGGGTATGAGGTTATCCCGATCGCATAGTTGAAGTTGTCGGACCTCCTCGTTCGACAAAGTTAAGTAGTAGTGTATTAGAGGGGTTCCTTGTTTGGATTTCGCATTGCGAGACGCTCCGCGCATGAACCTTAACGACGTCGGGAGTGGAGAGATGTTATAGGATGCGAGGATAATTAAATTATGGAGTAAAGACATGATATTTTAATACGTGGAATTTAAAAGGATTTAACGCTACGTATGGGAAATATCTTAGGGTAGTGATAATTACCTTATTGATATTATATTATAGGTATGATAATACCTATTTGATTGATTGATGATTTATGGGTATGAGATACCAAGCTTACTTGCTATCGGTGGGGGGTTTAAGCTTGAGGGCAGTCATATACTGATGAATCCATGGGATCTTTGATTTGTCGCTCGAGAACATAGGTCTATGAAAGACTTATCGAGGAGTTGATAAGTCCACTGACTGTGGGTACGTAGGTATGTGCGTGACTCATGGGTATAAGAACTATGTTCGCCTCCAATGATTGTGTTGTTGTTTGTGGTTCGAGGAATCTTAACGAACCTTTAGTCCCCTATTCGGCGACCTGCGATGATGGGACATGATAGCAGAGTAATGCATTGCATCGCAGCTATGACTCGGGGTGCCGTATTATATATGAATATATATATAATGGATTAAATTATTAAATGGATATATTGTGGTTAAATCTATCTACGGTGATAATTGTAGATGACGGTGAATAGGGAAAGATAATGGAATTAAGTTAATGAATGATTATGCTTATAGAATTGAAAAGCTTAACTCATGTTAATGAGAAACGATTCATATTAATGAGTAATGATTCATGTTAATGAGAAACTAATCATATAAAAGAGAAATGTAAATGAATAATAATGTGATATATGGTATGGGACATACGGGGATTATGATATGGGAATGGAATTATAATATGGAGACTAGAAAAGAGGAATCATTAACTAGGAGATTAATAGGAAACGTTAAGTGTGCACTCTAGTTGAGAGGTGAGAATAGCAAGTGAGAGTTGGATCTAACATGTACATAATAAATGCTTTATTGCACTTGTTAAATACTTGATGTTTTAAAAAACATCTACACATTCGGGCTCTGACCCGTTTTCTTGCATATTTTCTTTTCTATTGTATCTCTATATCAGATGTCCATCAACAGGGTTGCCAACCATAGTGATTGTTACGGGCTATGGAGCTATGGAGTTTTGCTTAGACGCCTTTCATCTTTTAATTCACAGTATTCTTAGTTAGGGCATGTCGCCCAAAGGATTTCAGTTATCATTATCTGTCGGAGTCAAATACTATTGTATTCGGGACTTTTTAATACATTTAACATTGTTGGGATTATTGTAAAGGATTTATATTATTTGAAAATGTTTATTCTAGTTGCATTTAAATTCTTTTGAGTTATTTATTGTGTTATTTGTGTTGTAGAATAAAATGTGTAGTGCTATTCTTAAAATGGAAATGGATTTTATTAAATTAAAATTTGGAAAGTTTTTAATACCCGCTTAATTGAGTATTGGGTGAGTTGTAAATGTTTTCGACAGTGATGCTAAGAATGAGCCAACTGTATATTCTATTTTAATTTGGTATGGGACTAGCCACCCGGTATTTAATTAGGCGGGGTGTTACAGGTGGTATCAGAGCATCAGGTTCTAGTGTCCTTTAGGATCTGTACGTCTTATTGTGTCTTCAGCTTAGCGTTCTTTGATGTAGATCCCTATGAGTAGGATTATTGCTTTTCTATTTACGCTTACCATCTTCAGCTATTTTGAGATATCAAATACTGATAGTGTTCTCTCGTTTCGGATGCCTCCTCGACGTGCACCTCATCCCGCCCCAGCTCAGGGTACAATGACTGCAGCCGAAGTTGCTGCAATTATCGTTCAGGCAGTCAATGCTGCTGTAGCTGCTATTCAGCAGGCTCCCGCACCGGCACCTATTGTGCCACCCGCGCAAGGGAAAGTGTTTCCTATTGCATGGGAACGAGCGAGGGATGCCTTTCAGAAAGCGCACTCACCTGAATTTCAGGGAGGATCAGATGTTGTGACTGCTAGCCAATGGAAGAAAGATATCCAACGGCACTTGAGAATGATCGAATGCACTGAGATTCAACGTCAAATACTAGCCACATTCAAGCTAGTAGTGGAAGCTTTGCAATGGTGGGAATTTACGACCACTATGGAGGAGAGGGACACAATGGCTATCTAAGACTTTTGGATACGGTTTGATGGGATGTATTTTCCTTCCGCCATCCAGACAGAGATGAGGCGAAAGCTACTTAATTTGAAACAGGGAGAGAAAACTGTGGCGGAATATGAGGAAGAGTTTACGAGATTAACTAATTTGGTACCAGCTGAAGTACCTACTGAGGAGAGGAGAGTCCTAATGTTCACTGATGGGTTGAACTATAAAATTCGCCAACATTTATTGGGGAATCTTTCACTATGTGAGTATGCAGATGTTCTTAATGCTGCAATGCTCCACTGCCAAGATAATCGCTTCCATAATCAGGGTGTCAAGCAGGGGTTTCGGTCAGGCCTGCAAGGCAAGACTATTGGGGGCAGTTTTAGTGGGACTCAGCCAGGGCAGAGTCATCAGCGTCAGAGAGAATAGGGTTCCCAGATAGGGGATTATGCTAAGAGTTTGCGATCTGGAGATTCTCAATTTGAGGATAGAGGTATTGGGAAAGGACAACAGGGCCATGAGGTCCAGAGACAGGCTCATCAGGGCCAAGGGAAGGGAGGTAATGGCCAACAAGTTCGGGGTCAACAGGGGCAAGGTGGTGGAAAGTTTGCGGGAAAATGTTTCGTGTGTGGCAAGTATGGCCATAAACGTCAAGATTGTCTTGAGAAAGACAAATTCCCTCAGCAACAACATGCTCGACAGGAGCCACAGGTACCAGTGTTTCCACCGGCTGCTCTTCCAGCTCCAGCTCCGGTGCTAGCATTTCCTCCCATTCCAGCAGCACCCGCGCAGCAGGGTCAGTACGGGCATGTATATAACATCCATCAGGAAGTGAATAAACAACCACCACCCGCGAATGAGGGTATGTTTTCTATCTAAGGATTGTGAAGCGTATATTGATTTTGTTACGATTAATGTTGTGTGGGCAAAAGGGTTGCTAAACTTAGCCTATAGCACTGTTATTTACTTATACTCACTGAGGGGTGTGGGACACCTTTATATTACATGTTATCTCGTGGGTTTGATTTTTATCATGGGATTATTTACCTTGAGCATGTCCGAGTGTGATTTGACTATCGGCGTGCATTGACTTGTGGAATATGAGAGCATATGTCTGCATCTTGTCTCCTATAAGAGAGTAGATGCGTAGACCCTATTTAAAATCGATAAAACCTAATTTTTGTTTTAAATCGATAAACCTGATTTTTTTTATAAACCAAATTTTTATATATTATTGACTAAGGACCTTAGGAGTTTCGATGACCGACTACTTTAGGAAGTAGTGTATCGGGGTGGTTCCTTGTTTGGATTTCGCTTGCGAGACACCCCACGCATGAAACTAATAACCGTTGGGAGTCGAAATAAGTTAGGTCTTTGGGAAATGAGTTTATAACCTTTGCAAAACTTTTAAATATTGAAAGCGGTACGAGAGGGTGTATGGGCGCCCTGGATGATTGGATTGTAGTATTTTTCATAATTGCGAAAAAGGTAAGTAATTGTGACTTCAGTATTTATTTGTTCACTACGAGAGGATCATTTTTCCCAAAGTTTGTCACGAGGACGGTATAGGGAAGATTAGGTAAAGTCTAAATTTGATTCAGTTGAAACTATATGGTGAGGCTTGACGTATAACATCGATAGGGATTTTGTTAATGTACTGTATGGGCGGTACATCTTGGATTTCTTGCGATGTGAGATTTATACTCGGAGTTGACCTTATCGGTATGACTTATATACCTGAATTTCGCGACGAAATTTTGTTATAAGGGGTAAGTATGTAATACCCCGTAATTTTAAATGACTTTTAAAATGGGTTATATTTTAAATTAATGGATTAATTAGATTTTATTATTAATTCATTCATTTGGGTTTTATCCAGACGGTGGATATTAAAATGGATGATTCTGAATATTACTTAAAGATATTTAGGTAATATATGAATGTGATGTCATTGATATGACTGTATGATATAAATTCGGTAATTTATATTTTTAGTCAGACGCAGTATGGGACGTGTCGGGACTAGTTTATTAAATTAAAAAGGAAATTTATTTTCTATCGATCTAATAGTCATTTCAACTGCGTCCGAAAGGTTCGAAATAGTCATAAAAGTCTATTTTGATGTTAATTTTGAGTCTCGGGTCATTTGGAAATGAATAGACAACCCGAAAGGGCATTTTGGTCATTTTTCTAGGGGGGATGAATAGTGATTTCGGATTTTGTCCTATTATAAATATTAGTAGATTAAGTGTATGTGGGTTATTCATCTCCTCTACACAAAATAGAGAAGTCATCTTCCTAGAGAGAGTGAAAGGGTACTTGGGAAGGGAAAAGCCTACTTGGGAAGGAGAAGAATAAGAACTAAGGTTCACCACCACCAACCACCACCGGAGTTTGACCGGAGAAGGGACAACCAACTGAGATATACTACACCAAAGGATCGGACCTTCAGTAAAGGCAAGTGTTTGATAATGGCAATTTAGGTTTGTATATTGTCCATGTTAGAATAGTATGAAAAGAGAAGATTATTTATGTTTAGAAGAAATAATGGAGTATTAAATGGATTTCTGGAAACTGAAATGATATATGAATTAAACTCATGTTTTAGGTTGATAATAATCCACGAAATAGTCATGAATCTGTTGAAGAAACTATGAAAACCATTGATGTGTTCTTGAAGATGATATGTTGATAAATTTTCTGAAAATAAGGAGATAAACATGATTTTAATCCAATCCCTTGATGATTCTAGGATGTTTAGAGTATTGGAAATCGTTCATATATGTTGATATATCATGTTTAAAGATTATAAGTCATTTGGGATGTTTAGATGAAGGTATAAATGATCATAAGTTGCTAAACCCGTAGTTGCTGAAATGCAGAAAAAAACCAGGATGTGACCTGAGGGATCGATCGATCGACCCCTGCCTTCGATCGATCGACCTCCCCAGAATATGTAAAGTTGTTTCTTTTCAAATGATGATTCTTATCCCAAACCTTTTGCGGATCTTTGGTGATTATTAATTGTATATTATGAGACTTAGAAAATATCAGTAAACCTTTGATAAGTTTTGAATTAATTTGATTTGGATTCAAGTGAAAATGATGAAAATTATATCGAATGGAATTTCGGTTGCTAGATTCATTTGTTAAATTCTAAATGGGGATGAATGAGGATTTAAGATAGGACCAGTAGGGGTGATTTAATATAACACCTGGGTATCCTTAAGTTTACAAGAGGGTTTAATCCTAAGTTAAAAAAGATGTGTTTATAAGAGATTTGAAACTATCTGTTTTAACCTTAATTAAAAGGAGAACTAAACTCGTAGTAGTTCGGGAGAAACAATGTTATGGACCAGTAGGATATTAGTGACTTTTTACTGAATATAAGATGAGGAAAATCCTATTTGAATCTTATGAGATGGGAGTTTAGAACACATTTGATTGAAAGAGGGTATGAGGTTATCCCGATCGCATAGTTGATGTTGTCGGACCTCCTCGATCGACAAAGTTAAGTAGTAGTGTATTGGAGGGGTTCCTTGTTTGGATTTCGCTTTGCGAGATGCTCCGCGCATGAACCTTGACGACGTCGAGAGTGGAGAGATGTTATAGGATGCGAGGATAATTAAATTATGAAGTAAAGACATGATATTTTAATACGTGGAATTTAAAAGAGATATAATGCTACGTATGGGAAATATCTTAGGGTAGTGATAATTACCTTATTGATATTATATAATAGGTATGATAATACCTATTTGATTTATTGATGATTTATGTGTATGACATACCTAGCTTACTTGCTATCGGTGGGGGGTTTGCGTGTGAGGGCATTCATTACCTGATGAATCCATGGGATCTTTGATTTGTCGCTCGAGAACATAGGTCTATGAAAGACTTATCGGGGAGTTGATAACTCCGCTGACTATGGGTACGTAGGTATGTGCGTGACCCATGGGTATGAGAACTATGTTCACCTCCAATGATTGTGTTGTTGTTTGTGGTTCGAGGAATCTTAACGAACCTTTAGTCCCCTATTCGGCGACCTGCGATGATGGGACATGATAGCAGAGTAATGCATTGCATCGCAGCTGTGACTCGGGGTGCCGTATTATATATGAATATATATATAATGGATTAAATTATTAAATGGATATATTATGGTTAAATCTATCTGCGGTGTTAATTGTAGATGACGGTGAATAGAGAAAGATAATGGAATTAAGTTAATGAATGTTTATGCTTATAGAATTGAAAAGCTTAACTCATCTTAATGAGAAACGATTCATATTAATGAGTAATGATTCATGTTAATGAGAAACTAATCATATAAAGGAGAAATGTAAGTGAATAATAATGTGACGTATGGTATGGGACATACGGGGATTATGATATGGTAATGGAATTATAATATGGAGACTAGAAAAGAGGAATCATTAACTAGGAGGTTAATAGGAAACATTAAGTGCGCACTCTAGTTGAGAGGTGAGAATAGCAAGTGAGAGTTGGATCTAACATGTACATAATAAATGCTTTATTGCACTTGTTAAATACTTGCTATTTTAAAAATCATCTACACATTCGGGCTCTGACCCGTTTCCTTGCATATTTTATTTTCTATTGTATCTCTATATCAGGTGTCCAGCAACAGGGATGCCAACCATAGTGATTGTGACGAGCTATGGAGCTATGGAGTTTTGCTTAGATGCCTTTCATCTTTTGATTCACATTATTCTTAATTAGGGCATGTCGCCCAAAGGATTTCAGTTATCATTTTCTATCGGAGTCAAATACTATTGTATTCGGGACTTTTTAATACATTTAACATTGTTGGGATTATTGTAAAGGATTTATATTATTTGGGACTGTTTATTCCAGTTGCATTTAAATTCTTTTGAGTTATTTATTGTGTTATCTGTGTTGTAGAATAAAATGTGTAGTGCTATTCTTAAAATGGAAATGGATTTTATTAAATTAAAATTTGGAAAGTTTTTAATACCAGCTTAATTGAGTATTGGGTGAGTTGTAAATATTTTCGACAGTGATGCTAAGAATGAGCCAATTGTATATTATGTTTTAATTTGGTATGGGACTGGCCACCCGATATTTAATTAGGCAGGGTGTTACAGATTTCCCTTATTCTAATAATGAGGCGGAATATGAGGCATTGATGTTGGGGTTGCTAGAGGTTCTTCGAAGAGGGATTCATTTACTTTGCATCAAGGGGGATTCAAACTTGGTGGTTCAGCAAGTAAATGGGGAGTACGCGTTGAAACATATGTTCTTGGCATAATATTGAAAAATCATCCAAAGACTTCTTTGTCAGTTACATCAAACCAAAGTCAAAAGGCATCCTAGAACGATGAACCGTCATCCAGATGCTTATGCCACCGTTGCCCATAAGATGATCATGAGAAGCCATACAATTATCATCGTGATCTAATGAAGAACAACTCCTTCTATAGTAAAGTCCATTCTACTGGTGGAGGAGGACGCAGACTGGCGGGGAGAAATTAAGAAGCAACCGGAGTCTGGTGAAGGAACGATGGGGCTCAGAGAATTGGCCCAATACTTCAAAAACTAGGTTAACCTTTACTTTAGAAACGCGGGAGGATAGATGTCGAGATGCATCGGCCCAGAAGAAGGAGAGCAAAGAATGAAGAAAACACATGAGGAGCACTACGAAATAACTGAGATATCCCTCTACTGAAGAATGCAAAGGGTGGGATATTTCTGGCCTAGCATGAAGCATGAAGCATGACGCAGCCGAGTTACAACGGAAGTGTGACAAATGCCAATTATTCTTCGAATCAGCTGAATGTCATTTCGTGGAGGCTCAAGCTGATTGGAGACAACCCTATATTGAATTGATGATGGAGTTATCCCAACAGCAAAAATTGATGCGATGGGACTCCAGTGAAGGGCCCTAAGGTTCTACATTCAAGAGGCACAGCTTTATCAAAGGGGATACTTTAACAGACCTTTACGTTGCATCACGAAGGAAAAAATGGTCGAGGTTCTCAAACATGCACACGATCCAGCTCATATAGGAGGGGCCAAGTTGTATGACCAACTGATGACTTTGGGGTACTATTGGCCAATGATGGAGAAAGATTCTTCTGAGTTTGTTTGAAAGTGCAAGGCTTGCCAACTTCATGGAAATATAATCCATGCCCCGTTAGTGTACTTACACTCCCTAGCAACGCCTTATCCTTTTCACACTTGGGCGTTCGACCTGGTATGGCCAATACACCCATCTTCGAGGGGGAGGTATGGATCCTAGTAGCAACGGAGTGTTTCACGAAGTGGGCCGAGGCGATACCACTTAGAAGAGAAACAACAGGAGTAGTGAGAAACTTCATCAGAGAATACATCATTTATTATTTCGAGATCCCATAGGTTATCCTTTCAGACAACGGAACCCCTTTCATCAATTCATAGGTAACGATGCTCACGGACAAATACTCCTTTGTCCATCATACTTTGACAGTGGCATACCCAAAAGGGAACGGTCAAGCCGAAGAAACTAACAAAACTTTGGTCAATATCCTGGTTAAAATAATGGAGGATTTCCCAGGATCGTGGGATGATAAGATACCAGCCGTTTTATGGGCCTACCGAACGACTAAGAGGAAGCTTACAGGGTATACGCCGTTCTCTCTCATTTATGAGGCCAAGGCAATTCTCCTAGTAGAGTTGGAAGTTCCCTCTGCTCGATATGCTTTGTGAAGTAGCATGATCCCTCAGAGTAGACATGTGCAATTGGAAACATTAAATGAACACAGGGATAATGCGATGCAACACTTCCAAATGTACACGAAATAACTCTCTAGGGCATACGATAATTTAGTGAGACCAAGGAAGTTCATGGAGGGAGATCTTGTACTGAAGGCAACAGATAAACATATTAGGGGGCTTCCTCTACCTAAGTTCGCAGTGAATTGGGAGGGACCTTTCATAGTAAAGGAGGCTCATGACTCAGGTTATTGCTTAATTTCAAAAATGGAAGAAGATAAACCATTAAAGATTAACAATAAATGGTTGAAAGTTTATCATGTGTAGGCAGTTATGTTTAACCACTGATGTATTTGGCTGTTGTTATGAATACACAAGTTCTTTCTTATGATGAGTATGCAAGTTCCTTTTATTATAACTCAGGAAGAGAGAAAAGAATTATAGAACTCCACACTTCATAATCCATGCAATAAGTTGTGACACAAAGAAAGGGCATGAGAATAAGTATCTTTTTCCATTCATATACTTTGGGGGCATTACAAAATTGGGAGCTATCGCCCAAGATTTATAAGACAAAGGAAAAATACATATATAAAAACTAATTGACCCAAGAGGAACCAAAAATCTGGGAGGAGAAAAAATCTCCGGGAAGGCACGAAGAAGCTTGTAAGCAATACCGTTGGGCATTAATGGAAACTTCCAACCTAGTCTGCACTTGCGTACATTCAATAAGAAGTTTCTCTCATTTTAGCTTTACCAAACGCAGAGGTTCTTTAAGGTCCTCCACCTCCTTATCAATGGCTCCGAGGAGAGGTGCTTGCTCGACCAGCTTGGCTTCCTCAGCCCTCTGATCCTCCTGATGTTTTCATAATAGCTCACTCTGGCTGTCCAACCACTGGCTCTTCAAAGTCTTCAAATGCGCGATGAGCCAGTCAAAGTGGAACCAATCACAACCCAACTCCCTCAGATAACCCATGAAATTAGTTGAGGAGGGGTCTGGTAATGTTTGTGGTTGGGGTGTTGGCAATTTCAGCAACTACGGTGGCCATGCCTTGAAGCCGATAGCTTATGACTGAGATATTCGAATGAAGGCAGTCCACCATGAAAGTTTCAAGATGATAACGCACAAGTTGCTTAATTTCCAAACGGTGATTTTAGTGGGTATTTGGGGAGAACGCTGGAGTACCATCAGGCAGAAGGCGTGAGGAGACAAGTCAGGTAGAGGAAGCTCGTACCCAGCTTCACTTTTTACAGTAGCACCTGTCATGGAACCTTGATCATCATGGCTAGTTTCTTCGAAAGCAACAGGTTCACGATGGGGCGAGGCAATATGCGAAGGATCTAGTGAAGAATCCTCGTGGGCAACCTGAAAACCGTTAAAGGAAATGAAGAGTTTAGGAAAAAATCTTAACAAGTGTTTTCATTGTTAAGTCATTGTTATAGGTGGAGTTTATGAAAAATCTTAACAAGTATTTTTGTTGTTAAGTCATCGATATAGGTGGAGTTTATGAGAAAAAATATTAACAAGAGTTTTTGTGGTTAAGTCACTGATATAGGTGGAGCTTATGAGAAAAAATCTTAACAAGTGTTTTCATTTTAAGTCACTGTTATAGGTGGAGTTCACTTGTTAAGTCAGCGATATAGGTGGAGTTTATGAAAAAAAAAAACTCAACAAGTGTTTTCATTGTTAAGGCACCATTACAGGTCTGAGTTTATGAAAAAAATCTTAAACAAATGTTATCATTGATTAAGTCACCTATACAGGTGGATTTTGAGAAGCTGAGAAATACAGAGAAATTAAAGACGTACCTCCTCAGCGGCAGGATGAGCGAGAGGGGCCATAATGCTAGAAAACGTGGGAGGCGAGCTCATTACCTTAGCAACTTCATGTGACACCCAGCCTAATTAAATAACGGGCGATCACTCCTTTATTAAATTAAAATCAATGTGAACAGTTGGTTCATTCTTAGCATCACTCTCGAAAAATAACTTTTCCAATTTAAACACCCTAATTAATTAAGCTAAGTGTCAAAACCATTTTTAGACATTACTTTCCAATTTTTTTTTTATTTTATGTAAACCAACATTTAAAACTTTACGAAATTCAATATTAAAGAATCACACCACAAATTATTCTATAACATATAATCCAAATAATTTAAACATTCAACAACTAATTCTCAACATTTAAAACTTAGAGTAAAACATCCAGACAGTAATAAATCCCAAAGTGACAATACTCGAAATAAATGAATCATAATGTCCAATAGAACAACTGGATAATGGAAATGGGCGACACATGCCCAAGTGAATAAATATGATAAGAGTGGAATCAAATAAATGAAGTCATCTAAGTAAGAGGCCTGAAACTCCCACCTAAGCTGCAGCGCGTTCCTTCCAAAGTTTCCTGTGCAAGACGCCCCTGTGGCTGGGCACCTGTAATACATACATATATATACAAGAGAGAAAAGATAATGGAAATGGGTCATTGCCCAATTGTGAAAACTATTTAAAATTTGTTTAGCAAGTATTTAAAATGTTTACAGGCCAATGCAACAACATATTAGCGCGACACTACCTTGAGAAATTCTCACCTCTCTTCTAATGTGCACGCCTATCGAGCTAACCTTCCCAACGATTTAACTTATCTTATCTTAGGTTACTCGTAAGATTTAGATTGACCATTTCAACTGGTTAAAGAGTAAATTCCGTTTAACATCAAAGTTCTCATTTAAGCTTTATTTACAAATGAAGTCACTCAAAAATATATTATACTTTTCAAACACTTTTTCCCAATTTAAAATAATTATTCATATCTTACTTACCATAAACACAGTAGGTAGTCCCCAAATTCCAAAATTTAATATATTTAATAAATACTCATAATATATATATATATTCAAACAGCACCCCACATGATAATTATGGTGCGGGCATACTCTGCTATCGAGACCCCGTATCTCTCGTACTAAGGGAAATACAAGTTTGGAATCACTCTCGAACTGTATTAACACAAACAAAAATAATATTGAGGCAAAGCATAGTTTTCAAGTCCAAGAGGTCAGTACATACCCTCACGTCTCTTAGGACCGTCCGACTATCAATCCAATAGCTCGTACCTAGGATTCATATCTTCTAGGGTACGAGTCAATATCCCCCATGAAGGCCCATTCGAGATAAGACTGTCCCTGCGCGGTAACCTCAGGGATAGCAAGTAGCGTGGACATGATTTTTACACGTATATAGTATATGCATAGTCATAGTCATATAAATATACTACTATTACCATATCAACTTTAGGTTCATCTCATAACCCATAATCACGACATTTATCCTTATTTTCACATTATTAGTTATCACGTATAACGGTTCATCTCTAACTTTAATTTGAGGGATTATTCTAACTTACTATGTAAAACTCATGGACTCTATCCTCCTAAGTGTAGAATTCAGTAGGTACTCATCTATTTTCCATCGTAACTATCTTACGCGTTTCTCCCTTTAATACAAAATTACATCGTCTCTTATATATAAACGACCCAAAAATGCAAATCTCGTCTTACATTAAAGGTCTCATAATTATTAATAAGTCCTACTAGTCTTCTTTACCTCCCAAAATATTTTAGTAAGGATGTTTAAGGAGTATTTCTCATTTAGGTTTAATTCAACTATTTAAAAAGGGAAAATATAAGTCTGCCAGAAGGGGTCAATCGATCGATGGCAGGGGCTCGATCGATCGAACCTTCGATCGATCGAAGCTCTTTGCACGATCGATCGATCAAGCAGGAATGGCGAATTCTGCAGGAAACCAGTTACATGTTCTACCATCCAAACTCATCCAAATCCAGATTTTTCACACCTAAACGCCCAGAAATTTGTACTACTAATAGTATAAACCCATATTATACAACTTCTATGTCAGGCATGCAAATTTTCATCAATAACTATGGATTAATAGGCCAAAAACTCATATTAATCTCAAGAACCCTAGAATTTCTTTAACCTTGTTCTAATTAATATTTTTCCAGAATTTCTTCTTCTAAAACATCATAAATTCCTGGTTCAATATTTACATATGAAGGGGACTTCCAGATTTCCATTTATAACATTACTACATGTAATTTCCTATCTCCAACTTGGGTTTTCTTCCATGAAACTCATCCTAATCAACCCTAGACTAACATGAGTGATGCATTAATGAAAATAAGCAAGATAAATACTTTCCTGGAATTTCAAAGTTCTGATTTCTGGACGATTTTGGTGTGGTTTCATTCTCCGTCACGCGATCTACGCGTTGGTGGTGGTGGCGGTGCAATCAGATAACGTTTTGGCCTTGGATTGATTGGAAATCTTCCTCCTTCCATCTCCTATGGACGTTCTAAAGTTTTGAGTCTGATAACCCTAAAGGACAATTCTCAATGGCTGATATAGCCTAATAATTTTTGTGGGTTTAATTACCCAAAAATGTAAAATATTCAAAATACCCTCCCGGGGTGCTAATTAGGCCTAAAAATGCCCCGAGACCCAAACTAAACCCCCGAGTACACTTTTCTGACTATCTCGATCCTTCCAGACACACTGGCGCACTCAAAACCACCATACAGATAACTTGAAAATATTTCACTTTTATTGATCAACATTTATTCCCGACACGACACGGGCGCGTCCGGACTTAAATTTCCCTAATTGTCATTTTATTCACACGTGACAATTTTATAAAAATTAAATCTCATATATTACTATACTCATCCAGTAATATTCAATAAATAACAAATTTCCAATAATTACTAACTCCCGTCACGCTAGTAAATATTTAAAACAACATTCTGAATTAAAATTAAATTAATTTATCTCAATTAAATTTAATAAATCCCTAAATTTAAAATCCATAAAAATACGGGGTAGTACACTTCAATGGATACTCTGGCTACAGAAGCCTCAAAGGTAGGCACACTCCCCTCACCAACATAGAGTACTATGGCCAACACGGGTGCATCATCAGAAGGAGATGTTGGACCTTCGAGAGATGCTCCAACGAGAGCAGCTGCTCCAACCTGGGCCTGAAAGAAATAAGGCCACTCAATGCAAAAGGCAGAGAAAGACTTGGAGAGAGCTATAAATGTAAATACAAGTGTTAGATAAAAGGAGTAATCACAAAGGGATAAGATACATAAATGCACTTAGCTTACCCCCGTTATGGCACTGAAGAGAGGAACCGTAGTAATGGGTCTTGATATTGCAGGAGGAAGGAGAATATTGGCTATCAACGACGTCACTTCCACCTAAAATATCCTAACATGTTAGAATTGATAAATAAACCAATGGGACCAATAAAAGATGCAAGGCTCAAAAAGACATTTACATGCGAGACATTCTCTTCGACCATAACCAGGGGCACAGAAATCGACCACTCTGAGGGAAACTCAAGGGAAGCTGGAACAGGTGCCTCGGGCTGGCCAAACATCTCAATATCACCTACGGCGACATATCGTGCTTGATGGGAGGAGAAGCCACACGAATAGGTAAAACTTATTAAAGGAGAACGGGGAAGGGCAACAGTGGCTGGAGGAGTACTGCAATGTCCCCCCATGAAATGACTCACTGGGGGACTGGGGGGACTGGGAGGACTGACCCTTGCTTCTTCAACTCCCTGCACCAAAGTCATCAGGCAATAAGTAAAGGCATTATGTCAAGAAAAGAAGAATGAGAAATAACGAATGCACACATACTTAAGATCCTAAGGGAGAACGAGAGGGTATGACCACTGGTGAAAGTGGCGAGGGGGCGGCAGCCGAAGGAACTGGGGAGGAAGGCTCCTCATGTGTCTATTTCATCTGGGACTTGGTACCTAGCATTTTCTTCCTGGAGCTCGTTGCACCACCAGTTGCAGGCACCTTCGTCCTTCTTATTTTTTTTACTGTTGGCTCCGTGGGATCAACCACAATCACAGGGAACGTACCCGGAGGAGGAACGTCGACTGCGCACCATTGGAATTCAACATTTATTCGAGCAACTTCGGCCTCCACCTACCTCCTCAACTCTCTAGCCTCTTGTGGCAACATGGGAGGGGGAACAAAGGCAGTTGGGAATGCCTCCAATAAAGTTTACGTTTGACCTTGGGCTTTAGCCTTCTTAGACTTGGACTTCCTGGATTTCTTGACAGGTGGCTCAGAAGGCCCTTCTCCTATGGTAACTTCGGTCGTGGGGACAGATGGTTTGGGGGTCACAGCGACCTTGGGTTTCGGGGTGGCAGTTGGGATCATCGGGCAATGAGGGGGTAGATCATGAGGAGACTCTTTAATAGTTTTACTTAAGGGAAACTCAACTCCAAGCACGGACTTCCCCTTTAGACCCAGCTCAGAGGAAGAAAAGGAAACGACTGGGGGATATTAAGGGGAGGACTAGATGTACTCACGAATCATGGCCAACTGCTCCAAATGGAACTTCATGAAAAAGGATGTGGATACCTCTCCCTTCCTAGTAGCACTAGGAAGGATGATACACCCATCAATAGTGGATGTCACACCAAGCACTGCAACGACACTGTAGAAGGTGCATGCCTCAGTGAAGGTTGCCCTTGAATGGTTATCCTGGAACACAGGTCAAGGAGCCCCCTGGTCGAACCCGAACTTCCTACTGCATCTACCAGGATTGTAAGGCTCAGAAATATATCCCCATTCAGTATAAGAAGGTAGGAACCCCGGGGAAAAAAGAAGCACTACAGCTTGTGAGGTATCTTCTACAATTGAGTTAAATCTGATCATTGTGGCTGCAGTAGGAAAGAAGTCCCAACTATAGGCAAAAGTGGACTCACTATATGGCCTCATTACAAAGGAGTCTAAATGGTCAAAAACCTCCATTATCTCCTTTCAACTTTGCTTCTTGTGGAAACACAAGAGGCGTGGGGGCTTAATACCTTCGCTCACAGGTAAGGAAGTTGACTTCACAGTAATAGCAGGAAAGCGAGTATAGAGGAAGCCCGTTAATATGATGGTGATGGTGAAATTTGCCAAGTTGTAACGGCCCAGTGATCGTTCCATGTCAATATGGGTTCGATCCAACCAGGTGAAGAGGGACCCCAAGGCGATGGTGGCTAGAGGTTTGTTGAATCCTCTGGCCAAACGAATGAAAATTTTTATCAGGTCCCTCCTGGGATGATCATTGGGTTTTCCAATTAGAAAGAAGCGTGAAAGTAGTACAAGTATGTAGGTTGGTAGTTCCAGGGAGGTACCTCTATCGCGACCCATTACATCATTAGCATCCTTTGGCGTCGGGGCCTAAAAAAAATAATTTATAAGGGAGGAAAATGTGGCTTTGTTTGAGGGACCGGTGCAACTGCGGCAGATACGATCCAGCTCAAACCGATCATCAGCCTCTTTGGCATCTAGAGGCTCATCGTGATAGGTGAACTCGCCCATGGGTTCAAACCCAAGGAGTTCACATACATCCTCCAACGTAACATTAAACTCCCCCCATGCAGCGAAGAAGGTGTGGGTTATGATGTTCCATCGGGAAACCAGCACTTGAAGTGCCGCGTTGTGGTTCAAGAGGGTGAACTTGCCAAACCAGTAAGCTCAATTGAGCCCAACCTTCGCAAGAACAGCAACATGGGAGGTCTGCATATGTGTGTGCCAATCATTAAAATAGGCTGGTGACACCCCAGGTGCTTTAAATTCGATTTGGGAGTAGGGAAAGTCACCACGGTCCAGGCGAAAGTGCAGAGTCCCCTCAGGTGGATGCTGGCCCCACTTCGACGAATCCACTTCTTCATCACCCAATAGTAATGGATCAAACTTGGATGAGAAATGGCAGGTCTTGCATGCCTCAGAAAATTTATCATCTTCTTTTTCAAAGATGGGTTCCCGACGATAGAACTGTAGTTGCTCTTGACGAGTAGCGACCACGGCAGCGCTGCTAAGGGCGGTGGCAGAGCCAGCAGCGGTAGAGGAGGAACCTGGCTGGGTACTGGCAGTAACCTTGGAAATACTTGAAGAAACCATGAGAAAGTTCTGATGAGTGGTACAGTCGGGTATGGAGGGATAAGAACAAGGAGATAGGAGAACAACCGCAGGTGGTGGTGCAAAAGGATAAGAGAAGGAGGAGACTGGATAAAGAAGAGGGCAAAAATAGAGGTTGCACACAGTACGCATAGAGTTTCTCTCTGAAAATAAAGCGGGGAGCTTGAAGAAGATAAACAAGATGAAGATATAAAAGGGTTTTTGAAAGAAAAGGAGAAGTTTGAAGGGTTTCAAACTCGACGATTGGAGTTTCCCACCATCGCACGTGCAAGGGCCACCTATAATCATTTAAAATGAACACATGGCACAACGGGAAGGGTCTCGACAGTTGAAAAGATAGCATTACGTCAAATACGAAGTGATGTCTGGGGAATTGAAAGGGTTGCCTTCCTAACCAAGTTTATGTTTTGGCGCTAAATTGGTGTCAGACTTATTCATCAACGCCTAACGAAAAATATGTTCCAACGGTTCAAAAAAGCTACGATGTCCCCTAGCCACAGGTCCAAACATTGTTTAAATTTTGACTCAATTACATTGGGGATAATTTCTGCTTTTTTCAAACATAGCGAAGCATTACAAAGAAGAATTTCACTTTCCAGGAGTCCAAACGAGTATTCGAGAAGGTTAGTAGGCCTTTCAGGAGAATTTCAAATAATAAAGTTAGAACGGTTGAGGCTCAGTATGAGGGAAAAGTGGCGATGTCCCTTCTCCCAAGCCACAATAAGTTATGGCGCTTCGTCTCAGGTACATCGGGGATAACTTTACTTCTTCCTTGAGGTACTAACGCACTGGTCCTAACAAAGGCCAAGAGGCTAGAATTTTTTCACACAGAGAAGTTTTATCGGATTGAGAAGTTTTCATGCAGACATTTCTTGTACCAATAAATCTCTCCACGAAGGGGTAAATGTAGAGGGGGCTTGAAGGTAATCCTAAGGTTGAGGATAATTCCCCAATTAGCAAAAAGTGTTTGGGATTGAGTAACCGAGACAGCTCAAGCCTGGCAGCTCAAGCGTGGCAACTCAGCAAGGTAGCTTAGCGTGCTAACTCAGCAAGGCAGCTTAGTATGGCAACTAATACTTTAGTTTGTTGTGTTGGCCATATTGTATGTTTATTTATATTGACTATAAGCCATAACGGTTGTAATGTGGTAACGATAATAATACATGAGTTTTAGTGTGAGGTCAAACGGTACTCAGGAGAGAACAGGCTTGGTAGGGCCTGGGAGAGCCTTTATGCTCTATCGAATGACCTCACCATGGGAACTTTAGAGGGACTTGGTTTGTAGGATTGAGAAGTAAGTCACCATTGGGGCATGTCCTGACCATCTTAGATACACATAGTAAAACACCGAAGGACCCTGACCGTGGAACCTCAGGAGGAGCAACTTGGAGTTCCATCGGGCGTTGAGTTATGAACAAAATAGCCCTATACTTAATGTCACATCTATTAGATGCGATGTCACTAGCCATCTAAACAAATGTCAGACTTTCACTTGAGTAAACCACTGTGGTATTTGGGGCTGTGATGTAGTTGATGAGCCACCTCTGCGATAACAGCCCCTTGACACATAGTGGTTAGGCAAAAGGCATGTCTTGGCATTTAATGTTTATGAAGTGGAGACAACTAGTGCATCAGGAATTTAATTCTGAGACATAATCTATGAGGGATGTATTTCATAGTCTTTAATGACTGAGCTACCTCGGGGAAGGCATGGGGGGCTATTTAAGGACCCCAACCACCCTTGAGGAGAGGAGGGATGATCATATGATCGATCTTTTAAGAGTTCAAGAGTTATTGCCAAAGAGAATACACATCAGAGGGAGTTATTTCAAACCAGAGGGTTTACTCACTAACCATTGTTATTTATTGCAAAGCTTTTAATACTTGATAGAGTTTTTTGAGGGTGTTTGGTGTGTTTTTACCTTCCTACCAAGGTGTATCTAGGGTGATTACTTCCCTCTCCCTCTAGCTAAATTACTTCTAAGTTCATCACTATATTCTGAGTTATACTCGAGAGATTTGTGAGTTTGAACTGGGTTTATCTTCGTTAAGTTGTGTTTGAATGCCCTATCATTAACCCAAGGTCTTGGGCTAATTAACTTATCATTACCATACTTAAAAGGGGTTACGCCTCCATCTATAATCTAAAGTACCCTCTTATAAGTACTACTCAGGGTATCTCCCATGAAGGGTGTTATGCGATTTGAGAATAAGGGGAAGTTGGCTCGCCTTTTCGTAGGAACATTACTTATTATTGAAAGGATTGGACCTGTGGCTTATCGTTTAGCATTACTGGATCACTTGCAGAGGATCCATGATGCTTTCCTTATGTCGACACTACGAAGGTTACTTAAGGGATATGTAACTTACTGGCACATGGATCTTGACAAGATAGAGATCCATCCAGACGCGAGTTACGAGGACAAACCTGTCTCCATTATGGCCCGTAATGAGCGTAGGCTTCGTTCGAAGGTAGTTCCTTAAGTACGTATAAAGTGGGGCAGTACAACGAGGATAAGTCAACATGGGAGAGGGAGGATAACTTGCAAGAAAAGTATCAAGAACTCTTTTTGTCAGGTATGTAACGGATTTCGGGGGCAAAATTTCCTTATTAAGGGAAAATGTAATACCTTGTACTTTTACGTCATTTAAATCGGTAGAGCTATTATAATTAATTGCTTGGATATTATTTTACATAATTATGTGACCAATTATATTGAATGTGTTGATTTGGTAGAATAATTAATTTGCATGCTACGCGAATTGTTTATATCACATGATTAGTATGATAAAGTGTGGGATTTAGTGTACAACCAGTTGAGTAGACTTCAGAGTCATTATAAATCTCGTTTAGGTGTTTTAAACATTCTAAGTTGGGCTAGGGAGATAAGTATACCCTTAGCGGATATTTTGAACCATTCCAGTTAACATTTTGGACTTATTTGGGGGGGGGGGGGGGGGCAAAAAATTGGGCCTTATGGGGAGATACGGGATTAAGGAGTTTAATTATTATATAAGCCTCTCATATTAGGTTTCCCATCCATTTCGACTTTAACCAAGCTGCCACAAACCTTCTGGGGAAAGTTAATAGGTTGGGAGAGTAGAAAAATTGAAGTATTTATAAGGGAGGAACTTTCATCTATCTTCTAAGCCAAGAATTCTCTTGTAAAATCTCTAACAATATATTTCTTAATTAACAAACATGCTTATCATACCAATTTTGAGTTATAATTATATTGGGAGTTAATATATATATGATTTGGGGATTATAGTTGTTTAGAAAGTTTTGGAATACTCCTGTTTTGGAAGTCAATAACTTTAATGACATAATCTAAAATTGACATCATATAACAAAAGAGAATGATATTATAATCCATGCCATAATATCAATTTACCATTCTGAGTTAAATCCATAATTTGATTGTAGAAATATTAGAATTATCAATGAGGATTATGAATATGATTGATTATAAAAGTTATGGATTATGATTAAATCACTTGAATTGTGGTAACAATCATGGTTAGCTTTATTAGGAATCAATATGGATGTGTTATTTGAAATGTTTTAAATTCATAAATGTTACAACTGAGTTATATAAAGCTTGAAATTCGTTAATAGAAATTAGGGAAGAAGACCCATTTTTAAAATAAGGAAAATTTAAGCTTATTGTTTGGCTCGATTCGAATTGTCCTTAGAAGAGAATCGATTAGGGAGAATCGATTGGACTCTTAGACTTCGGTTGGGTAAGACCAGGGAAAATGTTGGTGGGATTAATACGAGTTCATCCACATATGTGGGAGTTTATGAAAATGAGGCATGAGTGGTTTAATTGAGGATTAATGTTTTTAACCATTGGGTAACAATTTTAATAATTAACTAAGGAGTTAATATTCAAGATAGAGAATTGTATTTCTAGGATTATCAAATCAAGTTGAAGTAATTTGATGTATGTGAGATGAGATAGTTTATGAGGGTATTAACATATATATTGTGTTATATATATATATATATATATATATATATATATATATATATATATATATATATATATATATTATGCTTATGTGGACATACCCATATTCGTGGTGAATCAATCAATTTTTGGTTGCGTTCAACACCAAGACATGGTAACATGCGCCAGTTGAGATATGCTAGGATGCATTAGATGATGTTACTTTGGATCACACGTTCAGGGTCACCACTTCGTAATGAGGGATGTAGGGTGATTATATCCATATACATAGCTAGGGTATGGGTGTTTAGTGGTGTTACTTCATAATGATCGCCCCATTTATGTGTGTTTTATTTAAGTTCATTAGTTAAGAGACTCATCCGAACTCACCGATAGAAGCTCGAGGTAGACAATGAGGATAAACACCTTCGAATGTTATATATATATATATATATATATATATATATATATATATATATATATATATATATATATGAACAAAAGAACTTATATAGTCTAATGAAGGAGACAATTGTTAATGGATCGTATACTACATAAAATACATTATGTGTGTTGTGATGTATTTGTCTGTAGGAGTAGTATCATGGAGGTTAGTTCTTATGACATCCTGATTATTACAATAGTTAGTCATTCTTAGTTAGTATAGTAGTGTGTGTACGATTCATCATATTATGGCTTGGGTTGGGAATATGTATAGTATTTCACTTAGAGAATGGGTGAGATACTTATTGCATATGAGAGACGATGGGAGGTATCTATTGAGAATTAATTGCATTAATATATTTTGGTTTTGAATGTTAATTCTTGCAACTTTAGGGTTCTAATACAAATTATCTAAATTATTTTTCTAGTTTTTTCCTAGATAGGATTAACATGGCTAACAAAGGATCAAACTTGCCGGTTCAGTTGCATTGCAGTTTCATCACTTTAATTCTAGCTTAGGTTGTTACTTTTTTTCCATTTTAGTCATTTACATTTAAGAGATTGTATGGACATAATCCCATAATTTATTTTAGTCGTTTTAAGTCCAGTCTTATTAAGCTTATGTTTATGTTAGTGAGAGTTGGGACTTATGTATTTATGCATTTTATTATTCCATTCCCTTATTGTACATGTGGATGTTTTAATGTAAAACATTCATTCTACGGTTTGATTCTAAGAATGATATAACACTACACCAAATCATGCGAATGGTCACCCACAGGGGGTCACAAGCCAAAATCGTGACTACATCAACTTTGACGTGATCACATCCATGACCCACTGTGGTTATGGATGCTCTTGGACATGGTCACGACTCAAATCCCTGACCAGCTGGGTCACAACCTTAATCCGTGACTAGGTCGTGACCATTATGGCACCAAATTCGCGCTAAAGTTCCCTCCAAGTTTCGTCATGGATGGGTCACGGACATAGGTCGTGACCAATAGCACAATGCACACCATATGGGTCATGGATTTGGGACGTGGCCATATCAATCTGTTCAAGATCCGTGACCACTTGGTTGACTATGCGCTAACATGGAAAAAATTTAGGCCGTGACTAGTGCCCTTTTATTGAAACAATTATGCCTCGTTTTCATTTCTTCCCGTGTCAATCTCTCTCTCTCTCTCTTTCTCTGCGCAATTTTAGCAATTTCTCATTAAAACCCTAATTTCGGCCCTTATCTCTCTCAATCTCAAAGGTTAACCCTATTTTTTATGTTTGTGATTGAAACCCTAGTGTGTATATGTGTGTGAATGTGTGTGTATTTCTGTGTATGTGTGTGTTTGTGTGTGTATGTGTGTATATGTGTATGTATGTGTCTGTATATTTATGTGTATGTGTGTGTATATTTGTGTATGTGTGTGTATATCTATGTATGTGTCTTTATGTGTGTGTGTATATGTGTGACTATGTGTGTGTATGTGTGTATACTTTTTTTTCAATAAAATATATGTTAAATTTAGGAGTTAAAATTTACTTCATTATTTATTATTGGATATTTATTGGGTATTGTTAACATTCATTAGGAATTGTTATTTAGAGGTTGAAATTAATTGCATTATTTAAGGGTATTTATTGGGTATTGTTAGTATAGACCGAATGTGGTTACTTAGAGATTAAAATAAATTGCTAAATTTAAGGGTAATGTCATTTAGGGCTTGGAACTTATTTAGAGTTTGATATTAATTGAGTATTATTAGTGTTGACTGAATGTGGTTACTAAGGGATTAAGATAAATTGCATTATTTAGAGTTTGAAATTAATTGAGTATTTTAGGTTTCACCCTAATCAAACTAATATAATCAAAATCCTTTCTTTATTAGCAAAACCTTAATCAAACTAATATACCCTAATATACACGCCCTTGTATATTTTTCTCAAGAAAATTAAGGCAGGGTGATAATCACTAGCAACAAGAGTTGGAGAGGTTGCAATTGGACCGCACACGTAACTTTTTTATTATTGAGCAACATATAAAGGGTACTCCTATTTATAAGGTTGGAAATAAAAAGATTGAACAGTTTAAGTACTTTATAAGTCATGTAGTTAATCTCCGACAAGATTTCCTGTTTCATCGTATTCTATTCTCCTTATCAAAAAATTGGGATGATGTTATACAAAATATATTTCACACGTATAATCCTGATGTACCCCTGACCTTGGTTATGATGTTGGAGAAGGCATAGAAAAATCCACCCATTATGGATACAACTGTGTACAAAGAGTATTAACATAAACTGTGATGTCTTACGCCATATGCATGCTAAATTGAATCTTCCCAACAAGTTGAAAATGATGGGATTCCGAGTTCATGTCACGCATATCAACACATCAATCATAGATACCCTTCCTCCTAGTTGGCCATGTGTAAAAATTCATAGGTTCTTAAAAACTAATACTGAATGGATGGAGATGAAGCACATTGAATATATTCTCTCTCTCTCTCTCTCTCTCTCTCTATATATATATATATATATATATATATATATATAACCTTGATTAATTAATTATAGTTTCTTATTATAATTTTTAAGTCACTTATGTTTTTTTTTGTAGATAATGTCAGGAGGAAACAACCCAAGGGAGCAAAGTCCCGAGGGGACACCGCGAGGAGGTTCACTATCTCGTGCGCAACCCGAATTCTCAACACCAATTGTGGAGCAATACACAAATCCACCAATGGTTACCTCCTCACCAAGTCCAACTGATTTGGCACCCTCATCCATCACTCATGTTGCTCCATCACCCCCATCCAACGTTGTCGACGCCTTCCACTCAACCTGAAAGATGCCCATTGGGTTCTTCCTTCTCGAGAATAACCCGAAGGGTGATAGGAATGACGTGCTAAACTTTAATGCCCGGTGTTTGGCTTTGGGAAAGATGAGTGTGTGGGTTGGTGGACCAGACAACTGGAACCAAGTTGATCAAGCACTCAAGGATGATATATACGATCAACTCACCAACTATTTCTCATTTCTCGATCATTCCAAGAATAAGGTTCTATCTCGGGTTATTGAATCATTGAGGACATATAAGAGAAACCTTCATAAGAAACATTTCCCGAAGGAGTCAGCGAGATATGATATTTTATCTTTGAAAGATAAAGTGCCTCAAAATGTTGAAATTTCGGAGGAGCACTGGAATAAGGTTTTGGAGAACGAAGCGATGGAAAAAAAATTTGTCCAAAGGGAGAAATATAAAAAAAATAGGGCTAAAAAAACTACTATCCACAGGCTACGATCCAAATCCTATGAGGATTGGAAAAATGAATGGGTGAGTAGGACAAATGATGGTTCAGATGTAGGTAAAGCACCAATTGGTCCAACATATTTGTTCATTCTTGATAGGGTACATATAATACATTCATGCCGCTCTTGGCTTAGACGCTACAATCAATAGAGGCCATCAGTAGTTAGTTAGGTTCGAGCCCTACTGATGACTTGGACCTTGATAATGATGCCCTGACTCAGACCTTTGGAAAGGACAAAAGGGGGAGGACGATAGGTGTTCGCTCACATATGCCAAAAACAAAATTTTAATAGAATGCACCTCTCGTGGACAAGTTTCTTTCGATTGATAATTGTTTCTCATCCAATTGGTAACGATAGTCCAAGACCGATGGGGACGTCCAGGATATCGAAAATAATGTGGGAATGTTGACGAATAAAATTGGGCAACTCGTGTCATTTTTCCAAAATTATGGGATCCCAATGCCACCTCCCCAAGGTTACCCTTACCCTCACCCTCCTTCCCAGATGCCACCTCATCCAACATTCTCCTCCTAAATGTCGCCTCATCCAACATTCCTCCTACCAAATGGTGCCTCATCGAACATTCCCATTTTCCCTGCCTCTGCCTATCACGAAACTTGGATCATCATCAACAACTCACAGTGACTATGGAAAAAGTATTATTTAAAAGACCTGAGCAATAAGAGGTTTGTTGAGGTGTGCACACTCATATCCAAGGTTGTTGGAACTAAAGTACACAACCGACCATTGGAGACAGGTGAAGCTCAAGTACTGGTCAATGAAATAGGCAATGGTTGCAGAGATATATTTGAGTTTGTTGCAGGCGGGTATGGGCTAGAATTGAGGAATTACAAAAACTCTTTTCTTGCATAAGAAATTTATCTGTTGGAAAAGATTTAATAATATTTTGTTTTTCTTCAATTGTAATAATTTTTTTCAGTTCTAATAACATTTTTTTGTTTTAGTAGTATGAATATTAGTTTTATTTCAGTTTAAGAATACTAGTTTTGTTTTTGTTGAAGAATATTGGTTTTGTTCTAGTGTTAATAATATTTGTTTATTGCTTCAGTTGTAAATTATTACATTGATTATTACATGGATTTCTATTTTAACCTATATCCACAAGACTTAAATTTGTAGATTATTTCATGGATTTCCCATTATACAAAGAGTGGATGGGAGAGACCGGTCGAATTTCAAATAATCATGTAAATGGCGTTCAAGAATTTATCTAGCTCTTAATATTCTCATGATGCCACCTTGTAATGTTGAGTTTCCTGAACCTCTTTTGTAGTGTTGAGTAGCACAATGCATGCCAATAAATCTGTATATAAATTCTCTTTAGTATTTACTTTGTATTACACCTTGGCAGACAGGGTCAAACATTCCCAAACTCCATATGGTAGTTCCTCTCTTCAAGTTGTCTTTACATTATTGCCATGAACAAACAAAAATCCATCTCTTGTGAGTATTGAAAGGGAACTCGCAACTGGCATGGGAGGTAATTCATCATTACAATTAAATTAATTAGATGTATGGATAGTTAGCTAGCTAAAAACATATAATTGCATATATATTTAAGTAGAGTTATTGAACTCCATGATAAATAACGTACTAAGTACAATCTCTTGCAGCCACTCGAAAAGAGTTCAAGAAGATCTCGAGAAGTTTCCCATCGCTCAATTGGTTCTTCCAATGAGTCTGCCAAAGAAACACCTTTGTAAGTTATTACATAAAAGTAAATTTGAAAATTAATGTAGGATGAGTTCCTATTTAGCTTTGTAGTATTTAATAAAAATATCATGTACATCTATCCAATTCAATCGTACACACCAATTTTTTTTGCAATCTTACAATTCAATTTTAACCGTAGACAAACAGTCTAAAATACTTGCTAGAGTATATCCGATATGAAAATTCGATTTTCATCTCTAAGCTACCGACGTAAAAAGGGTTTGTGTTCCAAGTTCTATTTTTCAAAAAACTTCACATTCTTGACATGTGTGGTTCAAAGTACGTAGTCCTCTTGGACAAATTGAGAAACTGCATTGGTAAGGCTAGAAGTTTGTAAAAATACCAAATTTCATTTATAGATCTTGTCAATCATTTATTCAATTGAATGAATATTGAACATCATATCTCAATATAGGAATCAAGTAAATGTCTCATCTAAAAAATACATATATAATGCAAATATGCATATGTCTCGTTTCTTTAATTTAGGTGTGAAGATGATGGGTAAACATTCGTATTGAAGGATATTATATCTGGACAATTATTTTTTTTCCACATAAGAAGAGAACTGTCTTTTTACATTTCTACATAAGTAAACTAATGGGGCATAATGAATTTGTCAAGGTATATTTAGTATTATTTCATTGTAGGAAGAGAGTAGTGTGTTTATTTGATTATCTATAAACTAATATACTAATAGGCAGTTTTTTTAAGAAATAATGTATTAGGTTTTTCTTCTTGTGATTGCAGATTGCAAACTTTTATGCCTAGGAATAACAATGATGACAAAGCATGTTACAAAAGGATCATTTTGATATTACCCTAGTTTGAAATCAAATTCCATTGAATTCTTAATATAATTTACATTCCACTCATTGATGACAAATGGTAAAAAATTATTGGTGGGTGGGGATGAGGCTAAATGGTTAATCCAGGACTTACCAAGGCACATGACTTACAGAAATTTAATATAATGCAATTTGTTATTAAATAGATATGGATGATCATTAAGCTTTATTGCTATAAATCTCAACTTACACTAATATATAAATTATTGTTATAACTAAATACTAATGTCATTAATGACTCTAAAAAATATATTAGTGATACTACGTTTCTTTCTTTTCCCTTTGGTTCAAATATTCAACATTTACTTATTACAATTTCATAAAGACATGAAAACTTATTAAACATTAAACTCAAAGTCAAATTATAAAAAATACAAATTTTTAGAAATGGATCAAATATGATGAACGAGGTTCATCCAAGATAGAAAGTCGAAATAGAAGATTACTCATATTGTTAAGAAATAAGAATATGGTCTAATAGATTCACCTATTTTGTGATGCTTCTCCCACCAAACTTGAATTGTCAACGACTGCATCAAGTTGATTCTTTCAATAAGTCCTTAACTTCTTACAAATCTACAATTTGACTTCTTTGTATCACCAATCTATTGAAATGGCAACAATCATAAACTATGTTATTGACTTATATCTAGAACTATCATTTGATTTCTAGTTTCAAGAAAAAAATAGCTAACTGCAAGGCTAGATGCCTAGTCTTCATAACAAAGGGGAATTCAACTGAAAAGGAAATGGATAAAATTAGATGCAAGCCTAATAACATTCACAATGATGATTTTTTAATTTGAAGTTAAATTGATATATAGAATTAAATAATACATATACTTGTCATAATTCAAACGCTAGGGAAATTTCATAACCGAACCATAATATTGAGGTAAATAGTTGAATAATACGGAAAAGGAAAAAAACTCATCAAAATGAACACAAATTTAGAAATCACAACATACCACTTATTGTAAAAGTTTTAAACTCCATTTGGGTTATTTTTTGGAGAGAGGGGGAGAGAGACGTATGTTGGGATATTATAATAGAGGTTGAGGAAGCATGGATTGTAGCTACTGGTTGGAAGCATCAAATTAAGACAAAAACAATTGAATCAAGAAACTACTTTTGGAGAAGAAATCGATGGGCCCAATTGTAGAGAAATGATAAAGGGAACCTGATGATGTTATTTGAAAAAAAGTTTGTATAGATTGAATGGAGGAGGGGAACTCTATGTTGCATAAAGATTGAATGGAGAAGGAAAAGCGTGTGTTGGGGATTTTTGTTTGCTATATACGACAAACCCTAGGTAATGTCTAGGAAGAGTTGGGGATTTACTTTTTGGTAGGGAGGGGAAATTTTTATTTTTCTCTTTTAATATTAACTTTTAAGCTATAGAAGTAAAATTAGTAACGAATATATTAGATTACTAATGGTAATTTATCATGAGAAAAAGTAATCATAAAATACTATTACTAATAAAAAAATTAGTCTATTATTAAAAGTGCATTTGGGTGTCATGTGGAGGAAATAATTAGGACACCATCTAAAGTATGATGAAAATTGAAGGAGTCTCTATCATGGTGGAGATTAGGGATATAACCCCAATAGAGGTTGCAATGGTTGGTGCAAGGTTAGTAATGAGGTCCAAGTTCTAAGAGAAATGAAAAGGGTTGACAAAAATAGCCACCACTTTGCCATTAGTGGGGATAAGATGAGGTAAGAAAATTCCATCAATCAATTTATCACACCAAATATTGATTTCACCCCCATTGCCCACTTTCCAAATAATTTGATCTGTAAGGACCTCCCTACAAAATAAAATGCTATTCCAAATTCAAGTGCCCATCCTCGAGCTGGGCACCTCCTAAAATGAAGAGTTGGGAAACAAGAGCCCTTTAAGAACTTTCCCCAAAGAATATTAGAATTTTCATGTTTTCTCCAAGCCCACTTTTCTTAATGAGCTTGGTTTTGTGTCTCAAAATCCATAAAACAAAGTCCCCCCCCCCCCCCCAGTTTAGGACCAGAAATAACTTCCCAATCCTCTTAGTTGATTCTCTTTCTATCTTTATCCTTATACAAACAAAAGTTAGCTATTTTATGTAATACCCCGTATTTTCGTGATATTTATTTATGGGATTAATTGGATTAAATGCGTAATTAATTGGAAATTAATCTGGATTAAAATACTAGGGAGATGCGAGTTGGTATTTGATTATAATGTGCATATATGATTATATATGAATATTGAATTATGAAATTTGTCGTGAGATTGAAATACGGCAATTTGGAAATTTTGTTGAGACGCGTGTGACAGTCGCGTCATGGAATATAATTATGATAATTAATAAGTGAATTTTATTTATATAAATCGTATGGTCATTTTGAGTGCGCCAACGCGTCTGGAAGGGTCGAAATAGTCAGAAAACACTAGCCGGGGGTTTAGTTTGGGTCCCGGGCATTTTTAGGCCATACCGGCAACGTATAAGGGTAGTTTGGTAATTTTAGAATTTTGGGATTTTTGATTAACGAATTTTATGAGTCTTAAATGGAAAATTAAAAGACCCACTAACCCATTACCAACCATTTACTGATTAGAGGGCTACGGGGATTATTAGAAATTGTTCCAAAAGTTCCTTAGGCAAAAACCCTAGCCACCATTGTTACTTGGAGAAGAAAGCTTGTAGAAAGAGAAGAGAGGAGGATTCTGCAGAGAGAGAGAGAGAGAGAGAGAATACTCCATCAAATCGACATCAAAATCAGATATTCAAATAAGGCAAGTGGTTTAATTTCGTTATTTTACAAAGAATGCTTCTTCCATGCGTAGGAAATTGACAGAATTTTTATTGTTCTTGGGAGTTTGGTAAAAACCCATCATTTGGAATTAGAACTTGTATTTTGATGAGGAATTGCATGTAGAACTGTATGTAGGTGATTAATCTGATGATATTATAATTTGGATGAAACAAAAAAAACGGATTGAATTAGGCTCTTGGATGATTTATAAATTCTAGAGTTCATGTTCTTAAAATTGGGGGAAATATGAAGAGATTTGATAATTGAATGAGGTTAGAGTGAATTAACCCCACAAATCATGTTAGTATATGACCTAAATATGTGTAGGGATGATTGGTGGCTTTAAACATTCGTTGGATTAATGTTTGGATGAGTTTTGAGGTGTAGAGAAATTTGAAAAACGAGTAAAGGAATTTCTGGGCTCGAATCTGGCCACTCGTTAAAAGACCTGCCCAGGTCGTTCGAATGAGCTCGTTCGAACGAGCTTCTAACGAGTTGACAGTCTGACTTATAACAAGAGGGATGTTCGTTCGATGACTTTCGTTCGAACGAGATCTCGTTAGAAGGCCCAGTTCGTTCGAACGAACTCTCGTTCGAACAGCCTCGTTCGAACGAGACTTCTAACGAGCTGACAGTTTGGGCTTTTTAGCCTGTTTTGATCCCAAGTATCCCGTAACCCTGGTTATATGTAGAGATAACACTCCCTTATTGATTGATTGATATAGTAGGGACATTTAAGGTATAATGAGGAGTAAAACCTAGAAGTGTAGTTTGAACCTAAGGGGAATTATGAATTAGGACGCGAGTACCTATACGATGCAAGAACATTTACGGCCTAAATAATTATATTAATCGGGAACATATAAATTGCGTAGCATTATATGTCGGTATGAATGAGAAGTGTATTACCAATATACTTGGTGATTACTAAGATGTGTGCATACTTAGTATATGTATTGCTTTTATGTGTATGACATACCTACCATACTTGCTATCACGGGAGGTTTACGTTCGCATAGGACTCTCTAATCCTTGTGTTGCCCGGATAGACTGGTACCTTGATGAACATAGGTTAGAGAAGGACTTATTGGGATGTTAATAAGTCTGCTGATCGTGGGAGCGCAAGTATGTGCGTGACCCATGTGATGTGACTGTGTTCGCCTCCATTATTTGTGATGTGGTTATATGAGAACGATTCCTAAGAGATTCGGAATGCGTGATCCTTGTGTACGTGATGTACCGGGATGGATAGTAGAGTATGTGTGCACCGCAGCTTAGTCTCGGGGTGCTTATATTGTATATTTACGACGTGAATAATATACTCTTAATTAATGGGAACTTTCATGTGTTATTGTGTGTATAAATATGGAAATGTTTTGAGAAAACATAACGGGTTAACCGATAGTGAATTGATTACAAATTGAGAATCTGAGTTTAAGTAAAGCCCTCTATTGTTTTGATAACGCTAGAATGTAAAAATGGAAATCGAGTAGTAAGGGGTAGAACTTATTATGGTTTGGTTAGATAGGTATGATACTTAGATGGGTATGGTACGTTAGGAGCGCACATGTAGTCGAGAGGTGAGAATTTCATGTGAGTGCACGTCCTAACATGTATTTTGCATTTAATGTTTTAATGTTATTAAAACACTTGCTGTTTTTAAAATGATTTCCAGTTTCGGGATCTGACCCATTTGCTTTCAAATATATTTTTGTAAAAAACCATTTTAGGTGCCCAGCCACAAGGACACCATACTTAGGATCCTCATTCAGGTGACGAGCTGTAGTTGTATGTGGAAGTTACAGGACCTTGCTTGTAGACGCTTCTTCTATATTGACTCTCTATTCAACATTTATCAGTTGTAGGGAATGTCGCCCATTTCTTTAGAGACTATTCATTTATTTCAGTTACTCAGACTTTGGGCATGTAATTAATTCAGGATTCGGACTTGTCTTATTATTTTCAGTGGTTGGATTGTTGTGAGGAGTTTTCCTACGAACTCTTATATTATTTGTTGGTTATTTCATTACTTCGTTATGGTGAATGGATTATGTTGTTATTCCATTATACTTTTATTGCATGTTAATCAGACTTAAATTAAAATTGGCAACTTACTTTTTTAATACTAGGTGGTTAGTAATTATTAAAATGTTTTCGACAGTGGTGCTATTAACTGAACCAACTTGGCATTTTGTATTGATTTAATAAAGGAGTAGCTACCCGGTATTTAATTATTCGGGGTGTCACATTTTAGAGGAAAGATTCAAACAAAAATCTTTGTGGAATTGAAAAATAGACATCACATAGGAGTGGGAAATGTGTAAAATAGTTCTTATGAGAATTTTTTTCTCCGCCTGACTTAAGAATTCTTTCTTCCAACCCTCAATATTTCTCATCACCCTCTCTTTAAGCCAACTCAGAGTATTTTTTTAGTGGCCCCACTCAGATGGAAACCTTAAGTATTTCCCTAGATTATTAATAACATGGGCTCTAAGAATATGGGATAAAGTTTTCTTAACGAAGAGAGGTGTTCGTCCTAAAGATAAGACCAAATTTGTTCAAATGAATTTGTTAGCCAGCGACATAATAGTCCTTATTACGGCAATGCATAAGGGAATTAGACTTATCCACATTTCCTTTTAAAAAATAAAGTAATATATTCAAATACATATGAGTAATAGGAGGTAAAGATATAGATAAATGAATTCGTTCTAGCAGATTGTTCTCCATTACTCTATGAATAAGAATAAAGCGAAAATTATCCAGAATAATGAACAAGTAAGGAGATAGAGGATACCGTTGTCAAAGACCTTTACAAGGAGAAAAACATGTGTGATTCTTCCAATTGACAAGGACAGTGAAGGTAACTAGAGAAACACATTTCATTCCAGTGTTGACCAGTCTATGGTTAAAACCAAGAGAAATTAAGGATTGTTTGAGGAAATCCTATTCCACTCTATTGTAGGGTTTGTTCATGTAAAGTTTAATAGCAGAATCAATAGTAATATGAATCCTCTTTCTTCTAAAATGGGCAAATGTCTCCATGGACACAATAATGTTATATTATATCAACCTATAAGACACAAAGTCACTTTGGTGGGGGTAAATTATCAATTCAATTACACGTTTAAGCTTAGAAACAAGAATTTTTTATATGACTTTAGATTTGAAGTTGATTAGACTAATAGGTCTTAAATGTGGAAGCTCTTTAGGGTTGGGTTTTTTTAAGAATGAGTATAATATTAGTTTCAGTCGTATGTCTAAATATATGCCCACATAGGAGAAACTGATTGAAAACCTTAAACAGATCCCATTTAATTTCCTCCCAAAAAGTTTGATAAAAAATCCAGACATACCATCTAGTCCAGGGGATTTGGAAGGCCCAAAGTCGATGACAAAATGATTCACATCCTCAATAAAAATATGAATGTTTTGGGAGACATTTATAGAATTAGTAATAGGGTAAGGGATGATAAAAGTTACCATTAAGGTGTCTTTAGGAACACATGAGGCAAAAAAATTTGAGTAGAAGTAGTTGGCTTATTCCTAGATATTATAAGCACCCATTACCCACATACCTTCCTCATTTTTAAGACAATCAATGTGGTTCTTTTGTATTCTTTGGATACTAGTGGCATGAAAGAATTTTGTATTTTTATCCCTCGATTTTAACCATTTTACTCTGGACCTAACACGTACAGCTTTGATATTATTTTTATAGCTCTAGTTTCTCTATTAGAGTAGACATACCTAACACATGACTGTAAAACCTTAAAATTATCTTGAAGATATATAATCTCCACTTTAAAATTCATTAACTTGGTTTTGCTACATCTAGCAATGCTTAACCCTGGTGTTGAAAGTTTTAGGGGATAATCTGAATAAATCACATCCAGACATGTTGATGGCCCATTCCTTCTTGATGATCTCATGACACTCTTTCTCTTTGAGACAAAAACTTCAAAATTAAAATACCTTTTAATATGTCTCATGGGAGGATTACACTCAATCTAGGGGTGTGATCACATGTAATGGTCGAGTACGATATAGTCACACATTTAGGAAACATGAATGTCCAATTCAAATTGCTAAAGTCTATGTCCAACTTTTCCCTCACCTTACCCTCTAAGTGTATTTTATTATAACAAGTCATCCTACACTCCTTATGATTGCGATCCATGAAGTGGAAATTAGAGATTAAGTTATTTAAAACACACCATTTCCATAGCTACGTTAGGCAAGACCCCCTCTTTCTCATCCTAATTTAGAGTATCATTAAAATCCATGGCATAAAGCCAAGGGGACGTAATGACCAAGATGTTCGAA
The DNA here is from genome assembly GCA_949130495.1 of Sambucus nigra. Lineage (NCBI taxonomy): Eukaryota > Viridiplantae > Streptophyta > Magnoliopsida > Dipsacales > Adoxaceae > Sambucus > Sambucus nigra. The sequence goes on along the minus strand of OX422224.1, from coordinate 98,566,896 downwards.
GCCAATATCTCCCACTGGGACATTCTAATAGGAAATGAGGGTTTGGATGACTTACAGGTTATGATCCTTTTTATGAACCCTATTACCCTAATCAACTTCGACTCCAAAGTTATGTAAAAAAAATCTTATTTCTATACTAAAACCTATAATTGAGTTTATATTTTCCCCCACTAAAGTGCCTTTGTGTCTGGTAGTTTAATCCAATATAACATTATTATGTCCCAATAGACCCTTTCCCATTTTAGAAGAAAAAGGAATCATATTACTATTGATTCTGCTCTTAAACTAGACATGAACAATACCAGCAACATAATGGAATGGCATTTTCTGAAATAATACTTGACTGCTCTTGGTTTTAATTTTAGACTAGTAAACATTATAATGGAATGTATTTCTTTAATTACCTTCAATATCCTTATCAATGGGAAGAATCACACATCCTTTTCTCCTTCTAGAGGTCTTAAAGAACAGAATCCCCAATCTCCTTACTTGTTCATTATTATGGCTAATTGTGTATCTATTATCATTAACAAAGCAATGGAGAATAATCTTCCACAAGGAATTAATTTTTCTAGATCTTTGTGACACCCCGCCTAATTAAATACCAGGCGATGACTCCTTTATTAAATTAAAATCAAGGTGAACAGTTGGTTCATTCTTAGCATCACTGTCGTTAAAATACTTTTCCAATTTAAACACCCTAAATAATTAAGCTAAGTGTCAAAAAAATTTAAAACCTTATTCTCATTTTATTAAATCCGTTTATAAAACCACAAACCATTAACATCTAAAGAGTCACATAATAACTAGAAGAATAAAATGAACATTTAAGAGTTTACCCAACAATAATAAATCCCAACATTAAAATATTAAGGAAAACATCCTGACAGTAACAATTCCGAAATAAAGATATTGAAATTAAAATAATTACAATCTCTGACAATATCAATTAAATAATGGAAAAAGGGCGACACATGCCCCCACAGGATAAAGTTGAACTAGAAGTAGAGTCAATAATGAGGTCGTCTAAACAATGGCCTGCAACTCCCACAAAAGCTACAGCGCGTTCCATCCAAAGGATCCTATGCAAGGCGCCCCTGTGGCTGGGCACCTGTAGTACATACATATATATACAGGAGAAAAAGAAAAAGAAATGGAAACGGGTCAGAGCCCGACAGTGTATATGATTTAAAAATTCGTTTAGCAAGTATTTAAATTGATTACAGGACAATGCAACAACATATTAGTGCGAAACTCTCTTGAGAAATTCTCACCTCTCTTCTAATGTGCACACCTATCGCACTAACCTTCCCAATGGTCTATCTCGTCATATACCACACTATCTTTCCCCAATAATTTAACTTATCTTAAGTTATTCGCAGGATTTACAACTGAACAACACAAGTATTTAAAACGTAAGATTTCAATTTGTAACGAAAGTTCTCCTTTTAACTTTATTAATCAATAAAGTTTTCCAGTATCATATTATACTTTCTCAAAACAAGTATTTATAATTTGAGTCATCAACCATGTCCTACATATCAAATCACAGTCGGCAGTTCCAGATTTCAGAATTTCATATATATACTAGCTACTCGTATAACATATATATCATAACAACACCCCACATAAAAACTATGGTGCGGGCATACTCTGCTATCCAATCCCCGTATCAATCGCACTAAAGGGAATACAAGTTCGGAATCACTCTCGAACAGTATAAATACATACACAAACAATATTGAGGCGAAGCAAAGATTCCAAGTCCAAGAGGTCAGTACAAACCCTCACGTCTCTTAGGACCGTGACTACCGATTCGATAGCCTGTACCTAGGATTTCTATCTTCTAGGGTACGAGTCAATATCCCCCATAAGGAACACGAGATAAGATCGTCCCAGCGCAGTAACCTCAGGGATAGCAAGTAGCGCGGGCATGAATTTCACAAGTATATATAATATATTCATACATAATCATATAAATATACCACTTTTATCATATCAATTTAGGTTTATCCCATAACCCACATTCAAAACATTTATCCTTATTTTCCCCATTATTATTTATCAAGTATAATGGTTCGTTTCTAGCTTTAATTCGAAGGGTGTTTCCAGCTTACTACGTAACCCTCATGGACTCTATTCTCCCAAATGTCCAATTCAGTTGGTATCCTTTTATGTTGCAACGTAACTCTCTCTTACGTGTCTCTCCCCTTTAATATATACTTACATTGCCCCCTTATGAAAAATATCCCAAAATATAGATTTCGCCTTACATCTAAGGTCTCTTATTCATTAATGAATCTTACTGGTCATCATTATCTCCCAAATTATTTTAACAAGGATGTCTAAGTATTTTTCTTCATTTCGAATCAATTCAACAATTTTAAAAGGGGAAACTTATGTCTGCCAGGAGGGGTGGATCGATCGAGGTTAGGGGCTCGATCGATCAAACCTTGGATCGATCGAAGGTCTGGGCTCGATCGATCGATCAAGCAGGTCTGCGGAAATCTGCAGATTTGCAGTTATGGGTTTCATCTTCTAACCTTCACCAAATCCATATTTTTCAATCCCAATCATCCCAAAATTTATACTACTAACATTATATCATTATACCAGATATTTCCAACGTAAAGCATGTAGATTTCTATCACTAAACATGGATTAATAGCCCACAATTCATATAAATATCAAGAACCCTAGATTTCTCTTAAACATGGTTCTAACAAATCTTTTCCATAATTTATTTCTCATAAAACATCATAATTTCGTGGTTTGATCATCTACATGACAAAGGGTTTCCAGAATATCATATAAATCATCACTACATGAAAATTTTCCATCTCAAATTGGGTTTTTCTTCCATAAATCTCACCCTAATCATCCCTAGACTAACATGAGTGATGCATCAACAAAAATAAGCAAGATAAACACTTGACTGGGGTTTTTAGAAGTCTGGTTTGGTGCCGAAATTGGTGTGGTTGCGTTCCCCATCTCGCGATCTACGCGTTGGTGGTGGAGGCGGTGCAAACGGATGGATTTCGGGACTTGGATTGCTTTGGAAGCTCTCTCCTTCCCTCTCCTATGGCCGTCACTTGTCTTTGGTTGTTCTAACCCTAGAAGACAACCTTAGATATGTGATATAACCCTTGAAATTTCGTGGGTTTAATTACCCCAAAATGTAAAATGACCTAAATGCCCTCTAGGGGTACTAATTTGGCCTAAAAACGCCCCGAGACCCAAACTAAACCTCCGGGTACACTTTTTTGACTATCTCGACCCTTTCGAACTCGTTGGCGCACTCAAAACTACCATACGAACAACTTATAATATATTCACTTTTTATTTATCAATATTTAGTCCCGACACGACACAGGCGCGTCCCGACTTAAATTTCCATAATTGTCATTTTATTCACACGTGACAATATTATAACAATAAATCTCATATATTACTATACTCATCCAGTAACATTAAACAAATAACAAATTTGCAATAATTACTAACTCTCGTCACGCTAGTAAATATTTAAAACAACATTCCGGATTAAAATTAAATTAATTTATCTAAATTAAATTTAATTAATCCCTAAATTTAAAAGCCATAAAAATACGGGGTATTACATACTTCCCCTCTAATAACGGAATTTCGTCCCAAAATTCGGAAAATAAGGCCTATCAGGTAGCACAATTTTGGATATCCTTTTTCCGTACACAAACTAACTACACATTACAGCGCTCAATCACTATAGCCTTTTCTTCACAGCAATATTGTTTTACATTCTCATTGGAGACACTTCACATTGTGCTCCCAACCGACAACATTCGCATAGGTCACGCCTATACGTTATAATTTTCTTATCTCACTATCATTAGGAGGCCGCAACTCACTACATGACAAATACTCGGATTTATTCCTATACGAAACTCCCATTCTGAGAAAATTATACGAACATTTGATCACTCTTGCTCGCCTAAAACAGTCGTGGAATTTTACCACAGTTATCGGATGTTCTCTCGACCGATCCAAAAACTCTGATTATCTACTCTCCTCTGAACATATGGGAGGAGAATAGTCGGGGTTCTTCCATTACAAAACCTTAGTAAGAACCTTGCACGCGACAAACGGGTACGAGTGCTTCTACCGAGCATTCCTGAAATCATCGTACCAATATTCCAAAATCTCCTTCACGTGGCTCCAAAAATATTTAATCACCGGGCGCCCATTCCCTGGCTAAGGGTGATACATCCTACTCGAAATGAAACCTTATCTCCGTTGGTTTCCGAAATCCCATATCAAAGGTGGAATTCACCAATCTCATCCTGATTTGGAAATTTATACTGCGTCGGATCATGCACTGGCGTGATACTTCCTTTCAAAGGAAGTCTGGGGCATACTAGTTAATATCGTAAGTCAGCTTAAAGGAGTATCAATCACCTCCTTCTTGGCGACTTTATTCACATGTTCGGGATGAACCTTTGATCTTGTTTTAAGGATGGCAACCCATCCAAGAACTGTACCGACTTTACCGACCTCTTCCAAATTCAGGAATTGTAGCTAAACACAAAATTCTTTGGTTGATTATTCTCTTTCAACCCAACCTTACCAATGGGCGGTGCATGTAGAGACTACTCACCACGTCCCGCTAAACATCGATTTTTCCCTTGACTCACATTACGTGACACGTAATATTCCCCTTCCTTCCTTGTAGTATGTCGAAAGTTCCACCCGTTATCTTCTCTCCACGAAGCGCACATCTGGATATCTTATACCCTACTAACATCATCACCCTTTATATGTGTGAGTCGCTCTCACATTTGATTACTAACAATTTCGCTTCGAGTGTTCTTTATAATCATTTAATTCTGCTCCATTCAAGGAATACTCTTCTTAAATGGCTTCCCACAGTCTTCCAATTCAAATTTGGGTGTGTTATTCTAATTGCACACCTATGTATGGATTATCGCCCCTCATGTGACGTTTAATCCACTCTATCACTTCCAGTTCGTTGAACTAGTCCCACAAACATATATGACACACGTCCATGACCACGTCCCTTCGACTCGGACGATTTTAACTGCAATTAACCGAGATGTCCACATTCTTGCAACACCCCGACCGCCCTAGAAGAGAGAACGACGGCTACTCATCCGTAGAACGAACTAAATTCAACGAAATAGAAGGAATAGGGCATTCAAAATCATTTTTAAGTCATCTCTTTTGTATAATAAAGTTCTTTCCAGATAATCCATGCTAAAAATCATTCTAACTCTTAATTCGCCTCGTGTTTTGAACGCGGTTACGACATTTGGGTACTCTCAATCACCCTAAAAATCAAAATTCTTAAATTCTCCTTATCATCGTTCCACCCCTCAACTCGTGGGGTAACTTTAAATGCTTTCTTACAACAAGATCCGGCTTCCAATAGCTTTAAGACAAAAATCAACTTCCAACTTACATACATAATTACTTGATCCCATTTCGACCAGGGTACCAAACTCATGGAATAGTGACCAAACATCTCCCTATTTCCAACCTTACCCTAAGTTTCATGCGTGGGATGTCTCGCAAAGCGAAATCCAAACAAGGAACCCCCCCGATACACTACTACCTAGCATTGTTGGTTATCGAAATTCGTTAGGTCCTCCGTCCATAGTATATACCCCTTTATTCCGTCCCTTGACAGAAAAGTTACAATTTCGCTTGAATTATGCTTAACAAAGAACGTTTCACTAATTGCACTATTGTTCAGTATAGGTTGGTGGTAATAGCATTCCATAAACCTGTGACACCCGACTAATTAAATACCGGGTAGCTACTCCTTTATTAAATCAATACAAAATGCCAAGTTGGTTCAGTTAATAGCATCACTGTCGAAAACATTTTAAAGGTTACTAACCACCTAGTATTTAAAAAGTAAGTTGCCAAATTTTAAATTAAGTCTGATTAACATGAAATAAGAGGATAATGAAAGAATAACAACCATTCACCATAACGAAGCAATAGAATAACCCACAACATAATAATACGTCCAGAGGAAAAACTCCTCAAAACCATCCCACAACTGAACTAAGTAAAACAATGTAACCTGAATTAATTACATGCCAAAAGTCTAAAAATCTGAAATAGGAAATGTTTCTAATAGAAATGGGCGACATGCCCTACAACTAATGAAAGCTGAATATAGAGTCAAGATATATGAAGCGTCTACTAGCAAAGTCCTGTAACTTCCACAAACAGCTACAGCTCGTCACTTGAATGAAAATCCTATGCATGGTGTCCTTGTGGCTGGGCACCTAAAATGGTTTTAACAAAAATAGATTTGAAAGCAAATGGGTCAGAGCCCGAAAGTGGGGATTATTTTAAAAACAGCAAGTGTTTTAATAACATTAAAACAATAAATGCAAAGTACATGTTAGGACGTGCACTCACATGAAGTACTCACCTCTTGACGAATTGTGCACTCCTATCGTACCGTACCAATCAGTAACATCCACATCTAATCAAACCGTAATAAGTTCTACCCCTTACTACTCAATTCCCGTTATACATTCTAGCGTTATCAATTAAATAGAGGGCTTTACTTAACTCGGATTCTCAATTATTAGCAATACAATTCACTACCGAATAACCTGTTATATTTTCTCAAAACATATCCATAATTATATACACAATACCAACATGAAAGTTCTCATTAATTTAAGTGTATATTGGTCACGCCATAAATATACAATACAAGCACCTGAGACTAAGCTTCGGTGCACACATACTGTGCTATCCATCCCAGTACATCACGTACATAAGTATTATGCATTCCGAATCTCTCAGGAATCATTCTCGGATAATAGTAAATCATAAACAATGGAGGAGAACACAGTCACATCACATGGGTTACGCACATACCTACGCTCCCACGATCAGCAGACTTATTAACATCCCAATAAGTCCTTCTCTGACCTATGTTCTCGAGGTACCAATCTAAATCTGGGCAACACAAGGATGAGATGGCCCTAAGCGAACGTAAACCTCCCGTGATAGTAAGTATGGTAGGTATGTCATACACATAAAATCATATACATATACTAAGTATGCACACATCTTAGTAGTCACCATAATTTATTTATGGTACACTTCTCATTCTCGTACCGGCTTATAATGTTACACAATTTACATATTCCCGGTTAATATAATTATTCAAGCCGTCAATTGTTCTCACGTCGTAATAGACACTCACGTCCTAATCCATAATTTCCATTTGGTTCAAATCGCACTTCTATGTTTTACTCCTCGTTATATCCCAAATGTCCCAAAGATATCAATTGATCATCAAGGAAATGTTATCTCTACAATTAAACAAGGTTACGGGACACGCGAAATCAAAACAGGCCAAAAAGCCTAAACTGTCAGCTCGTTAGAAGTCTCGTTCGAACGAGGCTGTTCGAACGAGAGTTCGTTCGAACGAACTGGGCATCTAACGAGATCTCGTTCGAACGAAAGGCATCGAACGAACATCCCTCTCATTAGAAGGCAAACTGTCAACTCGTTAGAAGCTCGTTCGAACGACCTGGGCAGGTCTTCTAACCAAAGGCCAGTTTCGAGCCCAGATTTTCCTTTTTTCATTTTTCCATCTTCTCTTCACCTCTAATCTCATCTAAACATCAATCCAACAATTGTTCAAGGTTTCTAATCATTCCTAAACACACTTAGGTCATATACTAATGTATTTTGTGGGGTTAATTCATCCTAAACATCATCTAAATATCAAAACTCTACATTTTTCCCCAATCTCAAGAACATGAACCCTAAAAATTTTAGATCATCAATGAGCCTAATAAAATCCATTTTTGTAACACAAAAAGAAGTAATTCTTTTAGTTCAATCATCCAATAACATTTCTACATGCAAACCTATATCCAAAATTAAATTTATAACTCCGAATTTATGGAAGAGACATTCACTACAAAATAATGTAAATTAAACCACTTGCCTCTGATATATCTCTGAATTTGATGATGAGGATTGAATTGTTCTCTCTCTTTCTGCAGAATTTCTCCTCTCTCTTTCTCTACAACTCTTCTTCTCCATGGTGACAATGGAGGCTAGGGTTTGCCTTAGGAAACTTTTGGAACTAATTCCAATAACTCCCGTAGCCCATTAAGTCATAAGGTGTAGTTAGTGGGTTTAGTGAGCAATGGTTAAGTCAGATTTTAATTCCTAATTTTCGTGGGTTTTAATTCCCAAAATTCCAAAATTACCAAACTACCCTTATACGTTGCCGGTATGGCCTAAAAATGCCCCGGGACCCAAACTAAACCCCCGGCTAGTGTTTTCTGACTATTTCGACCCTTTCGGATGCGTTGGCGCACTCAAAATGACCATAAGGTTAATAGAATTAAAATTCACTTTTTAATTAAATAATAATATTCCTGACGCGACTGTCACACGCGTCTCAACAAAATTTCCAAATTGCCGTATATCAATCTCACGACAAATTTAATAATTCAATATTCATATATAGTCATATATACACATTATAATCAAATACCAACTCACATCTCATTATTATTTTATCCGTATTAATTCCCAAATTAATTCACATTTAATTCAATTAATCCCATAAATAAATATCACAAAAAATACGGGGTATTACAAAACCTCGAATACATACAATCGGAATTCTCGAAATTTCTTTCCCTAATAATAGGGGTATAAATATTAACTCCCACATCTCTAAAAGATAAATATAACAATGCACCCTTCCTATCACTAAGTCCGGAGTGCTAAACATAATACTGAGTCAAATCTTTTAGACCAACGGTAAATCCCGATACATACTGAATCATATTGGGAAAGTCTATACATACATTGGCATCGAATATCTCGAGCCCACTATCTCCTCCTAAGTCTCTAGGATAGATAATATAAGTGCGATTCCAACCTTCTTACAGGTAAAGCCTCGCCAAAACAAAACGTAAAACATGTTGCGCTAATGCAACCACTCCGATAGTCTTGCAATAAATGCCCACTATCGTACTAACCATTTCTATAACATTTTAACAAAGATAATATCATACTCGTATATCGCATCACTACAATGAGTAGCCTCAATAAAGTATAAAACATTGTTAATATACTCATTCATCCTCCGCGGATAGCACTGAAGAAAAAAATCCCGCTACACTAGGGAAAAATATTCACATAATAATAATAACGTTTAAAATGATATGCATTAAGCTCGTCTCACATGCTAATCTAGCAAGGAACAAAATATGGTGACTCGCTCGTGTCACATAAACACGTCGCATCCTTTGAGGATACAACTTACACTTCTACCTTGTCAATCGTCTTGACTGTGCAAATGGTTTCCGGACGTAACACGTCTACTCAATCCAAACAAAATTTCTTTAATCGTTGCCCTTTACTAGGCACCGTATTCTTGTCATTTTTCTCACTTTGGAACATATTATCGTGATTGGTCTCACTCCGCACAAAATACCTCAACACATAATACACTTACCACATGCCCTACTAACCAGGTTAGGATTGTCCTTCTCTCGGACTTTAATAAACTCGATTCCTGTTAACCAACCCGGTTGTTCCCTTAGCTTTTTAGGTCATAAAGATCCTGTTACTATCGATAATAGTACTTACTGAACTTACCATCACTTGGTAAGAATTTAATTATCCGAATCATTTAAATGGGTCCCCTGATGTGTATCCACATCCCTTTGTGGTGCTATACCACCACCGTTGCATTCAGTCTTATACTCAACTAAATTCTTCGATTCCTTTAACTTCCCCCACAAAGAAGCGTTATCATCTATTTTGACAAAATATGACAATGTCAACCTCTGAATCGGTCGTCCATCAGAATTACCTCCTCGAGTATTATCAACTATTATTACGAGTTGGTCTCCCACTTGGAGTCGTTTACTTCACTCGTATCTTCATCTTCCGATGCAAAATTCGCTAGCGGTTAAGATTCATATTCACAAATGGACCCCTGTCATGCCCTCCCGCGATGAGCTCAGAACCGTGTTTGCTTCTCATCCTGAACAGTCGAGGAAGGAACATACGGTCAACACTGTACCTAAGGTTCTCCTATAGGCATAGCATTCTACTTCTAAATTGGGTGGTTGACTCCAACCATTATAATTTCGTCCAAAAAGACAAGAAAATTTCCTCTAAATTTTCACTTTCAGTTTGCCACACTCCGTCCTATATCTAAGCCTTAGGATATTTTACCTCCTTTGGTAAAGACAAATAATTTCCGCATTTCTAGAATTTCCCACTGACAGTCTCTACACGTTTTTGTAATACATTGGGTAAGTTTACCCTCTCACCTCATTTGACTACAACAGCATTTGAAAATCATTGCTTCACCTTAGTCGCCTTTCTAGTCGTGGCTTCTCGTGCCATAATGGAGGTGACCTCAACTATGGTCATCATCCTCGGTTATATTTTATAATCTCAATGGAGCCCTACCTCCTGATGTACGCTTAACGGTCCTCTTCTGACATCCGTCATCGCTCGGCACACGCACACATCCGAACGAAACTAGAATTCACTAATGTATACACATTATAGAAGGAGAATGAAATATCGTCAAAGGAATCGACAATCCTAAACATAGGGCTCTATATCAAACAAAGCAACGCTGAAAGCATAATAAGCCGTACAGATCCTAAGGACACTAGAACCTGATGCTCTGATACCACCTGTGACACCTCGCCTAATTAAATACCGGGCGATCACTCCTTTATTAAATTAAAATCAAGGTGAACAGTTGGTTCATTCTTAGCATCACTGTCATTAAAATACTTTTCCAATTTAAACACCCTAAATAATTAAGCTAAGTGTCAAAACCATTTAAAACCTTATTCTCATTTTATTAAATCCGGTTATAAAACCTTACACCATTAACATCTAAAGAGTCACACAATAAGTAGAAGAATAAAATGAACATTTAAGAGTTTACCCAACAATAATAAATCCCAACATTAAAATACTAAGGAAAACATCCTGACAGTAACAATTCCGAAATAAAGATACTGAAATTAAAAGAATTACAATCTCGGACAATATCAACTAAATAATGGAAAAAGGGCGACACATGCCCCCACAGCATAAAGCTGAACTAGAAGTAGAGTCAACAATGAGGTCGTCTAAACAATGGCTTGCAACTCCCACAAAACCTACAGCGCGTTCCATCCAAAGGATCCTATGCAAGGCGCCCCTGTGGCTGGGCACCTGTAATACATACATATATATACAAGAGAAAAAGAAAAAGATATGGAAACGGGTCAGAGCCCGATAGTGTATATGATTTAAAAATTCGTTTAGCAAGTATTTAAATTGATTACAGGCCAATGCAACAAAATATTAGTGCGACACTCTCTTCAGAAATTCTCACCTCTCTTCTAATGTGCACACCTATCGCACTAACCTTCCCAATGATCTATCTCGTCATATACCACACTATCTTTCCCCAATGATTTAACTTATCTTAGGTTATTCGCAGGATTTACAACTGAACAACATAAGTATTTAAAACGTAAGATTTCAATTTGTAACCAAAGATCTCCTTTTAACTTTATTAATCAATAAAGTTTTCCAGTGTCATATTATACTTTCTCAAAACAAGTATTTATAATTTGAGTCATCAACCATGTCCTACATATCAAATCACAGTAGGCAGTTCCAGATTTCAGAATTTCATATATATATTAACTACTCGTATAATATATATATCATAACAGCACCCCACATAAAAACTATGGTGCGGGCATACTCTACTATCCAATCCCCGTATCAATCGCACTAAAGGGAGTACAAGTTCGGAATCACTTTCGAACTATATAAATACATACACAAACAATATTAAGGCGAAGCATAGATTCCAAGTCCAAGAGTTAAGTACATACCCTCACGTCTCTTAGGACCGCGACTACCGATTCGATAGCTTGTACCTAGGATTTCTATCTTCTAGGGTACGTGTCAATATCCCCCATAAGGCACATGAGATAAGATCGTCCCAGCGTGGTAACCTCAGGGTTAGCAAGTAGCGCGGGCATGAATTTCACAAGTATATAATATATGCATACAGAATCATATAAATATACCACTTTTATTATATCAATTTAGGTTTATCCCATAACCCACATTCACAACATTTATCCTTATTTTCCCCATTATTATTTATCAAGTATAATGGTTTGTTTCTAGCTTTAATTCGAAGGGTTTTTCAAACTTACTACGTAACCCTCATGGAATCTATTCTCCCAAATGTCCAATTCAGTATGTATCCATTTATGTTCCAACGTAACTCTCTCTTACGTGTCTCTCCCCTTTAATATATACTTACATTTCCCCCTTATGCAAAATATCCCAAAATATATATTTCACCTTACATTAAAGGTTTCTTATTCATTAATGAATCTTACTAGTCATCATTATCTCCCAAATTATTTTAACAAGGATGTCTAAGGAGTTTTCTTCATTTCGAATCAATTCAACAATTTTAAAAGGGGAAACTTAAGTCTGCCAGGAGGGGTCGATCGATCGAGGTTAGGGGCTCGATCGATCGATCAAGCAGGTCTGCGGAAATCTGCAGATTTGCAGTTACGGGTTTCATCTTCTAACCTTCACCAAATCCATATTTTTCAATCCCAATCATCCCAAAATTTATACTACTAACATTATATCATCATACCAGATATTTCCAACGTAAAGCATGTATATTTCTATCACTAAACATGGATTAACAACCCACAATTCATATAAATATCAAGAACCCTAGATTTATCTTAAACATGGTTCTAACAAATCTTTTCCAGAATTTCCTTCTCATAAAACATCATAATTTCTTGGTTTAATCCTCTACATGACAAGGGGTTTCCAGAATATCATATAAATCATCACTACATGAAAATTTTCCATCTCAAATTGGGTTTTTCTTCCATAAATCTCACCCTAATCATCCCTAGACTAACATGAGTGATGCATCAACGAAAATAAGAAAGCTAAACACTTGCCTGGGGTTTTCAGCAGTCTGGTTTGGTGCTAAAATTGGTGTGGTTGCGTTCCCCGTCTCGCGATCTATGCGTTTGTGGTGGAGGCGGTGCAAACGGATGTATTTCGGGCCTTGGATTGCTTTGGAAGCTCTCACCTTCCCTCTCCTATGGCCGTCACTTGTATTTGGTTGTTCTAACCCTAGAAGACAACCTTAGACATCTGATATAACACTTGAAATTTCGTGGGTTTAATTACCCAAAAATGTAAAATGACCTAAATGCCCTCCCGGGGTACTAACTTGGCCTAGAAACGCCCCGAGACCCAAACTAAACCTTCGGGTACAGTTTTCTGACTATCTCGACCCTTCTGAATGCGTTGGTGTACTCAAAATGACCATACAAACAACTTATAAAATATTCACTTTTTATTTATCAATATTTAGTCCCGACACGACACAGGCGCGTCCCGACTTAAATTTCCATAATTGTCATTTTATTCACATGTGACAATATTATAATAATAAATCTCATATATTACTATACTCATCCAGTAACATTCAACAAATAACAAATTTCCAATAATTACTAACTCTCGCCACGCTAGTAAATATTTAAAACAACATTCCGGATTAAAATTAAATTAATTTATCTCAATTAAATTGAATTAATCCCTAAATTTAAAAGCCATAAAAATACGGGGTATTACAATCTTGCCCTCCTATTACTTATATGTATTTTCGGATAATGCTTTATTTTTCTTCAAAGGAAATGTGGAAGAGTGTAATGACCTTATGCATTTCCCTAATAAGTATTATTATGCCTTTGGTTAATAGATTAATTTGAACAAATGTGTTCTTATATGTAGCAGTAACACCCCCTTCCGTAAGAAAAATTTGTCCTAGATTCTTAGAGTCCGTGTTACTGATAATCTAAGGAATTACGTGGGGTTTCCCTCTGAGTGGGGACACTTTAAAAAAATACTCTAAATTGTCATAAAGAGAGGGTGTTAAGAAAGATGGAGGGTTGGAAGGAAAAATTCCTAAGTCAGACGGGGAAATAAATTCTCATCAAAGCTATTTTATAGGTTCCCCCCTCCTATGTGATGTATGATTTTCAATTACCCAAAAATTTATGTTTGGATCTTTCCTCTGAAATAGATACTTTTTGGTTGTATAATGATAAATATAAAAAGGGAATCCACTACATAGCTTGGGAACCTGTTTCTGATCCTATAGTGTGTGGGTGGCTTGGTTTCAAGGATTTTGAGATACAAAACCAAGCTCATTTAGCCAATTAAGCTTAGAGACAACTTTAAAATCCTAATACTCTTTGGGGAAAAATTCTTAAGGGGATCTATTCTCCTGATTGTTCATTTTGTGAGGTGCCCAGCACTAGGAGATGCACTTGGATTTGGAATATAATTTTGTTTGATAGGGGGTCTGTACATATAAAATTATTTATCAAGTGGGCAATGGGATGATATCAATATTTGGTGTCTTAAATGGATTGATGGTGCTTTTTCCCCCTCATCTTATACCTATTGATTGCAAAGTGGTGCACACCTTATCAACCCTTTTCATTTCTCTTAGAACTTGGACATCATTACTGTCCTTTTCCCTAACCACTGCAACCTCTATTGGGGATATCCCCTAATCTCCCCTTATGATATAAACACTTTCATTTGACTTCATACCTTAGATGGTGTCCTAATTGTTTCCCCCACACTACATCAAAACACACTTTAAGTAACAGACAAATTTTTTTATAAGTAACAGTATTTTTCCATTACTATTTCTCACGATAAATCACTATTAGTAATCTATTAAATTCGTGTGTTTAGTAATCTATTAAATTACTATTAGTAATCCATTACTACTTATCACGATATAAATATACGTGTGTTTAGTCTACTTTTGTGTGAAAGTAGAAGATATAGATATCATATATCTAAACGTAACTTAAGTAAGAGAAACTTGTTTAACAATTCAATAATAATCTTCGGTTAGTATTGATTATTAGTTTTACAGTAGCATATCTTATGGGCGTTATAGGTGATCTAAGATTATAGTAGGTAGTTAAATACTCATTATGTCTAGTTAGCCAATGTAGCATAACTAGGTGGGTTTAGTGAGAGACGTTAGGTGTGCACTATAGTTAAGAGGTGAGAAACTCAAAGGTGTGTGTGTGAAACTAACGTGTTAATCTAATAAATGCTCTTATTGCATTTTAAGTACTTGCTAAATATTTTTCAAAGGTTTTGGGCGCTGACCCGTATCAAATCTATTTTCAAAACTTTTAAGGTGTCTATCCATAGGGACTTCATACATGATGCTTAATTCCAGGGATGCGTAGATGTTTCTTGTGGAGGAATGTAGTACTTGAGTAGATGCTTTAGTTATTTCATTCCTTGTTTATGATTCGTGTTCAGTTATTACAGTTGGGCATGTTTCCCATTCAGTTTAGACATATATTTGGATTTATTTATTTCAGTATTAGAATCTATATTTATATTCATTTCATCTCAGTTAGACTTATGATTTGGATGTTGGATTTGGAGTCGATGGTTTATTCGGCATTTATTATTTATCAATTTTATCCTGCATTATTCTAGACTTTAGTTATTGCGTGAATGGGTTCTATTAATTTTATTTTCACATATAACTATATGTTAATGAAAGATAAAATTTAGCCCCGGCTTAATTTGACTTAGGTGGTTAGTAATTTAAAAAGATTTCGACACTGATGCTAAGAATGAAACAAATGAGATTCCTATTTATTTTGGTAAAAGACTAATCACTTGTGATGAAAATAGGTGAGGTGTCACAGGGGGTGCGACGATCTCTACTCAAAACTTACTCATCCCCGTATATGGGGTTCCACACCCAAATTGTGTTGGATTCCTCAATGAACACCTATAGATTTGGCTTTATACATTTTCCATTTACTTTGAATGTGTTCCCACCTTTGGGATTATCTAATTCTATCGCACCATGGGGGAACACCTCATTCACGATGAAGGGGACGATCCACCGCGAACGGAACTTATCCGGAAACAAATGGATCCGTGAGTTGTACAAGCATACTTTTCGCCTAGACGAAATTATTTTCAATTGATATTTTTCTTATGTGCTCATTTCATCATGTCTTTTGCAATGCACATGCTTTCATACGAATAATTTCGTATTTCTTCCAATTCATGCAGTTGTAATTTTCGCACTATGACACCCCGCCTAATTAACCCTGGGTGATCAGTCCTAAATTAAATTAGAACAAGTTTCTCAGTTGGTTCATTCTTAGCTTCATTGTCGCCTTTTTAATTACTAACCACCTAAGTGAGAAAATTCGACTGGTGCCAAGTTTTATCTTTCATTAATTTAATGAAATACTCATGCGGAAACAAAATAATTTAAACAATCACAATTAATTGAAATCCACCATTCACATCTAAATAACTGACTGAATAAACCATCGGCTCAAATACAACAAAAGTAAAGACAAGTAAAAAATCACAACAAGTCTGACATAAGTAATGAATAAAATAGTGAGCGATATGCAAAAGTAACTGATAGGAATTTTCTATACTATAAATGAAAAGAACGAAACGCCTGTCAAACTCCCGCAACATCTACATGCGCTGGAGCAACGGATCCATGGAATTAGTTAAGTCTGGCGTCCCTGTGGCTGGACCCCTAAAAGGTTTTTAAAAGTTTTTATAGCAAGGGTTAGTCCCAAAACATTTGGAAAACATTTAGCAAATTATTAACTTACGGTAATAAATATATATGCATTCTCTTCATATTTTAGTTAGTGCCCCACTCCCTTGAGGACCTCCTCACCCCTCCTATATTGTGAACTATTAAGGCCTTAATTAATTTCCTTAGACATTTATCCCATAACTAGATAACATATATAACCCCTTGCAACCACCCTACTCTAACCGAGTATGCCAAAATTATGATTTCTCAGTTATTGACATCATTAACTTAATTAATCGTTTCCCTTTTTATATTCATATAACTTTCACATCCATTATATATTATACAATTCACGGCTTGTACTAATTTACTCATATATAATTATTTAGCTCATTATATACGTATAGTCATATTACAACATTCACACATATGTTGGAATAATAATTAATAATGGATATCCTCCTGAGTAATAACTCACCGGATGTATATTCTCTAAAGTACTATCCCACTGGGTGTATTCATATAACCTAGAATTGCTCACTAACATGATAAAATAACATAATTATAGGAGGCGGTCATATTCCTTCCTTGAAAGTGAGATGCCCTCACCCATATAATAGACGCTATGACCTGGGGATATACTCGCCCTACTCCTCAAGCTGGGGGATTCACCCTCTACGCGCAACCTCCCCTGATAGCACTAGAGTATATATAATAATAATAATAATAATAATATCTAGCCACTGATATTAATGCACACACCATATATATATATATACTATCGCACACCGTATATATATATATATATATATATATATATATATATATATATATATATAATAAAGTAGAAAACTTATGTATGTCATAAGATGAAAAGATGATGTCATCTATATGAGTTTTTTTGCACTACCCCTTTTGCCCTTGAAAATTTTGAATTCCCCCCTCTTTGACACACTCTAAATTTGCCCCTTCTCTTGAAAATTCAAAAATAAGGCTAGAATAGTATTTTACCATTTTGATGTCATGTTTGTCACTCTCACTATTAGTCTACAATGCATTACTTTTCAATCAAAACCCCTACTACCCTTCCCCCACAACACAACTCCTCCCAAGATTCCCCAACCTATTTTGAGGGAATCTTTGTATTTGAAGCAAAGACACATCCAACCAAACTTCATAGCTCCCAAACCTCCCACCACCAATCTCCATCTCATTATCTGTCTCTCGAATTTGCCCCCTCTCAATGTTGATGCCTCAGTTCTACAACACAAAAGGGGGTTTCTCTGCATTTGTTAATGTGAGCCCATCTAGACAACAACACCATTACAGTTTCCTTGAAAAATTTTGTATCGTTTTACTCTCTTTCTCTCTCTCTCCCTCTCTCTCCCCTATTTAGGTTTGTTGATGTTTATTTTAAGTTTCTATTTTGAACTTTCTTTTGTATTTTTTTGCCTAAGTTTCAGGTGGGTTTATGCATACAAAATGTTGTTCATCTCTCTCTATAAAACTTTGGGTTTACGCAATTGTTATATGTGAGTATAACTTGGCATGATTTTCTTTATGGCATTGACTTTAATTAGTTTTCATATCTGGAACTGTGGGAAAGATGAATTAGTTCAACGGATTTTTGTGGATGAACTATTTTGGCATGACTATGGTCTACTCAGGTACATTTTTGCATTTATAGTTTTGCTGATCTATAATGTTCTGCCTTTTCTAGAATCGTTTTTTAATTTTTTTTATTAATTAATGTATTAAGTATTTTTTTATTAAGTAATTCATTAATTAATGTATCGATTTAATTATTTTTTCTTTGAAAATATAATTTTCTCCCTAATGGTGGATGGTCGAGTTTGCAGGAAGGTATGCAAAAGCATGAAGAAAACCATTTGCAGGAAGGTATGCAAAAAGCCAATGGTTGAGTTTTTTTCTTTTTATTATTTGCGTGTCTGCTAATGCTGATGGGTTTTATAGTTTGGTTTTTATCTACTGGGGTGAGAGAGAGCATTCATTATTTTAACACCGTACTTTATCTTTAAACTTTCTCATTGGTTTTTCTAAATGTTCAACAAAGGTGAACGGTGTTGGAGAAAATTGGGGATCATACTACATTTTTTTTAGTTCCTCAAACACATCTCAACCACTTCTTTAAAAGAGAGGACAACTCGATTTGTTTGCCTAAAATACTTTTATCTTTTATCACTTTTCGATCTTAGCACTTGGCTCAAGAAAAGGGTTTATCTTAGTTATCTCTCACCTTTTCGTCTTCACTTACCATCCCTCTTTTTACTCACTATCATTATGGAGATAACAAAGCCCCTGAGTGGGTCTCAACTGGAACAAACAAGAAAACCCCTCCTTTAATGGACAACTGGAACCAACAACCAAGTAAGTCTATCTCCATGGATTCAACTAAGTATTCTCATTTACATGGCCTTTTCTCCCTCAGGGAAAACCCATGGCTTAGACCTTTACTAACCCCCGGTCAGAGATTTGCTGGCGACGGTAGCTTAGACCTCTTAGCTCCGCCCATAAAAGTGATAAGACGGCAGAAGGATGGGAGACTACGACGACCCTGATGAAGAGTACAACGGTGAGTTTCATTGAATTTTTGCGATTTTAATAGATTTTGATTTACTTGGTGAGTTTGATTTTAGCGATTTTAGAAGTGAAACAGTGGTGAGTTTGATTTTAGTTTAGTTTGATTTTAGCATATTGGTTCCTATTTCTACATGAGTTTGATTTTTTTTACCCGTGATTTTGATTTTTTGTTTTGCAGATCCAACTATTATTGGTTTATACATGCATTTTTTGGGAGTGTGCTTATCAATAACATTTTTTTGTTGGTAGTGAGATGAGAGTGTGTTTTTTCGGAGTGTGCTTATCAATAACATTATTGGTAGTGAGATGGAGATTGGTTAAGAAAATAATGTTATTGATAACAACAGTTGATAACTCTTAGTCAAACAACGTTATTTTAGCTACTGAATCTCTTAGTCAAACAACATTATCTTATTGTTACAGATCCAACTATTGTTCTAACAACACTATCTTTATTCTAGCTACTGAATTTCTTAGTCAAACAATGTTGATAATTGTACATATCACTATATGGCTCACATTAGCAAATGCAGAGAAACCCCCTTTTGAGCTTATCAATAACATTATTTTGTTGCAGATGCAACTATTGTTTATACATCCAGGTATTCTCTTATTGTTGGTTTATACATGTGTTTTTATTGTACACACGTCAATAAGAGAATGCGTTGACTTCAAACATTTTTGTTGTACACAGTCAATAAGAGAATGCGTTGACTTCGAATAAAAGAACATCTAGATGTATAAAACAACAATAATTGAATCTGAAAAAATTGATTTGAAGAAATAGTTAACTATTGTAGCTTTGAAAAAATTGCAATTACATGAAAAATATACCAACAATAACATCCAGGTATTGTGTTGTTCAAATAAAACAACAATAATTACAATTGAAAAACTGGATCTCAAATATACCAACAATAACATGAAAAATAGTTGGTTTAATTTTAGATCCAAATTTTTTGTTGTTTTATAATTTCAAAGCTACAACAGTCAAACAACAATGAATGGATTTTTGTTGTTGTAGCTTTGAAATTAAATTGTTGTTTGACTTCAAATAAAAGACTTGAAGGCAAGTTTGGTTAAGAAAAAAATGGTGTGAACTATACAGTAAGAATGACAACATTCATTTTGTATCTAGAATGAATGAATTATGAAAGATTTTGAAAGAATGCACACTTCACATGTCATCTCTTTCAAGTCGAGGTGACTCTAAACAGGTGGATTACTATTGCGATATTTGAAGAATCAATGTCAAATCAATGTATTGATATTTTAATTACTGATTTTTTTTTCAAATTTTTATTGGTATATTTGAAGAATCAATGTGACATATATTCCTGGAATCAATGTTAAATCAATGTATTGATATATTGTTTAATATTTTTTCAAATTTTTGTTGGTATATTTAAAATTGACTGTAATGAAAGATGTGCTTCCAAATCTTTTTGGGTATATGAAGATTTTATGTTTTTATTCTTTCATGATTATTTCCCTTTTAACAAAAAAATGTTGGTGACGTCCTTTTACCAGACACGTGGGTGGGTGATATTTCCCTTTTATCACATCAAAATAATTATTTGGAATGTTGAGGCACTTTTTTTGCAATTGTAAAGAATTTTATAATGTCGTATAATTTGAATCTAAAATAATTTGATTAGAACAATGCAAACATCTTACTATAATCTCATAGACGTCGTATGTTGAATACTGTTGTGTTATTTTTTTATTTCTTAAACGGGGCGGATAGTCTTATAAATAGGGAAAGTTTTGTTCATTTTTTATTTTTTTTCAATTGTTTGTGTTATGTATGAAATCTTTTTGAATTAAGTGATGATGTTATTTTTAAGAATTGAGTTGAATTTTTTTTATACGATGTTTATGACGGATTATTGGTATTATTGTTGGGGTATTTTTTTTCTTTCTAAAATAAGGTGGGTAGTTTTATAAGTAAAGGAAACTCTCCAAAAAATTTAAATTGTGTAACACTATATGTATTATATATAAAACTTTATAACTTAATTACATACAAGTTAACACTTTGTTTTGTTGGGGAACGAAATTGTTTCCATATCGCGATTACGTAGTTTGGAAATTTATGTTGTTTTGTGATTATGTGCTTTTTGGAATTTTTCATCGTGCCTTCAGGCACGGGCATACCCTAGTATATATATATATAAAAACAAAACACCATAGTTATATCGTTTACTAAGTCCGTAACACAAGCCTATACAGATTATCATGAGTTTATGGCCCAACTCTGATTATTAATTAATTGCACATTAATTAATTAAATTACTTTTGGTGTCGCTCCAACCATTATATTGGGACTCGCTCTCGTGGACCGAAATAAAATAATACCCGAGTCCCAGTCCCCGACTCCAAATTAAATAGTTTTCAATATAAATATATTTAGCACCTTGGTATCCCTACCAATATACCCGGACTCGCCCGTTTGATCCTATTTAATTCTTTTAGAATATTCTTCCCAAAATTTCCATAACGTGTCACACATCAATTCCTCCCAACCCCAATTACTAACCTTCATTTTTGTTAGCAATTAATGTTCCATACTTATTTCTCACTAACTAAAGTATGGGGAATAATTTCTAATTAATTACCCCTATGTATTAAAACTGGCGCAACTGTCAAAAATCCCAAACTATCGATCGATCGATCCCAGCCATCGATCGATCGATCAAACAGCTCTTCGTCTTCTCTGAGTCCCTGTTTCAGCCATGGACGAAAACCTTAAATTCCCAATTCCTTCTACAGTCCAACCCAAGCCTTATCTTTAATACAACACATAAAGAACACCATAAGAGACCCCCATACAGTCCCCAAACCCCGTTTAATTTACGTTCTCTACTGTTTTTCTAAATTGGAAAAAAGACAAGTTATTCGTAAATCAGTCACAACACCAAATTACAAACTCGATTTCATTCCAAATTCATTTGGGTTTATTACAACTAAGGCAAATATCTGGTCAGAATCATGTTACACCATAAATTCCAGCACCAATTCTCATCTTGTATTCAAATTACAAAAACCCCATTTTTATACCCATTTACCCGCAAAACGAATTTTAGGTATTCAAATCACATAAATATGAATTGAAAACATAATTAAATGCTACATTAAATTAACCACTTTCCTTATGGTTTCGTAGGGTCTGAACTAGAGTTTTGATTTTCAAGGTTGAAGATGAAATTCCCTCTTTTGGCTCTTTCCTTTATCCCCCAAATTGCTTTTAACTGCTTCTTAGGGTTTTCTCTCCCACTAAGTGTTTTCTAATCTCCAATCATCCGTTCTCCTTTTCCTTTTAATTAAGTAATTAGGCTTAATCCCATTTTTTGCTAATGGGCCGATCCCAAGTGGCCAAAATACCCCCGTGTGGGCTCGGCTACGCCTAAAAACGTCCTGTGACCCGTTTACTACTCTCGGCTACACTTTTCCGACTATCTCGGCCCATACGGAATCAACCATACACTTAGAATTGGCATCCGAATTAATTTATAAAAATCCTTATCGCACGCCCAAATTAGTTTATACCGACTCCCGACTGAGATAACTAAATGTCCCATCACTAATACCAGTAAAGACGTAAATAATTTATTACTATTCACTTAGTAATATAAATTTCCCTAAATATTAACCATTTACTCTCCGATTAACATTTAAATAAATACTATCATAATTAATTCAATTAAATTACGACACACAAGTAATTAAAAATTTCTCGAATTAATTAAATATTAAATGCACAAAAATACGGGGTATTATATACTCTCCCCTTAAAATCGTCCTCGAAATTAGGTCGTACCTATGGAGAATATCTATGGATATTGTTCCCGCATATCCTCCTCCCGCTCCCAGGTAGATTCGTCAACGTTGTGATGACCCCAATGTATTCTAACTAGTAGAATAACCTTGGATCGTAACTTACGGTCACTACGGTCCAGAATAGCCACCGATCTCTCCTCATACGAGATATCTGCCTGTGAATCAATTTCCTCGATTGGAATATACCAGAAGGCCCTCTCACTCCTTCGATATTTCTTCAGCGATGCCACATGGAATATGTCGTGTATCCTCTGAAGATGCACGGGCAATCCCAGTCTATATGCTACTGGTCCAACCCTTTCAATAATAGGGAAACGTCCCACATTTCTTGGTGCTAATTTACCCTTCTTGTCAAACCTCATCATCCCTTTCATAGGGGATATCCGGAGAAATACCCGACCCCTAACCTCTAACTCCACATGTCTCCGTAAAGAATCGGCATAGCTCTTTTGCCTATTCGGAGCTATCCAGATCCACCCTCGGATCAACTCTATATTGGTAGACGTCTCCTGCACAATCTCTGACCCCAATAGCTTATTGCCCCACACCTCTAATAAACAAGCGGGTGAATGACAAGGTCTACCGTACAGTGCCTCGAACGGTTCCATGACGATCGTGAATTGGTAAGAGTTATTATACACGAACTCTACCAAAGGAAGATATCTCTCCCATCCTCCCCCAAAGTCTATAATGCACATCATGAGAATGTCTTCCAGCATCTGATTGACTCTCTCAGCCTGCCAGTTGGTCTGTGGGTGATAGGTTGTACTCAAACGTAATTTTGTGCCTATGGCCTCCTAAAAGTTCTGCCAAAAACGGGCCACAAAAAATTTGTCTCTATCGGACACAATATTTATCGGCACCCTGTGGTAACAACCCTCTCTTTTAAAAGACTTGTTTTATATTATTTTACTTCATGAAGTAATTATATAAGATACCAATGATGGAGTAAATATGAATTAAATGTGTTAATGGAGCATATTTATTAAAATTGTTGTATATTTACGGTATGTGTATGTAATTATCATCATGTGCATTTTAAAGTGTCATATGTTTAAAATGACCATTATGGTTTAAATGAAACCGAAACTTGAAATAATTTGTAAAAAATTTTGGATGCCAACTTAAAGGGCACAATTGGTCCCGAAACGTGTGAGATAGTTGAAATAAGTGCCATATTGTATTTTTATGTTTCAGGCACTTTTGACTGGTTTTAACTTAAACACGTAGTTACGAGTCATTTTAATGTGGTATTAACCATTTAAGTTGGTAATTTAGACCTAAGCCACGATTTAAGTCTTCCATCTCAATTATTTCCCTTATGTGTATTCGCTATTACCTAGAGAGTTAGAGAGAGGAAGAGAAATTGTGGAGAAAAGAGAGAGATTGAAGATTGAAGATTGGGGATTGTTGCTACTACAAGAAAATTTGAGATTTCTACCTCGAGGCAAGTTTTCTACTTGCTAATATGTGATTTAAGATGAATAATTTATGTGATAGTTATGTATTAGCATTTATGGATCAAAAATGGAATCTATGGTATTTGAACCTAAATAATGGTTTATGTTGATGAAATTGTGTATTATAGTAGTTGATGATTAAGTAGGATGGTTTTGGGTTGATAAATGTTGTTGGATGTGTGTAAAAATGGAGAAGAAATTGGTTTACGGGAAAATCTAGGGTTCACAACTCGTAGCCCTATCTTGCCAAAATCGCAGGGGCGAATCGATTCGTCGCTAGGGCAAATCGATTCGCTAAGGAGTCACCCTACAGGTCTGCAAACCCGAATCGATTCGGGTTAAGGCCGAATCGATTTGGCTGAAGCAGAATGTGGGATCTGTCATCCGAATTGATTCGCTTTTGGGCGAATGGATTCCATGCTTGGGGCGAATCGATTCGAAATCAGGGTGTTTTGAGTTATTTTCTGAACTCAATTTTTATCCTTTTATTTTAGGCTTAGGGCTTAGGAACCTTCTTGTATGAAGTAAACATAGAGTCCTAGAGTCCTAGATGAGTTAGTGGACTACCCTACATTAGAAATTGGGTAAATGGGGTATATTCCGGGGGTATGCACATTGATGTTAGGGTATTCTTTGTCCTTAGTTAAGATTTAGGAGTCTAGAAATTCTAAGGTCATATTTGGAGACTGTAGAGGTTCAACTGAGGTATGATTGTCTTGATGGTTTATGATGATACCACAAAATAAGGCTTAGAGAATAAATGGAGAGTTTATTCATTCATCGAGGTTAATGATTATATGATTTAAGTATGGCTCCGGATTAAAATGTGATGTATTTCTTAAAATGGAAATGGAAATGAAAAATGAATACAGTAAATTATAATTTACTTAAACACACCCCTTCTAAATGCCATCATAAGGGAAGTCCGCGCGTGAGGTGAAGCCCCCTAGATAATGAATGCAGGGTGGATATAGTCCTAGGCCATATGAGCGCTTATGTTATGTTTTCTGCGATGGTGAGGTAATTTCGGGTGTGGTTCTGACTCTACCGTAGGCATATGGCCACTTCCCAACGTCTTACGTTGTAGGTGTCTAGGTGGTCGTAATTTATAGTCCTTGGAAGATGATGGTCATTTAGGGGCAGTCTCAGTGGGGAAACTCGAACGGGCGGTCTTACAAGCGTTATATGTTTATGATTATAACTATTCTTAATCAAGTGGGACTTGATGGATTACAAATTCCATAAAGAGCATATAACTGTGATAATTGCCACAAAGAGCATATAATTGTGATTATGTTTCCTAATAAGGAACGGAATGATGAAATGAACAGTATAAAAAGGATAAAAGTTATTAGTTGATATAAATTATTCATATTCATTTGTATAACTTAAATTATGATTATGATCATTTAAATTGCCTTAGTTCATGCTTTGAAACTGTGTAAGTAGATTCTTATGCATATCTAATATGATCAATTTACATAACTGTTATACTCTCTATTCATCTAGTGATCATATAAAATCGGGCCCAAACCCGTTCATATTTCTTGTTGTTCATGAATCTTGTATTCGCTCAGGTGCTCCGCCGCAAGGATGCCCGTAATGATTTTTCCTATTCCGGTGTTTTGAGGAGCCGTGATAATTTTCGGATATTACGGGATATGTTGTTAGACGCCTTCATTTTTTGTATCCTAGTTATGATCGCGTCTCTTACTCGGGCGAGTGGCCCAATTTACTGTAATTACTTATTGTAATGTACTATGTAATTAAATGAACTTGTTTCATATGGTTGTATAGACAGTTGATCAACAGAATATTTCGGTCCCCTTTATTGTGTACTTGTTGTTGTAATATAAGTCATTTTGGATTTCCACTTTCTTTTCAAATTGGGTTGTTTAAATTCTCTCTTTAACTTAAAATAAAAAATTTGGCAACCCATTTTCTGAAATATATGGTGGTTATCCCATATACTTACTACTTTATTATTGATGTTGAGAATGATCCGTCTATGATTCTCATTATTATTGAAGTATCGGGCTGGCCACCCCTCATTTTGGTGAGCGGGTTGTCACAGATGGTATCAGAGCATCAGGTTCTAGAGTCTTTAGGATCTATGCGGACTTGTCACGTTCTACCGTAGCGTTCATTTAGAGACTTAATGTTAGGGTTGATTTATATTCCTATAACTGCGATCTTCTGCAAGATAGATTGTTCTTTTATAGTATTCTAATTCTATTGTTCTTTATCTCAGATTCCACTTAAAAGTGGACGCTCCGCTAGAAGAAACAGAGCGGTAGAAGAGGATGTTGGTCCTCCACCGCCGCCACAAGGAACAATAAATAATGCTGAGGTAGCAAACATTGTGGCTCAAGCGATCAATGCTGCTATGACTACAGTGGTTCAGCAAATGCCACAAGCCCAACAACCACGCGCCCAAAAAGCTCAAGTTCCTGCGGGACCTTCTCCGTGGGAAAGGGTTAGAGAGTTCTTTTTAAAGGGACATCATCCAGAATTCCAAGGAGCATCTGATGTTACAGCTAATCAGTGGAAGAAGGATATGCAATGCCATCTTTGAATGGTGGAATATAGTGAAGAAAGAAAACAAATCCTTACTACCTTTAAACTAGTGGGCGCCGCGTTACATTGGTGGGAGTCTATTACTACGCCAAAGCAGAGGGATCTTATGACTATCAACGATTTATGGGTTATGTTCGATCGAAAGTATTTCCCTCCCACAGTTCAAAGGGAGATGATAAGGAAGCTTCAGGATGTTGTGCAAGGTGAGAGATCCGTTGTGGAGTATGAAGAGGAGTTCACCCGGCTAGCTAGTTTTGTGTTGGATGAGGTGACTCCGACAGAGAGAGAAATCTCAAAGTTCATGGGAGGTATAAATTAGAGAATATGACAACATTTGCTAAGTATCCAGCTTTGCAGACCTTTGGGGATGTGATGAATACGGCAATGCTTCATTGCCAAGAACATCGATTTTATGTCCAGAGTAGCAAGAAGGCTACAGTAATGGGTCAAGTGGGAAAACCTGGAGGCAATGAGATTGGAGGAGGAGCATTTCCTTCATCCTAATCTTCAGGAAATAAGCAGAAGGAAAGGGATCCCCATCCAGGGGATATGTCTAAACGGAAACGCTTTGGTGGGTTTATTGCGGGTGGCAATAATAATAGGAAAGGTCATGGTGGATCGCAAACACAACAAGAAGGAAGAGGTGGAAATGGAGGTAGAGGCCATCTGGGCCTAGGCTTTGGTCAGTCTCTAAATAATCAAGGGTGAAACCAAGAGAATGCGACGAACCGATGCTTTTAATGCGGAGAATTGGGTCACTACAAGAGGACGTGTCCTCAGTTGATTAGGGGACAACTTCCTAGGGTCCCATAGAACCAATATGTTCATTTTCTTCCACAAGTACCAAATTTGGTTGTTCCTACATAGCAGGGACAACTACAGTATGGGCGAGTCTACCATATACAGGATGCTATGCTTCCTCCAACCCCTCTAGCATCGCTAGCGATTGAGGGTAAGTTTCTTATTCAGGGGCATATCGGTTGGGTACTATTTGATACGGGTGAGACTCACTCATTCATTTCCAAAAGTTTTGCTCAATCTACAGAGTTAATAAAATCTGCAGAGAGTACATTTACGAGTGTGGAATCTTCGATGGGAGAGGGATCACTGATTTTCTTTGTTTGTAAGAAAATAGGAATAAATCTTGGTAACTTATGCTTTGAGGTCAATTTGCTCGTCCTTGACATGGTCGGGTATGATGTAATCCTAGGAATGGATTGGTTAGTAAAGTATCATGCGATAGATAATTGATATGGAAAGAGCATAGTTTTTGCCATTCTTGGTCAAGAAATGTTTTTAGCCGTTATGCCTTGCATGGAAGGAGGTACTACCACTTACTTGTATTGTATTGCAGAAGAGGCTTCTCAGGATGTTGTTGTTCCTATAGATTTTATTCCGGTTGTTAGAGATTTTGAGGATGTTTTCCGAGAGATACCGAGTTTGCCTCCTAGTAGAGAAATCGAGCTTATAATCGACTTAGCGCCAGGTACTCGATCGATTGCGAGGGCTCCATATCGTATTGCTCCTGTTGAAATAAGGGAGTTGAGAGACCAAATTCAGCAGTTATTGGAGCAGGGATTCATTCAGCGTAGCACATCGTCGTGGGGAGCCCCGGTGTTGTTTGTGAAGAAGAGAGACGGTTCTCTCTGTTTATGTGTTGACTACAAAGAGTTAAATAAAGTCACCATTCGGAATAATTACCCTTTGCCTCGTATTGACGATTTGTTTGATCAACTCAGGGAAGCATCGTACTTTTCTAAGATAGATTTGAGGATGGGGTATCATCAATCAAGGACACGGGAGCAGGATGTATCCAAGACCGCTTTCCTGACGAGGTATGGGTACTATGAATTTTTGGTTATGCTTTTCGAGCTAACCAATGCGCCCGTAGTTTTTATGGATCTCATGAATAGGGTGTTCAGGGATTTCCTTTACCAGTTTGTTATTGTATTCATCGACGACATCCTGGTTTATTCTCAAACATAATCTGACAATGCTACTCACTTGCGGTTGGTCCTGCAAATATTTAGGGATCACCGATTATATGCTAAGTTCGAGAAGTGTGGTTTTTTATTGGAATAGGTACAGTTTTTGGGCCATGTCGTGTCATCCCAGGGTATTTCGGTGGACCCAAGTAAAGTTATTGCAGTGAAGGAGTGGGGTCAGCCCACAACGCCTACCGAGATTCGTAGTTTTCTGGGTATGGCGGGTTATTATCATCGATTTATCAAAGGTTTCTCCAAAATTGCTAGTCCTTTGATAAATTTAACCCATAAAGGGTTGAGGTTTGTATAGGATAGTTCTTGTCTGTCATCTTTTGACGAGCTCAAGGATAGGGTTACTTCTGCTCCAGTCCTTGCGTTACAAAAGTCAAGATTGGAATATTTAGTCTTCCTCGATGCATCTTTACAAGGTTTGGGAGGTGTACTTCAACAAGATCAACGAGCTATTGCTTAAGCTTCTCTCAAACTAAATCCCCACGAAATTAATTATCCGGTGCATGACTTGGAACTTGTTGCATTAGTTTTTGCCTTGAAGATTTGGATGCATTATCTCCTAGGGGAGAAATTTAGTCTTTTCACAGACCATAAATCGCTACAATATTTTTTTCCCCAGAAAGACTTAAATATGCTATAATGTCGATGGATAGAGTTTGTGAAAGACTATCAATTTGATATCCACTATCACCCAGGCAAAGCAAATGTGGTAGCGGATACCTTGAGTAGAAAAACCGAGGCGGAGTTAGCCTCGGTATGGAAGTCCAAATGGAAGGAGCTTAGTTAGGAGGATGCGGTTGTTAGGGCCTTCATGTCGGTGATGACCGTTACGCCTACCATTGTGGCAAGGGTTGTAAAGTCTCAAGGAAGGGACAAAGGTTGTTAGGACCATATACACAAATTGTTAATTGAGGGAGCGGAATCCCACTCGATAAGTTTGAAGGGTGGATTACATTTTCACGGGAGACTTATTGTCCCGAACGAAGGGGATTTGAGAAGGGACGTGATGGCAGAATCTCATGGATCTAAATTTTTAGAGCATCCTAATGGGGACAAGATGTATAAAGACATGCGCCGTCATTATTGGTGGCCAAGCATGAATAAGGATATTTATGAGTTTGTATCCCAATGCACTACTTGTCAATTGGTCAAGATAGATCATTAACGACCGACAGCGTTGTTGCAACCATTGGAGATTCCAGAGTGGAAGTGGGAAAGTATATTTATGGACTTTATTACGGGCTTACCAAGGTCACAAAGTGGTCATGATTCTATTTGGGTGATTGTCGACCGCTTGAATAAGTCGGCACACTTACTACCCTTGCGCATAGATTATGATACTGCTCACTATGCCCAGCTATTCATCGCGAAGGTTGTTAGACTCCATGGGGTGCCCTTAAATATAGTTTTCAACCGAGATAAGATTTCTGTTTCCCACTTTTGGCAAAGTTTCCAAGAGGCTATGGGAGCCGAATTGAAGTTAAGCACTTTTTATCACCCTCAAACAGATGGGCAGACTGAAAGGGTCAACCAAATGTTGGAGGATATGATCCGAATGTGTATGCTTGATTTCAAAGGTGCTTGAGAACAATATCTCCCTTCGGTCGAATTTGCTTATAATAATTCATACCAATTTACTATTGGAATGGCGTCCTATGAAGCTTTATATGGTGGACCATGTATATCACCCACTTGTTGGTTGAAGGTGGGCGATAATAAGTTTCTTGAACCTCAAATGATCCGTAATACTTCTTTTAAGATCGATCTCATTCGGAATCGCATTTGAATTGCTCAAGATCGCCCGAAAAGTTATGCCGATGGGAATAGAAGGCACATAGAGTTGGAAATTGGGGATCAAGTCTTGGTGCAAGTGTCGCCAATGAAGGGTATTAAGCGTTTTGGGAAGAAAGGAAAACTTGCGCGGCACTATGTTGGACCTTTTCCCGTTATTACCAAGGTAGGTCTAGTGATGTAAACCCTTATAAGAAATTCATGATGTGTTCCATGTTTCCTCTTTGAAGAAGTATAACAGGTGTGAAGGTGCCCTTTGGCATATTCCTTTCGAGGATATCAATTTGCAACCCGATATTCCATATGAAGAACAATCGGTTGCAATCCTAGAGCATGGGGAGCGTAAATTGAGGTCTAGAGTGGTGCTGTTGGTGCGAGTCCAATGGAGTCATCATAACGCTAAGGAATCGACGTGGGAACGCGAGGACAATATGCGGGAAAAGTATCCACATCTCTTCTTACAAGGTACACTTTAATTTTGAGGGAAAAATTCCCTCATAAGGGGGGGAGTATGTAACAACCCCCGATTTTAAGATAATTATTTTATATTATTTTATTGCAAGAAGTAATCATATAAAATACGAATTATGGAGTAAATATGAATTAAATGTGTTAATGGAGCATATTTACTGAAATTGTTGTATATTTACGGTATGTGTATGTAAATATCATCATGTCCGTTTTATAGTGTCATATGTTTAAGATGACAATTATGGTTTAAATGAAATCGGAACTTGAAATAATTTGTAAAAATTTTTGGATGCCAATTTAGAGGACACATTTGGTCCCGAAACGTGTGAGATAGTCGAAATAAGTGCCATATTGTATTTTTATATTTCGGGAACTTTTGACTGGTTTTAACTTAAACTCGTAGTTGCGAGTCATTTTAATGTGCTATTAACCATTTAAGTTGGTAATTTTGACCTAAGCCACGATTTAAGTCTTGCATTTCAATTATTTCCCTTATGTGTATTTGCTATTACCTAGAGAGTTAGAGAGAGGAAGAGAAATTGTGGAGAAAAGAGAGAGATTGAAGATTGAAGATTGGGGATTGTTGCTACTACAAGAAAATCTGAGATTTCTACCTCAAGGCAAGTTTTCTACTTGCTAATATGTGATTTAAGATGAATAATTTGTGTGATAGTTATGTATTAGCATTTATGGATCAAAAATTGAATTTATGGTATTTGAACATAAATAATGGTTCATGTTGATGCAATTGTGTATTATAGTAGTTGATAATTAAGTAGGATGATTTTGGGTAGATAAATGTTGTTGGATGTGTGTAAAAATTGAGAAGAAATAGGTTTGGTGGAAAATCTAGGGTTCATAACCGGTAGCCATATCTTAGCAAAATCGCAGGGGTGAATCGATTTGGCCCTAGGGCGAATCTATTCGCTAAGGGGTCACCCAATAGGTCAGCAAACCCGAATCAATTCGGGTTAAGGCTGAATCGATTCCGCTGAAGCAGAATGTTGGATTTGTCATCCGAATCGATTTGCTTTTGGGATAATCGATTCGCTGCTTGGGGCGAATCGATTCGGCTTTAGGGCTAATCGATTCGAAATCAGGCTGTTTTGAGTTATTTTCTGAACACAATTTTTATCTTTTTCTTTTAGGCTTAGGGCTTATGGACCTTCTTTTATGAAGTAAACATAGAGTCCTAGAGTCCTAGATGAGTTAGTGGACTACCCTACATTAGAAATGGGGTAAATGGGGTATATTCCGGGGGTATGCACATTGATGTTAGGGTATTCTTTGTCCTTAGTTAATGTTTAGGAGTCTAGAAATTGTAAGGTCATATTTGGAGACTGTAGAGGTTCAACTGAGGAATGATTGTCTTGATGGTTTATGATGATACCACAAAATAAGGCTTAGATAATAAATAGAGAGTTTATTCATTCGTCGAGGTTAATGATTATACGATTTAAGTATGGCTCCGGATTAAAACGTGATGTATTTATTAAAATGGAAATGGAAATGAAAAATGAATACAATAAATGATAATTTACTTAAACACCCCCTCTCTAAATGCCATCATAAGGGAAGTGCACGCATGAGGTGAAGCCCCTTGCTTAATGAATGCAGGGGGGATATAGTCTTAGGCTATATGAGCGCTTATGTTATGTTTTCTGCGATGATGAGGTAATTCCGGGTGTGGTTATGACTCTCCCACAGGCATATGATCGATTCCCGACGTCTTACATTGTAGGTGCCCATGTGGTCGTAATTTGTAGGCCCTGGAAGATGATGGTAATTTAGGGGCGTGCTCAGTGGGGAAACCTGGATGGGCGGTCTTAGAATCGTTATATGTATATGATTATTACTATTCTTAATCAAGTGGGGCTTGATGGATTACAAATGCCATAAAGAGCATATAATTGTGATACTAGCCACAAAGAGCATATAATTGTGATTATGTTTCCTGATAAGGAACAAAATGATGAAATGAACAGTATAAAAAGGATAAAAGTTATTAGTTGATTTAAATTATTCATATTCTCT
Source organism: Sambucus nigra (assembly GCA_949130495.1). Lineage (NCBI taxonomy): Eukaryota > Viridiplantae > Streptophyta > Magnoliopsida > Dipsacales > Adoxaceae > Sambucus > Sambucus nigra. The sequence continues at coordinate 98,533,420 of OX422224.1, read as the reverse complement.
TTTATAACTTAAATTATGATTATGATCATTTAAATTACCTTAGTTCATTCTTTGAAACTATGTAAGTAGATTCTTATGCATATCTAACATGATCAATTTACATAACTGTTATACTCTCTATTCATCTAGATATCATATAAAACCGGGCCCTGATCCATTCATATTTCTTGTTGTGCGTGAATCTTGTATCCGCTCAGGTGCTCCGCCGCAAGGACGCCCGTACTGATTTTTCATATTCTGGTCTTTTGGGGAGCCGTGATAATTTGCGGATATTACGGGATATGTTGTTAGACGCCTTCATTTTTTGTATCCTAGTTATGATCGGGTCTCTTACTCGGGGGAGTGGCCTAATTTACTGTAATTGCTTATTGTAATGTACTATGTAATTGAATGAACTTATTTCATATGGTTGTATAGACTGTTGACCGAAAGCGTATTTCGGTCCCCTTTATTGTATACTTGTTGTTGTTGTAATATAAGTTCTTTTGGATTTCCACTTTCTTTTCTAGTTGGGTTGTTTAAATTCTCTCTTTAACTTAAAATAAAAATTTTGGCAACACGTTTTCTGAAATATATGGTGGTTATCCCGTATACTTACTACTTTATTGTCGATCCCGAGAATGATCCGTCTATAATTCCCATTATTATTGAAGTATAGGGCTGGCCACCCCTTATTTTGGTGAGCGGGTTGTCACACCCGTGCATCTTAACAATCTTCGCTATGAATAGTTGCGCATAATGCATCGTCTCAAAGTGTGTGTGAACCGACAGTAAGTGGGCCACCTTGGTCAACCGATCCACAATGACCCATATGGAATCGTGACCTCTTTGCGATCTAGGTAACCCTATAATGAAGTCCATGGAGATGCTCTCCCACTTCCACATGGGAATTTCTAGTGGTTGTAGCATCCTTGATGGTCTCTGATGGTCAACTTTCACGAGCTAACACGTGGCACATTTAGAGACAAACTCTGTTATGTACCATTTCATTCCTGCCCTCCAATACTGCCTCCTTATATCCTGGTACATTTTATTCATGTCGGGATGTACCGCAAATCTTAAACCATTGGAATCTGTAATAACAGCGTGCCTTAACTCCTCCTCCTCTGTCATAATTAACCTCCCATTTAGGCGTAGGCCTCCTTTCGAACTGATTGAGTAACCTTTTGCTCCCTCAACTAATAGCTGGCATTCCCTATCCTGGCAGATCTGGTCCTCTACTTGAGCCCTCACCACTCGCATAATGATCTCCGGTGTGATGGATAAAACTGAGATACAGGCCCTGGCTACATCATCCTCATATCGAAGCTCTCTCCATATCCTTTCCAGACTTATGATATTTCCCAAGTTAGTCTCCGGCTCAATGCGTCTGCCATTACATTAGCCTTACGAGGATGATACTGAATATCAAACTGGTAGTCTTTCACGAATTCTAGCCACCGCCTCTGCCTCATATTCAGATCCTTCTCTGTGAAGAGATACTGAAGTGACTTGTGATCTATGAATAAGGTGAATTGTTCCCCCAACAGATAGTATCTCCATATCCTTAAGAAAAAAATGACCGTTGCTAACTCTAGGTCGGGAGTGGGATAATTCCTCTCATGGGGCTTTAGCATTATGGACGCATAAGCTATGGCCCTCTCCTCTTACTGGAGCACACCCCCATGTCCCTGTAAGGATGCGTCGGTGTAAACCCGATACTCTAGTCCTCCCCTCGGCAAAGCAAGTACTAGTGCAGATGTCAACTTGTCCTTTAGCTCATCGAAAGTTAATTGACAATGGTCACTCCAAATAAAAGGCACCCCTTTTTGAGTCAGATTCCTCAAAAGGCCCGTGTAACAACCCGTACTTTTGGGGATACTTAAATTCCATAATTGGGTGTAAATTGGAAATTTGGGGAATTTCCCGGAACATTAATTTTTGGAATTTTCAAGGATTATATGATTGTCTATGGGTGTTCTATTTACTTTTGGGATTAAGTAAATATAAGTTGGAGTATTTTAATTATATGTCGTGGTTGCGTAAAGCGACAAAAGGTAATATTTTAGATCGGAAAACCCCCATTGAGAGATATTGGGTTAAATTAGTGGGTTGCGGTCAAGTACCTTGGATGGAGATCTCGAGTGTACGGTTGGTCTCAGAATGGCCGAGATAGTCAGAATAGTATATCCGATAGTCAAAATTGAGTTTCTAGAATTTTTGGGCTATTAGGAACTCGTAATTGAGTAAACGAGTCATTTTTGGGTTTAAAGGGATAAACCCTCATTTCTCCCTATATAAGGAGGGATGGGAAAAGAAAAAGAAAGAAAAAGAGAGAAGAGAGAGAGGAAGAGGGAAAAAGGATTTCCTGGACATTTTGTGCTCATTTCTCATATTATAGTTGGTAAACTATATAAGTTTGGGTAATTTGAGTATGAGTTTACATATTGATATAATGTAAACTCTTAATGATTTCTAGTGTTAAAATCATCTAAATAAAGTGAAGAAATGAATTAAATGCGGGAAATGGGAAAAACTAGGGTTTATATGGGTTTTTAGATTCCAATCCAAGAAAAATTGATTTAATCCCCGATTGATTGATGTGTTAGTTAGAAATATATGTTTAGGTGTTTGTTGTGTTATTGGTTGACATTAGAAACCATAAGAATGGAGTTTGGGATGATATTTTTGGTGGTGGAAATTATGGATTTCATCCAAAATGGACTTTGGCCGACCTAACTAGTATGACCGGTCGACCGCGCCCCTATACCCGGTCGATCGCGACCATGAAAAAGGGCCTACTGATTTTGCAGTTAGGCAACATCCCAAACTGCAGTCGACCATGGGTCTAGGACCGGTCGACCGGTACTCTGTTTTTAGCCCAAGATTTTGGAGATTATTACTCTTTCTCCCCTTTTTGTTTAAAGTTTAGGGACTTTTAAATTATAATATTTAAGAAAGATATGTTCTAAAGGATTTGAGGAATGTTGATTTAACCTTGGATTATTTAAGAGGTTAATCCAGGGTATGGACTTATTAAATGCTTAAGAAGTGAGTGAAAATTGGAGAATGTATTCGGTAAGCACATATGGGTATATTTATGTGGATGGAAGAGAAATGGGGTCATCTATAATTGGGTAAAATCCTATGAGGCGACTAGGATGGAAATTTGGGATTATACTTAGTGACTTAGTGTAAATTGGTATAGTTGGAGAAAATTATATAAAGTCTTAAATGGGAATAAGGTATTTATTTTTTATCAAAGTGAGGGAATACTTTGAGTATAGTATCATGAGTGTGCGAATACTTGGATTCTATAAGTTATGAGAACCTTTGGCATTATTGGTCATCGCTATGTGTGATTGGCGATTATGGCCATTTATGTATATTTATGGAATATATGTATACAATGTCATTATAGCAAATATATATATATATATATATATATATATATATATATATATATATATATATAATACAAATACAAATGTATCTGTGTGTGATTGGTATATGTGTATTTTAGAGGTTGGTTTCCACGGGCTTTCCTTTGGTATAGGGTTAGAACAACCAGAGTATATATTTTCTCTAGTGTGATCCAGGGAGGTTGCACGATGTGGGTGAATCCCCCTAGCTTGAGGAGCAGGGAGAGTATAGTCCCCAGGTCATTATTGTCCCGCGTTCGACTGAGATGTGTGCAACTCCACTTGCAGGGGGGACATAACCACCTCCACTGTTGTGTATTTGATTACCATGTCCATTGAGATAGTTTGGCTTGGTACCGTGGTATAGTGAGTAAACCCGAATTTTGGATCGACATTATGAGATGGCATCCTCGTGTTATAGTTCGTTGGGATGGTTATTGTACTTGTGTGTATAGTACACTACTTGTGTATGAGAACAAGATATTATATATCTCTATTAGAGTAAAGAGATAAAATGAATAAGGATTGATTCTCACTCCGGGATATTATATCCGGACTCACAATGTGATCTGTATATGAAAATGTATATAAATATAGGAGTGTATATATATATATATATATATATATATATGTGTGTGTGTGTGTGTGTGTGTGTGTGTGTGTGTGTAGTGTACTGAGGGTCTAATGGATCTCTACGATCGAACTTGTCACGTAGTAGTGTATCGGGGGGTTTTTATTTGGATTTCGCTTCGCGAGATGCCCCACGCACAAATATTGCATAGTGTTGAGACTTTGGAGAAGCTTAGCCCTTAGTACTTGGTTTTCTTAGAAGTATCTAGAGTTTGGGGGTGATGGATTAGTTAAGCAACGTAGCTTGACTAGGATGTTTAAAAAGATGCGCTAGGTGTGCACTTTTAGAAGAGACGTGAGGGGTATCTCATGGGAGTGCGATACCAATTAAAATATGAGATACAACATATTTTTAAAAATAAGGCCTTTATGCACTTGCAAAATATTTTCACAACTCGGGCTCTACCCCTTTCTATATTTTCCTCGCCTGCTATATATTATATATATATATAGGTGTCCAAACACATGAACGCCTGGATGACGCTTCCTTCGAGTCAGACATCTGCTGCTGCAGTTGTGGATGCATGCAGGTTTATTTTAGACACTTCTATTCTTCTACTCTATATAGGAGGTACTGTATAAACATTCGGGCTAATAATTCAACTGCATTTATTTATTCTTTGACCGCCTTTTAGTGCAGTTATTCGTTATGGTTGTATGATGTTTATACCGAGTGTTCGGTTATTTTATTTCATTTTAGTTTCATATATTTAAGCTGTGTGAATGTTTTAATTGATTAATTGTTTAAGAAGATTCGTTAAATTAAATTTTGACGCTAGCTTAATAGGTTATTAGTAATTATTTTGGTTTTTGGTAGTGATGCTAAGAATGAACCATATGCGACTCCTGTTTTAATTTGGAACATGAGTGATCGCCCGATATTCTATTAGGCGGGTTGTCACAGATGGTATCAGAGCATCAAGTTCTAATGTCTTTAGGAATCTTTACGGACATACTACGCTTTAAGCATTGCTCTCGATTTGATATAGAGCGTTAGGATTAGGATTATTGATTCCTCTTGTGAGATTTCGTTCTTTCGCTATTATGTAAGATTTTAGTAAATCTTTTGTGCGCTCGTTCGAGGTTCGTGTGTTGATCGAGGAAGAGCAAACAAGGAAGGTCGTGATGAGGGCAACAGGAAGCGGGGCTTCAGTAAGTTGAAGTGGGGAATGAGGACTACAATAGAGGTCACTCCCTTTGTGGAGTTTGCTAAGAATTGTTGCAACAACTACTAAAGTATAGTAATCATGAGTATCCAAGTACCACCATGGTAGAAAGTGGTGCTAGATTTGAATTACCCGGTGAAGTTGAAAGGGTTAGAAAGGGGACTTTGATAGGGACCATACTTTGAAGTAAATTCATGCGAAGGCAGTGTAGCATTACTTAGTGGAAATAGAAGGCTCGGGAGCTTTGGCTTAGAGCAAGGTGTGGAAATACCCATATGTGAAAATTTAAGAAAAAAATTTCACTCGTAGTAGTAATATTAAAATGGTTAGCTCATAGAGGGATCTTACGGATGGATACAATCGTTAGTTCCTTTGGTTTATCTGATATGAAGAGAATGCAGTTTTGAACCATTCACATAAGGATCGATCAATGACTGGTAATGAATAAAGAGTTATAAGGATAAGTAAACCTTGTACCGAGGTGAGGTAGATAGAATGAATAATGAGTCCTTCAGAGGAATGATAGCCTCACTAAAGAATTGTTGCTAACACTTGTAGAGAATGTGTGTGTTTGTGAAACCCCATTGATGGACATCCACCCGAGGAAATTTATTGAAACAAGGTTGTTGAGGTAGGTAATGGAGTTCCCTTTTAACGAAGAAGTTAAGGGGATGAAGAAGGCGATTGTTAGGAAAGAGACTATGGAGTCCAAGAGACTGATAACCTTAAAAAGGGTTAGGGTGACCCGAGATGGGGAATGTTGTAAAGTGTGGTGTAGAACCATATAGTTAGTCATTACCTAGTGGGAGTTAAGGGGCAAGAGTAGGGAACCCAGATAGGGAATTGATTAAAGAAATTTTTGGATCAATAAGGGTAAGCCTACTATGTCCAGGAACCGTTTGGAGTAGCCAAGGTAATTCCCAAGAATGTTGTTGTGAATTTCACCTCAGTTGAAGGAGGTGTGTTCTGTGTGACAAGATTAAGTCACAGTACTTTATTAGCTCCAGATTCGTGTGTGTAATTAGATCTTTGTGGCGGTATCGGTAACATTATATAATGTGTGCCTATATGTTTTTCCATGGTAGCGGAGTTTTATTTTTCCACATTCACTATAAAAGCGGGTGTTGATATTTTGAATATGTATCTGGTTTGTACAACTCGTTTTATGTGTGATATATGAGTATGATATTATTATGAATATAAAATGTACTAAGTGATCGAAGCGATAGTAGGATAATAATGGCAAGACTATCGTGTCCGCGGTTCCAGGGTGGAACGGGTTGTTGTTGCGATATCTCACATGCATACAGGTTGAGTTCTCCTTTATTATATGTACGGATGGAACTTCGGTGAGCAGATGTTTCATTATCATGATTAGAGTGCGTGGCTACCTTATAGGTGTGATTTAAGGTATGCAGGGTTAATTGTTGAGCTGTGAGTTTAAGCTTGTTATTATTTACGCAAGGACTTAGTGTTAGTGTGAGTGCTTAGTCATATGACTCCTGGACAGAGATGGGAGTTCATAACACATTTTGTTGAAAGAGGGGATAGGGTTTTCCCGGTTGCATATTTGAAATTAACGGACCTCCACGACAGACAAAGTTTAGTAGTAGTGTATTAGGGGGGTTCCTTGTTTAGGTTTCTCTTGCGAGACGCTCCGCGCATGAACCTTAACGACGTCGGGAGTGGAGACATGTTATAGGATGCAAGGATGTTGGTTTTATGGATAAGTAATATAGTGTGGATGAAACACTATAGACTATGAGTCGTGTGATGATGGTATGCTTATGTAAATTCGTGCTATGGAGAAGCACTGAAATAGTTCTTTCACCACATGTAGGTGTGTAAAGTAGGAGTTGGAGAAATTGATTTGGGGATTATAACCAGACCATAATAATGAAAAGGCCAATTTTGGAGGAAGAACGTTTAGGGTATAACGTTCGTAACGCTTTTGCCGAGAGTTGGTGCCTCGATTAGTTAGATTTTCCTTTTCACTTAGGTGTAAGGATAGAATAGTAGAAATGCGTTAGTAGGTTAGCGAGGTAGGATTTAGGATGTCCCGCTGGTGTGACTAAGCCCGTTATATCTCGATGACCGACGAAGCGAGGGAGTAGTGTAACGGGAGGGTTCCTTGTCTAGATTTCTCTTTGCGAGACGTCCCACGCATGAAACCGAGCAAATGTCAGAAGTTGAGAGAGGCCTTGGGAAGTAGGGATATACTTAGGATAGTACTAATTTTACGTATGTTGGAAATACATTGACCTTAGAATTATTGGGAAGAGGGGCTAGTAGGATTAGGGGCGCCGATAAAGAAATAGTTGTGAGTTAACCACAAGAAGATTGGTTGGTTAACCCTAATAAGGATTGAACTTTCTAGTATAGGAACAATTGAATTTCTGTGGGTTAGGAGAACCCCTGTGTGAGTATTACGCCGAGGAAGTAAGGTCCATTATTTAGAGAGAGTGTTACGTGTCAGCCATTCATAATGCATGTGCCGAGGTGCACGGGTAAAAAGGTGTATGGGCACCTTAGTAAGTTGGTTTTATATACCGCCTAAAATAGAAAAGGCTTAGTATATAATGTTGAAAAATTTTCCACGATGCAGTCATGGTGTAATTGAAGTTGGTTAAATGGAATGTCATAAGAGGTACGCGATATTCCAATGGTATAGGGGACAATAAGAAGTAGCATGCCCAAGATAAGCGATGAGACTGACGAAAATAGTCAAGTTTTAGTAGATTTTCCTTTTTAAAGGAAATCATTTGTCCAACTGTGGACGAGAGGACGCTTGTTAGCAAGATTATTAGCTTTGCGAGATGTTAGAACGGTAGTTATAGACTCGTTTCTCTTATTGGCAGTTAGAGAAGCAATAGGATTTACACGTCGTTATTGTGCATTAGCATGTAGAAATTTAGATGAGATTGTGGTGAAGCTAGTACATTTGAGTACACCTTGAGATAGGTGGAATATGGTAAGGGACCATCGTGTTAGCACTTTTCGATTTTGGAGGTACTAAGACGTAGTGGAATTTATGATCCTAGGTTGGTGGTGTAGGTTATATCCAAATTTCGAGAGCGAGATTCTGTTTTAAGGGGGGGAGTATGTAACAACACGTACTTTTGGGGATAATTAAATTCTATAATTGGGTGTAAATTGGAAATTTGGGGAATTTCCCCAATATTAATTTTTGGAATTTTCAAGGATTAGATGATTGTCGATGTGTGTTATATTTACTTTTGGGATTAAGTAAATATAAGTTGGAGTATTTTAATTATATGTCCCGGTTGAGTAAAGATACAAAAGGTAAGATTTTAGATGGAAGCCCCGCATTGAGAGATATTGGGTTAAATTAGTGTGTTATGGTCAAGTACCTTGGATGGAGATCTCGAGTGTGCGGTTGGTCTCAGAATGGTCGAGATAGTCAGAATAGTATATCCGATAGTCAAAATTGAGTTTCCAGAATTTTTGGGCTATTAGGAACTCGTAATTGAGTAACGAGTCATTTTTGGGTTTAAAGGGATAAACCCTCATTTCTACCTATCGAAGGAGGGAGGGGGAAAGAAAAAGAAAGAAAAAGAAAGAAGAGAAAGAGGAACGAAGAGAGGAAGAGAGAAAAAGGATTTCCTGGACAAACTCCGCAGGATTCGACTCGAGATCGTCGAATTTTATCCTCCAGATAAGTGTGTACTTGCTTTATTTCATTTTGTGCACATCTCTTATATTATAGTTGGTAAACTATATAATTTTGGGTTAAAACATTTAAAATAAGTTTGGGTAATTTGAGTATGAGTTTACATATTAATGTAATGTAAACTCTTAATGATTTCTAGTGTTAAAATCATGTAAATAAAGTGAAGAAATGAATTAAATGGGGGAAATGGGAAAACTAGGGTTTATATGGGTTTTTAGATTCCAATCTAAGAAAAATTGATTTACTCCCCCGATTAATTGACGTGTTAGTTAGAAATCTATGTTTAGGTGTTTTTGTGTTATTGGTTGAGATTAGAAATCTATGTTTAGGTGTTTTTGTGTGAGTTTGGGATGATATTTTGGGTGGCGAAAATTTTGGATTTCGTCCAAAATGGACTTTGGCCAACCTAACTGGTATAACCGGTCGACCGCGCCCCTATGGACGATCGATCGCTCCCATGAAAAAAGGCCTACTGATTTTGCAGTTCGGCAACATCCCAAACTGCGGTCGATCGGGGGTCCAGAACCGATCGATCGGTACTCTATTTTCAGACCAAGATTTTGGATATTATTACTCTTTCTCCCCTTTTTGTTTAAAGTTTAGGGACTTTTAAATTATAATATTTAAGAAATTTATGTTGTAAAGGATTTGAGGAATGTTGATTTCACCTTGGATTATTTAAGAGGTTAATCCAGAGTATGGACTTATTAAATGCTTAAGAAGTTAGTTAAAATTGGAGAATGTATTCGGTAAGCACATATGGGTATATTTATGTGGATGGGAGAGAAATGGGGTCATCTATAATTGGGTAAAATCATGGAAATTTGGGATTATACTTAGTTACTTAGTGTAAATTGGTATAGTTGGAGAAAATTATATAAAGCCTTAAATGGGAATAAGGTATTTATTATTTATCAAAGTGAGGGAATACTTTGAGTATATAATCATGAGTGTGAGAATACTTGGATTCTATAAGTTATGAGAACCTTTGGGATTATTGGTCATCGCTATGTGTGATTGGCGATTATGGCCATTTATGTAGATTTATGGAATATATGTATACAATGTGATTACAGCATATATATAAATATATATATATATATATATATATATATATATATATATATATATATATATATATATATATATATATATATATATATATATTATATAATACAAATACATATGTATCTGTGTGTGATTGGTATATGTGTGTTTTGGAGGCTGGTTTCCATGGGCTTTCCTTTGGTATAGGGTTGGAAAAACCAGAGCATATATTTTCTCTAGTGTGATCCAGTGAGGTTGCTCGATGTGGGTGAATCCCCCTGGCTTGAAGAGCGGGGAGAGTATAGTCCCCAGGTAATTATCATCCCGCGTTCGAGTGAGATGTGTGTAACTCCACTTATAGGGGGAACATGACCACCTCCAGCGTTGTGTATTTTTTTACCATGTCCATTGAGAGAGTATGGCTTGGTACCATGGTATAGTGATTAAACCCGAATTTTGGATCGGCACTGTGAGACGGCATCCTCGAGTTATATCTCATTGGGATGGTTATTGTACTTGTGTGTATAGTACATTACTTGTGTATGAGAACAAGATATTATATATCTCCATTAGAGTAAAGAGATAAAATGAATAAGGATTGATTCTCACTCTGGGAGATTATATCCGGACTCACAATGTGATATGTATATGAAAGTAAATATGAAAATGTTTATATATATATATATATATATATATATATGTGTGTGTGTGTGTGTGTGTGTGTGTTTGTGTGTGTGTGTGTGTGTGTGTGTGTGTGTGGTGTACCGAGGGTCTAATAGATCTCTACGATCGACCTTGCCACGTAGTAATGTTTCGGGGGGTTCCTTATTTGGGTTTCGCTTCGCGAGACGCCCCACACATGAACATGGCATAGCATTGAGACTGGGGAGAAGTTTAGCCCTTAGTACTTGGTTTTCTTAGAAGTATCTAGAGTTTGGGGGTGACGGATTAGTTAGGTAGCATAGCTTGACTAGGATGTTTAGAGGGATGCACTAGGTGTGCACTAATAGAAGAGAGGTGAGGGGTATTTCATGGGAGTGTGATACCAATTTAAATATGAGATAAAACAAATTTTTAAAAATAAAGAATTTATGCACTTGCAAAATATTTTTATAACTCTGGCTCTGACCCGTTTCTATATTTTCCTCTCTTGCTATATATATATATATATATATATATATATATATATATATATATATATATATATATATATATATATATATATATATATATATATATATATATATATATATATATATATATATATATATAGATATAGGTGTACAGACACTGGGACGCCAGGATAACGCTTCCTTCGAGTCAGACATCTGGTGCAGCAGCTGTGGATGCATGCAGGTTTATTTTATATGCTTATATTCTTGTACTCCAGATAGAAGGTACTGTATAAACATTCAGGCTAATAACCCAACTGCATTTATTTATTCTTTCACCGCCTTTTTGTGCGGCTATTCGTTATGGTTGTATGATGTTTATACCGAGTGTTCGGTTATTTTATTTCATTTCATATTTAAGCTGTGTGAATGTTTTAATTGATTAATTGTTTAAAAAGATTTGTTAAATAAAATTTTGATGCCAGCCTAATAAGTTATTAGTAATTATTTTGGTTTTCGATTGTGATGCTAAGAATGAACCATATGCAACTCCCGTTTTTATTTGGTTCGGGAGTAATCGCCCGGTATTCTATTGGGCGGGTTGTCACACCCCGCAATCTTTGGGGACCCTTAATGAACCGTTTGTAATAGCCTACCAATCTCAAAAAATTGCGCACCTCGGTCGGTGTTATGGGCTGTCCCCACTCCCTCACCACGGACACTTTACTTGGATCCACTGCAATACCCCGGTCTGACACCATATGGCCAAGAGACTGTACCTCTCACCGCCAAAATCCACACTTCCCAAATTTGGCATAAAGTTGGTGATCCCGCACCGTCTGTAGAACCATACGCAGATGCTCTACGTTCTCCTCCTCGGTGCACGAGTAGATCAGGATGTCATCAATGAACACGATGACAAACTAATCGAGATACTCCCTGAAAACCCTGTTCATGATGGCCATGAACACTGTTGGGGCATTGGTGAGCTCGAATGGCATCACCCTGAACTCGTAAGATCTATATCGCGATAGGATAGCGATCTTAGGAACATCCTCCTCTCGGATACGCAGTTGATGATACCCTGACCTCAAGTTAATCTTAGAGAAGTAAGACGTCCCTCTCAATTGGTCAAATAAATCATCAATCCGAGGTAACAGATATTTATTCCATATCGTCACCTTGTTCAGCTCCCTATATTCCACGCACAATCGAAGTGAACCATCCCGCTTCTTTACAAATAACACAGGTGCACCCCACGGTGATGTAATCTGTCGAATGAAACCCTGACCCAGGAGCTTCTGAATCTACCCTCTCAACTCACGCATCTCTGAAGGGTCCATATGATAAGGTACTCGAGCAATCAACCTCGTCCCCAGTGCTATAACAATTACAAACTCGGTTTCCCTAGTGGGTGGCAACCCTGGTATTTCCTGGAACACATCCTCGAAGTCCTTCACTAGCAAAAGAGAATCCAACGGAACTACCACCTCCTATGAGGTCTCCTCCTCAATATAATACAAGTGTGTGCGTGGCCTCACTCAGGTAGAGGCATCGCTATTAGGAACATCTCCTATCCTAGAATGGAGAATATGATTGTCCTTTTGTAATAATCTACAGTCGCCCGATAACCAGTCCATACCTAAGATGACATCATACCCCTGCATATCAAACACTAAGAGGTCTACCGCTAAACTAAGCCTCCAAATTAAAATTCCTAGCCCCCGACAAATCCAGTGAATTAATGCCCCGCTGCCTACTGGCAACTTCACACACATACGGAGGCTACTCGCGGTCACTAGTAACCCAACCCATTTAGCAAATTTAGATTTAATGAATGAATGAGATGCTCCCGTATAAAAAAGTATACTACCCTCGTGACCATGGATGGGAACATCCTGGATGTTATACACACGCCCGTAGTGCATTTACCCCTGCTAATATGAGGCTAATGGAGCCGGTGCTACTGGCTGCATCTGACCCTGCTACCTCTGTTGGGCACCCTGATGTTGGCCTCTAACCCTCTGCGAGAACTCCTTCTTGGTGTGTCCTGTCTGGCCACAAACAAAGCAGCATCTCGGACCATCCTCGTGTCGTTGGACCTGATGTGGCTGACCCTTCCGGCATCCCCCATTGTTGACTTGGCCCTGACGAACCTGCTGCTATTGATTTGGGCCCGACTGGCCCTGCCTGAATCCCTGTCCTCCCGGTCGGAACCCATCAGGCCTAAATTTCTTAGCCTGGTTCCCTTGCTAACTGCTAGTTTGCTGCTGAGTACCACTTGTGTCACCACTAACGACTGCCTTTCCCTGCTGGCTCGACTCCCCTACGCTCTTGCTCCCTTTCACAAGGAAGCGATGATCCTAGCAATGTACAAGGGCGGCATTAATGACATCTGTATATGTCACCAACGCCATATTACCAATCAAGTGTTGCCTGATCCTCCAAGCCAGTCCATCCATGAACTTCGACTTCTTTCGCTCCTCGTCGCTCACCTCATTTGGCATAAAGTTCGCCAAATGGGTGAACTCTTCCTCATAATCTTCCACTGAACGGTCACCCTATACTAACTCGCTGAACTTCTTCCTGATTTCAGCCTCAACTACTGGTGGGAAGTATTTACGGTTGAACCACACCCAGAACTCGAATATCGTTATAACATCCCTCTCCTCATAGGTGGTAACTGACTCCCATTACTGTAAGGCTTCCCCCGACAGACGGAAGGTAGCAAGCATCGATTTCTGTACATCGGTACACTCCAGCATGCGCAGTTGGTGCTGAATATTCTTCTTCTAGTCACAAGCCTCTACTACATCGGTACAACCCCAAAACTCGGGTGGGTGACCCTTCTGAAAGGTCTCCTTAACTCGCTGCCAAGACAGTGACCCCATTGGAGCCTGAACTGCTGGTGCCACTAGAGGTGGTGCCTGGGGCTGAGGAAAATAGGCTGCAATAGCCCTCATTGATGTCTCAACTGCCTGGGCCACTAACACTGCCACCTGAGTAGTGGAGTTCAACTCGGGTGGGGGTAGGGCTGGCGTTACTTGTGGCTCCTGATGAGCCTCCCTGAGCTCATCCCTAGCTTCACCCCTCTTCGCTTGCTGTCTCTTCGATGGCATCTGAAAATACATCGAATCGTATAAGTACAAAATTTATACAAAAAAATATAATAGCAGAAATACGATAATCTCAAAAGCGGAAAGTGAATCAATAGTCCTAATAATAGGGTTCTATTACAACCGAACGCTATGCTAAAACGTAGTAAGCCGCAAAGATCCTAAGGACACTAGAACCTGATGCTCTGATACCATCTGTGACACCCCACCTAATTAACCTCAGGTAATCAGTCCTAAATCAAATCAGGATAGGTTTCTCAATTGCTTCATTCTTAGCATCACTGTCGCCTTTTTAATTACTAACCACCTAAGTGAGCAAATTAGACCGGTGCCAAGTTTTATCTTTCATTAATTTAATGAAATACTCATGCGGAAATAAAATAATTTAAACAATCATAATTAACTGAAATCCACCATTCACATATAAATAACTGATCGAATAAACTATCGGCTCAAATCCAACAAAAGTAATGACAAATAATTAATCTCAACAAGTCTGACATAAGTACTGAATAAAACAGTGAGCGACATGCTCGAGTAACTGATAGGAAATTTCTACACTTGAAATGAAAAGAATGAAGCGCCTATCAAAATTTCACAACATCCACATGTGCTGCAGCAACGGATTCCTAGAATGAGTCAAGTCTTGTGTCCCTGTGGCTAGACACCAAAAAGGTTCTTAAAAGTTTTTATAGCAAGGGTTAGTACCCAAAACATTTGGAAAACATTTAGCAAATGACTAACATGCAGTAATAAATATGTATGCATGCTCTTCATATTTTAATTAGTGTCGCACTCCCTTGAGGACCTCCTCACCCCTCCTCTATTGTGCACTATTAGTGCCTCAATTAATTTCCCTAGTCATTTATCCCATAACTAGATAACCGATATAACCCCTTACAACCACCCTACTCTAACCGAGTATGCCAAAATTATGATTTCTCAGTTATTTTCATCATTAACTTAATTAATATTTCCCTTTTTATATTCATATAACTTTCACATCCACTATATATTATACAATTCACAACCTGTGCTAATTTACTCGTACATAATTATTTAGCTCATTATATACGTATAGTCATATTACAACATTCACACACATGTCGGAATAATAATTAATAATGGATATCCTCCTGAGTAATAACTCACCTGATGTATATTCTCTAAATTATTATCCCACTAGGTGTATTCACATAAGCTAGTTACCCCAATTCAGAATTGCTCACTAACTTAGTTAAATAACATAATTATAGGAGGCAGTCATATTCCTTCCCTGAAAGTGAGATTCCCCTCACCCATATAATGGACGTTATGACCTAGGGATATACTCGCCCTACTTCTCAATCTAGGGGATTCACCCTCTATGCGCAACCTCCCCAGATAGCACTACAGTATATATAATAATAATATCTAGCCACTGATATTAGTGCACACACTATATATATACTATCGCACACCGTATATTTATATAAAACTAAAACACCCCGGCTATACCTTGTACTAAGTCCGTAGCACAAGCCTATACAAATTATCATGAGTTTATGGCCCAACTCTGATTATTAATTAATTGCACATTAATTAATTAAATTACTTTTGGTGTCGCTCCAACCAATATATTGGGACTCGCTCTCGTGGACCGAAACAAAATAATACCCGAGTCCTAATCCCTTATTCTAAATTAATTAGTTTTCAATCTAAATTAATTTAACACCTTGGTATCCCTACGAACATACCAAGACTCGCCTATTCGATCCGTATTTAATTATATTGGAATATTCTTCCCAAAATTTCCACAATGTGTCACACATCAATTCCTAAAAAACCCCAATTACTTTCCTTCATTTTTGTTAGGATTTAATGTTCCATACTTATTTCTCACTAAATAAAGTATGGGTAAGAATTTCTAATTAATTCTCCTTATATATTAAAACTGGCTCAACGGTCAAAAATTTCGGACCATCGATCGATTGATCCCAGCCATCGATCGATCAATCGGACATGTCTTCGTCTTCTATGAGTCCCTCTTTTAGCCATGGACGAAAACCTTCAATTCCAAACTCCTTTTACAGTCCAACCCAAGACTTATCATCAATATAACACGTCAAGAACACCATAAGGGATCACCATAAAGTCCCTAAACCCCGTTTAATTTACGTTCTCTACTATTTTTCTAAATTGGGAAAAAGCCGAGTTATTCGTAAATCAGTCAAAACACCAAATCAATTTCATTCCTAATTCAGCTGGGTTTATTACAATGAAGTCAAATATCTGTTCAGAATCATGTTACACCATAAATTCCTACACCAATTCTCATCTTGTGTTCCAATTACAAAAACCCCATTTTTGTACCCATTTATCCCCACAAATTTTAGGTATTCACATCACATAAATATCAATTGAAAACATAATTAAATGCTACAATAAGTTAAGCACTTGCCTTATGGTTTCGTAGGGTCTGATCTGGAGTTGTGATTCTCAAGGTTGAAGACGAAATCCCTCTTTTATCTCTTTCCTTTGTCCCACAAATTGCCTTTAACAGCTTCTTAAGGTTTTCTCTCCCGCTAAGTGTTTTCTAATCTCCAATCAGTACTTCCCCTTTTCCTTTTAATTAATTAATTAGGATTAATCCCATTTTTTGCCTAATGGGCCAAGCCCTAGTGACCCAAATACCCCCGTGTGGGCCCGATTATGCCTAAAAACGTCCAGTGACCCGTTTACTACTCCCGAGTACACTTTTCCAACTATCTCAACCCATTCGGACTCAACCGTACACTCAGAATTGGCATACTAATTAATTTATAAAAATCCTTATCTCACACCCAAATTAGTCTATACCGACTCCTGATTAAAATAACTAAATTCCCCGTCACTAATACCCATAATGACGTAAATAATTTATTACTATTCACTTGGTAATTTAAATTTCCCTAAATATTAACCATTTACTCTCTGATTAACATTTAAATAAATACTATCATAATTAATTTAATTAAATTACGACACACAAGTAATTCAAAATTTCTCGAATTAATTAAATATTAAATGCACAAAAATACGGGGTGTTACGCGCACTTCATCATCTTTGTCAAGATTTAATTCAACATCTTAATGGCCTAATACGGTTTGTGCTTGAGCTCAATGGGGAGATGGAAAGGCTTGCCATAAACAAAGCGGAATGGGGACATTACGAGAGGGTTCTTGTACGCAGTTCTATAAGCCCATAGTGCATCGATTAATCCATTATACCAATCCTTACGATTAGGATCAACGGTCGTTTCAAGAATGTGTTTGATATATCAATTTTCTAACTCAGATTTCCCATTTTTTTTGGGGTGGTAAGTCATACCGACCTTGTGGACGACACCATAATTTCTCATTTACATTTCAAATGACCTATTGCAAAAGTGTGTGCCATTATCACTAATGATGGCCCTCAGATCACCAAAGTGAGAAAGTATGTGTTCGTGGATGACCTTTACCACCACCTTGATATCATTCATCCTAGTATCAATGGTCTCTACCCACTTCGACACATAATCTACTGTGACAAGGATGTATAGGAAACCAAAGGAGGGAGGGAAAGGTCCCATGAAGTCGATGCTCCAATAATCGAATACATCAATGGCGATAATAGTGGTCAATGGAATCATGTCACATCAAGTAATAGCTCCCATTATTTGGTGCCTATCATAAGATTTGCAATGAGTATTCACATCCTGGATGATTGTGGGCCAGTAGATACTGCTTTGAAGAATCTTAACGGTCGTCTTTTTTATGGAAAAATGGCCTCTACTCACTTTCGAATGACAAAACAAGATGATACTAGGGATCTCATCATTCAGAACACTTTTATGAATTATTTTGTTGGTACAATATTTAAACAAGTAAGGATCATCATAGAAAAACATGCGCGATAATGTGAATAACTTCCTCTTCTCTTGCGGTGTCCAATCGGAGGAGATGATCCCTGTGACTACGTAGTTCACTATATCCACAAACCAAGGAAGAGATGAAGTGTCAAATAATTTCTCATCCGGGAAATACTCGTTTATGTGTATGGGATCTTTAGATACGTCGGACGAGAGCCTCAATAAATGACCGTCTATGATGCTCTCTACTACTTTATTATCTTTAATGAAAATATCAAATTAATTGAGTAGAAAGGTCAACCTAATGAGGCGCGGCTTCACATCCTATTTGAAAATGAGATACTTGAGAGCCGCATGATCGGTAAAGCACGTTATAGGTGACCTGATTAGATAAGAATGCAATTTGTGTAGGGAGAACACTACTTCTAGAAACTCTTTCTCGATAGTGGAGTAATTCAATTGAGGTTCGATTAAAGTCCGACTAGCGTAGTATATGACATGGTCATTTTTATCTATCCGTTGACCTAAAACATCACCTACCTTATAATCACTCATATCACATATAATCTCAATCGAGATCTTTCATAATGGGAGTAAAGATTAACATGCTTTTCAATTTATCAAAAGCTTCTTGGTACGCTTCACTCCACTCAAAGGGGACATCCTTCACAAGCAGTTTACTTAAAGGCCTAGTGACGGAGCTAAAATCCTTAATAAACCTTTGATAAAACCCCGCCTGACCCAAGAAAGAGCACCCATATTTTAGTGACTTGGGTGGGGGAAGTTCGAAATTAACGTTAATTTTCGCCCTATCAACCTCTATCCCCTTGGATGACACGATGTGGTCAAGAAGTACTCCTTCAGTAATCATAAAATGACACTTGTACCAATTTAGTACCAAGTTATTTTCCACACATTAGTCAAGCACCTTCTTGACATTAGCCAGACAATGAACAAAAGAGGGCCGAAGAAATTAAAATTGTCCATCAAAACGTTAAGGCCCCTTTCGACCATGTAAGTAAGCACCGTTGAAAGGTAGCGATGCATTACATAATCCAAATGGCATACGTTTGTAGGAAAATGTGCCAAACGGACATGGGAACGTAGTATTCTCTTGATCTAGTACATCCACCTCAATTTAATTATTCCCAAAATAATTATCTAAGTAATAGTAAAATGGGTGGCCCATGACTCTCAAGAATTTGGTCCATAAATGGTAAAGGGAAATGGTCTTTTCTAGTATCAGCATTGAGGTTTCAATAGTCAATGAAAATGTTCCACCCAATGGTGGTACGTTTTAGGAAAAGTTTCCTCTTTGCATTTTCGACCACAGTCATTCCCGACTTATTTGAGATGACTCAAATAGGACTCACCCATTTACTATCCGAAATGGGATAGATGATGCCATCATCTAATAAGTTAATGATTATCATGCTAATGATGTATTTTATGGCTGGGTTCAAACGCCTTTGCATCTCCATAGAGGGATTCACGTTCTACTCTAGGTAGATTTTATGGGTACAAAATAAATTACTTATACCATTCAAATCCGCGATGGTCCAACAAAAAGCACCTTTGTGCTTCCTCAAAATGGCCTTAATATTTCCTTCTTGCTATTTATTTAGGCTTGAGGTGAGAACAACGGGATATTTCTCATCCCCTCCCAAATGAGCGTATTTGACGTTAGAAGGATGTTTCTTCAACTTGAGGGTAGGATATTTCACATCTGAGGGAACCATGCAAGATTCCCTCGTTGGTAGTTCCTCGAATCGATAGACCCAACTAATATCTCTCACGTCCTCATTGATCTTACCCACATCTAATAAATCTCCCATCTCCCTCACATCTCACTTGAAATCGATGTACGCACTCTCACTCTCACTTGCTGTAACTAGACACGCCTCTAATAGATTCCTAGTGTGATTACCCTCAAAGTGTTCGTGTACTACCTCCTCTATAACATTCGACTCATTTAACTCATCCTTATTACCCATATTATTCGTGATGCTGAATATATTTGTCTCGAGTGTCATGTTCTCGAACGTTCGTCACATTTGCCCATTTTGGGTGTTAATCAACACATTATCCATAGCTAAGAATGGGAGGGCAAGGATCACAGTAACATGGTGACTCGAGGGAGAAAATGTCTTCAGGTTCCAAATGACAAAATCTATCGGGATGTAGAAAGTGTCAACTTAGACGATCAAGTCCTCAATTATCCCCTGAGGTATTTTCATAGAACGACCCATGAGTTGGAGAGTAATTTTTATGGGCTTAAGGTCTCTAAAGTCTAGATATTTGTAGATAGAGTAAGGGATAATGTTAGCACTCACCCCAACATCCAACAACACTCTCTCGATTTTACTCTCTCCAATGATGCATGAAATAGTAGGGTGCATCCGAATCTTTATACTTTGGCAAGAGGTCACTCAAAAGTACCAAACCTACATTTTGTGCTAAGAACACTTTCTTCTTTACCTTTAATCTACGTTTTACCATGATATAGTCCTTAAAAAACTTTGCATATGCGAAAAAATGCTTGATAGCCTTGAGAAAAGGAAAATTAAACTTTACTTACTTAAGAAATTCTAATATGTCATTTCACGAGGCCCCTTTATGAGAAAGAACCAATCGTCGAGTGTAAGGAGTGGTATTAGGGGGTTTCACTACCACCTCATGTCCAAATATATCATTTTTATCACTCACTTCCAATGGCCATCTTTATCTTTCGTGCCGGGTGAAACCTCCTTGTAATTTTGCTTGTCGTGTGGGGGAGGTGGCAAGTCAATAACTAACCCACTATGTAGAGTGGTTGCCACTTAACATTGCTCTTTGTTTTCATCTATATTAGAGATAAATAGTTTTAACCTTGGGGAGGTCATTGGACTTGGGATGGAGACTTTCCCTTCTCTTCGACACTTAGGTAAGATTTCAACTTAGACAACGACATCTTTAAATCGACAAAATTTTAGGCATTTATTACTACCTGAGTTTGCATGAATTGAGCTAAAGTGTCCTCGATAATATTTCGCTGTGCGATTATATAAGGCGCGGGAGAGAGCGCTTGCGTATGTGTTTCTTATTTGTACGGTGGGAGTGGTGTTGATTATTGGGTAACTTGTGGATTCAGGTCCATTTCTACATTATGTGGAACGTAACTAAAACCAAGATGGTTTCACCATGAGTTATTGTAAGAATTCTTGTGGGGAGCATTAAAATTACCCTTGTAGGCTCCCTGCACCTCAACTTTTTTTTTGTAACATAACTTTGTAGGCAGGTATCACCGGACATTCCTTCGTTAAATGTCCTTCCTCATAAATTATGCCCACATCCTTAATTGCTCAAGTGGAGATGGATATATGTCTCCCTTAGCTTCGATCGCATCCTCTAACCTCTTGGCTAGTGGGTTAATTCAAACTTACACTTAACTTCCTTGTCCAATTGATAGAATTTGAAAGCGAAAGGAGTCATGGACGTGTATCTAGCTTTGGGTTGGGTGTTCGGATCAAATGTGTTCCACGCTTAAGTAGTCTCGATGATATATTAAAAGTGGGCCTCTGTATCATCTGCATCTAACCCTAAGAACTCTCCTGAGCACATAGTCTTAACGATTTATTAGGAACTTAAGCTTATCCCGTGATGGAAGTAAGAGATGAGTCTCCACTTCTCAAAATCATAGTGTGGGCTCATGTTAAATAACTCATTGAACGTCTTCCAACATCTATCAAAGGGTTGGTTCTCGTTTGGATTGAATTTGATCCCTAATAGAATTGGTCCTATGTACGAGAAAAAACTTTGGGATAAACTTTGTCAACATATCCCTCCACGTGCAAATTGATTTCGGTGCTAGTGACCCAACCTAATTCTTGGCCTTGTTCGTAAGAGAGAAGGGAAAAAGCTTGAAGAACACTGCATCTTGGGTGCACGTTTGATCATTAAACATCTCACATGCCTCCTCAAACTCTCTAATGTGGGAGAAGGGCTTTTCTGGCTCCATACTATGAATCGTTGGGAGTCTGAATCATCACAATCCTAAAGTGAAATAGACTCGAATTATATATATATCATGCATCCCGAAGCGATGGTTCGCTCGAGGTATAAGAGGTTTCTTATGGGGTGATAAAGAATCACTCACTCACCCGTTCCAAAAGTATCATGGTCAGACATCGCATTCACACTTATAGAATCACTTTCCTCACCGGAGTTCCTAGACATATGACTTGTGATGTGAGTACGCGGTGTAGGAGGTGGCACCCAGAAGTTTGGAGAGTTCGGAGTGTGAGGGCTAGTAGGAGTGAGTTCAATTGTAGGTGTTTCTTGTACCATCGGAGGACTGGGATTTGAATTAGGATTGAGGTGAGTATTTATCATTTAAAGCACGAGAGAATATTTTTATTTTTATTTTTTTGATTTTTTTTTTATATTTTGATTCTTTTGAACTTTTGGGTTGTATGATTTTTTTTGGCTTTTTTGGAATTAGAGTCAAATTCATAGATTACCTCGACCTAGCCTAGTATGGGTACCTAGTCCCGACAATAGAGCCAAAAACATCACATGACATAAAATGTGAGTGCAATGCATGTACCTACAACTCAAGTGCAGGTCAGTCACTCAAGTAATAATACCGGTAAGTTAGGGTTGATCCTCAAGGAATAGGACAAAATCGTAATGACTACTAAGGGATGGTGTCTAAAATATAAATATCGACTCACGAAAGAAAAAGAAAAAATTATGAATTTTTATAACACTTTCTACTAACCCAAAGCAAACTAATTATTAAATGCAATTTGACTAAACCAAAGGAAAAACTGAAATTATTATATTTTAAAACGATTTGAGAAAAGTCGATCGGGATCCAATCCCACGAACCTTCGGTAGTTTTGTTGGATACAAAATTTTCAAAAACTATATTTATAATTAGAAGAAAACCTTAAATTTTACAAAGTACTAAACATATGAGAATTTTACTCTGCACGATAACTAGTCAATAAATAGTTTAACGATAATGACAATATTGTCCACATGCATATTATACCCTCCAACCCTTCGATTACCTAGGGCAAACAAAGTTAAGAGGCCTATAATATCTGTTCCAACAGCATATCAGTCGTAGATATTATTTATACATTTTTTTTTCTATTTTCATATCCAACTTATATACCTAGGTTGGACTCATGTATCCCAACCCTCGAATTATCTAGCCGGATATATTAAATCTAACTAAGAATGAATGATTTGCGTTGCATGAAGACATGATTATAGAAATATGGCAAGAAAGCATATAATCAATGGCAAAGAAGAAATAAAGAAAGAAGAATGATCACAAACCAATCTTAGACGAAAAACCGGAATGAAAAATCAACTTGTATTGAATTTACATGTATTTATTGACAATTTTTTGATCTTCTTCTTCCTTTCTTACTCTAGCTTTTTTTCCTATGAAAAACTTTCTAAAAGTATGCCTAATTAAGTTTTTAGACTCATAATGTGACATAACATAAGTCTTAGATCATTTTGGAAGACTCTTAATATCATAAAACTCATGTATTAAAAATAAGGCTTAAAGTCAAATTCTTGTATTAGGTCAATCGAACCGGTTCCCCCAAGAAAACCTGTTCTACTCCATGAAAAATCAGTTATGCAATGCATAATATTATACTTTTCCCACAATATTTGTTTCTCATCTTCGAATGCTCATAGCTTCTTCTCTGTTCTTTGATTTGGGTCTTGTTTCTCCCAGTATGCTCATAACATCAAGCTTTTCAACTTTCTTTTTAGGCTCTATCTCTAGGTTCTAGCTGGAAAAATAGAAGGTTTCCCTTGACTTCGCTTTCTTTTATTCCTTTCATTGTTTTTGTTTTTCTCTCTTATCCTCTTGCACTACTAAATATCTGTAATATAAGAGAGAAATGCACAAAATAATCAATCTAATTACAATGCACGATGAGAGAGATGAGATAAATTCAGTTTAATTACAATGCCTGAGACAATAAAAGTATTGAAATTAAGGGGACAAATGTGAAATATTTACATCGAATCAATCATCCATATCGAGATAATATCAAATGCCAATATGTTAACTTTATCCAAGTTATGTACCTTGGCAAGCCCTTGATAAACCATTTCCCCCCATCCCCACCCATCGGTAATTTTTTACCATTTGTCATCAAGGAGTTGAATGTAAATTATAGTAAGAATTTGATGGGAATTTGAATTCAAACTAGGGGTTAAGTCATGATAATATTTTCGTAACATGCTTTGTCATCATTGCTATACTTAGGCATAAAAGTTCCCAATCCACAATCACAAGAACGAAAACCTTTTACATTATTGCTTAAAAAACCACCTACTAGTATATTAGTTTATAAATAATCAAATAAACACACTACTCTCCTCCAAGAAAGAAATAATACTAAATGTACCTCGACAAATTCATCATGCCGCATTGAGTTACTTATGTAAAATGTAACAAAAAAGTGATATTCTTATAAGGTAAACAAATAATTGTTCATATAGAATATCCTCCAATACGGATGTTTACACATCATGTTCACACCTAAATTAAACTAGCGCGCCTTATTCATAATGGAGTTGTAGATGTATTTTTAAGATGTGACATTTATTTATTCCTATATTTGTGATCTGATGTTCAATATTCTTTCACTTGATTAAATGACTAATCACATCTGTAGATGAAACTTGGTATTTTGACAACCTTGTAGCCTTACCAATACAGTTTCTCAATCTGTCCTGGAGCACTGTGATAAGCACCCAAAAGTGTATATTTTATACCCCGAATAGATGCATTTTAGTCGATCGTTTTTAATAAAAATGACCTTATGTTCGTATTTATTTATTTCACAGGTCAATATGCAGTTGCGGTACAAATAATGCTAAATCAGTACAATTGCGACTCAATAGCGGTTAAAAGCATGAAATGAAGAAATCAAAGAGATCGTGAAGTTTGGAGTCCAATTTGAGCATGCCGAGATGTGATCCGATGTCCCGAAACAACCTAGTAACCCAAACCTAAGCCTACACCGAGCCCATACCATTCCCCGAGCCTCGTGTGTGTTGAGTTTGTACCTTTATTATTTTTCTAGATTATTATTTTTAGTCGTTTTATTTTTAGGATTTATTTTAGAACTATTTAGGGTTTTTAGAAAATATTTTCATATTTTTATATTTTATTCTTATTAGTGTATTTTTATTTTTTATTTTTATTTTTATTAGTTATTAGTTTTTATTTTATTTTATTTTATTTTATTAGGATTAGTTTTTAGGATTTCATTTATTTTTTATTTATTTTTTTTAGATTTTACATTTTTAGGATTTTAGTTTTTAGTTTAATAGAGTTTTATTTTTATTTTTTATTTTTTTTTAATTTCATTTTTTTATTTGAGTCTTTATTTTATTTTTAAAATAGTATTTTATTTTTTAGATTTTTAGTTTTGTTAGTTTTTTTTTTTTTTTATTGTGTCGTTTTTTTAAGGATCCAACTTAAACACACATAACACATACACACACACACACACACACATAAGCCTAACCCTTTAACCCACGACCCGAGCTTCGGGCAGTCCCAAAAAATCCGGCCACCAACTCACCCATCGCAGGCCAACAACTCCCTTGCCATTTCTGTCTTACCCATACCCGTTGGAGATAGCCCCCACGGCGCTACCATCTCCCATGGATCCGACATCAACCCTTCAACCTTGACTCGATTCCAACCCAAAATCACCCTTAAAACTCCGACCCTTATACCCGATCCAAAATCAGACCCTAACCCAAGCCAACACGATTTCTTTCATTAGCCAAAAAAAAAAAAAACCAATCCCTTTAAAATAGGAACCAGATTTAAGTCAAATGAAATCCCAAAAAAATCAACCCAAAGAGAAACACTTCGTCGACTTTAAAAGACAAGGGATGCATCTTATAAAAGAAGACTCTGAACAGAAAAAGCGAGACGCATAGGAAAAACAGTGTGTATATTATGTACAGTTTAGGGTCAGAAAAAAATTTAGAAAAATATATAAAATTAGTTTAGTTTTAGAATAACTTTTTAGGTTTTTTTTTTTTTTTTTTTAGTGTAATCAAGTACTGGATTTGTGAGAAGATTGAGACGGTGTTCATGCACAGTTGACACAAAAAATTATTGCATATCGTATTCTTTTCCTCTTGTTTCAATTTTTATTAATGCTATTTTTGATAGTTGTTTATTCTAACATGAGAATGTTTGGTTAAACACCTCATTCAAGGGGTGGGATGCACTGCGAATGATGTTAATTTAATTAATTGGTTCATTAATTTTATATTTCTAGGTAAATTAATTTTTAACTGTCACCAATTAATTTATGTAACGAGAGTTAGTAAATTAATTGAACAAATTAATATTTGAATTTAGGAATCGAACTAGAGATAGGTTTTTCCTATATTTGAATATTAAATCGGTGTTGAAAATTTGAGGATTGATATTGTTTTCGTTAAATTGATCCTAGCGAATAATTTTTTGAAAATATTATAATTCTTAATTTTTCATCGTGTGACATTTTTAAATTAATGTTCTGAAAAAGATTTTATTAAATTTATAATTTTAACGAGAGTTAGATTATTGATTTAATATTATCTCGGAATATTTCAAATTAAGAAATTGAGAAATTAAAATAATTGAAAATGCAGTGTAATCTCATCTCTTGACTTTCTCACATATTTCACACTCCGTTACACATTCTTTTTCATTATTTAGTCATTTTATAATTTTTAGCATTTATTAGGTAATTTTTCCCTTGAAATTGTTTTAAAAATAAAAAAATAAAAAAAATATTTTAATAAAAAATTGGAATTGTACGTTTTCACATTAATTGTTTCACCTTGGAAGTTGGATTGATACCCGTACTTACTGCAATACGAGTTATTTTTAGACAATTTTTATAGGTACTCAAGAAAATTTTGAGAGTGGGTTTTGAAGACAACGACCGTATAACGATATACCCAAAAAGCTTATTATCAAATGGCGTCGTTGCCGCTTTCTTGACGTGGAGACATGATTGAAGACTTGTAATTTTTATTTTATTATTTAGTGTAGTTCTTCCTCCTCCCTCCTCTTTAAACTGGTTGTATATGGTTTTTGAAGTTGTGTATTTATTTGGGTGCGTTTTGACACCATATTATTTTTGTAATAATTATTCCATAAAAAAAATCGAAAAGGGAAACCGGACAAAGTAGAGAGAGGGCATCCAAGGAGACGATTTTTTGAAGCCTTTCTACTTTGGGTCGGTAGGACTCCCGGGGACGACTGAGATAGGCGAGATCTCCCCCTGGTCGACTCAACTCGGTCTTCAACCCACATGTGTAAAAGCCGTGGGAGGTACAATTTTTTTATCGCTTGCGACTCTCCTGCCAGCGAGTTTATTTTTTGTGTGATTAATTGCTCCTATGTGCTTTTAATTCCTGTTTCGCATTAAAATTGAATGGTTTGATGAATGAATTTACCTAAGACCTGGACCCGGTCATTGAAACGAGAAGGGATTTCATCACCCGACTCACTCGCTTATCCATTGTGTACTACCCTAGCTGTCATTAAATTTAAAATCAATCAACTAGCTAGCCCCGTAGGAACACATTTTTGCACGAGGCGATCACAAAGATAAATTCCGTGATTTTCGTCGCTGGACTTAATTAAAATTTGACTACCCTTCTCACTAATTTTTCTTGACTCGTGTGTGTCCAATTCCATTCTTTAGGCAGTCGGTTTTAGTTTGTTCGACCAAATCAAGAGTCCAATTTTTCCCATTTTCCGAAAAACACCAAAAATATTATCCTTTTTTAAAAATATTTCCAAAAATCCCAAAAATATTTTCCTTTTTTTTTCTTTCATATTCAAATACCAAAAAGATTTTCCTTTTCCTATTTTCAAAACTCAAAAAAATATTTTCTTTTCTTTTAAAAAATATTTTAAAATCGAAAAATAATCCTCTTGTCATGGCCGAAGAACGTCCTTTATGGTAATACTTTGGCTATTTCACATTCTCTCGAAGTTTGTTTGATGATAAGCCCGAATCGACCCTTGATTCATTAATTCAGGGCTTTAACTCTCAAACGCACACCGTTGCGACTCCTGTGTCGTCCCTGCACACATCTCATCTTCCACCACCTCCGGTGACGAGTGTCAACCCATCACATGCTTTGCCGTGCACACACTGCTTTCTTAGCGATCACTTGTCCCATGAGTGTCCATTTATATTCTCTCCATCTGAATCCACCTTGGAACATGTGTATCCCTATGACACTATTTTGGACCCACCCTCGACGTATTGTCACGACATATCTAATGTCGAGGGGTATGAGTACCCAAGCTATTCATGGAGGCCTGTTCATCCTTCCATGCAATATGACTCCCAACGCCCTGCTGTGGATCCTTACAGTTTCCAATAGTCGTCATCACCACCTCGTGCACCTCATACCTATCAGTCCCCTTCATATGCTCCTCATGCTGATCACACTTTTGTCCCTTACGGAGATGCTTCTCCCATGAATGCTACACTTGACCCTGCTCCACACACTTCATATGAGTTTTCTCCACATCCTAGTGTTTCTAGTGAGTTGTGTCCACCTCACCCACCACCACCTTGCACATCTGCTCTTGAGAGCCTCTTGCAAAAGTTCGCGTGCACTCTTAATTCTCAAAATGAAGCCCTTCAAAGGCTTGAACAATGATTAAATAAATTTGAGCATGCGAACGAGTCGGATTTCACCCCAAGTCTACCCATTATTGACCCCGCGTGGCACGATGACGTGTCGTGTTGTGCCAATGATTTTGAGTGTGACCAACCCTATCCTCCTGAGAATATTGAAGTCGAGACCACCCCAT
Organism: Sambucus nigra; assembly: GCA_949130495.1. Lineage (NCBI taxonomy): Eukaryota > Viridiplantae > Streptophyta > Magnoliopsida > Dipsacales > Adoxaceae > Sambucus > Sambucus nigra. The sequence continues at coordinate 98,504,515 of OX422224.1, read as the reverse complement.
GGTCCGAGCCCCAAGTTGACAATTGTGTTGACATATCCATTGTCAGTGAGACTGACCCCACTCTTCCCTATCCTCTCGAACCCAGCATTGAGGTTAGCCTATCCCCTTCCATATAATCCTTATTTATACTCGGGCCTACACCTATTGATCCCACTATGTGTGTTCCCAAGGCACCACTTCAGCTTAGGTTACCTTCGACTAAGAGTGCTCACCATTTTCTTGATATTGAACCCGAGATGGTTTCTATCGCTCTAGATATGGATCATTTCCCACCTTGCGTGGCTCCCGTTGAGTCAGATATTAGTGTCAATTCATATATCTCGGATTTGGATGCCCGTTAGATTTTTCCACCACCACTGATGGTGACACATTAGTGGATAAGTTGATCACTCACTCGTTTATTTCCACACTTCCTCCCGCGAGTTCCCTTGAGGATCACTCCGCGCCTCATGATGAGTGTGTGTCTCCTACCCTTGAGTTAGATCATCTTCCCCCACCCTTTGTCCCACCCGATCCACCCATTTTCCCTTCCACCCCAGTGCCTAGTTTGGACCTTGTTATAGCACCTCACCTGTTCACATCTAAGAATTTAGGTCCTCACCTACCTCCGTCCTCCACCCTAGTGCTCCACGATCACATCTATGCATTTTTCATCGACACCACTATCTATGAGAGTATTTTAGCTACTATAATCTTTCGTGACACCAAGCTTGTTACTCTATGCACACCACTTCTTTGTGGTGTTTACTTTTTCCCTCCACCGCTCCCTGACGTGTCACGGGGCGACCATTATCATCGTCTATTTATAGAATGGTCGTGCACTTTCTATGAGGCCCTCCCCATCATTATTGCCACACCCTTTTGCCTCCCCATCCAATTTCAGCATCATGCTTATAGGGCCCTTGTTGCCCTCACCTTTATGCTCAATAAGGCCCGTGATCGGTGCTTGTTCCCCCTTACCCTTCTAAAACCCATTTTCATCTCTGATATACTCTAACAAGTATTTTGGACTATTTGTCTGTCGTTAAAGTTGAATTTTAAGACCGCAGTAGTATTTGTCATGTACGATTGAATTGGATAAAAGGACATGATATTTTTATTCAAAACTACAAAAGTATTTCTTCAAAGAGCCAATTTCTACACTGGTATAATATTAGCATTTTCCTTATAATGACATAAGAATTGAAAAATAATACACATTATTTCATTGATTGAACCTTAAAGGAGTCTCCATAAATGACCAGGGTGACCGAATTTAAACACCTAGCTGAATTACTGTTAACTCTGACTTCGATAAGACTCAAATATTACTTTTCCTCGTTTGAAAAGCACCAAATTTCATTGCTGCAAATCTAATAAAAATTTAAATATTGAGTCTCTTCAGATTCCTGCTTTCAGTTCTAAGTGTTAAACTATTTTCTTTCTTAATAGTCAACTATTACTTTATCAATAGAGAAAAGATCAAATTAAAAAAAAGATAATAGCCTACAGGTAAAAGAAGTTTCATGTGTGATATGACAAGAAAAAATATCTAGAAGAGGGATCTTTATGACTGGCAGGAGTTCATGAGAAACTTAATAGGTTTTATCTCTTGATATGTAATCATCTTGTATTCCTAATTATGATAGTTGTAATGATTAAAAAAATATTTATTGGGGATAAGACGCAGTGTTTTAAAAGGATAGGGCGTACTGTTTGAAAGAGGCGAGGTGTAAATCTTAAGGTCAAATGGTTCACTACTCTTGAAAAAGAAACCCACAATTGTAATCAAAAGAACCTCATGTGATTTATTCACTTTATTATCACCTTTTACGTTGGTCTTGTACTATTCCCTATACTTGCCACAAATTTTGGAACCATGCCAAAGTAATCTAGCTTATCAGCCTCCAATCCTTGGAGAATGGTTGTTTTGGGTTTACTTGCTGAAATTTATGCATGACGAATTTCAAAACGAATATTAACTTCAATATTGAGGTATGTAATGATTTTCATCCTTTGATTGTTGTTTTAAAGCTTTGTATTGGTGGAAATACTTGTTCCATTTATAATAAATTCACCTCTAATAATTTTCACTCATCCTAGATTAATTTACATAGCTATTTTTATTTAATAACTTACAAAGGTGGTTCTTTGGCAGATTCATGGGAAGAACCAGTTGAACGGTGGGAAACCTCCCAAGATCTTCTAAACGCTTTTTAAGTGGCTTCAAAAGATAGTACTCAGTACCTAATTTATTGTGGAGTTAGATCACTCTACTTGAATATGTGAAACTCTCTCTCTCTCTCTCTCTCTCTCTCTCTCTCTCTCTCTATCCATACATATAAGTAATTTAATTGTACTGATGAATTCCCCCTCATGCCAGTTGGGAGTTATTTTTTCTACACTTTCAAGAGAGGGATTTCTGTATGTTCATGGCAACACTGTAAAGAGAACATGAAGAGAGTGTGACAACCCACTCCAAATAATAACGAGTGGTCAGCCCTATACTATAATAAATCAGGTATCTCAGATGGCACAGTCTCCACATCAACTACTAAGCACTATAATATAAGGCTAACTACCCGAAATCATAAAGTACGAATCGTCAAAATTTTAAACTTTTATAATAACATCATCAACAACACCAATAATGCACACAACCAACAATATACACCTAACTATGATGTGTGAAAAGTGCGTGCTCCAATAATAAAAGAGTACAATACATTGTACAACAAAAATCTCGACAATGAAATACCCGAATATGCTGTCGGGCAACAGACAATACCATAATCTGAGAGATGAAATATGGGAGTGTTAATCTACAACACTTGAATACTAACTCAATATACAAACTGAATCCTTATCTATATATACAAAGATAGGAATCGACTAAAGAAAAGTGCCGCAACAGTCCGCTACTGCCACAACTCCACAAATACCCTGGATGGATAACATCAAAGGCGTCCCTACGGAGGAACACCTGAAGTAATACAATATATACAAGGAGGAGGAAAATATAAACGGGTCAGAGCCCGAGTTTAGAAAACGTTTTATAGCAAGTGTATTGAAATGCATAATAATTAAAAATGCATTATTACATGATTTAGTTGGAGTCGAACTCTCCATAATAATTCAACTCACCTCTCATCTAAAGCGCGCACTAAACGTATGCACGTGATCTCCGAAAGGATGTCCGATTCTAAATAGGTAAGAGGATCCTAACTTATACCCAAAAGAAGTATTTAAGAAAAATAAACTAACCTATCTCCCAATACATTCGTTCCCATAATTTATAAATCATATACATTAACTTTAATGTAATAGTTATAGTTATCTTTATAATGTTCATTTGTTGAACATATAAAGTTACATGATCCAATCATGTCCACATCATCACAATATATCAACAATCTCATTTACTAGAATTTATATTTTAGTGATGCCCATATAAGGCATGAAACCATATATATAATTATTATGGATGAGTCATTAGCATCAAGAGTTAAGGACTAAACTCCTCTCGATTCTCAACACGGTACTACGTTTCGTGCGTTGGACGTCTCGCCGAGGTGAAATCCAAACAAGGAACCCCCTGTTACACTACTCCTGACCGTATCGTTCCTCGGGGCTCATTATGCCCTCAATGCAAGATGCATGTAACCCAAATGATTATCATCCAATTTTAATTAATTAATATTCCCAATTTTCAACAGTACACGACGTTTCATGCGTGGGACGTCTCGCCGAAGCGAAATCCAAACAAGGAACCCCCCCGTTATACTACTCCTGGCACTGTCGATTGTCGGGATAGGTGATATATATCTATATATATAATTATGAGCATTAAGGACTAAACTTATCCCCAAGTTCCAACATTACACTGCGGTTCGTGCGTGGGACGTCTCGCCGAAGCGAAATCCAGACAAGGAACCCCTCCGATACACTAATCCTGGCAATGTAGGTCGTTGAGGTCCATTATGCCCTTGACACCCAAGTGCAAACACAAGCAATAATAACCATCCAACCAAGCTATAACTCGAAGGACGCAGGTTCACATGCTATCATCTTCCAGCAGCCCATATATGTAGCAAACTGGGGCCACCTGGTGGGGTTCAACGACACTCACCTCGTGATCAACTCACGCACACAACGTCCCGGGAAGCGGTCATAGTTCCTAACCGGCAAGTGAGAGCGACACATACCCACGACCTCTCACCCCCAAAATAATTAAATGTATGTATATATGTATGTCATTTGCTGACCACAAAGGACGACTATGACCTGGGGAATATCCACATCCTGCTTTTCTAGTCAGAATGCTCACCCTCTACGCACGAAACTTCCCAATGATAGCAACGATGGGGTATGCTTAACATGTATATACACCATCATATAAGGTATACATACATCCCACATAATAAAGATATACCATTTTATAAGGTATACCTGCAACAACATATTCATGTTCATTATACGCTCTTAGGCGCAATTTGATTAACATCATTGTTTAGTATATCCGTCTCTTGATACACTAACTGTCAATGCTCACACATTTACCCCACTTAGTATATACTATACTAATTCTCGCTTGAAGCTCTCATGTCGCTTCTAGTATGAATTGTCTTTCAATTCTATTTAAATTAAGGATATTCTATATCTTATTGCTCCTCAATTAACATTTCTCATTGTGTGAGTTATCTCCCAAATCAATCATCAATAAGGATATTTCTATATCCATATGCCCATCAAGTAGCATTTATCATTTTCCATTCTTAATAGGGTTCAATTCATTTGATGAACCTTTTTAAAGTTATCCCATTTGGGATTTGGATCCTAAGATCCGGCATCTCTAAGTTATTCTCATTCTCAGATCGTGAAATTTATTTATTATCACCAAATAAAAACCCAAATAAAGTGGGCTTCCCCACTTAGAAAAATACCAAAATCTACAATCGGTATTCCTCAAAGACTAACCTCGATACTTCGAGGATTTTTCCCCAAATTGATATACTCTTTTAAATTCTCACTTCTCAAAATCAATCACTAAAACTCTCCGACATTTACATTTAGTCTTTCAATTACCAATTAGCCTCATATATCGTCTTTTGACTCTAAGGTCTATAATCCCCTTATATAATCACTTAATCCTTTATGATACTTTGATTATGGAAGTCCATTTATAAAAACCCAAAGAAGAAGGGGATAACTTAAATTCTCAAACTTGAACCCAAAACAGGGGACCGGTAGATCGGTTCCCAAACCGCGGTCGACCGCGTTTTTAAATTTTGCCTAATCTCGAAGACAGAATTCCCAACTTTAGAGGCGCGGTCGAGCGGTCCTCTGTACGCGGTCGACCGGCCCTAACAGGTGTTACGGCCAACACCATTTTTATACAACTCCAACTTCTCAAAAACTCCATAAAATTCCATTCCACCACAAATCTTCAACCCAAACATATTCATAACATTTATATTCATTATAGAATACTTATAAACTGATTTTTATCATTAAATCAAAGATCTACATACTAAATCTAAGATTATACCCAAAAGTTAGGTTTTGTTAAACTAAACCTAAAACCCAAAATCTCAATCCACAAATCATGCAATAATTGGTACACAATAATTATTTAGCAAGTTTAATCACTTGCCTAGGGTTCGTAGGGTCTGAATCGGCCTTGAGATCGCGTGGAAACCGGAAATCTCCACTTTCTCTCCCTTTTCTCCTTCTTTCTCTTCTTCTTTCTTCTTATCTCTTTCTTTATAGGGTTTTCCTCTTTCTCTTAAGTGAGAAAGACTTCTCACGTCGCTTTTAAGCCTAGTTTCCCAATGTACACATCTTTAAATGATAATACACACTTTAAATGACTTGGTAACTTTAATTCGAGTCAAACGGTCCTAAATTATTTCAGAACCTAAATAGACCCCAAGTACAGTCATTTTGACTTTCTCGACCCTTCCGGAAACGATTGTACCCTCAGAATTGACATTCGACACTCTTTCTAACGACTCTAAATTTTGACCTCAATTGCCAATTTAATTATTTCTCCAATAAAATATTATTTATTTCTCCCAAAATAAATAAATTGTCGACTCCGAAGCCTCGGGTTGTTACAAACTTCCCCAATTATAAAAATTTCGCCCTCGAAATTTAGCTAAGCCTATTTCTCCCAAGCTCAACTAGTCCTACTATACCCAATCTTGCTAATCCCATCTCCAACTTCTAACTTCCCACGACGAGTTCATTTTTAATTCATTTTTATAATAAGTTAATTATGAATTAAATAAAACCAATTTCCGCAACAAGGGCGCCCATACACCCTTTATATTTGAGCTTTATGCTCACAACAATCATAATGAGGCTTTATTTGCCTCCAAGTTCCACCATTTCAACAATAAGTAATACTAAAATTTTAATAGAGTAAAAATGTGAATGGTCCAAAGAAATAACTCCTCTCAATTCCTGACAATCGCCAATTTCGTGCAGGGGACGTCCTGCAAAAGCGAAATCCAAATAAGGAACCCTCCCAATACACTACTATGAGGCGACGCCGGGGATTGAGACTTTGTTGAATCTGGACTAGAGTTTGAAAAGTTTAATTTTTATGAAAAACATTTTGAAAGGGTCCGAAGGCCGACAAAGGTTTTATTTAAAAATAGTTTAATTTGAAAACGGTTTATATATATATATATACACACTATAAAATGCCTTATGTCCAACACAAGGTCTTTTTGGATCATCATCTATATAACATATAGCTCACAAATATTATCATACTTATGAGCTAATGATTTACCTGCATCCCATCAAACCACAATCAAACTTCCAAACATAAACAACATCTTACCACATTTCAACATATTGCCATATATAAGGCAAATCCATAACTGGAATACAACAATCATAATAGTCTATCCTGACTATATAAAAGAAGTAGCTTTATCATTACTACTTATCACCATAACCACACTTACATTTATAATGAGGTTAAAGATCTCTTTGAGCACCTTGCAAAATTATCTATCCTTCTTACAAAATAATAGAATAAGAGCCTATCTTTCTCAAAATTTCCCTTTAGGGTCATTGCATACATAATAGGGCAATATTTCTACCCTTTCACAAATATCTTACATACGATATCCCCAAAACTCATTTTATTAATAATCCTATTAATAAAGGAAAATTAACTTACATCACCCATATCTAGTCCGATTGCCCATCCTCATCAATGGTCTCCCAAACGTAGTCCCCCGGTCTAAAGTGACCTCGAATCTGTTGTAGGGGTTGCACTTCCAAAATTTCATCAAACTGTGGTCCTTTACCTCTTTGAGGACAATCTCTCTTTTTATGACCTATTTGTTTACAAAAGAAACACTTATCCGCAAATTCTTTCTACGCATTCGCATTACTGGCACTCTCCTTGCCAAACTTACTTGACGAACTCGAATCTCCAAAGTTCTTACCCTCTTGCGAACGAAGGCGATATTCATGACACTTTAGTAGTGTCGCATTCACTACCTCTACGAAAGTCACTAACCTAGGAATCCCTAACAAATGTTGTCAGATTTTCCAATATAAACCTCGAATAAACTTTGATATACGTTTCTCTTCCGTATTTACCTCATTAGGTACTGATCTCGCCCATAGAGAACAATCTTCTTCATATTCTTCCACCGTCCTATTTCCTTGAAAAATCCCCATATACTGAGTAGGGGAAGGCAAATACCTTCGATCAAAAAGTTCCCAAAATGTTGTTATGGGTAAAGTATCTCTCTGTTCAGATGTGGTGACAGACTACCACCATTGAAGAGTTGCACCCGATAACCTAAAAGTGGCTAAAAATTGTTTCTGCACCTCACTACACTCAACCATACGAAGATGCCTCTGTATAATATTTTTCCATTGACTTGCAGCCATTGCATCAACTCCCCCTGCAAACTCAGGAGGATGCCCCTTACTAAAATCTTCCTTCACTCTCTCCCATAAGGACAATCCTAAATGGGGCGGGGCTGCTCGAGCGGCAGATTGCTGAGCCATCGTAGAAACGGCAGCAGTTACTGCTTGTGCCACTATATTGGCAACATCATCCGTAGTCATGTTCCTTTGAGGCATTTGGGGTTGCACATTCCCTTTATTTTCCCTGACTGAACGACCTCCCTTTGGTGGCATCTGAAACAAGAACAATTGTATCAGAACGCCTTTCAAATATTTTCGAATCACAAAAGATATGGACGCATGAATGTAATCGTCCTAATAATAAGGCTCTACATCAAGAACTCTTACGGAAGATCGTAGTAACACACACAGATCCTAAAGACACTAGAACCTGATGCTCTGATACCACCTGTGATAACCCGCTCCAAATAATGACGGGTGGCCAGCCCTATACTATAATAAATCAGGTATCTCAGATGGCACAGTCTCCACATCAACTACTAAGCACTATAATATAAGGCTAACTACCCGAAATTATTAAGTGCGAATCGTCAAAATTTAAAACTTTTATAATAACATCATCAACAACACCAATAATGCACACAACCAACAATATACACCTAATTATGATGTGTGAAAAGTGCGTGCTCCAATAATAAAAGAGTACAATACATTGTACAACAAAAATCTCAACAATGAAATACCCGAATATGCTGTCGGGTAACAGAAAATACAATAATCTGAGAGATGAAATATGGGAGTGCTAATCTACAACACTTGAATACTAACTCAATATACAAACTGAATCCTAATCTAGATATAGAAAGATAGGAATCGACTAAAGCAAAGTGCCGCAACAGTCCGCTACTGCCACAGCTCCACAAATACCCTGGATGGATAACATCAAAGGCGTCCTTGCGGAGGAACACCTGAAGTAATACAATATATACAAGGAGGAGGAAAATTTAAACGGGTCAGAGCCCGAGTTTGGAAAACTTTTTATAGCAAGGGTATTAAAATGCATAATAATTATAAATGCATTATTACATGATTTAGTTGGAGTCGAACTCTCCATAACAATTCAACTCACCTCTCATCTAAAGCGCGCACTAAACGTATGCACGTGATCTCCAAAAGGATGTCCGATTCTAAATAGGTAAGAGGATCCTAACTTATACCCAAAAGAAGTATTTAAGCAAAATCAACTAACATATCTCCCAATACATTCGTTCCCATAATTTATAAATCATATACATTAACTTTAATGTAATAGTTATAGTTATCTTTATAATGTTCATTTGTTGAACATATAAAGTTACATGATCCAATCATGTCCACATCATCACAATATATCAACAATCTCATTTACTAGAATTTATATTCTAGTGATGCCCATATAAGGCATGAAACCATATATATAATTATTATGGATGAGTCATTAGCATCAAGACTTAAGGACTAAACTCCTCCCAATTCTCAACACGGTACTGCGTTTCGTGCGTTGGACGTCTCGCCGAGGCGAAATCCAAACAAGGAACCCCCCGTTACACTACTCCTGACCGTATCGTTCCTCGGGGCTCATTATGCCCTCAATGCAAGATGCATGTAACCCAAATGATTATCATCCAATTTTAATTAATTAATATTCCCAATTTTCAACAGTACACAACGTTTCATGCGTGGGACGTCTCGCCGAAGCGAAATCCAAACAAGGAATCCCTCCGTTACACTACTCCTGGCACTGTCGATTGTCGGGATAGGTGATATATATGTATATATATAATTATGAGCATTAAGGACTAAACTTATCCCCAAGTTCCAACATTACACTGCGGTTCGTGCATGGGACGTCTCGCCGAAGCGAAATCCAAACAAGGAACCCCCCCAATACACTAATCCTGGCAATGTAGGTCGTTGAGGTCCATTATGGCCTTGACACCCAAGTACAAACACAAGCAATAATAACCATCAAACCTAGCTATAACTCGAAGGACGCAGGCTTACATGCCATCATCTTCCAGCAGCCCATATACGTAGCAAACTGGGGCCACCTGGTGGGATTCAACGACACTCACCTCATGATCAACTCACGCACACAACGTCCCGGGAAGCGGTTATAGTTCCTAACCGGCAACGGTTACCTAGGATTAAAATTACACCTAACCAAATATATCATGTACAAAACTATAAGGACATAGTTTTATAAATGTTCGGGGTAGTAACTAGGAATTTTCTGTTTTCTCCTAGATCACAGTTCATATGTCTGATACCGCTACATTCGGCACGTCAACACGATCATCCTCGACAGCCTGTATCCTAATTCAATGCAACCCCTTTCTTCACGTTCATCATGCTACATGCAACGTGCTACTCAGCTCATTCCCACTATTCCACTTCGCTCTATCAGTAAAATGTTTTATTGGAACTTTAAATATTTGCATAAATATTTGGGTATTGTTTTTGAAAATTATTTTTAAAATCTGGATTAATTTTTTATCTAAAGCATAATTTTTCTAAGTGTAGAAGCGAATGGCCTCGATTGACGAGATCGCTCGAACGACTTTCAAAGTCGTTCGCGCGAGATAGACATGTCGCGCGATATCGTTCGAACGACTTCTGTCCTTCATTCGAGCGACATGCTATCTAGTTCGAGCGACATGCTATCTCGTTCGAACGAGCCGCCGCCTCGATTTTTGTATAAATATCTGATCTCCTTCTACACATTTTTCAAGTCTTTCCGCGATATCAAAATTCTGCGAAAACAGTCCAAAATAAGACTTCACATTTTAAGGTTTTTCTAAACCTTTTTGATTCACAAAACCATTCCCATATATGTGTGTGAATCTTTAAACCTTCAAGAAGATCATTTACTCATCTGGAGTAATTTGTGAGGAAGTCGCTCTCTTCGTCACTGCTGCCCTACTGGAAAGGGATTGTTCCAGCCGCCGACAACAAAACCGACACCTGAGGGTATTTCTGTGTCACTATATTTTCATTGTAATCCGTTGTAAGCCGTTTTCTTACAAAATTATTGTGAAAATAAAAGGTTTTGCCCCGTTGGGGGATTTTTCCTCATATATGTGTTCTTGCATATTTCATCATCATATTTAATCACATATAGATGCATGTTTAGGACTTATGTGGTGAAAACTGTGTTTAATTAAATAACTTCCTTATTTGAACGCAAGCGCACTCCTCTCAAATTGGTATCAGAGCCAGTTACACAATTTTATCGTGTAATTTTCCGCAAAATTTTTCTAAGATATCAATTTTCTAAAAAATTGATATTTGAAAACGAGTGTGTTCATTATGGAGAAGTTGTATAATAAAATACCATTTTTTGACGGGACAAACTATGCATATTGGAAAGCCTGCATGCGATCTGCATTAAAAGCCATTGATGAATGTGTTCGGATTTTGGTTGAAAGAGGGTGGACACCTCCCTCTGTCACTGTTGATAATGTGATCAATTTAAAACCCGTCACTTCTTGGATTGAAGGCGAATTTAAATGGTCATCATTCAATTGTAAGGGTCTAAGTGCTATTTCTGGGTCTGTCACACCTGATGAGTTCAAACGCATAATGACATGCACAACGTCAAAAGAGGCATGGGATATTTTACAACTCACCCATGAAGGAACTAATGCTGTGAAAGAATCTAAATTGCAAAATTTGACAACTCGATTTGAAACAATCACCATGCATGAGACTGAATGTTTTGATGATTACTATGCTAGGCTTTCTGACATTGTTAATACTAGATTTAATCTTGGTGAGCATATTCCTAATGCTAGAGTTGTTAAAAAGATTCTTCGTTCTTTGCCAAAGAGTTTTATCCCTAAATTCACTGTGCTAAATTCTATGGGTAATTTAAATACGCTAAAATTGGAAGAACTTGTAGGAGACTTGCAAACATATGAAATTGATATGTTCCCTAAAACTGCGAGGTCTAAAGATAAGAGAATTTCACTTATTGCCCAAGAGATAAAGAGTGAGGGGTCGGCTAGAAAGAAGGTAGAGTCATCTAGAAATAGAGAGACTGACACGTCAGATTCTGATTGTGACTTTGACTTAGATGATTTGGCTCTTTTTGCAAAAAATTTCAAAAGGATTCTCAAATTTAAGAAAAATTGAAATTTTAATAATAAAAAGAAATTTGAGAAAAATAAGTTTGAAAAGAAAAATGAAAAAGATTTTAAAGATCCTCCTAAGAAAGAAAGTGAGAGATGCTTTGAGTGAGATGGTAGGGGTCATAGAGACTTTGAGTGTGCCACACATATGAACAGAGAGAAAGGGAAAGCTGTCCTTAATGCTACCCTTAGCGACGACAGTGAGGTCGAGTCGGTAGATTCTGGTGTGGAGTCACCGCATGAGTGCAACTTCACCGCATTCATGGCTAGTCATGTGAGCACTTCTAGTTCTCCTCACGACGATGAGGATGATGCTTCACAGGGACACCTCGACAGTGAGATTGATGTGAGTGAGGGGGAGGATGACACAAGTGAGAGCGACTGTGATATTCAACGCGCCTATGCTGAGTCGTATTCTGAGTCAGTTAAAACTAAAAATCATAACAAAGCGTTAGTTCTTAAGATCACCACCTTAGAGGAAGATTTGAGAAAAGTAAAAGAGAGAGAGTCCTCCACCTGCACCACCCTGAGAGAGAGAGAATCTGCTTGTGTTGAGAAATAAAGTTTGTTTAAAGAGAGAGAGAGAGAGTAATTTTGAGAAAGAGAGAGGGGACTTGACTAAACAAGTGGATAGTCTTACGAGTGAGCTCCATTCCTCCGTGGAGACTCGGAAGAAACTTGAAGCCCTTGTTTGCTAGCTGACTCATGATCTTGAGAAAGCATGGAAAGTCAAGGCTCAAATCGAGGACAAATCTGGGAAAATGGGAAAGATGCTCCTCGGCCTCGCTTTAGGTTTTGGTGATCGATAAGGAATAGGTTATGATGGTGCCTCCATGTCCCAAATTGCACCTGGACCTATTCCTAAGTTTACTACGACTCCTTATGGCCATCATCAAAATCCTTGAAGGAGAGATCGACCAAGAAAAGCGAACCAAGGTCAGCCTTTGACTGTGTTCTTTTGTACTTATTGCAAAAGAAAAGGCCACCTCAGGGAGTTTTGCTATAGCATGGGTCGGACACGACATACTACTGCTCCACCACGTCATACTGATGATTTTCCTAGTCTGATAGAGCGAGTTGAGTCTTTAGTTGCCACGTCTCAGAGTTTGATGGAGGAATTTCGACGGATGCCTTTCCCGTCAGTGAATGCTTCTCACATTCTAGCTAAAACCAACAACAACAAAGGCAAACAAAAGGTTACCACTTCTTGGGTGCCTAAGAAAGATAAAAAGGCCTTTGTTGTTCATGTTGCTCTCAAAGCACATAATACCTCACAGTGGTATTTTGACAGTGGATTCTCTAGACATATGACAGGTGATGCCTCACTTTTTACATCTCTTGAGGATTATCAGGATTGCAGAGTCACCTTTGGAGATGGCAGCAATTCTAGCATTATAGGACGATGTACTGTAGTGTTACCAGGATTTCCTAAGCTAGAGAATGTGTTGTACGTCAAAGGTTTAAAAGTAAACCTTCTCAGCATTAGTCAGTTGTGCGACACTGACTCTGCAGTAAAGTTTGATCGGGACGCGTGTAATGTCGACAATCGAGCCGGTAAACTTTTGATGTAAGGGGTGAGGACCGAGGATAATTGTTATGGGACTGTGCCTAATTGCTCACTTATCTGCAATAGCGCCATGATCAGTCCTATGGATCTGTGGCACCAACGTCTAGGTCACGTAAACATTTGAGATCTCACTCGCTTAGCTAAAAAGAACCTAGTACGTGGCTTACCATCTCTTGGAATGCCAACTTCGACGGTTTGTGGGCCCTGTCAGTTGGGAAAACAAATTCGTAGTCCCTACAGGAAGTTGCATTCCATTACCACCTCTCGTGTTCTTGAGCTTATACACATGGATCTTATGGGTCCCACTAGTACCGAGAGTCTGGGTGGTAAGAGGTATATCCTCATGATGGTGGATGATTTCTCCAGATACTCCATTGTAGGTTTTCTGAGAGAGAAATCCGATGCTGTAAAGTTTTTAACGACCAAGTGCCGTGTCCTGTAAAATCAATATAGAGTCACTATTAATAGGATACGTAGTGACAACGGCACTGAATTTAAGAAGCAAAGGTAGATTTGTATTGTGATAGCCTTGGGATCAAACATGAGTTTTCTGCTGTGAAGACTCCTCAGCAAAATGGGATTGTTGAGAGAAAGAATAGAACGATCCAGGAGATGGCTAGATCTATGATTCTAGGTCGTAAAGTTTCTAGGAGATTTTGGGCAGAGGTAGTGTCTACTGCATGCCACACAGTGAATAAGGTTTATCTACATCCACACACACTTCAAACTCCTTATGAGTTGTGGACTGGTAAGAAGACCAACCTTGCATATTTCTTTGTTTTGGGGAGTAAATGCTACATTCAATGGGATAGAGAGCAATTAGGAAAGTTTGACTTCCGAAGCGACAAGGGAATACCGCTGGGATATTCATCGAATAGTAGAGCGTACCGGGTTTTTAACCTGGAGATCTCTAAGGTTATGGAGTCAATAAACATCACCGTGAAAGATGACGAACCTTCGGCATTTGTTGACTCTAAACTTCAGTGTGAGGTTGAGGATGTTTCTAGTAGTGATCTACTTGTACCTCAACCACACATTGTGGACCCCACTCTTGTGTTAGGGGACACACCCGCTTGGGTACACAAGAGTCATGACCCTTCTGCCATTGTTGGTGATCCTACTCTAGGGGTCAAGACTCGTGCTCAGCTAGATAACGTTGTTATCCCTTTTTTCTACACGTCCAAAGTCAAGACCAAGAATCATAAAGAAGCACTCAAGGATGAACATTGGATGTCTGCTATGCAGGATGAGTTGCTTCAGTTTAAAAAGAATAATGTCTGAGAACATGTTCCCCGACCTAGTGACACTAATGTGATTGGTACCTGGTGGATTTTTAAGAATAAAATGGATGAAAATGGTACCATAATCCGAAAAAAGGATAGGTTGGTCGCTCAAGGCTACACACAGATAGAAGGTGTAGACTTTGGGGAGATATTTGCTCCTATTGCGAGGCTTGAGTCCGTCCATCTACTTCTCGACATCGCATGTCATCTGCGCTTCAAGTTATATCAGATGTATGTCAAGAGTGCCTTTTTGAATGGCATTGTACAGGAGGAGGTTTACGTGGAACAACCAAAAGGGTTTGAAGACCCTCAGCACCCGGAGCGCGTCTACTATCTGAGGAAAGCCTTGTATGGTTTAAAGCAAGCACCCCGTGCTTGGTACGAGAGGCTTACTTCCTATCTCTTAGCCTGTGGATTTAAGAAAGGAGGAGTTGATATGATGTTGTTCGTCAGGAGAGATGACGGTGCAATTTTGGTTGCCGAGGTCTATGTGGACGACATAGTCTTTGGATCCACGTGCTCTCAACATGCTCATCACTTTGAAGAGGAAATGAAAAGTGAGTTTGAGATGAGCATGGTTGGTGAGCTTACTTTCTTCCTTGGTCTCCAGGTTCGTCAACTAGAGGATGGGATGTTCATCTCCCAATCCATGTATGCTAGAGACCTAGTGAAGAAATTTGGTTTAGACTCCACTAAGCATGCACGTACACCTATGAGTACCACTACCAAGATTAGTAAGGACACTTCAGGCAAGAACGTAGAAGAAAACCTTGTATCGGAGTATGAAAGGTATTCTTCTCTACTTGGCTGCCAGTCGTCCCAATATAGGTTTTAGTGTTGGAGTCTGTGCGCGATATCAGGCATCCCCGAAAGAGCCACATTTACTTGCTCTCAAACGTATTATTAAATACGTGAGTGGGACTCTCTCATACGGTATTTGGTATTCCTTTGATACTGATTATCGTTTGTCTGCCTATTCAGATACCGATTGGGCCGGGGATATAGATGGTTATAGGATCACTTCTGGTGGGTGTTTCAATTTTGGTTCTACTCTTGTCTCCTGGCTGAGCAAGAAACAAAATTCCATCTCTTTGTCCACTACGGAGGCTGAGTACATAGCCGTCGGGAGTTATTGCACGCAACTCTTGTGGATGAAGCAAATAATGGAGGATTATGGGATTTCACAGGACACCATGACCATTTCCTGTGATAACACGAGCGCGATACACATATCCCGCAATCCGGTCTAGCATTCGCGCACAAAGCACATCAGGATACGTGAGCACTTTATACGATAGTTAGTTGAGGAAAAAGTCGTGTCCCCGAGTTTTGTTCCCACCGACCACCAGTTAGCCGATATTTTCACGAAACCTTTAGATGCCCTTAGATTTGAGAGTCTTAGGAAGTCTTTGGGGATTTGCACAGTTGACTGAGGGGTTAGTCCTTGTCTAGAATATGATGCTTTTTCATGTTCATATCATATGCTTCATATTGCTAGTCTGTTTTATATGTATTATTGCTTTGTTGTACAGCTATTTATTTATTCTTTTGAAAAAATCCAATTTTTTTTTTAACTTTGAAAACCCAAAAAGATTTTTGTATTTTATTTGCACCTTTTATGGATGAGCTTTTAAGATAGCCAAGTAAAAACTTTATTCCATTTATCCATGTGACTGTTTGTTAGAGATTTGAGACGCTACATCATTTCATCCATGTGCTTTACATTGTTTGGAGTCTTTGAGATGTGATTGGCGATATCTTCCTACATGTTTGACTACTATATCCTTTATTGCACACATGCACGACTTTATTTGATTAATGCACTTGTCTATCACATGTTGGCTTGAGTGTTTCCATCTCAATTCTGTCTATACAACTAACAATATGCGATAAAACTTAACAAGATTGGATTGCAAGTAAAAATCGTTATTTTTCTGAGACTGAGTGTTTGTTTAAGAACGGGGAGGGGTTGCGAAAGGTTATTATCACTTCTTTGCACAAAAGGCACCGTTCAAATGGACCTAAAAATTGGAGGAATTTTATTATCCGGGGTCCAAAGAGTTAAAAGAGCCTGGAAAATTTAAAGGTAATAAAAAGAAATTCATGACAAATATGGTCCATTTAGGTTTCACCATCAATTCTCCAAAGTTTGAGAATTTAGAAAGCCTCTATTCAAAATAAAAATCTGAGGGAGTTTGGTTGGAGAAGATAAACGGGTTTGCACTTCCTTGAAAGTCCTGAAAAAAGCATGAAATAGTTTTGGACGTTATTGGTGTGGAAATCACTTTGAGCTTTGATTTGTTGATTTGATTGAGTCAATGTATCATATTACCACCTTTTTACACCAAAGGAAGACTTTGAGTTCATTCGTTAGGAGTATTCGATATTCATCGTGCACATATGTCATGTTTGTATGCATTGATTTTCCTATCGAATTTGTTCACACCCTTCATTTTCACTTTCATTGACTTGATTGTTTTTGTGGTCTTTCATGGTGTGATTCTTTGTTGTATTCTATGTGTGAAAAATCTTTGAAAAATTCAAAAATAGCAGTTTATTCTCGTGTGTCACTCTCCATTAGCATTCATTTCTGCTTCTCATATTTGTCTATTTGGGGACATCATAAAAAGGGGGAGAAGAATTATAGGGGGTAATTGTTTTGGTTGCTGCATGAATGATTTTCCTAAGCTTAATTGATCATCAATTTTTGCATATCATTATATTTTCAATCTGTTACTTGTCACGGGTATTTGCATTATCTTATGTGTGTAGGTACAACATTGCTCATTATTTGATTACACACCCTGATGAGAAAATCTTTGGAAGATTTGGAGACCTGAAGATTTGGAAGACATGTCATTTAGTATTCTCAGTTTGAGGGTTTAATGGGGATATTATCATGTATGTGATTTGATTGCATAATTCGGTTTTTTATGTATGTACCGGCATGGACATAGGGGGAGATTTGTAAGGCCATAGTTTTATAAATGTCCGGGGTAGATTCTAGGAATTTTCTGTTTTCTCCTACATCACAGTTCATATGTCTGATGCCGCTACATTCGGCACGTCAACACGATCATCCTCAACGACCTGTATCCGAATTCAATGCAACCACCTTCTTCAAGTGCATCATGCTACATGCAACGTGCTACTCATCTCATTCCCACTACTCCACTTCGCTCTATCAGTAAACTATTTTATTGAAACTTTAAATATTTGCATAAATATTTTGGAATTGTTTTTGAAAATTATTTTTGAATTTTATCTAAAGCAGAATTTTTCTAAGTGTAGAAGCGAATGGCCTCGATCGACGAGATATCTCGAATGACTTTCAAAGTCGTTCGCGCGAGATAGACATGTCGCGCGATATCGTTCGAACGACTTATGTCCTTCGTTCGAGCGCATGCTATCTAGTTCAAGCAACATGCTATCTCGTTCGAACGAGCCGTAACCTCAATTTTTGTATAAATATCTGATCTCCTTATACACGTTTTTCAAGTCTTTCTGCAATATCAAAATTCTGCTAAAACAGTCCAGAATAAGACTTCACCTTTTAAGGTTTTTCTAAACCTTTTTGATTCACAAAACAATTCCCATATATGTGTGAGAATCTTTAAACCTTCAAGAAGATCATTTACTCATCTGGAGTAATTTGTGAGGAAGACGCTCTCTTCGTCACTGCTGCCCTACTAGAAAGGGATTGTTCCAGTCGCCGACAACAGAACCGACACCCGAGGGTATTTCTGTGTCACTGTATTTTCATTGTAATCCGTTGTAAGCCGTTTTCTTATAAAATTATTGTTAAAATAAAAGGCTTTGCCCCGTTGGGGGATTTTTCCTCATATATGTGTTCTTGCATGTTTCATCATCATATTTAATCACATATAGATGCATGTTTAGGACTTAAGTGGTGAAAACTGTGTTTAATTAAATAACTTCCTTATTTGAACGCAAGTGCACTCCTCTCAAAAACCTCCATATAGCTCCTAAGGGTGTAATGGTTAACCCCAAAAAAAGTATTAACAGAACCTAAAAATATATTTTAGAGTTTACTGAATTTCCCACGCATTGAATAATATAATAATTTAAAGAAAAATATATTGAAATTTGTTGATCAAGAACAAGCTTATTCAAATCCAGTGTAAAAATATCATTTTTCATAAGATCCTTGTAATTTAATGATTACAACATTAAAACATCTTCAAATTATAATACGTATATACGCAAACATATTTACAGAACTTTTTATGGAATGAAATTTCCTTGATGATTAGGGCTTACCTTATAAATTAGTTGCATTTAACAAATTGGTACCAGTCGAGGCGAGTTGGCAATTGACCCCAAGGCAGCAGCGTCGATGAACCTATAGCAATGGGTGTGAGGAAACTGTTGACGAACAATTGTAGAAAAACATCTCTCTCGGTGTTAAAAATTGAATAAAAATTGATTAGAAAGAAAATAATCAAATCAAGACAACAACAAAGAAATGTATGATATTTAAATATATTAAATATTAAAACGCCCAAACAGAATAAAGTGGGTGAAGAGTGATAATAAGAAATTAAAATGATCAGAAATTTTTTTCTTGATAGGGGAAATGAGACTTTACACGAAGAATTTAACACATAAATGAGTGTTAGAATAAGTATTCTAGAAGATTTTACAGGAAGAATTTAGAATCATCCTTTTAAACCACGAATTAGTGCTAGAATAATATTGAAAAATAGTAAAAAATAAATAAGATTGACAACCCCAAAATAAGATGATTTAAAAGAAGAAAGAAAGAAGACTCTTAACACAAAAAAACATATATTTGTATGCATGTTCTCTAATTTCAGGCCAAGTATCATAAATGTAATAACCCGAGACTTTTGGGACAATGATTTATTTATTTTGGGAGAAAAAAATATTAATTTAATTGGAAATTGAGGTCAAAATTTGAAGTTGTTAGAAAATTAATCGGATGACAATTCTGAGGGTGCCATTATTTTCGGAAGGGTAGAGATAGTCGAAATGACTGTACATGAGGTTTATTTGGGTTCCAAAATATTTTTAAGTTCGTTTGGCTCGAATTAATATTAAGAGTCATTTAAAGTGTGTATTATCATTTAAAGATGTGTATTTTTGGAGACAAGGTTTAAAAGCCTACGGGAGATCAAATCTCCTCAGAAAGAAAGAGAGAAAAAGAAAGAAAGAAAGAAAGAGAGAAGAAGAAAGAAGAAGAGAAAGAGAGAGAAAGTGGAACTTCCGGCCATTACGCGATCTAGAGGCGGAATCAGACCCTACGAACTTGAGGCAAGTGATTAAACATGCTAAATAATTGTTGTGTACCATTTATTTTATGATTTGTGGATTAAATTTATGGGTTTTAGATTTAGTTTGTTAAAACCTAACTTTTGGGTAAAATTTTAGATTTGTTGTGTAAATAATGGCTTTGAGGTTAGAAATTAGTTAAAATGTGTTTTTGGATGTATATTGTTGATGTATATATGATTGGGTTGAAGAGAAATCGGTAGAAGATGAGTAAAATGAATTTTTGGGAATTTTAGGCTTTGAAGAAATAGCCATTTCTGTAGCCCCTGAACAGGCCGAATCGATTCAACCCCAACCCGAATCGATTCAGAATGTTCCAGGTTGACAGGTCTGAGTGACCGAATCGATTCGGATCCCAGCTGAATCGATTTGGCTTGAGACAGAAACCCAGGTCTGATGACCCGAATCGATTCGCCTTTGAGGCCGAATCGATTCGAAAACAGGGAAATTTCGAGGATGTTTTTCCAAGGAGAGTTTCTTCCCATTTTGTTTAAGGTTATCGATTGGGAACCTCTATAGGAGTCATGAGGAGTTTGTTTTGAATATATTAGGGAGTTTCCCTTATAAGATATTGTTTGGGTCATATGGACTTATTTTGGGAAATGCCGATTAGAAAATATCGTATTGCCTAAGTGGAGAAGCCCACTACCATTGTGATCTCTAGTTGGAGATAATTATGGAATTATGTGAAAGAGTGAGAATGAGCTAAATGATATTGGATTTTAGGATTTAATCCCAAATGGGATTACTATAAAGCTTCATACGATTGATTGAACCATATTATGGATTGAGATTTATGAAAGCCGATTGATGTGCATCCGGATATAGGAAATGTCCTTAATGATAATTAACTTGGGAGGTGTCTCACATAAATGAGAAATGCTAACTTAGGTGCATTGGGATATAGAGAATATCCTCAAAGTAAATAAAATTGAGAGGCAATTAATATAAATAGAAGTGATGTGTGAACTTCAAGTGAGAAATCGCATAGTGCATTCCAAGTGGGGAAGTCAATTGAGTTAGCGACGAATAGTATATCGAAAGTAAGTATACTAAATAATGATATTATTTCATTTGTGCCTAAGAGCGTAATACATGTATGTAAATAGTGTATTATATATACCTTATGTCATGGTATATATATTATCTGATCAGATGATGTATGTATATCTTATGTGAACGATATATATATATATATATAAGTGAAGCATACCCCCTCCTTGCTATCATTTGGAAGTTGCGTGATGAGGGTGAGCATTCTGGATCGAGGAGCAGGTTGTGGATATTCCCCAGGTCATAGTCGTCCATTTTATTTATGTGATATACATTCTATTTTGGGGGTGAGAAGTCGTGGGTATGTGTCATTCTCACTTTCCGGTTAGGAACTATGACCACTTCTCGGACGTTGTGTTTGTATTTTGACCATGAAGTAGGTGACATTTAGTCCTACCGGTGGTCCCCAGGATGATATATGGGTGATTCCCTGGAGGATGATAGCATTGAGAATCTGCATCCCTGAGTTATAGATCGTAGGGATGGTTATTAATATACTTAATATGATTATGTGATATCATATTTGTCTCGAGATTAGAGATACATAAGAAGATTGTTTAAATTTCATTCCGGGAGATTATAACCGGACTTAAAATGTGATGAATCAATTTTGAGAAATGAAGAGTAGTATATTATATGGTTATATAGTACCTTGGGTACCGAGGGCATAATGGACCTCAACGACCAACATTGCTAAGGAGTAGTGTAACGGGGGGGTTCCTTGTTTGGATTTCGCTTTGCGAGACGTCCCACACATGAAACGCAGTGCAATGTTGGGAGTGAGGAGAAGTTATTCCTTAGTGCTCATATTAGTATTAGTATATCTCCATGATCGATTGTGCCAGGAGGAGTGTATCGGGGGGGTTCCTTGTTTGGATTTCACTTTGCGAGACGTCCCACGCACGAAACACCGCGCACTGTTGAGAATTGGGAATAATAACTTAATTAATTGGGTAATTAGAACTTGGGTTATAAGAATAATGCATTGATGCAATAATGAATCTCGAAAATCAATAATGTTAAGGAGTAGTGTAACGGGGGGTTCCTTGTTTGGATTTCGCTTTACGAGACGTCCCATGCACAAAACGCAGTGCAGTATTGAGATTTGGGAGAAATTTAGTCCTTAGCACTTGGATGCTAATAACTCATATATGTATGTATATGCATGTCAGAACTAGAAAATAAGAACTTCTAGTAAAGGAAATATTTATGTATATTTCACCTATTTTAGATAGTGGTGAATCTTGGAAATTCCTAATAGTAGAAATGGAGAATTAATTTAAATGGTTTTTATTTGAGTATAGAAATTGGGAAGAAGTTAGATTCCTTTGCCCTTAGATAGATTTGGGAAATTAATTGGAGACAATCATGCATATGTTTAGCTACGCGCTTTAATTAAAAGGTGAGATGGATTTATGGAGAGTGCGATTCCAATTAAATCATGTCATAATGCATTTTAATGCACTTTGATATACCCATATATACCCTCGGCCAAGCCGAGAGATCCTTGCACCTGAACGGGGTCAAGATGACCTCTCAACATATATCAGACGACCCTCCAAGGGGCCGACCCCTCATCAGGCCCAGACGACCCTCCAAGGGGTCGACCCCTCATCATGGTCCGGATGAACCTCCGAGGGTACGACAGTACGAGTCCTAAATTAGGCCAGACTAACTACCTGAAGGAATTTTTCCCTCGGCCTCATATCATAGGCCGAGTGTGACATCATCACAGCGCGTGGTTTGGGAGATGCGTGGAACAGTGCACGTGAGGCTCGCATGGCACGTGGAAGAACATTATAAAAATATCATCCCCTCACGTGAGGGAATATTATGTAATCATTAATCACAGGTGGCATCTACAGGTGTCAACATGGGATTGTCTAGATCGTCATTCACATACACCATGCATACTTAGGGGGTACACTACACCCCCAAAGACATATATATACTTGTCACCTACAACCCTACAGGGGATCGACAATTATAACCCTAGCTAAAACTCAGCTCGTATACACAATAGAGAGAGAAGGTGAGCTTATGTGCATTATATACAAGGCCATTAGTGCCCATAGTTAGTGGATCACACTCTCACAGTGGATGTAGGCCTAATTGGCTGAACCACTATACATCATTATCCTATTCCTCTAATACTCACCTCCTCCTATATACTTATACATACATATCTCCATGGCTGCCATGGTTACTACTGTTTGAGCTCATCATCACTTATCTGGTGGTGTTGAATCTAAGCATGATCAGTTTGGCGTCGTCTGTGGGAACGAGAAGACATATCTTCCTTTGTAAAGCTTGACCTCACTGGGCACTCTGATGGTGAAGCAATTCTCCCCCTGTGAGGAGATATTTCACCATTGAAAGAGACTCATTAAAGTTCCCAATCTCACTAGTCTTTTCTTTAGTTCATCTTTTCATAGCTCAAACACATGGCACCGGAGATGCCACCAGCACCACTTCCTCCACAGGATAGTGGAGTAGGACCCAGTTCTAGTCAGCCACCACCTCAGTCTGAGATGGCTAATGTGGCGGTAGCCTTGAAGTCTTTGGCAGCAAGCCAATGGATCATGTAGGAGAAGTTCACAGCTCTAAGCCAGAACATACTAGGACCACCGGGGGTCTCACATGAGATGATTACTCCGACAGCGGCTCCGGGGTAGCATGAGACCAGGGGACCACCCAAGGCACCATGCGAAGTCTTGACACCCCCACAAAGGCAGAGGGATGTTGCTAACCCCTGGTGTCTACGCCTGGGGAGGCAAGGAAACTCTTGCCCTGAGGACAAGTATGACGATGTGGAGGGAGAGAGGCCCCCATAAAATGCTGGGAGAAGTGTGAAGTCTTCAACAATACTGTACGACCTATCCAAGAGAGCAGAGGGAAGTGTGGGAGGCAAAATCATGGCAATCGCTTGAGAAGCTCTGCTTTTGATCTCTTGAGTAGGGGGGCGGCCTTTGAGAGGTTGGGCCCAGTAAATGACATGCGGGAAAAATTGTCCAGATCAAGGAGTGCTACGAGGTCCAGAAGGGAGGCAGCAGATGGCCGACCCCATGGGGGATGACCCCAAGGATGGGATGATTGTCAGGGGGAAGTAAACAGCCGACACAGGCCTGCCGCAGCAGAACCCTCCGTCCACCTCAAAGAGGAGATAGGGGATAACATCGGCCAAGCCGACCCTACGAGGCCCTGGAATGACACAATCTAGCAACTGGAATATAAGATCGGTGATATTCTGAAGAGTCGGGACCCTCTTCAGAGAAGATACTCCTTATGCTCACCCTTTGTGGCGAAGATAGTCAACTTCCTAACGCCATCAAAGTTTATGCCACCTATGGTCACCCCAAGGTATGATGGGAGCACTAACCCTATCCATCATATTGAGATGTATCAATCAGCGGCATACATATACTCTATCTCAGATGGGATGAGCTTTCGTGTCTTTTTTGGCACTCTGACGGGGGCTGCACATGTCTAGTATATGTCTCTTCCAAAAAACTCCATTGAAAACTCTAAGCAGTTGGCAAACCGATTTATTAACAACTTTTACTTTGGGTTGAGGCCACAGAAGAAGACCACACACCTGCTCTATGTTAAGCAGGGGAAGAATGAGAGTTTAAGAGACTACATAGCCAGATTTAATAAAGAAAATTTAGAGGTTAAGGACTATGAGGAGAGCATAGCCATGACCGCTCTCATTGGAGGACTTCAAAAGGGAAAGCTACTATGGAAGCTTGTGGAAGACCCTCCGAGGACGATGGTTGAATTATTGTCGACAGCAGGAAAGGTGATGAACGTCGATGAGGCGATGGCTACAAAATATGAAGATCAAAAAGGAGGCACTAGTGGGGGTAAGTACCATAAGAAGAGAAAATACGGGAAGAAGAGGTCTACGGACGACAAGTTCGCTGATTACACCCCTCTAACGGTCAACTGTGAACATATTCTCAATGAGATAAAGAGTGATTGGTCCCTAAAGTGGCCTGAGAAGTTGAGGGTAGCCCCCAACAAGAGGAATAAAAACCTATGGTGTGAATTTCACTAAGACCATGGCCATGTGACAGAAAAATGCTTTGCTCTGAAAGATAAGATTGAAAAAATATTAAAAGAAGGGAAGCTAAGGAAGTACATTGATAACAGTGCCTTCAAGAGGGGCCGAGGGGATGACCCCAGAAATAAGAGAGGTGATGCATGTAGAGAAGGTCCTCCAAAAAGAGGGGATGACCCTTCTGATGATGAGGACGACCCTGACCTCCCTCCGAAAGACAACCACGGCCCTGCCAAGAGACTTAATATGATCTCTCTCGGTGTAAGGATGATATTCGGGGGACTAGAAGGAGAAGGTTCATAGGTCGTAGATAGGAAGGCCCATGTAACTGAAGCCAAGGCAGTGACGAAAGTTTTACACTCAACCTCCCTGGAGGTAAAGTCATAAAAGAGGAAGAAGGTCTATATGGATACTCTGATAGTGGGGTTCTCAAGAATGGACTTCAAAGGCCTCTTAGCCCCACATGATGACCCCCTCGTCATCACTGCCAGGGTACACGAATGCGAGGTGCCAAGGATCTTGGTAGATGGGGGTAGCTCTACAGATGTGATATTTTGGCCATGCTTCAAAGTCTTAGGTCCCATCCATGCTAGACTCATCCCATACCATCACCCATTGATTGGGTTCAGTGGAGAAAAGGTTCATCCCCTTGGAGTGTATGAGGCCGATGTCAGGATGGGGGATGAGTGGTCGAGATGGCTCACCAAGAAGGTCAGCTTCTTTCTAATGGATGAACATGTCTTCTCGACCTACAACATTATACTGGGGCGAGTATCCCTCAAGGGGTTTGAATCTATGCCGTCTACCGTTCATCAGATGATTAAATTTCCAACCCCCTACGGGGTAGGGGAAGTTTAGGGAGACCAGACGGCAACACGAGAATGGTATTTCAACTCCACCGAAGAAAGAGAGGCACATAAGAAGGCAACAACCACTTACAATATTGATACCCTCGACCCAGGGACGAGACAAAGCTAAAGAAAGGAGAAGTCGCGGAAGAGGTAGAATCCATCATCCTCGATGAGGATGAGCCAAAAAAACCCATCCAAACCGGCAATACTTTGAAGGCAAACATCAGGGAAGACCCCATCAAGCTGTTAAGGAAAAGATAGAGCGTCTTTACATGGAGTCATATAAATATGCTGGGGATCGACCCCAAAATCATGTGCCACAAGCTCAACGTGGTAGAAGGTGAAAAGCTAGTAAAGTAGAAGAGGAGAATTTATTCTCGAGAAAAATATTAGGTCATAAGGGACGAGGTCAAGAAGTTAGAAGATGCTGAGTTTATAAAAGAGGTCATCAACCCCAAATGGCTGTCCAACGTAGTCATTGTCCCAAAAGATAATGGAAAGTGGAGAATGTGTGTAGACTTCACTGACCTCAACAAGAATTGTCCCAAAGACAACTTCCCTCTCCCCCGCATTGATCATATGGTAGACGCTACCACAAGACATGAACTAATGAGTTTCATGGATGCCTACTCAAGTTATAACCAGATCTTTATGAGCCCTGGGGTCTTGGAGAAAACTGATTTTATTACCGACAAGGGGACATACTGTTATAGGGTCATGCCCTTTGGCTTGAAGAATGCAGGGGCAACGTATCAGCGCCTTGTAAATAAAATGTTTGAAGAACAAATTGGGAAGTCTATCGAGGTCTATGTAGATGACATGCTAACTAAGAGTTTGAAGGTAGAGGATTATGTGGCTGACCTTGAGAGGACCTTTAATATGATGGAAAAGTACCGGATGAAGCTCAACCCGGCCAAGTGTGTCTTCGAGGTTGGAGTAGGGAAATTCTTGGGGTTCATCGTGAATCAAAGAGGCATTGAGGCCAATCCTGAGAAAATAAAGGCCCTCCTAGAAATGAAGACCCCCAAGACCATTAAACACGTTCAGAGCCTCACGGGGCGAGTGGCTACTTTGAATAGGTTCATGTCCAGAGACACAGACAAGTGTTTACCATTCTTCAAAATTCTCAGAAAGGCCTTCGAATGGAGTGAAGAGTGATGAGGCTTGCAAGGAGTTAAAATCATACCTAGGGTCTCCCTTGCTTTTGTCATGACCAGTGCAGGGCGAACAGTTACTTATGTACTTAGCTGTCTCAGAATCAGCCATCAGTGCAGCTATTGTGAGAGACGAAGATGGGCTACAGAAGCCTGCATATTTCAACAGTAAAGCACTCCAAGGGGCGGAGCAAAGATAACCAAGGATGGAGAAGTTAGCCTATGCCCCGATCCATGCATCAATAAAGATGAATCCATACTTCTAGTCCCATATAATGGTCATCCTCACTGACTCTCCTCTTAGGCAGGTCTTACACAAGCCCAAAAAATCAGGGAGGCTAATGGCCTGGGCTATAGAGTTGGGGGAGTTTGAAATTGTGTATTAACCTAGGACGGCCATTAAGGGGCAAGCATTAGCAAATTTTATGGCTGAATTTACTTGGGAAGATGATGAAGCTGAAGATGAGAGCCTTAGGAAGATGGATACCCTACAAGGAAGGCTCACCGACACACCCGCAGATAAGGCTGAGATAAGAACCTCTGGGGGAAAAGTGGCCAAAAATGAAGATGGAAGATATCTCTTTAGACAGGGATCCCTCACCGAGGGAAATTTTTCAGAGAAGACTGTGTGGAGCCTCTTCGTCGATGGGTCCCCCTGCGACAGCGAAAGTGGAGCTAGACTGATAGTATCAGCACCCGATAGCACAGACATTGAGTACGCCCTGAGGTTCAACTTCAAAGCGTCCAATAATGAGTCCGAATATGAGGCCCTAATAGAAGAACTCTCCTTGGCCAAGTTGCTTAGTGTCGGCCATATTTTGGTCCATAGTGATTCAAGGATAGTAATGAATCAGATACTAGGAGCCTACGAGGCCAAGGATAAGCGGATGGCTAAGTACCTTGAAAAATTAAGGTCACTATTAAAGAGATTTAGAGAAGTAAAATTAAAGAGGATACCTAGGCTGGATAATGGTCGAGCTGATGCACTTACTAGGTTGGCCTCGGTAACTAGGACCGATATCAGGAGGACAGTCCCAGTGTAAATTTTGCTTCGACCAACTATTGAAGATGCTGAGGGAACACTTAGCACTTGCTTGAATGTTTCTAAGGAAGATTCATGGATAGACCCTCTGATTAGATACATCAAAGAGGGGGAGATGCCAGAAGCAAGGCAAGAAATAAATAAGTTGAGATATAGAGTTGTGAAATTCACTATCATCGGAGACACCTTGTACAAAAAGAGATTTTTGCTCCCTTTGATTAGGTGTGTGCACCCATCTGAAGTCCCACACATTTTACAAGACGTGCATGAGGGGTCATTTTCAAGACACATCGGGGGAAGGTATTTGGCGAAGAGGGTGGTCACTCAGGGGTACTGGTGGCCGACCATTGGGAAAGATGCCACAGAATATGTAAAAAAGTGTGATAAAGGTCAAAGATTTTCCACCATCACTCACAAACCCCATCAGCCTCTTACCTACATTACATCCCCATGGCCATTTGCAGTGTGGGGGATCGACCTAGTAGGCCCCTTGCCTAGGGCCATCAATAGCTATAAATTCCTCATTATGGCAATTGACTATTTTCTAAAATGGGTTGAGGCAGAGCCGATGGTCACGATTATCGAGCAGAAGACCTTCCAGTTCATCTGGAAAAATATTATATGCAGATATGGTCTCCCTAACACCCTCATCTCAGATAACTGGACTCAATTCAAGATTGCATCGCTAGAGAAGTACTGTGAAAGGGTGAGTATCAAACAATTCTTCTCTACCCCAGGTCGACCTCAGACTAATGGGCAAACGGAAGTTACAAACAGGACGATCCTAGACGGGATCAAGAAGAGACTTGAGGAGGCAAAAGGAAGATGGGTTGAGGAGCTATATGTTGTATTGTGGGCCTATAGGACGACGACAAAGACCTCTAAATAAGAAACCCCATTCATGCTAGCTTATGGCTCAGAAGGCGTCATCCCCACCGAGATTGGGTTTCCTACTCACAGGGTCCAAATGTATGACCCCTAGAGAAATATGGAAGAGAGGATACTTGACCTAGACCTGATTTAGGAAAGGAGGGAAGACGCCGAGATAAGGCAAGCTGCCTACCAGCAGAGGACTGCAAGGTTTTACAACCAGAGGGTGAAGCAGAGGCCAATTGCAGTGGGGGACTTAGTCCTAAAAAAGACTTGGCAGAAGCCCAACAAGCTATACCCAAATTGGCATGGCCCATATAGGGTCATCGATGAAGTGATCCCTGGAACCTATAGACTAGAAAACCTAGAAGGGGAACCCTGTTCCAACCCCTGGAATGCAGATCATTTGAAGAAATACTATCAATAATTTTGTAACGTCCTATCGGACCACAGTTGTAATGAATGCGTTGCTCCAACAGAACACTTGGAATGTTAATGAGAATGTCACATTGGTCCCTAATTTTGTGTTTGATTAATTCTAGTGTGATTGGGGTGATGCTCGTTAGGACCACCCTTGGCTATGATGAGGGACAATGGTGGGGACGACCACTCATTCACCCTTAAGAAAGACGAGGGGAACTTAAAATTTAAAACATCATTAATTTGGTGGGAGACCACCCTCGGTTATGATGAGGGTCAATGGTGGGGACGACAACTCATTCACCCTCAAGAAAGACGAGGGGGGACTAAAAATTTATAACATCATTAAAATTGGTGGGAAACCACCCTCGTCTATAATAAGGGTCAATGGTGGGGACGACCCCTCCTTTACCCTCAAGAAATACGAGGGGGGACTTAATTGAAAACATCATTAAATTGGTGGGAAACCACCCTCGGCTATAAATGGTGGGGACGACCCCTCCTTTACCCTCAAGAAAGATGAGGGGGGACTTAATTGAAAAAATCATTAAATTGGTGGAAAACCACCCTCGGCTATAATAAGGGTCAATGGAGGGGACGACCCCTCCTTTACCCTCAAGAAAGACGAGGGGGGACTTAATTGAAAACATCATTAAATTGGTGGAAAACCACCCTCGGCTATAATGAGGTTCAATGGTGGGGACGACCCCTCCTTTACCCTCAAGAAATACGAGGGGGGACTTAATTAAAAACATCATTAAATTGGTGGGAAACCACCCTTGGCTATAATGAGGGTCAATGGTAGGGACGACCCCTCCTTTACCCTCAAGAAAGATGAGGGGGGGCTTAATTGAAAACATCATTAAATTGGTGGGAAACCACCCTCAGCTATAATGAGGGTCAATAGAGGGGACGATCCCTCCTTTACACTCAAGAAAGACAATGGGGGACTTAATTGAAAACATCATTAAATTGGTGAAAAACCACCCCCGACTATAATGAGGGTCAATGGTGGGGACGACCCCTCTTTTTCCCTCAAGAAAGACGAGCGGGGACTTAATTGAAAACATCATTAAATTGGTGGGAAACCACCCTCGGATATAATGAGGGTCAATGGTGGGGACGACCCCTCCTTTACCCTCAAGAAAGACGAGGGGAGACTTAATAAAAAAAAACATTAAGTTGGTGGAAGACACTCTCGTCTATAATGAGGGAAAATGGTGGGGACGACCCCTTATTCACCCTCAAGAAAGACGAGGGAGGGGTTAGTGATATTGTTAATTTAAAAACATCACAATGAAAATCATACAAGAGAGAAGTATAGAAGACATAAAGAGGCATTATATTACACAATGTTAATGTTTGTTTAATAAAAATGTGATACATAAAGAGGGTATTGGCTGCAAACAGCCACCCTATTAAATTGCATCGGAGGGCAAGGCCTCAATATCTACGGGAGATTCCTCTATGACTAAGGCAGGTCGAGCCTCAGACGTGCCTGTGCCTTCTACATGATGAGATTCCACTTGAGCTAAGGCTTCAACAATGAGGGGATCATCCAGTTGAGCTACCTCAAGAGAAGGGCGGACAAACGATATTGTATCAGTGAACTTTAGCATGACCCACAGACAGGCCGTCCTAATTCCCCTCTCTAAGTATTCGAGACTGAAGCCTTGAAACTCATCT
This sequence comes from Sambucus nigra, assembly GCA_949130495.1. NCBI lineage: Eukaryota > Viridiplantae > Streptophyta > Magnoliopsida > Dipsacales > Adoxaceae > Sambucus > Sambucus nigra. The sequence continues at coordinate 98,473,169 of OX422224.1, read as the reverse complement.
GAAAGTTTGTAGGCCTCAACAGCATCGGCCTCTGCCTTCTTCACGACCTCGTCTATATCACTCTTGAATTGAACAGTCAGGGCCTCTTCCTTCGTCTTGAAGATATTATCCCTAGCCTTTAGATCAGCATCATGCTGCTTCGTCAGCTCGTCCAAGACCTTTACATGTTCGGTCCTGGAACTCTCCAACTCAGCCCTTGTAGTCTTGAGCTTAGTATGTAGGTTAGCCTTGAGCTGAATGGCCCTCTCGATTTCATGAAATTTCTGTTGGTTCTCAGCCATCCACTTGGTAGTAGACGTGAAGGCACAAACAGATTGCATAGAAAAAGACACTTGTTAAGAGGCCAAGGAAATAGTTAGTGAAAGTTCAAACTAAAAAAGTGAAATGAAAACAAATACCTGAGCCAGAATGTGCACACCATAGTCATACACCTTGGCCGAGGGCATATTCGATAGGAAATCATAGTCGACGACCGAGGGGTCAGAGAACATAGAAACTTTTGCTGCCCTCATATTGGCAATCAGGAAGACAGCTCAGCCTTTAAAAATGCTAAGTTTTAGGACCAAAAGGCACCCATGCTGGAGGAGGAGCCATTCCCCTGAGATGCCTCTACCCTCGCCCTCGTCCTTGAATCCAACCGAGGGTTAATAGGAACTTCAGGACCTTTTCTTTTGTGGCTATCGGCAAACGGTTCAATGGGTGTCAGCCCCACGGCCTTTGACTTCCTCGGAGCCTGCTGAGGCACCTTTACTTTCTTCTTGCCCAGACCAGACAATAAGTTCGGGGCAGTCATTTCCCAAAGATGGTCAGGGATACCTACAAGACGACCTGAAAAGGAGACGACACATCAGAAAAATACAGAGGCAAAGATGAAACACTTAGAAAAAATCAAAGACTGAGCAAAAAATAATAATAACTCACATAGCTCTGTCAAGGGGCCAACCCTCAGACCAGCTTGTTTGAGGAACCGAGGGGTCATCAAATCTTCAAACTTTGCAAGTTCACCCTCTTTCCCTCGTTCTCTCAGATACTCGACTATGTCCTTTTCATCCAGACTAAGCTCAGGGTCAGACCTAGCCTTCATAGAGGGTTTAGACCATCTACTTGGAACTCTTGAATCATCGTCCAAAGGTCGAGCCTCGGTAGAAAATTCCCATTCTCCAGAGATGAAGAAAAATCTCTTCTTCCAGTCATGGTTGGAGGTTTGGGCCATGTGGAGAAGTTTTTTATCAGACCTCCTCGCCCTAGATGATAGTACACAGGCTGTTTGGACGAGGAAGTTATATTATAACAAGCAAAAAACACATCGGATAAAGGCTCGTCAGTGAAGGTATTCTTCCACAAGGAGACATAGCCGAGGATCGTCCTCCAGGAGTTGGGAGGAAGTTAAGAGGGGGCATCGTCGAGGGCTAAAAATATATTGACTATGGCAGGGTGCAGAGGGAACCTAACACCGACCTTAAACATATGTTCATATACTGTGATCTCTCCCTCATCACCCTCAAAGGCTTTCTCAGACTCAGAGGGTACCCTCATACCTATGTTGGGGGCACACCAAATGTATGCCTCCACAGCAGGAGGTCACGATCCCTGATGGTGGAAACATAAGACGATGTGTGGGAGGTGTCAATTTTGTCAGCGTCTGAGTCCTCACCATCATCCTCAGTCCCCTCTCCCTCGACCTCATCACCTGTCAAAGGTCCATGAGGAAATTCCATCTAGAAGGCATGAGGGGATAAAGTTGTTACAGGAACAGCCTCAAAAGGGACCAACCCCTCGAACTCTTGACTTGGGCTTAGATCAGATGTCTCTCTCCCACCTGAAGGCCTAGCGCCTGTTGGCGACGATGCTCTCTCATCCATCTCTCCTTCGTATGAATGACTCTCGATTGGACGACAAGATGACCCATCGAACTCAGATGGTAATATTGTGGCTAAAGGAATGGGAAAAATGGGTCATACCCAATTAGGTTCGGCCCCTCGTCTTCTCTCCTCCTCTTCGTCTACCAGTATGATCTCTATAAATAACTTCTCTCTCAAGGGGAATTCCTCAGCTAATTGTAAAGCCTCCTAAGCATTAAGGAGAAGACCCTATACTTAGAAGAATTTGGGTAAGCTAACTTCAAACAATCTCACAGTTGACTAAGTTGGACTTTTGGATCAAAACCAAAGTAAGGAAAAGGTTTTGATCAAGAACACTCAAGAAAGGGAAGAACTCGACTTGCCGGAGAAGGCACCAAAAACATACGAAAACCCTAGAAACACTACAATGGGCATCAACCCCAATGCATGAAATGAAAGAGAAGATTAAAAATGGAATTTATGGCAAAGAGAAGTACCTGAAGACGAAAGAAATGGTTGAATGGAGATTGGTACAAAAATGTTACAAAAATAGCTATGGAAGTAGTTGAGAAGCTAGAGAGAGAGAGTTGAGGCGCGAAGAAAAAGAAGAAAAGAAATGATCTCAAAAATCGCTTAAATGAGTGGGCCCATTAACCAAGGAAGAACACAACCCACGAGGAGGGCATCATTAGGGAACAAAGTCCCAAGCAAAGTGTACAACCGCCATGCTTAGGAAACTGGAATGACAATGGATATCTGCCTAAGTGTCACATCAGCTCGGCATATGTCTTTCATCTAACTGACCATACACTCATCTCAAAGGAAATATTATTCCTCAGCCATCTCAACAATATCGATGGCCAAGGGCTGGGGGTGATTGATATACCCATATATATCCTCGGCCAAGCTGAGGGCACCCTGCACCTGGATGGGTTCATAATGACCTCTCATCATATATCAAATGACCCTCCAAGGGGCCGACCCCTCATCAGGCCCAGAGACTCTCTAAGGGGTCGACCCCTTATCAGTCCAAGATAACCCTCCAAGGGGCCGACCCCTCATCAGGCCTAAACGGCCCTCCAAGGGGCCGACCCCTCATCAGGCCCAGACGACCCTCCAAGGGGCCGACCCCTCATCAGGCTATACGGCCCTCTAAGGGGCCGACCCCTCATTAGGTCCGAACGACCCTCCAAGGGTCTGACCCCTCATCATAGTCTGGATGACCCTCTGAGGGTACGACAGTACGAGGCCTAAATTAGGCCAGACTCACTACCGGAAGGAATTTTGCCCTCGGCCTCATATCATAGGCCGAGGGTGACATCATCACAGCGCGTGGTTTGGGAGATGTGTGGAACAGTGCGCGTGAGGTTCACATGGCATGTTGAAGACCGTTATAATAATATCACCCCCTCACGTGAGGGAATATTATGTCATCATTAATCATAGGTGGCATCTATAGGTGTCAACAGGGTATTGTCTAGATCATCATTCACATACACCATGCATACTTAGGGGGTACACTACACCCCCAAGACATATATATACTTGTCACCTACAACCCTACATGGGGATCGACAATGGTAACCCTAGCTAAAACTCAGCTTGTATACACAGTAGAGAGAGAAAGTGAGCTTATGTGCATTATATCCAAGGACATTAGTTCCCATACTTAGTGGATCACACTCTCACAGTGGATGTAGGCCTAATTGGCTGAACCACTATACATCATTTCCTTATTCCATTTATACTCAACTCCTTCTATATACTTATGCATACATATCTCCATGGCTGCCATGGTTACTATTGGTTGAGCTCATCATCACTTATCTGATGGTGTTGAATCTAAGCATCATCACACTTGCTATAAAATGTTTTCACACCTCGGGCTCTGACCCGTTTATATTTTCTCCTGCTATGTATATATACTAGGGTGTAACCGTGCCGATGGAATAGTTGTAAAAATGTTCAAATATTTCCCATTAGTGATTACATCCAAGAACGGTTGGAAAAACATTAGGGATATTTTATAGTAGTAATTATATCCAAAAGAAAAATCGATGCAAGAACATGATATGAACAGACACAAATATGTTAATGTGTAGACCCTTAATAATTTCAAATTATATCAGTGCTAAAGCCATAAAATACAATAATTGACGGGTTGTGATGACGTCGACTCATTAAGATCCATTAATTTTGGTAAAATAAGAAAAATTGTTAGAGATCCTAGTGTTTTTGTAGCTTATCCAGTAGTCAAAATGCGCTAATATGTCATCCAATATACGATTCAAAATAATGCATTATCTTAAAGAGTAATAACGGATAAACACCTCACTACATGATACATTAAGTGTATCTTTTTCGATGGCATGGTAAAAAATAAAACCGTGGGTGAAAATAAAATCACGAAATCATAAAAATTTTAAATTCTAAAATCAAAACACCCGCACAAATGTGATCTATTTTAGCGTATTTCTATTTCATCTTACGTTTTCTTTTACATTATTTCGAAAGGAAAAATTGGGCAACATATCATTATGTTGAAATATAAGTTTAGAATTTTCAAAATAAAATGCAAAAGTAGATTAGCATGTACTTAATATCTCATAATGAAAAGGTATGCAGTTCAAATATCTTAAAATTTCAAATCCAAAAGTACATAACCACCAATGAAAAGGAATGTGATTCAGATATCTCAAAAAACAAATTTTCAAAATATTTAATTACTTCCAACCCATTTGTATATATCCATTCCCATGTAGATGACCTACCGACAACACGATTCATAAATTATTAAATGTATTCCTTTAATGGACTTTTCAAAGTTAATTTAATAACAGTATATTATGATTATTAGTACATAAAAAATCGATGTTTCAATTTTTTAGATACTAATGTTAAATATAATAGAAGTTCAGAGATATTAAGTAAATACAACATACGGTACCAACAGTCTTTGAACTTCCATTAACATCAATAATAATATTTCAACACCAAATTTAAAAAAATATCTTTAAATTGGATTTGGGAGCCAATAATCTTTCAACTTCCATTAACATCAATAATAATGTAACATGCGTGTGAGGTGCAGTCACCATTGTAACACATATACAACTTACACTCATCCCAAACTCTTAACAAAAGATTGTAAACACCAAACAATTTCCAACGTTAAAGACATTCCACATTTGGAATGCCTCGTCCTTTTACTCAAAAAAAGTAATCTCAGACGCAGACCCAATTTTTCTCACTTTTGCATTCATTTAGTATTTCTTTTGTCAGCATTCCCCAACTGTTCTGGCACATGCCTCTCACACCACTTTATTTATCTACCGTATATGCATACATACACCATGACGATCGGATATATACCTACATACATATGGGGAGAGTTAGATCTGTTTCTTATTTTGCAACGGAGAAAATTTCGAATTTCTACTTACATATATACTGTTTCTTGCTTCGTAGATACCACACAACGGAGAAAATCTAAAATGGTTCTTTAACCTATTTATGGCAGTTCTTTGGCTGCCTATATAATTTGGAGTTTTCTTCTGTGGGGGAATTGTAGAGTTATATATATATATATAAACTCAGTGGTGAACATAGTTGATTAAAATCTGATAAAACATCAAGTTAAATAAACAAAAGGAAACAAAAAAATGAACCAAATTTTCTCCTTTGTGAAACAAATTAGAGATCTGAATGGCCGGCTCGTTCCCCGTACCAACAGGTCCTTTTCAGGTGAAAAAAACTTGAGACGCAAAGTACCAAAACACTGCTTGTTGTTATTGTTGTTGTTGTCTCTCTCCACCACTATCACAACCATTAATCTTCTAAAAAGCAACACTAATTCGTAAATGTTCCAACTTCGAATAATTTTATATCTTCCATTAATCTTTCAAGACCAAATACTAATATTAACACAAAAATTTCAAGAAAATAATATATGATTTTATCTTCTTTCCTACAAATACACCAAAACCAAAGAAAGAACGGAAATTCTTCTTGCAAAAATTATGAGAGGAGGAGAGAGAGAGAGAGAGAGAGATGAACCCAAAAACTAATATTAGTATACAAATTGGAACAAATTCAACAACTACATTTGAACCCAACAACTACGAAGACCAAATCTAGGAATAGTGAAACTAAAAAAATATAAGCACGTATGTATTTTACAAAACTCAAGACCAAAATCTCAAAAAAGGCAAAAAACCTATTACGACTCTTCTTTGTCTCCATTCGGCTGCTCTGGCTTTTTTTTCTCTTCAAACTCCAGCAACCTAACACAGCGGAGATGGGTTAAAATGAGCCTAGAACAATATATATATATATATATATATATATATATATATATATATATATATATATATATATATATATATATATATATATACATATAAACAATTATGTTGCCAAAAATATAATAAGGTTGTAAAGTGATTCGTACCATATAAGTATTGAAGATTCTCTTGAAGCCATTCTTATTTTTAATGGAAACTCCATCTATGCTGGAAAAGTAATGGTCTTAGTGTCAAAGTAACTCAACCGAAACCCAAGCGGGTATCATTTGAGAAATCATCAAAACAGACAGAGATCCGGTCAAATTGATCATAGCCATCAACAATCGCAGCTGTCAAAATCAGTTACTAATAAGCATAGACGAAACCCAAAAATTCAGCCCCAAATTCTCGAGGGATATATAAATACAAATATACAAAATTCAGCCTGTACCATTTGACATACCCAAAAATTATATCTAAAATTCAAATATTTAAATCTGAGATAGGATGTGTATATCAACAACAATGTAATACCTCCAATTGATGTCATAACTCTGTTATGAACGAAGAAATGTGCGTTCAGTTTTTTAAACCCATACCTGAGTAGCTACTGGATACAAAAATTCAAAACCCATAAAATGTATAGCCATATACGTCTAGTTTTTTACCATCAAACAAATCAAGAACTCGCTGACAAATCAAACAAAACCTATACACGCTGTCAAATCAAAAACTCGGAATGTAGAAAAGGCAAAAAAAAGTCGGTAGAAAATAAGGTGTGCTAAATCAAACAAAGAACTATATTAGAGTTAGAAAATAAATTTATGACTGAAAATATACCAAAAAAATGTATAAACATGTTTAACTTGGTGGAGATCGTATAAAATAAGGTCTAAAATAGTGAGAAAGCAGAACAGGCATTGGTAAAGCTCGTAGATCTGAAAAAAAAATGTTAGATCTGAAAAAAAATATGTTAGATCTGGAAAAAATATATATGGGTTCTACCTCTTGAGGGCATAGACGACATCAATGCCACCCCTGTGAAATAAAAGAAAAAGAAACTTAAAATAGATAAGATTTAAACACATGCCACCTTATCTATAGTTAGATAGCTGGGTTGTAAAAATTTATAATACATAAATATTGAAACTTGGAATAGAATCATGAAAAAGAAAAAGAAACGAAACTTAAAAGATGAGATCTTCACCGGTTTTGAAATTCCTCTATTGCTAAGATCTTCCCCCGTTGTCTCCCACAGAAACCCAAAGCTATGGAGATAAAGCCAAATCTACTACAAAAACTACATTTGGAGAAAATAAAATTAGCTACAGTTATAGAAACATAAACATATAAAACAAATCTCAAAATCCCAAATTAGCTACAGCTTGGTCACAGCGGCGGTGGGGAATTCCATCTCTTTCTCTTTCTTTAAGTGGGTAATATGTTTCCTTATTTGTTGTGTAAAATGGCCAAAGGTGGGGACTTCTGAGTTCGGTTAGCTTAGCTGGAGAATTTGGACACCGGCAACTGGGTGTTATTACGCTAGCAACTGGGTGTTATTAAGTCGGCAACTAGGTGTTTCAAATACCATGTTTGTTTATTCACATACATGGGTATTTGACTGTTAAGTAATTACCCATTAAAATATACATGGGTTCGTGAACAATTTTTTTTTTGTGAAGATGGACAAAAATTTCTTTGTGAACAAAGACCCCGTTTACAAAAATTTCTGTGTGAAGATGAACAAAAATTACTTGGTTTACACAAAGAAATGAAGATGAACAGTCATTAACAAAAACATGAAGATGAACAGAAATGAACACAAACTCAAATGATAACAGCTATGAACAAAGAAAACGTACCTTATGAAAGAGTAATGTGGAGTGAGTAGAAGTGAAGGTGGAGATAGGGTGAGAAGTGAAGCGAGGAAGTATGTTTTTTTCTTTTCATAACTGGGTACGAACAAATCTCTAGACAATTAACCAACGATAAACATAATCACGCTGGGTTTCATATCCATTTCTAGAGATTGGAAGTTACAAACGGGTTACTGATTAAACTATACACATTTAAACCCGGGTAAACCCAGTTAATACATACATGTTTAATGGGAATGGTTTGATAGCAGAATCAAAAGGTGAAACAAAAAGTTAAAAAGAGAGACACCAAAAATATATGGGCAGAGGAAAAAGAGAGATACCGAATTTGACTCAAAGAGAGAAAAATGATGTGAATTCCCACATAACATCAATGAACACCCTGCATAAATGAAAACCTAACAATACATGAGATGAAATAAAGATGGAGAGAACTTCAGCATATAGAGAAATGGCGAGAAGCCTAAACACACGGATGTGACTCTACTATTTCTTGAGCCATGTGCTCTTTTCACCCGTTGTCCTATTTCTTGAGCCATGTGCTCTTTTTACCTATTGTACCGTGTAATCATCTTCCATATGCACTCTCTTATTAAATCTGAGATGTCCACGTGGTATAAGATCAAATTCTCAACAATCAATCTGAACCGTGAGTTGATAAACACCAAACTTGTAACTTTCGATCGTAACCACCAGTTGGGGAGGACAAAAAGTCCCTCCTCCTTTATTATATAGATTGTACTCTTTAGGTGTTCCTCCGCAAGGATGCCATATTGGTTATCCATCCTGTTTAGTCATGGAGCTGTAGAAGTTGCGGACTGTTGCGGTATTTTGATATAGCCGACTCCTATTCTTGTGTATCTAGATTAGGATTTAGTTTGTATATCGGGTTCATACCCAAGTGTTGTAGTGTAGCACTTTTATATTTTCTCACCAAGTTTATTGTTTTGTCTGTGACCCGACAGCATATTCGGGTATTTTATTTTGTACATTGTATTATACTCTTATGTTAGTATCGTTTATATTAATTGAGCATGTGTGTGTCTCTTATCTTATGTAGAGTTAGTTGTTTCATGGTTTGTTTTGGGTTGTAAATAAAACGTTTTAAAAATTTTTGACAGCCACTTTTTGTAGTAATGGGTTGTCAGCCGTGTTTTTTTTACAATCGTCAGTTGATGCTAAGAATGATCCACTTGTGATTCCTAATTATTTTAGTATTGGGCTGGCCACCCATTATTATTTTGAGCGGGTTGTCATAATAAATCACAGGTTTATGTCCCACAAAAACAACATATATTTTTCTCTGAATGAAAAAGTTCCGAGTAAACAAAAGGGGAGACACCAAAACACAATAAGACAATAATTATGTAAATACACAATGAGCGTCATAACTAAGTAACCACAAATTGAAGTCTGGCTCTACACTCGAAAGAAAAATCACAAATCTCTATCCTAGAAAGAAAATAAGTTGACAATCCTAACTGATGATAGAGATTAGAAAACTGGTACATAACAGTCAACCAAGTAAACAAATCCATAAACAACAATTATGATAATAAAAATTTTAAGACTAAAGACTACCCCAATCTAGATTCTACAGAACATAAAGGTTCTTTAATCACCATAAGGTGTAAAAGAGAATACTAAACGTTGTAAATAAGAACAAAAAACTCTAAAATCAACGTTGTAAACACTAACTTCAACATAATAGGTACATGTGTCTTTATATCAATTATACAAATCCACAAATTAAAAAAATAGACGGTCACAACAAACCCAAATCAAAAATCATAAAACTTAAATTGTCATTTTGAATACCATGTAGAGTGAGCAATATTTAATGAACAAAGTACTTACTAAGATCCCTCAATATTCTCAGTATTTAAAATAATTACTAAGAAAAGTCCATATATTGAAACCATAATAGTACCTGACCATAAACAATTTTTGGGTTGTACTTGAGATTTCGTTGTTAAAGAGTTAATGTGCCTGAAAAAAACATGTAAATAATCATTGAAATCTCCGAACACATAAAAGTTAAATATCAAATATTTCATTGTTGGATTCATAAATATTGGTGACAGGTCATAAATTTTAGCCAGGTTTCTCAATTTTCTCTAGGAAATAAATTTATTCAGCGGAAAGAGTTTTTCTTTTGAGTCATTCTACTTTAATTTTTTTCTTTTGAGACTTTGAAACATAATTTTGAAATCTTCCACTTCACCAATCAAAGTAGATAGAGATTTAGATTGATCATTGGCACATTGAATTTCCCCATCAGTGATATTTTCAAATAAGGTAGTTGTAACCCCCTCCTATGATATCCTCTCGTACATCGACTATTCGATCGTTTTGTCTCATATCCTTATCCACTTGAACTAAAAGATTAACCTACGAAGTTCACAGAAATGAAGCAGAAGTTTTGCACATTATTCCTAGGTTTAGAGGTAAAAGTGGGTTCAACTCCAGGCTGAACATTTTGGAAGTAAAAAATATTGGCAATCATCACATTAGGAGAGTAATTTCGGCATGGGTAACTTTATGATTCGCACCAGTGGCATCAATGACTTCAACAATTTTTTCAGAAAAATAGAGTTACTACACACTTTAAAATAAACAAAACATCAGAAGTCGCTGCTATATAAAAATGAGAAAATTTGATAAATAAATATAGAAAATATGAAAAAATTTGTAAGAATATGACACACGTGCGTCCTCCCCAAACGCGGTTTCAGATAAAGACCAACCCAATTGATCCTATTATGAAGATCTCATAAATTTTAGGCAGAACCTCATTTTCTTATCTGATGAATCAGTAGTATATGAGTAGTCGGACCATGGAATAAATCACGTTCTTATGATAAAATTGTTCCATATGTGATTTAAAATAAAACCATGACATATAGTTTAACAATGAACTTAATGAATGATTTTGAAAAATGGACCTCTTTGATACACTACACAACATGAATAACACATATCCCTTAATGGATCCGATGCAATTCATTCTAAAATCGACAACAAAAACTGTTCAAGAATAGTCAATTATAAATGAACCATCTAAGTCCGAATAAATTGGAACGGAAGTGGGCCTCAATATGGGTCAATGAGATAGAGAAATACTACATTAAAGAGGTCAAACTTATTACACCCTCCAAAATATTTTTTTTAAATATATCCTTTCAATATGATATGTGAAGATAACAACTCCTGCTCCAAGGGACAGATCTATGACTTGGCATATGGAACTGGTTTGCAATTTTATGTGTAGAAGTCCAACCAAACACGACTCCTACTCCAAGGCACATTGTAGCACCGTACATGTAAGTGTCACACAATAAAACTTTCACATTACATGTACACGTAATTAGACTAATAAAAAAATGTAATAACGCATGACTTACATAGCATAGCCTGCTGCAAGTGTCGCCAAACGAGCATGCAGTAACTGGAACCTAAAAATACAATAGTTACACACTAAGGATTCAATATATTAGCAACTTCAAACTATTAAAAATATGATGAATGTCAAATTAAAATGGTTTGCATTTGTAGCTTCAAAACATTAAAATAACGACTAATGCCTCCAATTAAAAAGGAGTTGAAATTTACATCCACAACAAACCTATTAGTACAACAGTGCATGAATATGACTAAACGTACCTCTCCTCACCTGAGAAATTCTAGTCAATCCCGTGAGTGCTGATGTGAATATCCTATTACCTCTATTATACAGAATTGGAGTTGGGAGTTTGATCCCATTATATCTGTTCTACAAATAAAACAACTAATGTTAATAGGAAAAAGAAACTATTTCAACAGAGGTATTACACCCAAGAAGAGTTATTGTGTGTATTCTACAAACAAATCATTAATCTAATAAATCAAATCTATCATTGTCATTAAGAACTTTGAATGTACAGATAATGATTTTTTATTATAAATGAAAAGAGGAAGTAAAGTCTTTATATAGAAAAGGTAATGAATCCATTTTAAAACATACATAGACCTGAATTTAAAGAACACATAAAACCCAATGACTCGCGTGCTACTAAATCAATGACTTAATATATTTGAATAATATTATCAGAACCATACCTGTAAAACACGGTGGGTAAAACATATATATCATATAGTATAACTGTAGTCTACAAATCAAACCATGATGATGAGCAAAATAAGAGAAATATTTGTACCTGCTCATGTACACCATACCATACTAAGAGAAGTCTATTAATAGATGAGTAGGAAATAGTCATCTTCTTCGTCCCTCTAAATAATAGACATGAGCACGACAACATATGTACCCCTACCATACCTAGATAATATGTTGAAGGACACTGGTTACTGCAAGTCGGTTCAGGTCCATAGTTGATATAGATGTCCAATGTATACTGCAAATCAGGACCCACTAGTTACTAACGGACCTAGTTTAGTTCCTTTGATTAGTATAGATGGATGGATGATATTGCACAGCTATTCTGAACCTAGATTGGAAGAGAAAAAATTAAATTAACAGTAAATTACTCAAGTAAGAATAAATATAAAGATCAAACACCCATACAAAATAATAAGGTCGCCTAAACATAATGTTTTGAACTTTAATATCATAAGGAGTGCAACATGAACAAAAACATTTACATATATGTGAAACCCCCAATCTGTTCACATAATATGGGTTTTAAGAGGAATAAAATACATAGTTTCTATAATTAATATATTAAATGAATAAACAAATAAGATCCAAATTGCTGTGAAAAATAATAATGAAACCAAGGAGGCTTCTAAACTAACAGGACACTGAATAATGTCGGTGTAAATATACTAATAATTAGTTGTTATAAAATGCATATACGATGGGAGTAACACTCAAATATCTTACAACTTAATATTCTTCAAACCAATCAAATAATTAGTAATCTATATAAATGTTAGAAACAATAATTATTCATCGAGTAATTAATATACCTTTTCTAATCTCAACCACTCTAAACCATCTCACCACCTGCTGCTAAAGTAAAATTATGTTTCTTTATCCTCTAGTCCCCTGCTGGAGAAGTCAGATTAATGGAAACCCCAATTTTTTACAATAATCGTGACACGTTCATCTCGATTATCAATATCATAAAGAACAATTTAGAAGAACATAAAGAATAACACTCTCTAATCACATATCTTATAATAGCTAATTACATATTGACGAAGGATCCACCATTGCTTATTTTCTTCACTTTTATAAACAAACCTATGCAATCTACCAAACTGTCCAAGTGAAGATCTATTCTAGTTCATATACTAATTTCAGAATGCAAAAAAAAAAAAAGCAACTGAAAACATTTCCTTCAAATCAATTAAATATAGAAACAAATAAATAAGAAAGAAAGTATTAATTCCAGGTTTAAAAGTCAATTTAGCATTCATTTCACAAATTGAACCCTGAAAATAAGGGTCTCGCTTCATTAAAAATCAAATTATTGTATGGATACACTTGTTGTAATGCCTATTATGTTCCAATTGTTCAAGTACGTACACCTATTTTAATCCCTAATTTATTCCAATTTCAAAGCATGTTCGTGGGCATGTTTATATGGAGATGAAAACAACTAAGTTAAAACATGAAAAGTACAAAAAACATTTGAAAAGTACTTTAAGGAGAAAATACAATGTCCCATGCCTTAAATGCCATTAACATCTCACTTAAAACAAAACACAAAAGATCCAAATCAAGGAAAAAAGACATCTACCATGCACGTTCGTTTTGCGAATGTTAAATGAATAACATCAAGCATAATGAAGTTAATCAATTCATATGTAATGATTCATTTCATGTCAACATTAGAATAAAAGAAACAATTATAATAAAATATCCCCTTTAATTATTAGACCCCAAAAACTAGACATTCTTTAGTTTCTACCAAATGAAATTATAAAAAAATCGTTAAACATCATACCAATTGCCATAAGACAAAGTAACTCACCATAAAGATAATTCTCAACATGAACCTGATTCATTTCTAGGAGCATACACCGCCAACAATAGTAAATAGATATAGGTTACAACTGAGGGAAACCAATAGGCATACACCACTAACCACCCTCAATACAATATACACCTCCAACACAAAAAAGTTGTTTTTATAAACGTATTACTTGAAAAAAAGCTGAGTAAAAAAATTGACATGTCACATTACGGATTGATAACATACAATAGGAGAGTATCATGCATTCTAGATTACATTGAAATAAAAAAATCTAGACAAAAATCAATATAAACTGAAAAAGAAAAAGAAGAAGAAAAGGGGAAACATTGTACCCTACAAAGAGAGAGTAGTTTACATCACAAACCACGTATATTTCTAACATCTCCAAATTGGAATTAGCAAGTTTTTTTTCTTTCTAAAAGAATACTATTCTGGTATGCCTCAAGTCGTTGGGTGTAAAAGCGATAAAAATATAAATAATAATTACCTAAACTTAAAAAATAGTAGATTTGTACCCGAACTAAAGACATGCCAATAGTTCATAGAAACACCAATTCTACCATCATAAAAGATTAGTGCACAAAAGGGAACAATACTCTAAACACAAATGGAAATTGATACTCTGCAGCCCACAATACATTGGTACGCTAAACACAAAGCATAATTAACCTAATAGCATTTGTGATATGCATATATCAAAAGAATTAAAATTTTGAGGTCCTCATAGCATATTCAAATCAACATTACATTAAATATTCAACTTAATGAGACACATTCATCCGTGATGTATAAAAAAAATTACATGCACTTTAAAATATTAAAGAGATAAAGTTCAAACTATGATAGTGTGGGTATTCAAACCCGTAAATTAACATTTCAATTGCCAAATCAAAGTTCAAATAAACCATTTTTCAATTCTACGCATTCAACTGCAAATGCACTGTAAATACCCATTTAAAACAACAAAAAAAGCAAGCGAGAGAGGGAGCGAGATGATTAAAATACATACATAATGGATACTGCTGTGAGAACAGGTGAATGGTTATTCCTTGCTACAGCAGTCCCCAAATCAGTAAAACAATAAAAAACATAAAAGAAGTAACATACATAAAAAGCAACAAACTAAACCTCAGATATGCAAACGAAACTATACATGAAAGCATTAAAGAATGAATTTCTACACACTGACGTCTACAATAGTGATAAGAAAGACCAAAAAGAAATGAATACATTTCATAGGTGTGATTTAAAAACCAAAAAATCGTGTGTGAGTGTCAGATCTCGGAAGAAAACTAAGAAAAATAACTTAAAATCGTGTCAGATCTGGAAAACTATATGTGTGTGAGTGTGTTCATGTACGTGTACGTGTGCGTGCACATGTGTGTGTGTAAGAGAGTGAGGGGAAAAGTAGAGATCAAGGTTACCTGAGCGAGTCAGCGACAGTGGTCGAAGGCGGCAATGGGTGAGCGCGATCGTGACTGAGGGATAAGCGTGGGATTGTTGGTAGGGAGGGTGAATCGGGACATAGCTAAGATTAGGGTTGTAAAAGTGAGATGTGATATGAGAGCATGGTGTAAAAGGGGGAAATGATCTCAGCCCTCCATTTTGGAGTGATGTGGCTAAATCAGGATCCCTAATTAAGTTATCTCTTTATGGAATAGTGCTAACACCCATACTCCTTATTATATAGATATATATAGCATTACAAAACTTGTGTAATACGGTAGAAATGATGACAAAAAAGTCTGTTACTAAATCAATATTAGTAATGGAAAAATACTATTGGTAAATCCATAATTAGTAACAGTAAAATAACATTGCTAAATCCATTATTAGTAATGATAAATATACGTTACTAATTTTGTTCCTCGTACCTTTTTTCTACCAGAAAATTACCACTAGTAAAGGCTAGTTTCGGTGTAATGAAAGATTTGGAACGAGAATTTAGCAGCAGATGAAATATCTTCCTAGCGCAAAGTCACAAGAGAGGATACTCTCATAAGCGGTGAGGAAAAAGGGAGGTATACGATATTTTCAGGAAAGATGTGGATAGACACCCTACTCATCAAGGAGCATGTATTACTAAGGAGATCATAAGGAAAGAACTTTTCTGTCAGAAGAAATAGTCTTTCAACTAGACTATTGAGGAGTTTGAACCTCCTATGAAATTTGCTTCTCCATGTTTCAAGATATATAATGGGAAGGAGGATCCCACCTTTCACATCAGGTAGTATCACCAGGAGATGACATTGTGGATTCCAATAAGGGCTTGATATGATCAATATTTCCCTTATTTCTTGGAGATATTAAGCAGAAGTGGTTCGATAAATTTCCACACCAGTTGATCAAATCCCTTAAGCATATCATTGAGGCCTTTATGACCCGATTTACACTAGTAGCACCCATCCTAAGAGAATGGAATCACTTATTACGATGAAAAAAACACATGGAACATTGTGTGAGTATGCGAGGAAGTATTGTGATGTGTACACTGAAGTGGAAGATTGCATTGAGAAAGTTGTGGTAGCTTCCTTTAAGATTGGGCTACCTAAAAGTTCCATATTCCACCATTCTCTCAGCAAGAGGGAATCCATTATGATCTATGACCTCATGGTGAGGATTGAGAAGTATGCTAAGGTTAAAGAAGTAGTGGTGGGAGTTTCCCATGAAGTTGATCACCCAAAATAGACCAAGGTGGAAAAGAAGAAAAAAAAAGTTATGGAACCAGCGAGGGCTCAGTTCCCTCAAAGTAGCATTACTGATCGGGTCATAGATCTTTTTCAAGAGTTTGTCTTTGATAGAAAAAAAATATTTCTTGGAAGTATTGGGAGAGTATGGTATATATAGTGATGATGCGCTTTACCATCCACAAATAGTCAACGGGGTGACTCTTGGAGGGCCATCAAGAACTACAGACTTGGTAGAGATCGTTCTGACATCTGTATTGGATGTTCTACTTGCTCGAGTTAGGAAATTAGAGGAAAAATCACTCTGGATAGACAACAAATCCAAATATATTTACCTTTTTGTCGTAAATCACTCGCCTTTATAATTTCCTTGTAATAACTTAAAGTATTAATGTGATTATTTTACATTTTGCTTTCCTTTACGTTTTGTGGTCCTTCTAATATTAGCGTTTTCCTTCTAATGACAGAAGTGTTGAAAAATAATATGCATTATTGCATCGGTTGAACCTTAAAGGAGTCTCCATAAATAACTACGGTGATCAAATGTAAACACTTAGTTGAATTCCTTGTAACTCTTACTTCGATAGGACTCAAAGATTATTTTTCCTTGTTTCAAGAGCACTAAATTTCATTGCTGCAAATCTAAGTACAATGCAACTTTACATTTAAAGAATTTAAATACTTTTAAATATATTTCAAATATATTTCTACCCTTGACCCATTGTTAAATATTTTCAAAACCCCAGGTATTCAGCAGTAGTGACCGCAGGGTTAGTATCTTCATCTTGCCATTGCGTGAACTATCAGTGGACGTTGTGAGATTTGATTTTTAGCGCCTCAGTTCATTTTATGTAGATAGGATTCATTATTCTAGTGTTTTCATTTTGGGCGTGCTGCCCGTAGATGGATAAGACTTTACTTTTGAGTTAGATATTTTCCATTATTTATTTGCAACATGTTTACATTGATACTATTTGTGATAACCAACGATTTTTTTGGATTACTTATTTATGATTATTCTCGTATCAGTTTCATTTTTATTTTATTTGGTGCATATTTGTGGTGATTATATATTTGTTGCGACAATGATGCTAAAACTGAAATCATAATGATTCTCATTTAATTTTAATTAAGGCTTGATCAACAGGTATTAGAATAGGTGGGGTGTCACAATATATATATCATAGGATGTACTCATGCCGATGGCACGGTGATAAATTTGCTCCCGAATATTTGTTGTTACCGTACACTCATATCCATGTCAATGGTACAATGATAAATTTACCCTCGAGTATTTATGGTTATAGAACACTAACACTTCCATGTATATATCTCTTTAATAAAAAAATTGTAAATATTGACTAAATTTCATCAAAGTATAAATATATGTAAAACAAAAAAAAAATATATGTAAAACAAAAAAAATGGAGAATTAGAGTAAGTAATACAAACACCACTTAGGTATATGCATAGATAAAAATATTTCATGAAATAAATCCCATAAAAATCAAATAAGTCACCTTAAAATTACATAGTAGTATGCAATATTATGTTGGTTGAGAGATTAATGCACTAGAACACCCCGTAAAATTTTTGTCAAACATCCATTTCAAAAAACTAAACATGACAGAATGAGGATATGTGTTTATTGTACATCGCTCGTGCATCACACGACTTATTAATTTTGAAATAATTACATACCAACAGTGAAATATATTAAATTCATAATGAAATATTTATTCCAAACTCGCTAATTGGACACAGTAAAAAATTAATTGTCCAATATCATTAATTTGACACTGCCGTAATTTTAACGTAAGCACCTCACACCCACTCTTAATACCTAAAACCACAAACCTTTTTACTGGACCACCACGGTTGGTTGTTTTTCTATTTTTTCTCAATTACCAAACTTACATAACTCAAAACAAATTGAGATCAATGGATATATCCACATACAATAAAATCAAATTTAAGTATCAAATGTTAGGCATAATAGATATATTCACAAATAATAAAATATGCATAATAACCTGGCATAATAGTATTGGAACATGTGTATATATTTTTAAATATAAAAATAAAATGATTTCATACATATCTATAGAAAGTTAGAATTTTTAACATCCATAACTTTTTAGTACCATCTGCAGAAGACTTAGTTGAACGCAAACTTTGGGGCATAATATTTTTTCCGTCACAATTGGTTTAAGCTTAAGGTTATTGAACATCATCTCTTAATTAAGACTAACACATCATTATACATGTTTTTAAAACATCAGGTAGAAAAACTCCATTCCATGGTAAATAAGTCCAAGAACTTATTTTTTCAATCAAATAAATTTAATAAAAGAGAAAAAATATATAAACTGAGAAATTAATTATGTCTAGAAAACAAAATTAACAATTTTTCAATGAAACAAATAAAATAGAAAAATGTAAAAAAGAATTCAACGATGGAAAAAGAAGAGGCTTGCTTTTGGGTTATTGTTTGGCTGCGAGTTCGATTAGAGAGAAAAAGGAAGAAAATCTCTATGTGCAGGAAAAAAATCTCCATCTCTGTGCAGGAAACAAATGACAGTAACATTAATAATTAGCAAAGGTATATATATTAGAAAAGGTACAGATCTGCTATGAGTTAACTGAACAATAAAAACTATAGTATAAAAAAAATAAAAAGTACAAAACAGTAAAATCCAGACGGAGAGAGAAAAATGCACTAAGCTACATGCATCGAAAAGATAATAGAAAATCTCACTACTTGAACCATCAAAAAACCCATAAAAAAGAAATAGATTTCAAAAAACCCATCACCGATCTAGAAGTGTGGGAGTTAAGAATGGCTAAAACAAAAAACATTGAAATTAAGGGGAATAAAGTAAGAATCATGCACTGAGTACCATGGAATCAATGGTTAAAATAAGATGAATTGCAAGCACTTCTTCTAGTCTGCAAGTGTGAGAGTTGACAATGGGTAAAAGAAAAAAAATTGAAATGAGGGGTAAAAAATTAACAACCCTAATCTACAAATCGGGTATACAAACTGATCAACCCAACACCACACACAGACCAACAACACCACCATCCCCCACATTCGACCTCTGTTTTTTGATCAGAGGCCAACCATGCCACAACCACCTCACACCATGCCATTGCGCCTAATACGCAAGTACCACAAAAAAATACCACAAATCACGAAGAGAAACCTATCGCTAAAAAAACCCACGCGCAGATGAGGTTCACACACATCTCCGGGTTGAAACACATCGCCTGAAAAACAGTAAGAAACCCATGATTTTTAACCCATCAAGACATAACACAACACAAATCGTGTAAATACTCACCTGGGTAGTCCCGAATTTGAGAGAGAGAGAGAGAGAGAGGGGGGGGGGGAATGGTCGTTTTGTGGTAGAGGAGGTGGAGTGTTATTATCAACAATTGGGACAGAGAGTTAGATATTGGAAATGGGATTTAGTAGGTATACAGATAATCATGCTTTTATTCTCGAGTCTTGTGCTCAACGTTTCAGGAATGTGGAGCATCATTTTCTCCCCGTTCTTTGAACCCTTACAAACAAACTCTCGTGTTAAATTGCAGTCGTTAGTTGATAAAGAACAAACTCATCAACATTCCATCTCAGCCATTAGTTAGCATAGATAAAAAAGCCCTTCTCTTTTATTATATATATATATATATATAATGTAACGTCCCTTGTTTTTGAAATAAAATATTGTAACAAAAATTAATTTAATTTTTTCATATTAAACATAGGAATAAAATAAATTGGGCGAATTTATGTTTAAATGAGTTAAATTTATATTGGGAAACAAAACCTATTGTTGAATTTTAATTATTTGACTTAGTTAAACACGACAGGTTCACTCAGAGAAAATAAATCGTTCGTTATTAAACTTATGGTTACGTGTTGTCTAAACATAATAAAATGTCTATGTTGAATAAAAATAATTGGAACACGTTCCATGTTGTTTATTAGCTCGTTTAGATGTTTTAGAGTATTTAGATTACGAGTTCAGGCCCATTTGGGGGAACCCTCTTTCAAATGAATGGGGCAACCCTCTTTTTATAGAAAAAAGGCCTCAAGTGGGCTTAAGACATGTCAAGTTTATTATGGAACCAAGTGTCCTAATGTTAGTGGTGCCACTTGTCACAATATATGTGGTGGGATCTCAAATGAACAAATTAAATTATTACTAAAGTATTTTCTAGTGTAATTTATTAGACGCGGAGAAAAGACAACATATTAAATAGTGAGTAATCATATCATGCCCGTATATGGACTGGATTGTAGTAAATTTGATAAATCATAAATCAATATTTGATCAAATCTGTGGGGAAAATTTATTACAGTGTTGGTGGTTAATTTTTTTAATCCCACTCTATATTTTCCCCTCATACGCGTAGTTGGTGTGTTGATGCTTCGATTGAGACATATGAACTGTGTGTATGAAATAATTGTTTAGCCTGTTTCGACTAGAAAACCATCAACTAACCATGTTTGGTTTGTAGTATTCATGTATATGGATATAGTTTTGAGGTTATCTTTGTTGCCACTATTTTTTTCATTTTGGAGGAGTATTTTGGGTGTTTCCCCCATTCCTCTTAAATGAACATGTCTCAATAGTATTTATTATGGGTTTAATTGTTTTAATAACAAGCAGTCCAGGTGTAGTGGCCCAAACAACCCATTGGTGCTTATCTAAGCGTAGCGGATCTTTTGCAATCACAAAATCGAACCTTGCCGATAGTATTAGGTCGAGCAACCATTTCAAGTGAACTGGTTTTTAAAGCCAACATATTTTGTAAGTGTTCCCAAATTTTAATTAATCTCTCAATCATAGAGGTCTTTTAAGTAAATTGGGACTTTAAGCGAGCCCGAAAAATGAGGGTCTTTAAACATGCCTCGTAATTTAGGATTTTAATCTCCTACAAATCAGGCTCCTACCTAGTAATGTAGGAGTTTTAAATATCCCTTGAAAAGGCCATTCCAAGTAATGTATAACATTAAATCTCCCATAAAAGTGTCATGCATGCCTAGTAGTACAGGACTTTAAATCTCCCTTGAAAGGGTCATGCCTGCCTATTAGAATAGGACTTTCAATCTCCCATAAAAAAGGTCATGCGTGCATAGTAGTATAGGATTTTAAATTTCCTATAAGCGAGGGTTAGGCGTGCTTGGTAGCATAGGATTTTAAATATCCCATGGACGAGGGTTAGGTGTGCCTAGAAGTATACAAATATATTCTCCTATAAGAGAGGGTCAGACGCGCCTAGTAATATACAAGTTAATCTCCCATAAGCGAGGGTCAGGCGCACCTAGTAACGTATGACTTTGGTGCCTAGTAATATAGGAATTTTATGACAACTGTAATGCAACACTTTGGGTGACTTACCACAATACTGGAAAGGTTTGTGAGAACTATAATGCACCTCTGTGGGCGACTTACCACAATACTAGAAAGGTTTGTTAGAACTATAATGCACCTCCTTGGCAGACTAACCAAAATACTGGTAAGGTTTGTGAGAACAATAATGCACCTCTATGGGAGACTTACCATAATATTGGTAAGATTTATGAGAACTATGTTGCATCTTTATGGGAGAGTTACCACAATACTGATAAAGTTTTTTTGAAATATAATGCACCTCTATGGGCGAGTTACCACAATACTAGTAAGGTTTGTGAGAACTATAATGCACCTCTGTGAGAGACTTACCACAATACTGCTAAGGTTTGTGATAACTATAATGCACCTATGTGGGTGACTTATCACTATACTAGTAAGGTTTATGTGAACTATAATGCACATATGTGGGAGACTTACGAGAATACTAGTAAGGTTTGTGAAAACTATAATGCACCTCTATGGGCGAGTTACCACAATATTGGTATGGTTTGTATGCAAACAATGTATCCCTACTCCTAGTTTTGTCAGTAATTTGCTTTCCCCATGTCGCTTTGCTGGAAATAATGTCATGTAGTCAGTGCTATATGTGAACCAACTGGTTGCTATGCTGAACAACTCTAATATTTCTTTTGGAGATGCTTCATCAATGATGACCATTTTGGGACCAAATATGAGCATGTTTTTCACTTGCGTTCATGTCTAACTACAAGTGGTATACATTACATTCCCCACTTTTTCTTTGTTTTGTATTTTATCTCAAGATAAAGTAAAGTAAAGGACGTATAGATATTATTTAAAAAATGATCTAAGAGTTAAAACCATTAAAATACATTTCACGGGGTATTTATCCCCAAATCTAATTAATATCTCTGAGCGTTTTCTTTGATATTTGTATAACTTGTCATAATTGATCAAACTCGATTTGATAATATGCATTGGATTTATTTGCAATGATCAAGAAACCATCGTCTCTGATTCTGGCATAAAGCCATTAGTAATTTGTAGGACATATGTGCTACAATGTCATATATAATCACGTGAGGTATATTTGCCCCCTTTATTTTATTTTATGTCAAAATAGAATAAAATGAACTCAAAATACAGGCTCCTTCAATGAGGAGTTATAAAATATATTATCTTGTGTCGTTTCATGATGCCACTTCGATACAATAGAATATTCAGTTCACACCTTTTTCAATCTCTTTTATATAGTGTAAAATGATAGAGCGCAGATATATCATGTGGTGAGCTACTGATCTCATGCCTCCATTACTTTGCCAAAGCTGAGAATACTCAAAACTTATCTATTAAATCATATAT
The DNA here is from genome assembly GCA_949130495.1 of Sambucus nigra. Lineage (NCBI taxonomy): Eukaryota > Viridiplantae > Streptophyta > Magnoliopsida > Dipsacales > Adoxaceae > Sambucus > Sambucus nigra. The sequence goes on along the minus strand of OX422224.1, from coordinate 98,449,754 downwards.
ATAATAATTCAGTCAGTTAAGCATACTGATTCACCTTGAGGTTAATAATAGATATAAATTTTGATTTTTAATGTAGTTGATAGACTGCGAGAGGTGTGCATGTGTAAGTGCACAGTCGTTGTTTTCATCTCGCCGCGACTATAGAAACAAACCTAAACTTATGACAACAGTCAACAGGTGAGTATAGCGACCAAGTCCGGGTATTGAAAGATCCACTGAGACGAGTTGCTAGAATTTATAAGGTTTAATATTCTGAAATAAAAGTGCAAAAGGTGATTACAAACAAAAAGGGAAAAGATGCATAAAAGGGAAATATTAATCTAGGCGAGTGTGTTGAAAAAAGATTAACAAAGCGAGTAAAACTGTAGGTTGCGTCGAATATTCCTCACCTGAGTTAATTAGTATAAAATGGTCACATGGGTCCATGAGTTATTTAGGACACGTCTCGTTTCGACAGTTAATCGAACCAAGGGCTGTTACGCCCCTAAATCCGCATAAAAGCCTAATAAGATTTTGGCATCAACAAATATCCCGAAAATTACGCACGAAAGGTGGTAATCACGGGATATACATGATATGCCCCGTCGAATCTCCTAGGCGTAATAACTAGGACAACGCACCCGAAATAGACCCATAAACACCATCACCAAAGCAAAGCAACGCGTCAACTCGAGTGAGTTCAATTCAAGCACAACCTAATTTAAATTAGCTAGAAAGCATATTAAACGCGATAAAGAAAGCGGTAAATAAACGCGGTAAATCTACACTAGAAAGCGATTAAATCAAAGCATGTAAACTAAATAGGAGCATGGAAATTACACTAAAAAGCATGAATATAAGGAATTACAACTATATTAAATGGTAGGGAAGATGAAAAGTGTAACTTACAACCTAATCGGGTGTCAAACCGAGAAGAATCAAATCCAAACTCTCAAAAACCCAAACCCTAACCTAAAGCTCTCTAAAATCTAATCTAAAACTTAATATATGAATTAAAACAAAAAATGGTTTTATATAGTAAGTGGGAAAGAAATAAAGAATAAATAAAAGAAAAGAAAATATCCTAAAAATATCTGCAATAACCGGTCGACTGTATCCATGGTACCGGTCGACCGGTCCTTTGAGCAAAAACCTATTGTCTCCTTCCCACGGCAAAATGTGAAACCACGATCGTTCGGTCCCAGGCACGCAGTCGACCGGTGCTCTATTTTCTGCACTTGTTTGGTCCATGATGAGGGGGAAAGGTCCAAAACAGAAACGGGCCTAACTTCTTCGTCCGAACTCCAAACGACGCACCGTTTACGGCCACGCGATGCTAACTCAAAGAACTACGCATAAGTGGAATTTCCATGAGCTGGTTAAGAAATATGAATTGACTAAAATGCCCTTTAAATATTATTTTAACTGACTTTTAGCGTTCCAATATTGGATCCTGACTTTTAGCGTTCTGATACCTTTTAGTGAGATTACAGTCAAAATATTATTGGATCCTGAGTTTCATTGAGATTATAGTCAAAATAATATTGGAACGCTAAAAGTCAGGATCCGTTGCAAAAAAATATTATTTTGACGTTGTTATTAAACTATATCATTTTGATAAGGTCCTTCGAAAGATGTCAATTTGACATGAGTGCCAAAGTACATAGGCGTACTAATTTGATCTCAAACTTTTAATGGTCTTTCGTGAGATGACATAAAATATTCACAATTTCAAGCGGTGTATGACTTTTTCAAAAATCTATTTTATACCCATACATGCTTATCTGCTTCTTATAGAACATTTATAAATCATAGTGTGAGTAAACATTTGTTTAATCGTGATAGTAAATAATGTGTATATTTGGCCCAACCATGTTAATTTTTCTAAGGTGCATCACTCTTATAACATAGTTGGCTACGCGACATGGAAAAATCTTGAGAAATGAATTTATTTTTCAACCCAAAAACCCATCCTTTGAGAAAATCAGTGTAGGGTCGTTTGGTAGTAGATGGGTCGAATACCCCTTTAAATGGGAGTTGGGTTTGCTTCTCAATGTTCGTTGGACCCAGTTCCCTCCAAGTTACTTACGGAGGTCAAGGCTCCTTGGGGACAGATATTCATAGATCAAATTTCTCGAAGGTCAAGGTCCTCAGAGATCGAGATCGAGGTTGCTTGCTTGGAGATCAAGACTGCTCGAGCATGTTTCAGAGGATGTTCAAAGGTGGTGGATGTTCAGAGGTCCGATGAGGTAGCTTGAGTTTTGACCATTTTCAAGGGGGTATGAGTTAAGTGAATTTTTTGTGGTGTGTTCTCTCTATGGTGGATTGAAGATAAATCCTGAGGCGAGTCGACCGACGGTTGGTCATGACAAGGTGCGTCGGGTGTTAAATTTACCCAGTTTCTTTGTTCACAATGATGGTGGTCCCCATTCGAATTCAAATCCAAGTTTGGTTGATTTTATTGGTTGATGATATAGGTCCGTCGGGTTTCGATTTTTATATTATGGTGAGTTAGTTTTTGTTGAATGAATATCTTAACCCATTTTCACCTAAATGGTAAACAGAATTGATTGAGTGTCGCTAGATTTTTGTCGGCGATCAAATCTAAGTTTGGGTAAAATTTTCAACTGGGTTTGTGTTGTAATCAATGACATTGATTGATTTTGACTAGTTGAGGGTACGAGCATGTGCAATACTAAAGAGTAGTTCTACAGTGATCGAATTTTTGACAGAATTTTGGTGGAAAAACTGACATGGCGGACAGTTATTGGTTGGTTTCTAGGTCCCACTGGCGTGAACCCCAAAAACCAACCAATAAATGCCCACCACGTCAGTTTGTCCACCAAAATTCGGTCAAAAATTCGATTGAAGGAGATATTTAATAAGATTTCTATGCGTGAGACAATTTAAAGTACATTTGTATAGCTGTGAAAGCAGGTTATACCAATTTGGGCAGTGTACTATATGACTCAAAGTTAGTCTGTATGAGAGATTTCTTTTTCTTTTGGCTCGACGGAGTGTAGTCGAATTAATATTACTGCCATATGAAACTAAATAGTATATATTATGAAATACAAGAACAGAAAACGTACCTACCTGAGTTTACTCCACTCTCAAAGGCATTCTTTCTTGATTTGTTCTTCTCCACGCAACTTCCTTGTTGTCCTTGAATCCCGGATTTCAGCATCACCAACAAACAAAATACCTCACCAAGAACCACAACTCCTATGTGTTCGTGTGAAAGTGATAGTGCTTGTGAACTAACTAAACATGCAAAATGCTTCTCACGTCTCTCAATCAAATATACAAGCAATTCCTACAAATTACATTCAACTTCTACATGATATGCAATTTGATTTCAAATCCAACTTGAGTAATAAACTTTACTAATTTTTAGATTTGACGCACAACAATTTTTTTCTTTAAAAATATCATCCCAACAAATGATTTATATTCAAACTTATTCCACTCAAATGTGAAATCCCAATATGAGACAATCTTTATTTTCAAATCTGAAAATATATTCCAAGTATAATTTCTCAACAAGTATTTGATATCACAATCTTGGATTAAAAAAAAAATTACAACAATAATAATCAAGATCCAAGAACAAACACACAAGCAGTCCTAAACAATACAGTGTGCTAAAAATGATTCCCTAAGAGTTATAGGGTAAGAAGTGTACACAGATTTGAAAGGATTCTGAAAAAAAATCCGGCGAGTATTTTTCCGGCGAGAAAAATAACTCCGGCGAGATTATTTTGAACAAAATAGTTTCGGCATCAACTTGTCTCTCTCTGTCTCGGTTTCTATTTTTCGGTGACCACATATTATTTTGAACAGAATAGTCCCCTCTCTCCCTATTCTCCTGCGACGGATGCCTTTCCCTCTCTCTCTTGTTTCGATTTCTCTTGTCTCTCTGATTGAGTGGAGATTGAATGGAGAAGAAGTTGGAATTGATTTTTCTCTCTCTCTCTAGTTCTAAATCAGCCGCCCCTCACTTTTTTAATAATAAAGAATATTAAACCCTAAGGGTGTAGATCTAATCTCCAAGATCTAAGGGCTTAGAAAAAAGATGGATAACTAAATCTGATTGGCTAAGATGTGTTCAGTAGGATGACTAAAAATCTAGTCCATAGATACCCACTCAATCTAGGGTCACAAATGAGTCTAACCAACAAGACACTAAACAAACACAAATAGGTATGTATATATGGTGTGAATGATACATACATATGATCACATCATATAAATACAAATCATCACACACGGTATATACATTCACGCCATATATATATATATATATATATATATATATACTTATTGTGTGAGCATACCCGACACATGCTATAATGGGAGGTTGCGCGATGTGGGTTAAGCCCCTAGCTTGTGGAGCAGGGTGCGTATAGTCTCCAGGTCATAGTCGTCCATTATTTTTTGTGTGATTTTATTTGGGGGTGAGAAGTCTTGGGTATGATTCATTCTCACTTTTCAGTTGGAAATTATGACCGTTTTCCATACTTTTTTTTTACCATGGCGGTGTGATAATAGTTAGGTGTATGGTAACCCGGGATAAAGGGAGTAATCCTTGGAAGATGATAGCATTGTGGAATAGATTTGTATCCTATAACCGTATATTGGTATGAGTATTTCAAGTTAGTATCTTGTGTGATAGGTGAGCATGGTTATAGGATTGTGCAATTGTTTTATGTAACTAGAGTAATGATATATATGCCCTAAGGGGAAAATTTGTTATGAGCATAATAAGATGTAAATTTCATGTATTTTGTGTACGTGTTTGTTAGGGTTGGATGTTCGTGTTTTTATAACTATGATATTTTCATATAGACCCAAAGGATTCTAGGTGTTATTTTACTTATATACTTGGAGATAGTTGTTCTTAGTAAATAGCTGGAGTTATAGGTTGTGGATTGAGGGAACAATGGATCTCAACAATCGACATTGTCAAAGAGTAGTGTATCGGGGGGTTCCTCGTTTGGATTTCGCGTTGCGAGACACCCCACGCACGAAACGTAGTGCAATGTAGGGAGTGGAGAGAAGTTTTGTCCTTAGCACTCGGAGGTATGTTGTTTGGAGAATAAATTCTTAAGATGAAAACTAAAGCTAATGTATGACGTGCTAAGACTAATAACTGGGTTATGCTATTAATTATAGACGATAAAGCCTAGTATGAAGTATATAGGTGTGTATATATTTTTAAGTTATTAGAATGGAAAGGATTCTGGGTTATGTTAGGATGGTGGGTTACGCGGGGTTAGGCTATGGGTATAATTAGGTAGATTGTCCCTAAAATGTGTTGGGCAGAATAATTAATGTTAAGGGGTATACGTTTAGGAGCACGCTTTAGTTGAGGGGTGAGTTCGGGGTTCCACGAGAGTGCGACTCCACTATAATTATGATACATTGCATTTATAAATATTATGCATTGTTAATACACTTGCTACAAACGTTTTCACACATCGGGCCCTGGCTCATTTTTATTTCTCTTGCTATATATATATATATATATATATATATATATATATATATATAATAAGTTAGGGAAGTTTTTGAATTGTCTACACATTTTAACGGTTAAGATGTGTGCCACCTCCTTACACATTTTACTGGTTCAGATCCACTCCCTTTATTTTTTACCAACCTATCCCTCAATTATTTGGTTTCCCCCTCTATTATACCACTAAAATTAGACTTTCATTCAAATTTGAGGGGTATTTTGGTCTACCATGTTCCATCCCATTTAGAGGACCCACGTTCCCTTTTCATGAGAGCACAAGGCTCGAGACATTTTTCTTTCTCTATGAACATTTGCTCAGCAAAATCCCTCATATTACACAAAATCTCTCTCACATATCACTCTCTCATTCCCACACGCTCATCTCTCTCTCCACATTTTAGCTCTCCACCCTCCCCCTTCCGACATGGTCGTCCCCTTCCCCAGCTCCCCCACCCACGCACCGATGCAGCCACGCAACCCCCCTATCTCCCACGCATCCCCCCACCTCCCACGCAGCCTCCCATAACCCCCTTCCGACATGGCCGCCCCTCCCACGCTGCAGCCCCCAACCCACGCAGTAGCCCCACCTCCTATAAACTCGCTGCCATTAAAGGTTTATGTTTACTTTTTTATTTGTTATTTGATGTCTTGACAGGTTGCTGGAACGGGTCTTCATTTTTTTTCTTTATCAATCTTCATCTTCTTCTTTGAGGTGTTGGTTTCTAATGATTCTTGGGGTTTAAATTTTGTTTGCAGATCTGACCCGTTTTGCATTTAGGGGTTTAACAAGGAGATTTTGTTCCATTTTGTAGGTATAATCTCTGAGCAAAAGTAAAAAAAGGTATAATCTTTGCATTAAGTTTGGGTTCAATAATTTAATTTATTTGCAGATCTGACCCATTTTGTTATCTATGCATTGATTTTGGATTCAATAATTTATTTGAGGATCTAACCCATTTTGCATTTAGGGTGTTAACAAGGAGATTTTGTTCCATTTTTTAGAGGTATTTTTTTTGGGGTGGGGGGATGGTGGTATTTAGTACCATTACACAATTTGGAAATTTTATTTCACTCCGGTCTCTTTTTAACAATGGGTTAATATGAAGGTTTCACTTTGTTATCTGATCTGACAGAGATGTGTGGGCCTTCCTTTTCACTTGCAAGGTTCAATACTACAGTTTTTATGATCAAGGGTAATTTCTTCATCTGTATGTCAAATATTTCTTATACTTTGGTTCAATCAATATTTGTTTATGCGTATGTTTAATTTACTTAATAAGAAATTTAAATGCTTTTTGAGTTATATTTTTTTCACAATTTAAACTTAGATTACATTTTTTTGCCCCTCGGATTTGTACTATGTGTTTTGACCCGTTGATTAGTACTGAGCTCTTTCTTTTTTCCTCAATTACTTTGTTTCCTCCTTTTTACATCCATAGTTAGACTTCTATCGGAAGCATATATGACACAGTTCCAAATGCATTATTGTGCAATGAAAATTCGACCAACAACAAAGAGAAATTTGGGCATGCATATTTGCTTCCCAATGGAAGATTAGAAAGAGAAGGGAGAGCGAAAAAATCATCTCCTCCAGTCAAGTGTTTTCTTGCTATTAGCAATGGCATTAAAAGTGTGGATTCACATCGAAATAATATGCTAACAACATCGGTCATTGCAGTTGGTGATGAGATTTTGTAAGTTTTTTTTTCCTTGCAATTTCTATGTATGTTATGCTGATAAATTAAGAAAAGTCTCCACGTGGTTTGCCTTTTTAAAGTTATCGATATGGCCCATAATACATTGTGATGCTATTTTTTCTTTTGATGAATGAGGTTAGTATGTCCATTGTTTATGTTTTTTTATTGAAATGTTTCTATGCTGATATACATTTTCTTACAGTTCATTAAGTAGGAGGGAAGATTGAGAAAAGGAAATGGAGTGTGTGTATATATATATATATATATATAATAAGATAGGTTGGTTTTTGAATTGTCTACACATTTCAACGGTTTAGATGTGTGCCACCTCCTTACATATTTTAATGGTTGAGATCACACCTCTTCATTTTTTATAAATCTACCCCGAAAATATTTGGTTTCCCTCCTATTTTTACTCATCAAACTTGCCCCTTAATTAAAAAATGGGGGTGTTTTGGTAACATTCCCCAATTCTTCCAAATACACTTTTTACCAGCCTCTCCCATCTTTTGACAGACTACCTGCACGTTCTATTTTTTTCTTTTCCAAAATCAAAACGCGGCATCTCTCTTTGTCTCTTTGAATTACGAAACCACAACAACCCCTTACTCTTTGCATTACGCATGTTGGAACCTCTCCAAATCAGTACATGAGGTATAATGTATTTAGGGTTTACACCCTCTTCGAATCTGCAAATCTGGTACACTCTATTTAGGGTTTCATTTTTCGAATTTGGGTTTTTATGGTTCAAATAATGTATTTTTATTGTTTTTTTACAGATATCTCATCCTTGATTCATCACATCACGACTCAAATCGGGTATACCCCTCTTTTTCATTTTTAAATCAATGAGTTTTTCAATTTTGGGGGTTTTATAGTTCATAGCGGGTGGAGATTTGGTTGGGGGGGGGGGGGGGGTTAACACCTGACTTGAGCAAACTAGGTATTTTGGGTTTATTTATGTTTTTATAGTTCAAATCATGTGTTTTTATTGTTGTTTACATATATCTCACCCTTGATCCATGACAACACAATTCAAATCAGGTATACCCCTCTTTTCTTTTTTAAATCGAAGAGTTTTCCAAATTTTGGGGTTTTTTATAGAATGTTCCTTTGTTGTTCTTATCTGTGATCATGTCTTAACAAATATTATCTTCTATTGCATTACAAATGGATTTATACTTCACAATTCGTATTTAATGTATGTATTTCTGCATTTTTTTATAAGTGTGCATTTCATATTTTGAGTGAGGATCAAGTCCCATCAAGCTTTCTATTTCTAAATTCCTTTAATCTTAAAGATAACTGCCTATTTGTAAATTCTATTGTAAATTACTTTTTCTAACAGTAATTTCATAGTAATTAATTTTTAAATGTAATTTCACGTATTTTTGTTATAGAAATGCACTGGACCTGGATAGAGAATTACGGTGGGGTATGATTTTGGGCCTTACTTTTACAACTTTTCCATTTTATTTTTTGGTTATCAATCACACTTTATAATAGCGAATGCAGTTGGATAACTCATATTATTCATCAACCTCTATGTATGGTTGCAATTTTAAAAACACATGATTTATGTTTACTTTATTCTTATGGTTTCAATTTTTATGTTGCATTGAAATTCTCATTTCAATATGTTTTCATGTTTTGTTTCAACGTGGTTGAACAATCACATAGCGAGTTGCAATGCATGTCTCTTCATTAACATGTTATTATAGACATGTGGTTGGAGTGTAAGCTGGATCTGTGCAAGGCAGTATCAAATGCTGATGGAAGGATGAGTGAGAAATCTCCTTTAACTTCCACTTTGTCGTGTGTTTATTATCACAACATTTATGCTATATGTGTTGATTTTTTACTAGCATTCTTCGTTGTTTCAGCTCCTTTAAATGGACCATCATCAGATCATTGCTTTGGCAGTTGGGGAATGGTAAACATCTTCATTATGTCACATACACTTCTCGGATATTAAAAGCATGTCATCACTGAATGATATATTAAAAGAACTGTTAGTTTGAATTGCATTGTGTTATATCAAATATTTTACTCACCAGTTTTATTTTAATTATAACATATATTCCTTAATTGTGTTCCTTAATAGCATAATCTGTATTTGGGTGGTACAGTGCATTGGTTATTTGGGCGGAGGTGGCAGTGGGTGGAGGAAGGTGATGATGGTTGTAGTGAGTAGAGACAACTTTTTTGTCAATCATAAGCTTTAGACTTTTTTCTAACTTCTTTATTAGTTGAATAACTAATCTTTTACTTATAAAAATTATAATGTTAGCAATGAATTTCAGCTCTCTAATGTCCTTGAAGCATGGTTTTAAATATTCGTTTATAGCGTTGTGTATTTCAAATTTTTAATGGTTGATTATGTTATTAATGGTTGAATTGTGAGGGTTTGCAAGTTCAAGGTTTTGCAAGTTCAAGGTCTTCTTGGTTAGCAACAGTCACATTGCTCGGCTTTACCTTGAGGATGACAGCGCTATTAATGTCAAAGGTGAAAATATTGAGGATGACAGTGCTATTAATGTTATTATCATTTATCGTCTGCATTACCATCCGTACCTTAGATTAGAAATCAGTAACCATTGTACCTTTTGTTGTTCTTTACAGAAATCAATGAATGCCGAAAATGTCTGCCGTATGATATGTCTACGTTGTGGGATAAAGTGACGGGTAACCTGACTCGGTCATCGTTTACTATTGATGGAATGCCTGATGTATCAAATTTGCACTTTGAGAGCTTCATAAGGTGACCGTCAGGTGAGAACCTCGCACGTATTTACGCATCAACTGTGCCACTCACCCATCCTTCCCTATTTTGACAGTTACACCGGATTTCTGCAGTTCAATGTCACCGCATATTTGCAGCAGCAATTGGTGTACTTGGATATGTCCTTAGCAGCAGCAACAGCAACAGTCAGCAGCAGTTGGTGTACCGAATATTAGCAGCAGCAGTTGGTGGTTTGAACCAATACATTTTGTAGGTGGTTTGAACCAATACATTTTGTAGGTGGTTTGAACCAATACATTAAAGCACCACGTGTAAACGAAGTAAGGTATGCATTGTCCATGTTTAGAATAAAACAGATTTCTTTTGTATATTCAAGGTTCATTCGACCACTTTTATTTAATAGTCATAAATAATATTTAACCGTAAAAAAGTGGTTGGAAACCTGTTAAATGTTACTTCAACCACTTTTATTTAATGCTCCAAGATAGTTTAAGTAACATTTAACCATTGAAGGTTTCCAACCACTTTTTGATTTTTTTACGCACACCTTAGAGAAGAGGGCGTCCAACCACTTTCTGATAAAATATATTGTAAGTTTTTCGCTCATTATGGGACATCGAAATAAAGTCAGACTTGGATGCCTGGAAGCCTTCTCATCACGTGAGTACCATAGGTTCATGTATCTATTTTTGTATATATATTATGTATGTATTTCAATCATCTATTTTCTATTTTGATCCACACCTTTGTATGCATAATACGAAATAATAGTCCAAATGATTATGATATGAAATGAGAAAAAATCAGATTCAAATTCAGCTTCTTCCACCACAACAAGGAAGTAGAGAATCGAGATTCTCCATGGTAACAAAGAATTATTCTGAAAATCCCACTTGGAATGAAGATTATGACAGATATCAGAACAAGAATTTTAAAAAATTCTGAAACGAGATGACAAGAAGACAGTGAATACTGAAATGAAAATGATAACTTAGTCGATTCTTCTACTTTGTACTCCCAAGCTAAGAAAGAAGACTATTTGAACATAAGCATGTAAACGTAACTGGATTTTACTCTTGGATCCAAAGGTATAATCTCTCCCCTACTTTATTTGGGTTCAATTGTAGGCTTTCCATTTATGAGTTTGAAAACATGTTAATTTAGTAGTTACTTTATTCAGATTTTTTGTTTTAGGGCCACTTTGGTTACGTTTTTTGTTCATGATACAACCTATCTATACTGATACTGATACTGATACTGGTACTGATATCGATACATTGGATTATATTTTGTTCCATTTTTTTCCAGGTTTGATCGATAATCAACCAAGCCTCTTTATCCACCGTTGGAGCTTTATACGTTTTGTGCATTTTACATAGGTTTGAGTTCTCACCTACCATTTTTTCCTTTTTCAATTTAGTTTTATTGCAATTTTGGTGATTCCTATTATCTATGAGTTTCATGTATGTAAAGTACTCGGGGAAATTAAATGAATGTGGGTTCAATAACACTTCTTGGGTGTAATACATCTGTTCAAATAGTTCATTTTTCCTAATATTGTTATTTGTTTTATTTGTAGACCAGATATGATGGGATCAAACTCGAAACTGCATTTTTGTATAAAAGAGGTAATCCAATTGGATCCGGCTGAATCAATCTCGAATTTAGTCAATTTGGATGTGATTGTATATTTCATTTTACTGATTGTATATTTACTTATGCGATTGTATCATTGTTCGAGAAACTGATTAATTATGTTTATTGTTTGTCAAATCGTCAGAAAATTGATAGGGAGAGAGTGATAATGGCCAAAGGTGGGAAGAAGGATGGGAAGACAGCAGTAGTAGTACCTAATCCAGAAGCACCACGACACACATTTGAGGAAGCCCCACGGAAAGAATAAATTCATATTCTCCTTTCCCGTTTATGATTTTTTTTAATTTGTTGGATTTGTTGTTACCCCTTAAATAGGGTGGATAGTCCAATAAACAAATGAGGCTATGCCCAATTTTTTTTTAAAAAAAATTAACACTTTTTTTGAGTCTAGATAATTTGATTGATAAATATTGTATATTTCGTTTTATACATGAATTTGTTTGAAGAATTTAGACAATTTGGATGTTGGACTATTTGTTATTTGTTAAGTTGGGTGAATAGTTCCATAAACAAAGGAGATTATGCCCAATTTTTTTAAAAATTTGACACTTTGTTTTTTTGAGACAATGTGAAATCAATGGATGAATATTGTATATTTCGTATTATATGTGAATTTATTTGATGAATCTAGACTATTTGAATGTTATTGGACTATTTGACATTGTTTTAAAATTACACTTCAAAATTTTTGCATTTCGCTATTACGTACTTTAAAAAATTGTCGTCGTTTCGCGATTACGTACTTTGGAAAATTTCTTCGTGCCTTCAGGCACGGGCATACGCTAGTATATATATATATATATTGTGTACAATATCTGTCCTACCACCAGGGCGCCAATGAAGTTTTTCCATCCAGTGTTCTCGGAGTCGTGACAGATGCGAACTGTTACGGGATTTGTACTGTAGCCGTTTCTTACTTCTTTATGAATCTAGATGGGATTCATTTTTTATATCGGGTTTATACCTAAGAGTTATTTGTAGCATTTTATATTTCTTTCCCTTAGATGTTGTATTGTCCGTGACCTGACAACATATTTAAGGATATTTTCTTGTATGTACTATTGGTGCATTAATTGAGTATGCCCTTTTATCTTGATGTGTGTGTACTTTGTATTCATGTTTAGTAGTCATTTTGTTATTGGCTTGATGTTTATTTTAGGTTTTTATATTTGGCATCTGCTTTTTATAGTTTCGGGTAGTTATCTATATTTATTTTAGGATCGTTAGTAGATGCTGAGAACGATCCACTTGAGATTCCTAATTTAATTTAGTATAGGGCTGGCCACCCGTTATTATTTTAAGCGGGGTGTCATAAAGAATTTCATTTCCTCTCCTTAATTGTCCCCCAAGACCATCATCTTTCGAATTATCGGGGGGGGGGGGGGGGGGGGGGAGGGGGGGGGGGAGACCCACTTTTTTTAACAAAAGTGCCTCAAGTGGGGTTGACACTTCTCATGTTTATTATGGAACCAAGTGTCCTAATGTTTGTGGTGACACTTGTCGTAATATACGTGGTGGCATCTTAAATATAGAAATGAAATCATTACTAGAGAATTTTCTAGTGTAACTTATCGGACGCGGAGTATACGCAATATATTAAATAGCGCGTAATAATATCTCAGCACTTGTCTGATATGGAATGTAGTAAATTTGATAAATCATAAATCTATTTTTAATCAAATATGTGGGTTTAATTTATTAAAGTATTAGTGGTTAATTTATTTAACCCCACTCTACATTATTTATGTTCAAGATCTGAGACTTACGTTGATTATAACCCTTGCATTGTGGTGGAGTCATGGGGGATTTGCAGGTATAGAATTGATTTGGTATTAATACGCCAACAACATGAAATTATGGGAATGCGAACTTAAATCTGAAATTAAAACACATAATAAATTGTTCTAAGACGGAAAAAAAAGTTATGGGGACCTATTTGAGCAATTATATTAAAGATCATACTATTTGAATTAGGTTTGAGTGAAAAATTGAAAATCAAGTTGTTGATATTTTTGTGGGAAGTTACGCAGTCGTCCACCGGTTCGGCTACTAGGGGGACTAGGTGTGGAGTACGATGTTGTACCTGAGGCAATTTTAGGAGTTCATATGAGTTGGTGGGACCGTGTATGGTTGACCATGTAATTTATTAAAAATTGATTAGTGGTGTTACTAAATAGGAGTAGAAATTAAATTTACTATATGGTTGATCGTAATGTATAAAGGAAGGAAATTTAATAATTTACAAGATGGGAAATCACCAAAGTATAACGTTTACGGGAAACCCTAATGGGACAACTAAATGGTAATTTACGGGGTAATTACTAAAAGGAATTACCTAGATTGTTTAATGTATTATTTTAATAAAGGGGGCTTAAATAATTAACAAGATTGTTAATTGTAATTTACAAAGAAAAGGAAGTTAATAAAATTATGAGATGGTTAATTATTAGCTAAGGATAAGTACGGATAATACTCATGTGGAAGTTAGGCAGTAATTATAGAGTAATTACCCTTATATAGGGTAATATATATTTATATTTTGTGTGGACATACCTATGCTCGTGGGCTGTCCTATCACAAAGTGTTACGTGCATTCGGGATGGGAGAACACGTCAGCAAAAGTGTGTTAGGTGTATTGTAGTTCAAATTTTTGGTACTACGTAACACCGCCACTTATGGGAGAAAAATATTGATGCTGGAATCTATGTGTCGCCACTGGGTATGGATCGTGCAATGGTGTACTGTGTAGGTACCACCCCACTTGTATGTGTATTGTGATATCCGTTGTGGATAGGAGACTCCTCCGGACATAATGATAGATGACGAACAAGAGTTATTGGTAGATGCCTTAGTGTCGCGTAAATATAAGAACGTTTATATAAATTAATGGAAATGAATGAGATAAATTCCAAGTCTAATGATGGAGACCATAAAAGCACATGCCTACTACTATGTAGTATGCATGATAAATTATTATGTCACTTTATGGGTAGTGACTGGGTTACCTTGGGTAGTCGTAACTGGAATGTAAATGATTATATATTCAGTACATTAATTATGCTAGATGCATCCTTATAATTATGTTGGCACATTTACCCACTATCCAATTTTGTACTTGGGAGGTAGTACGCTTAGCATTTCTCATAGATGATGGGTGGGGTTCTTAATGTAAGCTAGTGACGATAGGAGATGTTCACTTTAAATTAACTGTACTTTTGCACAATAAATTTAGTAAGTTAATTCTTGCAGTCTCACTTCGTATCGGGTTTCATATCATTGATTCTAGACTAGGTTGGTTATTTATTTCAGTTTTATTATTTTTGGATTAATGTATGCGCATAAGCTCGAGGTCTATTTCATTTCGGTTGGTTTGAGACACTAATACTTATGTTGGATTTCATTCAAATCACGTGGCTGTTTGAATTTCATTATTGTCTTACATATTAAACTAAATTCACTTTTAAAATCAATTGTGGTTGACAAATAAATATCTTTTATGGCTTGATACTGATAATGATATAGATTGTATAACAAGCCCCATCTTCGGTGTACTGTGTCTGGCTAACCTTTACGTGAGAAAATGGGGGTTGTTACACACAAACAAATACACACACAGACAGACACACACACACACACACACACACACACACACACACACACACACACACACATATATATATATATATATATATATATATATATATATATATATATATATATATATATATATATATATATATATATTATAATACATATACACGTGTGGTTATGGAAAGCTAAGGGTACTGTTTGGGACTAGGCTTAATGGGTAGTTGTTTGTTTCCGATCAATTGAGTTGAATAGTGCATTTTGACACCACAATTTTATATTTACAGTAAAACTCGTATGTGATACTTGATTAAACTGAATTCGCAAGTTTCCAATTAATTACTTATTTAATCGGTGACAAAAATCCAACTGAATTAATTCAGCTCCTAAACAAGAAACTACGCGTGTGTGTGTTTGTGTGTGTGTGTGTGTGTGTGTGTGTGTATGTGTGTGTGTGTGTGTGTAAAACCATCACAAATAAAATTACTAATTCACAGATTTCAGGAAAAAAACCCTCTCAAGCAAACCTTTATTTCATTATAAAATAGTAAATTGCGACTTAAAATTTTTGCAATAAAATATTCAATTAACTCCCACAAGAATCCACAAAGATAGGTAGTCTTCACTTAGCAATGGAACAATCGCAGAAGTCCAAATGAACACGCAATCCAAATCAGTTAGGAACACCCTCGAGCACTTTCAATCAACATGCAACTGTTAGCCGTAGATTTTCCCTCTCTAAAAGAGAAAAACTTCACCAAAGTTGTATGCTGGGTTAAAAAACAATTCACATAAATATTGGGATGTTTTGTAAGTTGAAAACAAAAAGGATTAAACACTAAGCGAAGAAGACAAAGTGTTCTTTCGATTTGCAGTGTTTGCAGAAACCAAAATGGCAGGTCTTCTTAACATAAACGAAGGAATTTAACACGCTAAATATAAAAAAATTAAGGTGGCGTATCGCTCGAACGATTTGTCAATGTCGTGTGACAACCCACGATCCGAGATGAGGGGTGGCCAGCCCGATACTCAAACGTAACAGGAATCATGGATGGATATCATCCTCAGCATCAACAAAAATAAACTGAGTATACGGGAAAACTACCTAATAAATCAGAAAATGGGTTGACAAAAAGTTTAGAAATTTAAAACTAGTTAAGAAAATTAAATTAAACAACCCATTCTGACAAGTAAGTGGAATTCCACAAGAATATGTATAATACAACTAAAACGAATGTATACAAAAGGACCGAATAGGTTGTCGGTCCACAGCTACATAGAACACAGTACAACAGTTTAATATCTTACCTAATACATTCATTAAACAAGTACAAAAGTTTGGGCCACACGCCCGATGAAAAGACCCAATCCTATCTAAAATACCAAAATGGAGGCGTCTAAAACAACGTCCTGTAATATCCACAAAATCTTACAGCCCGTCAAAGTAAATGGAATGGAAACATCAAAACGGGCGTCCTTGTGGTGGAGAACCTGGGCGGATACAATCATATACACACAACAAGGAAAACGAACCGGTCAGGGTCGGGTTCTATATGATCAACAGAAAAAATAAAAAGCATGATCGAAATGAACAGTTATGCATGAATGACAAGGATGATAATACAATTACAAAAGAGAATTATGAAATGTTATCTAGCATGGTAAGCCTACATTTACAAAATAAGATATTTTAACTAATTATGAAATGTAACACAATTACAAAAGAGAATTAAAAATAAATAACTTTAATTTGAAACCTTTGCTCATTAATCCAATTACCATATCCCTTTACATTCCTTAATAGGAATAAAACCATTTATTTGGTTTAATCAAGAAGATATAATTTCCCTTCATTTATTAACTTCCATAGTAAACTATCTTTCCATTTTATCTTTCCATTCCTTAATAGGAATACCATTAGTATCAAGTACTCTTTATGGCACGTATCCATGCTCTTTATGGCATATATCCATCAAGTCCCACTTGATGCAGAAGGGTTATATTCTTATACATTTAACGATTCTAAGACCGCCCCTTTGAGTTTCCCCACTGGGCACGCCCTTAAATGACCATCATCTTCCAGGGGCCTATCAAACAAGGCAGCCTGGGATCATAAAGCAACGTCGGGAAGAGGCCATATGCCTGCGGGAGAGTCAGGACCACACCCGGAATCCCCTCACCAGCGCAGAAAACATATAAAAACCCTGCATATGGCCTACGACTATATCAACCCTGCAGTCATTTTCCAGGGGGCATCACCAAGCGCGCGAACTTCCCTTATGTTGTCATTTAGAGAGGTGTGTTTAAGTAAATTAACATTTACCATTTTCAATCTCATTTTCATTTTCAATTACCATATCAAAATTATACTTCCATTATCCCTGTGTTTGGTTCTTTTTATTCGAACCTATCATCATTTAACAACCGGGTTCATTTTATTTGAACCAATCATCTTTAACACACTTTGGGTTCATTTTTGTGGAACCTATCATCTTTAAACATTTGGGTTCCTTTTATTCGAACCTATTCTCATCAAATATCATCATTAATATTCCTCAAATTAAAAGTCCCGACTAAATCTCCAAATGATCATTATGATCTACAATCCCCAAACTTCAGAAAATTCCGATAAGTCCCTAAGTCCCCAAACATGGGTATTTAACTTCCTAACTTCAAAAAGTTTGAATAAAAAAAGTAATACCTTAACATAACTTTAAACCTCCCCGAAATAAACCCCAGATGACCCAATTCTAGTATAGGGTGGCGATCGAACTCAACTACAACTCTAGGACTCTAAGTTTACTTCTTTCAAGAAGGTTCCTAGGTCCTAAGCCTAAGGAAAAAGATCAAAATTTGAAAAGAAAAACAAAAGAAAAATGCAGGATTTCCGAATCGATTCGGCCTAGCCGAATCGATTTGACCCGGAAAATATGGGATTCTGCATAATTACCAAATCGATTTGGACAAACCGAATCGATTCGGTCTACTCAAACCTGGAAACTACCTCAAGGCGAATCGATTTGGCCAGGCCGAATCGATTCGGTCAGGCCGAATCGATTCGGTTATGCAAATTTGCCAAGTTTTGGCTATGGAGTTCTAAACTCCAAATTTCTTCCAAACCCAAAACTAACCAAACCAAGCTCATATAATGGAACTAAAACTCCATAAATACACCTAACTACCATCATTTGCAATAATTATCATCCAAATCCATTTTCATGGGTTAATACCCAAAAATCCAACAAAACCCTAAAATGATTAAACACAACAAATTCATAACTATCACAACTAATTATTCTCCTTAAATCATATAATAGCAAGTAGATAACTTGCCTTGATCATGCAAATGCAGATTTGATTAGGTGTAGGCAATGATCCAAGCTTGAATCTCCAAATTTCTCTTTTTCTCCCAAAGTTATCTTCCTCTCTCTACTCTCTCTAGGGCTCATTGTGTGTTAAGAGAAAATGCGGAAAATAATAAGGCTTGCAAGACTTAATCGGGCCTTAATTCTAACATGCCCAACTCTAATGGCTAATACACGATAAAATAAATCGCAACTACACATTTAAGCTATAACCAGTCAAAAGTGCCCGAAGTACCAAAATGCAATATAACACTTATTTTGACTGTCTCGCACCTATCGGGACTAACCACACCTTCCAAATTATCATTTTGAAATTTTATAAATCATTTTCAGTTCCGGTTTCTCATTAAACCAAAATGTCATTTTAATTCTTATGACACCATAAATCACAACATGGATATTTTTACCCAGTCATCAGGTAATCATACAACATTTCAGTAAATATTAACCTTTTTAGATATTAAATTAATATTTACTCAACATCCATCATTTTATAATTAATTACTACATATAGTAAATAAATATAAAATAGGCTCTCAAAAGTGAGGGTTGTTACATACTCCCCCCCTTATGAGCGAATTTTGCCCCCCAAATTCAAGCATACCTCACAAGAAGAAATGCGAATACTTTTCCCGCATGTCATCCTCGCGATCCCATGTCGATCCCTCGACACTGTGCTGACTACCTTGCATCATAACTAAACGTACTACCTCTGATCTCAATCGCCGCTCTCCACGCTCTAAAATAGCAACCGGCTACTCCTCATAAGGAACATCAAGTTGTAACTCAACATTTTTGAAAGAAATGTGCCTAATGGCACCATCACATCTCTTGTACTACTTTACATGAGAGATATGGAACACGTCATGAACTTGCTGCAAATGTTTCGGTAAAGCAAGTTAATAAGCTACCGGACCCACCTTAACATTTACAGGAAAGGTCCAACGTAACGCGGTGCAAATTTTCCTTGTACTCGAAATGCTTAATGCCCTTCATAGGCGATACTCGCATCAACGCTTGGTCTACCCACCTCAATCTCCACATGACTTCTCCCCGCATCGACTTAAATCTTTTGTCAATCTTGGTTATACGAATGCGATTTCAAATGAGCTCAATTTTTGGTGAAGTATCTCGGATCATTCCAGGTCCGAGAGACTTATCATCTTGCACCTCTAACCAACAAGCGGGAGGTCCATAAGGCCTACCATATAAGTCTTATAAAGCGACATCCTAATAGCGAATCAATACAAATTATAATAAGTGAATTCAACTAGTGGGAGACACTGTTCTCGAATGCTCTTGAAGTCAAGCACGCACTATGGTTTACCTTTTCGGTCGGGCCATCTGTTTGAGGATGATAAGAAGTACTTAACCTCAATCCGATTCCCATGGCTTCTTAGAAACTTGCCAAAAGTGAGAAATGAAAATCCTATTTCAGTCGGAACTATAATCAAGGGCACCCCATGCAATCCAACTAACCCTTCATGCCCAGCCACCAATACTGGCGGCGCACAACTTGACACATGAGTCGTTACTCGGATGCACCGTAAACTTAGAACCGCGATATTCCACCATTTCTGCCTTTCTTAAGTCCTTCTTATTCAGGACAAAAATTCTTTTATGAAAACGCACCCCACCCTCAAAGTCAATAGAGCAGGGTTATGTTCCCTTAATCAACAGCTTGTGTATGTGGCTTTAACCACCCCTGTCTATCCTACGACATCTTACAATAAAAATGTTGCTCGCACGAAGGTTTAAATTCTTCCCAGGAAGTAGTACCTTCCTTTCCATACAACGATCACCCCCATGATGAATTTTAATTTAATCATGGGATAATACTTCCCACAAGTTTACACTTATGAAGCGCATAAACAATAAGTCAATACTTCAGTATTATTACTTCCCATTTTGGCAGAGACTTGTTAACAGAATTCACCCTCGAGCTTAACAACATGAGCTCAAGAGTGAAAATCAATTCACCCTTTTCTTTTCGAAAGCTCAGTTGCCAATATAACATTCTAACTATGAGAGGCCTCATCACCTTCGGCTTTATCTACCAAACCTCTCAAAATCTCCCACTTCTCATTACTAGGCAATCAATCCCTCTTAGAGTTAACACACAATTTGTTCGTGGTCTACTCCCGCCAACCTGTCTAAACTAACGCCACATAAACTAAAGGCCTTATGTCCAAACAATCCTAAGGTCTACCTTCCTATATCCTATCTAAGTCGTAAACGCATAATACTAAGTATATCCCTAGTGCCCAAGACCTTTCTCAACTCCCGACATTTTCTCGATTTTGTGCGTGGGACGTCTCGCCGAAGAGAAATCTAAACAAGGAACCCTCCCGTTACACTACTACCTCTCTTTGTCGGTCATCAAGATATGCAGGTCTAAGACACATGTTCGGGACCGAAAATATTCTACTTGTATCCATTACCATTTAGATAACTGAAGATTTAACAATCAAACATTCACTTTTTATAAAGCCTTATAATTATATACCCCACAATATATATATACCTTTTTAAATAGCAATTTTATCAAGGCATAACCCAAAGTCTTAATTCGACTTCACATCCCAGTCTCCCTCGCATCGTTCAGAGGAGAGAACTATATACAGTGCTTATATTCCGCACTTTATTAGCCATTACTCACTCTTCTACGTGATTCTCGGCTAAACCTTTCCACCCATCTCTTAACCAACAAAAATAAAATAAAATAAAATGGAATGAACTAAAAGAAGAAAGAATAGCATATCTCCACTTCCAATGTCGTCGAGGTTCACGCGTGGAGCGTCCCGCAAAAGCGAAATCCAAATAAGGAACCCCTCCTAAATGCTACTACTCAACTTTGTCGGTTGTGGAGATAAGGCATACCAATCACATCATACTCGACCATGACAAGGACGAGTAAATCGGCCTCAAAGCACAAAGTACCACAAGAAATCCCTATATGTTTACAAACAAGGAATTGAGCGAACCATCACTCGTAGAAAACTCAATGCTAATAAAAAATACTCTCATCAGATCTTATCAAATCTGTAGTCTGAGAAGAGCTCATAAAACAAATGAGCGCGTAACACCCGCATCGAATACAACATAACTCAAGCACCTTTGAAATAAAAACTTACCCTTAATGGCGGGCGATGCTAACGAAAATGGAGGAAGTATAGCCTCCTGAATTTGATAAACTCTCCCAATCAATCGAGGACACTCCATCTAAGTGACCTTCCTCCCCACATAGGAAGCACCGTCTCTTCATATCCTCTCGACTTACATATTGTAAAGCACCTTTATTGTGCCTAATATTATTTCCACTCGCAATAAAACTCCAAAGCGTTGTCTCTTAGACAAATCTCCTTGATGAGGGTCCCCCTCTATCTGCTTACTATTAGAGGATCGTGATGAGGGAAATTCTCCTCCTCCAATACCATGTTCTCTAAGCTTTCCTGCTTGCCCCACGACAGTAGCTTTCTTGCTACCCGGTGTATATAACCGATGTTCATGGCAATGGGGTGAGGCTGCTTTCATAATTCCACCAAAGTTTGCAAAGCTGGATTCCCCAGTAATTTCTGTCGGATTCTCTAGATTAGACCTCAAATAAACTTTGAGATCTTCCTATCTTCCGGAGCCACTTCATCAGGGACAAAATTCGCCAACCGTATAAACTCCCCTACCTATTCCTCCACAGATCTCTCTCCTTGCACAACATCCTGGAACTTCTTTCTCATTTACCTTTGAATTGCGGGAGGAAAGTACTCACGATCAAACAAAGCCCAGAATTTAGTGATCGTCATTGTGTCTTTTTTCTTTGGTGTGGTCATTGTCTCCCACCAGTATAACGCAAATCCGACTAGCTTAAAAGTGGCAAGGAATTTTTTCTCTCCTCTCTACATTCTATCATTTGAAGGTGGCGTTGTCTGTTCTCTGTCCATGTATTGGCTTTAATAACATGCGTGCCTCCCTCGAATTTCGGGGAATTTCCCTTTAGAAAGGACTCTCTAACCCTTTCTCACGGAGTAAATCTCGTAGGAGCTTGAACATCGTGAGCCCATTGTTGAGCCTATGGCAATTATTGGACTTAACGGCTTAAAATACTATGTTTGCTATACCCATAGCGTTAACGGTCCCTTGTGACGGTGGTAAAGGACCTACCTCCTCTTCTACAACCCTATTACGTCTCGCTGGGCGACCTCTCTCGGAGGCATTTGAGATGAAGAAACAATAGAGTTAAAATTACTATTTGAAACTATCTATCTTGCAGAAGATCGCAAACATAGACAACTACACAGTCCTAACATTAGGCTCTATATCAAAGAATGCTACGGTAGAATGTGACGAATCCACATAGATCCTAAAGACTCTTGAACCTGATGCTCTAATACCAAATGTGACAACTTGCGATCCAAGATAAGGGGTGGCCAGCTCGATACTCAAACGTAACAGGAATCATGGATGGATATCATTCTCAGCATCAACAAAAATAAACTGAGTATACGGTAAAACCACCTAATAAATCCGAAAACGGGTTGCCAAAAAGTTTAGAATTTTAAAACGAGTTAAGAAAATTAAATTAAACAACCCATTCTAACAAGTAAATGGAATTCCATAAGAATATGTATAATACAACTAAAATGAATGTATACAAAAAGACCGAATAGGCTGTTGGTCCACAGCTACATAGAACACAATACAACAGTTTAATATTGAAGTGACCCCGGCAATTCGGGTCGGTGCGCAAAGACTATATGCGGAAGTAAACTATTGTTGAGTAAACACCTTAAACCTACGAGTTTATATGAATGATGCCAAGAGGGACCAAATTAAACTTTTACTTAATCTGATTAACTTTTATGAAAATAATTTTAATTTTCAAAGTTAATTAAAGTCCAAAACAGATTCAATTTTTAGGCGAGTTTCTAATTATTTAGTCCTACCTTTTCGTGTGAGGTGAAATGCAAGAAATGTACAACACACGGTATTTATTTAACGTCGCAAAAACCCTTCCCCGGGAAAAACGACGAACTCCTCTAGGAGTTACCTAAACTACTTCCACTAAAACAATAAATGAACAGGTACGAGTTACAAACAACAAACTTAACAATTAAAGAAGAATGATCTAGCTATTACCCCACACGACCAAGTCTACCCTGGTTGCTTATTCAGTTCTCTCTTTAACTTGTCCTCACTTGTTTTTGCGTTCTTCACTTCTCAGCCTCCCCTCTAACTTCTTTAAGCGCAGGTTGGCTCAGTGCCTATTATTTACTTTCTAGTGAAGTGTGTGTGATGCAACAGAATATATAACACCTATATCTTTGCAAGTCTTGTGCTATTCAAATCAAATCAGTTTGACTTTGAATACACCTTTGAAAAACTTCTTTTCTCTTTCTTTAAATCTCGAACACTAGACTTGTTCAGATATTACACAAACATGTGTCTACGTGAATACAAAGTGAGTGATATGTGAGTGATATGAGATGCAAACAATTTCTGAATCACTTAAGCAATCAAGTAAGCATGTTCACACAGATATATTTCTAGACTGAACAGAAATAAAACATATCAAGCATACAGTCAGAAATAATACAAACTGTTTATAACTAGTTCAGATTAAAATGATTTAATCCAGTTTAGTTTAAATTCCAATCAGTCTGAACAATTCAGGTTCTTGATTAGGTCCAGTATGTTCTTGTTCTCAGTCCAAGTCCTTGGTCAAGTATACAGGTATAAATATGTTTAGTCCAAGGTCATATTTCCAGTATCAGGTAGTTAGGTTCCGATTCACAAATTATATTAGGTTTAAATCTCTAAACCTAGAATTAGTTCCTCTTTCGTGTAAATCAGATTTTCAGAAAGAATCAATTTAAAACAAAGTGTTTTAAATGAAGTAAGATCAATACTGGTTCTAGTGTGTGTAGTGTTTATAAAATATATCAGCACAATACTTACACAAACACTTTAGATCTAGCACATAAAAGATCAGAAACTACAAGAAAACAAGAACAATAATAGAGATACTCACAAAACGATTTTTCAGAATGAAAAATCAATTGATTTGGAAATGCAGAAATTCTGAGATCTAAAAACCTTCCATTCTTGAATCCACAAAACGTCTTGAAGACTCAGCAATGTTTAGTAAGGAATACACAAAAGATTTTTCTGAAAATACTGGTGTTTAGTCTCTCTCTCTCAGAATTAATTTTGGCAGAATTTATGCTCAAAAACGAATTTTCTCGGGTTGAAAAAATGAAGGCACAAAGTCTCTATTTATAGAGTGCACAAGTTTGTGCTGATAGGTGTAAATTAGAATCACATGGATTACTAAAGAATTACACAGAACCGTTGATAAGAAATAGATCTTGTGGCTGAGAAAGAAACACAAAATGTTCCATTAAAAATAAGACACGTGTAAAGCAAGTTGTTCGCACTAACTGAACAAGAAACAATCTGTTATATAAAACGCAGTCGTTTTAAATGAAAAACCACAAACCATCTTCGGTTTTATGTAAAACCGCGGGCAGTGAAAGGCAGTAATGAGAGCCAGGTGGAACGCACTAAAAACATACCGTTATAAAAGAATTATGCGACATCGTTTAAAAAAATAGTTTTCGTTTTAAGAGAAAAAACCGTGGGCGACGTCGTTTTGGAAAAGGTTAAACCAATTCCGGTTTTAATCAAAACCCGAGGGCGGTTAACTCGTCACAGGGGAACACGTCACGCCAAACAGTGTACATGTTCAAATTAAAGTGCCACGCACAACACCTAGCTAGGGGTCTAATTGGCAACATGAATACCTGAGCAGATAATCATATCAAATGAAGTCTACGGCCTTGAGGTCAAATCGGCCAACAGCCTTTGGCTAGGAAAGGTACACGCATGCAAGAAAATATGTACACTTATATGTACTAAAACAATATATATAATCATGTGCCCAAATGAACACGCCAACAGTTCTCGGCCAGCTCAATAAAGACCAAGAGGTCAAATTGGCAGGGCATGCCAACAGTTATGGGGACCAAGAAAAACAATTCTATATATATATATATTATCATATAGAGCTTTACAAAGGTCAAGTCATATGGCAACAGCTTTTGGCAAAAGCCACGCATGCATAGAACAATAGGACTACATGCCAACATATTACTAGCATATATATATAATATTATGCACACGCACACAACATATATCACATATATATATATATATATAACAACACGCATATGCACAGTTAACATAAAATAACAAAATGTATTTTTAATTTCAAAAAAAAATATTCTGCAATTTTTATTAAGAAAAATATTTAGTGTCAAACTTATTTTCACAAAAACATTTTTCTTATAAAAATTTCAAATTAAAATTTTTGAACTCAAAAAATAATTTTATTATGACGAAACAAAAAATTATCATAAGGTATGATAAAAATGCAAAATGCAACGTGGTGTCATGTCCTATGTGACTAAAATTCCTATGAGCCATAAGATTACCTTTCTCTGAGATGGCGAACTGAATCGAGTCCACATTTGATGTAGATGGACAAATAGAACTTGGAGTCGATATGGGGACACGCAATCCAAAATTACAAAAATATTTTGTCAAAATTTTAATCCAACTAGATGAAGTCCTATATAGCTAAAGCACGAAAAGCAAATCCTAGGTGTGCTCTATATAGGGCCTTCAAACTCCCCCATTGGACTAATTTTGACAAAACCCTTGAGTACATCAAATGATATACTAAGGAAAAATAATTCCTAATATGTCCTATACAAAAGAGTATCTAACTACCCACCCATCCTAGAAAAGAAAAAGACACAACTCGATCAGATGCACGGTTAAGAAAACCTGCAAAACATAAATACACAATCTGCCAAGAAATCAAGTTAGTAGCATTTGCTCTACCAAAATATTAATATGACAGAATTAAATGTGCAGAAATTATAAGACATGATATGTATGAAAAATATCAACAACACAAGACTAGAATATGTACTCAATTCTCCCCCATTTTGTCTAAATTAGACAATGGAAAAGAAAGAAAAAAAATAGGTGTTCATACGCTGCAAAATAAGCGTCTCCTACATTACACATGGCTATAAGAGATACCGTTATTAGTAGATACCTTTATCCTAAAACCTCGGAGATCTAGTAATCAAAGTATGCAGTTTAAACATAAGCAAAACAGTCAAGTACAATCTTTCCAATCAAATGTTGAAGTTACTTCAAAACAAGAGTTATCTCAAGGTACATAAACCATATCAGCAAGCTAAAAATCACATGCAATAGAAGGAACAACCCTAATTGTTTAAGAGTTTTTGGAGCATAAAACTGGTACGAATATCTATTAGCATCGCAATACATGGTAACTCCATTTTGATAAAATTCACCTCCCCCATCATTGAACAAGTCTAAGGGTGTGGTGGTGTTTAAGTCCTTAACCTTCTCGTGAGGAGACTTAATGATTTTCTCACACTCGCAAGCATCACATACATTAGTTGGACATTTCTTAGATTTTAAAAAATCCATTTGAGGTCTCAAATCACAAGTCCTAATCCAAATAGGCCGAGTTTTCAAAGATTTTTGGGCCTTTTGGAATTGAGGAAAAGATTTAGCTTTCGAAAAACTGTTCTTGTTAACATGAGGCCTAGACTTATTCAAGAAATGATTCCAATTATTATTAGTGCGCTGCCTTCGAAAATTTGTAAATCGCTTCACGTTAGGGTTATGACTTTTAAAATGAGTACCTATCTTGCGATTACCAAGGCATTCCCAGTTTTGGTGACCAAAAACATCACACCTAGTACAAAATTTACTAGAAGTAGGTAAATCAGATTGGTGGTGTTTTTCTTCTACATGCTTGACCGATTCATTACGAATAAATGGTTTAGGAGGTCTATAGAGTCTCTTGGCCGGAGGACAATATTTAGATGTAGATGCCTCAACAAAATTTTCAATGAAAGTATCAATGTCATTTTCAAAATCACTTTCAATTAAGACTTGTTTTCCTTTATCCTTTTCAGACAACTTACTTTCCAACGGAAGAACCATTTCTTCTTGGGCTTTTACAAAGGGGACTGGTTTAGTAAAATCATCAGTCTTTGAAATAGGACCATCATAACCAAACCCTCTAGTATCACCCTTATATCGTTGTTCAGCAAGCAATTTGTCAAGGTCAAAACAGGTTATATCACAACTACGACACATTTTGAAAGCTGTTTCACAAACTTGTTTGGATTTTTCAACTTGCAAAAGCGCTTCATTATATTTTTCTTCAAAAGAAGATAAATTTTCTTTTAAAGTCGTAATCTGAATTTTAAAATCAAGTGATTGTTTTTCAAAATCAGTTTTGACATTGTTCATTTCAATGGAATTTTGTTGAACAATCTTATATTGGTTCTCTAAGGTCTCACTAAGCATTTTTACCAAATTCGATAATTCTTGTCTATTCTGCAAAGTCCTCACATACAATTTCGAGTAATCATCATAGCCAACAAAATTTTCATGCTCATTAGTGTCCGTGTGTGAAATGTTGTTATCATTAAATTCAGTATCACACAAGGCACGTTTAGCATCAAACGGAGCAGTTATTTCAAGCATAGAAGGCTGACTAGCTAATAAAGATTTAGCAGCATCAATTAAATCAAGCACTTCATCAGAATTAGAATCAGAATCAGAATGATTATTATCTTCAGAATCAGTCATTCCTGCTAAGTACACGTCTCCGCAACAATCATAAACTTCTCCTAAAAACGCAAGGCAATTTGGTTCAGAATTTCCTTGGTCATCTTCTGATTCAGAATCGGAAGAGTCATTCCAAGTTTTAGTTATGTGTGCCTTGTGTTGTTTAGAATGTTTGGGCTGTGGCTTAGACCAACACTCAGCAATAAAGTGACCAAGTTTCCCACAATTATGACAAGCCAATTCAGATTTATCAACCTTATTACTTCTACTATCAAAATCAGAAACACCTTTTGATGTTCTTTTATGGTATCGGGTGACCGGACTAGATTGATTATTCACTTGTGTATGTCTCTTAGCAATAGCATTCCTTTGCTCCAAAAGTTTCTTAAATTGAGAGGACATAATAGCAAGTTGATTGTCAATCTTATCAAGATCATCCGATTTGCCATCAGAATCATCATCAGAGGAGGACTGTTGTTTAACCACCTTATACTTATTTTTAATAGGATAGGCAGTTTTAAAAGCAACTGTAGAAGTATTGGTCGACTCATTTTTCCCATAAGATGTAAGAGTCTTCCTAAAGGCTGTTTCAAGTTCCATAGTTCTCAATTTAGAACTAAGCAATTCAGGCGTAAGAGAAGGATCATCCATTTCTTCAATGATATAACATTTATGATCAAATCTAGGGGCAAGGGATCTCAAAATCTTAGCACATACTTCTTGATCAGTATACTCAACATCATTAGCATGCAACAGGGTAATAATATCAGTCAAACGCATATAGAAATCGTCAAATGGTTCGTTATCTTTCATAACAAGCATATTGTACTGTTGGATAAGCATTTGCGTTTTGCATCTTTTTACCCTAGCATCGCCTTCATGTGCTATTACTAATGTATCCCATGCGTCCTTACTGGTAGTGCAGTGACAAATACGTTTCAGTTCATTTTCACTTACACTCATGAAAATGGCATTCTTACCCTTATTATTAAAATTGCTTATCTTTTTCTGATCAGCATTCAATTCAGTGGTTTTAAGTTTTCTAAAGATAGTGCTTCCTTCTGCTATAGGAGTGGTGGGGTGTTTATAACCATTTTCAATTAAATCCCACACGTCATCTCCTAGTGTGCCTTGAATAAATGCAACCATCCTAATTTTCCAATACGAAAAATTTGAGCCATCAAAAATAGGAGGTCTGCTAAAATTGCCAAGCCTAAGAAGTTGACTTGAATCATCCATTAAAACAAGGTGAAAAGTGTTTAACAAAAGTTTTGAAAACGATCTTTAAAAGTCTAGCTCTGATACCACTTGAGGTGACCCCGGCAATGCGGGTCGGTGCACAAAGACTATATGCGGAAGTAAACTATTGTTGAGTAAACACCTTAAACCTACGAGTTTATATGAATGATGCCAAGAGGGACCAAATTAAACTTTTACTTAATCTGATTAACTTTTATGAAAATAATTTTAATTTTCAAAGTTAATTAAAGTCCAAAACAGATTCAATTTTTAGGCGAGTTTCTAATTATTTAGTCCTACCTTTTCGTGTGAGGTGAAATGTAAGAAATGTACAACACACGGTATTTATTTAACGTCGCAAAAACCCTTCCCCGGGAAAAACGACGAACTCCTCTAGGAGTTACCTAAACTACTTCCACTAAAACAATAAATGAACAGGTACGAGTTACAAACAACAAACTTAACAATTAAAGAAGAATGATCTAGCTATTACCCCACACGGCCAAGTCTACCCTGGTTGCTTATTCAATTCTCTCTTTAACTTGTCCTCACTTGTTTTTGCGTTCTTCACTTCTCAGCCTCCCCTCTAACTTCTTTAAGCGCAGGTTGGCTCAGTGCCTATTATTTACTTTCTAGTGAAGTGTGTGTGATGCAACAGAATATAGAACACCTATATCTTTGCAAGTCTTGTGCTATTCAAATCAAATCAGTTTGACTTTGAATACACCTTTGAAAAACTTCTTTTCTCTTTCTTTAAATCTCGAACACTAGACTTGTTCAGATATTACACAAACATGTGTCTACGTGAATACAAAGTGAGTGATATGTGAGTGATATGAGATGCAAACAATTTCTGAATCACTTAAGCAATCAAGTAAGCATGTTCACACAGATATATTTCTAGACTGAACAGAAATAAAACATATCAAGCATACAGTCAGAAATAATACAAACTGTTTATAACTAGTTCAGATTAAAATGATTTAATCCAGTTTAGTTTAAATTCCAATCAGTCTGAACAATTCAGGTTCTTGATTAGGTCCAGTATGTTCTTGTTCTCAGTCCAAGTCCTTGGTCAAGTATACAGGTATAAATATGTTTAGTCCAAGGTCATATTTCCAGTATCAGGTAGTTAGGTTCCGATTCACAACTTATATTAGGTTTAAATCTCTAAACCTAGAATTAGTTCCTCTTTCGTGTAAATCAGATTTTCAGAAAGAATCAATTTAAAACAAAGTGTTTTAAATGAAGTAAGATCAATACTGGTTCTAGTGTGTGTAGTGTTTATAAAATATATCAGCACAATACTTACACAAACACTTTAGATCTAGCACATAACAGATCAGAAACTACAAGAAAACAAGAACAATAATAGAGATACTCACAAAACGATTTTTCAGAATGAAAAATCAATTGATTTGGAAATGCAGAAATTCTGAGATCTAAAAACCTTCCATTCTTGAATCCACAAAACGTCTTGAAGACTCAGCAATGTTTAGTAAGGAATACACAAAATATTTTTCTGAAAATACTGGTGTTTAGTCTCTCTCTCTCTCAGAATTAATTTTGGCAGAATTTATGCTCAAAAACGAATTTTCTCGGGTTGAAAAAATGAAGGCACAAAGTCTCTATTTATAGAGTGCACAAGTGTGTGCTGATAGGTGTAAATTAGAATCACATGGATTACTAAAGAATTACACAGAACCGTTGATAAGAAATAGATCTTGTGGCTGAGAAAGAAACACAAAATGTTCCATTAAAAATAAGACACGTGTAAAGCAAGTTGTTCGCACTAACTGAACAAGAAACAATCTGTTATATAAAACGCAGTCGTTTTAAATGAAAAACCACAAACCATCTTCGGTTTTATGTAAAACCGCGGGCAGTGAAAGGCAGTAATGAGAGCCAGGTGGAACGCACTAAAAACATACCGT
This sequence comes from Sambucus nigra, assembly GCA_949130495.1. NCBI lineage: Eukaryota > Viridiplantae > Streptophyta > Magnoliopsida > Dipsacales > Adoxaceae > Sambucus > Sambucus nigra. The sequence continues at coordinate 98,418,357 of OX422224.1, read as the reverse complement.
TATAAAAGAATTATGCGACATCGTTTAAAAAAACAGTTTTCGTTTTAAGAGAAAAAATCGTGGGCGACGTCGTTTTGGAAAAGGTTAAACCAATTCCGGTTTTAATCAAAACCCGAGGGCGGTTAACTCGTCACAGGGGAACACGTCACGCCAAACAGTGTACATGTTCAAATTAAAGTGCCACGCACAGCACCTAGCTAGGGGTCTAATTGGCAACATGAATACCTGAGCAGATAATCATATCAAATGAAGTCTACGGCCTTGAGGTCAAATCGGCCAACAGCCTTTGGCTAGGAAAGGTACACGCATGCAAGAAAATATGTACACTTATATGTACTAAAACAATATATATAATCATGTGCCCAAATGAACACGCCAACAGTTCTCGGCCAGCTCAATAAAGACCAAGAGGTCAAATTGGCAGGGCATGCCAACAGTTATGGGGACCAAGAAAAACAATTCTATATATATATATTATCATATAGAGTTGTACAAAGGTCAAGTCATATGGCAACAGCTTTTGGCAAAAGCCACGCATGCATAGAACAATAGGACTACATGCCAACATATTACTAGCATATATATATAATATTATGCACACGCACACAACATATATCACATATATATATATATATATATATATATATATATATATATATAACAACACGCATATGCACAGTTAACATAAAATAACAAAATGTATTTTTAATTTCAAAAAAAATATTCTGCAATTTTTATTAAGAAAAATATTTAGTGTCAAACTTATTTTCACAAAAACATTTTTCTTATAAAAATTTCAAATTAAAATTTTTGAACTCAAAAAATAATTTTATTATGACGAAACAAAAAATTATCATAAGGTATGATAAAAATGCAAAATGCAACGTGGTGTCATGTCCTATGTGACTAAAATTCCTATGAGCCATAAGATTACCTTTCTCTGAGATGGCGAACTGAATCGAGTCCACATTTGATGTAGATGGACAAATAGAACTTGGGGTCGATATGGGAACACGCAATCCAAAATTACAAAAATATTTTGTCAAAATTTTAATCCAACTAGATGAAGTCCTATATAGCTAAAGCACGAAAAGCAAATCCTAGGTGTGCTCTATATAGGGCCTTCAAATATCTTACCTAATACATTCATTAAACAAGTACAAAAGTTTGGGCCACATGCCCGATGAAAAGACCCGATCCTATCTAAAATACCAAAATGGAGGCGTCTAAAACAACGTCCTGTAATATCCACAAAATCTTACAGCCCCTCAAAGTAAATGGAATGGAAACATCAAAACGGGCGTCCTTGTGGTGGAGCACCTAAGCGGATACAATCATATACACACAACAAGTAAAACAAACCGGTCAGGGCCGGGTTCTATATGATCACCAGAAGAAATAAAAAGCATGATGCATGAATGAAAGGATGATAATATGACATGTTATCTAGCATGTTAAGCCTACATTTACAAATTAAGATATTTTAATTAATTATGAAATGTAACACAATTACAAAAGAGAATTTAAAAATAAATTACTTTAATTAAAAACCTTTTCTTATTAATCCAATTGCCATATCCCTTTACATTCCTTAATAGGAATAAAACCATTTATTTGGTTTAATCAAGAAGATATAATTTCCCTTCATTTATTAACTTCCACAGTTAACTATCTTTCCATTTTATCTTTCCATTCCTTAATAGTAATACCATTAGTATCAAGTGCTCTTTATGGCACATAAATCTCAATCACATGCTCTTTATGGCACGTATCCATGCTCTTTATGGCATATATCCATCAAGTCCCACTTGATGCAGAATGGTTATATTCTTATACATATAACGATTCTAAGACCGCTCCTTCGAGTTTCCCCATGGGGTGCGCCCCAAAATGACCATCATCTTCCAGGGGCCTATCAAACAAGGCAGCCTGTGATCATAACGCAACGTCGGGAAGCGGTTGTATGCCTGCGGGAGAGTAAGGACCACACCCGGAATCCCCTCACCAGCGCAGAAAACATATAAAAACCCTGCATATGTCCTAGGACTATATCCACCCTACATTCATTAGCCAGGAGGCATCACCAAGCGCGTGAACTTCCCTTATGATGTCATTTAGAGAGGTGTGTTTAAGTAAATTAGCATTTACCATTTTCAATCTCATTTTCAATTTGAATTACCATATCAAAATTCCATTTACATTATCCATGTGTTTGGTTCTTTTTATTCGAACCTATCATCATTAAACAACTGGGTTCATTTTATTTGAACTAATCATCTTTAACACAGTTTGGGCTCATTTTTGTGGAACCTATCATCTTTAAACTTTTGGGTTCCTTTTATTCGAACCTATTCTCATCAAATATCGCCATTAATATTCCTCAAATTAAAAGTCCCGACTAAATCTCCAAATGATCATTATGATCTACGATCCCCAAAATTCAGAAAATTCCGATAAGCCCATAAGTATCCAAACATGGGCATTTAACTTCATAACTTCAAAAAGTTTGAATTAAAGAAGTAATGCCTTAACATCACTTTAAACCTCCCCGGAATAAACCCCAGATGACCCAATTCTAGTCTATGGTGGAGACTAAACTCAAATACAACTCTAGGACTCTAAGTTTACTTCTTTCAAGAAGGTTCCTAGGTCCTAAGCCTAAGGAAAAAGACCAAAATTTGAAAATAAAAATAAAAAAAATGTAGGATTTTCGAATCGATTCGGCCCAAAAAATATGGTATTCTATATAATTTCCAAATTGATTATGAAAAACTGAATCGATTCGGACAAACCGAATCGATTTGGTGACTCAAACCTAGAAACTGCCTAAAGGCGAATCGATTCAGCCTGGCCGAATCGATTCGGTTCTGCAAATTTGCCAAGTTTTGGCTATGGAGTTCTAAACTCCAAATTTCTTCCAAACCCAAAACTAACCAAACCAAGCTCATATAATGGAACTAAAACTCCATAAATACACCTAACTACCATCATTTGCAATAATTATCATCCAAATCCGTTTCCAAGGGTTAATACCCAAGAATCCAAGAAAACCCTAAAATGATTAAACACAACAAATTCATAACTATCACAACTAATTATTCTCCTTAAATCATATAATAGCAAGTAGATAACTTGCCTTGATCATGCAAATGCAGGTTTGGTTGGGTGTAGGCAATGACCCAAGCTTGAATCTCCAAATTTCTCTTTTTCTCCCAAAGTTCTCTTCCTCTCTCTACTCTCTGTAGGGCTCATTGTGTGTTAAGAGAAAATGAGGAAAATAATAAGGCTAGCAAGAATTAATCGGGCTTTAAGTCTAACATGCCCAACTCTAATGGCTAATACGCGATTAAATAAATCGCAACTACACATTTAAGCTATAACTAGTCAAAAGTTCCTGAAATACCAAAATGCAATATAACACTTATTTTGACTGTCTCGCACCTACCGGGACTAACCACACCCTCCAAATTATCATTTGGAAATTTTATAAATCATTTTTAGTTTCGATTTCTCATTGAACCAAAATATCATTTTAATTCTTATGACACCATAAATCAAAACATGGATATTTTTACCTACTCATCAGGTAATCATACAACATTTCAGTAAATATTAACATTTTTTCATATTAAATTAATATTTACTCAACATCCATCATTTTATAATTAATTACTACATATAGTAAATAAATGTAAAATAGGCTCTAAAAAGTGAGGGTTGTTACATGTCGGTCGAACGATGACATGTGTCGTTCAAACGACTTCTCTCGACATGGTCTTTCCGCTTGAATGATGTCCCTTTGTCGCTCGAACGAGGTATTAAAAATAAATATTTTTGTTTCGTCCGAAAATAGTCCGCCCCAACACATAGAAAAAATTATCTGATGAAAAAATCTGCTCCATCACTTAGAAAATGTTTTAGAAAACTTATCCCAACACTATAAGTGAAATGCTATAGTACTTAAACACAACCTTAACAAAAATAATCTCACAGAGGCTTGAATGTTCAAGAACTTTGATATTCGGATCCATCTCGATACTCTAATGATCTTGAATAATTCTTAAATGTTTGTAGCGGTATATGACATACTCAAGAAAGTACGAACTATATAAAATATGTCCTTACAAATCTCCCCCTATGTCTATGCCCGTACAAAATAAAAAACATCAATTGAAAAGGTATAAAAAATGCATGTCTAAAAACTTCTCTTAAAAATCTTCGACTTTAAATCTTCAAATCTTTAAGATTTTGTCATCAGGGTGTGCGGAATAATGATCTTCAATTTTGTACCTAAACACATGAGACAAATCAAATACCTTATGAAGAATCGAGTTTGAAATGATATAAGCATGAATCAATCAATAAAATCAAATATCCCCCATAATGCAAAAACTCCCCCATAATGCGTTCTCCGCCTTTTTCATTTGTTCGACATAGATAAGGAAACGAATAAACAAAATAAACATGGACTTGCCACGATAAAAATGCATGGCAAATATGAAGAAAACTATGATCATGCAAAGAGTAACCCAAAATCTTCCACAAACTATTTTTGGTTTTCATTTTTTTCCTATAAAAATGCAAAAATAATTTTACAAAAATCGCACATGATGAATTTTCACTAAGACAACCAAATCATGGAAATGAAATGAATGGGTGCGAACATATTCGATAGGCAAATCAATGAAATCAAACATAACATATGTGTATGATGAATATGCGTACTCCAAAAGAATGAATCTCAAAATCGTCCTTTTGTGTCAAAAAGTGTAGAGTTTAAATGACATCGACTCAATCCATTAGCACATCAAGGTCCAGAATGATTCCCACACCAATAACGTCTAAAACTATGAAAATGCTTTTTCATGACGCTGTCAGGATGTCCAACCCATTTTTTAATACTTTCCATCAAACTCCCTCATAAATAATAATGTATTTATTTTTCTTTTCAGGTGACCCCATTTTGGAATATTTTTCTTTTCATTGCTTATGAATTTTTTTGGGGCTCTTTTCAAATTGTGGTTTTCACGATGAGTTAATTTTGTATTCTCTCAGCCCTTTCCCATGTTTCACTTATAATTTTTTGTTTAAATTAAATCCTCACGATTAATGGTTCTTACGTGCACAACTTTCATTGTCAAGTTTTATCGCATATGGTTCATTTCAAAGACAGAATTAAGATGACAACACTCCGACCAATATGTGATAAATAAGTATAATAATCAAATAAATCCGTGCAAGTGTGCATTAAAGGAACTTATGATTCAAACATGTAGGTAGTAACAACTAATCATTTCTCAAGGACTCCATACATTGTAAATCATAAAAATGAAATGATGACGCATATCAAAACACTATCAGATCGTCACATGAATATGGAATGAAATTGTGACTCGGTCATCCTAAATGTCCATTCATATACGGTGTAAACAAAATATAAAAATGATTTTTGACTTTTTCAAAAATTTTATCAAAAAAAAGTCTTTTTGTATTTTTCAAAAGTTTTATCACCAACAAAAATCTAGTACAAAAATTAAACATGTCATAACACTAGCAATAATATATCATAAAGCACAACTAGCGTATGGAAAACATGTGAACACAATCATCTGTATGATATGGCAAGAGAAGAATCATGTGCAAGAAACCGAGAATCAACTAGTCTAAAATCTAGGGCCTCTAAAAGTGAGTTCTTAATGCAAATAGGTGTGCATTGATTACATCTCATCTCTAAGTCCATTTCGTCTAGTTGACAGTGACAATTATTTTGAAAGAAAAAATTTACAAATCTCTGTGGATTTGACCTGTACTTAGACTCACTATTCTATAATAGCCCATACACTTGCGATTTTTTATAAAATTGACAACACCTCCCTCGATAATTAATTTTTTAGCTAACATGATACGAAATCTTTGTTTTTAGCATGGACAGAATAAAATTAAAATGCAACATGAAATGAAATTATATTTGTTTACCAATCATGAATACTACCTAATCAAAATAACACTACACGTGATGAAACGATATAAGAGTTGGTGGATATGTGTAAATTGGGTGATTTGTGTAAATTAAATGTGTTACGGAATCAAACTATTACGAAAACTCAATATTGAAATACAGTGATATTTTCATCACAATGAGTGATATGTGTAAATTAAATGTGTTCCACTAAAAGTATTATTCAATATAATAATGATACATCACAAAACGTAGTATTCAATATGGACAATAAAAATGGAATCGATAATAAAAGTACCTTACATATTTCCAATATAAAGGCCCAATGATAGTTATGTTCCCTTAAAATATATAAATACAGATCCCGAAAGATCACGAGAGTTGGTGGAAACAACTAATGATTTGAATAAAAAAAAAGCGAGTGATAGTTGCTTTTCACATGTGGAAAACTGTGAAAATTTAGCAAATAAAAATAATGGTGTGGTTGTTTGTGTGAGTGTGTGCGCGAGTGTGAGACAGAGAGAGAAATCCTGCCATTGGGCTATTGAAATTACCTTATAATTTATTTTTGTTTCATTAATAGTTTCTAACATAGTTCACATATTAACAATCAAAATACTTCCTTCTTAAATATTTTTTTCTGCATTTTATACTCTTAATGCATACTTTAACCTCTTGTTAATCCATGAAAGAGTTTTTCTTATTATTTAATTTTAGAGCCTAGATGTGAAAATTGTATACCGTTGTTACCTTTTAAGTTAAAAGTTTGACAAATAATCTGTCTGCATGATGATGGAAGATGCCAAATATAACCATCTAAGGTACATCGTAATTTGTTGGAGATTCGTGTGGTTCAGTTTTGTATCTTAGTTTCATGTGACATATACAAATATATATTTAGAATAAATGGTAATGTTTGTTGAAATGTATACTGATATACCCATATATACCCTCGGCCTGGCCGAGGGTGTCCTCCACCCGGACGAGGCCAAGATGATCTCTCAATAAATATAAGACGACCCTTCAAGGGGCCGAACCCTCATCAGGCCCAGACGACCCTTCAAGGGGCCGACCCCCTCATCAGGACCAGACGACCCTCCAAGGGGTCGACCCCCTCATTAGGCCCAGACGACCCTTCAAGGGGCCGACCCCTCATCAGGCCCAGATGATCCTTCAAGGGACCAACCCCCTCATCAGGCCCAGAAGACCCTTCAAGGGGTCGACCACCTCATCAGGCCCAGACGACCCTTCAAGGGCCGACCCCTCATCAGGCCCAGATGACCCTTCAAGGGGAAGACCCCTCATTCTGTTGTGAATGACCCTATGAGGGTACGATAGTACGAGGACCAAATTAGGATAGGCTTTCTTTCAGTAGGAACTTTTCCCTCGACCTCACATCGTAGGTCGAGGATGACATCATCACAATGCATGATTTGGAGACACGTGGAAGACCACTATAACACTATCACCCCCTCACGTGAGGGAATATTATGTCATCATTAATCATAGGTGGAACCTCCAGGTGTCAGTAGGGTATTGGCTAGATCATAACTCACATGTACCATGCATGCTTGGGGTGTACACTACACCTCCCAAGACCTATATATACTTGTCACCTACTACCCTGTAAGGGATCGAGAATTGTAACCCTAGCTAAAACTCTGCTTGTACGCACAGTAGTGAGAGAGAGAGTCAGCTTATGTGCCTTGTATCCAAGGCCATTAGTGCCCATATTTAGTGGATTACACACTCACATTAGATGTAGGCCTAATTGGCTGAACCACTATACATCATTGTCTTATTCCTCTTATACTCATCACCTTCTATACACTTACACACACATACATCTCTATGGCTTCCATTGTTATTATTGTTCGATCTCATCATCACTTATCTGGTGGTGCTAGATTTCAGCATCATCAGTTTGACGATGTCTGTGGGAATGACAAGACATCTCTTTCTTTATACAGCTTGACCTCACCGGGCACTCTGGTCGTGAACCAGATCTCCCTCTTTGTGGAGCTGTTTTACCATTGAAAGAGACCCATTAGGGTTTTCAAGCACATCAATCTTTTGATAATTCATCTCTCAATAGCTCAAACACATGGAACCGGAGATTCCACCACCACCTCTTCCTACACCAGATAGTGGAGTAGTACCCAGTTTTAGTCAACCACCACCTAGTCTGAGATGGCTGATGTGGCAGCCGCCTTTAAGTCTCTGGAAAAAACTAGCAGATTATGTCGGAGCAGTTCACATCTCTCAGCCAAAACATACTAATACCACCGAGAGTCTCACCGGAGATGATTAATCCAGCGGTCGCTCTAGGGAAGCATGAGGCCAGGGGCCACCCTAGGCACCACGCAAAGAATTGCTGCCTCCTCAGTGGTGGAGGGATGTTGCTGAACCCCGACATCTACACCTGGGGAGGCAAGGAAACCCTTGCCCAGAAGACATGTATGATGATATGGAGGGGGAGGAGGCCCCATAGAGTGCTGGAAGCCGTGTGAGGTCTCCAACACAATACTTTGCGGCCTCTCCAGGAGAGCATAGGGAAGTGTGGAAGCAAAAATCCTGATAATCACCTAAGGGCCTATGCTTTCGATCGTCTGAGTAGAGGGTTGGCCTTTGAGAGGCTAGGCCTAGTAAATTACTTGCGAGAAAAATTATCCCGATCAAGAAGTGTTACGTGGTCCATAAGGGAGAATGCAGATGGACAACCCCATGGGGGACGACCCCACAGACGGGACGACGGTCTGGGAAAAGTAAACAGTCGACACAGACCTGCCGCAGTGGAACCTTCTGTTCACCTCAAGGAGGCGGTAGGGGATAACATCGGACAGGCCAACCCTACGAGGCCTTGGAATGACTCGATCCAAAGATTGAAAGATAAGATTGGAGATATTCTGAATAACTGGGACCGTCTTCAAAGAGGATACTCCATAGGCTCACCCTTTGTGGCGAAGATAGTCAACTTCCCCACACCATCCAAGTTCAAGCCACCAACGGTCACCCCTCGATATAACGGGACTACCAACCCTGTCCACCATATTGAGAGGTACCAATCAACGGCAGACATATACTCTATCTTAGATGAGATGAGGTGTCATGTCTTTTCTGGCACTCTGATGGGGGTTGCACACGTCTGGCATATGTCTCTTCTAAAGAACTCTATTGAAAACTTTAAACAGTTAGCAGATCGGTTTATCCATAAATTTTTCTTTGGAGTGAGGCCAAAGAAGAAGACCACACACCTTCTCTATGTTAAGTAGGGGAAGAATGAGAGTCTGAGAGACTACATAGTCAGATTTAATAAAGAAAAGTTACAAGTCAAAGACTATGAGGAAAGCATAGCCATAACATCCCTCATTGGAGGCCTCCAGAAGGGGAAGCTACTATGGAAGCTTACTGAAGACCCTCCTAGGACGATGGATGAATTACTGTCAACAGAAGGAAAGGTGATGAACGCCGAAGAGGTGATGGTAGCAAAATTCGAAGACAAAAAGGGTGGCACTAGTGGGGGTAAGTACTAGAAAAATAACAAGGAGGGGAAGAAGAGGTTTACAGATGAAAAATTCGCTCACTACACCCCTTTAATGGTCAGCTGCGAGCATATCCTGAATGAGATAAAAAGTGACTGGTCTTTAAAGTGGCCTGAGAAGGTGAAGGAAGCCCCTCACAAGAGGAATAAGAATCTGTGGTGTGAATTTCACCAAGACCATAGTCATGTCATCGACAAGTGTTTTGCTCTGAAAGATGAAATCAAGAAGATGCTAAAAGAAGGGAAGGTTAGGAAATACGTTGACAAAGGTGCCTTCAAGAGGGGACGAGAGGACGACCCTAAAAAGAAGAGAGGTGATGCATACCGAGAAGATCCTCCAAATTGAAGGGATGACCCGTCAAATGATGAGGACAACCCTCAACTCCCACTGAGAGATGACCACGGACCTGTAAAGAGACTCAACATGATATCACTCGGTATTCGGATAACCTTCGGGGTGCTAGCAGGAGGAGGGTCAGAGGTCGCAGACAGGAAGGCCCATGTAGTTGAGGCCAAGGCAGTGACAAAGGTTGTGCACTAAACCTCTGTTGAGGCAAAGTGAAAAAGAGATATAAGGTTGATATGGACACTTTGATAGTGGGATTCTCAGGAAAGGACTTCAAAGAACTCTTAGCCCCATATGAAGACCCTCTTATCATCACTACCAGGGTGCACAGATGTGGGGTGCCGAGGATTTTGGTAGATAGGGGTAGCTCTGTAGATGTGATGTTTTGGCCATGCTTCAAAGCCTTAGGCCTTAGCCGTGATAGGCTCATCCCATACCATCACCCATTGATTGGATTCAGTGGGGAAAAAGTTTATCCTATAGGAGTGTATGAGGCCGATATCAGGATGGGAGACGAGTGGACGAGATGGCTTATCAAGAGGGTGAGCTTCTTCGTGATGGACGAATATATCTTCTTAACCTACAACATTATACTAGGGAGAGTATCCCTCAAGGGGTTTGAGTACGTTCCCTCTACGGTTCATCAGATGATCAAATTCCTGACCCCTTACGGGGTAGGGGAAGTTCAGGGAGACCAAATGACATCACGTGAATGTTACTTCAACTTCGCAGAAGAAAGAGAGGCGTATAAGAAAGCAACAGCCACTTATAATATTGACACCCTTGACCCTAGGGATGAGAAAAAACTCAAGAAATGAGAAGCTGCGGAAGAGGTAGAATCTATCATCCTCAATGAGGGTGAGCTAAAAAAAACCATCCAAATCGGCAAAGCTCTGAAGATACACATAAAAGAAGACCTCATCAAGCTGCTAAGGAGAAGACAGAGTGTCTTTGCATGGAGTCACAAAGATATGCCAGGGATCGACCCCAAAATTATGAGCCACAAGCTCAACGTGGTAGAGGGCGCAAAGATAGTAAAGCAAAAGAGGAGAATTTATTCTCGAGAGAAGTATGAGGTCATTAGGGGTGAGGTCATGAAGCTATAAGATGGAGCATTTATCAGGGAGGTCATCTATCCCGAATGGCTATCCAATGCAGTCGTTATCCTAAAATCCAATGGGAAGTCGAGGATGTGTGTAGACTTCACAGACCTCAATAAATATTATCCCAAAGACAGCTTCCCTCTCCCTCGTATTGATCAGATGGTAGACGCTATATCAAGCCATGAGCTCATGAGATTTATGGATGCCTATTCAGGGTATAATCAGATCTTAATGAGTCCAGAACACTCAGAGAAAACAACCTTCATTACTGATAAGGGGACATACTGTTATAGGGTCACGCCCTTTGGCCTAAAAAATGCTGGAGCAACGTATCGGTGCCTTGTGAATAAAATGTTTGAAGACCAAATTGGGAAGTCTATGGAGGTTTATGTAGATGACATGATGAACAAAATCTTAAAGGCCGAGGATCACGTGGCCGACCTCAAGAGGACTTTTAATACAATGGACAAGTACCGAATGAAGCTTAAGCTGGCAAAATGTGTCTTCGGGGTCAGAGCAGGGAAGTTATTGGGGTTCATTGTCAACCAAAGAGGCATCGAGGCCAATCCTAAAAAGATAAAGTACCTCATAGAAATGAAGACCCCGAAGACCATCAAAGATGTTCAAAGGCTCACAGGGCGAATGGCTGCTTTGAATAGGTTCGTGTCCAGAGCCACAGATAGGTGGTTACCATTCTTCAAAGTTCTCAGAAAGTCTTTTGAATGGAGCAAAGAGTGTGATCAGGCTTTCAAGGAGCTAAAGGCATACTTAGGGTCTCCTTTTCTGTTATCACGGCCAGTACAGGGTGAATGACTTCATGTGTACCTAGTTGTCTCAGAGTCAGCTATCGGTGAAGTAATCGTCAGAGATAAGGATGGGGTGGAGAAGCCTGTGTATGTCAACTGTAAGGCACTCCAGGGGCAGAGCAAAGATGCCCATGAATGGAGAAGTTAGCCTACGCCTTGATCCATGCATCAAGAAAGATGAAGTCGTACTTCCAGTCCCATACAATGGTCGTCCTGATTGACTTTCCTCTTAGGCAGGTCTTACACAAGCCAAAAAAATCAGGTAGGTTAATGGCCTTGGCTATAGAGCTGGGGGAGTTCGAAAGTGTGTATCAACCTAGGATGGCCATTAAGGGGTAAGCATTGGAAAATTTTGTTGCTGAATTTACTTGGTTAGATGATAAGGCTGAAGATGAGAGCCTCGGGAAGACAGATACCCGACAAGGCAGACTCGTCGACACACTCGCAGATAAGGCTGAGACAAGCACTGCTAGAGAAAAAGTGGCCGAGAACGAAGAGGGAAGATATCTCTTTAGACAGGGGTCCCTCACCAAGGGAAATTTATCATAAGAACAAACCATGTGGAACCTCTTCGTTAACGGGTCCTCCTACGAAAGCGAAAGTAGGGTTGGGTTAATTGTAACAGCACCTGATGGCACAGACATTGAGTACGCCCTAAAGTTCAACATCAAAGCCTCTGACAACGAGTCTGAATATGAGGACCTGATAGCAGGCCTCTCCTTAGCTAAGTCCCTTAGTGTCGACCATGTTGTGGTCCATAGTGACTCAAGACTAGTGGTGAATCAGATACTATGAGACTACGATGCTAAGGATGAGAGAATGACTAAATATCTAGAAATGGTAAGGGGACTATTAAAGGGCTTCAGAGAGGTAAAGTTGCAGAGGATACCTAGGCATGACAATGGCCAAACCAATGCACTTGTAAGGCTGGCCTCGGCAACTAGGGTAGAAGTCAAGCGGACAGTCCCTGTAGAAATTTTTCTTCGGCCAACGATCGAAGAAGAAGAGGTAGCACTTGGATTTTACTTAAACATCGACAAAGAAGCTTCGTGGATGGACCCTCTAATTAGATACATTAAAGAGGGGGAGATACCAAAAGAAAAATAAGAAAGGAAGAAGTTGAGATACAGAGATGCAAAATTCACTATCATCGGAGACACCTTGTATAAAAATGGGTTTTTTCTACCCTTACTTAGGTGTGTGCACCCGTCTGAAGTCCCACACATCTTGCAAGATGTGCATGAGGGGTCATGTTCAAGCCACATTGGGGGCAAGTCTTTGGCGAAGAGAGTAGAAACCCAGGGGCACTGGTGGCCGACCTTGGGGAAAGACGCCACAGAATATGTAAAAAATTGTGATAAATGTCAAAGATTTGCCACCATCCCTCACCATGCCCATCAACCTCTTACCTGCATTACATCCCCATGGCCATTTGCAGTGTAGGGGATCGACCTGGTAGGACCCCTGCCTAGGGCCGTCAACAACTATCGGTTCCTCATCGTAGCAATTGACTATTTTTCAAAATGGGTGGAGGCGGATCCGATGTTCATGATTACCGAACAAAAGACCTTCCAATTCATCTAGAAAAACATTATATTCAGATATGGTCTCCCCAATACCCTCATCTCAGATAAAGGGACTCAATTAAAGAATACATCTTTAGAGAAATACTGTGAAAGGGTGAGTATCAAACAATTCTTATCTACTCCAGGCCGACCTTAGGCTAATGGGCAAACGGAAATTCCAAATAGAACAATCCTAGACCGAATCAAGAAGAAACTTGAGGAGGCGAAAGGAAGATGGGTTGAGGAGTTATATCCTGTACTGTGGGCCTACAGGACAACGACAAAGACCTCTACTGGAAAACCCCCGTTCATGTTGGCTTATGGCTCAGAAGCCATCATCCCCACCGAGATTGGGTTTCCTACTCACAGGGTCCAAATGTATGACCCATGGAGAAATATGGAAGAGAGTAGACTTGACTTAGACCTGATCGATGAAAGGAGGGAAGACGCCGAGATAAGGAAAGCTGCCTACCAGTAGAGGACTGCCAGGTTTTACAACCAGAGGGTGAAGCAAAGGCCAATCGCAGTGGGGGACTTAGTCCTAAAAAAGACTTCGAAAAAGCCTAACAAACTCCACCCAAATTGGCATGGCCTATATAGGGTCATTGATGAAGTTGTCCCTGGAACGTACAGACTAGAGAACCTTGAGGGGGAACCCTTTTCCAACGCCTGGAATGCAGATCATTTGAAGAAATACTATCAGTAGTGTTGTAATGTCCTGTCGGATCACAATTGTAATGGGTGTTGCTCCAACAGAGAACTTAGAATGTTAATGAGAATATCATATTGGCCCCTCATCTTGTCTTTGTGAATTCGAGTATGATTGGGATCATCTTTGCCAAACCACCCTCGGCTATGATGAAGGCAAATGGTGGGGATGACCCACCCCCCCATTTACCCTCAGAAAAGATGAGGGAAGGCTTGAAAACCATTAAGATGGTGGGAAACCAGCCTCGGCTATGATGAGGACAAATGGTGGGGACGACCCCTCATTTAACCTCAAGAAAGACGAGGGGGACTTAAAATATAAAACCATTAAGTTGGTGGGAAACCACCCTCGGCTATGATGAGGGCAAGTGGTGGGGACGAGCCCTCATTTACCCTCAAGAAAGATGAGGGTTGAATTAAAATGTAAAACCATTAAGTTGGTGGGAAACCACCCTTAGCTATGATGAGGGATAATGGTGGGGACGACCCCTCATCTACCCTCAAGAAAGACGAGGGGGGACTTAAAATATAAAACCATTAAGTTGGTGGGAAACCACCCTCGGCTATGATGAGGGAAAATGGTGGGGACAACCCCCCATTTACCCTCAAGAAAGATGAGGGGGACTTGAAATAATAGAAAACACCATTAATTTGGTGATAACCACCCTCGACTATGATAAGGGAAAATGGTGGGGACGACCCCCCATTTACCCACAAGAAAGACGAGGGGGACCGGAAATTTAAAATAGCATTTAGTTGGTGGGAAACCACCCTCGACTATGATGAGGGCAAATGGTGGGGACGACCTCTCATTTACCCTCAAGAAAGACGAGGGGGGACTAAAATATAAAACCATTAAGTTGGTGGGAAACCACCCTCGGCTATGATGATGGAAAATGCTGGGGACGACCCCTAATTTACCCACAAGAAGGACGAGGGGACTTGAAATTTAAAACATCATTTAGTTGGTGGGAAACTACCCTTGGCTATGATGAGGGAAAATGGTGGGGACGACCCCTCATTTACCCTCAAGAAAGATGGGGGGACTTAAAATATAAAACCCTTAAGTTGGTAGGAAAACACCCTCCGCTATGATGAGGGCAAATGGTGGGGATGACCCCTCATTTACCCTCAATAAAGACGAGGGGGACTTAAAATATAAAACCATTAAGATGGTGGGAAACCAACCTCGGCTATGATGAGGGCAAATGGTGGGGACGAGCCCTCATTTACCCTCAAGAAATACGAGACGAGATTTAAAATATAAAACCATTAAGTTGGTGGGAAACCACCCTCGGCTATGATGAGGGAAAATGGTGGAGATAACCCCTCATTTACCCTCAAGAAAGACGAGGGGGGACTTAAAATATAAAACCATTAAGTTAGTGGGAAACCACCCTCGGCTATAATGAGGGAAAATAGTGGGGATGACCCCTCATTTACCGTCAAGAAAGACGAGAGGGGAGTTATAAACAACGTCACAAGATAAATCATACAAGAAGACAAGCATAGAAGACAGAAATAGACGATATTATAAACACTGTTAAAAATGTTTGTTCAACGAAAATAAAGTACAAGAATATTTGTTACATCAAGAGAGGGTATAGGTTACAGACAGCCACCCTATTGAGCGGCATCGGAGGGCAAGGCTTCAACATCAATAGGAGTTTCTTCTATGACCAAGACAGGTTGATCCTCAGATGTGTCGGTACCTTCAGCGTTCACTTGGGACTCCACATGGGCTAAGGCCTCAACAATCAGGTGGTTGTCCAACTGAACTTCCTCAAGAGAGGGGCGGACTGAAGAGACAACATCAGCAAACTTAAGGACAACCCACCGACAGGCCGTACTGATCCCCCTCTCTAAGTATTCGAGACCGAATCCTTGAAAATCGTTCGAGAGTTTGTAGGCCTCCACAGCATCGGCCTCGACCTTTTTCACTGCCTCAGTTAGCTCTCTATTGAACTGGGCGTTCAAGGCTTCTTCCTTCGTCTTGAAGAGTTCATCCCTCACCTTCAGATCTGTATCGTGCTGCTTCATCAGCTCATCAAGGAACCTTGCATGTTCGGTCCTTGCACTCTCTAACTCGGTCTTTGTAGTCTCAAGCATGGTCTTCAGATCAGCCTCGTGCTGAATATCCCTCTCGACCTCATAGAAATTTTGTTGGTTCTCAACCATCCATTTGGTAGCTGACATAAAGGCACAAATAGACTACACAAAACAAGGTACATGTTAAGGGGCTGAGGAAATAGTTAGTGAAAAATTGACTGAGGAAATGAAGTAAAAATAAGCACCTGGGCCAGAGTATGCAGAACGTAATCATTCACTTTAGCCGAGGGGATCTTTGACAAGAAGTTATAGTCAGCGGGCGAGGGAGCGAAAAACATCGATGCATTGGATGACCTCAGGTTGGCTATGAGGGAAGATGGTTCAGCCTCAAAAATGTCATGTTTTGGGACCAAAAGGACCCCATACTAGAAGAGGATCCGATCCCCTCAGAAACCTCCACCCTCGCCCTCGTCCTATAATCCATCCAAGGGTCAATAAGAACTTCTGGACCCTTTCTTTAATGCTCGTCGGTGGTTGGTTCAACAGGAGTCAGCCCCACGTCCTTTGTCTTCCTCGAAGCTTGCTGAGGCTTTTTGCCTTTTTTCTTGCCCAGACCAGACCAGACAATAAACTTGGCGCAGTCATCTCCCATAGTTGATCAGATATGTTAGCAGGACGACCTGAAAGGGAGACGATACATCAGATAGATACAGTGGCAAATAGGAAGCACTTGGAGAAAATTAAAAATTTAAAAAAAAAATCTACTCACATAATTCGATCAAGGGGCCGAACCGCAGGCCAACTTCTTTGAGGAAGCGAGGGGTCATTAAGTCTTCGAATTTGGCAAGCACTCCTTTTTTCCCTTGCTCCCTCAGATAGTCAACTATGTCCTTTTCATCCAAACTAAGTCAAGGGTCTGACCTAGCCTTCATAGAAGGGTTAGACCATCTCCTTAGGACTCTCGGATTGTCGTCTAAAGGCTGAACCCCAGCAAGGAATTCCCAATCTCCGAAAATGAAGAAAAATCTCTTCTTCAAGTCATGGTTAGAGGTTTGTGCCATGTGGAGAAGTTTTTTATTAGACTTCCTGGCTGTTTGAACGAGGAAGTGATATTGTAACAAGCTAAGAACACATCGGTCGAGGGATCATTGGTGAAGGTATTTTTCCACAGAGAGACATAACCAGGGATAGTCCTCCAGGAGTTGGGAGGAAGTTGAGAGGGGGCAACGCCGAGGGAAGACAATATATCGACTATAGCAGGGTACAGAGGGAACCTCACACCCACCCTGAGCAATTGTTCATAAATGGAAACTTCCCCCTTGTCCTCCTGGAAGACGCTCTCATCTAAGTTGGGAACCCTCATAGTTACATTGGGATGCACACCAAATTTATGCCTCCACAGCAAGAGGTCACGATCCCTAACAGTGGAAACGTAAGCTGAGGCATGGGAATTGTCAACTGGATCAGCGTTAGAATCCTCGACATCACCCTTGGCCCCCTCTCCCTCAGATCCCTCGACCTCATCAACTGTTGGAGGCCCTCCCGAGGAAGCCATCTGGAAGGATAAGGGGATAATGTTGTCACGGGAACAACCTCGAAAGGGACCGCTCCCTTGGCCTGTTTGCGTGGTCTAAGATCATGTGTCTCTCTCCTCCCAGAGGTCCCTGCACCTGTTAGTGATGATGCTCTCTCATCCATCTCTCCTTCGTATGAATGACTCTCAGCTGGACAACAAGATGACCCATAGGACTCAGATGGTATTATTATGGCTAAAGGAATGGGGAAAATGGGTCGTACCCAATTAGGGTCAGCCCCTCGTCCTCTTCCTCTATTCGCCTAATCTTTACACAAAACTTCTCTGTCAGGGATGGGAATTCCTCGGCTAAATCATAAAGCCTCCTAAGCATTAAGGGGAAAACCTTACACTTAATGGAATTTGGCTACCCTAATTACAAACAAGTTTGCAGTTGACCAAGTTGGACTTTTGGATTAAAACCAAAGAAAGAAAGGGTTTTAATCAAGAACACTCAAAGAACAAGAATAATAGCTCACCGGAGAAGACGTCGAAAAACACAAGGAAACCCTAGAAACACCACAAGGGGGCGTCAACCCTAATGCAAGAAATGAAATTGAAGATGAAAAATGGAATCTATGGCAAAGAAAATTACCTGAAGACGAAAACAACAGTTGAATGAAGCTTGATACGGAAAGTTTGCAGAAATGGATATGGAAGCTGTTGAGAATCTATAGAGAGAGAGTTAAGGCATGAAGAAGAAAGAAAATGACTTCAGAAAATCATTTAAATATCTCGCTAATGAGTGGGCCCATTAACCAAGGAAAAACACGACCCACGAGGAGGGTATCATTAGGGCACAAAGTCCCAGGCCAAGTGTGCAGCCTCCATGCCTTCGAAACCAGAATGACAGTGGATATTTGCCTAGGTGTAAAATCAGCTTGACAGGTGCCACTCACCAAAATGATCACACTCTTATCTAAAAAGCAGCACTATCCCTCAGCCATCTCAACAACATCGATGGCTAAGGACTGGGGGGTGATTGATATACCCATATATACCCCCGGTCAGGCCGAGGGGGTCCTCCACCCGAAAGAGGCCAAGATGATCTCTCAACTAATATCAAACGACCCTTCAAGGGATTGACCCCTCATCAGGCCCAGATTACCCTTAAAGGGGTCGACCCCCTCATCAGACCCAGAAGACCCTCTAAGGGGCCGACCCCCTCATCAGGACCAGACGACCCTTCAAGGGGCCGACCCCTCATCAGGCACAGATGACCCTTCAAGGGACCAACCCCCTCATCAGGCCCAGACAACCCTTCAAGGGGCCGACCCCTCATCAGGCCCAAATGACCTTTCAAGGGGCCGACCCCTCATTTTGGTCTAGATGACCCTATGAGGTACAAGAGTAAGAGGCCCAAACTAGGTCAGGCTTGCTACCAGCAGAAACTTTTCCCTCGACCTCACATCGTAGGCCGAGGATGACATCATCACAGCACGTGATTAGGGAGACGGGTGGAACAGTGCGCGTGGGACTCATATGGCACATGGAAGACCGTTATAACAATATCACCCCCTCACGTGAGGGAATATTATATCATCATTAATCACAGGTGGCACCTTCAAGTGTCAGCAGGGGATTGGCTAGATCATAACTCATATGCACCATGCATGCTTGGGGGGTACACTACACCCCCCAAGACCTATATATATTTGTCACCTACTACCCTGCAAAGGGATCGAGAATTGTAATCCTAACTAAAACTCTGCTTATACACACAGTAGAGAGAGAGTGAGCTTATGTGCCATGTATCTAAGGCCATTAGTTCCCATATTTAGTGGATCACACACTCATTGTGGATGTAGGCCTAATTGGCTGAATCACTATACATCATTGTCTTATTCCTCTTATACTCATCCCCTTCTATACACTTACACACACATACATCTCTATGGATGCCCTTGTTATTATTGTTTGAGCACATCATCACTTCTCTGGCGGTGCTAGATTTCAGCATCATCATATACTTGTTCTTCCTTCTCTTTTCTTGTCTATTTTTTCGTATTATTATTACCTTTAGAGCTTAGATGTGGAAAATTATATTGTTGTTACCTAATCTGTAAGCGTGTGACAAATAACATATGTCTGGAGGATGAAGGAAGAGGTTAAAAATGTTGTTGAAGACAACCCAATGTCCATATACACCGCTAACATCCAGTCAAAATAAAAATATTAGGGCCCGTTTTGATTAAAAAATATTTTTTGGAATATTTTTATTTTTCGTTAAAACCATTTTTTCGGATAAAGAACTATTTTTTGGTGAAACTGTTTTATTAAATATCTTTTGTGGAAGCTTATTTACTCAAGGCCAATTATCCAGCCAGTTCACAAGACGATTACCCCACCCAACTTAAAGTTATTCATTATTTGATCGTATATTTAACATATGATTAAATATATGAGGATAGACACGAACTAGTCCCCCAGCAATCTAGTAGAGATATTCAGGAGCACTTACGAGCTATCTAAACAAGCCGGATGAGTTACCTTCACAATTCAACCACTAAAATCTCACTACTATAAGTAGTGAACCCTGACCCAGGGTAAAGGGATGTAACTTCGTACCTTTGAGAGATATTAACAAGAACAATAGCTTCTCCGTGGACCTATGCAAATTGCTGAACAACATATACCCGTTGTCCTGTGTGATTGATTGTTTTCTCTTTGATAAATGTTTTCTATTTCTTCTATTGTGATAATTCTTGCACTCACATATATTTTTCGCTAAAAAATGATTTTCGTTAAAAATCGTTTTATTTTCAACAAAAATGTTTTTTTATTGTTAAAATTTGTTTATTGTTAAATTGTTTTTTTTCCCATTAATTTTTTTTTGTTTTGGGCTAAAACGATATTAAAACTTTATTTTTTAAATGTTTTACACTCAAAACCATTTTTTCTAAGAAACGGTTTATTGTAAAAAAACCGATTTAGTTTGGTGAAAACTATTTTTTTAGGAACTGATTTTATTTTTGTGATTGTGTTCATTCTTAAAAACTATTATTTTAAGAACAATTTTTTCGTTGTAAGTTGATTTTTTGTTTAAATTGTTCTTTCTAGAATTCTTTTTTTAATAACTATTTTATTGGTTAAAAATTATTTTTTTTAAAAATTATTTTTGATGTATCAGTTTTTTTGCCCTTAATTGTAATAAACATCTTACTTTTGCCACTCGAAATATTTGTGTTATCAAATAACCCTAATTGAAAAATTATAGGATATGCCATGGAAATTGTCATTGCATGGAAAAATTTGCCATCAGGTCATTTGCCCACATTTGAATCAAACGAACCCTTACTTTAAATAATAATTGTTTAAAAGCGTCCATATGGATTTTTTTTTCAAAAATGTTTTTAGAAATAAAAATATTAAAAACTATTTTCTAAAAAATAAATGTGTTCTCATGCATAAAATATTTTTTCAATAAATGTATTATAGTGCATAAAATGTTTTTTAGAAATAAAAACATTAAAAACTATTTTTGAAAAAATAAATTGATTTTAATTCGTAAACAATTTTTTGAATAAATATTTAAATTGTTTTTAACTATTTAAACTATTTCTTAGTTATCAATGACCCAAAATATCATTTTTACCCCCAGGTTCCGTTAAATTTAATAGTCAAAACGAACAAAAGGGTCAAACTGACACCATATAAAACTTGATGGGCTTAATGGAAACAGAAAAAAATTTAGGGGCTTAATAACAATAATATATATGCTTTAAGGTCCATATAGGCAATTTACTCTTTCCAGTTTACTAGATTGTGGAATTATTCAAAGACCTTGAGCGTGACTATATTCTAGTGATATTAGTGGAGGTATGATAGTGTTATAAGGGATAATTGGGTTGAGCTACAACATGCATCAATGACTGCGTATTAGATTGCAATGAAAATTTACGTTTAACATCCTCATGCACAAGGAATTGTTCTGAATTTGAAAGAAGCATTATGTGACAGATATTGTTATTGGGCAACCATGGGGACGTGTCACATATTCCTATTGAAAATTTATAAATTTTTTATTCATTGTTTTAATTTAATAAATTACGTCATTTTGTTCCAATTTAATTAAAATGTCTATATTAAGTATATGATTTATTTGTTTGATCGTTTTTTCTTTTGGTTACACTACTGTGCCCATAAGGGAAAATCGCACTCTTTAAGGGAAATAGTGAGGGTGGAACCCAATGTAACAAAAATGATTGAGGATCAAAATCTATTTGAAAATAATAACTGTTTTCAAAACATTAAATTTTTTCATATAGAAACTTTTTTTCAAAAGCGTTTTCTATATACAAATAAGTTAAGAAGACATTTTTTTTTTAAAATAAGACAATTTTTAATCAATGAGCCAAAATACCATTGTAACCCCCAAATTCCGTTAAAGTAAATGGTGAAAATGGATGGAATGGCCAAACTGACACCATATAGATACTTTTGGGGTTTAATGTAAAAAAATACTTTAAGAGAATAGTAGAAACAATTTGACTTCTTTAAGGGACACATAGCCTTTACAGTTCGATGGATTGCAGAATTATTCAATGACCTCGGGTGTGGCCATATTAAGTTTTATTGAGGGAGGTACAATAGTGTTACATGGGAAAACTAGTTTAAGTTACAATATGCATCAACGACCATATATTAGATTGCAACGAAAATTTACATTTAACAACCTCATGGACAAGGCATTATTTGGAATTTGAAAGAAACATCATGCGACGAAAACTTTATTTGGGAAACATTAGGGGAGTGCCACATATTCCTCTTGAAATTGTATATGATTTCTTATTCGATCATTTCATTTATTAAATTATACGATTTTTGTTTCAATTTAGTCTATATGTTTATTATCAGTATTTGATTTGCTTGTTTGATCTTGTTATTCTTTTGGTGAGTCTATTGTCCCCTTAAAGGTTAATCGCACTCCTTAAGGGAAATAGTGAGGGTGAAACTCAATGTAATAATTTTATTGAGGGTCAAGGTCTGAATAACTCTTAATTTTCCAATCTTTACCAATTATTCCATAGAACACAAGGTATATTATATATAATATCAATTTAATCGCGTTTGTATTGTGTGGGTTTTTTAATTATGGAAAATGTCGTTAGCTATACTCACTGTTTTGACAAATTATTTAAACTAAACACACACACACACACACACACACACACACACACATATATATATACTAGTGGAAACCCGTGCGATGCACGAGGCAATGTAATCCGTTCTTAATTATAGAAATTAATTATTATTAATATAATATAAACCAATTATATCAAATTTAATGAAAAAATGGAAAATGATAACATGTTGAGCTTCAAAATAGTAAGTATGAGAGCGGCCCATGAGTTGTTGTACCCTATTAAATGTATGTTAGAACTTTGTCACTATTATTTTTTTGTTCTTAGTGTTTGTCCTTAGGCACATGTTCTCAGCGCCCAAAACAAATTATGAAAGACTTGTCGTAAAGCATTGAAAGCAAACCATAGTATGAATTCGATTAAGAAAAATTATGTCCAAAAATACATAATTGTAATATATATATATATATATATATATATATATATATGGGGGGATATATAAGAGTGAAATAAATGAATTTTCTCGTACCAGGATCCAACCCGCTGCAGGTTCGATCGATCAAAGTCTGATTATGTGAACCCAACAAAGAAATGAATCTTGATCTTAATTTGAAGTTTTTAATAAACGGGTCTAGATGCCCTAAATCTGGTCCATATCTGAAACATTTATAGACGTAATTTACGTGATTATATTAACTAGTTAAATACAAAATATCAATTGATAATTAAATTCGTTTAACAACATCGATAAATAGTTTTCAAAGAAACCAAATTTATAATTGTAAAATATTTTAAAATAGTAAATTGAAGAATTATTAAAATATTAAAATAAGATAAAAGTAATTTACTATCAATACATGAAAAAATATTAACAACTCACTATAACATAAAAAACTTCGTGTTTTCAAAAAGGGATGTACTATCATTTCTTAATTTCATATCATGGTTATATCATCTCGAATCTTGAGAAATAAATAATTATAAAGCTTAAATTTTGTTTGATCAAATATACACATCAAGGGAATATTGCCCATAGTTGCGAATATTATTCAAGTAGGTGTCTTCATCTTCACTTATATATTCCCAAAAAATATACATATACCCCTTTTTAAAAAATTATTATATTATTAAAGCATGTAAGAAACTCTTAAAGTCCCATAAAGGTCTTATAATTTCTCAATTTTTACTATTTTTTTTTTTATTTTTGTTTCATAACCAAAACTACTTATTTCGGAATCAACCGATTTCACAACACCCCAGAACAATTTTAAAACAAACCCCATAGCCTTGTTGCCACCTCCTTATCTCCATATAAAGTGACGACTTGTTCATTAAACTTAAATCTAATCCACAGAATACTATCTCCATCATAAGTAAATTTCACATCTTTATAAGATTATTCTTTCAATAACTATTTTTTATAGGAAAAACATAAAATAATTTTTGAGTCATAAAATTCTAGACAAACTTAACATACAGTTCAACATAAGGTAAAAAGAATTTGGGGTGTGGTTATTCCCACAACCCTTAGGTTCCTCCCCCACACCCTATTTATATATCTAATATACTAAGACAAAAATATCCTCCCAACTTTTAAAGTATAATATGATTTTCGATCATAAAACATTTTAGGTAAGATAAAATTTACACTTTAAAACAAATTATATTTTTTTATTATTATTTTTATTTCGATTTTTGACTCTAGCACATTACTAATTATTTTAATTAGAGTACTTATATAAAAATAAAAAATGTTTATAACAAAAAGTGGTTTTTAAAAAACAATTTATATCTTTACAAAATCATAAAGAATAGTTTTTTGCGGTTAAAAAGGATTATAATGAAAAAAAAATTAACAACACAAAAACCGTTTTTCAAAATAAAATAGTTTTTGACAAAATAAAAATAGTCTTGACAAAAAAAAAATTTAAAACAAAATAAAAACTGTTTATAACCAAAAAGTAGCCAAAAAAATACTTTCTAACAAAACCAAATGTTTTGTTAAAAACAATTTTTTTCATTATAAGTTTTTTTGTGTTGAAAACTATTTAAATGTCACAAAATATCACTTTTCGTGGATTGTTTTTTTATATTTAATGACGAAAAATACTGTAAAGTCGAATAAATTTATAAAAATATATTGTAGTCCAATTAAAATAATTAGTAATGCGTTAAAGTCAAAAATCAAAATAAGAATAATAATAATACAATTAAATTTTATCTTGAAGTGTAAATTTTATTATGCCTTAAATTTTTCTATTGTAATATTATATTATATTTTAAAGAAGGGAAGGATGTTTAAAACGGCTGTGTTTTTTTTCCGAACATTCCGATTTTTCCGATATCCGATCCGATATTTTCCGATTTTGGAAGGTATATAAGGTTTCCGATATCCGATTTTCCGATTTCCGATTTTTTCGAAAAAAATCGGATCGAAAATTGGAAATAATTCTGAATTTCCGAATTTTCGATTTTTCCGAAACTATGCCGATCCGATTTTTCCGAATTATTTCCGATTTTTTGCTGAAATATTTTTCGATTTCCAATTTTTCTAATTTTTTCAAACATTTTCGTGTGTCCTACATCGGCTAGGAGAGGAAGAGACGCCCAACAAAGTCTTCTATAAAAGGAAAATATCCTTCTATCCTCTACAGAAATGAAAAAAATGATTAAATCCTTACATATTTACATGTTGGGTTAAATCTTTTTTTCGATTTCTTCAAAATGAGAGTTTCGAGTAATCAAAAATCCTATATTAATTTTTTTGAAATTTTGGAATTTCCAAAATTTCTAAATTTTTAGTATGTGTTTTGAATTTCCGATTTTTTCCGATTTTTTTCCGATTTTCCGAATTCGGAAACTTTTTTGATTTTCCGAAAAAATTGGATAGGAAATTGGAACAAATATTTTATTTTCGAAAAAATTGGAATTTTTTCCGAAAGGTCATTTTCCGATCCGATCCGGCCGAAACACAACCCTAAATGTTTTTGTCTAGATATATAAATAAGGTGTGTGTCGGACATGTAAAACCCATAGACCAACTGAACAAATTCATGTACACAAACAAAAATACAAACTTAAACATAAATCTTATTAAAAGTAATATATCAGAACTCCTGCAATAATGAAATTGTATCTGATGGCTATGAAAGTAATATAACTGCCAACACAACAAGCACTAAAATAGTTGCCAACACAAACACATGACACAGAGCAAATGATCCAACAAAACCCACAATTTTATCAATTGATCGCATGGCCAAACAACACAGCACAGGGGAGAGAGTTATATTTGCAATTGAGAAAAAATGCAAACTGAAAATTAGGAGAGATAAATACTTGTTGAGTCTGGTCAGTTATTGGAGACTGTGGTTGTGGCCGGGTTCCAGTTGTTGGCGGTTTCCGCTATTAATGAAAGTGGATTTTCGTCCAAATATTCAAATGGTAAATCGTTTGAAAATTGAAGGAGAAGGGTATTGTAAACCTGACAAAGACATGAATTCTGATCCAATTTCGATAATGTAAACAAACGCAAAGTATTACATTTTTGTTATTTTTTTTTCTTGGATTGTTGGTTGATTTCTTGGTTCAAACATATATGTGTGTGTCTAGAGCCGATATATACAGCGATGTACAACACATATGACACCAACCACCAGAAAAAAAACTTCCAATATACACCTATATATCACAAACACAACAGAAAAATCTCAGAAACCATCCAACACAAGCCAGCAAATAGGTGGGGGATCAGTTAGAGTTCTAATCCACAAAATCAAACAGACAAACTTACTGCAAAGACATTAACTGAAAAAAGAATACAGATTAAATGCAATAAAGAATGAGATTATGACGGGGTTTTTTTCACCTATAGGATCAAGTAGTATTGAACCTGTAACTGGTCGTGGTAACTTGTCACAAAAACGTTGCTAAAGAAAATTTGGATCAATTGAGGGAAGTACTTTGATTGCTCTAATGACCAATAATCTGTTGAAACGTTTGTGGGGATCCATCAGTCTGGTTTTGGACAAAGTGATGTCGAATTTCAATCAGTCAATGAGAGGTTGTAACCAAGTTACAAAATCTCTTATAAATCTGTATTGACCAACTTTCACTTGGTTCAAGGGTCCCAATATATGACTTACTAACCCCCAATATGAACCAATAAAATAACGGGTCATTACATGAGTACTCTTAGAGCCGTCAACGGGTCGTGTTAACGGATTAACGGGTCGTGTTAACGGGTTAACGGGTGAAAACACCCTTAACCCGTACACGACCCGTTAAGACTAACGGGTCAAATGATAATACCCAAACACGACCCGTTAATATTAACGGGTACACGACCCGAACCGTTAACACCCGTTAATATTAACGGGTCTAAACGGGTAACGGGTTAGGTGACCCGTTAATACCCGTTAGTACCCGTTAATACCCGTTAGTACCCGTTAATACCGATTAGTACCCGTTAATACCCGTTAGTACCCGTGTAATATCGGTTCGGGTCACACGACCCAATAAAACCCGGTACCACTAACGGGTGATAATGGGTATAAACGGGTTTAATCGTGTAAGAGTACAAACCCAAACCCATTATGATAACGGTTCTACCGTTAATGACCCAAACCCGATAAGACTAAACCCATTAACTTATAATTTCGTGTCGTGTCGTATCGTGTTATCGTGTCGTGCCTCATTTTGCCAGGTCTAACTCTTAATCCATTATACACATTAAAATTTATTGTGGTGTTTTAGTTTGTATGCTCTTTCCCTCGTTACAAAAACATTTGTTTTTCCACATTCTTAACTAATATGCTGGAGACCTAAACATGTATTATCTTATTTTGATTCTTTCATCATAAGGGTTACACCTTGTTAACGCAAAAAATTTCCATCTACGAGAACCAATCAGAAAAGGACACATGTCATCCTACGTGGCAATATTTGA
Organism: Sambucus nigra; assembly: GCA_949130495.1. Taxonomy (NCBI): domain Eukaryota; kingdom Viridiplantae; phylum Streptophyta; class Magnoliopsida; order Dipsacales; family Adoxaceae; genus Sambucus; species Sambucus nigra. The sequence goes on along the minus strand of OX422224.1, from coordinate 98,390,672 downwards.
CACCTGAGGAGAGTTGATCGGCATACCAACCAGGAAGATCAAAGGATAACTATGCATTTAATGAGCATTAATGTACATTTATACTATAGATGACAACACATAGCATATCAAGCAATTCAACAATTAGATTCGTTGAATGTAGACATAATGTATAAATGTCTACATACAATGAATCTCTTTATCTCCCATCACTATAAATACATGTATTCCCTTAGCCAAAGGGAGAGAGATCCAAGAGAACCTAGAAACCCCATACACAAGATACACATTCTTTCTCTCTCTACACCCTATGGTGCTATTGTAAACCCCTGGGAATAAAATAACAGTGGACGTAGGCTTTATTCATAGCCGAACCACTTTAAAAATCTTTGTCTCTTATGTGCTTGATTGGATTGCTTTCATCTATTTATCTGTGATCATAAAAATGGGATTCGGTCCAGTTTTTTGCATCAACAGATTGGCGTCGTCTGTGGGAACGTGTTACAAGCATTGTTCTCCATCAAAAGCTAAGTTTTTATTTTCTATATGTATAATCAATTATATATTATACATACATCTTTTGATTCAATCATGATTTTTATGTTTATATACATAAATTAATTGTACAATTTTTATCTGCAAAATGTTGCATATCATGATTTTTAAATCATAACTACTAGATTAATTCTTATTTAGATATCTGAAAAATAGTGGATTTCATAAATCATAACTTTTTGCTTGATTCTCAAGTTTCAATTTTATATCATGGAATAAATATTTTAAATGATTAAATATACCAATATATACGATGATGATAAGATTTGATAATTTTCTTTGTTGATTTTGAAATAATTTGTGAAAGATCTTTGATGATTATTCAAATTCCCATTATATTTTTGTTCAAATCATGATTCTCATATGTTTATATCCATAAAATTAGAGATCAAATCAATTATATATTATGCATACATCTTTTAATTCAATCATGATTTTATATTCACAAATTGTTGAATCTAATTTTACAAATCTGCATAAATGTACATTTCATAATCACAAAGATTGAGAAATTTGTGTACATATTATATTATTTCTTCTTTAAGGAGATAAAATAATTTCTCTATATTCATAAATCTCTTTCATATGAGTATATACAAATTTGATTCATTTGGAAATCTTTTAATTTAGTCATAATTTTTATATGCACTAACTGTGTGATCGATTTCAATTTGGGGATCTGGTGAATTTTAGACTCATAAATATTATACAAATCCTTGCATCTATGGATCCACTTGAAGATTTTCTGAACAAATATGTTAGCATATGGATAAGCATTAAGAACGACTATGTATTTTCCATTCCGATATTAACATGAATTGAATCAGACCCATTTTCTCTCTCTTCAAGAAAACTATGTTCTCTGTACAAATAATCATATTATGTAGTTGTGTTGATACGATCAGTTTTATCAATATATGAATAATCAATTATATGTTGTACATACATACATACATCTTTTGATTCAGTCATGCTTTTTATGATTATAAACATAAATTAGTTGTCCAATTTTTCATTTATCAAATCTGCAAAATATTGCAAATCACGATTTTATTAAATTAGTGGATCGGTTTTTATTTCAAATATGAATAAACGAAAATTTCATAATCACAAGTCCGTCAAATATTTTTATGGAGACACGTTTATGTACATCATATTTTTATAAGAACACGAGATATTTTTATTGTTATCTCTCATATTATTATCTGGAAATTGTCCAATATTGAAGCCAATGCACACTATATATTGGTCGGCGGAATAATTATTCTAATCGTAATTTTTATATGATTCAGCCTCAAAAGGTGCTCAGGAAAAATTATCTGCCCCGTACAATTCTTGGATGCTCATCAACAGCACATAAAGACCTTAAAAGGTCAATACCGAACAAAAATAACGCAGCTAGACTTCACACAACACAGCAACAAGACTGCAAACAACAATTCAATTGGCACCATCGGATTCATTTCATACATGCCCCAATCCTGGGCATAGAGCTTCGTACTTGACTTAATCGAGTTAAGAGTAGGATTGAAGAAGTTCGAGGCGGTGCCATCTACAGTACATCGGTGCCTAAAATTTCGAATAAATTTTGGAGTAGGAGTTGTGAAAGGTGATCAAAAAGTAGCTCGGGAATGTTATTATTCATCTGCTGAGCAAGAGGAGCTGGGGGAGTCGAGGAAAAAGACTACTACTTATCAAGTGGATGAAGGTGCAGAAATTGAAACATTGGATCCTAGAGATGAGTCGCAACTCGTGAAGGGTCAAGTTGTGGAAGCTACTGAAAATATCATTCTGGACGACGAGCACCCTGAATGAACTACTCAAATAGGTTCGTCGTTGGATACCTCAATAAAACAGGAATTGATAACTTTCTTAAGAAGCAGAAAGAAAACTTTCGCATGGAGTCATGAAGATATGCCCAGAATATACCCAAATTTCTTATGTCACGAGCTCAACGTGAATAAGGAGATCAAACCAGTGAAGCAGAGAAGAAGAGTATTCAGTCCCGAGAAGAATCAAGCTATACAAGAGGAGGTCGAGAAGCTCCAGAAAGCTTGCTTTATCGAAGACGTTAAATATCCAGACTGGTTAGCAAATGTGGTGATGGAAAAAAAGAAGAATAACAAGTGGAGGATGTGTGTAGACTTCACCGACCTCAATAAAGGATGCCCAAAGGATCACTTTCCGCTGCCCCGAATTGATCAACTAGTCGATGCTACCTCGGGACATGAGCTGCTGAGCTTCGTGGATGCTTATTCTGGTTACAACCAGATTAAAATGAAACCTGAAGACAGGGAGAGTACTTCTTTCATTACCCCTATGGGAACTTATTGTTATAATGTTATGCCTTTTGGTTTGAAAAATGCAGGTGCGACATATCAGCGGCTGATGAACAAGGTCTTTGCTGAACAAATCAGTTGCAATATGGAAGTCTATGTTGACGATATGCTGACAAAGAGCAAGAAAGCTGCCGATCATCTAGTTGACTTCGGCCAGACCTTTGATCAACTGGATAAATATCAAATGAAGTTGAACCCGACGAAGTGCATATTTGGAGTTCGAGAAGGCATGTTTCTCGGGTACATTGTCAATCAACGAGGCATTGAAGCAAATCCTGAAAAGATCAAAGCCCTAACAGGGCTGCGATCTCTAATAATGAAGAAAGAAGTACAGAGTCTCACAGGACGAGTAGCATCATTCAACAGATTTGTATCGCGAGCAATTGATAGATGTCTCCCATTCTTCACAACGCTTCGAAAGACTTTTGAGTGGAATGATGAATGTGAGAAGGCCTTTCAAGACTTGAAGAAATACCTGGGAGCACCTCCACTGTTGTCCAGGCCGGTGATGGGAAAAAAATATACTTGTATCTAGCAGTATCGGAGAATGCAGTTAGCTCGGCTTTGATCAGAGTGGAGAATGGAGTGCAAAAACCAATTTATTACACGAGTAAGGCCTTCCGAGGAGCAAAAATCAGATATCCGAGGCTGGAAAAATTGGCACTGGCGTTGATTGAGGCAAGTAGGATAATGAGGCCATACTTCCAGGCTCATACCATAGTAGTATATAATGATATGCCATTGAGTCAAGCCCTTCATAAACCAAAAAAATCAGGGAGATTGATGTATTGGGCAATAGAGCTCGGTGAATATGATATAGTTTATGAACCCAGATCATCGCTAAAAGGGCAGGCTGTAGAAGATTTTATAACATAGTTCACCTATCCTGATACCCCTAAGGAGAAAAAGTTTCTCGCTGATCAACCTGTGGATGTTACAAAATTAACAGACACAAGCTCAGACCAACTCCGGTTGGTAAAAGGGCGAGTGGATGTTACAGGATCATCAATTTCGAGCTCAGACCAACTCCGATTGGTAAAAGGGCAAGAAAAGATGATCGACGAGGAGCAAGAAATATCAGGGTAGGATGAAAGGAAGGAACAAATATTTCATCGAGGAACTCTGTCAGATCAGAAATTTGAAGACGATTTACCTATATGGAGGCTATATGTAGATGGCTCATCTTGCACAACAGGCTGTGGGGAAGGGATTGTTTTGAACAGCCCGGACAAGGTCGACATGGAATACGACCTACGATTCCAATTCAAGGCTTCCAATAATGAGGTTGAGTATGAGGTCATGATTGCAGGTCTTAATTTGGCAAAAATTATGGAGGCGCAACAGGTTATTGTCTTCAGTGATTCTCAATTGATCGTAAGTCAAATGTTGGGAATATATGCAACGAAAGGAGAATCAATGATTAGGTATCATGCAAAGGTGATGGAGTTGGTATCAGAATTTATTGCTATTCAGCTAGTCAGAATACCAAGAATGGAGAATGCGAGAGTAGACGCCTTATCTCGATTAGCATCAGCTACTCGTACCGAGCTACGAAGAACAATCCCAATTGAAGTTTTAGTTGGTCGGAGTATAGATGAAGATCTGACAATGAATTTTATTACCCTTGATTTAGGACCATCTTGGATGGATCCCATCAGGGCATATATTGAGGAGGGAGAATTACCAATTGACAAGCTCGCAGCCAAGAAATTGAAGTTTAAAGCTGCTCGGTATGTATTAATTAACGGTATTCTATATAGACGAGGAATTATGGCAGGTTTGCAAAGATGTGTGCATCCCACTGAGGTGAAAGATTTGATTGAAGAGGTCCATGAAGGGGCTTGTGGAGCCCATGTAGCAAGTCAGATGCTTTTGCAAAGGATGATGACGCAGGGATACTACTAGACAACGATGAGAGTTGATTGTATAGCCTATGCCAAGAAATGTGACAAGTGCCAGCTCTTTTCCTCCATCCGAAGAACTCCACAAGCATTATTGACACCCATCACTTCCCCTTGGCCATTTTCCATGTAGGGAGTAGATCTGGTCGGGCCACTGCCAACAACCAGGGGAAGGTTCAAATACCTCGTCGTCGCAGTGGATTATTTTACTAAGTGGGTAGAAGCGGATCCTCTCATTGATATGACGTACGACAAGGTGTACCAATTTATCTAGAAGAATATCATCTGTGGATATGGTCTTCCTCATGCCTTCATCACAGACCATGGAACACAATTTGACGACGAGGAGTTCGCTGACTATTGCCATCAGTCCAATATCTTAAAGATCCACTCGGCACCAAGACATCCTCAAAGCAACGGACAGACTAAAGTGACGAACAGAACACTGCTAAATGGATTGAAGAAAAGACTAAGTGACGCAAAATAAAACTGGATCAACGAGTTACAGTCAGTACTGTGGGCTTATCGTATTACTCCCCGAGAAGCAACTGGAGAATCACTATGTATGCTGGCGTTTGGAAGTGAAGCTGTTATATCTTCTCCTTTTATTGAAAATTTTTCGGGGAATACTAGTGCTACACACTACTCGGCAAAGCTCAGACTACTCAGTAAAAATATTCCTAAAAATTCCAACCTGGTTGTTTAAGAAACAAAATATTCCTAAAAATGCCAACCTCGGTTGGTTAGGAAACAAAATATTCCTAAAAATGCCAACCTGTTTGGCTAGGAAACAAAATATTCCTAAAAATGCCAACCTCGGTTGGTTAGGAAACAAAATATTCCTAAAAATGCCAACCTGTTTGGCTATGAAACAAAATATTCCTAAAAATGCCAACCTGTTTGGTTAGGAAACAAAATATTCCTAAAAATGCCAACTTATGTTGGTTAGGAAGTACATATATCTCGAAAATGCCAACTTATGTTGGTCGGGAGGTAAATATATTCTCGAAAATGCCAACTTATGTTGGTCGGGAGGTAAGATTATTCCAGAAAGCGCCAAAGTTGCTCGTAGAGGAAAAATCCACTAACTATGGCTGGTCGGGGATAGAAACGCACTAACTGTAGTTGGTCGAAAAGGAAAATTTACCGTCCTTGGTTGGTCGGAAACATTTTATGAAAACGAGAAACTGATCGCGCAACATTTTTTATACTCGTAACATTTTTACTAAGTTGCTCGACAAACAAAACATCATTTTTTATCAAATGGTTACCACAAATTCTAACTAGTCGACAATAAGTTGATCGACAAACAAGACAATATTGTTATCTTTTTAACAGATACATATGCACAGATAAAAAGTATTTTACAAGACAATAGCAATTAAGATTGCGAACAAAAATGAAAGTCTTTCATTAAAATCAAAAACAAAATACATCAGGAATGAAATACAAATTTATTACATCAATATTCCCATTCTATTGGTTTCTTCCCCTCTTATTTTGAAACAGGTTCCTCGCCAGCAGGTGGATCATTTAAAGAAAGAGGAGAATTTATGAAGTTAAGATCTTTGAGAATCCTGATATTCATCACGAATGCTCGATCTAGGAGGTGCTTGATAAAGTATTTGTTCATTTGGGGGCTTCTATTTCAGATATATTTGTTCATTTGGTGGCACATTCTTATAACATCATGCAGTCGAGCACCAAATTCAACTTCACAAACTCACACGGAGGCGTATTCAGAAGTTCAGGAGGTACATTCAGAAGTTCAGGAGACATATTCAGGAGTTATTATGCACATACTATTGAAGTTCAGAAGTCAAATTTAGCGTCTACAGCACTGAGATCTTTACTACTACTATCCAGACCAATATTGAAGAAGAAGTTGTATGAAAATGTTTCAAAGTCCACCACTAGCTTGGTACTAATCAGATTGAAGAGTTGGGTTCAAAAGCTAGTATGTTACTCGACAAAGTATTCAGAGGATCATAAATCAGAAGAATCAAGAACGTGAAGTTATCATTCAGTTGCTCGGCACAGTCAGCAGTTGGGCGGCTAGCCAAACCAATCAATATACTTGAAGATTATGACAAGCTACAAGCTGCATACTATGGCATGGTTGCATCCAAATTCCCAGGGGTGATACATAGCACACGGAGTTCCTCAAAAGAAAGATTAGCAACCATCGATCAGCCTACATCATGTGTCGTCCAGGAGATAATGCACTTTATGTTGAACAAATCAAGAAGGTATATCAAGAATTTCACGAGCACCGAGCAACATTGCAGAATAAATACTCCATCCTTTCAAGTAAACCATCAAGCATGGAACATTGGGGGCTTCTGTTAACACAAAAATTCTCCATCTACGAGGACCAATCAAAAAAGGACACATGTAATCCTACGTGGCAATATTTGACACCCGAGGAGAGTTGATCGGCATACCAACCAGGAAGATCAAAGGATAACTATGCATTTAATGAGCATTAATGTACATTTGTACTTTAGATGACAACACATAACATACCAAGCAATTTAACAATTAGATTCGTTGAATGTAGACATAATGTATAAATGACTACATACAATAAATCTCTTTATCTCCCATCACTATAAATACATGTATTCACTTAGCCAAAGGGAGAGAGATCCAAGAGAACCTAGAAACCCCATACACAAGATACACATCCTTTCTCTCCCTACACCCTATGGTGCTATTGTAAACCCCTGGGGATAAAATAACAGTTGACGTAGGCTTTATTCATAGTCGAACCACTTTAAAAATCTTTGTCTCTTATGTGCTTGAGTGGATTGCTTTCATCTATTTATCTGTGATCATAAAAATGGGATTCGGTCCAATTTTTTGCATCAACACACCTCAAGATCATGGAGGAGCCCCCCACATATCCCTACATGTCTACTTCATTCATCACAATGCCCAAACATGTCTCATGGTGCTCCATTCTCGTAGCATTTCTTGTTGTACTTCCATTCTCATAGCTTTTAGAACAACCGACCCATCGCCTGCAACAAACCTAGTTTCTTCCATGTAATGTTGATGTGCTCTTCGTGTCCGCCGTGTATTTTAAAGGCAAGATTGTGAACTTCAACCCAGATGCTGTAGCTTGTAGTTGATATATGTCGTTAATTCTGAGGATCGTGTTAAACCATCCCAAGATCATGGGATGGATTAGGTGTTTTGTTAGTTGGAAAAGAGACGTGTGGATATTTTTTTATTTAAGAAATTTTAAATTTTAAAAAATTAGGGATAGAGTTTTGGAGAGTTCTCAAATATGTACTACATACCTGTGTGTGTGTGTGTGTGTGTGTGTGTGTGTGTGTATATATATATATAAGCCATATTAAAATCTCATGACAACATGCTCAACACAATAATAATACTATATGAATCAAAATCAGATTCCAACAACAATTTTTCTAGATTTCAATGAATTTATCAATTCAAATATGAGTCAATAATTATAAGAAAACAACGGGAATAACACTCGCGAGATTAAGGAGCATATTGTGTAAAACTCGCGAGATAAAGAGATTAAGGAGCATACTTAGTGGCAGGTTAGCGCGGATTTGAGCGCTTTGGATTTGATTTGGAGAATGGATTTTAGCGTGGATTATGATTGGGAAGATTATTGGAGAATACGTACTTGAGAAGATTGTATTTATTTTTGTTGTATAGAGCATTTTATTTCGAGATAGATGGTTATTTTATTTCGAGAGACTTTTTGTTGTATTAATTTGGAGATTGAGATTAGTGGATTCTCTTTTATATATTGTGATGCTCTATACATTGTTATTTGCGTATCCAGATGTATTTTATCGTAGTAGCGTACCGTTCGCTCTCCCTGGGGAGGCGTGGTGTTACAGAATATACTAGTGTATGCTCGTGCCTAATGGTACATCAAAAATTTCCAAACTACATAATCGCAAAATGGCAAAAAATTTAAAAGTATATAAATGCAAAACAGCAAAAATTTTCTTCCACAACAAAACAAAGTGCAATTTTAAGAATATTGGTCATAATTTCCAAAGTCGTGTGCATCATGACTCCAACTCGTATGCCTACAGCACTTCTTGCATCGTCGCACGATCAATAAATATTTGGCAAGAAGATAAAAGTTGTATGTAAATAAAATAATATTTGACATTTGGTGTATGTAAATAAAATTATACTTTACATTAGTGTGATAAAATTGTCTATAAATGAATTTTCCATTCATCAGTTAATTAGTTATTGACAACGAGAAGAATCGATTTGATACAATAATTCCTATCAAAGTTGCACTAATAAAGTTACATGGTAACGTAGATTTTTTTCTTCTAAATTACCTATGGTACGAACCTATTAGTAAAAAAAATTCAACAAAATTTCCTTTGGCGCTGTTTGGTTGCACAAATGATTTGATTATGTAAATTGGTTCATGGTTAATTGGTTGCGCAGATGCATCCACTTATTGAAACTATAGATATAGCTCTGGTAAACAAACTAGTGGTGCACAACTTACGAACCAAATTATAATTACATTCAAATGTCCCACTGAACTCTTAATGAATGTCAAAATTTGTGTATTTTTATCAATATGTATGCACAAATAAGTATGTACAAACAAATATTATAATTACAAATAAAAAAATGAATGTAAGAATTAGTCTATTAGTAACAATAAGTATGTACAAATATATGAAACAGAAATAGCTTTAACATAAAAAAGCTATATTCTAATGCCTTTTGTCTAAATTGGTTCCCTTTTTTCTATTTTGAAAGTTCAAAGTTCAAACTTGAGGGCTATGTATAAAACTCATGAATCAAAAATCCACATATAACAGATGTAGCAAATGTATAACATATGTATAAAACATATTGCAGATGTAGCTAATGTATAACATATTAGAATATTCTACAATGTCGTATCCTCAAAAACCTTAGTCACGGATTAGAATATTCTACAATACCAAATCTTACAACATTTAGAACTATATAGTCAATAGATTGATTAGAACAAACTCTTCCCTAACATTCAGAACTCTATAGTCCATGCATGGATTATAATATTCTACAATACCAAATCTTACAACCATAACAAAGTGGGACCAAGAAACTGTAATTTCTTCACAGAACGAAGGTCAATATAAGGCCAAATGATTTCCCAATTTCACATGCCGCTATTGATTTCCCTTATTTGCCAAATGATGTGAAACAAAAAAAAGTAGCAAGCAAATAACTAAAAGTTAGAAAACAAAGAGAATGAATTATCTTGCTACATCATTTTGTATAAAAGTGTGACAACTTTCTAGCTCAATGTCTGAATAAATCTCAATCAACAACATCATATTAATAGTTATAATAAAACATCATCTATATCAATTATCCGTGTTTCTAATTATGAGTTCATTAAGGTACGTATGCGTGGCTTGTACCTTAATTTTCCAATCTATAGCTGTTTCATAAAAAAAACACAATGTATGATTTCAATTTAATTTAGTTTGTACTATGTGTTTTTTTAATTATGAACAATATTGTTAGTTATACTCACTGTTTTTGCGAATTATTTTAACTATTGGACCCCTTTTGGAACACCCGATCTCTACAAATGAGCCCCTATATATATATATATATATATAAACAGATAGAGAGAGAGTAAGAGAGAGAGGCTTCGTCACCCAAATGCAATCCCCATTTTCAATGGAAATTGAAGATTTAAACCCCCCTAAGATGTTTGCAACTCTTAGGTTCCAAATCAATGATGGAAAGACTGACCCCATTGATCATGTAATTCAGTACAGGCATTCCATGACATTGTGGAATCAAAATAACACTATTATGTGTCGTACATTCCCTTCTAGTCTCAGGGATGCCATGCAAAAATGGATTGAGAAGCTGCCACATAGATATGTCAACAACGTAAAAAATCTCACTGAACCCGTCAGTGCTCGGTTCATCACTAATAATTCCCATCCGAAAAGAATCGATTATCTCCTCATTCGGAGAAAAACATCCCCAAAAACCTTACAGAAATATGCTAGGTGGTATTAGGAAACTTACAAAGACGTTGAGGATTGCTCCAAAAAAGTTGATGTGGACTCGTTCAAGATAGTGTTGCCCAACATCTCTATGTTACATTAGTCTTTCACTAAGAAGGAGGAGGACACCATTTGTCACGACCCCGACCCAAAATAGTATTAGGGAACTCGTGTCTTGACATGCCACCAAGGCAACAAATATTCTGATTTAATTATTTCCTTAAATAAATGCATCGGAAATATTATCACATGGTTATGAATCGTCAAATACTGAAGTAAAGGAATTACGTCATCAGAGCTTTCTAAGGGAAACTTCATACATATTAAAAGTAATAACGAGTTACAACTTAAGAGAAAATTTAAACCTTATTACAAGAGAGCCAGACATGCTCTAAATAAACATTTTACAAAAAGAGCTCTAAAAGCTAAATCTTCAATATAGTCCATTTTCGTTCCGTCCGTGAGCCTAAACGTTTCCTCAAAAATGGTTATTTATACAACATCCGCTAAAAGCCAAATGATGTTCAATCTCCAGACATTCCAGGGTTTTTTCAGAAAATAGATACCTATTCAAGTCAAAAGAGAAGGCATATACATATATGGATAGGAACTTGCAGTAAATAGATTTAATTTTGAAATGAAATTATATATATCAAAATTGGATAGCTTATAATAAGACAAAAGCAACAAATCAAATGTGATATCTTTTTCTTTCAATCATATCATTTTGATGGCCAAGTACACTCTAACACCGTATTCTTCTACCGTATTATACCCCGGTAGTTGAGGGTCAATTGAACTAGTTCGTCACAACGCCTTATTTAGGGCACATCAGCGATAACCTAGCGGGGAAGGTCAGTCAGTAAAGAGGTCCCTTAGGCCGAATCATATTTTCAATATTCAATATCCTTTTCAATAATCATTTTAATCAGTATGTTTATATGGACAAATATAAACATATCACAAATGAATCAATCAACGGTATCACATGAATTTTGAGAATAAAAGAAGTTCAAAAAATATATATAGTTTGCAAAATATCATATAATCCAAATACACAAGGAATGTCAGAGTACTCACCCAAAATGGAGGTCAAATTTACTAGTATTGGTCTTCGATCACACGTTAATCTGATAAAGATTTAAGTACACGTTCTAAGGTACGGTTTATACTATAATAACCTCTTCTTTTAAAGGATTACTGAATCCATATTTGTTAACTTTTAAAACTCATTAATCATAATTGAAGAATTCAATTCATAGTCCTTCCTCATCAGTCGGTTCTCAGTAGAGATGGAGGGTCATAGGGGCACCACTTAAATACCATCTCATCTAGACATAACATTTTCGGATTCATTCACAGTAGAGATGGAGGGTGACAGGGGCCCCACTTAAATACCATCTCATCTAGACAGAATTTCACCGGTCCTGACTTTGGAATTACTTAAATCGGATTCCATAATAACAAGAAATTTCTTTAAAAATAATCATTTTTAAAACCATATAATTTCAAACAAGTTTACATATATTGAAAGTAAAATCAACTTGGATTTCTTCTAAATTTTAAGTTTTGATTAGTGAATTCTTTAGTGTATTTTACCAGCATAACTACTAAGTAAAGCTATAAAACAATAAATTAAAACTATAAAGAAGCATTATACCATTAAGATTACCTTAAGATGAATATCCCAAAGAAGTTCTTCTTAAACTTTCTCACACTTTCTCTCACTATTTCTTTGTATTATTCTCAAAGAATTTGTGTGAGTTTCAAATGATCCCAAAGGACCTATTTATAGTTTTCCAAAGATATCCCGGTGTTGACACATGTCCATGCTGATCAACCTTTTACAACGGCGAGTCAGCGCTGACGTGTCGCGTAACGGAGGCGTCTTGCAGTCTTATTTCACTTGACTGCGACACGTGTTTTAGGTTCTCTTCTAACGACGACACGTGTTTTGGCTTCTCCTCTAATGACGACACGTGTATGGTGGAGGTGTCAAAACCACGCACGAGGTGGAAAGGTATTAAGCGTATAAGGGTTATTTTGCACGTGAAGGGCATTTTTGTAATTTCACACCATATATTTTCAATATTTCTTATAGGTCCCTTAAAATATTTTATTTACCTTTTTATTTTTCATTTTGGTCCCTGAAACTTTCTTTATTAAAACCGAGTCCCTGAAGTTTCATAAAATTACATTTTCTACCCCAAAACTTATCACTTAGCTTATGATGTGCCATAGAATCTCAATTTAACCCATTTTACCGTTGATTCTTCAAATTTAAAAACAGGTTTTGTCATATTAAGAACTTGGAATATCATATATGTAATAATATATCATTATTAGATAGTAAGTGTGATGAAATTGAAAGAAGACAATTACATATTGGCATAAGAAAATGGGGTCATTACATCCTACCCTCCTTATAAAAAGTTTGGTCCCCAAACTTTACTTACATTAATTTCCAAAAAGGTATGGATATCGCTAATTTATTTCTTCTTCCCGCTCCCTTGTTGCTTCTTCAACAAAATGATTCCGCCATAATACTTTGACTAGTGGAATAACCTTGGTTCGTAATATTTGATCTTTATGGTCCAAGATTTCCACTGGATGCTCAATGTATGTCAAATCTTCTCTAACTTGAAGAGGCTCGTGACATAAGATATGTGCTGGATCAGGGATGTATTTCTTTATCATTGAAACATGAAACGCATTATGCACACTAGAGAGTTCAGGGGGTAAGGCTATTCGATACGCAACAACACTTATCCTTTCAAGGATTTCAAAAGGTCCTATGTATCTTAGACTCAACTTTCCTTTCTTCCCAAATCGGATCTCACCCTTTGTCGATGATACTCGTAAGAAAGCATAGTCTCCTCTTTGGAATTCTAACGGTCGGTGTCGATTGTCAACATAAGTCTTTCGATGGCTTTGAGCGATTTGAAGTCGGTCTTGTACCAATTTCACTTTCTCTGTTGTGACCTGAATCAATTCTGGTCCTAATAATTTTCTTTCTCCAATTTCTACCCAACATCTAGGAGAATGACACCTTCTACCATAGAGTGCCTCATACGGAGCCATTTGAATACTTGCTTGATAGCTATTATTATAGGCAAATTCACTAACGGTAAATGATCGTCCCAATTACCCTTTAAATTAAGTACACATGCCCTAAGAATATCCTCTAAGGTTTGGATAGTTCTCTCAGATTGTCCGTCTATTTGAGGATGACAAGCGGTGCTGAAATTCAATTTTGTTCCCACGGCTACTTGTAGGCTTTTCCAAAAGCGAGACACGAATCTAGGGTCATGATCAGAAATAATTGAAACTGGGGTTCCATAAAGCTTAATAATTTCCTGTATATACAATTTAGCTAACTTTTATAAGGAATGGGTAATCTTAATGGCAAGAAAATTAGCATATTTAGTTAACCTATCAATAATTACCCAAATGGAATCATTACCATTGGAACTCCTCGGTAGCCCTGTCATAAAATCTATGGTAATATGTTCCCATTTCCACTCAGGGATAGGTAAAGGTTATAATAATCCTGATGGTTTCTGATGTTCAGCTTTTACTTATTGACAGATCAAACACTGAGATACAAACTCTGCTATCTCCCTTTTCATGTTATTCGACAAAAACACTTCTCGGAGAGCTCTATACATCTTGGTATTTCCGGGATGAACTATGAATCTCGAGTAATGACCTTCCTCTAAAATCTGCCTCTTTAGTTAGGCATCACCTGGTATACACACTCTATTTCCAAACCTTAATATATCATCTCGTCTCACAAATTCGATTCTCTTCCCTTCAATAACCTCTTCTTTAATCGTCTTCAGTTGTGGGTTATTTACTTATGCAACTTTAATTCTTTCCATCAACATGGGTTGTATTTGTAAGTTTGCGATTATTCCTCCTTCGCTATAAATACGTACATCTATTTCCATACTTCTCAAATATTTCAATAGAGCTTCCTGGCTAGTAATAAGACATGCTAAATTTGCTCTAGACTTTCTACTCAAAGCATCGACAACTACATTAGCTTTCCCCGGGTGATAGTGAATATTTACATCATACTCCTTCATCAATTCTAACCACCTCCTTTGTCTCGTGTTCAATTCCTTATAAGTAAAGATATATTTGAAACTCTTATGATCGGTGTAAATCTCACAAGTCTCACCATACAAATAATGTCTCCAAATCTTAAGAGAAAAAATTATTTCTGCTAATTCTAAGTCATGGGTTGGATAATTTTGCTCATGTGGTTTTAACTGTCTCGAGGAATAAGCTACTAATTTTCCATTTTTCATTAGCACGCGTCCCAAACCATTTTTAGAAGCGTCACTATAAATCACAAATCCTCTTGTACCGAAAGGAATAGTCAAAATTGGGACAGTTACTAATCGATTCTTAAGTTCTCCAAAACTATTCTCAACTTCCTCAGACCATTCATATTTCACCGTCTTTTGTGTTAGCCTAGATAGAGGTTTGGACATACTAGAAAATTCTTCAACAAATCTTCGATAATAACCTGCTAATCCTAGGAAACTATGAATCTCCGTCACATTAGTTGATCTTGGCCAATCAAGTATAGCCTCGATCTTTTGAGGATCAACCGACACTCCCTCCTTGGATATGACATGTCCTAGAAAAGAAACACTACGCAACTAAAATTCACACTTCTTTAATTTCTCATATAATTTCTCTTTACTAAGGATTTGTGATACTATCTCCAAATGCTTCTCGTGTTCTTTAATACCTTTTGAATAAATAAGGATGTCATCAATATAAACAACCACAAACTGATCCAGATATTTTCTAAGCACTCTTTTCAGCATATCCATAAAAGTGGCTGGTGCATTAGTTAATCCAAATGGCATCACAAGAAATTCATAGTGACCATATCTAGTACGAAAAGCTAATTTCGAAATATCCTCTTCCTTAATCTTCAATTGGTGATAGCCTGACCTAAGGTCAATCTTCAAAAATACTTGCGCACCTTGCAGTTGGTCAAACAAATCATCTATACGAGGTAAGGGGTATTAATTCTTAATGGTCACCTTATTTAGTTCGTGATAATCTATACATAACCTCATCGTCCCATCCTTCTTTTTAACAAATAACACTGGAGCACCCCAAGGGGATATATTAGGTCTAATAAAACCCTTGTCTAACACATCTTGTAATTGAACTTTTAATTCACTTAATTCTAAAGGTTTCATGCGATAAGGTGGTTTTGCGATTGGTGTAGTTCCAGGAATAAGGTCAATGGTAAATTCTACTTCTCTACTAGGAGGTAGACTTGGCAAATCATCTGGAAAAAGCTTAGCTATAGGAATATCTTCTAAACTAGGCTCTTTTGTTTGTAAATCATTAACACTGGCAAGGAATCCTTGACATCCCTTCTTAAGAAAACTACAAGCTTGCATTGGAGAGATAATATGCATGGGAGATAAGATGCTAGTTCCTTCAAAGCTGAATTCTGGTTGGTTAGGAATTTGGAAAATAACTCTCTTATCAAAACAATCCGCCCTAGCATGATATGATGCTAACCAATCCATCACCAAAATGACTTCAAAATATCTTATGTCTAAAACTATCAAATCAATGAATAGTTTATGACTACTGACATTTATAGGGCAAGACTTATATACTAATGTTCCCTTCAATAACTCACCCAAAGGAGTAGAAACGTGTATGATATGATTCAAGGTTTCAGTAATATTAGGAAAGCGATTAAAAAAATGCACAGACACAAATGAATGGGTAGAACCATGATCTATTAAAACTTGAAAAGGTTATGCACATATAGAAAGTGTACCTGACACTACTGCATTAGAAGCCTTTGCATCGGAAAGATTAAAGACTCCATCTTGTCTGCCCTGATCCTTATTGTCATTAGAAGTCTTTGTTACCGCCTTCCCTTTTTTAGGACAATCTCGCATTTTATGTCCCTTTTGGCCACACCCAAAGCAACTCCCCGTCTCCAGTTAACACGGTCGCCCTCTATGAATATTGCCACAACATTGGCATTTATCAACATTAAAGGGTTTGTTTACTAAAGGTTGTCCTATATATTTGGTATAGTCCTAAAGGGTTTGTTATTGGGGTTCCTTCCTCTTTGTTCTCCAAACTTCCTCTTCCCCTCTCTAACCTGATTATATTCTTCACTATCCTTCTCATCTATTGTTGCCCTAGCCACCACATCATTATATCATGTCAACTTTAGTATGGAAATTCGGCTACGAATATTCAACCTTAACCCACGTTCAAACTTCTTGGCTCTTAAAACATCGGTTATCACAACATGAGGTGCAAAATGGGACAACTTAGTAAACTTTGCCTCGTATTGACTAATCGTCATATTTCCTTGAATTAGACTCATGAAGTCAGCTGCTTTTTGGTCTTGCACCATTTCGGGAAAGTATTTCTCGTTGAAGATCACTAAGAAGTCGTTCCAACCTTTGGAATTATTCCTTTCCCCATGCATTCTCCACCAATGTTCATCTTCACCTTCTAACATGAATGTTCCAATGAAACTCGTTGCTCGTTTATACACTTAAGAACATCGAACATCTTTTCCATTTGCATCACCCAATTTTCTGCTTCAGTGGGGTTAGGAGTACCTTTAAAAGACGGCGGATTCAACTTCTTGAACTGTTCAATAGTACAACTACTTAGTTCAAGATTCCTTGGTTCTCCATTATTCACCTGATGCTCCACAATTCTTTCTAGACTTTCAATTGTCTTGTATGCACTTTCCAGTCCTTCCATACTCGAACCACTAGTTCCTGGAGTTCATCTTGCCTTGGTCATTTTCTACAGTCAAGGTCAAACGTAAGATGTATTATACTAGCCCAATATTGCAATTTAGAAGAACAATGATATATAAATAATTATATATATTGTAATACATGTAGAGGGTTATCACATAAGTTGGATATTTAATCCTGTGCCTTATGTATGGAAACTTAAAATCTACAACGTTTGAAACTTATGTTCAGTAGTCTACGGGTTCATAACCTATGCTCCGATACCACCTCTATCACGACCCCAACCCAAAATAGTATTAGGGAACGAGTGTCTTGACATGCCCCAAGGCAACAAATATTCTGATTTAATTATTTCCTTAAACAAATGCAACGGAAATATTATCACATGGTTATGAATCGTAAAATACTGAAAGTAAAGGAATTACGTCATCAGAGCTTTCTAAAGGAAACTTCATATATATTAAAAGTAACAACGAGTTACAACTTAAGAGAAATTTTCAACCTTATTACAAGAGATCCAGACATGCTCTAAATAAACATTTTAAAAAAAGAGCTCTAAAGCTAAATCTTCAATATAGTCCATTTTCGTTCCGTCCGTGAGCCTAAACGTTTCCTGAAAAATGCTATTTTTACAACATCAGCTAAAACCCGAATGAGGTTCAATCACAAGACATTCCAGTGTTTTTCAGAAAATAGATACCTATTCAAGTCAAAAGAGAAGGCATATACATATATGGATAGGAACTTGCAGTAAATAGATATAATTTTGAAATGAAATTATATATATCACAATTGGATAGCTCAGAATAAGACGAATGCAACAAATCAAATGTGGTATGTTTTTCTTTCAATCATATCATTTTGATGGCCAAGTGCACTCTAATACTGTATTCTTCTACCGTATTATACCCCGGTAGTTTAGGGTCAATCGAACTAGTTCGTCACAACGCCTTATTTAGGGAACACCAACGATAACCCAGCTGGGAAGGTCAGTCAGTAAAGAAGTCCCTTAGGCCGAATCATATTTTCAATATTTAATATCCTTTTCAATAATCATTTTAATCGGTATGTTTATATGGACAAATATAAACATATCACAAATGAATCAATCATCGGTATCACGTGAATTTTGAGAATAAAAGAAGTTTACAAAATATATATAGTTTGCATAATATCATATAATCAAAATACACAAGGAATGTAAGAGCACTCACCCAAAATGGAGGTCAAATTTACTAGTATTGGTCTTCGATCACACGTTAATTTGATAAAGATTTAAGTACACGTTATAAGGTCTAGTTTATACTATAATAACCTCTTCTTTTAAAGGATTACTGAATCCTTATTTGTTAACTTTTAAAACTCATTGATTATAATTGAAGATTCAATTTATAGTCCTTCCTCATCAGTCGGTTCCCAGTAGAGATGGAGGGTCACAGGGGCACCACTTAAATACCATCTCATCTAGAGAGAACATTTTCGGATTCATTCCCAGTAGAGATGGAGGGTCACAGGGGCACCACTTAAATACCATCTCATCTAGAGAGAATTTCACCTGGCCTGACTTTGAAATTACTTAAATGGGATTCCATAATAATGAAAAATTTCTTTAAAAACAATCATTTTTAAAAGCGTATAATTTCAAACAAGTTTACATATATTGAAAGTAAAATCAACTTGGATTTCTTCTAAATTTTAAGTTTTGATTAGTTAATTCTTTAGTGTATTTTACCAGCATAACTACTAAGTAAAGTTATAAAACAACAAATGAAAACCATAAAGATGCATTATACCATTAAGATTACCTTAAGATGAATATCCCAAAGAACTTCTTCTTAAACTTTCTCACACTTTCTCTCACTATTTCTTTCTACAATTCTCAAGGAATTGGTGTGAGTTTCAAATGATCCCAAAGGCCCTATTTATAGTTTTCAAAAGATATCCCAGCGTTGACACGTGTCCATGATGACCAAGCTTTTACAACGGCGAGTCAGCGCTGACGTGTCGCGTAACGGAGGCGTCTTGCAGTCTTATTTCACTAGACTGCGACACGTGTTTTATCTTCTCTTATAACGATGACACGTGTTTTGGCTTCTCCTCTAATGATGACACGTGTACGGTGTAAGTGTCAAAACCAAGCACGAGGTGTCGAGCACGAGGTGGAAATGTATTAAGGGTATAAGGGTCATTTTTCACCTGGAGGGCATTTTTCTAATTTCACACCATATATTTTCAATATTTGTTATAGGTTCCTGAAAATATTTTATTTACAAAAAGGCCCATTTTTATTTTTTATTTTGGTCCCTAAAACTTTCTTTATTAAAACCAAGTCCCTGAAGTTTCATAAAATTACATTTTCTACCCCAAAACTTATCACTTAGCTTAAGATGTGCCATAAAATCTCAATTTGACCCATTTTACCTTTGATTCATCAAATTTAAAAACGGACTTTGTCATATTAAGAACTTAGAATATCATATACGTAATAATATATCATTATTAGATAGTAAGTGTGACGAAATTGAAAGAAGACAATTATATATTGGCATAAGAAAATGGAGTCAATACACCATTGATGACTTTATGTCTCGCGTAGAAAAGTATGCAAAGGTGGAAGATGTGGTGGCCGATGCCCCAAATGACAAAGAGCGCTTGAAGAGGACCAATAAGGTTGATAAATAGAACTCCCACAGGGGAGTGAACAAAAATCATAACGAAGGATCATATAATAGAGAGAAAGCAAATCTTTCTAAGGATGTCCAACCTATCAACACCATGTTTAGGGAGCCAATTTATAAGATCTTGAGTAAAATCACGGAACAATAGTTCCTCAAATTGCCAAAGAAAATTGGGGTGGGGTGTTGGGGGGAGGACCTAACAAAGATAACTAACATACTCAAGTGAACTTACCATAATGATCTTGGGCGTAAAACGAAGAAGTGAAAGGCTCTCAAGTCCTGTCTAGAATAATTGGCCCAAGCTGTCCATTTGAGCGTCTACATGGATAGGAAGGGGTCCAAGGCCATAATTGATGTCGATCATAAGCTAGATAACTTCATAAAAGATGTATTAGGCCACGAGTTTGATGTCATCCATGGTGCCTCAATTTCGATGTAGATACAAGGCAACTCTATTTCGAAGTAGCAGAAGACTTCCAAATTGACCCTACGAAGAGTCTAGTAAGAAAGTGTCGAGGTCTGGAAGATATAAATTATAACAAGCACATAGTATTCATTGAAAATGACCTGATCGGAGTTAGGACTCCGTATCACGATACACTAGTAATCATCCTAGGGATTATAAAATGGGACCTGAATAAGTTACTAGTTGATCAGAGAAAGACCTCAAGAGTTATATACTTGGTGATAACCAACAAAATTAATCTCAAGATAGAGGAGTTGAAAGAAGCTACCATCCCATTGGTCAACTTTGCCCGAATGTTGATTATGCCACTAGAAAAGGCGGATATGCCCGTATGAACTAGGAATATCTCGAAGATGATTAAATTCCTAGTTGTGGACATTGATTATCCTTACAATGTTATCTTTGTAGGAGGAGAGATACATACTATGAAAGTCCGCTCCTCAAGTTACCACGAGAAGTAAAAATGCATCACCAATCGTATGGTAATGGATATCAGAGGAACTGAGGCCATTACTAGACAATGTTTTATCATCGCCAAGAGGCCCAGACATGGGAGGAAAAAGGAAAAAATAGGTCGCCTTTATACCGACCAAATATGTAGAAGCATCATCGAAATAGTAAATTATGTATTTCCAACCAGGGGTAGAATAGACAAGGGTAACCCCCATAGACAGGATCATGGAACCTTCGCAAGAGGTAGTGTTCAACGATTCACACCCAAAGAAGAAATTCATATCATCGGTTCACTCACCGACCATGAAACAAAATAAATGATTTCTCTACTGAAGGAAAATAAATATTTATTATCCTGAAGGCCTTACGATATGTATAGGATCACTCTTGAAGTAATGTGTCATCCACTTCACGTAGACCAAGCATATCTATCGATCATGCAAAAGGCTCATCGAATAGATGCAAAAAAATCCAAGGTAGTGAAAGACGAAGTAAGAAAACTTCTAGAGGCAAGGTTCATTAAAGAATTTCAATTCACTAAATGTCTATGAAACCTTGTTGTCGGAAGTAAAAGTAGTGGAAAGTGGAGAGCATGTATAGACTTCACCGACCTAAACAAATCATGTCCCTAAGACAACTTTCCATTGCCAAAGATTGACCAATTGGTTGAGGCCACAATGTGACAACCCGCTCAAAATAATAACGGGTGGATAGCCCTATACGACATTAAATTAGGTATCTCAGATGGCTCAGTCTCAACATCAACAGAAAATACGTAATAATATAAGGCTAACTACCCGAAACTATTAAAAGCGAAATGCCAAAAATTTAAAACTTTTATTTAAATCCAACAATGCAACCATAACAAACCATATTACATCTAACTATGATGAGTAATAAATACAAACCCTAGTAATGTAAAAGAGTACAATACAATGTACAAAGTAAAATACCCGAATATGTTGTCGGGTCACAGAATATACAAAAATCTGAGAGAGAATATAAAAGTGCTAATCTACAACACTGGATCATAAACCAGATATACAAAATGAATCCTAATATAGATATACAAGATCTAGGAATCGACTAGAACAAAGTGCCACAATAGCTCGCTACTGCGACAGCTCCACGAATACACTGGATGGATAGACATGAATGGCATCCTTGCGGAGGAACACCTAAAGTGATACAATATACACATAGCAGTAGAAAATATAAACGGGTCAGATCCCGAGTTGAAAACATTTTATAGCAAGTGCATTAAAATGCATAATATTTATAAATGCATTATTACATGATTAAGGTGGAGTCGTGCTCTCCATAAAATTCCAACTTACCTCTCAACTAAAGCGGGCAACTAAACGTATGTACATGATCTCCAAATAAATGCCCAATTCTAATTAGGCGAATAAATCTAACTATCTCCCAATCTATGCTTATATGAATACCATCTAAATCATATAATTTAACTTTTAATGTTATAGTTCTCTTTTATTCATTCAATTACTCAACATATAGAGTTTACATAACCATTCTCATACCAACATATTCACACTTCATAAACTTTCCTCTTTTACTAGAATTTCTCATATTCTAGTTATGCCATCAATAGACATATTATTATATATGAGTTATTAGCATCTATGTGCTAAGGACTAAACATCTCCCAATTCTCAATACTACACTACCTTTCATACATGGACGTCTCGCAAAAGTGAAATCCAAACAAGGAACCCCCCGTTACACTACTCCTGGCAGTATTGATCATCACGATTCATTATGATCTCAATGCATGATGCATGTAATCCAATACTCATTATTCCAATTTTAATTAATTATTTATTCCTAATTCTCAATAGTGCACTGCGGTTCGTGCGTGGGACGTCTCGCAAAAGCGAAATCCAAATAAGGAACCCCCCCGATACACTACTTCTGGCAATGTCGATCGTTGGGAAGTACTATATATATAATTATGAGCATTAATGACTAACTTTTCCTCACTTTCCAACATTACACTTGAGCTTCGTGCGTGGGACGTCTCGTAAAAGCAAAATCTAAACAAGGAACCCCCCCGATACATTACTTATTGGCAATGTTGGTCGTTGAGGTCCATTATGCCTAGATACCTGAATAACCAATCACATCCATAATATAATAACCATCCAAACGAGCTATAACTCGAGGACGCAGGCTCACTATGCTATTATCTTCTAGTTGCCCATCCACGTAGCAAACTGGGAACCACCTGGTGGGGTTCCACGGCACCCACCTCGTGATCAACTCACACACACAACATCCCGGGAAGCGGTCATAGCTCCTACCCGACAAGTGAGAACGACACATACCCAAGACTTCTCACCCCCAAATAATAAATGTATATCATATAATAATCACCATGGATCACTATGACCTGGGGAATATCTACACACTCCTCATCGAGCCAGAGTGCTCACCCTCATCGCACGCAACTTCCCAATGATAGCAAGGAGGGGCTATGCTTCACTATATATATATATATATGCCATCATATAAGGCATATATACATCATCACATCATATAAAGATATACCATCATATAAGGTATACCTGCCACATGATTTACATATTCGTATTACGCACTTAGGCGTAGCTGAATTAATATCATTATTTAGTATCTCTCTCTCTTTTGATATACTAACTGTCAATTCTTGCACATCTTTCCCACTTCGTATACACTATACTATTTCTCGCTTGAAGCTCACATGTCGAATCTAATTATGAATTGTCTCTCAATTATATTTAAGTTAAGGATATTCTTTATCCTAATGCACCTCAATTAGCAGTTCTCAGTTGTGTGAGACCTCTCCCAAATCAATCATCGTTATGGATATTTTTATATCCGCATGCACATTCATTAGCATTTATAATTCTCCAACCAGAATATGGTTCGATTAATTATATGAACCTTCAAAATTATCCCATTTGGGATTGGATTCTAAAATCCATTATGTCTACACTCATTCTCATTCTTTCATGTGAATTTAATAATTATCTCCAAATAGAATTTCCATGATAGTGGGCATCCCCAGTTAGATTATACCATGTTCTCCAATCGGTATTCCTCAATTTAAGTCAATAGGACTCCAATAATTTCTTATAAGGGAAACTCTCTAAAAATTTCCAAAACATACTCCAAATATCTCCTATTGAGGTTCCCAATCAATAACCTCGAACAAAACAGAATGAAATTTTTCCTAGAAAAACATCCCTCAAAATGCCCTGTTTTCGAATCGATTCGGGACAATTCCGAATCGATTCGGCCTTGCGAATCAATTTGGCCTCCAAGGCGAATCGATTTGGGTCATCAGACGTGGTATTCTATCTCAGGATGAATCGATTTAGCTGGGGTCCAAATCGATTCGGTCACTCAGACCTGGGCACCTGCATTTTTCCGATTCGATTCGGCAAGGGGCCGAATCGATTCGGCTCTGCAGAACTCACGAAAATGGCTAATTTTATTTAGACAAAAATCCCTAAAATTCATTTTAATCCTTTTCTCTTCATTTGTCTTCAACCCAATCACATATATATCATCAATAATCATCCATGAACACATATAAACTAATTTCTAACCTCAAATCTAAGATCTACATAACAAATCTAAGATTTACCCAAAAGTTAGGTTTTTATCAAACTAAACCTAAAACCCAAAGATTCAATCCACAAATCATGAAATAAATGGTACACAATAATTATTTAGCAAGTTTAATCACTTGCCTCAGGTTCGTAGGGTCTGATCCGTCCTCGAGATTGCATATTTGGTCGAAAATATTCACTTTCTCTCTTTTTCCTCCTTATTTCTCTCCTTATTTCTTCTTCTCTATTTATTTGTTTCTATTTCTCTTTCTCTCTATGGAGAAAAAGTCTCCCGTAGGCTTAATAAGCCTTATTTCCCAATGTACACATCTTTAAATGATAATACGCACTTTAAATGACTCGGTAACTTTAATTCGAGCCAAAGGAGCTTAAATTGTTTTGGAACCTAAGTAGACTCCAAGTACAGTCATTTTGACTTTCTCGACCCTTCCGAAAACAACTACACCCTCAGAATTACCATCCGACACACTTTCTAACAGGTTCAAATTTTGACCTCAAATGCCAATTCGATTATTCTCCAAATAAAAATAATAGTATTTCTCCCAAAATAAATTAATTATTATTCCAAAAGTCTTGGGTTGTTACAAACTTCCCCACTTACAAAAATTTCGTCCTCGAACTTTAGCTAAGCCTAATTCTCCAAAGCTTAACTAGTTCCTATGACACTCATCCTCACTAAAACTACACCCAAATCTCTAACTTCCCACGATGAATTTATTTTAAGTTGATTTTCAGCTTTATAAAATCAATTTCAACAACGAGGGCGCCCATACACCCTTTATTCGAGCTATTACTTGTACCAATCATAATGAGGCTTCATTTGCCTCCAAAGTTCCACAATTCCATAGATATATATATAATACTACCATTTTAATGGTGTAAAAATTTTGAAGGGTCCAAAGAAACAACTCCTCTCAATTCCTGACATTCGCCACTTTCATACGGGGGACGTCTCGCAAAAGAGAAATCCAAACAAGGAACCATCCCAATACATTACTATGTAGCGATGTCGGGGATTGAGAGTTTGTTAAATCCGGACTAGAGTTTGAAAATATTATGGTGAGAAATCATTTTGAAATGGCCCAAAGGCCTATAAGAAGTTTGATTTTGAAAACAGTTTAAAAAAAAGAGTTTGGTTTATGTCTTACAGTATTTACATAAAGTGCCTTATGTCCATAGCACAAGGTTTTAACAATCATCACACATATAATAACATATAGCTCACAAAAATTAGCATAATTATGAGCTAAATTTTCCTACGTCCCAACAATCCACAAATTCTGAACTCTTTAAGTAATGATATCTCATATCATATTAACATATTGCCATTTATTAGGCTCTTCAATATCTGGAATACAACAATTATATAAGTATAACATGACTATAAAAAGTAGCTTTATCATTACTACTTAAGACACAATAACCATTCTTACATTCATAACAAGATTATAGCTCCCTTTGAGCACATTACACAATTATCTATTCTATCGAAAGATAATAACATAAGAGCCTAACTTGCCCAAAATTCCCTTTTAGGGTCATTCCATACATAATAGGGTTATAGCACTACCCTCTCATAAATATCTCCCATACGATATTACCAAAACTTCATATATTAATATTCCTATTCATAATGGAAAATACTTTTCATCATCCATCTCTAGTC
Organism: Sambucus nigra; assembly: GCA_949130495.1. NCBI lineage: Eukaryota > Viridiplantae > Streptophyta > Magnoliopsida > Dipsacales > Adoxaceae > Sambucus > Sambucus nigra. The sequence continues at coordinate 98,364,186 of OX422224.1, read as the reverse complement.
CGATTGTCCTTCCTCATCATTGGGCTCCCAAACAAAGTCCCCTGGCCTAAAATGACCTCGAATCTGTTGTAGGGGTTGCACTTCCAAAACTTCATCAAAACGTGGTCCTTTACCTCTTTTAGGACAATCTTTCTTTTTATGACCTATTTCTTTACAAAAGAAACATCTACCCGCACGTCCTCTCGACCCACCTGGAGGAACTAAATGCCGTTGCGACTCTCTATAGTCCTACTTATACCCACTGGCATTACTGGCACTCTCTTCACCAAATCTACTTGATGAATTTGAATCTCCAAAGTTCTTACCCTCTTGCGAATGAAGACGATATTCATAACACTTCAATAGTGCCGCATTCACTACCTCGACGAAAGTCACTAATGCTGGACTCTCTAACAAATGCTTCCGAATTCTCCAATCTAAACCTCGAATAAACTTTGATATACGCTTCTCTTCCGTATTTACATCATCAGGTACTAATTTCGCCCATCTAGAAAAATATTCTTCATATTCTGCCACTATTCTATTTCCTTGAAAGACATCCATCAAATTCCTCCTTATTTCTTTCAGAGTAGTGGAAGGAAAATACCTTCGATCAAAGAGTTCCCAAAAATATGTTATAGGCAAAGTATCTCTCTATTCTGACATGGTGACAGACTCCCACCATTGGAGAGCTGCTCCCAATAATTTAAAGGTGGCTAAAAATTTCTTTTGCACCTCACTACACTCAACCATACGGAGGTTCCTCTGCATACTATTCTTCCATTGATTTGCATCCATTGCATCAAATTCCCCTGAAAACTCTGGAGGATGCCCCTTACTAAAATCTTCCTTCACTCTTTCATGAACAGTAGGTTGTTGTGCCATCGTAGAAATGCCAGCAGTTACAGCTTATGCCACAATATTGGTAACTTCATCTATAGTCATGTTCCTTTGAGGCACTTGGGGTTCCACATTTTCAGCCCCTTTATTTGCCCTGACTGAACGACCTCTCTTCGGTGGCATCTGAAACAAGAACAATTGTATCAAAACTCCTTTCAAATGTTTTCAAATCACAGAAGAAATATGGACATGTGAATACAACAGTCCTAATAATAATGCTCTACATCAAGAACGTTTACGGAAGATCGTAGTATCCTAAGGACACTAGAACATGATGCTCTGATACCATCTGTGACAACCCACTCAAAATAATAACGGGTTGTCAGCCCTATACTACATTAAATCAGGTATCTCAGATGGCTCAGTCTCAACATCAACAGATAATACGTAATAATATAAGGCTAACTACCCGAAACTATTACAAGCGAAATGCCAAAAATTTAAAACTTCTATTTAAATCCAACAATGCAACCATAACCAACCATATTACATCTAACTATGATGAGTGATAAATACAAACCCCAATAATGTAAAAGAGTACAATACAATGTACAAAGTAAAATACCCGAATATGCTGTCGGGTCACAGACAATACAAAAATCTGAGAGAGAATATAAAAGAGCTAATATACAACACTGGAATATAAACCTGATATACAAAATGATTCCTAATCTGGATATACAAGAGATAGGAATCGACTAGAAAAAAGTGCCGCAATAGTGTGCTACTTCCACAGCTCCACGAATACACTGGATGGATAGACAAGAATGGCGTCCTTGTGGAGGAACACCTAAAGTGATACAATATATACATAGCATGAGAAAACATAAACAGGTCAGAGCCCGAGTTGAAAATATTTCATAGAAAGTGCATTAAAATGCATAATAATTATAAATGCATTATTACATGATTAAGGTGGAGTCGTACTCTCCATAAAAGTCCAACTTACCTCTCAACTAGAGCGCGCAACTAAACGTATGCACATGATCCCCAATGAATGCCCAATTCTAATCAGGAAAATAAATCTAACTATATCCCAATCTATGCTTATCTGAATACCATCTAAATCATATACTTTAACTTTTAATGTTATAGTTCTCTTTTATTCATTCATTTACTCAACATATAGAGTTTACATAACCATTCTCATACCAACATATTCACACTTCATAAACATTCCTCTTTTACTAGAATTTCTCATATTCTAGTTATGCCATCAATATACATATTATTATATATGAGTTATTAGCATCTAAGTGCTAAGGACTAAACTTCTCCCAATTCTCAATACTACACTACGTTTCGTGCGTGGGACGTCTCGCAAAAGCGAAATCCAAATAAGGAACCCCCCGATACACTACTTCTGGCAATGTCGATCGTTGGGAAGTACTATATATATAATTATGAGCATTAATTACTAACTTTTCCTCACTTTCCAACATTACACTTGAGCTTCGTGCGTGGGACGTCTCGTAAAAGCAAAATCTAAACAAGGAACCCCCCCGATACATTACTTATTGGCAATGTTGGTCGTTGAGGTCCATTATGCCTAGATACCCGAATAACCAATCACATCCATAATATAATAACCATCCAAACGAGCTATAACTCGAGGACGCAGGCTCACTATGCTATTATCTTCTAGTTGCCCATCCACGTAGCAAACTGGGAACCACCTGGTGGGGTTCCACGGCACCCACCTCGTGATCAACTCACATACACAACATCCCGGGAAGCGGTCATAGCTCCTACCCGGCAAGTGAGAACGACACATACCCACGACTTCTCACCCCCAAAATAATAAATGTATATCATATAATAATCACCATGGATCACTCTGACCTGGGGAATATCTACACACTCCTCATCGAGCCAGAGTGCTCACCCTCATCGCACGCAACTTCCCAATGATAGCAAGGAGGGGCTATGCTTCACTATATATATATATATATGCCATCATATAAGGCATATATACATCATCACATCATATAAAGATATACCATCATATAAGGTATACCTGCCACATGATTTACATATTCGTATTACGCACTTAGGCGTAGCTGAATTAATATCATTATTTAGTATCTCTCTCTCTTTTGATATACTAACTGTCAATTCTTGCACATCTTTCCCACTTCGTATACACTATACTATTTCTCGCTTGAAGCTCACATGTCGAATCTAATTATGAATTGTCTCTCAATTATATTTAAGTTAAGGATATTCTTTATCCTAATGCACCTCAATTAGCAGTTCTCAGTTGTGTGAGACCTCTCCCAAATCAATCATCGTTATGGATATTTTTATATCCGCATGCACATTCATTAGCATTTATAATTCTCCAACCAGAATATGGTTCGATTAATTATATGAACCTTCAAAATTATCCCATTTGGGATTGGATTCTAAAATCCATTATGTCTACACTCATTCTCATTCTTTCATGTGAATTTAATAATTATCTCCAAATAGAATTTCCATGATAGTGGGCATCCCCAGTTAGATTATACCATGTTCTCCAATCGGTATTCCTCAATTTAAGTCAATAGGACTCCAATAATTTCTTATAAGGGAAACTCTCTAAAAATTTCCAAAACATACTCCAAATATCTCCTATTGAGGTTCCCAATCAATAACCTCGAACAAAACAGAATGAAATTTTTCCTAGAAAAACATCCCTCAAAATGCCCTGTTTTCGAATCGATTCGGGACAATTCCGAATCGATTCGGCCTTGCGAATCAATTTGGCCTCCAAGGAGAATCGATTTGGGTCATCAAACGTGGTATTCTATCTCAGGATGAATCGATTTAGTTGGGGTCCAAATCGATTCGGTCACTCAGACCTGGGCACCTGCATTTTTCCGATTCGATTCGGTAAGGGGCGGAATCGATTCGGCTCTGCAGAACTCACGAAAATGGCTAATTTTATTTAGACAAAAATCCCTCAAATTCATTTTAATCCTTTTCTCTTCATTTGTCTTCAACCCAATCACATATATATCATCAATAATCATCCATGAACACATATAAACTAATTTCTAACCTCAAATCTAAGATCTACATAACAAATCTAAGATTTACCCAAAAGTTAGGTTTTTATCAAACCAAACCTAAAACCCAAAGATTCAATCCACAAATCATGAAATAAATGGTACAAAATAATTATTTAGCAAGTTTAATCACTTGCCTCAGGTTCGTAGAGTCTGATCCGTCCTCGAGATTGCATATTTGGTCGAAAATATTCACTTTCTCTCTTTTTCCTCCTTATTTCTCTCCTTATTTCTTCTTCTCTATTTATTTGTTTCTATTTCTCTTTCTCTCTATGGAGAAAAAGTCTCCCGTAGGCTTAATAAGCCTTATTTCCCAATGTACACATCTTTAAATGATAATACGCACTTTAAATGACTCGGTAACTTTAATTCGAGCCAAAGGAGGTTAAATTGTTTTGGAACCTAAGTAGACTCCAAGTACAGTCATTTTGACTTTCTCGACCCTTCCGAAAACAACTACACCCTCAGAATTACCATCCGACACACTTTCTAACAGGTTCAAATTTTGACCTCAAATGCCAATTCGATTATTCTCCAAATAAAAATAATATTATTTCTCCCAAAATAAATTAATTATTATTCCAAAAGTCTTGGGTTGTTACAAACTTCCCCACTTACAAAAATTTCGTCCTCGAACTTTAGCTAAGCCTAATTCTCCAAAGGTTAACTAGTTCCTATGACACTCATCCTCACTAAAACTACACCCAAATCTCTAACTTCCCACAATGAATTTATTTTAAGTTGATTTTAAGCTTTATAAAATCAATTCCAACAACGAGGGCGCCCATACACCCTTTATTCGAGCTATTACTTGTACCAATCATAATGAGGCTTCATTTGCCTCCAAAGTTCCACAATTCCATAGATATATATATAATACTACCATTTTAATGGTGTAAAAATTTTGAAGGGTCCAAAGAAACAACTCCTCTCAATTCCTGACATTCGCCACTTTCATACGGGGGACGTCTCGCAAAAGAGAAATCCAAACAAGGAACCATCCCAATACATTACTATGTGGCGACGTCGGGGATTGAGAGTTTGTTAAATCCGGACTAGAGTTTGAAAATATTGTGGTGAGAAATCATTTTGAAATGGCCCAAAGGCCTATAAGAAGTTTGATTTTGAAAACAGTTTAAAAAAAAGAGTTTAGTTTATGTCTTACAGTATTTACATAAAGTGCCTTATGTCCATAGCACAAGGTGTTAACAATCATCACACATATAATAACATATAGCTCACAAAAATTAGCATAATTATGAGCTAAATTTTCCTACGTCCCAACAATCCACAAATTCTGAACTCTTTAAGTAATGATATCTCATATCATATTAACATATTGCCATTTATTAGGCTCTTCCATATCTGGAATACAACAATTATATAAGTATAACATGACTATAAAAAGTAGCTTTATCATTACTACTTAAGACACAATAACCATTCTTACATTCATAACAAGATTATAGCTCCCTTTGAGCACATTACACAATTATCTATTCTATCGAAAGATAATAAGATAAGAGCCTAACTTGCCCAAAATTCCCTTTTAGGGTCATTCCATACATAATAGGGTTATAGCACTACCCTCTCATAAATATCTCCCATACGATATTACCAAAACTTCATATATTAATATTCCTATTCATAATGGAAAATACTTTTCATCATCCATCTCTAGTCCGATTGTCCTTCCTCATCATTGGGCTCCCAAACAAAGTCCCCTGGCCTAAAATGACCTCGAATCTGTTGTAGGGGTTGCACTTCCAAAACTTCATCAAAACGTGGTCCTTTACCTCTTTTAGGACAATCTTTCTTTTTATGACCTATTTCTTTACAAAAGAAACATCTACCCGCACGTCCTCTCGACCCACCTGGAGGAACTAAATGCCGTTGCGACTCTCTATAGTCCTACTTATACCCACTGGCATTACTGGCACTCTCTTCGCCAAATCTACTTGATGAATTTGAATCTCCAAAGTTCTTACCCTCTTGCGAATGAAGACGATATTCATAACACTTCAATAGTGCCGCATTCACTACCTCGACGAAAGTCACTAATGCTGGACTCTCTAACAAATGCTGCCGAATTCTCCAATCTAAACCTCGAATAAACTTTGATATACGCTTCTCTTCCGTATTTACCTCATCAAGTACTAATTTCTCCCATCTAGAAAAATATTCTTCATATTCTGCCACTATTCTATTTCCTTGAAAGACATCCATCAAATTCCTCCTTATTTCTTTCAGAGTAGTGGAAGGAAAATACCTTCGATCAAAGAGTTCCCAAAAATATGTTATACGCAAAGTATCTCTCTATTCTGACATGGTGATAGACTCCCACCATTGGAGAGCTGCTCCTAATAATTTAAATGTGGCTAAAAATTTCTTTTGCACCTCACTACACTCAACCATACGGAGGTTCCTCTGCATACTATTCTTCCATTGATTTGCATCCATTGCATCAAATTCCCCTGAAAACTCTGGAGGATGCCCCTTACTAAAATCTTCCTTCACTCTTTCATGAACAGTAGATTGTTGTGCCATCGTAGAAATGACAGCAGTTACAGCTTATGCCACAATATTGGTAACTTCATCTATAGTCATGTTCCTTTGAGGCACTTGGGGTTCCACATTTTCAGCCCCTTTATTTGCCCTGACTGAACGACCTCTCTTCGGTGGCATCTGAAACAAGAACAATTGTATCAAAACTCCTTTCAAATGTTTTCAAATCACAGAAGAAATATGGACATGTGAATACAACAGTCCTAATAATAATGCTCTACATCAAGAACGTTTACGGAAGATCGTAGTATCCTAAGGACACTAGAACATGATGCTCTGATACCATCTGTGACAACCCACTCAAAATAATAACGGGTTGTCAGCCCTATACTACATTAAATCAGGTATCTCAGATGGCTCAGTCTCAACATCAACAGATAATACGTAATAATATAAGGCTAACTACCCGAAACTATTACAAGCGAAATGCCAAAAATTTAAAACTTCTATTTAAATCCAACAATGCAACCATAACCAACCATATTACATCTAACTATGATGAGTGATAAATACAAACCCCAATAATGTAAAAGAGTACAATACAATGTACAAAGTAAAATACCCGAATATGCTGTCGGGTCACAGACAATACAAAAATCTGAGAGAGAATATAAAAGAGCTAATATACAACACTGGAATATAAACCTGATATACAAAATGATTCCTAATCTGGATATACAAGAGATAGGAATCGACTAGAAAAAAGTTCCGCAATAGTGTGCTACTTCCACAGCTCCACGAATACACTGGATGGATAGACAAGAATGGCGTCCTTGTGGAGGAACACCTAAAGTGATACAATATATACATAGCATGAGAAAACATAAACAGGTCAGAGCCCGAGTTGAAAATATTTCATAGAAAGTGCATTAAAATGCATAATAATTATAAATGCATTATTACATGATTAAGGTGGAGTCGTACTCTCCATAAAAGTCCAACTTACCTCTCAACTAGAGCGCGCAACTAAACGTATGCACATGATCCCCAATGAATGCCCAATTCTAATCAGGCAAATAAATCTAACTATATCCCAATCTATGCTTATCTGAATACCATCTAAATCATATACTTTAACTTTTAATGTTATAGTTCTCTTTTATTCATTCATTTACTCAACATATAGAGTTTACATAACCATTCTCATACCAACATATTCACACTTCATAAACATTCCTCTTTTACTAGAATTTCTCATATTCTAGTTATGCCATCAATATACATATTATTATATATGAGTTATTAGCATCTAAGTGCTAAGGACTAAACTTCTCCCAATTCTCAATACTACACTACGTTTCGTGCGTGGGACGTCTCGCAAAAGCGAAATCCAAACAAGGAACCCCCCGTTACACTACTCCTGGAAGTATTGATCATCAAGAGTCATTATGCCCTCAATGCATGATTCATGTAACCCAATACTCATTATTCCAATTTTAATTAATTATTTATTCCCAATTCTCAACAGTGCACTGTAGTTCGTGCGTGGGACGTCTCGCAAAAGCGAAATCCAAACAAGGAACCCCCCGATACACTACTTATGTCACTGTAGATCGTCGAGAAGTACTATATATATAATTATGAGCATTAAGGACTAACTTCTCCTCACTTTCGAACTTTACACTGAGCTTCGTGCGTGGGACGTCTCACAAAAGTAAAATCCAAATAAGGGACCCCCCGATACACTACTTATTGGCAATGTTGGTCATTGAGGTCCATTATGCCCTCGATACCCAAAAAACCAATCACATCCATAATATAATAACCATCCAAACGAGCTATAACTCTAGGACACAGGCTCATTATGCTATCATCTTCCAGTTGCCCATCCACTTAGCAAACTGGGAACGACCTGGTGGGGTTCAACGGCACGCACCTCGTGATCAACTCATGCACACAAGGTCCTAGGAAGCGGTCATAGCTCCTAACCAGCAAGTGAGAACGACACATACCCATGACTTCTCACCCCCAACATAATAAATGTATATCACATAATAATCACCATGGACGACTATGACCTGGGGAATATCTACAAACTGCTCATCGAGCCAGAGTGCTCACCCTCATTGCGCGCAACTTCCCAATGATAACAAGAAGGGGTTATGTTTCACTATATATATATATATATATATATATATATATATATATATATACCATAACATAAGGCATACATACATCATCACATCATATAAAGATATACCATCATATAAGGTATACCTGCCACATCATTTACATATTCGTATTACACACTTAGGCGCAGTTGAATTAATATCATTACTTAATATATATCTCTCTTTTAATATACTAACCATCAATTCTCACACATCTTACCCACTTAGTATACACTATACTATTTCTCGCTTGAATCTCACATGTCGCTTCTAATTATGAATTGTCTCTCAATTCTATTTAAGTTAAGGATATTCTTTATCCTAATGCACCTCAATTAGCATTTCTCAGTTGTGTGAGACCTCTCCCAAATCAATAATCGTGAAGGATATTTTTATATCCGCATGCACATTAATTAGCATTTATAATTCTCCATACACAATATGGTTCGATTAATTATATGAACCTTCAAAGTTATTCCATTTGGGATTGGATTCTAAAATCCATTATCTCTAAACTCATTCTCATTCTTTCATGTGAATTTAATAATTATCTCCAAATAGAATTTTCAATGATAGTGGTCTTCCCAACTTAGATTATACCATGTTCTCCAATCGGTATTCCTCAATTTAAGTCAATAAGACTCTCGTAATTTCTTTTAAGGGAAACTCTCTAAAAATCTCTAAAACATACTCCACATATCTCCTATTGAGGTTCCCAATCAATAAGCTCGAACAAAACAGAATGAAATTCTTCCTAGAAAAATATCCCTCAAAGTTCCCTGTTTTCGAATCGATTCGGGCCAATTCCGAATCGATTCGTCCCTGCGAATCGATTCGGCCTCTAAGGCGAATCGATTCGGGTCATCAGACCTGGGATTCTGTCTCAGGCCGAATTGATCCGGCTGGGGTCTAAATCGATTCGGTCACTCAGACCTGGGCGCCTGCATATTTCCGAATCGATTCGGCTCTGCAGAACTCATGAAAATGACTACTTTTATTTAGATAAAAATTTCTAAAATTCATTTTAATCAGTTTCTCTTCATTTCTCTTCAACACAGTCACATATATATCATCAATAATCATCCAAGAACACATATAAACTAATTTCTAACCTCAAATCTAACATCTACATATCAAATCTAAGATTTACCCAAAAGTTAGGTTTTTATCAAACTAAACCTAAAACACAAAGATTCAATCCACAAATCATGCAATAAATGGTACACAACAATTATTTAGCAAGTTTAATCACTTGGATCGGGTTTGTAGGGTTTGATCCGTCCTCGAGATCACGTATTTGGCCAAAAATCTTGACTTTCTCTCTCTTTCCTCCTTCTTTCTCTTCTTCTTTCTTCTTCTCTCTTTCTTTCTTTCTATTTATCTTTCTCTCTAAGGAGAATAAGTCTCCCATAGTCTTAATAAGCCTTATTTCCCAATGTACACATCTTTAAATGATAATACACACTTTGAATGACTCGGTAACTTTAATTCGAGCCAAACGAGATTAAATTATTTCGGAACCTAAATAGACCCCAAGTACATTCATTTTGACTTTCTCGACCCTTTCTGAAATAACTACACCCTCAGAATTACCATCCGACACACTTTCTAACAGCTTTAAATTTTAACCTCAAATGCCAATTCGATTATTCTCCAAATAAAAATAATATTATTTCTCCCAAAATAAATTAATTATTGTTCCGAAAGTCTTGTGTTGTTACACACAACTAGCCAAAAAAGGAAGAGTTTTATGGATACGTACTCAAGGATCCATGAAATACATATGTTCGGCCCTGATCAAGAAAAAACTTCGTTCATCACCACTTTTAGTTTGTACTATAAACATAGTAATGCCATTTGGTCTCAGGAATGTTGGAGTTATGTAATAGTGGTTGGTCACTGAAATATTCAAGGAACAACTAGGAGACACCATGGAAGTCTACGTAGATATAATGCTTGTCAATAACAAGTATAAAGATAACCACCTTCAAGACTTGACAAAAAAATTGAGATCCTCAAATACTACTTGATGAAGCTCATCACGATCAAGTTCTCATTTTGAGTCCAATATGGGATGTTACTTAGATACTTAGTCAGTCAAAGTGGGATAGAGTACAACCCTTACCAAATTGTGTCAATCAACAAATTTTTAACACCTCCAAAGTCACTTTGTGATTATCAAAGATTAATGTGAATATTGGCAGCTCTCAACCACTTCATCTCCAAATCTTTTAACAAGTGCTGACCGTTCTTTATAATGTTAAAGAATGATAAAGGATTAACCTATAACTAACAATGCTTGAAGTTACTTCATAAAATCAAAACCTACCTAAGCCAACCTCCTATTCTTAAAATCCAAAATTTAGGGGATGCAGTGTACCTATATCTACTGGTATCCGATCATGTAGTCAACCCGGCCTCAAAGTGTTGAAAGGAGGGGAATCAGACATAAATATACTATATCATTAATACTCTCCTTGACACCTAGCGATGCTACCTTAGAGTTGAAACATTTGCCTACTCTATGGTTTTTTCTTCCCAGAAATTAAGGTATTATTTGAGGCTTACTCAGTCATAGACATCACCACTTTTTCACTCAAAGCAGTCCTCATAAATTATGACCTATCTTGATGGATGTCCAAATGGCCGGTGTAACTTGGAAGGTTTGATACTCACTATTAATTAAGAACCGTAATAAAGGGCCAAGTATTGGAAGCCTTCAAGATTAAATTCATATGGGAGTAAAGACCTAGTGGTAGACTTCGCCAACTAAGTAGTTAGCCAATAATTTAACAACTCCAAACGTTAGACCCTCTACGTAATTGGGACCTCTAATTCAAAAGGGTAATAATGGAAATTGTATACATCTCTCTTGAAAAGACTATGATCGAATAGGGGGAATAGATATTATTTTTCGTCATCCAACAACTAATCCTAATATGAAGCCCTCATCCTTTGGTTATGAAAAGTCTCCTCTTTGGGAGAAACTAACCTTGATGTCTATTATGACTCAATGATGGTATACAAGCAATTACCTAGATGCTACAACACCAAATATGGAAGGCTGTTTACATACCCGCAGGTCGACCAAGACATAGTTGCTCAGTACGAGAGTGTCCCTATTGAAAAATTACCCAATGGAAATAATAGTAATGTTGACGCCTTAGCTATATTTGGGTCGATAGTGGACTCTGATAAAAAAATAACCATCAAGGAAGAGTTACTTCATCACCCTAGTATTGGAAAACCAAAGGTCACCAAATAAGTTATCGTCATTCAGAAAGCTCCTAATTCGATGGATCTGATCTCAACTTACTTATGAGAAGACATCCTACTGACCGTCAAGAATCTATCCCATAAAGTCAGGATAAAAGGTTCTTTGTTTTACCCTTTTGTTGAGAACAAACGTTATATGAGATCTTTCACACGTCCCTATCTTCAATGCATGCACCCAAATGATGTCGACCAAGTCCTATATGAACTTTATGACGACAAATTGCATTCCATTGTTAATAGAGGGAAATTCTTTATATTTTAGAACAATTAAACAAGGATACTGGTGGTGGTACATGCAGAAGGTTGCAGTCTCTTATATGGGAAGATGTGAGAAGTCTGAAATGGTCTCGGTCATTCTTCACTAGCTGGCCAGTAAATTTTAATAATTAACTAGCCCATGGTCATTTTTTTAAGGGTTTATATATCATAGGTCCACTACCTATAGTTCCACGAAACTACAAGTATCTCCTAGTCAGCGTAGACTATTTCTCAATGCGTCTAAAAGAAGAGCCATAGGCGAACATCAGAGATATTGGTATGATCATATTCATCTAGAGTAACATCAAGATTCTCATTGGCATGCCATTCCAAAACTTCTGTGATAATTGATGCAACTCTAAATATGTCCCTAGTGTGTGTAACTTTTGATCATGTAAGTAATAATCTGAGCAACTCGGGTATCAAACTCGGGGACTAAGATCAAGAACATAACAACGAATAGGGAAGGTGATTAAACCTCAGGATTAAATCATAAAATTAAATAGAAAAGATGATCATTTTGGGAAAATTCTATGAACTAATGACATTTAATTAAAAAATATGAACTAACTACACATGTAAGACTAAAGAACTTACTATGTAACTTATGAGAGAAAGATGAGATTGGGAAACACTCCCTCGACCTTTAGTAATTTCACCGGATACAAACCTTTTCGAGAATTAAATATTTAATTGAAAAGAAACCATTAACTTCTTTCAATAATCACATATAAGGGGAAATTAACCCACACGATATATAATCAAGATCAAAATCTAGGTGCGTGATAAGATTGTCAATAAGCGTGTTGCATTGTTAAACATTCCAATTACCTAGGGAAAATCGTGTTAAAAGTATTGTGACGATTATATTAACAAAATCTTATGTCTTCAGTTATTCATTCAATTACATAATATGTTTTATATCCATGCGAAACACCTTGGGTTGGGTTCATTTATCCCAAACCTTAAAGACGTAGCCGGACATGGTGAAAACCCTAATTAACAGTATTTCTACATTGCGTGTAATCATATTTATCATTGAATTGTATCTAAGCATGAAAGAATAGATTAATAGACACAAATTCTATTAACAATACTAGAAAATTAAAGACAATTGAAGAACGGGGGGAATAAGACAACTTATATCGAAGAATTGCTTGAGAAAGATCCATAATCTTACAACTTGATTAACAAAATAATCGCCTAGAGTTGTTGCCTCGTCCTCCCTTTCTAACTAGGGTTGAACTAATGTAAAGTATGTTTAATGTTAAGTTACAACTCATTGATGTCATTTTACCAAGAGTCCTAAACCCATAAAACTCTAAGTAAAAATTTAGAGTAAGTGAAATTTTACGCTCAGGTCACCCGAACAGGTTCCTTTGGAATCTGAACCGGTTCGTAGATCAAATTTTCTGAATTTCCACTTTTTCCCCTAGATTCTCTTCTCGACTTCGAACTCGCATAAATTCTTCACCATAACTCGAGTCGAGGTGTCATTTATTCCAGTGTTCTTAGGGCTTCAAGCTCTTCAACTTTCCAGTTGGCTCCGCCTCTGGACAAAGGCTACAAAATTATGAAAATGCCATTCAACTTCCTTTCCTTTGTTTCTTTCACTCTTCATTTTTTTCTCCGTCGTTCAGTGGCACGAAATGCATATAAATCACATGATAAATACGCCAAATAAGAAAAATTTGCTGAAAATGGTTAGTGGCAGGCATACGAGATAAATCCACTCAATTAAACCTTAGGGGATAATCGAAATGCCAAAATTTCATAGATAAATATTAAATATTTATGTCGAATAAATAATCACAACATTAAAAACCACTTCAGATCCATGGCCTACCCCAGAGCAATTGCCAAATAAAAGAGAACATCTTCCTCAATCTTTAAACTAATATTTTGAAATTTTAAAACACGTGGTTAGAAAGAGTATACCAAAATCAACTTCTAATAAATTTTCACCATGTGATGGTTCAAATGGTAAACCTAGACAACAATTGTGGCACAAAAATAGGTACAAGTCTAAAAATCGTATATAAGTTATAAGGGATTGGAGAGAAGACCACCCCCAAAGAGGGTAAGACTCATACTAAGAGACATGGATACTATAGTCCACCTCCCGGTAGGGGTAAGTTTAATGTCTTCATCCATACATAAAGGTACTCACCCCTAAAGAAGTGCATCAAGGACACACATAATGAGATCAATAGGTTCAAACTCCGAGATATTTTTGAATATGATTATTGGGGGAATGATGTGTTCTTTTTTATTTGACAAGGAAGTGAGGACCTCAGCGTTAGGTTCATTTGGTTGTTTAGGGAGAAGATTAGTCACACTAACTATGGATAAGTTAACATAAAACTAAAATTGGGGCTCGAGCAACATGTTGGTCTCAACATCGAGATGCTTATGGATATATCGTCGATCACACTTAAAATCAGTGTAACGAGAAGACTCGTCACCGTTACATATGGGTGTAGTAATGGATGGACTTGGGAGGAAATCTGACTCCCTCACACACTCAAATTCATTTAAGCATTTGACAAGTTGTTAATGAGCTTGAGTTTGAGCGTGAGTATCTTTCTCTTGCTTGATGACTAAATTTTCAATAGGCTTTCGAGATCTGATGTGGGTAATTGATAGGGGTATATTTCTAGCCTATATCTCTGATACCACTTGTTGGAACACAAGGCCCCCAAATTTAAATTATTTAAATCAACGAGAGGGTTCAATTAAATAATTTCCCAACTAAAATTTCAATTCAAATTTAAAACATAAACAAACTTCAAATTTTAATTGCTTCCAAATTAAAATTGAACTAAACTAGAAGTTAAATAAAAACTATTCAAACATTAATTTTCACATAAATCCAATTAATTCAACCCAAGTTCTAAAATTTTCCTCACAATAATTAATTCATTTTCAAATATAAGCCAAACTAAATTAACACAAATTTTATCTAATTAAATTATGTTCACTTGAATTAAATTAACTTAAATTCACCCAAACATATTTTAGCACCAAATTAAAGTAAGCTTGCAAATTAAACCAAATTTTATCCTTTTAACCTCACCACGAGCTCTAAGTCTGTTAAACAAGATAAAAGAAACAATATCACTAAACGACAATGTATGAGGAAAATTCAAATGGGAAAAACCTCAGGCAGCCCTTGCATAAAAAATTCACTAGATATGGTTGTTCAATTACAAGACAAAAGACTTACTACACTACACTCGAATTGACTCCCTTCAAACACCAGTGTTTCTTCTTATAAATAACTCCATCAAACAAATAACCACGACATCTATCCCAGTCTTGGTGTCCACCAATCGAAGCACAACAACCGTCAACCCAACGTGGTGCCTTTCACCATGCGAGAAAGCCGCAGAAAACAAAAGTTCTTCTCCTTTGTGGGTAGAGAATAACACCGAACTTCTCTTCTTATTGGTGTAGAGAAAACCCGGTGCCAAACAAACTCTCCAAGAAAAATATGTAAATAGAAACTTGGATTTAAACTAAAACATATGGGTGTATGTGTTTTTAAGGATTCATGCATGAAATATTAAGAACACATAAAAATAAATTTTTTGGGTAAATAATTTTTTTTCTCTGGTGTTGAGGAGAATCTCAAAAAGTTATGTTGAAAAGGCTTGTTCTCGCACTAAATTAAGGCTCACAAAGTTAGTGGGTCAAGAAGTGAACATGGGTGGTTAAAAAAGAAACTGCTAAAAAAAAATATGTTCCTGCCTAGGTCGTTCCAACGACTCAGCAATAATTTTCGAACGACATCATTCGAACACCTTCTAACGATAATTAAGAGATTACAAAATTTTTTTGTTTTATATCTCATTTGAATGACATCGTTTGAACCAAAGGTTCTAATGAGAAAATAAAGAAATGAAGAACAAACTCGTTAACACTGTCGTTTGAACGACATGGGAAGCTCGTTCGAACGAGTTTTCAAAAAATCCAACATTTAATTTTTACGCCCAGAACACTTATAAACCATGTCTAAAATGACAAATAATTTTCTGAGAAACTTAGAACTCGTTAGGACAAAACTTTAAAAAAATTACACGAATAAAATATTTTCCAAGTTCCTACATATATCATAGTGCATTCATACCATTGGAGACTTAGAATCCAATTGTTGTTGACGTAGAAACATGGCAGTAAACTCGAAAAGGATGAAACTTAAATCTGGGCTGCTACGTCTTCGACGTTGTCAAGCATCATAGGCTTGAAAGGAGAAAACTTCTATCGTATGACTCAAATGGTTTTGTCCAGAATTAAGCCAAAACTACATATGGACTCAATTTGGAAATTTCAGTCCTTACAAGAATGGTGGGAAATGTTGGTTGGTGGTGTAACGGTGTACAACTGAGATGGAAAAAACTCACTATTATAATGACTAAAAGAAGAATACACATAAAATTTATGGTAACGGTGTCAAGTTCATAACACATGAGAGGAGAGCTGCCGTCAGAGAGAAAATATTGATAATCATTAAAAGCATAGTGATGGTACTAATCGGGATGGGTGCAATTAGTTGCCATGACGACAATTGAAAAGTTTGAGGATCCACAACATGGGACTATGATTTATATTGCATGGGAGGGTGATCTAGGCTCCACGAATAGATTGGTTACTCACACCACTGGATATTGGATATGAAATGACAATAGGACGAAGAGGGTTCCAAAATAGTTTCATATGGATATTGATCGAGTGCGAAAAGTGTGCGCGTGTAAGGGCATTATCATTATTTTTGTGTCGCCTACTCAATACAAACAAACCTAAATTACGACTACACTTGCGATGCAAGCACATCTGTAAGTCGGGTATCGAAAATCCACAGGGACAACATGCTGGATTTTAATTGATATAGTGCTCCGAAATAAAAGTGTAAAAGGTGATTACAAACTAAAACTGAAAAGGTGCATAAAAGGGAAATGTTTAACTAGGCGAGGGAAAATAAACTAGATTGACAAAGCGGTAAAACTATAGGTTGCGTCGAATATCCCTCACCCGATATAATTTGTATAAAATGGATACATGGGTCGACGAGTTATTACGAATGCATCTCGTTTCTACAGTTAATTAAATCAGGGGTTGTCACGCCGAAAAATCCGCATAAAAGCCTAATAAAATTTTGGCACCAACAAATACCCCTGAAATTGTTCACGAAAGGTCGTAAGCACGGGACATACATGATATGCCCTGTCAAATCTCCTAGGCGCAATAACTAGGACAACACACTCGAAATAAACCCGTAAATGCCATCACCAAAGAAAAGCAACGCGTCAACTCGAGTGAGTTCCATTCAAACACAACCTAATTGAACTTAGCTAGAAAGCATGTTAAAAACGCGGTAAAGAAAGCGGTAAATAAATGCAGTAAATCTACACTAGAAAGAATGTAATCAAAGAATGTAAACCTAATTATGAAACAATGTAAATTACAATACAAAGCAAGAAATAATGAAATACAACTATATTAATGGAGATGGAAGATGGTAACACAAATTACAAGCCCAAATGGGTGTCAATCCAATAAGAAATGAAGAAATGAGCTGCCAAAGCTCCAAACCTCTAACCTATCCTACCTAAAACGAATAATATCTGTTTTTACAACAAAATTGGTATATATACTAAGTGGAATTAAATTAGAAAAGAAAAGAGAAAAGAAAAGAAAAGAAAAGCCAAAATAACTGTAGAAAACAGGGGATCGATCGATGGACCCCTTTGGTCGATCGATCGATGGTTGAAATCGTGGCAAAAATTTGATGCATCGATAGATCGATCCTTTTGATCGATCGATCGATCAATAAGGTCTCAGCTAAGGCAGCCTTCTGCATTCCTTTTCCTCCTCTTCTCCTCCTCTTTTAGTTTCATTATTTTTCCTTCCGCTAAAAATCCCGTAACTTCTTTGTTCTGAATCGTAATCGCACACCGTTTATGGCCACGCAAAGCTTGCGAGAAGGGCTACAACTTTCGGGTAGATGTTGGGCCAGGTGCCCAATCTATGAAATGACTAAATTTCCC
Organism: Sambucus nigra; assembly: GCA_949130495.1. Lineage (NCBI taxonomy): Eukaryota > Viridiplantae > Streptophyta > Magnoliopsida > Dipsacales > Adoxaceae > Sambucus > Sambucus nigra. Next base: position 98,346,000 of record OX422224.1, on the reverse strand, counting down.
TTGAACGTGCGATCCCATACGAAAATCGAGCGGAATGCATCTGAACTTCACACTTGGCATCCAAATACCAAATACCTATAACAGCTCAATTAATCCCTGCAAAACATGTTAACGTAGAAATCTAAGGTTGTGTGGTTAACGAGCATAAATATAGGGAATAAGATACCCGAGGGGGCTAAAATGCGTAGGTTCGGTGGATGAAATACATAATATTTGCGTATTATCAGATATACTTAGTCAATGGTGGAAGTGTGTGGATAATGATTTAATGGGTATGAATGGGACAAGTGATTGGAGCAAGAACAAATTGTGAACAACGAAAAATTAGATTTGTGGACAATCATCACCGGAGGCGGTGGAATATGAGAGGCATGCATGGGCGACGTAAGAGTATCAACTATGTGTATGAGAGAGTTGAAGCCACTAAACCGAGAATGAAAGGTAGGGTCGGTCTCAACCCCAAACTCACTTCTTAAGGTTGGGAAATGACTATAGTAGTCCCATAGAGGACGTTCTTCAACTATGGGCTTGTCATATTTTTGGGGTATTTAATATTTTCAGTCAAAAATAAAATATTTTTAGGATTTTGAATTTTGAAAAATAAGGAAAATATTTTTAGGATTTTGATTTTGAAAAAGAAGGAAAGAAAAATCTTTTTTTTTCAAATAATATTTCTATTTATTTATTTGAAAAAGAAAAATCTTTTGTCATTTTTTGAATATTTTGGAAAAGGGGGTAAAAATAGACTATGGTTTAAACACAAGAGGTCGGAGCACGCAAAATTGACTACCAAAGAATTTGAATTAGAGACGTACAAGCGAAAGAAAAATCTTAACTAGCATGTAGAATTTTTTTTATCTTTAATTAAGTGATGGGATATAAAAATTTTAATTATTTCGTGGGAAAGAAAAGTATGGGCTGCTTACTTCACCTTTGAAAAATGTGCTCCTACTTGGTTTGCTAGTTGGTCAATTTTAATGATGAGGGCGAACGAGCTAACAAGAAAGTGAAATGAAGTGATTGAGTGGATTTTGAAATCCCAACTCGTTTCCATGATCGCGTCTAGTTCTTAAGTCCAATTATTTCATCAAACCATTCAAAGTAAGACTATGCATAAAATAAAATCACATAGGAGAAAATAGTCAAACTACAAATGGACTTTTTAAGTTAAGATGCACAAGTGATTAAGAAATATACCTCTCATTGCTTTTAAATGTGTGGGGTGAAGACTGAGTTGAGTTGATCGGGGGGACTTCGACCAACTTCAGTCATCCCTAGAAGTCTGACGGACCAAAAATAGAAAGTATTTTAATTCACTCCAATGACACTCTCTCTATTTTCTAATGTTTCTCTTTTTCCTTATTTTTTAAGTAATTATTACAAATAATTGGTATCTAAATTACCACAAATAAATGTTCAAGGCCTAAATAATCTGAAGACTACCTATCTATGAAAAATAAAAAAAGATATATTGAAATGAAACAAATGTAGAAGTCTTCAAAATTCTCCTTCACTCAAAAATTCGATAACGATAATTGTGGGAATAACTATTGCCAAAATGAAACAACGCAATTTGATAACTTCCCTTTTATGTATATGTCATTGTTGCCAAGGATCATAAATAAAAAGTCCCTATAGACCTAAAAAATACTCTGACACACGTATATGAAAAGGAAAGGGTATCAATCCAACTTCCTAAGCATTGGCTTAAGCTGAACTTATCCCCTTTCTGTAGTGGAATGTCGATGAAATTTCAACTTTCCGTGTTGAACCTTTCTAACACTTTCTTAATGTATGTTTTTTGAGAGAGTCCTAATGTTACACTCAATATGTCTCATGACATCTCTATTCTAATCATGAAGGATGCCTCACCCATACCTTTTAATGTTTTTAGAAAGGTATTTAGTCGTTTCACATAATAAACCAGGATCACTGATAGTGATAATAAAGTCCTCAACATATAGCACTAAAAATATCAACTTACTCTCACTAATATTCAGTATATACACGAGTTATTGGTGTTTTATTTAAACCCAAAGGAGGTAACGATATCATGAAACTTAAGCTACCACTGACGAGAAGATTGTTTTAGACCACATATTGACTTCCTTAACATACAAGACTTATGTTTGTGCCATGTAGACTTCTTCTAAACTCCAATTCGAAAAAACAATTTTACATTCATTTGGTGCCATTCTGAATCATAATGATCCACAATGATTCTTAGAGTGCCTTTCTTTGGAACTTTAGAGAAGATCTCATTATAACCAATGCCTTCTCATTGATTTAAACCTTTGGCAACCTTCTAGATTTATGTCGTTAGATATTTCCTTTTGAGTAACAGTTGGTCTTAAAGACCCATTTACACCTGAATCATTTTTGTCCTTCTCCCTTTCGACTAACTTATAGACTTGGTTATCATTCATAAATTTTATCTCCTTACTCATGGCATTAATCCATTTATTAGAATCATTACTATTCACAGCTTGTTCATAAGAAACGAGGTCTATAATTTCCTCTATGTGAAATTCTTCATCTTGTAAATACGTAACATAATCCTCAAGTTCAACCAATATTCTTACTGGCATTTCCTATGGTGATTCTACAATAAGTTCATTGATTGAAGATTCATTATGTGGTTGTTCAAGTGAATGATCATTCACTTGTTGTTCATTATCGTTGATTGATTCATTAACTAGATCAACTACTACGTTAGGAAGAATAGTTACATTATGAACTCAGAGTACGGGGATTAATATCCTGACTTCATGAATTATCACTTCCATTTATTTTTAACTTAATGAACTTATTGATCACTTCCACTAACATAACCATATTTAATGAACTTCATGTTTTCATTTCTATATTCTAGTTGTATGATTAGGACAATAGAATTTGTATCCCTTTGACTTTCCTAGATACCCAACAAAATGATAACTTATTGTCCTAGGATATAATTTCTTTTCTTATGGGTTATAAATTCTAGCTTCCGTTGGGCAACCCCAAACACGTAAATATTATAAAGTTGGTGTCCATCCTTTCCATAGTTCAAAATGGGGTCTTTAAAACTGACTTACTATGTACCTTATTTAATACGCGCACAACATTTATAAGAGCATGTATCCATAAAAATATAGGTAATTTAGTCTTACGTAGCATACATCTTACCATTTCTAAAAGTATACAATTGTGCTTTTTAGTTACACCATTCTGTTAAGGTGATCTCGACACTGTGTATTGGGTGCATGTACCTAATGTTTCTAAGAGTTTAGCGAAAGGGCCAAGGTGCTGCATCGACTCATCATAACATTCATAAAATTCGCCACCTCTATCGGATCTAATAATTTTCACCATTTTACCCAATTGTCTCTCATGTATGTTTCAATAACATTTTCAGATTGAGGTTTATCGCGTAATAAGTATAATATGTAAAAATAAAAAAAATGATCGATAAAGGTAATAAAATATTTTTCTCCACCAATAGATGGAACATCAAAAGGTCCACATATGTCTATATAGATTATCTCAGGTAGTTGGGTGCTTCTTGTGGCTAATTTCTTTGTGTTTTTTGTTTGTTTTCCTTTAATACAATCAACACACACATCATAACTGACCCAATCTAGGTGATGGATAATTCAAATTTTAATAAACCTTTCAATTCTTGTCCAGGATATGTGCCCTAAGTGTTTATGCCACAAGTCAGGTAATTTTTCATTTTTTTAAAACACATTTCATTTCAACATTAGGATCCATGGATATTAGGAATTCAGAAAATGTCTTTTCCACAATAAATTGATACAAACCATCAATCATAAATCAAGAAACAACATGGGAAGAATTTTTAATCAAACTTAAATTATTATTTTCTAATTCAACGATAAAAACCATCAAGAGCAAGTTTAGATAAAGAAACCCAATTTGAAGAAACTAAAGGAATGTAAAGAGACTTTTGCAACCAGGACTTAAAATCGAATGAAATACTCCTACAACTTCTATCTTAGCCCTCTCTCGATTGCTCGTGCAAATAAATGGACCATTCTACAGGTTGAAAGGAATCCTCATAATGAATTGGAAACATGGCTCACATAACTACAATAAATACACCAAGTATTAGGAGTAATATTAATCAAGATTGATTTGTAACATATAAAAGCCATAGGCTTACCCTTTTTCACGAACCAAGCCTTGTGGTTCTGACAATGTTTCTGGAAATGACCATTCTTTTTACAGAAGTGACACGTGTAATTATTTTCCTTCTTCCCAGCAAATGTTGAAAGTTCTTCTTGATGACATGGGTGAGGATCATGCTTAATACCCATTCTAGTCTTATTCTTATATCCAGCTATTCTGACCATCATGTTACCCACTCACCCTTTAGACGAGTGACCATAATGCTGCTTCTCCCTTCCTCCCTCCTTCACTAATGTGCTCTGTAGATCATTTACCTTCCACTTATCATTTATGGTGTTGTAATTGATCTTGAAAGGCCCATACTCGGGTTGTATGGAGTTTAGGATAAATTGGATGAGAAATGAGTCTCCCACAATCATGCACAAACTTTTAAGCTTAGTTATATATTGTTCATTTGAATTGTGTGTTTCTTCATGGTTTAAGTGCCATTGCACCACATGGTGTTGACATCAACCATTAATTTCTTGGCCGGGGACTTATAAGTAGTGAGAAAGCGTTCTTTTATTTTGTTCAAGTATTCTTTTTCATTCGTTGTTTCAAGTAAGGATGTCCCAATGTTTGAAGCAACACACATTCTCATGAACATAACGGAAAGTATGCTAGATCTAGAATATTCCTCGTGAACAACTATCTCATCCTCGCTACTATTATCAGTGATAGCATCGGGTTTTTTCAAGAAGAATAGCCATATCTAGGTCTAAACGCACCAGACTAAAGTTAAACTGCTTCTTCCATTCCAAAAAAGTTGGTTCCATCAATTTTCGGATAGTTGACAGCATGCGAATAAAGTTTAAGAGCAACTGCAATAATTGAACAATCTTCATGAATTATTATTCTACGCACATCACAATAATTTTGAAAGGATTTGAATATTGATTTGTTGACTTAAATATAATTTTGTAGCTCGTTAAAATGGTTCTAATATTATGGCCTCTGTATTTGACATCACATAATATTGGTATTACAAAACTAAACTACACATTTATTTTCAATAATAACCGTTACTTAGTTGTGGTATTTATATGATTACATGAACTTTAATGTCAATAATTTAGTATTCACCAAAAGGTCTAATGTTATTAAATCTGTATTACAACATATGTTTAGATTTCATCTAATTTTATAATTAGGATCATGAAAATAACAAACACTACATCAAATCCTACGAATGGTTATGGCCGTTGGCCGTGACTAGCTGGTCATGGACTTTGGCCCTGACCATCTTAACCTTTAGCGTGACTAGATCCATGACCACACTCGATCATGGATGCTCCTGAAAGTTGTAACAGACCAAATACCTAACCACTTTAGGTCAAGGACTTGGGAAGTGACCATGTTGTGAGCATCATAGTAATTCTAGAATGACTATGGTCAAAATATTCTCACATACAAATCTCATCTTGTGTTTAGCCTTTATGTCTCCTTAAAATTAATATTCATGTATTAGTCTTAAATAATACATTTAATATGCATTTCCATAAACTATAATCTGTATTTTATAACTAACACAACGACATATGAACATTAAATTAAGTTCCTCGAAACATAAATGCCCATAGAGTGATGAAAGTGATGAAAATTACATAATACATGATTTTTGCCAAAAGGGGGAAAATTGATTTGTCATCATACAATTGAAGTAAATTAGTCGAGAAACTCACAAAAATTCAAGTAATATTAAAATTAATTTTCTGGAGATAGTTATATGCTTTAGAATAATACAAAAAAAAGGCGAAAATGGTGTTTTAAAGCCCTATTCATTGTGGCAAAAATCGCAAAGAAAATGAACAAACTGTTTTGGGTCTAATCGACATTTTATATCCCGATAATTTCAAAACATCTTTATGTTAATAAAAAAATATTATTATGGTTTTTCATATCACGTACGTGACATAAAAATGATGAAGCAGTAATGGGACGGATTGGGACAAATTATAATTTAATATTCTCATCATAAACTTTTTTTTATCTAACGTGCATAATTTTTTTTTCTAATATGTTTTTTACCATACCGAAATTGTTGATATTACACGAAATATTTGTAATGAAAAGTACGAGCTCGTAAACATTGAGTCTGATACCAAATGTTCTTCATACTTTTTTATTCAAGAATGATTAAACATTTGTTGTATGATTAAAACAAAACATAATTACTACTTTATTCTAAGAAATTTATTCTTCATGCATTTCCAGATCAATTACTTATAAATTACATAATGGAGAATACAATTTGTCCATTTATTATGGATGGAAGGTGATGATGATTTTCCACTCTTTGGTGGTCCAAAAAAAAAATTCAAAAGTGCTCCAGAATATGAAGGAAAAATCTATTTTTTGGAATTTTGGATTTTCTCCCTCTACCAAATATAATTGGTTATTATGGTATTCCAATGATGGAATTAGGTTACTGATTATATGGCTGAGTGAGGGCCGAAATTAGCCTTTATCCACAACCTCGCTTCACATAAAAGTGGGACTAAAATAAAGGAAACCACCCACAAAATTTTGACTCTTCAACCTACACGAATTAAAAGTATTTTTTTGACTTATTAAGGACCATATTAGTGGGATATTTATTAATTCAAAACTACATAATTAGTTAATTAATTTCCAAAATGGAGCTCTTTTTCTTGTCTGAACTAGTCTCACGTATATATGATTTTGTGTCTATATGTTTATTGAAGAAAACATGGGCAGTTGGGTTAGAGTATGGACCTCCATAACCCACTCATATATAATATATTATATACGTGGGGTTTTTTAAAGTTATCGGGTGTGAGTGTGAGAATAAAGTGTATGGGTTTTTGCATGAGAGAGAAAAGTTGGATGCAAATGGGTTTTGGAGATGATGGTTACAGGTTATGGGACTTGGTCTTAGTTGGATGTGTGGGTTTACGGATTCAGCTGCTGGGTTGTGGTCGTGGGTTTTTGTTGTTGACTCATGTTGGGCTGAGGTCGGTATAAGGTTCGTCAATCACCTCCTAGGTCTAGTTTCAGGTGGTTAGTTGACTCGGAGTTGGGGTGGGTCAGGGTTAGAGCTGGTCGGAGTTGGTTGCAGATATAAGGTGTGAGGTTGATGGTGTAAGGTGGTTGGAGATCAAGTCACTGGGTTAGTCCGGGGTAGTAGAAGGTGGTTAGATATAATTGGTATATATATAGTGTATATAGTTAGTGTGAGTTAATTATGTATGTAGTGTGTGTGTGTGTGTATATATATATATAGTGTAAGCACTATTCAATAAGAAATAAGACAATTAGGGGTGAGGATAAAGTGAACTATAAAGATCTATGGCAATCCAAGGGTTCACAATAAAAGTTGAAAATTAACACTAACATGGTATGTTAGTAATTCATATGTTAAAATTGAGTAATTATTAAAATTGAGTCATCCATCTAAATCATGACATATCTTCCCAAGATCACATTAATTCAAAACCCACTCTTATCTCCGGACATAGTCTCACTTGCGTACTATTCAACCTCCCTCTCATAACAATCTCACCTATGTCTTACTTTAAGTTTATATGAAAAATGTGTGTTGAAGATCCAAACAAACATCTGAACTCCCATTTTTCTCTCTAACCTGCACCGTCTCTTCCCAAACCCAGTACTCAAGATGAATGATGAAGCGCATAAATCTAATCGAGTTTTTCTTGCATCAGATCTGATTTTCCAACTTCTTGATTTGGTAACATCGAGTTTTTCTTGCATCAGATCTGCTCAAGACATCAAATCTGATGTTCGACATCAAATTTGCTCTCTCATCCACCCGTTCTCACTATGTAAATTCATAATTTCTCAGTTATCAAGGTCTTTGTGTATCTCATTCCATTTGTATATCTCAACATCAATTAAAAAATTGTAACCAACAATCCCCAAGGTCAGCCACCCTATATCTTTTGGACTTTAAAGGTATTATCCTTACTTGTTTATTCAATTTCTAAGAGATAAAGTTTATTTTAGTTATTTTTGCATCTAGATTTGAGGCTTTTAAAGTAGAAATTTTCAACTTGCGCGTCTATCTGAATGTTCTAAAAGTATTCTCTTTCAATTCATGAAGTTTTTATTAATATTAGTGTGAAACTATTTGGGTTTGAGATTGGTGTTTTTAATGTTGCTGGGTTTTAAATCGCTATTCTTAACCATGGCTTCTATTGCGGTGAAAGAGTGAGGGTTTTGCTTCTCATGATGGAAAAAGAGGGCTTTTTTTTCTTGAAGGGTTTTGACTTATTTGTGGTTTTGGTTTTATTTTGGTTGTGTGAGATTTGACGGATACCAAAGGGAGATTAGTCACGGGTTCTCATAACAGGAATGAGTTTGTTCCCATCAATGCGTATTTGATTTGAAGAGCAAGTGAGTCTCATTTTTGGCTCTTCAATATTAACTAAACAAGAATCTCAACTTGGTTTCAAGTGAATTTACTTTAAATAGAGTGTAAGTGGATTTTTTTTATTTTTTATTTTCATTTTGAAGAGAGCATTTTTGCTTATTTTTAATTTCATGTTCTTAACCAGGGCTTGGCCTCTATTACTGTGAAACATCCTCTATTGCTGTGAAACACCGAGTGCATTGTACATATAAAATGTATGTTTGGGGTTTGTTTTTGTTTTTATAAAACAAGATGAATTACACTATCTTTGTGTTCAATATCACTGGCTCAGGCAACTTGAGCACCGAAATATTTTTACATTTCTTCTTTGGTGATGTATAGAGTAAGCACCAGGGTCATGGTTCATGTTTACAGGTGATATTCCCTTTCTTTCTCTCCCTATTTAGCTATTATTGTTTCTATTGGTGGAATTAAATCTATTTTTATGGTGACATGTTATATATGTACGGACCCTTTTTCTTTCACTACCAAATCCTTTCATTTTTATGAGTTTTTGTTATCATAGGTATTTTTGTAAAAAACATTACTAAAAACATTTGTTTTTTATGACAAGTAGGGGGAGTGTTTTTTTCCCTAAAATATTGAAAATTTTGGGTTTTTAATTTTGTCTTAGTTTTAACAGGCTCAATGGGTTTTATGTCTTTCTCCAGCTATGCAGCAGCATATATGGGAAAACCTGAATATGTATTCCAGGATTATCTCTTAGTTCATCCTAAAGTTTTATTTTTCATGTTTTACTTTACATAATACTTTTTAACTATTATACATAACTGAATGTTGTCTTTTTCTTCATTGATATAAGGATTCATGGATCTTTATAAAGTGGGTAAAAGGTTTGTGGTTCCATTAGTTATTTGATAAGGTTTGTTATTTGATAGATGTCTACTTTTTTAGTTTATTGATTTTTTTGATAAATTCTTATAGACTCTTCCATTTTACATATTTTAGTTCTTCTTGGATGTTCAAATATTTTATTTATAAAAATACAAAATTAATATGGTTTTGACTGTTATACTCTATCGTGTCTATCACTTGAGAACTTAGCATTCCTGGTACCTATGACTTTTTTTATATAGTTTTGAACTTAACTTTCCCAAATTTTGATTAAGGTACTTGTGGTTATGCAAATTTGTCGCAAGATTTAATAATCATTCTTCTTTTGACACAAAAGTTTAGGAGGAAAGTTTCATTGAAAATTGGTTCGGACACACCATATTAGTTAAGACATACAATGTATTTGTATCCACAGCATAAAGTGTGTAGGCACAACACATTTGATATTTGTATTCACTATCATGAGTAATACTCATTAACTTCAGGTGTAAGGAAAGAAAATATAAGTTCTTCCACGATTGAGCCACCAAGTTATATTTTTAACATTTTGGGTTGTAATCTCACATTTGGGTATTTTAGATTGTGAATGTAAAGTCTTGAACTTGAGTAGATATATAATTATTTTTTTAGTTTCTTTCTATTTGTATTGTGTTTATAACTAACGTTGTGTCCCTATACTGTTTTCATCTTTTATGTTCAAGGGCGAGGTGCATAAAAGAAAGCATAAATCTAATGAAATTTGTAAGTAATTTTCCGCATCTAATTTTTTATAGTATTGTTATTTTATATTGACTTGGTTAACACATGCTAATTATATTTTATGTTTTTGATGTTCTTTATCTCTTTTATGTTGGAGTATTTACATGTTTTGAGAGCTGAAATGGAGTACAATACTACAAATTCAAAAGTTAACTTTTAAGGTGTGAATATCATCTTTTGTTAAACTCTTTATGTGATTTATACCCATGTTTGACACTTGGGGATTGAAAAATAAGGTTTTACCAATTTTAAAAATAATTTTGTGTTATTGAAATGGTGAAAATGTTTTCAATATTACGCATAACAACTTATTAAAACTTTTTTCTTTTGGTTGGAAAGTTGCTCTCATCTATATCTCATAAATAGTTGTACTACTAGTTGTGCTATTAATTAGTTTGCACCAAGTGTGCTATACGTAGTTACAACATGCAATTCAAGGTGAGTGTTTTTTTTTTGGGTGTGGGGGTGGGGTGGTAGGGGGTAAATTGTTTGTGTCTTGTGGACATTATTTATACATATTTTTTAATTTTGCGCCAGTATTTGATTCTTCCCACTTAGTTTTTTTCCCAGATATCAATTAACAATTGAATGTTTATATATATTGAGGTATTGAATCCTTGAATTTGTTGCATATAATAAGGTAACTAACAACAATATATTTTTTATTATGTTTTATTTTTTGTAGGTAAAAAAAATTCATGCCGAATGGATACCAACTGCATGAAGAATTTTAAGTAAAAAAAGAAGTCGATGCCGAAGGGATACACATTTGTTGGATTGTGTCTTCTTGCAAAAACTTCCTTTGACACTTGGAAGAAATTGTTGATCACAAATTTAGTGTGCATTGTTGATACTCATATTTGGGGTTTATATTTGATTATTTTTAAATCGATGATGTGGTTTAAACGAGGTCCAATATGTACTATTAGTATTGCTGTTATTGAGTATTTTTATTTTTTAAACAAGGTTGATAGTTCTATAAATAAGGGAAGCTCTGCTAAATTTTTTAAATTTAAAATTTGTGTTATAAAATGATCTTCAACTTAAATATTGTACAATTATTTTGACTACCATTTTTTTGGAATTTTAGTATAACCGAGTATTGTTGTCATGGATTTTGGTTGTTATTGATTATAGTGCCCATCAAATATGCTACGGTGGTTTCTTTAGATTATAACTATTTTTATTAGTTTAAGTGTGTGGTCTAATGTAGTCAGTATGTCTTCGTGGCTTTAGTTAAATAGATGTTGTTTATACGAGGTTCGGTACGAATTATTGGTGTTGTTATAGCCTTTTTTTAACGGGGTGGACAGTCCTACAAAGAAAAGGAATTATACCTAAATTTTCTAAATTTTTTACCCTAATTATTCGGGAATGGAATTTTTTCCGTTTCGCAATGATGTACTTTGGAAATTTTTGTCGTTTTACGATGACCTACTTTCGATACCTTCAGGCATGGGCATTCCACTAGTATATATATATATTGAGAGTACTTTATTTCAACATCTGCATTAACTTATTTAATTTAACTGGAAAATTAAAGTGGTTTCAATAAATATTAATTACTGTGCTTAGTATTAATATTTATGATTAAAATTATTTACTTGCAAGTAATAAGTAAATATAAATGTGATTCGGATAGCTTTTTGAGTGCACCAGTAATTTCAAATGGGTCTAAATAGTCCTAAATTTGTACCTCGGGGGTTATAGGTGGATTCCGGGGGCTTTTTAGACATATTTTTTTCGTATAGTGGTATGATGGTCTATTTACCTTTAGGGCTTTACCTAACTCGAAATTAGGTTTAATTAAGAGGTATTTTAGGGATAGTGGTGCGGATAGAAATCTCATTTAACCTCTTCTTAGTGAGGATTAAGGGTGTGATCAAAATATAAGATAAGGGTAGTGAAAAAAAGAGAAAAAGATTGGAGAAAAGAGGAAGAGCCAATCTCCAGAATAAATTCAGCTATAAGTGTCAACCTTCAAATTTGAATCCATCAAGGCAAGTGTTTAGTTTCTTTGGATTGGGTTATTTTAAAATCAATTATGTTCATTATTAACTAAGAATTAATCTAGAAATTTACAATATAATTAGAGGATTTGATTTGTGTTTAACATGTTAATGTGAGTAAGAATTAATTTGGAAGGAATTACTGATTTAAATTTTGGGAATATAATGAAAATTGATAGGTTGTTAGATCAATGTGTTTTAAAGTTTTATCAATTATGGAATGAATTAATGATTAAGAATCCTTGGGATTTAATGTTGGATTTAGGTTTAAATTTGGGTTAAAATACATCTTCGATAATTACATATTGGTTTGGGATCTTATTTTATTATTTTAGAAGGATTGGGACCTCCATTGATGTATTTGGGAGGTTAAATCCGAAGACTGAAGATGACAGGATTCCCAATAAATCGAACCGGTTCACTGGGGGAGAAAATCGGTTCGCAAGAACGAACCGGTTTATGTCTGTCAGCAAACCGGCTAGGTTTTCTTTCCCGTCCCGCCTTTTATTTCGCGTTGTTTTTGACCCGCTAGTGCTAGATAAATGAAATTTTCTTAGAAAATTTTCAAGGGTTGGTGCATGGGGTAGGAGAACTATTAGTGTTATTCGAGTGAGATGAATCGATTAACAAGTGAGAGAACACTTAATTAAAAATCAGGAAGTCATTTCAAAAATCGGCATTGGTAGACTAGTACACTGTGGGATTTTCGTACTTACTCCGTTCTTTATTGTGACACCCCGCCTAATAAAATAACGGGCGATCACCCCTATATCAAATTAAAACAGGAGTTTCATATGGATCATTCTTAGCATCACTGTCGAAAATCCATTTAATTACTAATGACCTATTACGCTGGCGTCAAAATTTTACTTAACTACTCTTTTTAAACAACTACTTAATTAAAACATTCACAGAGTTTACATAAATGAAACTGAAATGAAATAAAATAATCGAACGCTCGGTCAAAATATACAACCATATGGAATTCCACACTAAAAGGCGGTAAAAGAATAAATAAATGCACTTGGGTTATTAACCCGAATGTGTACGCAATACCTCCTATCTAGATTATAAGAATGGATGCGTCTATCGAGAACCTGCATGCATCCATAGCTACTGCAGCTGACGTCTGACTCGAAGGAAGTGTCATCCAGGCGTCCTTGTGTCTGGACACCTCTCTCTCTCTCTCTATATATATATATATAGCAAGAGAGGGAAAAGTAGATAAATGGGTCAGAGCCCGACTTTTGAAAAATATTTTTCAAGTGCATAAATGTTTTATTTAAAAAAAATGTTTTCTCATATTTAAATTGGTATCGCACTCCCATGAGATACCCCATACCTCTCTTCTAATTGTGCACACCTAACGCACCCTAACAAAAATACCCTAGTCAAGCTACCCTGCTTAACTAGTCTAATTCACCCGTCTACTAGAAGCCTATATAACCCGAGTACTAAGGGCTAAACTTCCCTCCATTCTCAACACTGCGCTAAGTTCGTGCGTGGGGTGTCTCGCGAAGCGAAATCTATACAAGGAACCCCCCCGATACACTACTGCTTGGCAGGGTTAATGGTAGAGATCCATTAGGCCCGTAGTACAAAACTAATATATAAATACATACTTACATAAGAATATACATATAATTTTCATTTTATATACACCTTACTATATACATTCCCATAATATTTCCTGGACTGAGGTTTACTTTATTTTTCATCTTTATAATATACATTCGGACCTATCTCCCGGACTGAGGTGTATTTTATACACATCCGGATCTAACTCCCGGACTGAGGTGTATTCTATACTCATTTTTATCTCTTTATCTCATTAGAGATTTATATTACACTGTTCTCATACACAAGTAATATATCATGCACACATGCATACAAACTATCCCACCGAGCTATACTCGAGGATGCAGTCTCATAGTGCCGATCCAAAAATCCGGGTTTACTCATATACCACGGTACTAGCCGAAATCCTCAACAGTCCTGGTAAAAATACACAATGGTGGAGGCGGTCAAGTTCCCCCTGTGAGTGGGAGATCACATAAATCGCACTTGAACGCGGGACGTAAATGACCTGGGGACTATACTCTCTCTGCTCCTCGAGCCAGGGGATTCACCCACATCGCGCAACCTCCCTGGATCGCACAAGAGTAATATATAACCTGACTATTCCAACCCTATACCAAAGGAAAGCTCGTGAGAAGCAACCAATCTAAATGCATACATATCATCACATATATATATATATATATATATATATATATATATATATATATATATATATATATATATATATATATGTATATATATGTATATGTATTTATATCATATCATATATATACTTTAAGCATATAGTATATATGTACAATATACTCCTCCCGGAATGTATATAAATGGCCATAATTACCCATCACAAAAGAATATTTAAGTATTCTCTCTCTTAAATATTACTCACTCCTAAATCGCTATTTAAGGACTTGTACATAAACCCGAATATACCAATTCATGATAATAATCTTGCGGGAGGTACTCAACCATCTACGTGCATAATTATATCTATACATGCTTGCCGAATGATTTTCTCGAATTCCTCTTGTCTCAAAACATCAATAAAACTCCTACCCCAGATTATACTCTATATTAGTCAGAGGTTTTCCTATCCTCAATCATTTCCTAGGAGTCCTAATATCCCATTTAGAAACTCCTATAAAATTCTCCAAAACCATAATTTAAGTCTCCCTAAACTTAAAAGGACAAAACCTCAAAAATATTCCAGGTCCGAATCGATTCAGCCTTTTCGAATCGATTCGAAATGGTTCTACTTTCAAACTGTCTCTAACCGAATCGATTCGGCCTGTCCGAATGGATTCGGCTGGTCCGAAATCCCCAAATCTGCTTAGGTTTCATATATATCCCCAAAACCCCAAACTCAATTAAATCCACATTTAAATTATAACTCGAATTTATTTCAATGAACCCAAAGTTTTCATATCTCGTCAAGTCCTTTAGAGGTCCTAACACACTTTTTGGGAACCCCTAATATTTATCTCCAAATAATTCTAGCGTTAATTTATGACTAACTATTTCAATCTCGGACAGCTTTTCGTAGAAAAATCACTATAAATCCAAAATAAATCAAAAAAATACGTGGTCAGCGTCCACGCAACCGTACCGAAAAGATCTACAAATTTCATTTTTTGACCAAGAACCGAATCGATTCGTCTAGCCGAATCGATTCGGTTAAGACGCAGGTCACTATTCACCTTCATAAAAAAAATCCAAACCTCCGTTATTCTCCATTTTTGTTGTTTCTAAGCTCATCTAACAACTCAATAAACATCTAATCTATGTTTTCAACTAACACATCAATTTATTTGGGGTATTAAACCATTTCTCTTAGATTTAAACCCTAAAACCATAAAAGCCCCAACTTATAATTTTAACCCCTTTCAATCCATTTCTTCACTCCATTAACATTGATTACATCAATATGTAAACTCATATTCAAATTTTACCAAATTTATTTTCAGGGTTCTAACCCAAAAATTATATTTTTACCAACTATGATATGAGATAATTGTACAAAAATGAAATAAAGCAAGTAAACACTTGCCTCGTGGATAAAATTCGACCATCCCGAGTCGAGTCCGACGAAGTTTGGCTCGAGATCTCCCCTTTCTCCTCTTTTATCTGCTCCTCTCTCTCTTCTCTCTCTTTTCTCTCTTTTCTTTCTCTTTTCTCCCTCTCTCCCCCCTTATATAGAAAGAAAAAGGGTTTTAACCCTTAAAACCCCAAAACGACTTGTTTACTCAATTCCGAGTTACTTTTACTCCAAAATTCCCCGAAACTCAATTTCGACAATCGGACACTATTTTTCGACTATATTGACCATTCTGAGACTCACGACGTAGTCAAAATTTCCATCTGAGGTACTTGACCGCAAATGACTATTTCAACCCAAAATAAATAAATGTGGTATTCCCATTAAAATATTATCTTCTGTCGCTTTACCCAACGATGACATATTATTGAAATACTCCAATTCATTTACTTAATCCCAAAAGTAAATACAACACCCATCGAAAATCATCCAATCCTTGAAAATCCCCAAAATTGCTATTCCGAGAAATTCCTCAAATTACCAATTTATACCCAATTATGGAATTTAATTATCTCCAAAAAGGACGGGTTGTTACATACTTCCCCCCTTACAATGGAATTTCGTCCACGAAATTTAGATACAACCTACACTACCAACCTAGGATCGCTCCAAATCCTAATATCTCAAAGGGGAACGATACTAACCCAATGGTTCCCAACCATACACTATATGGCTACCATGGCCGTAAAGCGACTCCAATAGCGTCACATTGCACCCATCATTTCTATAGTGCCTTATGGCATAATCTTCAACTTTATATACTAAGACTTTCTCTATTTCAGGCAGTATATAAAACCAAGTTACTAAGGTGCCCATACACCTTTCTAACCCATGCACATCTGCACATACATTGTGAATGTTCGACACGTAACACTCTCTCTAAATTAAGCGTCTCCTTTCCTCGGTGTAATACTCACACATGGGTCCTCCCAACCCGCAAAATCTCAATTCTCCTTAGGGTTAATCAACCAATCTTCTTGTGGGGTACTTCCCATAATCTTTCTATATCGATACCACTAAATCTATTGAACTTACATCCTATTAATGCTACGGTCTATGCATTACACTACCTATGGGAAACGAGTACAATCCTAAGTATATCCCTAGTGCCCAAGGCCTTTCTCAATATCCGACATTTGCTTGGTTTCATGCGTGGGAAGTCTTGCAAAGCGAAATCCAAACAAGGAACCCTCCCGTTACACTACTCCCTCGCGTTGTCGGTCGTCGAGATATAGATACCTAAGGCACACCAGCGGGATGTCCTAAATCCTACCTTGCTAACCTACGAATGCATTTCTACTATTCTATCATCCCATATATACAAAAAGGAAATTTAACTAATCGAAGTGCCCACTCTCTGTGAAAGTGTCTTGAACATCATACCCAAAACATATTTCCTCAAAATTTTCCTTTTCATTAAAGCCTGGTCATAATACTCAAATCAATTTCTCTAAGTCCTACTTCACCCACCCACTTGTGGTGAGAGGACCGCTTTAGTGCTTTTCCATAGCACAACATTTCCATAAACATACCATCATCACATGGCTCATAGTCTATAGTGGTTCATCCACACTATAAGACTTATCAACAAAACCAACATCCTCGCATCACATAACATCTTTCCACTCCTGAAGCTGTTAAGTTTCATGCGTAGAAAACAAAATGACAAAATGAGATGCCATGGAACTCTGCAGACAAAATGAGATGATATTATAAAACAAAATGAGAACATAAAATATTATAAATTTCAACTTACTCACCGCAGCCAGGTGATGCTGGACCATTCTTCATAAGGGATCCGAGTCGTAGGCTCTCAAAATTTTAAAATCCTTACTATACCATGGTACCCGAGAATATTAGTTACATTGTCAATATGTTGGAAGATAGAGACAGGAACCTTTCACAGATCGTCAGAGGTCACTATGTAATCAGGGACTTGAACTCCTCTACGTCCCCATAGCGAACCGACCCTTAACATCAGAAAAGATAATGAGCAGGACACCCCTCTATTTGAACTCATTCAACATCTCTGCCAACTCGAGAGCCTTAGGATCACCTTATGGCTTTGAATTCTCGAACCTAATCCGTTGGAACCGACATTTATTATAAAAACCATATACCGAAAACAAATTTATTATATCTAAAAAATTGAAAAGAAGTATCAAATTAGAATAAAATGCACAAATCCCAACTCTATAAAATTTGCGATACTAGTGCCCTGAGCTGGTATGTAAATTTAAATAAAGGAATGGTATGGAAAATTGAACCTAATCCTATGTATGCAAGAACTGGTATGGAAAATTAAATAAAGAACCTCACAAAGTAAATAGACTTTGTGATACTACTGCCTTGACCTGGCCGGTAAGCAACGCGAACTTCCGATGATGGGAGAGAATGGACGGGACTTTAACAGCCTGTATTCTTGATACCATGCGTAATGATCAAGATTGTGCACCTGCAACACACAACACTATTTAACATGACTCTATATTTTCCCTAACATGACTCACAATTTGGAGTTGAACAACGCTTTGTATTTTTCAAATATTCAAATGTATTTATAATGATAGTAATCCAAATATTATAATAGCATAAATTTCTTTCGAACCTTGGAACATTGTTCCAAACATATGTAATCCTTTATGGACTAAATTACAATCTCAAGTGAAACATGTAACTTCATAAAAAAAAAAACAAATAGCCTTCCCTCTGAATATTCGCTTGCCACATGAAAAGTGTTGCTTAAATTAAATGAAAAAAGAAACAAAATCATAAAATGAAAACTGAATATTAACATACCAGCAACCAAGAAGTGTCGTTTTTAGATACAACAAACACATCTAAAATGAAATCAACAAAAAAATAGATATGACCGAAGAAAATTGACAAACAACTACAAATCACAAAATTTTCACATTTTTAAATAAATGTTCACTAAAAGGTACATATATAAAAGATAAATGCAATATGAAAATGCTTTCGGGTCAATTTGTGTTCCCCCCAATTGAGTTGCGTAATCACTCTCACCTGTTGATAATTGAGTTTTAAGGAAACCATGGAAGGAGAAAATGACAGTTTTGGTTGCCGATGGGAAACAAATTGAACAAAAATACCACAACCAAGTAGGAAATTATAAAATAACACCGGGTAGACCATCCATACCATAAAATTATACCGAGTAAGATAAAAAATATCCCGTTAAACATGCCAGAAAGGAAAAACGATATATAAAACTCTAACCTTGACAATTTGACAAACAACTAAAATGCCTACCTTAACAATTTGATGAACAACTAAAATGCACTTCCATATAAAACTCTAACCTTTGATTCTTTGAAGTAAAACTATGCTTCCTTACTGACATGTTTTTCTGATGCATCTTCTAGACCTACAAATTTCATACATAGATCCTTAACCCACATAAAATCGAACATAAAACCGAACATAAAATCTAACATAAAACCTTGATTTCAGTCTATTTTTGGGAAAGCAAACATACCAATAGGCTAGAGATTCTCCAAAACTTTTACACCTAAATCGAATAAGAACTTCGTTTGAACCGAAATAGCACTTGCAAAAACAGAGACTATACCTGATAAATTCAAACAAAAGTTAGAATAAATTAGGTGACACATTATAAATGGAAACATATATAAAATAAAAAATCAAACAAAAAAATAGTAGGATGTGAAATATACTAACATAAATGCTTACAACTCCATAGATAAAATGAAATCAAAAAAAGAAAAAAAATATTAGATCTAACATACCAGGTGCGAACCCAACTATACTAACATAAATGCGTACACCTCCATAAATAAAATGAAACCATGTACTTTGAAAAATAATAAAATGAAATCAAAAAAAGAAAAAAAATATTAGATCTAACATACCAGGTATGAACCCAACCTCAAACTGATAGGGGATGAATATCCACTTGAGGTTTAACATATCCTATTGAGATCTGTTTGAGTTTGTAGTGGGGGGAGGGAGGAGCGCAGTAGCGTGGGAGAGGATGATGAGTTCGGAGTAGGGTCGGAAACCATGGAGCAGGTGGATTTTTTGTTGATTGTGTGGTGGAGGTGAAATTTGTGTTTTGGCTTGGAAATAAGGGTTTGCGATGGATGAGTAGGTAGAGAAAGTCCAAAATTTCAAATTAAATGTGTTTATGAGGTGTATTACTCTTGTACCCTTGAGGAATTTATGTGCCACCCAATGTTTGAAGGGGCAATATAGGCATATATATATATATATATATATATATATATATATATATATATATATATATATATATATATATTATAATATCCCCAGCTTTACTGTGTACTACAAATGCCGTACACTGCCTGTAATCCCCTGAGTCTGTGGCCCGACTCAACGTAATTAATTTCCTCATTTAATCATTTATCATCTTCCCGAGTCTATGGTCCGACTCTAATAATTTATTCACGCCTCAAATAATATAATACTTTCCCCGAGTCCATGGTCCGACTCTAATTAAATTAATTAACTAACCCATTAATTTAATACCGCCCCGAGTCTATCGTCCGACTCTAATTAAATTAACTAACACACTTATTAATTTAATACCTCCCCGAGTCTATCCTCCGACTCTAATTAAATTAATTAACACACATTTTAATTTAATACCTTCCCGAGTCTACAATCCGACTCTAATTAAATTAATTAAAACACCTATTAATTTAATAACTAACCGAGTCTACACCCTGACTCCATTTAAATTAATTATTACACCCATTAATTTAATACTTACCCGAGTCTACAATCCGACTCTTATTTAATTTAATATACACAATAATTAATCAACACAAATTCGGGTCTGCGGTCCGACTCTAATATAATTAATTTACACATTAATTACTTTACCAATTCCCTGGACACACTTACTTGGCTCGTAACTTAATATTTCCCGAGTCTACATTGCAACTCCAAATTAATTACTCTTTATCAATAATAAATTAAAAACTTTGGTGTCACTTAACCAGTATATCCGGACTCGCTCACTTGGTCCATTTTAGCTCTCAAAATTTCATTCCCACATTTTTCACCCACAATATGCCACACATTTATCTTCATAAATTCCCCAATTATATTTACCTATAATTACCAACATACCCGGACTAGATCACTTGGCCCGAAATTAAATATTTTCCCAAATCTATATCCCGACTCTAAATTAATTAGTTTATCTCCAAACTTAATTCACTACTTTGGGGTCGCTTGGCCAATATACCCGGATTCGCTCACTTGACCCGTATCTCACTATTTTGGAATAAAATTTCTCAAATTCATCCATTAAGTGCCCCACATAAATTCATCCTAGTCCCAATTACTTTCTCCCATAATTTCTTGTAATATTTGTTTCATAATTATTTATCACTAATTAATGTATGGGAATTTAATTTCTAATTAATCTCCCCCTTATATACAAACTGGGCAAACTGCCCAGAATTCTGAATCATCGATCGATCGAACCCCCTGGGTCGATCGATCGATAGTCCCTAACTTCGTCTTCTTTGAGACGCAGTTCTGCCATTAATGAAAACCTCCAACTCTCATTCTTTTCCCTGGACTAACCCAAGCCCAATCAACCCTATATCTACATAGGAATATGATCAAAGCACCTTATGGAACATCAAACTGAAGTCAAATCTCACAATTTTCTACTTTTTCCCGATTTGGGTATTATCCGGGTTTCAAATCCCCAATAAGAATTTCATTCATTTTATCAGTAATTAACCATCTACTCTTACTGGTTTTAACATCTGATTCAGTTCTCTACGTTCTATAATCATAAACACAATAAATCTTACCCTTAATCCCATTAAGGTATATTAAATTTCAAAAACAAAATTTAAATTTTTGGTTACACACCCAAAACTAATTTTTATATACACATCACCATGATATGAATTGATTATCAGAAATTTAGAATCACAACAGTTAACCACTTGCTTGTAAATGTTCGTAGTGTCTGATCCCTTGTTGATGTCCCTTAATTTGGCTCCAATAACCTCTAATTTTCTCTTGATTTGCTTTCCCCCAAATCCCCTCTCAAACCCTAGGTTTAGAGTTATGTTGGCTGCCATTCCTTAATCTCCCAATTAGGTTAAAAACCCTTAATCCCTTTTTTCACATAATGAGCTTAATTAAAGTGGACCAACTCACCCCATATGGGCCCGGCTATGCCCAAAAGTACCCCGAGACCCAATTACTACCCCCGGGTACTCTTTTCTAACTATCTCTACCCATCCGGACGCAATCGCGTACTCGGAATTGCCATTCAAAATACTTTTCGACATCACCAAATTTCGACCTCAAAATGCGACACACGAGATTTTGAACCATTAACTTAAGAGTCGCCAATTATAAATAATTGGGCTCACTCAATTAAATTCTTCAACTCGTGAATTTAAGTTTCTTCAATTTTAATATTTTTATAAGTCCCAAAAATAATTAAATATTAAACCCTCAAAATTAGAGGGTGTTACAGGACATTTATA
Source organism: Sambucus nigra (assembly GCA_949130495.1). Classification (NCBI taxonomy): domain Eukaryota; kingdom Viridiplantae; phylum Streptophyta; class Magnoliopsida; order Dipsacales; family Adoxaceae; genus Sambucus; species Sambucus nigra. The sequence continues at coordinate 98,323,620 of OX422224.1, read as the reverse complement.
TATATTCGAGGAGGAATATATGGTATATGTATATACTATGTGAATAAAGTATATATATGTTATGAGGCAAATGATTTTGAAAATGTAAAAATGAAAGTTTTCAAAATGGAAAGACAAATGATTTTCATAAATGATAAAAATGAGGATACACACCTCTCTAAATCGCTATCATAAGGGAAGTTTGCGTACGTATGGTGAAGCCCCATGGTTAATGAATGAAGGGTGGATATAGTCCTATAGGCCATATGAGCGTTTATTGTATTTTTCTGCGTTGATTAGGAGATTTCGGGTGTGGTCTTGACTATCCCGCAGGCATATGTCCTCTTCCCGACGTCTTGCGATGTAGGATCCCAGGTTGTCTTGATGATAGGACCTGGAAGATGATAGCCATTTAGGGGCGCACAGTGGGGAAACCCGGATGGGCGGTCTTAGAACGCGTTATATGTTAAAGCAATTTATGATAATAAAGTGGCTTTAAATACATTTCCGGGATGGAAGAAGGTAAATGGGATAAATGTTTTGGCTTCGGTAACACTTCCCAGATGAAAGAAGGGAAGTGGAAGCATATGATATGGTAAAAGCATTTTTATGATAATAAAAATGGCTTTTAAATACATTTCCTGAATATAAAAAGGGAAATGGGATATTTTGAAACGGAAAAGCATTTTTATGATAATAAAACTGGCTTTTAAAAAGTTATATGATTTGTTAAAGCAATTCATGATAATGAGTTGGCTTTTAAATACATTTCCGGGATATGATAAGGGAAATGGAAAGTTTTGAGATAAAAATGAAAGTATTGATAAATACTTTGTATATTAATCCTCAGTCCGGGAGATAGATCCGGATATATATTATAATATGAATATGAATATATATATATATGGATGAATCGAGTACCGAGGGTCTAATGGATCCCGACGATCGACCTTGTCGCATAGTAGTGTATCGGGGGGGTTCCTTGATTGGATTTTGCTTTGCGAGACACCCCACGCACGAATATGGCAATGTGTTGAGACTGGGGAGAAGTTTAATCTTTAGTGCTCTTATAATCAGATTTATTATATGGTGTATATATATATAGTTATATATATTATGTACTGAGGGACTGGAGAATCTCGACGATCGACCTTGTCGCGTAGTAGTGTATCGGGGGGTTCCTTGTTTGGATGTCTCTTTGCAAGTCAGCCCACGCACGAACATGGCTTAGTGTTGAGACTGGGGATGAGTTTAGCCCTTAGTACATTACTTGAACTATCTAGGGTTGATACTAGTTGGGTGATAGACTAGTTTAGCAGGGTAGCTTGGCTAGGATGTTTAGAGGGATGCGCTAGGAGTGCACTATTAGTGGAGATGTGAGGGGTATCTCATGGGAGTGCGATACCAAACTTATGTATGAGATAAAACCTTTCTCTAAAAAATAAGGCATTTATGCACTTGCAAAATATTTTTAAAACTCGGGCTTTGACCCGTTTATCTACGTTTCCTCTCTTGTTATTTATACATATTATATAGGTGTCCAGACAGATGGACGCCTGGATGGCACATCTTTCTAGTCAGACGTCAGCTGCAACAGTTGTGGATACATGCAGGTTCTTGATATACACCTTCATTCCTGTACTCTAGATAGGAGGTACTGTATAAATGCTCCGGTCAATGGCCCAATTTCATTTATTAATTCTTTCAGTACAACATTCGATATGGTTGTATATTTTGACCGAGTGTTCGGTTATTTTATTTTATTTCAGTTTCATTTCTGCAAAACTGTGTGGATGTATTAATTTTAGTTGGTTAAAAAGAGTGATTAAGTAAAATTTTGACACCGGCCTAATAGGTTATTAGAAATTAAATGGATTTTCGACAGCGATGCAAAGAATGATCCATATGAGACTCCTGTTATAATTCGATATAGGAGTGATCGCTCGGTATTTTATTAGGCGGGGTGTCCCACACTGGAACCCCTGAAATAAACTATGGTGCACTCATACTCTGCTATCTCATCCCGGTACATCACGTACGTAAGGATCCCGTGTTACGAATCACACAGGAACCGTATCAATAAGCCAAAATCACACATATTGGAGGCGAATATAGTCCCCGGTCCCACGGGTCACGAACATAGCTACGCTCCCATGGTTCGCAGTCTTATTAACTCAAAATAAGCCATTTAAGGCCCTATGTTCTTGAGGTACCAAATCTAAATCCCCCCAAAGTCAACACAAGATAAGATTGTCCTCTTTCGAAATTCATCCTCCCGTGATAGCAAGTATGGTAAGTATGTCATGCACATAATAAATAACAATGTAGGCAAACATTTCCACTTATATAAATATAACATCAATGACGTATTTACACAACCATATGATGACAATGTGTATTATCTCACCTATACATAATTTTCCATAGGTTTCTAATTAACCTATATGTATAATAATATTAGGGCATACGCATAGCCCATATAATAAATTTCATACGTAGTATTTATATATCTCGAATATCCTACGCATTTATCGATTATAAATAATCCTCAGTATATTTTATTTCATAACTTTTCTCACCGTACGATGATGACCCCAATAACATCGTTATGTATTTATTTATTTTATATATATATAATTTAACGACATCTTCTATAAATATCTAAATCACTTCTGAATATAATTTGGCTATAAATTCCCAACTCTATAACTATGGCCAATAACCTCAAGTGTTCCCCTTTACTAATAATATAACTATTCATACACTTAAAATACTACTCCAGTACGTACTCTCTTCTTTGATACTCAAATCACTTCCCTATCACTTCATAAAGATTTGTACAATTAATTCCCAAATGTACCAATTCATAATAATTAATTAGTATACGCACTACGTCTCTTAATTCCTTAAGTATCTCGTCACTTATAATAATCGTCGTCCATAGACACATATGGTAATTGTTAAATTCTTTATAGTAAGTATCCTAAATTTCATCCTAGTCTCCTCGTATGATTTTACTTACCCATAGTCGGTATATAAATTCCTTTTCTATGCTCACAATTACTTATTTAAAATTTCCCACCTAAATACCTCTTTAAGTATTATTTCTCATGAACACCCCTATTTGGATAAATCTTGGATTTTACTTTCAACTAACCCAAGGTACACGCTTTACTAAAAAAAAATATTTAGAAGTTCCCACACTATTTTTAGGAACCCCAAATATTTATCTCCAAACAATTTTAGCCTTTAATTTTTCCAATTTTCGAGTGCATTTCCGAGTTGATGATTTCACCCCGGAATGGCCATCTTATAAAAATCATAACAATTCGAAGAAAAATTAGAAAATACTCGGTCAGCGCACACTCGACTGTATAAAAAAGATCTACAACTTTCATGTTTTGACCGAGAGCTGAATCGGCTGTCTTCCTGTCCGAAACATTCCGAAAGTGGCATTGGTCACTATTCACCTTCTTCTCCAAAAATTCAAACCTCCATTGAAACACCTCCAAGATTTTTATCTCCTCTCTCATCATCATCCAAACTCAAATAACCATAAATACACATATAAAAAGGGTTATAATCATCCTAGAACCCATAACCAACAATTAATTTAAATAAATTCCAAGTTTCTCAAATTGGGTATTAATCGAGTTAAATCCGTTTTAATCTTCCGAAAACCCGTTTGATCCACGAAATTTCATTCCAAAATATTTAGTTTTATACCAACTACAATTTGATAAATTAACACAGTAAATCGTAAAGCAAGTTAAACACTTGCCTCGTGGATTAAATCCGACGATCCCGAGTCGAATCTCGTCGAAAATATCTTCTTTTCTTCTTCTCTTCTCTTCTCTTCTCTTCTCTTCTCTTCTCTTCTCTTCTCTTTTCTTCTTCTTCTTCTCTCCCTTCTCTCTCTCTCTCTCTCTCTCTCTCTCTCTCTTAGGGCATATTTGGGGAAATAAAAAAGGGCTGCTTTCTCTTAAACCTGAAATTGGGTATATACCCAATTGTTAAATGACTCGTGTACTCATTTACGAGTCTCTACTAGTCCAAAAATGCCTGGAACCCAAATACTACCCTCGGGTACACTATTTTGACTATCTCGGCCATTCCGAACCCAATGGCGCAATCGAAATCTCCGTCTGAATCACTTTACTAAAATTCACTAATTAAACCCAACACGTTCAATACGCGTGCTTTCCAATTAAAATTTTTTCCTTTGTCGCTTTACCCAACTGCGACATGTAATAAAAATAATATACTCATATACTTAGTCTCGTAAGAAAAATATAATCTATGTAAATATTGATCCGACACTCGAAAACTAATATTTACTATTCACTCTATATTATTTAATTTATTTAATTTCACTTATAAATCCCATAATTACTATTCAAAGTAATTCTTCAAATTACCAAATTACATCCAAAGTGTAATTTAAATACCTTTAAAAATATGGGGTATTACATATACACAATAAATATCACTATAGAAAATTTTAAATTAAATGGGATAAATATAAATCACTAACTACCCGCAGAAATCCCAATTTATACAGGCGCACCAATATGATTTTAAATTCCCAAGTCCCACGATGTTAATTTAATTAAATTAACCAACTTTATTTTTCTCACACTTCCCCTTGTCAATCGTCCTCGGGCCCGTTTAAACTGTCGGCCCCAACACAGGATAAGGTTCCACACACAGCACGACATAAATCGTCCTCTGACCCGTTTAAATTGTCGGCCCTGACACATTATGTCACCACAAATTTTAATACCCGTTTTTATCTTAGGCATTAATTCTCAATTTCTCAATTTATAATCACCCCACCCTTTTTATCGATGTGAGATCCTCAAAATACCCCTTAGTCCCATAACTAAGGGTCCCCAAGTATTATTACGTCCTACCCAATGTATAGGAAGAATTTAAATTCTAAACTTTGACCTAGTCTCATGCCTAGGCTAGCGTAACGATGAAAAAGTACGAAAAATCAGCCCACCCCAAAGATGATAAAAATGCGATAATCGACCCTCAATAGTCCCATACCTAGAAGGCGTAAATAATTAAAAGGCCTACCCACTAGTCCCATACCTAGAAGGCATCGTAAAGTATAGGGAGAGAAAAATTACCCAATAACCCATCGTCACAAAGGCAGTATAATAACACCAAAAAGTTACACAAATAAGCATAATTAATCAACGTATAAAATTACGCATGATAGTCAAATTAAATTTAATCATAATTAAATTATCACCTCGTCATAAACCTCCAATTAATCTCATTTATTTATTTAAATTAAATATATCTCTATTTCATCTTTTAAAACATCAAACTTATGATTTCATTATTTTAACAGAAATTACATGAGTTATACGCCCCCAAATCCATTTATTTTAAAACTAGGGTTTTTCTACATGCAACCTACACCAATAAAATCCAAAATCACTCACGAATCCTATGCACCCAAAGGGTTATGAATATAATTCATCTTAAAGGATTTTATAAAAATAGCCCCATAATTAGTGTCCACTTTTTCTAATTAAGTTACTAATTATTTTTAAGAAAATATGTAATTAAGTGTTTAGGTGACACTTAAAATGCATAATACTAAAGGAAAAGAATAGATTATTCAAGCCTGTGAGGATTGTGTTGAAAATCTGATCAGAAATCTGTATTTCTCTCGAAAACTTAACAAAGAAGTGTTCTTGAATCAATCTTGATGAAGCCCCAATTAAGCCTCCCAAAACTTGATTATGTTGGAGGTTGATGATTATGAGTGAGAGGAAAAATATTTGGAAGTGTTCTCTGGTGAGAAACATGAGGAAAAATAATTATGAGAAGTCCCCATATACATTATTAAGGTTATATAGTGATTAGGAACCCTAATCCCACTCTAACACTAGAAATCATTTTTTTTATTAGTCACGGACTAAATCCATGACAAATGTTTTTCCCTTTTTTTTAAAGGCTAAACTTTAAACTCTCATAAAAACCTCATTCTAAATCCGATTTCGATTCCGCTTTAAGTTTTATTCTTCTAAAATCATAACCAACATATTTAACCAATAAAAAATATTAAATACAAAAATTTATTTTTCTCGAATATTCCAATTAATTAGTTAAATAATTAATAAAAACACGGGATATTACATACCTCCCCACTAGAAAGGAATTTCGTCCTTTAAATTAGAGGAAGCATACTCATCAACACATAAATCTCGCAAAAGAAAATATGGTTCACATATGCCTACCCGTACGATGCCATAATATGGCACCCATACCCCAATTCTACGTGCACCTACCCCACGAGCAACAAAATAATATATATTGCCTATATAGATACGCATAACTGTGAAAATAACGGCTTACCACACGTTCCCACAAATTCCCCACTCGATCCTATATTCGAAAGTCATCAAAATGCTAACATCCTAAAATTAAATCTCAACACAAAAAATCGATACATACAATACCTAACATATGTACTAAAATCTCCAAAAATAAATATCGTCTTCATAATCCAGTCTACGGATTCTCACATCAAGCTTACTAATTCTAAACTCAATGCCTACAACATCCTTAACTTAAAAATTCACATCTCCAAGAATCAAATCTAACACGTATGTTAGACCCTCTACCTTAAGGAGTGCGAATCAATAAAGGGAATCAAAGATCGGCAATGTGGAAGCTAAACGAACTCATAACCTACGAGACCTAAGACCATGCTCTGATACCATCTGTCACACCCCGCAAAATTCGAGAGACTTGGTTGTATTTGTATTTGAATAGATTGATATTGGTGGTTTCTCTTTTGTTGTTATGGGAATTAGAAGATCTATATCGTGTTATATTGTGGAATTGGTTAGTTTTATCGATAGTACCACTCCGTTCGCTCTCCCCTGGCGGGCGGGGTATGTAGCATCCCATATTTTTATTAATTATTTAATTAATTAATTGGAATATTGGAGAAAAATAAATTTTTGTATTTAATAATTTTTATTGGTTAAATATGTTGGTTATGATTTTAGAAGAATAAAACTTAAAGCGGAATCGAAATCGGATTTAGAATGAAGTTTTTATGATAGATTTAAGTTTAGCCTTAAAAAAACTGGAGAGACATTTGTCATGGATATACTCCATGACTAATAAAAAAATTGATTTTTAGTTAAATGGTATTAAATGAATAAGAATGGTAGTGGCCGGATACCTGTTCGATGCTAAATTTGAGGCGGTGCGGTGATTTCATTTGTAGTGTTAGAATGGGATTAGGGTTCCTAATCACTATATAACCTTAATAATCCGTAGCGGGACTTCTCATAATCATTTTTTCTCAAGTTTTTCACTAGAGAACGCTTCCAAATATTTTTCCTCTCACTCATAATCATCAACCTCCAACATAATCTAGTTTTTGGGACAAGTTTTGGGAGGCTTAATTGTGGCTTAATCAAGATTGACTCAAGAACACTTCGTTGCTAATTTTTTGAGTGGAATCCAGATTTCTAATCATATTTTCAACACAATCTTCACAGGCATGAGTACTCTATTCTTTTACTTTAGTATTATGCGTTTAAGTGTTGCCTAAACACTTAATTACATGTTTTCTTAAAAATAATTAGTAACTTAATTAGAAAAAGTGGACACTAATTATGGGACTGTTTTTATAAAATCCTTTAAACTGAATAATATTCATAAACCTTTGGGTGCGTAGGATTCGTGAGTGATTTTGGGTTTTATTGGTGTAGGTTGCATGTATAAAAACCCTAGTTTTAAAATAAATGGATTTGGGGGTGTATAACTCATGTAATTTGTGTTGAAACAAAGAAATAAGAAGTTTGATGTTTTAAAAGATAAAATAATGGTATATTTAATTTAAATAATTAAATGAGATTAATTGGATCTTTATGATGAGGTGATAATTAAATTATGATGAAATTGAATTGGACTATCATGCGTAGTTTTATACGTTGATTAATTAGGCTTGTTTGTGTGACCTTTTGGTATTATTATATTGCCTTTGTGACGACGGGTTGTTGGGTAATTTTTCTCTCCCTATACTTTAGGATGCCTTATAGGTATGAGACTAGTGGGTAGGCCTTTTAATGATTTACGTATTCTAGGTATAGGACTAGTGAGGGTAGATTATCGCGTTTTTATCATCTTGGGGATGGGCTTATTTTTTGTACTTTTTCATCGTTATGCTAGCCTAGGCATGAGACTAGGTCAAAGTTTATGATAGAAATTATTCCTATACATAAGGTAGGACGTAATAATAATTTTAGGAACCTTAGTTATGGGACTAAGGGGTATTTTGAGGATCTTACATCGATAAAAAGGGTGGGGTGATTATAAATTGAGAAATTGAGAATTAATGCCTAAGATAAAAACGGGTATTAAAAGTTATGGCGACAAAATGTGTCGGAGCCGACAGTTTAAATGGGTCAGAGGATGATTTATGTCGTGTCGTGTGTGGAACCTTGTCATGTGTCGGGGCCGAAAGTTTAAACGGGTCAGAGGACGATTGACAAGGGGAAGTGTGACACTTTAAAAAAAGTGAGAACAATAAAGTTGGTTAATTTAATTAAATTATCATCGTGGGACTTAGGAATTTAAAATCATATTGGTGTGCCTTTATAAATGGGGATTTTTGCAGGTAGTTAGTGATTTATATTTATCGTGTTTAATTAACCCGTTTAATTTAAAATATTCTATTGCGATATTTATTGTGTATAATGCTACTGTCTGGATTCAAGGATCCTATTTGAGGGAATTAGTGTGTATTCTTGCTCGGAGAAGCTTTGACTCTGACCCATGCATTGACTGATCTTTTTCAGGATTAGAATTGGAGAAGCTTCATAAGTTTATCGGAGTTATCATTTGGAGGTCCAGCTGGAGGTATTTATTTTATGGCATAGTTTAGTTAGACTTTCTTTTCCCGTCTTATTTAATTATGAGACATCATTTGGGTTTTATTGGGTCATTTGGTTCCAATGTTGTTCAGAGGATTTTTGTTGGATTATTTAGATATTTATTATTCAGATTTTATTTAATCATTTTCTGAGATTCGATTTATTCGGAGTTAGCATGTGATGGATCTTTTATCACTTAGTTGTTTATGATCATTTGAGATTGATTCAATTATTTATCTTATGGACTGATTATTTATGTCTCATGCTAAGAATGATATTTATTTAGTTCACGCCCGACATAGTTCGGTGGCGGTGGCTGGCCACCCCATCTTTTGAATTTTGCGAGGTGTGACACATACCTAATAGTAAAAAAAAATCGGCATAATTTCTTTTGGCCCTGTTTGGTTGCGGAAATTTTTTGATTATGTAAATTGGTTCATAGCAAATTGGTTATGCAAATCAATACACTAATTGAAATTAAAGATATAACTCTGGTAAGTAAATTAGTGGTGGGCAACTTACAAACCAAATTATAATTACATTCAAATGGCCTACTAGACTCTTAATGACTGTAAGAATTAGTGTATTATTATGAATAAGTATGCACAAAAAGGTATGTAAAAACAAAAATTATACTTACAAACAAAAAATGAATTTCAGAATTAGTGTAATATTATCAATAAGTATGTAGAAATATATGAAACAAAAATAAATTTAACCTCATAGGGAAAAAACTTTATCCAATTCACTTTTGTCTAAATTGGTTCCCTTTTTTCTTTTGTGAAAGTTCAAACTTCAAACTTGAGGTCTATGTAAATAAGAGATGAATCGAAAAATCCACATATAGGAGATGTAGCAAATGTATGGCATATGTATAGCACATATTGTAGATGTAGCAGATGTATAACTGATTAGAATATTATACAATACCGTATTCCCAAAAATCTTAGTCATAAGTTAGAATATTCTACAATACCAAATTTGCAATACCAAATCTTACAAATTCATAACTATATAGTCTATACATGGATTATAATATTCTACAATACCAAATCTTACAACCATAGCAAAGTTTGACAAAGAAATTATAATCTCTTAACCCAACGATGATTAATATGGGCCGAATGATTTCCCAATTTCACTTGCCGCTATTGATTTCCCTTCTTTGTCAAATGATCTGAAATAAAAAATGTAGCAAAAAAATAACTAAAAGTTTAAAAACAAAGAGCGTGAAATATGTTGTTACATCAATTTGTATAAAAGTGTGATAGCTTTATGGATGAATGTCAAAATAAATCTCGATAAATAACATCATATCAATAGTTATAACCAAACATGGCCTATATCAATTACCTATTTATTACAAAAACAAAATGTATAATACTAGTTGAACATGGTTTGTATTGTGTGGTTTTTTTTATTATGGACAATATTGTTAGTTACACTCACTCTTTTTGCGGATTATTTAAACTATCGAGACCCTTTTAGGACACCCAATCTCTACAAATGACACACACTCACACATGCACACACACACACACACACACACGCACACGCACACACACACACACATACACACACACACACACATATATATATATATGTATATATATATATATATACATATATATATATATATATATATATATATAGAGAGAGAGAGAGAGAGACTCCGAATCTTGTGCGGACCTACTTTACAGACCTAGTTTACGGACCAGCAACCGTCCAAAAATTAACTAGGGACCACTTTGTCTTTTATATAGTATTGATTTTTTCTAAAGTTTTCGGAATAGAAATTTCTACCTAATAATTTTTAGCGTCTTTAGGCTTATTTAATTAGTTTGGGAGTCTAAGAGAAGTTTCAGGGCTGCTATTTCTCCGAGTTCGTGCGTCACTATTGTATTGAAATTCAGAATGGCAAGGATTATCTATATAAATATTTTCTTTAGGGAGTTTGAAAATTGCAAGTGGGTTTGAAGGAAAATATTCTAGTCTTAAATACCTTATGCGGTATTGAGGTTTTTTCAATTTAGTCTCTTTATATATCTGATTAACAATATCAATTATATCATTTTCTACAAATTTGTCTAAATCATTATCACCATAGGATGACAAAATTCTACGATATGTTCTGGGGGTAGCTATTTCTACGTTTTTAAGAAAAGGACGGATTCCTACTAATCTAATTAAAATAGTTCTTGCTTCAGCTAACTGTTTGCATCTAATATATTTTAATACGTTTATACTATCTTCAAGTATCCTAGTGTATTCTTGATATTTTTCTTGTCTTGAAAGTTCTTCTGCGAACTCTGCATTTCTTAACTTTTGTTTAAAGATATCACAGATCCCTATTTTAAATATTTTTATTATAGGTACTGCACGTACTAACTACTCAATCACTTGCTGTATATATTTGAAAGTACTACATGCGTATGTTAAAAAAGATTCTATAAGTTCTTTATCTTTAGGGTCTATAAGAGTCCACTCTTGAATTTCTCTTGTTAAGTCTGGATTTGTTTTGTCAACAAATGCTAAAAAGTCTATAGTGATTTATAGGCTCATATGAGTATTTTGGATTTTAATAGTATATTTTGAAATAGCTAGGGGGTTGGTTAGAGTTTATACCTTCCTTACAGTCTGTAATATCTGTATCTTCTTTTCTCCATCTCTTCAGCTTTGTTACTATTCTTCTCTGATATGGGCCTCCTGCATCTCTCTCTTTCGGTGTCGCACCTCAATCCACTAGTTTGGAGTAGGACCCGTTTCCTGCATGTTTGACACCACGCCGGATGCACACCTGGCTAATGCCTCTTGGAAAATCGGCACCTAACGGCAGTTCAACAGAAAACACCTACGTGCTACACCAAATGTTTCACACAATAGTCCTTTATGAGTAGAAAGTTGGAGACAATTTGAGAATAATAACAACTCAACACAAAGATTTGGGGAAAAAATAGATTTTATTTAATTGCATAAGTAAATGTAACTCTAACCATTCCCCTAAATATATGGGGTTAACTCACTCATATTCATGTTACTCTCTCTAAGCTTATTCACTCTTTCTAACTTCTGATACTCGATCCCCCTCTTACAAACTGGACGCACCCTTTATAGTCTCAAGGGTTAATACAAATGACTTGCGACCGTATATGAAAAGTAAATTGGTAAACCAAATATAATTATTAAAGGAACCTTGTATGCTAATAATAATTCCGATGATTCTTTTTCTTTTTAAAACGTCTTTTGGCGTCTTCTGAAAATTGAGGAATCTAATGTCTTCGTCCCTCTATAGTCTGGTGGTCCATATGGGGAATGAATCTTTTACTTTACAGAAAACAGAGTCTAAATAATTGAGTCCTCAGTCTTTGATAATTCGTTGATAAGGATGGGACCCCTATTTGTCCCATTTGCATCTTCTCATGCCTTGTCTTTGTCTTCGTCCAGTAAAGCATTATTTTTGAAGAATTCTTCAGTGAGGCCTACCACTCTAAGGCTAGCTGGCAAAGTTATCTCTACCATGTCCTTGGATTCTTTCTTGAGCCTTCCATTAAATGGCTCATCAACTTGGATAATGAGGTCTTCTTTATGGTATGCAGTGTACCATATTTCTTAACTTGTTAACATCTCCATGATTTTTATCGTCTTCATAGGTTGGGAAATCTGGAGTTTGGACATATCAACAATTAGGTCTTTATTTTCGTCTTCGAATATAATCTCAACGTATTCAAATGAATAATTGCAAAACTAAATGAGTCTAAATCCTTAAACTCTCATTCCTCTACAATAACTTGAAGAAATCTGGTAGATCCTGACAGATAGGGAAAGAAAGTCTTCTACCTTCTTGACGTACTCATGGACTATTTTTCTAAGAGCAATAAAGTCTTCCATAGTCTTTATCTGGCCGAGTCCAATGAACCCATAGTCTGCTAAAGTTATCTGAGCTATATCTGCCTTTCTAAAAATATAAATTTTTGAAACGTCTTTGAAGAAACCTCTAAGCATTAAGGCATCTCCATTAATCTCGAACAATAACATATTGAAATGTTTAATGATGATATTAGCTTCTTTATGACAGTCTTCTGAAATTGGAAGATTATTATTACCAAATGGTTTAATAATCTTAGTCTTAAAGGTCTTTTTCTGATAACTAAAATTATTAGTTGGATTAATTTTGGTGGGCTCTCTAAGAGTCTGAGCATACGTTTGAGTCTGAATATAAGTTCTATGAGTAGAAGTACTACTAAGTTGAGTAATTGTAAGTCTTTGACTTCTCATGAATCTGGTAATACCTACCAAATTTTGCTTGAATTCTACCCATAGTCTATTCTTTACATTCCACCAAAGGGTATTTATAAGAGTATTCTCATAATCTGAAAATTCTTTTCTAAATCTGGTCAAGTCTGGGTAACTTTGGTTTGGTCTATATATTGGGGAAAATACATCTTCCCAATAAGTCTATTCTGGGAAACAATCTCATGTTTATATTTTCCAGGAGTAACTAGAATATCATAAAAGTTCTCCAGGATTGGTCTTTTTTGAAAGTCTTAAATGTGAGTCTGTCTTTGCGTTACACCAGCATTTGGTCTTACGTGTATAAAATAGTGTGCAACGTCTCCTTTATTTAGTCTATTTGTTCTAGACGAATACATTGTGTCTAACTATTTTGTTTGCAACATAAAATAATAAATCATATTAGTTCTAGCAAACATTGGTTCTTTTGATATAATGTCTGGAATGGTAATTTTACTTCCCTTTATATGTATAACATAGAAGAAGTCATAACCATTTAGAAATTTTTGCCATCTAATAAATTTATTAGTCCTTGATTGGGACAAATCTAAGTCTCTAAATTTTACTGCATAAGAAGAGTAAGTAAAAATAGTAAAATGTTTAGGTTTAAGAAAATGCATATATTTTTCTATGGCCCTTATTATAGCTAAAACTTCATTTTCATGGGCAGTGTACCATGGTTCTGGATCAGTAAAGGTTCCAGAACTATATTTACAAAGTTTCTTCTGTTTCATCTGATGATCAATGACAAAGTATATTGCTCCTCATTGTTTATCAAAGGCGTTTGTTTCTACTATGAATTGATCTTCAACAATAGGCATTTCAAGTAAAGGGATGTTCATCACTACTTCTTTTATTTTTCTTATAACTTCAAAATCATCTTTGGTAGAATTAAAAGGGTTAGTCTTATATGTTTCTTTTAATTTGGAAGTTAGATTTTGTCTTTTTGAAGCAAGGTCTTTACTAAAATCTGCAGGACAATTAAACAATCCTAGAAATGATTATAATTGTTTTCTATCTTTGATTTGGTCTGGAAACTGAAGAATCTTTTTGGTTATGTGTTCCTCTAAGGATATTTTTCCCTTATTAATATACATTCCCACAAAATCTATTTCAGACTGAAACAATTGCATTTTTTTTTCAGAAATAACAATACCATGTTTATCTAATTCTAAAATAACCTTCTTAAGTTGGTGTACATGCTCTATCTCAGTTTTACCGGCGACAAGAATGTCATCTACATAAACAAGATAAATTTTGAATACTGTCTAAATATATTATCCATTCTTCTCTGTAATACTTGTGGAGCATTCAAGTATCCAAATGGCATTACTGTCCATTCATATTTTCCTTGGGGCACACTAAAGGATGTCCAAGTAATACTATCTCGGTGCATCTTAATTTGCCAAAATCCAGACATTCAATCAAACTTACTCAATATAATGTTGTCTTCAATCAAATTGATTAGATTATTCTTATCTGGTATCTTATAAGAATCAAATTCACAATTCTTATTTAGTTGTCTATAATATATAACCATACATCTTTTTCCTCTTTTCGTTCAGATTCATTTTGAACGTAGAAGGCAAGGCTATTATGTTTACTTTTACTTTCTATAATAAAGCCTAGCTTAAGCATTTCATGTAAGTCTTTTTTAAATTCTTTTCTGTCTTCTTGTGAATATCCTTTGTTATAGGTTCCACAATTAATATTGTCATCTAGGTTAATGGGGATAATTTCACAATAGCTTTTATCTTTATCCCACATAGCAATGGGATTTTCTCCTAAAGTAGGCTCTGCTAATTGCCTAATATTTTCTGTTTCTACTCCTAAATCCATCTTTTTTTGTTTGGATATATCTTGGTCCTTTAAGTGTTATTTGCTTATAACACTATTGGCTATTTTCTTATAACACTTTTGGTTTGGACACTTACATTCTTCTTATAAGGGGTTGGTTATTTCAAGAGCTTCTTGTTGGTTTGTAAGTCTAGGTCCACCATGCTCAGCTGAAGAACTCTGATCTTTTATGGGTCTATTGTTCGGTTTGACATGCATAAGGTCAAATGCAGTCTTGTGATCTATTAGAGGGGCTTTAATAATAAATTCCTCATTATCACTACTTAATATCTTTTCATTATACTGAGTATAAGGACGATATTTACTAATAAAGTCCTGTCCTAAAATAATAATTCCCGTGAAACTAGGACGATCATCCATTATCCAAAACCGATGATTAATGATTTTGTTGGTCTGATTTCCAAATTTAAAATAAATAAGAATAGTCTAAAAATATAAGGTAAATGGTTCTCCATTAGCTACCTTGCCATGTATATCTTGATTACTATCTACAAAATAATCTTCAGGGAAGGCATTAGCCTTCCAAATACTCTGAGAGCACAAAAGCTGAATTTCTTTTAGGATAATATTTTTCTTTTATAAACAATTCTACAAAATTGGCATGTGGTTTAGTAGAAATTCCTAAATTATTCTTTTCTAGAATATATACTCCTTTTTTAGGTTTATCTATAAATTCTAATGGTGTTCGGTCTTCTGAACTACTATCATGACGGTTATCTTCTAAGCTAAAGGAAATTCCCTTTCCTTTTATATCTTCATTTTCTTGCAATCTTTTGGTTGTATTTCTATCACTGTCTTGATAATATGTTTTAATATCTTGGTCTATTTGAGCATCATAGTGGTTAGTATAAATTGCTTTAAATCTTGTTCTCCAACAATTTTCATGGTAGTATAATTGACAAATAATACAAACCATAAATAATTCTCTTTGTATAGTCTCAAAGGGTTTTACACATCTAAACTATTTTTTGATACATTTCATTTCAAATGTGCAATAATGGTTTTCATCGAAGTAACATCTAGGTATATATGTTAGTAATTCAGGATTACTAACTGTCCATCTTTTCTTTAAAAAGGGGCTTAATATACATTTATAACAAGCTTCTTCAAAGTCTATATAATCTTCTTCTTGATCCTCTTGGTCAATTTGCATTATATATAAGTCAAGAGTATCCTAAGAGTCTTCATACTCATCAGTATCACTATTATAGTTTTCAGAAATCACTATCTGTATATGCACTATAGATACTAGTATTATTAATATTTTCTATGTCTGATATTTCTATAGCATATAAAATATCTAATTATTCTTAATCTGCAAAGTCTAGTATTCTATTAATAATCTTAATACTTTCTTGTTAGGACATTCTTTAACAAAGTGTCCTACTTTGACACAAGTCCAACATTCTTTGGTAGCAGTCCTAAATTGAGCTACTTCTTTTTCCTTCCTATAATTAGGAACATTCTTATGTTTACTTGTGTTTTTCTTAAAGTATCGTCAGTGGTTAACTCTATTTTTCTTAGCTCTCGAGTTCCTTTCTCTAAACGTAGTTGAGGGTCTAAATTTTCATTTCTTTGGAAATCCTAAAGGCCTAGCCTTAAACTTTCTTTGTTTACATTTTAGTTTCTTTTTGAATTTCTAAGATTCACTACCACATCCCCATTGGATTGGAGCAATGTCTTTTTTGTCCTTTATTGGAGGAGTTTGTTTGAAAGTCTCTTCTATCAAATTTCCTTGAGTTATATCTCTCCTTTTAGATATGATATAGTCTTTGGCAAAATTGGTTCTTTCACTAAGGGAGTTATTATTAAGTCCAACAACTTCTGTCCAATTCCTATATTCATTAATTAGGATTTGTCCTATAACAGGTATCTTTCTAAAATATTCATCTTTTAAGGTCTCTCCAAATTCTGTAATTTGGTAATATAGTTGTTCATAATTATTGGTATATTCAATGATCTTATCTAGTTTGCAAACACTAAGGAGAGCTAACTTAGTGTTTTCTAAGTCTTATTCATTGATTTGAGATAATTGTCCAGCTCCAATCAATTCTGAAGTAAATAATTGGATCATTCTCAGTATCAACTGTCGATACTAAATAAACATAGCTAACTACCCAGTACTACAATAAGAGGATGGCAATTTTTTTTTTCAAAACATACAATGAACATAATAACAACCATAAAACAGTTACCGAACAAGGTAAAATGTGCGCATGCACCACGATAAAAAGATAATACTTAATTAATACATCATACGTATATAAAGAATGTATACCCGAATATGCTGTCGGGTAATAGACAATACAACGTCCAGAGGAGAGAAATATAAAAGTACTACATATAAAACTTGGGTATAAAAATAAATCCTATCTAGATTTACAAAAGGTAGTAAGTGGCTATAACAAAATCTCGCAACATTTCGCATCTACTACGACTCCCAAGACACTAGATAGAAAAGCATCATCGGTATCCTTGAGGCGGGAAACCTGTAGTATACAATATATATATATATATATATATATATATATATATATATATATATATATATATATATATATATAGCAAGAGGGAAATATAAATGGGTCAGAGCCCGAGGTGTGAAAATATTAATAGCAACTGCATTAAAATGCATAGTAATTATAAATGCGTTGTTTCATAATTAAAGTGGAGTCGAACTCTCGTAGAACTCAAACTCTGCCCTTGACTAAAGCGCTCACCTAAACGTCTTCACCTGAACCTCAATTAAGCTACCTGACACATTCTAAGGACAATTCAATCTTAATCTACGTATAATTTAACCCCGCATAACACACTATCTAAACTATAACCCAAAATCTTCTCATTCAATGATGCCATAAGTTTACTCGCGAACCTATATGGTAACCTATATATATATACACACATTTCACTTACTAGAATTCTTCCTATTCTGATCATTAGCTTAAGCCAATTATTAGCATCAGAATAGGCACACATCATCTTCCTACTCTTATAAAACATTCTTTCTTCATTCAACATACACCTGAGTAGTAAGGACTAAACTCCTCCCCACTCCCAACATTGCGCTCCGTTTCGTGCGTGGGACATCTCACAAAGCAAAATCCAAATAAGGAACCCCCTCGATACAGTACTCCTTGACAATGTTGGTCGTTGAGATCCATTATTCCCTCAAAACACATCCTATAACCTCAGCTACTTACTACGAGCAACTATCTCTAGTACATAAGTAAGGTCTCTCCTAAAATATTTAGGGTCTATATAACATCCTTCTAGTTACTAAGCACAATCGTTCAACCCTGACAAGCAGGCACACCTAACACACAAAAACGTACATCTTAAAATACCCATATCACATTCATACACACACACACACACACACACACACACACATATATATATATATATATATATATATATCATTACTCTAGTTATATAACATAATCATTCAATCCTATTAACCATGTACTCATAACACACATAATATGCAGTTTAAAATAATCATCACATATACGGTTATAGGATATAAAAATACTACACAATGCTATTATCTTTTAGGAATTACTCCCTTTATCCCAGGTTACCAGCCACCGGACTATTATCACACAGCCCTGGTTATAAAATCAAAACACAACGTATGGGAAGCGGTCATAGTTCCGAACCTGAAAGTGAAAACGAATCATACCCAAGACTTCTCACCAAGAATAAAATCACATAATATATAATGGATGACTATGAACTGGGGACTATACACACCCTACCCCTCAAGCCAGGAGCATCACCCAAGGTATGCACCTCAACAAGTAGTGCATTCGGCTACCAAAACATATATCTCTCATTATACTAACCAAAGCTATAACACATACTTTCCTAATTCCTTTATAATATGAGCTTTCACTTAAAACTTGTTCATCCATTATTCCTATGATATGAATAGTTTACCAATTTAATCAGCCTTAAGGATACTATCTCATAACCGAATACATATAAAATCATCATTCACACACCATCTATACCAATTTAATCAACCTTAAGGATACTACCTGCACGTTCTTCACAATAAAACTATAAAAGACCGCACGGCCATAACAAAAAAAATAGAATCATGAATAAACCCCTTGTTGTAAACCATTGAGTCCTTCGTGTGTTCCACGTGAATAAATGCAAACGATAAAATGTTATCCTGCAAAAAAATATAGGATACAAAAAAGATACGATATTAGTAAACCAGTAATTTATAAAAAAAAAAAGCTTACTCAAGCTATAAAATGTGACAGCCCGACTAATTAAATACCGGGTAGCTACTCCTTTATTAAATTAATACAAAAAGCCAAGTTGGTTCAGTTCATAGCATCACTGTCGAAAATGTTTTAACAATTACTAGCCACCTAATATTTAAAAAGTGAGTTGTCAATTTTAATTAAATCCGATTAACATACAATAAGTGAATTATGAAATGCTAACATAACCACCACAGCATAGTCACAATAGAATAACCATCAATTAATAATGAGTCTAGGGGAATACTCCTCACAACAATCCGAATACTGAAATAAATAAATACCAAATCTGCATCACTAAATTAATTACAACCCAAAGTCTGAAATAACTAAGTAAGATGTCTCTAAAAGGAATGGGGCGACATGCCCAACAAATGAGAAAATCTGATAATGGAGTCAAGATCGAAACTGGAGGTGTCTACTGTCAAGGTCCTGTAACTTCCACATCAGCTACAGCACGTCACCTGAATAGAAATCCTATGCATGGTGTCCTTGTGGCTGGGCACCTAAAAGGTTTTAGAAAAAAATAGATTTGAAAGCAACGGGTCAGAGCTCGATTGTGAAAATAGTTTAAAAATTTGCAAGTGTTTAATATCATTAAACAGTGAATATAAAGTACATGATAGTGTGTGCACTCACATGAGTTCCTCACCTCTCAACTAATTATGCACTCCTATCGTAGCCGTACACATCCTAGTTATTCTCATATCTAACTAGTATGATACAAAATCTAACATTACTATAAGATATCCAATTAAATTCCCAACATCTTATATTTAACAGAGTGTTATTCCTTGAAACACAGTTTCCCATATTAGTACTACTAATTACTGGAGATCTTTCATTTTCACTTTACAAACCGTTGTTGTTATTTATACTCACATTTATTCTTGACAATTCATTTAAATTAACAGTATATTATTCTCATCATAACTATACAATACTAGCACCCCGAGACTAAGCTGCGGTGCACACATACTCTGCTATCCGATCCTGGTACATCATGTACATAAGGACCACGTATTCCGAATCTCTCAGGAATCGTTTCATTAAATAATAATCACAAACAATGGAGGCGAACATAGTTCACATCACATGGGTCACGCACATACCTACGCTCCCATGATCAGCAGACTTATTAACTTCTCAATAAGTCCTTCTTCGACCTATGTCCTCGAGGTACCAATCTAAATCCCCCCGTAAGCACACAAAGATTAGATGGCCCTGATCGAACACCGACCTCCCATGATAGCAAGTACGGTAGGTATGTTATACATAGATAACTACATATACTAAGCAATCGCAGATCTTAGATATCACAATATTTTATTAGTGGTATACTTCTCGTTCTTATACCAACATTTAGTGTTATACAACTCACAAGTCCCCGGTTTATATGTTTTTAAGTTATCAACTATTCTCACGTCGTAATTTGGTACTCGCTTCCCAATCCACAAATGTCACCCGATTTACTACAAGATCCTAAGTTTTACTCCTCAATGTACCCCAATCTCACAACTATATCCACTAGTTAATAAGGGAAGGTTATCTCACCATATAAGTAAGTCTACGGGGCACTAGAAATAAAATCAGGCCTAAAAAGGCCATTCTGTCAACTCGTTAGAAATCTCGTTCGAACGAGTGTCATTCGAACGAAAGGCTTCGAATGAACTACCAACTCGTTAGAAGGGATACTGTCATCTCGTTAGAAGTTCGTTCGAAGGAGGTCGTTCGAACGACCTGGGCAGGTCTTCTAACGAGATGGCAGTTTAAGCCCAGAAATTCCCAAGTCCATTTTTCTCAATTCTTCTCTTCTGAAAATCCACCCTAAGACCATCCAATTTATGTTCCAACATTATAAGCCATTTCTGATCACCCTAGGTCATTCCTTAACATATTTTAGGGGTCAAATCTTACAAACTATCATGCCAAAATCATAAATCCTCAATTCTTGTCTCCAAACCCTATGAACATGAATTCCAGAATTTTTGTGTTCAATTATTCATCATAAGTCCGTTTTTAAATCATCATACTCAAGTTTTTGGACACTAAATTCATCCATAGACATTCTACATGCAAATCATATCCCAAATTTAGAGTTTCTCCAACGATTTTATTAGTTTTCCTCAAAACTTTCAAGATAAAAATAGTTTCTACACTAAACATGGAAGTAATATTCAATGCACTTAAAAATATTAAATTACTTTCTTTAGATTCATTTTCGAGATGTGCTGTCGATGATTCAAGGTTGATTCTCTCCTTTAATCAGTCAAAAATCCTTTCCAATTTGATGGTGGTGAGTGTTTTAGGTTTGGAACCCTATGGTAACTCCTCTCTAACTCCCGTAGCCCACTTTTAAATCTTTTTGCTGGTAATGGCCTTAGTGGCCCCTTTAAAATAATAAATATTAACTCTAATTTTCGTGGGTTTTAATTCCCTTATTTTTAAAATTACCAAAATACCCTTTTATGTTGTCGGTTTGGCCTAAAAATGCCCCGGGACCCAAACTAAACCCCTGGCTAGTGTTTTCTGACTATTTCGACCCTTCCGGGCACATTGGCGCACCCAAAATGACCATTCGGTTGATGAAAATATAATTCACTTTTTAATTAAAATAATTACATTCCTGACGCGACTGACACGCGCGTCCCAACTAAATTTCCCAAATTGTCGTATTTTAGTCTCGCGACAATTTAAATATTCAATACTCATGAAATTTTCTATTTTAACATCATAATCAAGTACCAACTCACATCTCGCTAGTATTTATATCCAGATTAATTCCCAATTAATTCTCAATTAATGCAATTAATCCCTTAAATAAAAATCAATAAAATTACGGGGTATTACATAAATTACATATAGCTTGAAAAGCTTACGCAAGTTATGACTACGTGATCAGTTCCTACGAGTTACATTAGTCCCGTGCGAGGTGTTCGTGCCTGTTACGAGGCCGTTTGGGGGCTGGTTTGGATTTTCACCGTTCAATTGGTTGTTTTCAAGCCAAATCTACATATTTTGAAATTATCATCATATTCTCAAATCGGGAGACCCGCGACTACGCGGTCAGTTTGTACAAGTTATATTGGTCACGTGCGAGGTGTTCATGCCTCTTACGGGGCCGTTTGGGGGCTTGTTTGGGTTTTCACCCGCCAACGACTTATTTTAAAGCCTAATATACATATTTTGAAATTATGGTCATTATTTCAAACCGGGAGGCCCGCGATTACGCGGTCAATTCGTACAGGTTACATTGGTTCCGTGCGAGGTGTTTGTGCCTCTTATGGGGCCGTTTGGGGGCTGGTTTGGATTTTCACCCTTCAACGGCCTGTTTTCAAGCCTAATCTACATATTTTGAAATTATCGTCATATTCTCAAATCGGGAGACCCGCGACTACGCGGTCAATTTGTACAAGTTACATTGGTCCCGTGCGAGGTGTTCGTGCCTCTTACTGGGCCATTTGGGTTTTCACCCTTCAACGACTTGTTTTCAAGCCAAATCTACATATTTTAAAATTATCATTATATTCTCAAATCGGGAGACCAGGGACTACGCGATCAGTTCATACAAGTTACATTGGTCTCATACGAGGTGTAAGTGTTTTCAATCCTAATCTACATATTTTGAAATTATAGTCATATTCCTAAACCGGGAGACCCGCGACTATGCGGTCAGTTCGTACAAGTTATATTGGTCCCGTGCGAGGTGTTCATACCATCTACGGGGCCATTTGGGGTGCTGGTTTGGGTTTTCACCCCTCAATGATTGTTTTCAAGCCTATTCTACAAAATTTTAAATTGTCATAATATTTTCAAATCGGGAGACCCGCGACTACGCGGTCAGTTCGTACAAGTTACATTGGTCCTGTGCGAGGTGTTCGTGCCTCTTACGGGGCTGTTTGGGGGATGATTTGGGTTTTGACCCTTCAATGGCTTATTTTCAAGCCTAATCTACATATTTTGAAATTATCGTCATAATTTAAAATTGGGAGACCCGCAACTACGCGGTCAGTTCATACAAGTTACATTGGCCTCGTGCGCGGTGTAAGTGTTTTCAAGACTAATCTACATATTTTGAAATTATTATCATATTCTCAAACTGAGAGACCCGCAACTACGCGGTCAGTTTGTATAAGTTACATTGGTCGCGTGCGAGGTGTTTGTGCCACTTACGGGGCCGTTTGGGGGTTGGTTTGGATTTTCACCCTTCAATGACTTGTTTTCAAGCCAAATCTACATATTTTTAAATTATCATCATATTCTCAAATCGGGAGACCCGCGACTACGCGGTCAGTTCGTACAAGTTGCATTGGTCCCGTGTGAGGTGTTCGTGCCTCTTACGGGGCCGTTTGGAGGCTGGTTTGGGTTTTCACCCGTCAACGGCTTATTTTCAAGCCTAATATATATAGTTTGAAATTATGGTCATCATCTCAAACCGAGAGGCAAGCGATTATGCGGTCAGTTCGTACAGGTTAGATTGGTTCTGTGCGAGGTGTTTGTGCCTCTTATGGGGCCGTTTGGGGGCTGGTTTGGATTTTCACCCTTGAACGGCCTGTTTTCAAGTCTAATCTACATATTTTGAAATTATCCTCATATTCTAAAATCGGGAGACCCGCGACTACGCGATCAGTTTGAACAACTTACATTGTTCCCGTGCGAGCTGTTCGTGCCTCTTACGGGGCCATTTGGGTTTTCACCCTTCAACGACTTGTTTTCAAGCCAAATCTACATATTTTAAAATTATCATCATATTCTCAAATCGGGAGACCAGCGACTACGCTGTCAGTTCATACAAGTTACATTGGTCTCGTGCGATGTGTAAGTGTTTTCAAGCCTAATCTACATATTTTGAAATTATAGTCATACTCCTAAACCGGGAGACCCGCGACTATGTGGTCAATTCGTACAAGTTATATTGGTCCTGTGCAAGGTGTTCATACCTCTTACGGGGCCATTTAGGGGCTGGTTTGGGTTTTCACCCTTCAATGGCTTGTTTTCAAGCCTAATCTACAAAATTTTAAATTATTGTAATATTTTCAAATTGGGAGACCCGCGACTACGCGGTCAGTTCGTACAAGTTACATTGGTCATGTGCGAGGTGTTCATGCCTCTTACGGGGCCGTTTGGGGGCTGATTTGGATTTTCACCCTTCAATGGCTTGTTTTCAATCCTAATCTATATATTTTGAAATTATGGTCATATTCTAAAATCCGGAGACCCGCGACTACGCGATCAGTTCATACAAGTTACATTGGTCCCGTGCAAGGTGTAAGTGATTTCAAGACTAATCTACATATTTTGAAATTATTATCATATTCTCAAACCGACAGACCCGGGACTACGTGGTCAGTTCGTACAAGTTACATTTGTCTCGTGCGAGGTGTTCGTGCCTTTAACAGGGCCGTTTGGGGGCTGTTTTAGGTTTTTACCCTCAATGGCTTGTTTTCAAGCCTAATCTACATATTTTGAAATTATCGTCATATTTTTAAATCGAGAGAACCGCGACTTCGCGGTCAGTTTGTACAAGCTACATTGGTCCTGTGCGAGGTGTTCGTGCCTCTTACGGGGCCATTTGGGGGATGATTTGGGTTTTCACCCTTCAACGACTTATTTTCAATCCTAATCTACATATTTTGAAATTATCGTCATATTGTAAAATCGGGAGACCCGTGAATACGCGATCAGTTCTTACAAGTTACATTGGTCCTGTGCGAGGTGTAAGTGTTTTCAAGCCTAATCTACATATTTTTAAATTATCATCATATTCTCAAACCGAGATACCCGCGACTACGCGGTCAGTTCGTACAAGTTACATAGGTCCCGTGCGAAGTGTTCGTGCCTCTTACGGGGCCGTTTGGGGGCTGGTTTGGGTTTTCTCCCTTTAACGGCTTGTATTCAAGTCTAATCTATATATTTTGAAATTATCGTCATATTCTCAAATCGAGAGACCCACGACTACATGGTTAGTTCGTACAAGTTACATTGGTCCCGCGCAAGGTGTTCGTGCCTCTTACGGGGCCGTTTAGGGGTTGGTTTGGGTTTTCACCCATGAATGGCTTATTTTCAAGCCTAATCTACATATTTTGAAATTATCATCATATTCTAAAATCGTGAGACCCACGACTACGCGATCAGTTCGTATAGGTTACATTGGTTCCGTGGGAGGTGTTTGTGCCTCTTATGGGGCCGTTTGGGGGATGGTTTTGATTTTCACCTCCAACGGCCTATTTTCAAACCTAATCTACATATTTTAAAATTATCATCATATTCTCAAATCGGGAGACCCGTGACTACGCGGTCACTTTGTACAAGTTACATTGGTCCCGTGCGAGGTGTTCGTGCCTCTTACGTGGCCATTTGGGTTTTCACCCTTTAACGGCTTATTTTCAAGACAAATCTACATATTTTAAATTATCATCGTATTCTCAAATCGGGAAACCTGCGACTATGCGGTCAGTTCGTACAAGTTACACTGGTCCTGTGCGAGGTGTTCGTGCCTCTTATGGTGCCGTTTGGGGGCTGATTTGGGTTTTCACCCTTCAACAGCTTATTTTCAAGCCTAATCTACATATTTTGAAATTATCGTCATATTTTAAAATCGGGAGACACGCGACTATGCGATCGGTTCATACAAGTTACATTGGTCCCATGCGACGTGTAAGTGTTTTCAAGCCTAATCTACAAATTTTGAAATTATCATCATATTCTCAAAACGATAGATCCACGACTACGCGATTAGTTCGTACAGGTTACATTCGTCCCGTGTGAGGTGTTCGTGCCTCTTACAGGGCCGTTTGGGGATGTTTTGGGTTTTCACCCTTCAGCGGATTCTTTTCAAGCCTAATCTACATATTTTGAAACTATCATCATATTTTCAAACTGGGAGACCCGCGACTATGCTATCAGCTCGTATAAGTTACATTAGTCCCGTACAAGGTGTTCGTGCCTCGTACGTGGCCATTTGGGGGCTGGTTTGGGTTTTCACCCTTCAACGGCTTGTATTCAATCCTAATCTATATATTTTGAAATTATCATCATATTCTCAAATCGAGAGACCCACGACTATGCGGTCAGTTCGTACAAGTTACATTGGTCCCGTGGAACGTGTCCGTGGCTCTTATGGGGCTGTTTGGGAGCTAGTTTAGGTTTTCAACCGTCAACTTCTTATTTTCAAGCCTAATCTATATATTTTGAAATTATTGCCATATTCTAAAACCTAGAGACCCGCGATTACGCGATCAGTTCGTACAAGTTACAGTTGTCCCGTGCGAGGTGCTCGGGCCTCTTACTGGGCCATTTAGGGGCTTATTTGGGTTTTCACCCTTCAACGACTTATTTTCAAGCCAATTCTACATATTTTGAAATTATCATCATATTCTCAAATTGGGAGACCCGTGACTACGCGATCAGTTCATACAAGTACCATTGGTCCCGTGCGAGGTGTTCGTGCCTCTTACAGGGTCGTTTGGGGGCTGGTTTGGGTTTTTGCCCCCCAATGGCTTCTTTTCTAGCCTAATCTACATAATATGAAATTATCATCATATTATCAAACTAGGAGACCCACAACTACGTGGTCAGTTCTTACAAGTTACATTGGTCCCGTGCGAGTGTTCGTGCCCCTTACAGGGCCATTTGGGGATTGGTTTGGGTTTTCACCCTCAAACGGCTTATTTTCAAGACAAATCTATATATTTTGAAATTATCATCATCATCTCAAATCGGGAGTTCCGTGACTATGTGATCAGTTCATACAAGATACATTGGTCCCGTGCAAGGTGTTCATGCCTCTTACGGGGCCGTTTGGGGGATGGTTTCGGTTTTCACCCTTCAACGGATTTTTTCTAGCCTAATCTACATATTTTGAAATTACCATCATATTCTCAAACCGAGAGACCCACGGCTACGTGGTTAGTTAGTACAAGTTAGATTCATCCCGAGCGAGGTTCCCGTGCCTCTTATGGGGCGGTTTGGAGGCTCGTTTGGGTTTTCATCCTTAAATGGCTTGTTTTCAAGCCTAATCGACATATTTTTAAATTATCGTCATATTCTCAAATCGAGAGGCCCGTGACTACGCGATCAGTTTGTACAAGTTATATTGGTCCCGAGCGAGGTGTTCGTGCCTCTTACAGGGCCGTTTGGGGGATGGTTTGGGTTTTGACCCGCAACAGCCTGTTTTCAAGCCTAATCTACATATTTTGAAATTATCATCATATTCGCAAATCGGGAGACCCACGACTATGCGGTCAGTTCATACAAGTTATATTGGTTTCGTGCGAGGTGTTCGTGCCTCTTACGGAGCCGTTTGGGGGCTGGTTTAGGTTTTTACCCGCCAATAACTTATTTTCAAGCCTAATCTATATATTTTAAAATTAAGGTCATTATCTCAAACTGGTAGGCCCGCAATTACGCGATCAGTTCGTATAGGTTACATTGGTTCCGTTCGAGGTCTTCGTTCCTCCTATGGGGCCATTTGGGGGCTGGTTTGGATTTTCACCCTTCAATGGTTTGTTTTCAAGCCTAATCTACATATTTTGAAATTATCCTCATATTTTCAAAATGGGAGACTCACAACTAAGCGATCAGTTCGTACAAGTTACATTGGTCCAATACGAGGTGTTCGTGCCTCTTACGGGGCCATTTAGGGGTTGGTTTTTGTTTTCACCCTTCAACGGCTTGTATTCAAGCCTAATCTATATATTTTGTAATTATCGTCATATTCTCAAATTGAGAGACCCACGACTACGCGGTCAGTTCGTAAAAGTTACATTGGTCCCGTGCAAGGTGTTCGTGCCTCTTATGGGGCCGTTTGGGGGCTGGTTTGAATTTTCACCCACCAACAACTTATTTTGAAGCATAATCTACATATTTTGAAATTATCATCATATTCTAAAACCAGGAGACCCGAGACTACGCGATCAGTTCGTACAAGTTACATTGGTCCCGTGCGAGGTGCGCGTGCCTCTTACGGGGCCGTTTGGGGACTGGTTTGGGTTTTCAGCCTTCAACGACTTATTTTTAAGCCTAATTTGCATATTTTGAAATTATTGTCATATTTTCAAACCAAAAGACCCGCGACTACGCGATCAATTCGTACAAGTTACATTAGTCCCGTGCGAGGTGTTCGTGCCTCTTACTAGGCCATTTGGGGTCTGGTTTGGGTTTTCACCCTTCAACGACTTGTTTTCAAGCCTAATCTACATATTATGAAATTATCTTCATATTATAAAACTAGGAGACCCGCGACTATGCGGTCAGTTCTTACAAGTACCATTAGTCCCGTGCAAGGTGTTCGTGCTTCTTACGGGGCCGTTTAGGGGTTGGTTTGGGTTTTCACCCGCCAATGGCTTGTTTTCAAGCCTAATCTACATAATTTGAAATTATCATCATATTCTCAAATCGGGAGACCCACGACTACGCAGTCAGTTCGTACAAGCTACATCGCTCCCGTGCGAGTGTTCGTGCCCCTAACGGGGCCATTTAGGTGTTGGTTTGGGTTTTTACCCTCAAACGGCTTGTTTTCAAGACAAATGTACATATTTTGAAATTATTGTCATCAGTTCGTACAAGATACATTGGTCCCATGAGAGGTGTTCATGCTTCTTATGGGGCCGTTTGGGGGCTGGTTTAGGTTTTCACCCTTTAACGGATTTTTTTCAAGCCCAATCTACACATATTTTGAAATTATTGTCATATTCTCAAACCGAGAGACCCACGACTACACGGTCAGTTATTACAAATTACATTCATCCCGTGCGAGGTGCCCATGCCTCTTATGGGGCAGTTAGGGGGTCGTTTGGGTTTTCATCCTCAAACGGCTTATTTTCAAGCCTAATCGACATATTTTTAAATTATCATCATATTGTAAAACCAGGAGGCCGACGACTACGCGAGCAGTTTGTACAAGTTACATTGGTCCGGAGCGAGGTGTCTGTGCCTCTTATGGGTCCGTTTGGGGGATGGTTTGAGTTTTCATCTGTCAACGGCTTATTTTCAAGCTTAATCTACATATTTTGAAATTGTCATCATATTCTCAAACTAGGAGACCCACGACTACCTGGTCAGTTCGTATAAGTTACATTGGTCCCGTGCAAGGTGTTCGTGCCTCTAACGGGGCCGTTTGGGGGTTGGTTTGGGTTTTCACCCTTCAACGTCTTGTTTTCAAGCCTAATCTATATATTTTGAAATTATCTTCATATTCTCAAATCAGGAGACCCGCAACTACGCGGTCAGTCCGTACAAGTTACATTGGTCCTGTGTAAGGTGTTCATGCATCTTATGGGGCCGTTTGGGTGATGGTTTGGGTTTTCGCCCTTCAACAGCTTATTTTCAAGCCTAATCTACATATTTTGAAATTATCGTCATATTCTAAAATTGGGAGACACGCGACTATGCGGTCGGTTCATACAAGTTGCACTGGTCCCGTGACAGGTGTTCGTGCCTCTTATGAGGTCGTTCGGGGGCTTGTTTGGGTTTTCACCCTCCAACGACTTTTTTCTAGCCAAATCTACATATTTTGAAATTATTTTCATCATCTCAAACAGGAGGCCCGTCACTATGTGATCAATTCGTACAAGTTACATTTGTCCTGTACGAGGTGTTCGTGCCTCTTACGAGGAGGTTTGGGGGTTGGTTTGGGTTTTCACCCATCAACGACTTGTTTTCTAGCCGAATCTATATGTTTTGAAATTATCATCAAAAGATAATACAGAATGCTTGATATCATGCTTTTCATATTAAAGATATCATGTAATTCCATGAGTTAGATGCAGTCAAGCAAGTGAATGTGCCAATTTGAAGTGTTTAGGAAATGCTCAAGTTAGACATAGAGATGTGAATTGAGTAATGCATTTGAGTTCATATCGCTGCCCCAATTAAATCTTACTTTTATAACGAAACATACCTAAAATTTCTTTTATTGCTGATGGTGGTGGTAGTAGTAGGGAGTGAGGGGGTTGGGGAACTGATATAGGTCATGGTGTTGCAAATTGCTACTACTGCTGATGATGAAATCGAGAGTATTTTCATAATGCATCTTGCGGCTACATGCACCACAAGAGTATTTTATTTTGTTTGAAGTGTGAATACCAATAGGCACTCATGCTTGCAACGAGAACCGAAATTTAAAATCATACCTCTTCCAACTCTGTTCTTGTGCCCATGTCGCAATTCAAAACACGTTGCTTCTTCTAGTAAAAATATTCTTTATCGGTTACACCTGTTGCAAAACAAACCCTCATACTTGCGGAAGTGATGATGAAAATGCATGTGCAAATCAACTGCTATAGACTTCTAAACCACTAACTCCTGTTATATATAACAACGGTTATATATAACAATTTTTATATATAATAATTACTATATATAATAGTTATGAGTTATATATAACACCTTTAGAGAACACTTACTGCATAACAAGTATTTCATGAATAAATTGTGGAGTATCCAATGGAAAAAATGGACAATATGAATTATACCCCATTTTTACTGAATAACCCGCCGAACAGATGGGTTATTTCGCACAAATATAATTTACAAGGTACTAGTGGACAAATATCTATTTTTTGAGAATTTTCATAAAAATGAACAATATGTATTATGTTTGATGTAATGCTCATGTACCTTGGCAATCCTAGGGCAAACAAAGGAAATATCCATCTAAGTCCCTTATCCATATCCTCCAACTTCCTTGGTTTATCGAGCTTCTTGTACGGCTCTAAAAATGACGCTGATAGATAAGAATCTGATAAAATGAATACATTTCTAAATTAGAGACAATAGTAAATCATGAAATAGTGTATGTAAGGTAGTATAGCAAGAAGTGACATTCCACAAATTTGGCCTTCTTGAAGCAAGGTTAGATCGGTGTAATTGGGATATACACAAGTGTTGTAAGAACATGATAGTGACACTGCAATTGGAAGCATACTCTGAATTTATAGACACCAAAACCCTCATTACTGAAAAATTCTTCATGCATATCAATTTATTGGTCCTTACATGCTGAAGTTTTGGACTATCTAGGACGAACCCTTAGAGGACCACTTTGGGGATCAACAGCTGTAACTCCATTAGAATCAATCCCTACCTATGATTCTTCATGCATATCAATTTCTACTCTTAGCTCTACCAAATCTAAATAATCATCAGATAGAATCTGCAAAACCATCAACTTCCTACCTGTAGATAAAGTGAAATAATCCCTCTCTAGAGCATTAATACAAAATTATTTCCATTCAGGTCCCACTGTGTATCCCATGATCATTAGATATTGGACTACAAACTGGCCAGGTCAATGTATCAAGAAAGCTCCAATCCATACACCTTCAGACATGTAAGTTGTATAAGTTTTGTTTCAACCAAAGAAAATTGAACAAAGGCATCATATGCAAAAAAATAATAGTAACGATAAACCAGTTAAATATGATAAAAAGGTGACTACTGCATCTTTCTTATGACATCAATTTGAGGCATAACTAGTATGGCAATGCTTTTGATATATGGAATGAATTAAAATTATCATCTGAAGAACTCTTTTTTATACAAGAATGATTACAAGTTGCAGAATCTCAAGACATTTCTCAAAACTGAAAATCGTTTCCGACCAAGATCGTGAAAACATTTTTTCACTTTTACACACTAATTAAAACATCATTCACTAAGTACATAAACATTATTTTTTATTAAATGAACAGGAAAAGAGATGCGTAAATATACCTCGGGAATTTGGATGCAAGCTCAGAAACATGAGACGAGAGCATTTCAAAATGATGCTTCAACGTACCTATAAGATAAACATGAATAGCATCCAACAATGTGAAGGCCATAATACTAAGATCAATAAAGGCACTGCCACGTAAAGACCAACTATGATACCATCGTTGGGGCATACAACTTTTTTTAGGCAGATGACTCAACAATACGATATCGAAGGGGCCTAAATTTCAGATTTAGGCAATAAAAACACTGTCACGTCATATACCTACTCAACAAACAGTTGAACAATCATAGTCATGCATGAGTAGTACAAAAAATAAAAGGAAAAAACACCATCAATACTAAAAATAGGCGAAAAGAAAATATTAATAAAAAACAAATTGATCAATAGAAAACAACTTACGATCAATATCCAAATCCATTAAAGGTTAAGTGAGTGTATTTAATTAATTGCCATAAAATAAGAACATGATAGTGACATTACGATGAGTAGAGTGAGTGTATTTAATTAATTGTCTTAAAATAAGAAGAATACACTTATTTTGGTCTATTATGGTATTGATAGCACTGGCAGTAACTTGTCTACTTTCTGTGAGTTTGGTTGGGATGTGTTCAGTGTGTGAACAACCGTCTATGTGTGAGGTTAAGCAACCTTCTGGGTATAAATTAGTTATGGGCATGGGTTGGTAATCTGGATTGGTTCCAAAACTATCTTAGTAAATGCGTGGGATAAATCCCAAGGATATTAAAGTATTTTTACTTAGGTCGAAAAGGAGCATCTTGACTCTGATACTAGAATTAGGATTAGGTCGGAATTTGGTGGGATTTTTAAAACTTGGATACGCTAAAAATGTTTTCCAAAAGTATTGTTGTCTAAAATAGAATTTTACTAAAGGTCGTAGTTTTGTCTTTTTATAGTCCTTATTTAAGGTTCTTATGTGAGATTCTTCCTATAAATATATATATAAATATATATATATATATATATATATATATATATATATATATATATATATATATATATATATATATATATATATATATATATAGAGAGAGAGAGAGAGAGAGAGAGAGAGAGAGAGAGAGAAAGAGAGGCAGACTCTCATACATACCAAGTATACATACTTACTAGCGTAAACCTAATTTTATAAAATATTCAAAACATTGAGTTGAATTTTTTCATGTGATATATAAACATTTCAATAGACCTATATAAAAAAAAGATGCTCAAAATAACATTTTTTTGTTTTTTTAAAAATCGGTCAAACTTTCACAGCTTTTAAAGCACTTAAAAGGTGTGAATGTTGGACCAATTTTTTAAAAATAGAACAAAAAGTTATTTTGAGATGATTATTTTTATATGGGTCACCTAGAACTTTAAATGATAAACAAAAAAACTCAAGAAAAAAATATTTTATTTACTATTTTATTTACTTATCCAAACAACTTGAATAACTTGGGTAGGATAAATACCAACCCGACCCAATTGGACTGAGGACCACAACTCAAGATCACAACGAAAGAGAGTTCCTCCTCCGTGGATCTCAAGGGAAGATTATGATTAAATGACGACTTCAGAAACAAGTTCCAAAACCTTGCACGATACCATATCTTCTCTCCGATAAATGTAACCCTTAACCTGAAGAAATGGGGCATGTAATTCTGGTTATCAGAAAAAAGTAATAAGAAAAAAGAAACACCATGTGGACGTAGGCCGTTGTCAAACCACATAAAAACCTGTGTTCTGGGATCGTGTGAAGAGTTTTATTCTTTATGGTTTTAATTTTGGAATCACTCTTTCTGGAGTTTTTGCACCTATAATTGACATTGTGTGTGGGAAATGAGTTTTCTTTTCCTAAATATCTAAGAACCAACATCCATGTCTCACTCGCATAGTGCTCGACCATTTGAGGGAAACAACCAATATGGTCTTTTAGAGCCTAGGGTGAGATCATAAATCAACCCTAACAGAAGTCGTGATGCCACGCATGCGCGTTATCACCCATAAGAGACACATTTTTAGCGGTGAAATGATAAACAAAGATCCACCAAGTCCTCATAGATGGTTGATGCATACGAACAAGCGTTCCTCCCATAGAAGGATTCCACATGCCTCCAAGGGGATGAAAATTCACGTTAATAATGACGTTTGGAAAGGATGGATCTACAACTCCAGAGAGATTAACGGAGGTTCCATGGTCTGACCCATAGCTCTCAGGCGAGTAAAACTCACAGCTGAGGAAGGAGCTCATGTCATGATAAGGAGCTCTCCAAGCACGAGTATTATTAGACAAAATAAGATCATGAGGTGGGACATCATAGACACCATATTAACAATCTCATTAGGAAAGATATGGATCAACACCCCACTAATTGTGGGATTGGATCCACCAAGGAACTGGTTAAGAAGGACTTCTTCACCCAAATGAAGTCCCCCTTTTTAATGGAAATTAAAGATATAGAACCCCCTAAGAAGTTTGTAACTCTTTGGTTCAAAATGAATGATGGAAATACTGACCCCATTGATCACGTAATTCTGTACATGCATCCCATGACATCGTGGAATCATAATAACACTCATATGTGCCACACATTCCCTTCTAGTATGGGCCATGTCGCAAAAAAATGGATTAAGAAGTTGTCGCATAGCTATGTCAACCACTACAATAAAATGGTTATTTATGTCAGTCAAACACTGACATAAATGACCAATTATGTCAGTTTTAGAAATTTTCAAAACGGTCATATAAAGCCCAAACATAAATGTTCATAAAGCTGAAATAAATAAGATCACATTTATCTCGATTTTTAAGAACAAAAATAAAAACAATGGTATTCAACATGTTTTCAATAAAATTTCCAAGAAAAAAATGACATAAATAACATCGCATTTACCTCAGTTTTAGTAATTTTATGAAACTTTTTTCAAAATTGACATAAATATTGAAATAAAAAAAAAATCATTACTCCATCAATAGACAACTATTTTTTTAGGTTAAATCAACCCTTGTAAATAGATAATAATCAAGGTCATAAATATCATGAACTTGATATGTTCCAAGATACTTACAATAAAAAAAATAGTGATGTGAGCTACATCATATTTAATTACTAGCTAGTTTATGAGCTACGTGATGATATCCAAAAACTAGCTAACGTCTAGTTTTCTATGTGATAATACCTTAAAAATAGTGATGATGCATCACAATATCCAAAAACTAGCATTGCGAACTACATCTTAAGATCCACAATCCAAAATATTACTCAAGCTAGGATGTTGTCGAACATAATACTCGATCAAGTTTGTTCTTGACGCTATCTAACCTAGAGTGAGTAACCTTGCAATCAAATATAATCAACCTAGTTTTCATCAAAACAAATTCATCTCAACAAATTTTCATTTCGACCTAAAAAATACAGTTATTCGGAAGTACCCAATATATATAATTCGTAATGAATTCAATGAACTCCATTAAACTTCATTTACCTCATTCAATGTGTATGTCGCTTTATCGGGCAATCTTCTCATCTGAACTTCATTTAGCTCATTCAACGTGTACCTCCATAAACTACTTCATGAACTTCAACACAAAATATCCATAATGAAGAGTACCATTTTCTTCCATTCGGTACTAGTTAACAAAAAGTATTATTACCGGACAAATAATAAAAGAGTACAATTATAAAATATTTTTTATACAACACAAATAATTCTAAAAGCTTTAAAGAAGTTTGGATAGAGTTTCCTCTCTTTATAGGACTATCCACCCCATTTAAAAAAGACTAATTACCCTTAAATCCAAAAAATGTATAACCGACAAAAAATGTATAACGACCATCACAACATCATAGTTGTTAGAGCATCACTACTGGAGGGAACTTGTACGAAAGGTAAGTACCAAATGATCAAGACAATTTACCATTCGTCAAAGGCAGTCTTCACAGTGGTGATAATGTACCCAATTTTCCTACGAACTAATATTGTTCGTAGGAAACAAAAAAATATTTCTTACGAAGAACATTAGTTCGTAGGAATGTATAAAACCTCAGATTTTAATAAAACTGAATTTTTATATTTGGTAAGAACTTCCTACGAACTTCATTTGTTCGTAGGAAGTTCCTACGAACAAATGAAGTTCGTGGGAACTTCCTACGAAGAAATGAAGTTCGTAGGAAGCTTTACAAATTCAGTAGGCGTTTGGTAAAACTAGCAAACCACTACCATTTTGACTACGGAATTTGTTGCCTTTCGTCCACCATTCGAGACTACTCAATTTGCAACTTTAACAATTTATGTGTCTTCTTTCTCCACCATTACAGATGCTCTTATAACAATAGCATGGGGCTGTTATATATAACAACAGTATATATATATATATATATATATATATATATATATATATATATATATATATATATATAACAACTTTGGTACCTTTGTGCGTGCAAAGTGAACTAGAGAAGAGGCCTAACATGAAGGAAGTAGTGGGACTTCTTAAAGGGAATGAGCCTAAAGTGAAGTGATAAGGAGACTTGAGAATGTTAGGTATGGGGATGATTTAATGCCCCTTTTTCATGTATGGGTTATGAATTTTAAAGATTAATGAACCGAATGGAAATATACCCCCAATATATGTCTTTAGAAAGAAGAAAAATAAGACTAAAAAATACATTGCAACTGTTTTAGCTTTCATGTTGTGGTAAATGTTATGTTTTACATTATTAAGCTACGAAAATAAGAAATAATCGGGGCCAAGGGAAGATTGAAGAACATATATATCAGATTGTGTGCTTTTGTTTGGGTGAGAGAGAGAGAGAGATTTTGATTCTAGTTCAGATCCGGATATAAATTCCTAATATTGTGTAGTACAAGCCCAAGTTATTACTATCTCCTTTGCACTTTGCATAAAACAAATCTTCGAACTTTCTTTATCTAGCGAAAAGCTCTGCTTAAAACCAATGCCAGAAGTTAATTTAGCAGATAAACACACATCAACAACAAAACACATTACCGACTGCATAAGAAAATTTATGTAGTTTTGAATGATGGTGTGCCTAAATCTAGAGTAGTATGATTATCTCTTGATTTTGAATACATTAAATTTAAAGATTTTCCTCTTGCATTTCACCTAAAGAAAATAATGAGTCCCACTTCTTTAATATATTTTCTTAAAATGTTCTACTTGCAAATTAGGACACTAATTCTAAAAATTTGAAAATTTAGAGAACTTACTGGATTTTGTAGTAGTTGAAATGACAGTAAAATTCCACCACAATAGCCCCGACCTAAATGGAAATTGACAAAGTTATTGAGTAGGTATGAAATGAAAGCTATAGTGCTAAATACGTCTATATAAGTCCTGAAAAGAAGAATTTCCAGAAAGGATATTAATTTAGCACAAAATATTAGAAGCAAATAACTGAAGGAATTATACATCCTCATCATTCCCATTAAGAACCCACGCTCCAGCTAAATCTTTTTTGCACCATCTTCATGTAAAAATAAATATATGAATATGAGATAATAGTAAAAAAAATCATATTGTGTATTGACGATATAAAAAAAATAATGCAGGCAACTTCCAGTCCTGTTGCAAATTATTAAATGAAAACTATTTAAAGAGAGAAAGAGAAATACAAGATGAATAAAAATATTCATTACTATAGGGAAAAAAAAAAGAAATATAGATAACGCATCTATAAGTCATACCGGATCTTATAATGTAAATAACTTCCAATGGTCTCTAATTTGTTGAATGAGGTTTGAAGATTTGGAACCCATATTTGGGAAACCAAAAGTAGAATGGTCATCTTCAGCTTCAACCCCATTACGCCAATTTTTATTTCACCTACATGCCTTGGACTCCTCTCATTTAAGAACCTATGTTATTGATTTCAATTCTAGTACTTGGGAGGTTGGTAGATCATTTTCATAGCTTCATTACTTGAAGGATAATATTGGAATTAGGGGATCATGGTTCATGTTTTTAGATTATGTCATAGCTTCCATAAAATCAGAAGGCACAAAGCCTATTTTGATGGGGGAATTGGAATCAGGTCCTACATATGCAAAACTAGTTGCTCAAAAGTCAAATGGAATTCCACTACTTTTTCTCCCCCTTACTAAACTTATTGGCACTGTTACTAGTGATGCCATAGAAAATTTTCCACTACATATCTACAAGGCATTCAATGGCGTGAAAAAGTTAATCATCAATGAGAAAGAGCACAATTGTCAGTTGACAAGAGTTATATCAGCTGAATAGGAAAATAATGAAAATATCTAGTAGCAGCTTGATACAATTATGTGTTCAAAAAGGCAGAAATAACATACGATGACTACATCAGATTTTTTTATTGTCACCAATCCTCCAGTTGCATACAATCAAGCAGGTCCAAAGCCCAAAGCCACTAATTGTATTATACGACCATATCGCAGGGAAAACGTTCGAGGGGTTCTTTAGCAAGATATGAGAGATGATATCAATAATTAGAAGAATTTTTTGCCACCATATTCCATGGGGATATATATATATATATATCAGTTGCAATAGCTCATGTGTTTAGTTATAGATTTTAAATATATCATAGAAAAAAGGTTGTTTTTAACAAATTATCTATACTAGGTACATTGATTAATTGTGCACGAGTGTACCAAAACTGTTACTAATCTAACTACAATATTAACATATTTTAGATGGACTGTCATTTTGGGGATGATAGTTCTAAGATTATGGCTCAGTTACAAAAGGGATGGTTTACAATTGAATGTGATTGACAAAAAAACAAAGAAAAAAGCACTATGACATATATTAGGACTATAATAAGAATTCCACATAAAATGTGTTGCATTCCAAAAAATGGCAGTTACAGTCTAGTAAAGCTCAAGTCTCAAAATTCCTTTTCAAAGTAATTCCAATTTTTTTTGGAGAATTGGGCAGGTAGGAACAAGCCAGTATTTTAGGGTAAAAAGATGTTTTCTAATAACATTATTAGTAATGTTATTTCTAAAATAATAGATTGGGCCCAATTCACAAACTTTAAAGCAGATCATGAGGATGTTAACATGGAAATTAAGTCTACTTTCAAATTAAACAAGAATTTCAATGAGAGTAATCCTTGTAAAGCTGGAAAGTTGGAAAAACCTTCATAGTGGAAGACTCAAAATCAACACCAATAGCTAGAGTGATCTTACCAGGAACATGAGAATGGGTTCCATTCGTAGAGACAGTAATGGAGGAATGATTTAGGAATTATTAATCTTTAATTCAAGAGGTTAGATAGTTTAGGAATCAAGTATGCTCTGGAATATAGTCTTCAAAGAGGTGATGATAACATTGATGTGGAATCAAGTTCAAATTAGATTTTGGATTGTATTTATAATAAACACAAGTACTCTCATTAGATGTTAAGAAGATATCTAAGAGATTATTTACACTAAAGAAGATGGTATCCCAAGAATCATTAAAGGTTCTTTAATATTGGACTCTTCAAATTGTCCATACATTTCAAATTCTAACTCTCAGGTTAGATTTGAAGTGTTTTCTATTTGTGTCTCTTGTAAGAAACCTAGAGAGGGCAATTATCTCTATTTTTATTAATAAATATCTTCTTTCTCTCTTGAAAAAAGAACATGTAATAACAGGCTAATAAGGGATTCACATAATATCCGATAACGATAATTAAACGATTCATTTGTCCACCCAATCATTGATACTTTTCTTCTATAGTTCTGCGTTTGAGGAGCAAACTATACTTTTCTTGATAATCACTGAGACATTGTAAAAATGATTTTACATCATATTCCATTTATTGTTTAAATAAGACAATAATCAATGTATTAATGATTACATAAAAACTCTATACCCCAAACATATGTTAATCACTGAATCGGGTCTAACTGAATCAATGTATATCTAAATCATATATTATTTATCTAGTTAGATCTGTATACAAAAGTCAACATAGAGGTCAACTTTAGTGATAAGCAAAGAAAAAAAGTAAAGCTAAACTTATATCAAACATAGGTTAATCACTGAAATAAAGAGGAATTGTTAAAATTTTACCTTGTACATCAACCTTAGAGTTCACTTTCCCCTTAAAAGTAAAAAATCCCACTTAAATAAGTTGGAAAGATGCAACAAAAGTAATGAATCAATGAAAAATCCAAACTAAATGTAAAGATAAGTTTCATTATAAATACTAGGAGTGCATAAAAATATTGTTAAACCCCAATAACATAACAAAGTCAACATTTAGTCATTTTATTAAATCCGTGCACACCTTTGGTAATAGCGGAGACACGGGACAAACTATAAAACTGAAGAATTAATGAAATAAAAAATGAGATTTGCGATCCATTAGGTCCCATAACTAAAGACCTAGATTTTTCGTTCACTACTTCATTGCATGTAAAAAATATTCAGTGAAGAGTTAAATTGAATTAACAAGACAAAAACCCATCAATCTTAGGGGATAAAAACAAAGGTCAAGCTATAAAATCCCATATATGGTTTTAGAATTTACTAAGAAATAATATTCATAGCATGTGCAACACCTAAATTCAAGAAAAAATTCATTGAAAACACATTAGAAATAACATATACCGTAACTCTCCAACTGCCCCCCTAATATCCTTGCTTGGACCCTATCCAACCCAACGCATCTAAAATTGTAGTTGTAAACATAATACTATTAATCTGGGATCATAATCCACATTTTGTAAACATAAATGATAGTATAGAAAATATATATAACTAACTAAAATACTGAATATGAGGGTGAAACTAGAGTGGCATTATAAAATCATTCTCGGTAAAGAATACGGATCTCTATTGATCTGAGGATAAGTAAACCTTGCATTTGTTCAAAACAACCCTGCTATTGTCAAATGGGACTAATAAATTCAAATATAATCAGTTTCCATCATTTAAACTTGTTTAGAGAATGAAAAAATAGCATACATCGTAAAACATCTTTGTAACAATTTTTGTTATTATTAACATTGTCAAGATCCATTGAATATCTAATCCTTGAGTTAAACATCTAATAATTGAGCATGAATATATAGTTATCATATTGTATAAAATCACATATAAAAATCATATTTACAATATATCCTATCATACAATACATGAGAGCTGAAACATAGACTAGAATGACATTTACAGCTTATGGAGAGTGAAAATATGACATTTTGCACTGCTTAAAAAGACATTGTACCGTCAATGTCTGAGTACCAAATAGTTAACGATGTGTATTATGACACTCAAATGGATTTTCAAGTATCATTTTAGTCCCAAATGTCATATTACAAACCATCGGAGTTAAAATATAATCATCATTTGAGCGTTGGAAGATTTGAGCGTTGGTTGGAAGACTTACCTTGGTATAAGGTGTCGACAGATCTACGTGCACTGTGATTTGGACGTCGTCCGGAAAAAATTCCATTGGTGATACGTTTGACACCCCGCTTAAAATAATAATGGGTGGCCAGCCCTATGCTAAAATAAATCAAAAATCTCAAGTGGATCATTCTCAGCATTAAATGTTGATACTAAAATAAACATAGCTAACTGGCCAATACTATAATAAGAGGATGCCAAAATTTTAAAACATACAATGAATCAACATACAAACAACATAATGACTACTAAAACTGGTAATGTAAACACATGTACCATAATAAAAGGATGTACACAAATTAAAACATCATAAGTATACAAAAGGAAATACCCAAATATGTTGTCGGGTCACAAACAATATAACATCATGAGAGAAATATAAAAGTTCTACCTATAACTCATGGGTATAAACTTGATATAGAAAATGAATCCTATATAGATTTACAAACGATAGGAAGCAGATATAACAAAATCCCACAATAGTTCGCATCTACTATGGCTTCGAGGACACTGGATAGAAAATTATAAACGGGTTAGACCCCGAGGTGTAAAAAATATTTATAGTAAGTGCATTAAAATGCGTAATAATTTATAAATGCAAAATTTCGTAATTAAAGTGGAGTCAAACTCTCGTGGAACCCAAACTCACCCCTCGACTAAAGCACGCACCTAGACGCATGCACATGGACCTCAATTAATCTACCCGACACCTTCTAGGGATAACTCCATCTTAATCTACGCATAGTCTACACCTGCGGAACCCGCTATCTCAAGTATAACCTAAAATCTTCTCATTCTACATATCTTAAGTTTACACCCGAACCTATATATTTCCCTATATATGTAAACACGTTTATCTTACAAGAATTCATCGGTTCCTAATCATTAACTTAATCAAGTTATTAACATCAGAATAGGCACGCATCATCTTCCTATGCTCGTAAAGCAATGTTTCACTATAACCCAAAATCCCGAATACTAAGGGCTAAACTTCTCCGCACTCCCAACATTGCTCTACGTTTCGTGCGTGAGACGTCTCACAAAGAGAAATCCAGACAAAGAACCCCCCGATACACTACTCCTTGACAATTTTGATCGTTGAGATTGATTATGCCCTGAACACACAATCTATAGCTTAAGCTACTTACTATGAGCAACTGCCTCTAAATATATAAGTAAGATATCTCCTAAAATCTTTAGGGTCTATATATAATTATCCTAGTTAATAGGCACGATAGTTCAACCCTAACAAGCACATACACATAACACACTTAAAGTGCATCTTATAATACCCATATCACATTCACCTATAGGATATGTAACATTACTCTAGTTATAAAACACCATCATTAAAACCTATTGAACATGTACACATATCACACATAACGTCCACTTAAATAAACATATACACTAATAGAATATAAAATATATTTCACAATGCTACCATCTTCCAGGAATTACTTACTTTATCCCAAGTTACCCACCACCGAACTATTATCACACCTCCCTGGTAATAAAAACAAATCACAACATATGGGAAGCGCTCATAGTTTCGAACCTAAAAGTGAGAAAAAATCATACCCAAGACTTCTCACCCAGAATAAAATCACGTGATAAATAACGGATGACTATGACCTGGGGACTATACGCTCCCTGCTCCTCAAGCCAAGGGCCTCTCCCACATCGCGAAACATCCCATGATAGCATGTGCTGGGTATGCTTGCACAATAAATATATATATCATTATTTTAAAAAACTCGCCTAGGCTTAAGGCTTGGGAGAAACGCCTCGCCTTAAGTTTTTTACCCCTTATTCATGGTAAAACCCTTAAGGCGCACTTTTTTTAAAAAACAACAATGCTTTAGTGAAACGATATCGCCTTTCAAAGAATATTTTTACTAACCAGACCATTATCTCATCAAATATAATCAAATAGTATTTTAATTTGCATATATTCAGATATATTTTTATGATATGTACATTTTTAGTATTTTAATAGCCTTGTCATGATTAAAAAATATTAAAATATATTAATAAGGCCTAAATGCCTTTTCACGGCTAAGGCCCGCTTAGGCTTAAGGCTTGGACTCCACGCCTCGATCACGGCCCGCATTTTTTAGAACCTTGATATATATATATATATATATATATATATATATATATATATATATATATACTATCTACCGTCCGTGTGTATGAAAATAATGAATTCGGCTATCAGTAAATAACTCTTCATTATACTAACCGACGCTATAACGCATACTTTCCCAATTCATTTTATAATACGATCTCTCAGTTGAATCTTATTCATTCATTACGCCTATGATATGAATAGTCTCCTAATATATCCCACATTAAGGATACTATCTCAAAATTGAGCGTATGTATCAATCATCATACACATACCATCTATATTCGGATACACACCGATATATAATAATTATCCTGGCTATAAGTACTGACACAAACTATTCTAGTTGGTGACATACATCTACTGTGATACCGCTTGACTTCGAAAGCACATAAGTAAAAATGGACTACCTCTGTAACGTATAACCTCTTCATGATAGTCCACCACAATAAAATTAATATAATCAAACTATCTTATAGTCCTACCATAATTTCTTTAGATGAAAGAGGCATCATACCCTCATAAGCCATTCCTAAAATAGACCCGAATATCTCCTTAATATCCTAACATATCAATCTCTTTATATTATAACCTAACCCTCTATAATACATTAACTAAGAAGGTCCCTAAGTTTTAGACCCAAAAGAAAAGGTGGTAGAAAGAAGAACCATTCTTAAGCTAAAAGCAGAGTACCGATCGACCAGCCCCTGACCCCCGGTCGACCGCAGTTCTTGGATTTGCCTTGCGAATCACCCATTAGGCTTTTTACTTAAGGCGCGTTCGAATGGCTTCCTCGTCTCAATTGACCGACCATACCAGATATTTCGACCATTCTTAATTGTGGACGAAACCTAACTCTCCAAAAACCCAATATAGCATCTTCTCTCCATCATTATTCAACCCATATATGTTTCTAACATCAAAACTCATTATATATATCAACCCAACTACTTATCCAACTTCATATCCATATATAATTATCAAATGCAAGATTTAACCCAAAAGTCTAGATTTTAACATATGAACATCAAAACCCATATTTTTATCCACAAATCATGAAATAAATGACACACATAAA
Source organism: Sambucus nigra (assembly GCA_949130495.1). Taxonomy (NCBI): domain Eukaryota; kingdom Viridiplantae; phylum Streptophyta; class Magnoliopsida; order Dipsacales; family Adoxaceae; genus Sambucus; species Sambucus nigra. Next base: position 98,278,975 of record OX422224.1, on the reverse strand, counting down.
TTATTTAGCAAGATTAATCACTTGCCTCAAAGTTGTGGAGGTTGAATCTTCCTCGAAGTTGCGAATTGGTCAAAATCCCCAAGCTTTTCTTCTCTTTCTCTCTTCCTTTCCTCTTCTCTCTCTCTCTAGGGTTTTTTATTTCTCACAAATGAAATTGGCATATTTCGTAAGCCTCCTAAACCTTTAAATCCTAATCCCCAACTTTAAATGATAATACACACTTTAAATGACTTGTTTACTCCAATTCGAGTCAAGATAACTTATAATATTCCGAAACCGAAATAAAACCCAAGGACAGTAATTTTGACTATCTCGACCCATCCCGGATAAACAACACGTTTAGAATCGTCATCCGGCACACTTTATAGCATTCTCAAATTTTGACTTCAATTGCCAAATTTAAAATTTTCCAATTCAGATAAATATTATTTCTCCCAAAAAGAATTAAATTCCCAGTCCTCAAAATCACATGGTATTACAATATGTGTCCACTAGCCGACGTGTAGCATTGTTTGAGTGTCGGTTGGTCAACTTGGACTGATGCATTGTGTCGACCGACCGACGTGCAACATCGTTTAAATGTCGGTTGGTTGTCGTGCAACATAGTTTGGGTGATGGAGGGCAGGCGTACAATATAGTTTGAACGTCAGTAGGTCAAAATTTCATTGGTGGTGGGTACTAGTTCCTCGTCATGCAACATCGCTTGAGCGTCCGTTGGCCTACTTGCCTTGGTGCATGGCATCGCTCGACCGACATGTAGTGTAATTTGGTCATTGAATTATTGACTATCCTTGGGTGTTCTGCGTTAGTAGGCAGACATGTAGTGTTATTTGGATGGCTGACTATGTTTTAAACTATGAATAACACTGCTCAAGTCAAAATTCCATGCGCCAGGAAGTGGGAGCGAAATATCAATTAATTTTGATGAAGTAACCAAACCAACAATGAAATATAGGACGACACACTATATTTTGTTTCAATCACCAAAATTAAATTAAACATTTTTGCTTAGCAAAAAATAAACTATTTCTTTAATGTTTTTATATGACGAAACGAACTAAGTATGCAAAGGCCAATTGACCTAACCCCAATGATCCACCACAATACCTCAAAGTGGGTTTATACATTTCGTGACCACACTATGTTGACCACAATAAGTGTAAAGACATGTTTTAAACAATAAAGTACACGACTCAAGTAAAAATGCTAGGAGTTGAGTAAAATTAAAAAAAAAATATGATTTAGGCTATGTTGATTGGCCGACTTGCCTTTGTGCATTATGTTTACTAACCGATGTTCAGTGTCTTTTGGGTGACTCTGCCTTGCTAACCAAAATTTAATATACATACATTTAATCAAATAATTTATTAGGAATAATACATATTGATTTAAATATGACATTTGCACATGTTGGTTTAAAAATATGCATTATAAGTGTAATAATGTACAAGGATTGCATTGGTGTCTACGACGACCCCAATTTGCAATTTACATATTATGCGAACAAAAGAAAATATACAAAAATAAGGCACTAAATTGTTTGGTCACCAAAATTAAAATAAAATCTCAAGTAAAAACATATACTGGAAAAATTAAATACCAAAGACAATCTCAATGTACCAATACCAACAAACGACGATGACCAAAGATTTTGAGACTATGACGGTGGCTAAGGCAGAGCCGCGCAGTTTGCGACGACTGGTGCGACAATTATGGTTAAGCAAAGAAAAAAACTAGATTTGGGAGATTAGTTAAACAAATATTCATTTCATTAAAAACAATTCAGCCATGTAAATAAGGGTACCAGTAACAATATAAAACTACAAAATTATCTATCATGTAAACAAAATTATAAGTAGTAAAAAATAAAACTACTCCATTTGATACAAACTAATAAAATCATTGGACTTTACCCATATTTATACACCTGTTTGTATAAATAAATAATAACACATATCTTTGGTGTGAAGAATATTAGTAATGATCGACTGAGCATGACAGTACTGCAATTAAAATCAAACAATTTAAAAAATATCAACAACATGTTACGTAATAAGCAACGATAATATGAACACCGACATATCAAAGTGTTTTTCTATAAAATTTTAAACTTGTAGGAATATTGGAAAAAGAACATGATACCATTTATATATATTGGACCATAATTAAAAGAACTAAATAAATAAAACAAATTATGTGTGACATAGAACCCATAAATTGTTTGGTCAACTAATCTCATTAAAGATTTGAAAATATCTTGTACTAATTAAAAAAATTACACCGTTTAGTGGGCATTACGGGGTTTCTCCCTCTAACAGCACGTTTTCAAGCCGAAGTGTGGATATTCTCAAAATTGTTTCGTACTCTCAAACTGGGGGTCGCGTGGCCAAATGGTAGGTACGAATGAGTTACATTGGTCTCATGTAAGATTTTGGCACTGCTCATAGGGCCGTTTGGTGGGCGTTACGGGTTTCACCATATGACGTCACATTTTAAACCCTAAGCGTGGATATTTTCAAAGTTGTGAGTGCTCTCATACAGGGGGTGCCATGACCACGTAATCGGTTCCAATGAGTTACATTGGTCTTGTGCGAGGTTTTGGCTTCGTTCACGGGGCCGTTTGGAGGGTGTTACGGGGTTTTTCCCTCAAGGATCATATTTTTAAGCCTAAGTTTGGATATTCTCAAAATTGGGTTGTGCTCTCCAACTGGGGGTCCCTTGACCACGCTGCCAGTTCCAATAAGTTAAATTGATCCCATACGATGTGTTGGCATTGTCCATGGGGCCATTTGGGGGCGTTATGGGGTTTCTCCCTCTCACATCATGTTTTCAAGCCCAAGTGTGGATATTCCCAAAATTGGGGCGTGCTATCGAATCGGGGGTAGCGTGATCACGCCATCAGTTCTAATGAGTTACATTGGTCCCGTGCGAGGTGTTGACACTACTTATGGGGCCGTTTGGGGGGGCGTTACGGTGTTTCACCCTTTAACGGCACATTTTCGAGCCTAAGTGTGTACCTTCTCAAAATCAGGTTGTGCACTTAAACTGGGGGTCTCGTGACCATGTGATCGGTATCAATGAGTTACATTGGTCCCGTGTGAGGTGTAGGCATCACTCATGGGGCCGTTTGGGGGGCTCTACGAGGTTTTGCCCTTTGATGGCACGTTTTGAAGCCTAAGTGTGGATATTCTAAAATTTGGGCCATGCTCCCAAATCGGGGTGCCCGAGACCATGGGGGAAGTTCCAATGAGTTACGTTGGTCCCGTGTGAGGTGTTGGCAATGATCACGGGGCCATTTGGGGGGAGTTTTGAGGTTTCACCCTCTGATGGCACATTTTATAACCTAAGTGTGGATATTCTCAAAATTGGGTCATGCTCGCCAACCGGGGGTCCCGTGACCATGCAATCGGTTCCAACTTGTGGCAATGGTCCCGTGCGAGGTTTTGGCACTGTTCATGGGGATGTTTGGGGGTATTATGAGTTTTTACCCTCTGATGACACGTTTTTATGCTTAAGTGCGAATATTCTCAAAATTGTGACATGCTCTCAAGCCGGGGGTCCTATGAACACGCGATCGATTCCAACGAGTTCAATTGGTCCCGTACGAGGTGTTGGGACCATTTGAGTAGTGTTATTGGGTTTCTCCCTCTCGTGGCATGTTTTTATGCCTAATTGTGGATATTCTCAAAATTCGGTCGTGCTCTCAAATCAGGGGTCCCATGACCACACAATCGGTTCTGACGAGTTACATTGGTCCCGTGGAGGTATGGCGCCACTCACGAGGTTGTTTAGGGGGTGTTACAGCATTTCACCCTCTGATGGCACATTTTCAAGCCTAATTATGAATATTCTAAAATTGGGTCGTGCTCTCAAAACGAGGGTCCCATAACTACGCGGCTGGTTCCAATGAGTTACATTCGTGCCATACGAGGTGTTGGTGCCGCTCATGGGGCCGTTTAGGAGGCGTTACAGTGTTTCACCCTCTAGCAGTACATTTTCGAGCCTAAGTGTGTACATTCTCAAAATCAGGTCGTGCTCTCAAACTGGGGGTTCCGTGCGCGGTGTTGCCGAAGCTCACGGGGCGGGTTGGGGGCGTTACGGGATTTCGCCCTCTCAAAACACATTTTCAAACCTAAGTGTGGATATTCTGAAAATTAGTTTGTGCTCTCAAACCAGGTGTCCTGTGACCACCTGATCGACTCCAAGGATCTCCATTGGTCCCGTGTGAGGTTTTGGCACCGCTCACGGGGCCGTTTAAGGGGAATTACAGGTTTTTCCCTCTAACTTCATGTCTTCAAGCCCAAGTGTGGATATTCTCAAAATTAGGTTGTGATCGTAAACCGAAGGTACCATGGCCATGCGGTCAGTTCTAACGAGTTAAATTGGTCCCTTAAGAGGTGTTAAATCCGCTCATAGGGCTATTTGGGGGGCATTATGGGGTTTCACCCTCTGATGACACGTTTTAAGCTTAAGTGCGAGTATTCTCAAAATTGGATATCCTCTTCAACTGGGGGTCCTGTGACCACACGATCGGTTTTAATGAGTTATGTTGGTTTCGTGTGAGGTGTTAGAGCCGCTCATGGGGCCGTTTGGGTGGCGTTATGGGGTTTCGCCCTCTAGCAGCACGTTTTTAAGCCTAAGTGTGGATAATCTCAAAATTGGGTTGTGCTCTCAACTGGGGATCCCATGACCACGCGATTGATTCCAGTGAGTTACATTGGTCCCATGGAGGTATGGCTCCACTAACGGGGCCATTTGGGAGGCGTTATGGGGTTTCTCCCTCTGATGGCACGTTCTCAAGCCTAAGTGTGGATATTCTCAAAATTGGGTCGTTCTCTCAAATCGAGGGTCCCGTGACCACGTGGTTGGTTCCAATGAGTTATATTGGCGCCGTGCAAGGTGTTGGCGCCACTCATAGGGCCATTTGGGGGGCAGTACGGTGTTTTACCCTCTGGCGGCACGTTTTCGATCCTAAGTGTGTACATTTTGAAAATCGGGCCGTGCTCTCAAACTGGGGGTCCCATGACAACGCGATCGGTTCCAACGAGTTATATTGGTCTCGTGCGAGGTGTTGGGCCACTCACGGGGACCTTTGCGTGGCGTTAAGGTATTTCTCCCTCTGATTGTACGTTATCAAGCCTAAGTGGGGATACTCTCAAAATTTGGCCGTGCTCTCAAATAAGGGGTCCCGTGACCACCTCATTAGTTCCAACGAGTTACAATGGTCCCATGCGAGGTTTTGGCACCGCACACTGGGCCGTCTGATAGGCGTTACAGGTTTCTCCCTCTAACTGCACGTTTATAAGCCTAAGTGTGGATATTCTCAAAATTAGGTTGTGCTCTCAAACCGGAGGTCCCTTGACCACGCGCTCAGTTCTAATGAGTTACCTTGGTTGCATGGAGGTATGTGACCACTCGGGGGGCCATTTGGGGGGCGTTATAGAGTTTTGGTCTCTAATGGCACGTTTTCAAGCCTAAGTGTGGAGATTCTCAAAACTGGATCGTGCTCCCAAATCGGGGGTCCCGTGACCACGCAGTCGGTTCCAATGAGTTACATTTGTCCCGTGCGTGGTGTTGGCACCACTCACAGGGTCGTTTAGGGGGAGTTATGGTGTTTCACCCTCTAGCGGCACGTTTTCGAGCCGAAGTGTGTACATTATCAAAATCGGGTCGTGCTCTCAAAATTGTGGTCCCGTGACCATGCAATAGGTTCCAACCAGTTAGATTTGTCCCGTGCAAGGTGTTGACACCACTCACACAGCTGTTTGGGGGGCGTTATATGGTTTTTCCCTTTCGCGACACATTTTTAAGCCTAAGTGTGGATATTCTCAAATTTTGGCCGTGTTCTGAAATCGGGGGTCCTGTAACCATGCGTTCAGTTCCAAGGACTTACATTGGTCCCGTGCAAGTTGTTCTCACTGATCACGGGTCTCTTTGGGGGGCATTACAAGGTTTCCCCTTTGATAACACATTTTTGACCCTAAGTACGGATATTCTATAAATTTGGATGTGCTCTCAAATCAGGGGTCCCGGGACCACACGATCGGTTCCAAAAACTTATATTGGTCCCGTAAAACGTGTTGGCATTGCTCACGGGGACATTTGTGGGAGGTTATAGGGTTTTTCCATCTAGGGACATGTTTTCAAACCTAAGTGTGGATATACTCAAAACTGGGACATGCTCTCAAGCCGGGATCCCGTGACCATGCGGTCAGTTCCAACGAGTTACATTGGTCCCGTGTGAGGTGTTAGTGCTATTCACGTGGCCATTTTGTGGGAATTATGAGTTTTCTCCCTCTAGAGGGACATTTTCAAGTCTAAGTGTGGATATTCTCAAAGTTGGGCCATGCTCTCAAACCGGGGGTCCCGTGACCATACGATCAGTTCCAATGAGTTACATTGGTCCTGACGCCGCTCATGCGGCCATTTGCAAGGCATTATGGGGTTTCACCCTCTCATGGAACATTTTCAAGCCTAAGTGTGGATATTCTCAAAATTGGACTATGCTCTGAAACCCAGGGTCTCGTGCAAGGTGTTGGAACCACTCATGGGGCAGTTTGGGAGGCGTTATGTGCTTTCTCCCTCTAGTGGCACGTTTTCAAGCCTAATAGTGGATATTCTTAAATTTTGGTCGTGTTCTCAAACTGGGGGTCCCGTGACCATGCGTTCAGTTCCAATGAGTTACATTGGTCCCCTACAAGCTGTTCGCACTGCTCACGGGACTCTTTGGGGGGCATTATGGGGTTTCCCCTTTGACGGAACAATTTTAAGACTAACTGAGAATATTCTAAAAATTTGGATATGCTCTCAAATTGGGGATCCCGTGACCCCACGGTCAGTTCCAACAAGTTACAATTGTCCCGTGGGGGTATTGGCGACGCTCATGAGGATGTTTGGGGGAGATTAAGGGGTTTCACCCTCCAGCGACACGTTTTCAAGCCTAAGTGTGTATATTCTCAAAAGGTATCAAACCTAGGGTCCCGTGACCACATGATCGGTTCCAATAAGTTACGTTGGTTTCGTGCGAGGTGTTGGCATCATACACAAGGCCATTTGGGAGGCGTTACAGGGTTTCTCCCTCTAGCGACACATTTTCAAGACTCATTATGGATATTCTCAAATTTGGTCCACATTACCATACCAAGAGTCCCATGACCACGCAGTCAATTCCAATGAGTTACGCTGGTCCCATGCAATGGGTTGGCACCGTTCACGAGGCCCTTTGAGGGCATTACGGGGTTTTAACCTCTGATGGCATATTTTTAAGCCTAAGTACGGATATTCTCAAAATTGGGGCATGCCCTCAGACTGGGCATCCCGTGACCACGCGGTTAGTTCCAACGAGTTATATTGGTCCCGTGTGAGGTCTTGGTTCTGCTCACGAGGCAATTTTTTTGGGCGTTATAGGGTTTTGCCCTCTGACGGTACGTTTTCTATCCCAAGTGTGAATATTCTAAAAATTTGATCATTCTCTCAAACTGGTGGTCTCGTGACCACGCGGTCAGTTTCAATGAGTTATATTGGTCCCGTGTGAGGTATTGGTGTCGCTTACCATGCCATTTGGGGGCATTACGATGTTTCGCCCTCTAGTTGCATGTTTTCAAGACTAAGTGTGCATATTCTAAAAATTCACCCCGTGTAAGTTGTTAGCGCTGCTCACAGGGCCGTTTAGTGGGTGTTATGGGCTTTTTCCCTCTAGAGGGACATTTTGAAGTCTAAGTGTTGATATTCTCAAAATTGGCTCATGATCTCAAACCGCAGGCCCCATGACCATGCGATCGGTCCCAATGAGTTACATTAGTCTTGTAACGGCTCATGGGGCTGTTTGGGGGGCATCATGGAGTTTCGCCCTCTGATGTCACATTTTGAAACCTAAGGGTGGATATTCTCAAAATTGGGACATGCGCCAAAATTGGGGGTCCCGTGACCATGCGGCCGTGTTTGACAAGTTACATTTGTCCCGTGCGAGGTGTTGTCGCCGCTCACCAGCCCATTTTATGGGCACTACGGCGTTTTTCCCTCTAGAGGAACATTTTTAAGTCTAGGTGTGGATATTCTCAAAATTAGGTTGTCCCCTAAAATGGGGGGACCCATCACCACGCGATCGGTTCCAACGAGTTACATTGTTCCCGTGCGAGGTGTTGGCACCGCTCATCAGGCCGTTTGGGGGGCATTACGGGGTTTTTCCCTCTGACAACATGTTTTCTAACCTAAGTGCGGATATTCTAAAAATTGGATCATTCTCTCAGACTTGGGGTCCCGTGACCATGCGATCAGTTCCAATGAGTTACATTGGTCTGGTGCAAGGTGTTGGCGGGGAAGACGGGGCCGTTTGGGGTGCGTTATAGTGTTTTGCCCTCTAGTGGCACACTTTTAAGCCTAAGCATGTATATTATCAAAATATACCCATGCTCTCAAACCGAGGGTCCCGTGAGCACAGGATCGGTTCCAACGAGTTATATTGGTCCCGTACGAGGTGTTGGGACCACTCACAGGGCCGATTAGGGTGCGTTATGGGGTTTCTCCCTCTGATGGTACGTTTTCAAACCTAAGTGTGGATATTCTCAAAATTGGGTCGTGCTCTTAAATCGGGGGTCCCGTGACCACACAATCAGTTCCAATGAGTTACATTGGTCACGTGCGAGGTGTTGGGGCCGCTCAAGTGGCCTTTTATGGGCATTTTCGGGTTTCTAACTCTGGCAACACATTTTCAAGCCTGAGTGTTGATATTCTCAAAATTGGGTCGTGATCTCAAACCGCGTGTCCCGTGACGATGCATTCGGTCCTAACGAGTTACATTAGTCCTCCTACGGCTCATGGGTCCATTTGGGGGGCATCATGGATTTACTCCCTCTGATGGCACATTTTGAAACCTAAGGGTGGATATTCTCAAAATTGGTATGTGCGCCAAAACTGGGGGTCCCGTGACCACGCGGTCGGGTTTGACAAGTTAAATTGGTCCCGTGCGAGGTGTTATCGCCGCTCACGAGCTCGTTTTGTGGGCACTACGGGGTTTTTCCCTCTATTGGAACATTTTTAAGTCTAGGTGAGGATATTCTCAAAATTGTGTTGTCCCCTCAAACCAGGGGACCCGTGACCAAGAGATCGATTCGAACGAGTTACATTGGTCCCGTGCGAGGTTTTGGCACCGCTCGCCGGGCCATTTGGGGGGCGTTACGGGGTTTTTCCCTCAGACAACATGTTTTCTAACCTAAGGGTGGATATTCTAAAAATTGGATCATTCTCTCAAACTTGGGGTCCCGTGACCATGCAGTCAGTTCCAATGAGTTACATTGGTCTAGTGCAAGGTGTTGACGAAGATGACGAGGCCTATTGGGGGGCGTTACAGTGTTTTTCCCTCTAGTGGCACAATTTCAAGCCTAAGTATGTATTTTCTCAAAATTGGCCCATGCTATCAAATCGAGGGTCCCGTGAGCACACGATCGATTCCAATGAGTTATATTGGTCCCGTACGAGCTGTTGGGACCACTCACAAGGCCGTTTAGGGGGCTTTACGGGGTTTCTCCCTCTAATGGCACGTTTTCAAACCTAAGTGTGGATATTATCAAAATTGGGCCGTGCTCTCAAATCGGGGGTCCCGTGACCACACGATCGGTTCCAATGAGTTACATTGGTCACGTGCGAGGTGTTGGGGCCGCTCAAGGGGCATTTTAGGGGGCATTTTCGGGTTTCTAACTCTGGCGACACATTTTTAAGCATAAGTGTGGATATTCTCAAAATTTGGACTTTCTCTCAAACTGGTGGTCCCGTGACCACGTGATCAGTTCCAATAAGTTACATTGGTCCTGTATGAAGTGTTGGCGCCACTCAAGGGGCTGTTTGGGGGAAATTTTGCTGTTCCTCCCTCTAGCGGCACGTTTTCAAGCCTAAGCGTGTATACTCTTAAATTTTGGTCATGTACTCAAACCAAAGGTCCCTTGACCATGCGATCGGTTCCAACTAGTCACATTGGTCCCATGGGAGGTTTTAGCGCCGCTCACGGGGACGTTTGGGGGGCATTACGGGTTTTTCAATCTGACGACACATTTTTGAGCCTAAGTGTGGATATTCTCAAAATTGGGTTGTGCTCTGAAACTGGGGGTCTCGTGACCACACAGTCGGTTCCAATGAGTTTCGTTGGTTAGGTGCGAGGTGTTGGTAACACTCACGGGGCCGTTTGGGTGGTGTTACGTGCTTTCGCCCTCTGACGGCACGTTTTCAAGCCTAAGTGTGGATATTCTCAAAATTGGGCCCTTCTCTCAAACTTGGGGTCCCTTGACCACACAGTGAATTCCAATGAGTTTCGTTGGTCACATGCGAGGTTTTGATGACGCTCAAGGGGCCGTTTGGGGGCATTACGATGTTTCACCCTCTGAAGGGACATTTTTTAGCCTAAGTGCGAATATTCTCAAAATTGGGGCGTGCTCTTAAACTGGGGCTCCCGTGACCACGCGATCGATTCCAATGAGTTACATTGGTCCCGTACAAGGTGTTAGCATCGCTCACTGTGCCGTTTGGGGGGAGTTATGGTGTTTCACCCTCTAGGGGCATATTTTGAAGCCGAAATGTGCACATTATCAAAATCGGGGTCCCGTGACCACGCGATCAGTTCCAACGAGTTAGATTGGTCCCGTGCAAGGTGTTGACACCACTCACGCGACCGTTTTGGGGGCGTTATACGGTTTCTCCCTTTAGCGATGCGTTTTTAAGCCTAAGTGTGGATATTCTCAAAATTGGGTCGTGTTCTCAAATTGGGGGTCCTGTAACCATGCGTTCAGTTCCAAGGAGTTACATTGGTCCCATGCAAGTTCTTCACACCAATCACGGGTCTCTTTGGGGGGCATTTCAAGGTTTCCCATTTGATAACACATTTTTAAGCCCAAGTGCGAATACTCTAAAAATTGGGATGTGCTTTCAAATCGGGGTTCCCGTGACAACACGATCGGTTCCAACAACTTACATTGGTTCCAAACAAGGTGTTGGCGTCGCTCACGGGGCCATTTAAGGGAGGTTATGGGGTTTTTCCCTCTAGCGACATGTTTTTAAACCTAAGTGTGGATATGCTCAAAATTGTGACGTGCTCTCAAGCCGGGGGTCCCGTGACCATGCGATCAGTCCCAACGAGTTACATTGGTCTCGTGCGAGGTGTTAGTGCTATTCACGTGGCCATTTTTGGGGCATTACGAGTTTTCTCCCTCAAAAGGTACATTTTCAAGTCTAAGTGTGGATATTCTCAAAGTTGGATCGTGCTCTCAAACTGGGTTGCCATGACCATGCGATCGGTTCCAACGAGTTACATTGTTCCTGACTTCGCTCACAGGGCCATTTGCTAGGCATTATGGGGTTTCGCCCTCTAATGGAACGTTTTTAAGCCTAAGTGTGGATATTCTTAAAATTGGGCTCTGCTCTGAAACCCGGGGTCTCGTGGAAGGTGTTGGCACCACTCATGGGGCGGTTTGGGAGCAATACGGGCTTTCTCCCTCTAGCGACACATTTTCAAGACTAATAGTGGATATTCCTAAATTTGGGTCGTGTTCTCAAACCGGGGGTCCCGTGACCATGAATTCAGTTCCAATTAGTTACATTGGTCCCGTGCAAGCTGTTCGTACTGTTCATGGAACTCTTTGGGGGGTATTATGAGGTTTCCTCTTTGACGGCACATTTTTAAGACTAAGTACGAATATTCTAAAAATTGGGATGTACTCTCAAATCGGGGATCTCGTGACCCCGTGGTCAGTTCTAACAAGTTACAGTTGTCCCGTGGGAGGTGTTGGCACCGCTCACGCGGCTGTTTGGGGGAGATTAGGGGGTTTCACCCTCTAAAGCACGTTTTCAAGCCTATGTGTTGATATTCTCAAAATTGGTCCATGGTATCAAAGCCAGGGTCCCGTGACCACGTGATCGGTTCCAACAAGTTACATTGGTCTTGTACGAGGTGTTGGCATCATTCACGAGGCCATTTGGGGGGAGTTACAGGGTTTCTCCCTCTAGCGGCACATTTTCAAGACTCATTGTGGATTTTCTCAAATTTGGGCCGTGTTCCCAGACCGGGGGTCCTGTGACCTTGTGGTTAGTTCCAACGAGTTACATTAGTCCCATGCAAGGGGTTAGAACCGTTCACGGGGCCGTTTGGTGCCATTACGGCGTTTTAACCTCTGATGGCACATTTTTAGGCCTAAGTGCGAATATTCTCAAAATTGGGTCGTGCCCTCAGACAGGGGATACCGTGACCATGCGGTCAGTTTCGACAAGTTATATTGGTCCCATGTGAGGTGTTGGCTTCGCTCATGGGGCCATTTTTTGGGCGTTACAGGGTTTTGCCCCCTGACGGTACGTTTTCTAGCCTAAGTGTGAATATTCTAAAAATTTGATCGTCCTCTCAAATTGGTGGTTTGTAATACCCCGCCTAATAAGATATCGGGCGATCACTCCAATATTAAATTAAAACAGGAGTCTCATATGGATCATTCTTAGCGTCACTGTCGAAATCCATTTTATTACTAATAACCTATTAGGCTAGTGTCAAAATTTTAACTTTACTACTCTTTTTTAACAACAATAAATAAAGCATCCACACAGTTTTACCGAAATGAAACTGAAATGAAATAAAATAACCGAACACTCGGTCAAAATATACAACCATATCAAATGTGGTACTAAAAGAATAAATAAATGCAATTGAGCCATTGGCTCTAATGTTTATACAATACCTCCTATCTAGATTACAACGATGGAAGCGGCTATCAAAAACCTGCACGCATCCATAGCTGCTGCAGCTGACGTCTGACTCGAAAGAAGTGCCATCCAGGCGTCCCTATGTCTGGACACCTATATATATATATATATATATATATATATATATATATATATATATATATATATATATATATATATATATATAGCAAGAAAGGAAAAGTAGATAAATGGGTCAGAGCCCGAGTTTTGAAAATATTTAGCAAGTGCATAAATGCCTTATTATTTTGAAAAACGTTTTATCTCATATTTAAGTTTGGTATCGCACTCCCATGAGATACCCCTAACCTCTTCACTAATAGTGTACTCCTAGCGCATCCCTCTAAACATCCTAGTCAAGCTATCCTGCTAAACTAGTCTATCACACAACCCACTATCAACGCTAGATAGTCCAAGCAATGAACTAAGGGCTAAACTTCACTCCAGTCTCAACGCTATGCAATGTTCGTGTGTGGGGTGTCTCGCAAAGAGAAATCCAAACAAGTAACCCCCCCGATACACTACTACGCGGCATGGTCGATCGTCGAGATCCGCCAGTCCCTCAGTACAGAATATATATATATATATATATATATATATATATACGTCATGTAATAAATATCAAGATAAGAGCCCTAAGGATGAAACTTCTCCCTAGTCTCAACACATTGCCATATCCGCGCGTGGGGTGTCTCACAAAGTAAAATCCAAACAAGGAACCCCCTCCCCCCCGAGACACTACTATGCGACAAGGTCGATTATCGGGATCCATTAGACCCTCAGTACTCGATTCATCCATATGTATATAATCATATTTTACCATAACCATCCGGATCTATCTCCCGGACTGAGGATTCATATATCAAGTATTTATCAATACTTTCATTTTTCTCAAAACTTCCCATTTCCCTTTTTATACTCAGGAAATGTAAATATACAAGCCAATTCATTATCATGAATTGCTTTAACAAATCATATGCTTTTAAAATCCAGTTTTATTATCATAAAAATGCTTTTCCTTTATATGTCATCCCATTTCCCCTTTTATACGCAGGAAATGTACCCAAAGCCATTTCCATTATCATGAAAATTCTTTGATCAAATCAGGCTTCAACAACCCTTCTTCCATCCGGGAGTGTTACCGAAGCCAAACCTTTATCCCATTCCCCTTTTTATACTCAGGAAATGTAAATTAAAGCCAATTTATTATCATAAATTGCTTTAATAAAACTAAGACCGCCCCTACGGGTTTCCCCACTGGACGCGCCCCTAAATGGCTATCATCTTCCAGGGCCTATCTATACAAGACAACCTGGGAACCTACCAACGTCGGGATTGCGGCCATATTGCCTGCGGGAAAGTCAGGACCACACGCAGAATCCCCTAACCAGCGCAGAAAATAAATAACCGCCCATATGGCCTATAGGACTATAGCCACCCTGCATTCATTAGCCAGGGGGCATCACCATAACCCACGCAACTTCCCTTATGATAGCGATTTAGGTAGGGGTGTAGACATAATTTATCAATTATGAAAATCATTTAACTTTTTCCCATTTTGAAAATATTCATCTATATATTTTCAAAATCATTTATATCATATCATATATACTTAATCACATAGTATATATATATACCATATATTCCTCCCTGAATATATAAAAATGGCCATATTTGCCAAACCATCTATCGATGACCAATAATCCCAAAGATTCTCTCAAAGAATCATAATCATGCATTCATATATGCATGATACTAAACCCAAAGTATTTTCTTACTTTAATAAGTAATACATACTTAAATCCCATCTACGGATTTATTTGGATATCTCGAATTATACTAATTCACTCTAAGTGAATATACACGTATATATACATTCCCAATTCCTCAAGTCCTTTAGGACTTAACCCTCTATAATACTCTAATTTAGAGGCCCCTTAAACTTTAAACTCAAAGAGGAGAAATAATCCTAATCTCCAAAATCTTGGGCTGAAAACAGGCACCGGTCAATCGGTCCTAGACCCCCGGTCGACCGCGGGTTGTAAATAAGCCTACGAAACAAAGCGGTAGGCCCTTCCTCCTTGACGCGGTCGACCGGCCTTAGGGGCGCGGTCGACCGGTCACACCAGGTCTCCCAAAATTAAATCCTCAATTCCCCTATACGACAACCCAAATTCATTTTCGGGGTTTCTATACTACCCCAAAAATTATCCCGAACATCTACACAATTAATTCTAGCCGTAATTTTTCCAATTCCCGATTGGATTTTCGAGTTGATGATTTCAACCCGGAGCTGCCATCTTGTAAAAATCATATTAAATCGTAGAAAAATCAGAAAAATACGCGGTCAGCGCCGACACGACTGTATCGAAAAGATCTACAGCTTTTGTGTTTTGGCTGAAAGCTAAATCAACTCTCTTCCTTTCCAAAAAGGCCCCCTAAAGTGATGGGTTACTATTTATCGTCTTCTTCGAGACGATTTCGGCCATTAAAGCTTCTCCCAAGCTTTTGTCCCCTCACCCAACGTCCTACAACCTCAACCAACTACAAATACACATATATTAAGGGTTCTAAACATCCTAGAACCCAAAACCACCAATTAATTTAGGTTAAAACCTAAGTTACACTAATTGAGATATTATTGGGGTTTAATTGTTTTAACCTCCAAAAACCTGTTTATCCACGATAATCCACCCCAAAACCTTTAGGGTTTGTTTATACCAAACTACGGTATGAGATATTTATGCAAAAAGATAAATAAAGCAAGTAAACACTTGACTCGTGGATAAAATCCGACGACCCCGAGTCGAATCCGACGGAGTTTCCCCGAGATCTCCATTTTCTCTCCTCCTCTCTCTCTCCTTTCCTTTCTTTCTCTTTTCTCTCTATTCTCTTCCCTTCTCCCTCTTTAAATAGGAAGAAAATAGTTTTTAACCCTTAAAACCCCAAAATGACTCGTTTACCCAATTACGAGTTACTTTTACCTCTAAAATTACCCGAAACTCATTTTCGACAATCGGACACTCTTTTCCGACTATCTCGGACATTCCGAGACTCACGGCGCAGTCGAAATTCCCATCCGAGGTACTTGACCGCAAATCACTATTCCAACCCAAAATAAATAAATGCGGTTTTTCTAATTAAAAATCTTACCTCGTGTCGCTTTTCTCCACGACGACGTATAATTAAAATATTTCGATCTATACAGTCCCAAAAATAATCACAACATCCTTCGAAACTCATTTAATCCTCGAAAATCTCAAAAATTACTATTTAAGAAAATTTCCCAAATTCCAATTTATTTTTAATTATGGAATTTAATCGTCTCCAAAAGGGCGGGTTGTTACATACTCCCCCCATTACAACGGAATTTCGTCCTCAAAATTCGGATACAACCTACACCATACAACTAGGATCACTCTAAATCCTAATCTCTCAAGGGAAACGATACTAACCCAATGGTTCCCAACCATATGCTACACGACTACCACGATCGTAAAGTGACTCTAATACGTCACATAATACGCATCATCTATAATGCCTATCGGCATGAATTTCGACCTTATATACTACACCCATTCTATTTCAGGCAGTATATAAAACCATCTTACCAAGGTGCCCATACACCTTTCCAACTTGTGCACATCTGCACATCCGTAGTGAACGTCTGACACATAACACTCTCTCCCAATAAGTATCTCCTTTCCTCGGTGTAATACTCACCTATGGGTCCTCCGAACCCATGAAATTCCATTCTCCTAAACTCGGTGCCACTAACTATAATAAAAATACCAAGGTCTAAGCGTTACACTGCTTAAGCGAAACGAGTATCCTAAATATGTCCCTAGTTCCCAAGGCCTCTCTCAACTTCCAACATTTGCTCGGTTTCGTGTGTGGGACGTCTCGCCAAGGCGAAATCCAAATAAGAAACCCTACCGTTACACTACTCCCTCGCGTAGTCGGTCATCAAGATATAACGACTCAAGGCACACAAGCGGGACGTCCTAAATCCTACTAGGCTAGCCTATGAATGCATTCCTACTATCTTATCCTTCCGCCCATACAGAAGGAAACCTAATCAATCGAAGTTCCCACTTTCTGTAGAAAGTGTCACGAACATAATACCCAAAATTTATCTTCTTAAAATCTGCCTTTTCATTAAGGCTGGTTATTGTCCTCAAATCAATTTCTCTATGTCCAACCTCACCCACTCACTTGTGGCGAGGGGACCACTTTAGTGCTTTTTCATAGCACAATCTTTCCATAGTATATCAACATCATGTGGCTCATAGCCTATAGTGGTTCATCCACACTATAAGACCTTTCCACAAAATCAACATCCTTGCATCCCATAACAGCTCCCCACTCCCGACGCCGTTAAGAGTCATGTGTGGAGTGTCTCGCAAAGCGAAATCCAAACAAGGAACCCCTCCACACATTAACCCTTGACTTCGTTGGTTATGGAGTTCCGTCATTTCAACATGAAATTGGGATATCCCTATCCCCTAATCCAACAAAAAGGTGGTCTGAACTCCTATCTCTAACTAAGAGTCATACCACCCTGCGCTCGCACTTATTTTTAAGTCATTGCGCAAACAATAATGAGCTTTATGTTCAACTCAACACAAATCCTGTGGCCTTAAATCATATATATAAGGTCGCCGTATACCCAAATCACGATAATGAAACCTCTACTCATCGAAGTTTCGTATCCCACAATAAATAAGGTGAACTCAACCTATATCTAGGTGAGACACCGCAACAACAACCTGTTCCCTCCAGGAACCATGGACACGATAGACTTGTCATTTTTACCTGCTATCGCTCCGAAAATACACCATAATGTATTATACTCATCATAACACCGTACTCGTATAGACATACAAAACGAGTATCCCAAACCATATATATATATATATATATATATACACAATATATCAACACCCGCGTTTATGGCGAATGAAGGAAAATAAAATTCCGCTATCGCGAAAAACACATAAACATACATGATATTATGTTATCGAGACCGCTATAACTCCAATTACACACACGAGTCTAGGGCTAACAAACACCGCGACTTTATCTAATCATACCAAATATACCTCCTCGATTGAGGTAAAACTCATAACATCTTCGCCTTTATCAACTGTCGGCCTCTAGCCGACCCTTATGTGAATAATCCAAAACATCATTCTTCTCATTCATGCTGAATCATGGGGAATCACGGTTAAAACTATCTTTAAGATCCCTTTCGAACCCTCAACTTTACTAAAAACTCAATCTTAATGCCACTCCCTACAATAGTGGTACTGCAATACTCATGACTACTAATTATTTAGTAGTCGCCATCGAAATCCTTAACAATTACCATAGGGAGAGTGACCTCTACTAAGGTCCTCGTCCCAACCTTCTACCAGCTGCTCCATCTAAGCCTCACCTCCTGCTGCCATCCAAGCTCCGTACACGATTCTCAAACGAGCGCGCAAAAGATTTCTATAATCTCATAATATGGCGGGAGAATGAAATCTCACAAGAGAAATCAACAATTATATTCCTGAGGCTCTATCACAAATCGAGAGCAACGCTGAAAGCGTAGTACGTCCACACAGATTCCTAAGGACACTAGAACCTGATGCTCTGATACCATCTTTAACACCCCGCCTAATAAGATACCGGGCGCTCACTCCAATATTAAATTAAAACAGGAGTCTCATATGGATCATTCTTAGCATCACTGTTGAAAATCCATTTTATTACTAATAACCTATTAGGCCGGTGTCAAACTTTTAACTTTACTACTCTTTTTTAACAACAATAAATAAAGCATCCACACAGTTTTGCCAAAATGAAACTGAAATGAAATAAAATAACCGAACACTCGGTCAAAATATACAACCATATCGAATGAGGTACTAAAAGAATAAATAAATGAAATTGAGCCATTGGCTCAAATGTTTATACAGTACCTCCTATCTAGATTACAACGATGGAAGCGGCTATCAAAAACCTGCACGCATCCACAGCTTCTGCAGCTGACGTCTGACTTGAAAAAAGTGCCATCCAGGCGTCCTTGTGTCTGGACACCTATATATATATATATATATATATATATATATATATATATATATATATATATATAGCAAGAAAGGAAAAGTAGATAAACGGGTCAGAGCCCGAGTTTTGAAAATATTTAGCAAGTGCATAAATGCCT
Organism: Sambucus nigra; assembly: GCA_949130495.1. Lineage (NCBI taxonomy): Eukaryota > Viridiplantae > Streptophyta > Magnoliopsida > Dipsacales > Adoxaceae > Sambucus > Sambucus nigra. The sequence continues at coordinate 98,260,032 of OX422224.1, read as the reverse complement.
TATTATTTTGAAAAAGGTTTTATCTCATATTTAAGTTTGGTATCGCACTCCCATGAGATACCCCTCACCTCTTCACTAATAGTGCACTCCTAGCGCATCCCTCTAAACATCCTAGTTAAGCTATCCTACTAAACTAGTCTATCACCCAACCCACTATCAACCCTAGATAGTCCAAGCAATGTACTAAGGGCTAAACTTCACTCCAGTCTCAATGCTATGCAATGTTCCCACGTGGGGTGTCTCGCAAAGAGAAATCCAAAGAAGGAACCCCCACGATACACTACTACGCGGCACGGTCGATCGTCGAAATCCGCCAGTCCCTCAGTACAGAATATATATATATATATATATAAATATACATCATATAATAAATATCAAGATAAGAGCACTAAGGATGAAACTTCTCCATAGTCTCAACACATTGCCATATTCGTGCGTAGGGTGTCTCGCAAAGAGAAATCCAAACAAGGAACCCCCCCGATACACTACTATGCAGCAAGGTCGATTATCGGGATCCATTAGACCCTCGTTACTCGATTCATCCATATGTATATAATCATATTTTACCATAACAATCCGGATCTATCTCCCGGACTGAGGATTCATATATCAAGTATTTATCAATACTTTAATTTTTCTCAAAACTTCCCATTTCCCTTTTTATACTCAGGAAATGTAAATATAAAAGCCAATTCATTATCATGAATTGCTTTAACAAATCATATGCTTTTAAAAGCCAGTTTTATTATCATAAAAATGCTTTTCCTTTATATGTCATCCCATTTCCCTTTTTATACTCAGGAAATGTACCCAAAGCCATTTCCATTATCATGAAAATTCTTTGATCAAATCATGCTTCAACAACCCTTCTTCCATCCGGGAGTGTTACCGAAGCCAAACCTTTATCCCATTCCCCTCTTTATACTCAGGAAATGTAAATTAAAGCCAATTTATTATCAGAAATTTCTTTAATAAAACTAAGACCGCCCCTCCGGGTTTTCCCAATGGACGCGCCCCTAAATGGATATCATTTTCCAGGGCCTATCTATACAAGACAACCTGGGAACCTACCAACATCGGGAAGCGGCCATATTGCCTGCGGGAAAGTCAGGACCACACCGAGAATACCCTAACCAGCGCAGAAAACAAATAACCGCCCATATGGCCTATATGACTATAGCCAACCTGCATTCATTAGCCAGGGGGCATCACCTTAACGCACGCAACTTCCCTTATGATAGCGATTTAGGGAGGTGTGTAGACATAATTTATCAATTATGAAAATCATTTACCTTTTTCCCATTTTGAAAATATTCATCTATATATTTTCAAAATCATTTATATCATATCATATATACTTAATCAGATAGTGTATATATATATATATATATATATATATATATATATATATATATATATATATATATACCATATATTCCTCCCTGAATATATAAAAATGGCCATATTTGCCAAACCATCTATTGATGACCAATAATCCCAAAGATTCTCTCAAAGAATAATATCATGCATTCATATATGCATGATACTAAACCCAAAGTATTTTCTTACTTTAATAAGTAGTACATACTTAAATCCCATCTACGGATTTATTTGGATATCTCCAATTATACTACTTCACTCTAAGTGAATATACACATATATATACATTCCCAATTCCTCAAGTCCTTTAGGACTTAACCCTCTATAATTCTCTAATTTAGAGGGCCCTTAAACTTTAAACTCAAAGAGGAAAAATAATCCTAATCTCCAAAATCTTGGGCTAAAAACAGGGCACCGGTCGACCGGTCCTAGACTCCCGGTCGACCGCGGGTTGTAAATAAGCCTACAAAACAAAGCAGTAGACCCTTCCTCCTTGACGCGGTCGACCGGTCACACCAGGTCTCCCAAAATTAAATCCTCATTTCCCCTATCCAACAACCCAAATTCATTTTCGGGGTTTCTATACTACCCCAAAAATTATCCCGAACATCTACGCAATTAATTCTAGCCGTAATTTTTCTAATTCCCGATTTGATTTCCGAGTTGATGATTTCAACCCGGAGCTGCCATCTTGTAAAAATCATATTAAATCGTAGAAAAATCAGAAAAATACTCGGTCAGCTCCGACATGACCGTATCGAAAAGATCTACAACTTTTGTGTTTTGGCCGAAAGCTAAATCAACTCTTTTCCTTGCCAAAAAGGCTCCCTAAAGTGATGGGTTACTATTCATCATCTTCTCCGAGACGATTTCAGCCATTAAAGCTTCTCCCTAGCTTTTGTCACCTCACCCAACGTCCTACAACCTCAATCAACTACAAATACACATATATTAAGGGTTCTAAACATCCTAGAACACAAAACCACCAATTAATTTAGGTTAAAACCTAAGTTCCACAAATTGAGATATTATTGGGGTTTAATTGTTTTAACCTCCAAAAACCGGTTTTATCCACGATAATCCACCCCAAAACCTTTAGGGTTTGTTTATACCAAACTACGGTATGAGATATTTATGAAAAAGATAAATAAAGCAAGTAAACACTTGCCTCGTGTATAAAATCCGACGACCCCGAGTCGAATCCGACGGAGTTTGCCCGAGATCTCCATTTTCTCTCATCCTCTCTCTCTCCTTTCCTTTCTTTCTCTTTTCTCTCTATTCTCTTCCCTTCTCCCTCTTTAAATAGGAAGAAAAGGGTTTTTTAAAACCCCAAAACGACTCGTTTACGCAATTACGAGTTACTTTTACCTCTAAAATTACCCGAAACTCATTTTCGACAATCGGACACTATTCCAACCTAAAATAAATAAATGTGGAACTAAGGCAAGGAAAAGATTATATAATTAAAAATCTTACCTCGTGTCGCTTTTCTCCACGGCGACATATAATTAAAATATTTTGACCTATACAGTCCTAAAAATAATCACAACATCCTTCGAAACTCATTTAATCCTCGAAAATCTAAAAAATTACTATTTAAGAAAATTCCCCAAATTCCAATTTATTTTTAATTATGGAATTTAATCGTCTCCAAAAGGGCGGGTTGTTACATGGTTCTGTGACCACGCACTCAGTTCCAATGAGTAACATTAGTCCCGTGTGAGGTATTGGTGCCGCTTACCGTGCCATTTGGGGGGCATTACAATGTTTCCCCTCTAGTGGCACGTTTTCAAGCCTAAGTGTGTATATTCTAAAAATTCACCCCGTGTGAGTTGTTAGCGCTACTCACGGGGCCGTTTGCTGGGCGTTATGGGCTTTTGCCCTATAGCGGGACATTTTCAAGCCTAAGTGTGGATATCTCAAAATTGGGTAGCGATTTCAAACCATGGGTCCCGTGACCATGCGATCGGTCCCAACGAGTTACATTAGTCCTGTTATGGCTCATGGGGCTGTTTGGAGGGCATCACGGAGTTTCTCCCTCTAATGGAACATTTTGAAACCTAAGGGTGTATATTATATAAATTGGGATGTGCGCCAAAAATGGGGGTCCCGTGACCACGCGATCAGTTTTGACATGTTACGTTGTGCGAGGTATTGTCGTCGCTCACAAGGCCATTTTGTGGGCACTGTGGGGTTTTTCCCTCTAGTGGAACATTTTTAAGTCTAGGTGTGGATATTCTCAAAATGGGGTTGTCCCCTCAAATCGGGGGACCCGTGACCACGCGATCAGTTCCAACGAGTTACATTGGCCCCGTGCGAGGTGTTGGCACCGCTCATCGGGCAATTTGGGGGGCGTTATGGGGTTTTACCCTCTAACGGCATGTTTTCTAACCTAAGTGTGCATATTCTAAAAATTGGATCATTCTCCCAAACTTGGGGTCCTGTGACCATGTAGTCAGTTCCAATGAGTTATATTGGTCTGCTGCAAGGTGTTGGCGGGGATGACGGGGCCGTTTGGGGGGAGTTACGGTGTTTCGCCCTCTAGTGGCACACTTTTAAGACTAAGTATGTATATCCTCAAAATTGACCCATTCTCTTAAACTGAGGGTCCCGTGAACACACGATCGATTCCAACGAGTTTGATTGGTCCCGTACGAGGTGTTGGGAGCACTCACGAGGCCGTTTAGGAGACATTACGGGGTTTCCCCCTCTAACGGCACATTTTCAAGCCTAAGTGTGGATATTATCAAAATTGGGTCATGCTCTCAAATAGGGTGTCCCGTGACCACACGATCGGTTCTAACGAATTACATTGGTCATGTGCGAGGTGTTGAGGACGCTCAAGGGGCCGTTTGGGGGGCATTTTCGGGTTTCTAACTCTAGCGACACATTTTCAAGCCTAAGTGTGGATATTCTCACAATTGGGAATTTCTCTCAAACTGGTGGTCCCGTGACCACGCGATCAATTCCAACAAGTTACATTGGTCCTGTACGAGGTGTTGGCGCCGCTCACGGGGCCGTTTGGGGGAGATTTTTGGGTTTCTCCCTCTAGCGACACATTTTCAAGCCTAGGTGTGGATATTCTTAAATTTTGGTCGTGTACTAAAATTGAATGTCCCTTGACCACGCGGTCGGTTTCAACTACTCACATTAGTCCCATGGGAGGTGTTGGCGCTACTCACGGGGCCGTTTGGGGGGAATTACATGTTTTTCCATCTCACGACACATTTTCGAGCCTAAGAGTGGATATTCTCTAAATTGGTTCGTGCTCTCAAACTGGGGGTCTCGTGACCACGCGGTCAGTTCTAGTGAGTTTCATTGGTCAGGTGCGAGGTGTTGGTGCCGCTCACAGGACCGTTTGGGGGGTGTTACGGGTTTTCACCCTCTGACGACACGTTTTCAAGCCTAAGTGTGGATATTCTCAAAATTTGGCCCTGCTCTCAAACTGGGGGTACCTTGACCACACAGTGAATTCCAATGAGTTTCGTTGGTCACATGTGAGGTGTTGATGCTGCTCACGGGGCCATTTTGGGGCATTACGGGGTTTCACCCTCTGAAGAAACATTTTTTAGCCTAAGTGCGGATATTCTCAAAATTGGGTCGTGCTCTTAAACTAGGGCTCCCGTGACCACGCGGTCGGTTCCAATAAGTTACATTGGTCCCGTGCGAGGTGTTGACACTGCTCACAGGGTTGTTTTATGGATGTTACCGGGTTTTTCCCTCTAGCGGCACATTTTCATGTCTAAGTGTGGGTATTCTAAAAATTGGATCATTCTGTCAAAATAGTGGTACCGTGACCACACGGTCCATTCCAATGAGTTGCATTGGTCCCGTGCGAGGTTTTGGCCCCGCTCACAGAGCGGTTTGGGGGGGGGGGGGGTGTTATGGTGTTTCGCCCTCTAGTGGCATGATTTCAAGCCTAAGTGTGTATAGTCTCAAAATTGTCCTCGTGCGAGGTGTTGACGTTGCTCACAGGGCCGTTTGGTGGGCATTATGGGGTTTTCGCCTCTAGCGGAACATTTTCAAGCCTAACTGTGGTATTCTGAAAATTAGGCCATGATCTCAAACTGCGTGTTCTGTGACCATGCGATCGGTTCCGACGAGTTATATTGGTCCTAGCGTCGTGAGCCGTTTGGGGGGTGTTACGGAGTTTCGCCCTCCGACGGCATGTTTTGAAGCCTAAGGGTGTATATTCTCAAAATTGGTATGTACTCCCAAATAAGGGGTCCCATGACCAAGTGATCGGTTCCAACGAGTTACATTGGTCCCGTGTAAGGAGTTGGCGCCGCTGACAGGGCGGTTTTGTGGGTGTTACGTGGTTTCGCCCTCTAGTGGCACATTTTTCAAGTCTAAGTATGGATATTCTCAAAATTGGGTTGTCCTCTCAAATCAGGAGACCCGTGACCACATGATCGGTTCCAACGAGTTATAATGTTCCCGTGTGAGGCTCGCGCTGCTCACGAGATCGTTTGGGGGACGTTTCGGGCTTTTCCCTCTAACGGTATATTTTTTCGACTAAGTGTGGATATTCTAAAAATTGGATCATTCTCCCATGCTGGGGTCTCTTGACCATGCGGTCCATTCCAATGAGTTACATTGGTACCGTGCGAGGTGTTGGTGCCGCTGACGTGGACGTTTGTTTGGCGTTACTTTGTTTTGCCCACTTGTGGCACGTTTTCAAGCCTAAGTGTGTTTTTTCTAAAAATTGGCCTCGTGCGAGGTGTTAGCTTTGCTCACGGGGACGTTTAGTGGGAATTATGGGGTTTTTCCCTCTAGAGGAACATTTTCAAGCCTATGTGTGGATATTCCAAAAATTAGGACGTGATCTCAAATTGCGGGTCCCGTGACCATGCGCTTGGTTCCAACAAGTTACATTGATCCCCGCGCCGCTCACAGGGCCGTTTGTGGGGTGTTATATAGTTTTGCCCTCTGACGGTACATTTTGATACCTAAGGGTGGATATTTTCAAAATTTGGAGGTGCTCCCAAACTGAGGGTCACGTGACCACACGATCGGTTCCAACGAGTTATATTGGTCCCGTGTGAGGTGTTGGCCGATCATGGGGCAGTTTTATGGTTTCTCCCTCTAGGGGAACATCGTCAATTTTAAGTGTGTATATTCTCAAATCTGGGCCATCCTCTCAAACTGAGGGTCCCGTGACTATGCGATCGGTTCCAACGAGTTACATTGGTCCTGTGTAAGGTCTTAGCGCCCCTCAAAGGGCTGCTTGGGGGGCATTATGGGGTTTTTCCCTCTGACGGAACATTTTCTAGCCTAAGTGTGGATATTCTAAAAGTATAAAATTATTTCAAACTGGGGATCCTGTGACCATGGGGCCAGTTCCAATGAGTTACATTGGTCCCGTACGAGGTGTTGGCGCCGTTCACGGGGCCCTTTGGGTGGAATTTTGGGGTTTCTGCCTCTAGCGGCACATTTTCAAGCTTAAGTGTGGATATTCTTAAATTTTGGTTGTGTTCTCAAATCGAAGGTCCCATGACCACGCGATCGGTTCCAACAAGTCACATTAGTCCCGTGGGAGGTGTTGGTGCCACTCACGGGGCCGTTTAGGGGGCATTACGGGTTTTGCCCTCTGACAGCACATTTTCAAGGTTAAGTCTGGATATTCTCAAAATTGGATTGTTCTCTCAAACCGGGGGTCCCATGACCAGCGATCGGTTCCAATGAGTTTCATTGATCCCTTGAGAGGTGTTGGCACCACTCACGGGGCCGTGTGGCGGGCATTACAGGGTTTCACCCTCTAATGACACGTTTTCAAGCCTAAGTGTGGATATTCTCAAAATTGGGCCTTCCTCTCAAATTGGGGGTCCCGTCACCATAAGGTCGGTTCCAATGAGTTACATTGGTCCCGTGAAAGGGGTTGGAACCACTCACGGGGACATTTGGGGGAATTAAGGGGTTTCACCCTCTAACGACTCATTTTTATGCCTAAGTGCGGATATTCTCAAAATTGGGGTGTGCTCTCAAACTGGTGGTCCTGTGACCACGCGATTGGTTCCAAAGAGTTACACTGGTCCCGTACGAGGTGTTGGCACCACTCACGGGGCCATTTTAGGGGCGTTACAGGGTCTTTCCCTCTGACAGCACGCTTTCTAGCCTAAGTGTGAATATTCTAAAAATTGGATCATTCTCTCAAACTAGTGGTCTCGTAACCACGCGGTCAGTTCCAATGAGTTACATTGGTCCCATGCGAGGGTTTGGCGCCACTCACGGGGCCATTTGGGGGGAATTACGGTGTTTCACCTTCTAGTGGTGCATTGTCAAGCCTAAGTGTGTAAATTCTCAAAATTGGCTTTTGCTCTCAAACCTGGGGGTACCGGGACCACAATATTGGTTCCAACGAGTTACATTGGCCCCGTGCGGGCCATTCACGGGGCCGTTAAGGGGTTGTTACAGGGTTTCTCCCCCTGACGGCACATTTTGAAGCCTAAGTGTGGATATTCTCAAAATTGGTCCGTCCTCTCAGACTGGGGGTCCCATGAAAACGCGATTGGTTACAACGGGTTATATTGGTCACATGCGAGGTGTTGGCACCGCTCAAGGGGCCATTTGGGGGGCATTTAGGGGTGTCTCCCTCTAACCGTACATTTTCAAGCCAAAGTGTGGATATTCTCAAAATTGGGCCGTGGTCTCAAACCAGGGGTCTCATAGCCACACAATCGATTCCAATGATTTTCATTATCCTCGTGCGAGGTGTTAGCACCGCTTACGATGCCATTTAGTGGCCTTATGGGGTTTCTCCCTTTGGCGGCACGCTTTTGAGCCTAAGTGTGGATATTCTAAAAATTAGATCATGCTCTCAAACCGAGGGTCTCGTGACCACTCGATCCGTTTCAACAATTTAAATTGGTCCCGTACAAGGTGTTGGACCCACTCATGGGGCCATTTCTGGGTTATTACGGGGTTTTTCCCTCTAACGACGTGTTTTCAAGACTAAGTGTGGATGTTGTCTCAAACTTAGTTCATGCTCTTAAACCGAGGGTCTCGTGACCATGTAGTCGATTACACCGAGTTGCATTGGTCCTGTGGAGGTATTGGCACCCCGCATGGGGCCGTTTGGGGGGAATTTTGAGGTTTCTCCCTGTGAGGGTACGTTGTCAAGCCTAACGCGGACATTTTAAAAATTGGGCCATGATCTCAAACTGGGGGTTTCGTGACCACGCAGTCGGTTCCAACGAGTTGCATTGGTCCTGTGTGAAGTGTTGGCACCCCTCATGGGATTATTTTGTAGGCGTTACGGGGTTTCTCCCTCTAGTGACAAATTTTCATGTCTAAGTGTGGATATTCTCAAAATTGGGCCATCCTCTCAAGCCGGGGGACTCGTGACCACGCAATCGGTTCCAACGAGTTACTTTGGTCCCCTGGGAGGTGTTGGCGCTGCTCATCGGGCCGTTTGGGGGGTGTTACGGGGTTTTTCCCTCTGACGACACGTTTTCTAGCCTAAGTGTGGATATTCTAAAAATTGGATCGTTCTCTCAAACTGGGGGTCCCATGATAACGCGGTCAGTTCCAATGAGTTACACTGGTACCTTATGAGATGTTGGTGCTGCTCACGGGGCCATTTGTGGGGCATTACTGTGTTTCACCCTCTAGTGGCACGTTTTCAAGCCTAAGTGTGTATTTTCTCAAAATTGACCGCGTTTGAGGTGTTATCACTGCTCATGGGGCTGTTTGGTGGGCATTATGGGGTTTTTCCCTCTAGCGGGACATTTTAAAACCTATATGTGGATATTCTCAAAATTGGGCCGTGATCGCAAATTGCGGGTCCCGTGACCATTCGCTCGGTTCTAACTAGTTACAATGGTCCTAGCGCCGCTCACGGGGCCGTTTGCGGGGCATGATGGATTTTTGCCCTCTCACGACACGTTTTGATGCCTAAGGGTGGATATTCTCAAAATTAGGATGTGCTCCCAAATCGAGGGTCCCGTGCCCACGTGGTCGGTTCTAATGAGTTACATTGGTCCCGTGTGAGGTGTTAGCGTCGTTCGCGACCCGTTTTATAGGCGTTATGGGGTTTCGCCCTCTAGCGACACAATTTTAAGTCTAAGTGTGTATAATCTTAAATTTGGTCCAGCCTCTAAAATCGAGGGACCCGTGACCATGCGATCAGTTCCAACGAGTTACATTGGTCACGTGCGAGGTGTTGGCACCTCTCACGGGGCCGTTTGGGTGGCATTACTGGGTTTTCCCCTCTGAGGGCACATTTTCTAGCCTAAGTGTGGATATTATAGAAATATAATCATTCTTTCAAATTGGGGGTCCCATGATCACGGGGTCAGTTCCAAAGAGTTACATTGGTCCCATGCGAGGTGTTGGCGCTGCTCATGGGGGCATTACAGAGTTTTTCCCTCTAACGGCGCATTTTTAATCTTAAGTGTGGATATTCTAAATATTTGATCGTTCTCTAAAATTGGGGGTAATGTGACCACTTGGTCAGTTCCAATGAGTTACATTGGTCCCGTGCGAGGTGTTGGCGTCGCTCGAGGGGCCATTTAGGGGGCGGTACGATGGTTCGCCCTCTACTGGCACATTTTCAAGCCTAAGTGTGTATATTCCCAAACTTGTCTCATGCTCTTAAACTGGGGTCCTGTGACCACATGATTGGTTCCAACGAATTAAATTTGTCCCGTTCGAGGTATTTGGTCCACTCATAGGGCCATTTAGGGGGCGTTACGGGGTTTGTCCCTCTTACGACACGTTTTCAAGACTAAGTGTGGATATTCCAAAAATTGGGTCGTGCTCTCGAACCAGGGGTCTCGTGACCACATGATCGGTTCCAACGAGTTACATTGGTAAACTGAGAGGTGTTGGTGCCGTTCAAGGGGTCATTTGGGGGGAATTTTTGGGTTTCTCCCTCTGATGGTATGTTTTCAAGCCTAAGTGTGTATATTCTCAAAATTAGGTTGTTCTCTCAAATTGGGTGTCCCGTGACCAAGTGATCGGTTCCAACGAGTTACATTGGTCCCGTGTAAGGAGTTGGCACCGCTGACAGGGCTGTTTTGTGGGTGTTATGGGGTTTCACCCTCTAGCGACACATTATCAAGTCTAAGTGGGGATATTCTCAAAATTGGGTCATCCTCTCAAGCCAGGGATCCTCCCATGACCATGCGATCGATTCCAACGACTTACATGGGTCTCGTGCAAGGAGTTGGGACCGCTCACGTTGCCGTTTGGTGGGCGTTACAGGGTTTGCCCTCTGACGGCAAGTTTTCTAGCATAAATGTGGATGTTCTAAAATTTGGATTGTTCTCTCAAATTGTGGGTCCCGTGACCACGCGGTCAGTTCCAATGAGTTACATTGGTCCCGTTCGAGAGGTTCGTACCGATCATGGGGCCGTTATGGGGGCGTTATGGTGTTTCACCCTCTAGTGGCATGTTTTAAAACCTAAGTGTGTATACTCTCAAAATTGGCCCCGTGCGAGTTATTGGCGCTACTGACGGGGACATTTCGTGGGTGTTTTATGGTTCTGCGCTCTAGCATGACATTTTAAAGCCTAAGTGTGGAAATTTTCAAATTTTGGCCTTGATCTCAAACTGCGAGTCCCTTGACCTTGCGCTCAGTTTCAACAAGTTACATTGGTCCTGACACCGCTCATGAGGCCATTTGAGGGGCATTACGAAGTTTCTCCCTCTTACGTTACGTTTTGAAGCCTAAGGATGGATATTCTCAAAATTAAGATATGCTACCAAATTGGGGGGCCCTTGATGATGCGGTCGGTTCCAACGAGTTACATTTGTCCCGTGCGAGGTGTTGGCGCTGCTGACGGGGGCATTATAGATTTTTACCCTCTAAAGGAACGTTTTTAATCCGAAGCGTGGATATTTTAAAATTTTGATCGTTCTCTCAAATTGGGGGTCCCGTGACCACGTGGTCAGTTCCAATGAGTTACATTGGTACCGTGCGAGGTGTTGGCACTGCTCATGGCTCCATTTGGGGGGCGTTATAGTGTTTTGCCCTCCAGTGGAACGTTTTCAAGCCTAAGTGTGTATATTCTCAAAATTGGACCGTGCTTCTTAAACCGAGGGTCCCGTGACCACATGATCGGTTTCAACAAGCTATATTGGTCCCGTGCAAGGTGTTGGGGCCACTGACGGGGATGTTTAGGGGCATTATGAGATTTCACCCTCTGACAGCACGTTCTCAAGCCTAAGTGTGGATATTCTCAAAATTGGATCGTGTTCTCAAACCTGGGGACAAGTAACCACGCGATCGGTTCCAATGATTTACACTGGACCCGTGCGAGGTGTTGGCGCCTCTCACTGGACTATTTGGTGGCATTTTCGGGTTTCTCCCTCTAGTAGCACGTTTTTAAGCCTAATTGTGTATATTCTCAAATTTTGTCCGTGCTCTCAAACCGAAGGTCCCATGACCATGTGGTCGGTTCCAACGAGTTACAGTGGTCCTGCGATAGGTGTTGGCACCACTCACAGGGCCGTTTAGGGGGCATTACAGTTTTCACCCTCTGATGGCACATTTTCAAGCCTAGTGTGGATATTCTCAAAATTTGGTCGTTCTCTCAAACCTGGGGTCCCGTGACCATGCTGTTGGTTCCAATGAGTTTCAATGGTCCCATGCGAGGTGTTGGCACCGTTCATGGGGTCGTTCGGGGGGAGTTTCGTGGTTTCTCCCTCTGACGGCACGTTTTAAAGACTAATTGTGGAAATTTTCAAAATTGGGCCATTCTCTCAAATCGAGGGTCCCGTGACCACACAATATGTTCTAACGAGTTACATTGGTCCCGTGCGAGGTGTTGGTGCCCCTCACGGGGCTGTTTGTGGGGCGTCACCGGGTTTTTCCCTCTAGCAACACGTTTTTAATCCTAAGTGTGGATATTCTCATATTTGGATCGTGTTATCAAAATGGGGGTCCCATGACCACGCGGTCGGTTGCAATGAGTTACATTGGTACCGTTAGAGGTGTTGGCTCCGCTCGTGGGGCGTTACGGGCTTTCACCCTCTGACGACACGTTTTCAAGCCTAAGTGTGGATATTTTTAAAACTGGGTCATGGTCTCAAACCAGGGGTCTCGTGACCACACAATTGGTTCCAACGAGTTACATTATCCTCGTGCGAGGTGTTAGCGCCGCTCACGGCGCCGTTTAGTAGCCTTACGTAGTTTCACACTCTGGCAGCAAACTTTTGAGCCTAAGTGTGGGTATTCTTAAAATTAGGTTGTGCTCTCAAACAGAGGGTCCTGTAACCACTGGATAGGTTCCAATAAGTTACATTGGTACCGCGCGAGGTGTTTTCCCCACTTATGGGGCCATTTATGGGCCATTACGAGGGTTTTCCCTCTAATGGCGTGTTTTCAAGCCTAAGTGTGGATATATTTTCAAACTTAGGCTGTGCTCTTAAACTGGGAGTCTCATGATCATGTGGTCGATTCCACCGAGTTACATTAGTCCCATGGAGGTATTAGCGCAGCGCATGGGGCCGTTTGGGGGGCATTATGGGGTTTCTCCATGTGAGGGTACGTTGTAAAGCCTAAGTGTGGATATTATAAAAATTGGGTCGTGCTCTCAAACCGGGGGTTCTGTGACCACGCGGTCGGTTCTAACGAGGTAAATTCATCTTGTACGATGTATTGGTGCCACTCACGAGGCCGTTTGGGGGCATTACAGTTTTTCACCCTCTAATGGAACGTTTTCAAGCCTAAGTGTGGATATCCTCAAATTTGTGTCATGCCCCTAAACTGGGGTTCTCGTGACCATACGATCGGTTCTAACGAGTTACATTGGTTCCGTGCGAGGTGTTGCCGCTTCTCACGGGGCCATTTGTGGGTTGTTGCGGGTTTCGCCCTCTAACGGTACATTTTCAAGCCTAAGTGTGGATATTCTCAAAATTGGGTCTTGCTCTTAAATTGGGGGTCCCATGACCACACGGTCAGTTCCAACGAGTTACATTGATCCCGTGCGAGGTTGGCAGCGCTCACGGAGCCATTCGGGGGGCGTTACAGGGTTTCTCCCTCTAACACCACATTTTGAATCTTAAGTGTGGATATTCTCAAAATTGGGTAGTGCTCTCAAATCGGGGGTCCCGTGATGACATAGTCAGATCCAACGAGTTACATTAGTCCCGTGCGAGGTGTTGGTGCCGCTCAGGGGACCATTTAGGGAGCGTTACGGGGTTTCTCCCTTTGATAGCACATTTTTAAGATTACGTTTGGATATTATAAAAATTGGCCCGTGCTCTCAAACTGGGGGTCCCGTGACCACACAATCATTTCGAACGAGTTACATTGGTCCCGTGCGAGGTATTGACGCTGCTCACGAGATCATTTGGGGGGCGTAACGGGGTTTCGCCCTCTGAAAACATGTTTTCAAGCCTAAGTGTGGATATTGTCAAAATTGAACCGTGCTTTAAAATCGATGGTCCCGTGACCACGCAGTCAGTTCCAACGAGTTACATTGGTCCCGTGCGAGATGTTCGCATGGCTCACTAGGCCATTTGGGGGGCATTACGGGGTTTTCCCCTCTAACAGCATGTTTATAAGCCTAAGTGTGGATATTCTCAAATTTACCTCGTGCTCTAAAATCAAGGGTTCCGTGACCATGTGGTTGGCTCCAACTATTTATATTGGTCTTGTACGAGGTGTTGGCACTTCTTAAGGGGACGTTTGGGGGGCGTTACAGAGTTTCGCCCTCCAGTTGATACATTTTCAAGCCTAAGTGTGGATATTATCAAATTGGGTCGTGCTCTTGAATCGGGGGTCCCGTGAACATGAGGTCCGTTCCAATAAGTTACATTGGTCCCGTGCGAGGCGTTGGCACCACTCACGAGATCATTTGGGGGGTGTTTGTGGGTTTCACCCCCTAACGACATCTGTTTAAGCCTAAGTCTAGATATTTTGAAATTAACATCGTATTCTCAAACCGGGGGTCCCGTGATTATCCAACATCCAAAAACCAACAACAAGACAACAACCAATAATTATATCATACTCCTTTTGACATACTATCCAGTAAAAAGCCAACAACCAATAATTATCCAACAACCAAATCAAACAAAACCAATAAGTATCCCGCATCCCTTCTAACATACAATTAAACAACAAGCCAACAACCAATAATTATCTCACAGCCAAAGAAAACAATGCCGATAATTACCTTGCAGTCCTTATATCATCTAAAAGATTTAAAAGATAATGCATATCAATTATATAACTCCTTCAGTTAAAGTAAATAGAACCCGATTCCTACGACCCAAGAAGGACATTATATATAGTCTTTTTTAATGTAATTAGACCTAATTGATCCTGGAGCCCCCAACATATTCTTTTACATGTACATTTGTTGATTAGTTTCTTCAATACAATCATCATAAAATCAAGGGAATTTAACTTCAATTTATGAACACTGCATCAATGAATCTGATCAACAAATGTATATGTACAGGAACACATGAAAATTGAGTTGGGTCAATTTGATCCAATCACAAACTCAAATGACTCTATTCTCAAATCGAGCATCTTGTGAAAGTAACTAAACATTCGATTGAGCATAACATATTATCGAAATTTAAATTAAATAAATCATATTAAACTTCGTAAAAGTAACTAAACATTCATATATCGAAGTAAATCATTAATACCATGTCAATATCTTAATAGGATACAAAAAATATTGATATGGATAACATAATATTTTGATACTCAATCTTCCTCTAAATCAACTAAAAGATCGTTTAAATTAAGGTTGTCATAAAAACCTGACTAAAACTCTTATGAAGCCTTTAATGCATCCACTTCAGTAGTCATACCCTTTGGTCCATGCATAATAATAGACCAATTGTCATCATTTATACACTTCGATTAGAATAACTCCGTTACGTTCTAAAAGGGGTAAATAAAAGGCTCGTTGACTATGTGATCTTTACTCTTCATCTTTAAAAATCTACCATAATGAGTTTGGAGCTTATATTAACTTTGCAAGCATTCATTGTATCCTCCACCTTTACCTGATTACAATAGAATACGATTTCTGTGAAATCTAAGTAATAATGTTCTAGGATTTGTTGTATTATCCCATAATAGGTTAGAACCGTATTCTTTGGATTTTTATTGCTTTTGCTAGCGATACAAATGGTCAAGGCAGAAATTGATATTCCACTATTTTGCATCAAAACCTTTGCCTTCTATGGATATGAAATGAAATCAAAACCGTTGGTGTGTAATCTTAAACATTTTCCCACGAAAACTAGGGCTTTTTACTAGGTGTGCTAGCCTGAAAGAGACATCACCTTTTTTTAGAAGCTACATTTATTAATAAATTAGTATCAGGGCATGTTTTTATCACACATGAATAAATAACCGCACACATAAGATGTGAAGTTTACCTTTTTTATACTCATTCCCTAAAATAATTTATCGTGCAATTTATGCTTTGATCTTGGGAATTCTTACTGGTAAATTGTAGAGTTTCGATCATAAAATATAAAAAAACATATAATTAAAGAAGAAGAATTTAGTAGATACTCACTCCTTCCATCCTTCAACTTCATCTTGCGATTCGAAGACATAATGAGTTGCTTGATCATATTGTAGATTTGTGAGTTTCACCTCTTTACGGTTCCCAAATAGCAATTCTTCCTCAAACTCATATGGTTCCTCGATCACTCGTTCTCCACGAGGATTGAACCTCCTCACCTCTTGTTTTGGCATATGTTTCCTAATGTATAACAATGATTCCACCGTTACACATTCTTTAGTAATTGACCCTCCAATATACCATGTATTCTTTACGTAATCTTTTACGGTTTTCATCAAGCGCTCAAAAGGATACATCCAACGATACCTAATGAGAACACATAAAAAAACATCATCGCATAAATGCACAAGTAGGTGGATACTGATATCGAAGACCGACAGAGGAAAATATTTCTCTAATACAAAAACTGCCACGGCTAAAGTTGATTTCACAGCTTTAATGTACCTTATGTTTACCACATTTTCACAAGGTAGGGTAAAACACAAACTGATTTCATAATTTCTCGACGGAGATTTTATGTTCGGAAAAGCAATGCTGAAATAACATATGGATTAATTGGATGATTACGTTCCAGTCGTGAGAATTGCACTGTTTCAAGTCATTTTCTTGGTAGCTTACTACCATACGTAAATGATCAAAATAATCAGTTGGAGTCTTCAAGTTGAACAATGTGTCTAAAAGGATATTCTTCTCATTAGTAGTCAAAATGAAAACAGCCCGGGGGGTAGCAATTCATCCTGTTGTAGGATCATTTTTTAACCACAGTTTCTTCTTTATTTTTCACATCATCTAGATCTAAGCGGGCCCAATTTCCATCTTTACAATGAGATCCACCCAGAACATGTTCCTATCAAATTTTCTGCAATATTCTTCCCTATGTGCATCACATAAAAAACGTGCCTTACACGGTTCTCTTTCGAATACGACAAATATAAAAAATTTGATCGCCTAAATGCTAACTTCGCTTTACTAGGGTAACTCAGATACCCCTAGCTTTATGCTTCCCCAGTCATAGGCATTGCCTTCTCCTCGATCTGCTAACCAAAAAGCCGAGCAGATGGAGTTCTGTGCTCGTGACTGATTGGCAAAACATTAGACTTTAAGTCATCTGACCACTATTTTTTAGACAATAGGATTTAGTTTCCTCCCCACATATTGGACATATATAATAACCATGAACATATAACCGGACAACGTCCCATAATCTAGAAGGTCGTACATCGTCTGCATAACCATTTCTTTAAGTTTGAACTCTTCACCCTTATGAGAGTCAAACGCGATCATTCCTTTATGCTATAACTATTTAAGTTCTTCGATTAATGGTACTAAGAATATATCAATAACATCACTGGGACGCTTTATCCCAAGTATCAACAAAGAGAACAATGTGAACTCTTTTCTCATGAATAGTGTCGGAGGGAGACTCAAAGGTGCCATGAGAACTGGACAATAACTGTTATTAGTACTTAAATTAATGAAAGGGTTAAACCCATTGGTTGAGATTACAAGACGAACATTGTGTTGTTGCTTTGCAAATTCATGGTGTTGTGCATTTGAAATTTTTCCAAATGGGTGAATCAACTGGATGACGCATCAGATTCCCATTCACCTCGAATCGAGCATGCCATGCCATTGCCTCTGCTATACACTGTACACTAAAAAATCTCTTTTATCACGTCCTAAGTGGAAAATACTTCAAGACCTTTTGTGGGACTTGCGAGCACTTGCGAGTTTTTGCATCTTTGTCATTTCCATTATCACAAACCACATATCAAGGCTCACAATATACATGACATTCATCCTTCTATTCATGTGGAATAATATGCAATCATACTTGCATCTTTGCATCCTTCTTGTTGTGGAATAATATGCAATCATACTTGCATTCATGAATATATTTTTATTTCAAACCCAAACCCTTCAATCTCTTCTTCATGGTAGGATATTTGTCTTAAAACTTGTTATCTTTTGGGAGAATATCTTTAACCCACTCAAGAATTCCATTTATGCGGTTCCCCAACAAAATAAATTGACTCTTCAAATTATTCAAATCAATCATTGCATATAATATCGAGTGATCCTCGTCCAATCTTTATACAATGGTTTATCCGCATCATCCTTCAACCGTATGTATTCCCGGTCTTCTGGATGTTCAACATCAAAATTTTCATTCAGTTAGCTATAATGCGCATTATCCATATCCACAGATTGGTTGTTTTTAATTGTTGTAGAGTTCATAAGAATCATCAATTAAGTCGACCAGTGGATGATGTGTTGGTGAATCATGTACCACTACCACTCATTGGGGTTTCGTTACGCGGTCGGGTACTTCCAATTCTTCTGGAACATAAGGTATATTTTTTTCATTATGGAATGTCAATATTTTCTAGTCTTGACATATTCCCCACTGTATTAAATGCAACTCAACGTATTCTAATGACTTATATTTTTCCATCATACAACGGGTGCACGGACACTGAATCTTGTCACTTTTAAGATTTTTGAAAGCATATTTAATTAATTCTTGAATGCCATTTACATGATTATATGAAATCCAGTTAGTCTCTCCGGTCCACTCTTTGTAAAGTGTCAAATCTATGTAATAATATTTAAATTTTAGTCCTATAGATATAGGTTAAAAAATATTATTAGAACTAAAGCAAAAACAACATTCTTACAATTGAACCAATAAAAAAATATTATTAAAACTAAAAAAAAAACAATATTCTTAAATATAAACAAAACCAATATTCTTACAACTGAAATAAAAAAAATGTTATTACAACTGAAACAAAAAAAAAATGTTATTACAACTGAAACAAAACAAAACATTATTTGATCTTTTCCAACAGATAAATTGTCCAAGCAAGAAAATATTCTGCATAATTACTCAATTACACCCCATCCCCGCCTTCAGTGAACACATGTACATCTCTGCAGTTGTTGTATATTTCATCGACCAGTAATTGAACCTCACCCATCTCCAAAGGTCGGTTGTGTACTCGAGTTCCAATAACCTTAGAGATGAGTGTGAACATCCTAACAACCCTCTTATTGCTAAGGTATTTGAAATAGTACTTTTCTCTATAGTAACCGTCAGTTGTTGATGATGATCCAAATCCCGTGATAGGTGGAGGCACAGGTATTGGGAATGTTACATAAGCTGGCATTTTGGAGGGGGATGTTGGATGAGGCGGCATTTGGGAGGGGAATGTTGGGTGAGGCGGTATTTGGGAGGGGAATGTTGGAGGCAGAATTTAGGAAGGGAAACTTGAAGGGGGAGGATAGGGAAAACCATGAGGAAGAGGGTGAAGTAAGGGTAACCTTGAGATGGTGGCATTAGGATCCCGTAATTTTGGAAAGCAGACAGAAGTTAGCCAATTTGATTCGTCAACATTCCAAGGTTATTTTTTGATATTATGTACATCCTCATCGATCTTAAACTATTATTCCTCATTGGAGGAGAAATGATCTTTGATTGAAGAAAACTCGTCGATAAGAGGTGTAGTTTATTCGTTTTCAGCATATTGGAGCCAACACCTCTCGTCCTCCCCTTTATCCTTTCCAAAGGTCCGGGTCGGGGCATCATTTTCAACTTTAAAGTCATCACTAGGGCTCGAACCTGACTGACTACTGATGGCCTCTATTGATTCTAGCGTCTCAGCTAAGTGCGAAGGGAATTTATTATTTATTCCCCTTCGATCATGAATGAATAAGTTATATCGGTTTGGGTTTTTACCCGCATCTGGACTATCCTTTGTCCTACTTGCCCATTCATTCTTCTAATCCTCATAGGAGTTCGATCCCAGCGTGTGGATATCAGCACGTCATTCCTATCACCCGTTGGGTTATTCTTGAGAAGGAAGAACCTAATGGTCTTCTATTGAGCAGGAGGCATCAATAGCATTGGATAGGGGCGGTGGAGCAACCGAAATGCTGGATAAGGGTGCCCAAGAAGGTGAAGCTAGACTTGGTGAGGAGGGAACCATTGGTGGAGTTGTGTATTGCTCACTAATTGGTTTTGAGAATTCGGGTTGTACATAAGACGGTGAACCTCGTTGTGGTGTCGACTCGACACTTTGTTACCTTGGGTTGTTTCCTCCCGATGTTATCTACAAAAATGAAAAACCATAAGTGACTAAAAAATTATAATAAGAAATTATAATTAATTAATCTAGATTACGATTGTGTGTATATATATATATATATATATATATATATATATATATATATATATATATATATATATATATATATATATATATATATATATATATATATATAAACAAAATAATACTTTAGAATAAGTTCAATGTCCATGATCTCCATCGATTTGGTATTAGTCTTTAAAAACTTATGAATTTTTGCACGTGGTCAACTTGAAGGAAGGGGATCTATGATTGATGTGTAGATATCCGTGACATGAACTATGAATGCCATCATTTTCAACTTGTTGGCAAGATTCAATTTAGCATGCATATGGTGTGAGACATCACAGTCTATGTCAATGCTCTCTGTGCGTAGTTGTTTCCATAATGGGTGGATTTGTTTTTTTTGCCTTCTCCACAAATGTAACCAAGGTCAGGGATACATCGGGATTATGTGTGTGACATATATTTTGTATTATGTCATCCTAGTTTTCTGGTAGGGAAAATAGAATACGATCGAACATGTAATCTTGCTAGAAATTAACTCTACAATTTACAACTTAGTTAAATTGTTCGATCTTGCTATTCCCATATCTATAAATAGGAGTACCCTCAATATGATGCTCACTAATAAAAGAGTTACGTGTGCGTTCCAATCGCAACCTCTTCTACTCTTGTTGCCATTGATGATCATCGTGCCTCATTTTTCTTGAGAAAAATATACAAGGGCATGAATATGAGTCCTACGGTTAAGGTATCAGTGTATATTAGCGTATATTAGTTTGATTAAGGTTTCAATAATAAAG
Source organism: Sambucus nigra (assembly GCA_949130495.1). Classification (NCBI taxonomy): domain Eukaryota; kingdom Viridiplantae; phylum Streptophyta; class Magnoliopsida; order Dipsacales; family Adoxaceae; genus Sambucus; species Sambucus nigra. Next base: position 98,239,194 of record OX422224.1, on the reverse strand, counting down.
AAAGGATTTTGAGTATATTAGTTTGATTACGGTGGGGAACCTAAAATACTCAATTATGTCCATACTCTAAATAAATTCCAAGACCTAAATGACAATACCCTTAAATAATTCTATTTATTGTAATCCGTAAGGAACCACATTCAGTTATAACTAATAATTCTCAACTAATTTCAAACTTTAAATCAATTTCAAGCCCTAAATGAGAATACCTTTAAATTTTGCAATTTATTTTAATCCCTAAGTAACCACATTCAATAAATACTAATAATGACAATACCCTTAAATAATGCACTTAATTTCGAACTCTAAATAACAATTACCAATCAATGTTAACAGTACCCAATAAATAATAAAATTTATTTCTATCCCTAAATATAACATTCCTTTTCTTGAAAAAAAAATATACACACCCATATACACACATATTCACACATATACACCCACATATACAGACGTACACACACATACACAGATATATACACACATTCACACAAATATTCACACATATACATATGCATATGCCCACTTACACACAAACACACTCACACACATTCACACACATATACACACATATAGGATAAGCACCCAAAAGTGTTAAAATAAAACCCCAAATAGACATTTTTAATTGCTAATTATCAGTAAAATGAGTCTTATGCACGTTCATGTTTATATTGTAGGTCAAATGCCATTTGTCGATTCAAAAGCATTAAATCAAGGCAAGATGCTGTTAAAAGTGCTAAACCCAAGTCCTATAGCCTAAACCTTTCCGAACCAAGCCCTCACCCCCAGCCTGTCAAAAAATAGCCCCCCAGTGTGTGTGTCATTATTTTCGTATCTGATATATTTAGGTGCATGTTTTTAGTATTTTTGTTTTATTAATTTAGTTTTTATTTTATTTTATTTTATCTTCAGTCGTGTATATTTTATGATTTTTGTATTTTATTTGCGTGTATGTAGTTGTAAATATTAGGCTTTGAGTATTTTTTATGCGCGTTGTGTGTTTGTATCCATACTTTCTTTATATTTGTTTTTAGTTTTTTTTAGTTTATTTAATTTTATCATTATTTTATTTGCTTTCAATTTTTATTAGGTTAATTTTACTTTCATTTAAGTCTTTTTAGTTTATAGGTTTGAAAATTAGTTTTTAGTTTAAATAGATTTTGTTATTTTTATTTTCATTTTTTTTTAGTTTAGTTTGATTTTTATTAGTTAGGTAGTGTTATTTTTATTTTTAGTTTTTTAGTTAGGTACAAACAAAACAAACAAACACACTAAACAACTCCTATAATCAACCACGCCATAACACCTCATTCACCCACACTCTTCTACCATACACCCCACTACACACAATCAACCCCCAACTCATCTTCAACCTCTCACCCACTCACTCTCTCTCTAAACTCCATAACTAGACCTTAGCCCCAAAGAAGGCTTGGTAATATAGGCAGATTGACAGAAACCTACCCAACTTCAATCCACAATAAGATGATTGGGTCCCATTTCTTTGTTGCACGGGTTTAAAATGGGTCACGAGACTCAATCTACAAGGTTAATTACAGATCACATACGGGTCATAAGCGGGTTATAACATCTAAACGAGGGTTTTCTTATAATTGGTTTTGGTTGTCCTTTCGATTTCTGTAACTTTGGAATGGTAGTGTTTTTCTTCTTGAATAACAGTTAGAGAATAAGTTTTGATTGATCAAGGGGGCATACATTTAAATTTATCGTACACATTTATGGAGATGGTTATGTGGTTTATATATATATGGAGAAGAAGGGGAGAAATGGGTTAACCTAACCCGATCCGACACAAGCCCAATCCAAACCCGCCCACTGCCTTGCATCAACCCGCCACTAACCTGCCTAGTTTTGACCCAACCCATTGCTAACCCACCCAGATCCCCCATAACTGTCCAATTGTTAGGCCTACCCCAAAGAAACTACCAATAGCAAACCCACCTTATACCTCCATAACCCATAAAACAAATCAACCCACATCCCACTTACCCCTAACTAGCTGTCCAACTGACCCGACCACAATAAACTTGGAATCTAAACCCGCGGATCCACACTTTCCATCCCTAACATCCAAACTCCGTACCCGAAATATATCGTGACCCATAATCTGGTCAGACCCATGACCACCTTCTTGAACAACCATCAAGCCACCCATGTTCAATAATCCAAACCCCCTTAACCCGACAACCCTTACCCGATTTTGACCCGTTTACCTTCTACAAATCAAACCATTTCAATCACCATGAAGAAATCGAATCCCCATATACCATTTTAACCTTACAAAACCCATCACCCATTTACCTACACTCCAAGCCCTTGAACCCGATTTTATCACTTGCATTAAACCAAAGACCAAATCAACAAAAATCTACACGTGTTTTAAGTGTCCTATTCCCTTCTTCCAAAAATATCCTCAAAACTACCCTCACATTCTCCACAACTCATTAAACTCACATGATCCATTTTTATTCAGTCCTAAATTACCCTTATTTCTTTTACCTAAAATACCCCTCTCAAACCCCTTTCCACATACACTTGCGTACATTGACCAATTTTCCCTTTCTCCATGTGAAAACTATAAATTGAAGACTTGGGTCCATTAAAGAGCACTCCTCATTTAAGTTTTTAATTTTATGTGATAAATTCTCCTCCGCCCCTCTATAGAGATTATTTTCATTTATAATAAATTTGTCAATATACAATGGCGTGGTAGAATTTATCTCTTGGATGAATTTGACTCCACCCCTCTATAGTGATTTTTTTCATTTTTAGCAACTATCTAAATGTAGAGTGATATGGTTGAATTCATCCCTTTTGGAAGTAACTTCTCCTGCATTCCTTTATTGTGAGTATTTGTTATTTTAGCAAATATCACAACATAAACTTACGATGTAGAATTTATTTCCTTGGTTGAATTCTAATGTAGAATTTTATAATGAGAGGATTTGCATTTTTAGCAAATATCTTTCATTATTTAAGACTCTATTATGAATTCATCCATTATATATTGTAATTAGTTTTTATTTTTTTTATTTTGTAGTTTTTATTTTAGGAAAAAATATATATATTAGTGAGGGATTATAATTGATATAATTTTGGATTGCAATTGAAGAGTTCCTCCAAGTCAAGGCTAAAATGGGTTTGCTCTATTCCTCTTTAATTACTCTTGATTTAATCCTTTCATGTTTTTATTTGTCTATTCTATGTATTGGATGATGATTATTGAGGGGAAATCGCCCATTCTAGGGATGAATTTTGAATCCCTCTTAAGTCCAATTTAGTTAGTTTGCCATCAACACCATTTTGTTTTCTCTTATTATATATTACATATTAGTTAGTACTTTAAAAATTATTATTGTTAGTTAATTAATAATCCCTCAAAAAATCCATAATATAGAAAGCAAAAATAAAAAAATCTAAAAAGAAAATAAATAGAAAACTGAATTAAATTACTTCTCATTTGTTTCACTCCTTAGAGATGGATTGACATCCGTACTTCCCTGTATTCTAGTCTTTTGATATTTTTGTATATAATTGAATGAAATTGTTGATTAGAAAGGCTTTGCAACAACGACGCATTGAAAATCTTTCTATTAATGTACATTAGGGTTTACCTCTGAGAATGAGAGAGAGATTGAAATTGAGAATGCAAATTGCAGAAATTAGGGTTTTAGAATGCCAATCGTCGAAAGAGAGAGAGAGAGAGATTGATACGATAAGAAATGAAATGAAGGTGAGGTCTTTTTATTAGAAGGATAGTGGTCACGACCTAGAGTCGTGACCCACTTCTATGACCCTTAAATGTTTTTCGCATCATCGCGTAGGCAACCATGTTGTCATGGCTGGGGGACGTGACCCACACGTGTGAAAAAATAGAGATGGTCACAGCCCAAAGTCGTGACCCATTAAGTGTGCAATGTGGACTTAGTCATGACCCTTCCCCGTAACCCGTCCTTGACCGAACTTGGAGGGAACTAAAGCGCAAATTTGACGCCATGATGGTCTCGACCTGGTTTCGCCCTAAGGTTGAGACCCACATTGGTCAAGGATTTGGTCCATGACCACTTCGAAGAAAATCCATGACCACAGTTTGTCAGGGATATGGTCACGCCAAAGTTTAGGTGGTCACGATTTTGGGCCGTGACCGTCACAACTTTGGGTCGTGACCCCCTAGGGTTGACCATTCGCAAGATTTGGTGTAGTGAACACTCGGGGAACTATGACCTCCTCCACTACGCTTATTATTTTATTATCTGATTCGATGTGAGTTAAATGTCTCGTGGTATCCGGTTGGGTTGAGTATATCTGGAGTGATAGCTTTTTAAGAAAACATCCCGTAAGTTATTACTCAGGAGGATGGATATTATATACGTCATGTGTGTGAATGTTGTAATATAAATTTACATATATAATAGTGTGATTATTTATATAGGGGTAAAATACATAAAATGAAATTATATAATTTATATACCTAGTGAAAATGTTATATGATTTTATTTGACTTGAGTAAAAAAAGCGACTAGGTGAATTAACTTAATAATCAATAGTAATGTTACTTGGGATAGAGTAGTGGATAAGGAAGGGTTCATAACAAGTCTATTTAGATGGGTGAGAACAACTAGGTGAATTAAGAAGAAAGCGGCATATGTGGACATTAGTTGAGGGGTGAGTACTATCTCAAGGGAGTGTGACACTCGCTTAGTTGTGAAAAGTATTCATGCATTTTAATTACTACTAACTTAATCGCTTGCAACTGTTTTTCAAATGTTTTGGGTTCTAACCCTTTCCAAAAATATTTTCAAAATATTTTGGGTGTCCAGCCACAGGGACGCCAGACTTGATTATCTATTCCAGGGATTCGCAACTGCGGTATGTGTGGATGCATGTAATACCCCGTATTTTCTTATATATGAATAATGAAAAAATATTTTGGGCAAAAAGAATTAATTTCTGATATTGAACCTAAATAAATATGTTTATTCTAAAATGTCAAGTGGAAATTTATTGTTTAGTATACTTGTGTGAGATTCATTGTTCTTTTTTATGTGTATGAATATGACATTTGCATATAACAAAAGAAAATACATAATTCATGTGCGATACAAATTAAAAGTAATTATTATTGACAAAAATAATTTGGAACCCATTTCGGGACACATATGGGATCATTTAGATGATTTAGGCCTTTAAAAATAGTCATGGTTCAGTAATATATAGAATGGGGAAGTGTTCTGCCAATTAGATTATGAGTTCTGGTCCATTTGGGGGTTCAAAAGTTCGGGTTAGGGTCCAACTCGGGATTAATCACCTGATTAGAGTTTAAGTGGCGGGTAAACCACTCCCCCACTATCATTACACAAACTTAAAAGCTACAGTTACGGGAGGAATAGGGACAAACTCCAAAGAAAAGGAAAAAGTGCAAGAACAAGGGAAACCAAGGAAGAATCAAGGGACTTCTCCTCTACATAATTAAGGGAAGAATTTTCTTGCTTAATCTGTGATTCCAGTTTATTTCTTGATGCATATAATTAAATCTTTCAAATTTATGGGAATTAGGTATAAGTATTTTTGATTTGATGATGAACCACACATGTAGATGAAGGAATTTATATATAGGAATAGTCCTAGAATTTAGGTATTCAAAATATGATTTTGTATGTTAGATTTCCTTAAGTTTTGATGACAAATTGGGGACAAAGTAAATTATCAATGTAGGGACTATTATGATAATTAAAGGACTAAAATCTAGTTGTAAATCCTTAATTGAGTACCCTTGTTACTGAAGTTAAGAAACATTAGAAATTGGAAGAATGTTTCAATTATTATCAACCATCAATTGTAGAAACTCATTGGCCCTAAATACATAAATATTGGATGAATTTCTTTAGGTGCTATAATAAATGTTTATGGGATTTTGATTATCGTTATGGGTATTAGGAACTTTCTGGGGAAGTAGGTATGGAGAAAAGGGAAATGGGGAAAATAATGCAGGGTCGTTTAAATGAGGTGGGACCTCATTCAAATGACATACAATGTCACCCAAACGAGTGTGGAAGTCGTTTGAGCAACTTAAGAGGTGACTGACAGTTCATCCCTTTTGTCCTTAATCTGAATCTTCTAAATTTTAAAGCAGCGATAGTTAACCGGGTTGGTAATATGGTGAATTTTATAAGGAACAGTTATGTAAATGGGGATAAAAGAAACTATTATGGGTTAATAAATTATTGGAATAATGTTACACCCACACTTTAATTATTAATAATTACAATAAACTGCATGGTTAGGTAATTATATTTTTCAAATGGAATTAATAATTTATTAGACAGTAAATTATTAATTAATGAAATGTGGTGGAACTTTATGGAGTTTATGGTAATTATAGAGTAATTGCATTTACATATTATATGGGACAATAATATCTATTATTATATATTTGTGTGTGGACATACCAGTGGACTATTCTATCGGCTTGGAGTTTCGCGCGTTCGGGTCTTGTACCATACGTCGGCACAGGTGGGCTTGACGACGTGTAGGCCATATAGGTACTACGTGGAGGCTTAACCCACGAGAGGTAGTAACCGTTGGGTATGGGATATGTACCGATGTCCTGCATAGGGACCACCCCCAATTTGTGTTTGTTTGTGTTTTTCGGTGAGGATAAGGGATTCCTCCAGACTTGTTGATAGAGTACGAATTAGGCACCAACGGTAGATGCACTTGCGTGTCAAATATATGGAAGGACATATAGTATTAACTACCCAAATACTATTGAAATAAATTAAATTGTCTAATGATGTGGAAAATAAATATTATTCTTGACCCAATTGCATAATGGATATTTATGCCTTATACTTGACACTGATGAGATTGGAATAAATGTAAGTTGACAATTTAAATGTAGGGATTACATTAATTAATTAATTCTTGATGCAATCATTCTATAATTTGAGGTGATGTCACACTTCATTATTTGGGACGTATTTGGGGTGCTAATAATATCACACATCGATGAGGGGTTAGGTGTTATAAGCATATGAGTGATGAAGGGGGGGCGGTATTTATTGTGCATTGACTGTATTATTGCAATCATAAATTATTCAAGTTAATTATTGCACACCTCGGGCTCTTAACCTAATTTAAATGTCCCACCTAGGTGCTCCCAAATAGGGATATCTGGATTGTGGTATAGCAATCTTAAAGTCTCATTTGCTATCCAGTTTCAGCTCAGTTGTTTCTAGCATAAGTGTTTCTCTGCTTTTGTTATTTATTTATTTAGAACATTTGTAAGGTCATAACACCAAAACTTTTACTTTATGTTCGTGGAGATTCATATTATTATGGTTGGATATTTATATTATTGTTGGTGGTTTGGATTTACTTATTTATTATAGATGTGTTTGTGAATTTCCAAAGTTGAACCTTAAATTACAAATTATCTTTTATTCGCAATTGTGCTAAGGATTATATTAATTGGAAAGAAAGCCCTATCTTCGGTGTATCATGCATTTCCAACCTTTATGTGAGAAAATAAGGGTTGTTATAGTTGGTATTGGAGCACGGTTCTAGTATCCTTAGTATTTGTGTTTGGGCTCATTAGATTCTACGTTGTGTCCTTTGATATATAGATCCTAAAATTAGGACTCATTGTATTATTATGACTGTAACTATTTCAAACCTTATTTGCTTTCAGATGGAAAATGGACGTAGGTGAAAATCGAGGAGGGTAGCTCCACCTATTGAGGAGGAGGAGGGTAATCCAGATCCACCACAGGCCCTACAGGCTCCATAAGCCCCATAATTGATCACCTACGCTGAGATTGCCATTATTGCATCTCAGGAGGTATGTACGGAGATGGAAACCATGCTTCACCATTTTCCACCGCCACACGCACCTTAGCAACCACCACCACAGCAGGTGGCTATTGGAGCACAGGCACCGGGCTACACATGGGACCGAGAGAGGGAGGCCTTTGTTAAGGGACAGCCTCCAAAGTTTGCAGTAGCGTCTGATATATTGGTTACTAGTCATTGGAAGAAGGACATAGAGAGGCACTGGTGGATGATGGAGTGCATGCCTGTTTCGAAGGAGATGTTAGCTTCATTCAGGTTAGTGGGGGCCTTTCTTCAGTAGTGGGAGGCGGTCATGACTATTGAGGAGAGGGACAACCTCATGAATGACTAGTTCTAGGAGACATTTGAGGGTAAATACTTTCCCCTAGATATGTCGTCCGAGAAGAGGACCCGATTTATTAAGCTTAAGGAGGACCTACGTACTACTATAGAGTACGATGAGGAATTGAGTGCCCTCTCGTACTTTAAAACGGAGGATGTTGGGACAGAGAAGATGATGATGGATTATTTTACTGAGTGGTTAGCCTCGCATATAAGGAGGATCTTCTGGGAAATCCATCCTTCGCGACATATAAGCAGATGGTAAATGCTGCACTTCTCCACCGCCCGGATCATAGAGCTTTTCTGAAAACCAAGGGGGAGAAATGTCATGGAGGTGAATCGTCTAGCCAGCAGGGCAAGTCGAGTGGGGAAAGTGGATTTGGGGCCAATAGCACAGGGGCACCCCATCCGCTGAGAAGCATAAGAGAGTTAAATGTAGATATGATCGACAGAGGCCGGGCTCAGGTAGGGTAGGGTAATCAGGTCTAACATATAGGGGCTAAAAGGGCCAAGGACATCATAGAAGAAGCCAACAAGGCCGACAGTTAGAGCGGGTCCATTTCTGGGAAATTTCTACACTTGTGGTGAGAGGTTCCACACTTCGAGGTATTACACGTGAGGGGACCTGGCAGCCGAGGGACATGGAGGTTTCAGAGGACAATAGGTGCCTGAGGGACAACGCCCACCCATTCCAGCTCAGGGAGCTGCTACCCCAGCCGCTCTAGCACTCTTCAGCCCACCTCGGGGGCCATAGTCGTTGTAGTATAGGTGGGTCTATCATGTCGCAACAGCATATGGGAATGCACCTCCACATGCAGTCGAGGGTATGTTTCCCATTTTTTATTATGTTGGTGCATTCTTTTTTATATGGCGACCATTCATAGGATTTGGTGTGATGAACACTCGGGGAACTATGACCGCCTCCGCTATGCTTGTTATCTTATTTTCTAATTCGGTGTGAGTTAAACGTCTCGTGGTATCCGGTTGGATTGTGTATACCTGGGGTGATAGCTTTTCAGGAAAATATCCGGTAAGTTATTAATCGGGAGGATGGATACTATATACGACATGTGTGTGAATGTTGTAGTATAAATTTGCGTATATAATAATGTGATTATTTATATACGGGTAAAATACGTAAAGTGAAATTGCATTATTTATATACCTAGTGAAAACGTTATGAATATATTTGACTTGAGTAAAAAGAGTTATTAGGTGAATTAACTTAATAATCAATAGTAATATTACTTGGGCTAGAGTAGTGGATAAGGAAGGGTTCATAACAGGGCTATTTAGACGAGTTAGAACAACTAGGTGAGTTATGAAGAAAGTGGAATATGTGCACATTAGTTGAGGGGTGATTATTACCTCAAGGGAGTGCGACACTCGCTTAGTTATGAAAAGTATTCATGCATTTCAATTACTGCAAACTTAATCGCTTGCAACTGTTTTTCAAATGTTTTGGGTTTTAACCCTTTGCAAAGATATTTTCAAAATCTCGTGGGTGTCCTGCCACAGGAATGCCAGACTTGATTATCTATTCAAGGGATGCGCAACTGCGGCATGTGTGGATGCATGTAATACCCCGTATTTTCTTATAAATGAATAACGAAATATTATTTTGGGAATAAATATTTAATTTTGGTGATTGGACCTAAATAAATATTTTTATTCAAAAATGTCAAATGGAAATTGGTTGTTTAGAATACATGTGTGTGATTCATTATTTTTTTTATTTGCATGAATATGACATTTGCATATAATAAAAGAAAAAAATGTAATTTATGTGCGGCACAAATTAAAAGTAATTATTTTTTACCAAAATAATATGGAACACATTTCGGGACACATATGGGCTCGTTTTGATGATTTAAGACTTTGAAAATAGTCCTAGATCAATAATTTATAGGTTGGGAAAGTTTTGGTCCTATTAAATTATGGGTTCGGGTCTATTTGGGGGTCCAAAAGTTGGATTTGGGGACCAAGTTGGCATTAAGCACCTGATTAGAGTTTAAGTGGGGGTAAACCACTCCCCCACTATCATTCCCCAAACGTAAAAGTTACAATTACAAGAGGAATAGGGATAAACTCTAAAGAAAACAAAAAAGGGCAAGAACAAGGGAAACCAAGGAAGAATCAAGGGACTTCTCCACTACATAATTAAGGCAAGAATTTTCTTCCTTAATCTATGATTCCAATTTATTTGTTGATGCATATAATTACATCTTTTAAACTTATGGGAATTAGGTATAAGTATGTTTTATTTGATGATGAACCACAGATGTAGAGGAAGCAATTTATATGTAGGAAAAGTACCAAAAATTAGGTATTGAAAATATGATTTTGATATTTGATTTCCTTTAGTTTTGATGATTAATTGGGGACAAAGTAAATGACCATTGTAGGAACTGTTATGATAATTAAAGGACTGAAATATAGTTCTAAATCCCTAATTGAAATCCCTTTTTACTGAAGTTAAGAAACATTAGAAATTGGAAGAATGTTTCAATTGTTATAACCCTCGACTGTAGAAACTCAATGGCCCTAAATACATAAATGTTGGATGAATTTCTTTAGGTGCTATAATAACGGTTTCTGGGATTTGGATTATCGTTCTCGATTTTAGAAACTTTATGGAGAAGTGGGTATGGAGAAAACAAAAATAAGCAAAAAGACGGAAGGTCATTCAAACTAGGTGGGATCTCGTTCGAATGAGTTGCAGTGTCGCGCAAACGAGGGTGGCCATCATTCGAGCGACGTGATGGGTGACTGACAGTTTGTCCCTTTTAGCCTTAATCTAAATCCTCTATGTTTTAAAGAAGTGATGGCTAACCGGGTTAGTAATTTGGTGAATTTAATAAGGAACATTTATGTAAATGGGGGGTAAAGGAATTTACTGTGGGTTAATAAATTGTGGGAATAATGTTACACCCACGCTTTAATTATAAATAATTACAATCACTTAGATGGTTATGTAATTATATTTTTTAAATGGAATTAATTATTTATTAGATGGTAAATTATTTACTACTGAAATGTGGTGGAACTTTGGATGGACTTTATTGTAATTATAGAGTAATTTCCTTTACATATTAGATGGGATAATATTATATATTATTATAATTTTTTCTCTCGAAATACAAGTGGACCGTCCTATCGTCTTGGCGGCTCGTGCATTCGTGTCGTGTACCACACGTTGGCAGGGAGGGCTTGACAATGTGTAGGCCATATAGGTACTATGTGGAGGCTCCACCCACGAGAGATAGGGTTCGTACTGACCGTTCATGTATCACCGCTGGGTATTGGTCGTGTACAGGTGTCCTGCGTGGGGATCGCCCTCAATTTTTATGTGTTTGTGTTGTTCGCTTACGATACGGACTTGCAGATAGACAATGAATTAGAAACCAACGGAAGCTGCCCTTGTGTGTCAAATATATCGAAGAACATATATTATTAATTACCCGAATACTATTGAAATAAATTAAATTGTGTAAGGATGTGGACAATAAATATTGTTCTTAACCCTGTAATGCGTAATGGATTTTTATGCCTTATACTTAACACTGATGAGATTGGGATAAATGTAAGTTGAAAATTTAAATGTAGGAATTACATTAATTAATTAATTATTGATGTAGTCATTCTATAATTTCAGGTGATCTCACAATCCATTATTTGGGACGTATTTGGGGTGTGAATAATATCACACTTAGATGAGGGGTGAGTTGTTAAACGCATGTAAGTGGCAAAGGGGGGTATTTATTATTTATTGACTGTATTATTACAATCATAAATTATTCAAGTTAATTCTTGCACACCTCGGTTTCTGACCTAAATTTAAATATTTTTCCCCCAGTTGCTCCTTGACACGGATAACTGGATTGTGTTATAGTAGTCTTGTAGTCTTATTTGCTCTCCAGTTTCAGCTCAGTTGTTTCCAGTATAGGTTCTTCTCGGCTTTAGCTATTTATTTATTTGGAACATTTGAAAAGGTGTAAGCACGAAACGTTTTCTGTAAGTTGGTGGAGATTCATATTATTCTGTTGGGTATTTATATTAATGTTCGAGGTTTATATTTTCTTAATTATTATAGATGTGTTTGTGACTTTTCAAACTTGGGCCTTAAATTTTAAATTATCTTTTATTTGCAATTGTGCTAAGGATGGTATTAATTGACAAGCTAGCCCTATCTTCGTCGTATCGTGCCTGGCCAGCATTTACGTGAGTAAATATGGGTTTTTATAATGCATGAAGGATTTGGACTAGACGCCTCAGTTGTTCATTTCTAGATTAGGATTTCCTTATCTCGGAATTTCAACTTTGGGCGTGTTCCCCCTACTGTACTTTATTATGTTCATTCAATTCAGACTTGTATTAAGATTTATTTATTATTTATTGGATTTATTTTTTGGGTTTGGGTTTTGTAGCCAATGGTTTATTCGGCAAGACATTTATTGATTTATTTATATAGTGTGATGGTTTAAAGTCTATTACTATGTGAATGGTTTAATCTAGATACAACATATTAATACCTATTAAATGCAAAGACAAAATTTGAAACCAACTTTATTAAGTAATAGGTGATTAGAAATTAATGGTTTCGACCGTAATGCTAAGAATGAATCAAATGTGAATCATTTTTTAATTTAATAAATAACTGATCACCCAGTATTTAATTGATCGGGGTGTCACAAGAAATATATGAAATAAATATCTATATGAAATTTATGAGATATACAAAATATACAAAATATATTCATTTAGGAAATATACACAAATATATATACATATATATATATATATATATATATATATATATGAAATATACAAAAATATACGAAATACATATTAAAAAAAAACTCAGAGATTTCCCCCCCCCCCAAACTTTTTAGACAAAGACTTCCACCAATGAATTAGCTGCCACCCAAAGGTGTCAAATTGTGATTAAGGTGTGTTGTGCATGAGAAACATATTTCAAGAGAAATTTAGGCAATCAAAGAACCTTAAAGTTATAAATTTTCCCATTTTTTTACTTTTTAACTTTTAGTTTGGAATTTGGTTGTTATTAAACGGTGCTTAAATTTACTTATATTAATTATTATAATAAATAGAAATTTATTAAAAAAATCTGAAGAAATGCATGTCTTTCACGTGTTCCACCATACTCATAATATGGATAATGCCAAAACGGATGAAAAGGAGATAAAAGACATTAATGACAAAATGTGATGTGATCCCACTCCAATGTTGTCTTCAAAAGGTTTCACGCTGTTATACTTATACTAGTTATAAACTCGCGCGATGCGCGACCTAAACGATTTTGATCGTTAATACGCAAAGTGTATATTTTATCTTTGCTATTTTTGCATACTCAGACAAACCTTGTTTTTATTCCAAATATGGAAGTTGAATCGCTCCGATCAAAGCCCTGGTGCTCTATCGTCAAATGCAAAACTGATACACCATTAAAATTGACCCACCACGGCATTAAACCTGGGTTCATATCCAATCGATCCATCATTGAAACGGTTGCCCATTGGAGGAGTTAAAACTGATCCACAATTGAAACTGACTCACCATGGCCTTTAAATCGAAAATCGAATCATCACAGAAGGGCTACAAACAAATGATGCACTAAGAGTTTTCATTTGTGTAAAGTCGAGTCACCATCAACTAACACACCACGAATTCATCCCTAGGCATGAACCAACTCACCACCCATCAAATAGGTTTTGCTCAACTTACTGACCCATGGGAACTTGAGAATTTTCATAACATAGCAGATTGTGTTCAACTTGAGAAACTATATACCATCAAATATTGCAAATCTGACATGCCTCGCCCATCCGGTGTCATAAAAAATCATACCTTTTATTGACGGATCTTTGGGGTACCTAAGAACTATTTTATCCTCAGTGTGGTTAGACGAACCCATTGTCCCGAATTGATTCATTTACAAAGAATCAATAAACTATTTTCTTGAAGTTAGGTATGAAAACGTATTACTAATAATAAGCTATTGAGAAAGCTTGACAAAACATGACCCACTATTTATAATAACTAAGGTGTAGAAACCAAAAAGATAAAGGGAGTGAGGGAAATGAATATATCGAGAAATTAAAAAGTTTGTAAACATGAAGAATTGGAAGAGACAAAGGCAAAGAAGGGAAATGAATTAACCAGCTATTTTCTTTGTTTAAAAGTTTAGTTTACACGTGGACAACCTTGATTTTGAGGCTATTAAATATTTGTATAGCATTTTAGAGTATTATAAAGAGATAAAATATAGAGTGCCACGTGGACACTCTCAATGAGGAGGAGTCTTTAATGCTCATAAATGCCTTGTTTTGCATTTTATAGTATATAGAGATTCGCAACCCCTAGTGGTACAAGAATCATCTAACTCCAAAAAAAACACTTATCTCTAGACTCAATGGTTCATCACACAACAAATAACCCAATTTCGTTTATTCAATACAGATGCCACTATTAATCAATAATGCCTCGATACTCAACTCATAATCGACTAACAGATAGTACTGAAAGCTCAAAAGCCAACTCTACTCCGAGTTGTAAATAACACTTGCCTTGCACTTATATTGATGGTGAGTCAACCAATATGGCAACCATTATTATCCATTAAGGCAGCACATGTGCATAAGCATACAACTTCTATGCACTTACAAATATTGTTCCAACTTTTCAAGTCTGGACTTAGGTAAATAATATCAACAAGGTCCATACTCTCTTGAAAAAGATAACATCGATAAAGTTGCATTCTAGACAATCAAGGATCCCTCACCTAATTTTTTCGAACTAACTCGAGATGCAATGTTTCCTCTTGCCTCCTTTCTCATGGTTTGGTCGCTCTAATCCAAGGCAATAAACCCTCGCTAGATTGGACTTACCGCTCTTTTTTTAAAAAAACACGTAAGGAATTCAACCTATCCGACATAATTTTCGTTGGACTGTGAGTATATTAGAATTTTCTCACCTAACAAGAAATGAACTTGGTTCTTCAAATCACGAATAAGGCTTGTACATTTTTCAAGCAACGAGGTAAGACCAAAAATTCCCACTAATCATACCAAATCAGAATATCGGATTTGGCACACTCACCATCCGGATACTCATCTTCCATTACACCAACGCTACCTGATCCTTATGAAGAACGGTGTGATATCCAACATGTCAAAGGTCGTAAATATAAGGTAGCGGGTACCTTCACGTACCGTGACCCCAATTAACAGTCAGTAATCCACACATAACTGAAGTAAAAATTAAGTACATTATGAACCCATTCGCGGGTGTTTGCCAAAGATGACACACCCTCCTTACAAAACTTCTCAACAACGGTCGAAACACTCTCTTGTTGTCCCCCTATAGTGGAGGTTATGACAACCATTTCAGTGAATCGGTCAAACATTTGAAACCCAAAAATGTCTCAATCCTTGTCATTAGTGATGACACTCACATGGAAACACTATCATCAATCACACAAAAACTAACTGAGCTACACACGACTCTACCATTATCAAAAGACCATCATGGTGTGACTATTCACTAGTATAAACGTCACCATAATCAAATATCTTATACTTGGTTTTGGAACGCCTCTTTAATCACACATGATCTAAGTAAACATCATGTCACTAACTACTCACTCATGATATAATTTACATTAATACATAACAAGGGCCACAACATAGCCACATTCCCATATTTGATGGATTCAAAATCAAGAACCACCATTATCAACGTGCAACAAATTAGTACCCCCAATCACTGGGTGATAACATAAGAATTGAACTCGTGGATATATCACTAACTTAAGAGATCACGCTCGCATAAAATGAAATGCCTATTAAACACTCCCTTGTGATGTTCTCACTTGACAACTCGTCCCTCGAGATTCTCTCCTCACCGTAGGGTTCACAATTGGTAACTCCAGCTCAAGTCCATCCCTTAGCACGCCCATATTCACATCCCAGTCTTAATAACTTTTAACAAATATACCGATCTTACAAATCAAGATAACCACATCATATCGAACACCAATTCTAATCTAGCGATTTACGAAGAACACTGAACTCCAATCGTTACCAAATATGGAAAGAAAACTCCCTCGAAAATTCTGGAACTCTCCAATGTCGATCCTCGTATGACCTTGCGATATGGAATTCATCATCCCTAGTGTCAATTGCTAAGACATCGCAACATTATTAATACATTCTCACTAACTTGTTCGTGATAACTCGCTGAAACATTCCACTTTGAACATGTGAGTATCCAACCCACTAAAATATATTGTGCATGACCGAACACACACCTAATTGGCCTTAAGTTTATTCCATTACAGATTTTATTCGATCGGAACACTATGGAACCACTCTATCACCCCAATACGACATCTATCGCTTGTGTGGACACCGTGTAGGTTTACATGCCTACCAAACTTCCCTGATACCAACACAATATTTCAAGGATAATCACTTATCCATTCTAGATTCAGACTCATGAATCTCTCATTATACATCATCAAACGGATGAATCTAGTCCGTGCTTTTCACAGGTATGATGACATTTTGCGTACACCAAAATTGGACCTCTCAGGTCATCTTTTGACGGGGTGGGACATACACCGATTTGGAGAAGTCCTCTCTCAAATCACAACCCTTACTTTACATGTTCATGAGTGATAATATACTCTTATTATCAGAAGACTTACTTCGTTAACCATTAATTTATTAATATATCATCGAATGCCTCAACATTCTGTCCATCACGGGTGGAACATGATGTTTTCTTCTTAAGAAAATGTCACAACAACCACTGGACCACATAATTTTAAGGTATGCCATATCTAAAGCTCTACCCTTCCACATTGGAAACAACTTCAGACAACTACACACGCAAGTGGTACCAACAACTCAGTGGTACTACAGGGTGGGCTATAACTTATACCAACTTCTTTACATCCATAAGAGCAACAATATTCAAAGTTGATAATTCACAGTAAATATGTGGGTGTTTCCTCCCCCTAAAGCGTTAAAGTCAACTCAATCATTAATTTCAACATAGGTTTTCTTGCCTACTAGTGGGCAATGAAACTACGATAGTTGCACGTGAATCGCGATCTCGAAAATGATTGGACCCTATGCCCTCCCTGAGTCCACATATCATCAAATCACTATCTTCAAAGGTAGTAAGTGAACAAGTATCTAAAATTGTTTTTTATTCAAGTGGAGCACTAGTCATAATTACAATAAGTACTCATACACAGACCTCACGCGTACTATCCTTTGGTCGATCGAAGATTCACCTCATGCGTGGGACGTGTCATGAATGAAATCCAAATACGGAACCCTCCCTATACGATAGCCTAGCTCCGAATAGCCCATCAAAATTGCACCGTGAAAATCTTCCAAGTCATTGAATACAATACCTAATCGTAAGGCTTTACGTATCAAGGAAACGATGCGCGAAAAACGTAACGGACGCCCTCAGATCCCTAAAGGCTCTAAAACCGTGCTCTGATACCAACTATGACAACCCTGCCTTTTAAATCTAATTAAGTTAGCTACGCCCAATTAAATTAAAGCGGAGCGTAAATATGTTGGCATTAGAAACAAAATTTAAATAAATATAGTAAAGTAAATATGGACACTCTCATATGTGTAACCAAATCATATAATGACAACTATAACAAGTGAAACCAACTCATAACTATTAATTGCAATAATCCATCAGTAATCTCAAACTAAAAAATATAAAATGGCAATATCTGCAGCCCATCACAAAATGGGAAAGAATAATAAAACAATTCTCTCAAATACCAAGTAAAAACAACATGATATTAATCTCTGATACCACCCTCATGAAAAGGGAAACAAGCGACATAAATTAAAATAGAATAACTCCACGGCTACATGAATCCTAAGATTGATATGATCTCATCAGGCTCCGTAGTCTATTGTCTAGTGGGACGAGGACCTGTCACATATTATTATTATTATTATTATTATTATTATTATTATTATTATTATTATTATTATTATTATATATATATATAGGAGAGGAGCAAGAAGCAAGATAGACGGACGTCAAAGCAAGAAAATAAGCTGTAAGATTATAAGATACACTTATAATGAAAGCACACTAGTCATTACTCGTCTCCAGTAATTAAGTTGTTCAATTACCCAACTAATGCTCCTATGTCGTGACTACCCAACCCGAACTCGAGTAACGTGTAGTCTCATATCGTATCACGATTGATCATTATTAATCTCATTTCAGTATTTAATGTATCAAAATATTTCCTTCAATTATAATATCATATACATCGATTCGGGATATTAGTTTAAGACACGAGCATAATATCTCACACAACAAGTCATATCGGGTCACTATCGTTACCCAGGGGAACAAGTCGTAACACTAGGCCTACACACGAATATTACCCAATATTACGTGATAAGGGCAATCATACTAAGTCCTAAATCACATGGCGTTACAACCATGTGTCCGGTTCCGGTGGTTTATCTCCGACACGGCACTCGAGCGAAACCTAACCGGATCAACCACAAAAAAACGGCATTCAACATGTGCCTACGTCGACCAGAGGACTAGTCTAGTGTATACTCGACAATATACATATAAAATAATTTCACGCTTATGTATATATACAATCGTGTCAAGTCTCTTACTCGAGTTATACCATAGTCATTATTTACAATATAAAATAATTTCCATCATTAATTTACTAATTCAACATCAAATCATTTCAATGTTATATATCCCTAATAACCATAAGTATGTGATCAAGTTAGGATATTAGGCACAACACCATAATTATCTTACTAACAACATGAAAAACACTAGCACTCTTATTTCAACAACATTCTGCCCAGAATTTAAAATGCAGATTCGAGGCTCTTTCGATCTGTTTTTGGAAAAACTTAAAATTACAAAGTTGTTCGAAACGTGATTTTCAACAAGGAAAAGCAAGTACGCTACCATATCCTGCATAAAATAGACCTAAAACTAACATATAGTAATTGCCCCTATTTTCGACAACATTCTGCCCAGATTTTTAAAACGCTTATTTAAGGCTTAAACCTAAAAAGTTGTTTGGAACGTGATTTTCTACAAGGACGCGCGAGCACGCTACCATATCCTGCCTTAAACTGACCCAAAACTAACATATACAATTCGGACCTCCTCACGACAACTTTCTGCGCAGAACCGTAAAACGCAAATTCGAGGATTTTCCTATCCGTTTTTAAAAAAACGTAAAAGTACAAACTTGTCCGGAATGTGATTTTCTATCAAACAGAGTGGACGAAACATTCATTTTCGAAACCAAAACAGCTCAAAATAGTTTTTAATATGAAGATTTACTCAATTTCATAGATTTATAAAATTTAAGAGTTTGTTCAACAATTCAATCCCTATAATGATGTTATTGCTTTTGAATATACATGAATGATGATCCTAATACATTGCATATCATTTTTAACATCAATTTAATATTAATTTAGGGATCCAAATGCATGTTCATGTGAAATTTCATTATAGATACATAATTCACACATATAGGTTATTAACTTGCCTCAGATTTTATGGAGATGTTGATGAAGAAGATAACAACCTTCTTCTTCTCATTATTGTTCTTCTTTCTTTCTTTCTTCTTCTTCTTCTTCTTCTTCTTCTTCTTCTTCTTCTTCTTCTTCTTCTTCTTCTTCTTCTTCTTCTTCTTCTTGTTCTCTCTCTCTCTCTCTCTCTCTACCAAACCCTAGCCCCATTTTGTGAAATGAAAGAATGAAGACTTCTTCTCTTCTTTTCTATTTATACCTAGGGTTAGTTTATTTAGAAAAATGCCATTGCGCTAAATTTAACCATCTCAATCCTTTTACGCGTTAATTCTCTTCTAATATTTAAGTCGCACATTCATATATCAATGAATTCATTTTAACTTTTCATTTCCAATCATTTTGAATATATATACTAACATAGTTTTATTTCCAAACATTTCGAACATATATATATATATATACTGAAATAGTTTTTTTTTCAATTCAATAAAAAATGCGGGGTATTACACACGCGATCATGCGATCAGTTGCAACAAGTCACATTGGTCCTAGCACCGCTCACGGGGCCATTTGGGGGGCGTTACGGGTTTCTCCCTCTGACGATTCATTTTTAAGCCTAAAGTGTGGATATTCCTCAAATTGGTATATCCTTTCAAACCGAAGGTCCCGTGACCACACAGTCAATTCCAATGAGTTACATGGGTCCCGTTCTAGGTGTTGGCACCACTCACGGGGCGTTTGGGGGGAGCTAGGAGGTTTCTCCCTCTAGTAGTGCATTTTCAAGGCAAAGTGTGGATATTTTTAAATTTCGGTTGTTATATCAAACTGAGGGTCCCATGACCATGCGTTAAGTTCCAATGAGTTACATTGGTCTCGCATAAACTGGTCGCACTGCTCACGAGGTGGTTTGGGGAGCATTATGGGGTTACCCCTTTGAGCACAAATTTTTAAGCCTAAGTGTTGGTATTCTAAAAATTAGGATGTGCTCTCAAACTGGGGGTCCCGTGACCAAGTGGTCGGTTCCAACGAATTACATTAATCTCGTGTGAGGTCTTGGCGCCGCTCACGGGGCGTTAAGGGGTTTTTCCCTCTAGCGGAACATTTTCAAGTCTAAGTGTGGATATTCTTAAAATTAGGTCGTGCTCTCAAACTGGGGGTACTGTGACCATGCGATCGGTTCCAATGAGTTACATTACACCTAGTGCCACTCTCGAGGTCGTTTGGGGGCATTACCTGATTTTTCCCTCTAGTGACATGTTTTCAGGCCTAAGTGTGGATATTATCAAAATTGAGTTATGCTCTCAGACTGGGTATCCCTTAACCACGCAATCAATTCCAATGAGTTACATTGGCCTCGTGCGAGGTGTTGACGCCCCTCACGGGGATGTTTGGGGGGCATTACAGAGTTTTTCCCTCTAACGAAATTTTTTCAATCTCCAATGTGGATATTCTCACATTTTGGACCTATTCTTAAAATGAGGGTCTCATGACCATGCGTTCAGTTTCGAAGAAATACGCTAGTCATGTGCCAGCTGTTCGTACAGTCATGGGGTAATTTTGGGGGCATTATGAGGTTTCCTCTTTGAGGGCATGTTTTTAAGCCTAAGTGAGGATATTCTAAAAATTGGGATGTTCTTGCAAATTGGGGGGGCATTGACCTCAACGTCGATTCCAACGAGTTACACTGTTCTTGTATGAGGTGTTGGCACAGCTCTAGGGGCCGTTATGTGGTCGTTTTGGGTTTTTTCCCTCTAGCAGGACATTATCTAGCCTAAGTGTGTATATTTCAAAATTCGGTCATGCTCTCAAACTAGGTTTACGTGATGATGCGATCAGTTGCAATGAGTCACATTGGTCCTAGCACCGCTCACGAGGCCATTTGGGGGGCGTTACGGGGTTTCTCCCTCTGACGACACATTTTTAAGCCTAAGTTTGGATATTCTTCAAATTTATCCATCCTCTAAAATCGGGGGTCCCATGACCATGCGGTCTGTTCCAATGAGTTACATGGGTCCCGTTCTAGGTGTTGGTACCACTCACGGGGCATTTGGGGGGAGTTATGAGGTTTCTCCCTCTAGCAGTGCATTTTCAAGGCTAAGTGTGGATATTTTCAAATTTGGGTTGTTATATCAAACTGAGGGTCCCATGACCATGCGTTCAGTTCCAACAAGTTACATTAGTCTCACGTAAACTGCTCGCACTACTCATGGGGTGGTTTGGGGTGCATTACGGGGTTTCCCATTTGAGGACAAATTGTTAAGCCTAAGTGACGGTATTCTAAAAATTAGGATTTGATCTCAAACTGTGGGTCCGTTGACCACGCGGTTGGTTCCATAGAGTTACATTAGTCTCGATTGATGTCTTGGCGCCGCTCACGGGGCTGTTTTACGGACATTAAGTGCTTTTGCCCTCTAGCGGGACATTTTCAAGTCTAAGTGTGGATATTCTTAAAATTAGGTCATGCTCTCAAACTGGGGGTACTGTGACCATGTGATGGGTTCCAATGAGTTACATTGCACCTTGTGCCCCTCTCGGGGTCATTTGCGGTGCATTACCTAGTTTTGCCCTCTAATGACATGTTTTCAAGCCTAAGTGTGGATATTATCAAAATTGGGATGTGCTCTCAGACTGGGTCTCCCCTAATAATGCAATCAGTCCAAGGAGTTACATTGGCCTCGTGCGAGGTGTTGGCGCCGCTCACGGGGATGTTTGGGGGGCGTTACGGATTTTCTCCCTCTGACGAAAAATTTTCAAGCTCCAATGTGGATATTCTCACATTTTGGCCATATTCTTAAATTGAGGGTCCTATAACCATGCGTTCAGTTCTGAAGAGTTACGCTAGTCCTGTGTCAGTTATTCGTACAATCATGGGGCAATTTTGGGGGGCATTACGGGGTTTCCTCTTTGACGGCATGTTTTTAAGCCTAAGTGAGGATATTCTAAAACATGGAATGTGCTCGCAAACTGGGGGTCCATTGACCTCGACGTCGGTTCCAACGAGTTACATTGGTCTTGTGCGAGGTGTTGGCGCAGCTCTGGGGGCCATTATGTGGTCATTTTGGGGCTTTTGTCTCTAGCAGGAGATTATCTAGCCTAAGTGTGGGTATTTTAAAATTGGGTCGTGCTCTCAAACTAGGGGTATCGTGATCATGCGATAAGTTCCAACGAGTTACATTGGTCCTAACACTACTCACGGGGCCATTTGGGGGGCGTTACGGGGTTTCTCCCTCTGACGACACGTTTTTAAGCCCAAGTGTGGATATTCTTCAAATTTTTCCATCCTCTCAAACTGGGGGTCCCGTGACCACACGGTCGGTTCCAATGAGTTACATGGGTCCCGTTCTAGGTGTTGGCACCACTCATGGGGCGTTTAGGGGGCGTTATGAGGTTTCTCCCTCTAGCGGTGCATTTTCAAGGCTAAGTGTGGATATTTTAAAATTTGGGTTATTATATCAAACTGAGGGTCCCGTGACCACGCATTCAGTTACAACGAGTTACATTTGTCTCACGTAAACTGCTCGCACTACTCACGGGGTGGTTTGGGGGGGATTAAGGGGTTTCCCCTTTGTGGAAATTTTTTTAAACCTAAGTGCTAGTATTCTAAAAATTTGGATGTGCTCTCAAATAGTGGGTCCCGTGACCACGCGGTCATTTCCAATGAGTTACATCAGTCCCGTACGAGGTGTTGGTACCGCTCAAAGGGATATTTTATGGCCGTTAAGGGGTTTCGCCCACTAGCGAGACATTTTCTAATCTAAGTGTGGATATTCTTAAAATTGTGTCGAGTTCTCAAACTGGGGGTACTGTGACCATGCGATCGGTTCCAATGAGTTACATTGCTCCTAGCGTTGCTCCCAGGGTCATTTGGGTGGCATTACCTGGTTTTGCCTTCTAACGACATGTTTTCAAGCCTAAGTGTGGATATTCTCAAAATTGGTTTGTGCTATTAGACTGGGTGTCACGTAACCACGCAATCAGTTCTAAGGAGTTACAATGGCCTCGTGCGAGGTGATGGGACCGCTCACGGGGATGTTTAGGGGGCGTTACAGAGTTTCTCCATCTAACATAAAATTTTCAATCCCCAATGTGAATATTCTCACATTTTGGCCCTATTCTTAAACTGAGGGTGCCATGACCATGCGTTCAGATCCAAAGAGTTACGTTGGTCATGTGCAAGTTATTAGTACTACTCATGGGGCAATTTGAGGGGCATTATAGGGTTTCCCCTTTGACGGCATATTTTTAAGCCTGAGTGAGGATATTCTAAAAATTGGGATGTGCTCGAAAAACGGGAGTCCATTGACCACGATGTCGGTTCCAACGAGTTACATTGGTCTTGTGCGAGGTGCTGACGCAGCTCTGGGGACCGTTTGGTGGTCGTTATGGGGTTTTTCTCTCTAGCGGGACATTATTAAGCCTAAGCGTGGATATTCTCAAAATTGGGTCATGCTCTCAAACTCGGGGTCCCGTGACCATGCAACCGATTATAATGAGTTGCATTGGTCCTGGCCCCGCTCAAGGGCCCATTTGGGGGGCATTACGGGGTTTCTCCCTCTGACGACATATTTTCAAGCCTAAGTGTGCGTATTATTCAAATTTGTCCATGCTCTCAAACCAGAGGTCCCGTGACCATGAGGTCGGTTCTAACGAGTTACATGGGTCCCGTGATAGGTGTTGTCACCAGTCATGAGCGTTTAGGGGGCATTAAGAGGGTTCTCCCTCTAGCGGCGCATTTTCAAGCCTAAGTGTGGATATTTTCAAATTTTGGTTGTTATCTCAAACGGAGGGTCATGTGACCATGCGTTCAGTTCCAACGAGTTATATTGGTCTTGCATAAACTGCTCGTAGTACACACGGGGAGGTTTGGGTGGCATTACGGGGTTTTCTCTTTGAGGCCACATTTTTAAGCCTAAGTGCTGATGTTCTAAAAATTAGGATGTGCTCTCAAATTTGGGGTCCCGTGACCATAAAGTTGGTTCCAACAAGTTACATTGGTCTCGTACGAGCTGTTGGCGATGCTCATGGGGATGTTTTATGGGCGTAAAGGGTTTTCACCCTCTTGAATGACATTTTAGAGTCTGTGTGTATATTCTTAAAATTGGGTCGTGCTCCTTAATTGGTCCCGTGACCATGCGATCGGTTCCAACAAGTTACATTTCTCCTGGCACCGCTCGCGAGGTCCTTTGGGGGGCTCTACATGGTTATGCCCTATGACGGCATGTCTTCAAGCCTAAGTGTATATATTCTCTAAATTGAGTCATTTTCTCAAACTCGGGGTCCCGTCACCACGTGATCAGTACTAAGGTGTTACATTCGTCTCGTGTGAGGTGTTGGCCCTACTCACGGGACCGTTTGGGGGGTGTTATGGGGGTTTTCCTTCTAGCGGAAAGTTTTTAAGCATAAATGTGGATATTCTAAAATTTAGGCCGGGCGTCCCGTGACCGTGTGTTCAGTTCCAAAGAGTTACATTGGTCCCGTTGAAGTTGTTCACATTACTCACGGGGCTGTTTGGGGGGCATTACGGGGGTTCCCCTTTGACGACACATTTTTAAGCCTAAGTGAGGATACTGTAGACATTTGGATGTTCTCTCAAACTAGGGGAACATTTACCACGAGGTCGGTTCCAACGAGTTACAATGGTTTTGTGTAAGGTATTGGCTCAACTCTGGGGGCTGTTTGGTGGTCGTCATTGGTTTTTTCTCTCTAGCGGGACATTATCTTACCTACGTGTGGATATTCTCAAAATTGGATCATGCTCGCAAACCAGGGGTCCCGTGACCATGCGATCGGTTCCAATGAGTTACATTGGTCCTGCACCGCTCATGGGGTCATTTGGGGGGCGTTATAGGGTTTCTCCCTCCCACGACATGTTTTATAGCCTAAGTGTGGATATTCTTAAAATGTATTCATACTCTCAAACAAGGGTTCCCGTGACCAAGCGGTCGGTTCCAACGAGTTACATGGGTCCTGTATTAGGTGTTGGCACCACTCACGGGGCGTTTGGGGGATGTTATGAGGTTTCTCCCTCTAGTGGCGCGCTTTCAAGTCTAAGCATGGATATTTTCAAATTTGAGTCGTTATCTCAAACTGAGGGTCCCGTGACCATGCGTTCAGTTCCAACGAGTTACACTGGTCTCGCGCAAACTGCTAGTACTAATCACGGGGAGGTTTGGGGTCAATATGGGGTTTCCCCTTTGAGGCACATTTTTAAGCCTGAGTGCTGATATTATAAAAAATAGGATGTGCTCTTAAATCGGGGGTCCCTTGACCATGCGATCGGTTCCAATGAGTTACATTTGTCCCATGTGAGGAATTGGAGCCGCTCACGTGGCCATTTGGGGGGTATTACGGGGTTTCACCCTCTGACAACATGCTTTTAAGCTTAAATGTTGATATTCAAAAAATTAAGATGTGCTCTCAATCTGGGGTTCCCGTGACCATGCGGTCGGTTCCAACAAGTTAAATTAGTCCTGTCACCACACATGGGGCGCTTGGGGGTGTTACGGGGTTTCGCCCTTTGACGACACATTTTAAGCCTTGGTGTGGAGATTCACAAAACTGGGTCATGCTCTCAAACTGGGGGTCCCGTGACCACGCGATCAATTCCAATTAGTTAAAACTATCTAGTGCGAGGTGTTGGCTCTGCTTACGGGGCCGTGTGGAGGGCATTTCAGTATTTTCCCCTCTAGTGGAACGTTTTCAAGCCTAAGTGTGTATATTCTTAAAATTGGGTCCTGATCTCCAACTGCTGATCCGATGACCACACGATTGGTTCAAACGAGTTACATGGGTACCGACGAGGTGTTGGGGCCACTCACTAGGCCGTTTGATGGGTGTTACGGGGTTTCACCCTCTGACGACACGTTTTCAAGTGTAAGTGTGGATATTCTCAAAATTGGGTCATGCTCTCATGTTGGGGGTCCTGTAACCATGCGATCAGTTCTAATGAGTTACAATGGTCCCATGCGAGGTGTTGGCACCACTCACGGGGCCATTTTGGGGGCGTTATGATGTTTCAACCTCTAGCGATACATTTTTTAGCTTAAGTGTCTACATTCTTGGAATTGGGT
Organism: Sambucus nigra; assembly: GCA_949130495.1. Lineage (NCBI taxonomy): Eukaryota > Viridiplantae > Streptophyta > Magnoliopsida > Dipsacales > Adoxaceae > Sambucus > Sambucus nigra. The sequence continues at coordinate 98,212,337 of OX422224.1, read as the reverse complement.
CATGCCCTCAATATTTGGGTCCCATGGCCACGCGATCGGTTCCAACGAGTTACATTAGTTCCATAATAGGTGTTGGCACCACTCACGGGGCCATTTGGGGGGTGTTAAGGGGTTTCTCTCCCTAGCGGCAAGTTTTACAGCCTAAGTGTGGATAGTTTCAAAAATGGGCCATGTTCTCAAATCGGGGCTCCTGTGACCATGCATTCAGTTCCAAAGAGTTAACTTGGTCCCGTGCAAGCTGTTCGCACTACTCATAGGGCTATTTGGTGCGAATTACGGGTTTCCCCTTTGATGACACGTTTTTAAGCCTAAGTGAGGATGTTCTAAAAATTAGACCGTCCTCTTAAATCAGGGGTCTCTCGACCATGCGATCGGTTCCAACAAGTTACATTGGTCCCATGCGAGGTGTTGGTTCCCTTCACGGGGCCGTTTGAGGGAGATTATGGTGTATATCCCTCTAGCGGTTAGTTTTCCAAACTGTGTGTGGATATTCTCAAATTTGGGTCATGTTCTCAAATCGAGGGTCCCATAACCACGCGGTCAGTTCCAATGAGTTACATTGGTCCAGTCTAAGGGGTTGGCATAGCTCACGGGGCCGTTTAGAGGACATTACATGGTTTCTCAGAATTGTAAGCCTAAATGCGAATATTCTCAAAATTGTAACGTTCTCTCACACTGGGGTTCCTTGACCACATGGTCGTTTCCAACAAGTTACATTAGTCTCGTGCGAGGTGTTGGCACTCCTCAAGGGGATTTTTGTGGGCGTTGCGGGGTTTCTCCATCTAGTAAAACATTTTCAAGTCTAAGTGTGGATATTATCAAAATTGGGTTATGCTCTCAAACTGGGGGTCCCAAGACCATGCGATAGGTTCCAACAAGTTGCATTGATCCTGGCGTCGCTCACGGGGCAATTTGGAGGGGCGTTACGGGGTTTTTCCATCTAACGACATGTTTTCCAGCCTAAGTGTAGATATTCTCCAAATTTTTCCATGCTCTAAAACTGAGGGTCCCGTGACCACGCGGTCGGTTCTAATGAGTAAGGTGTTGGCTCCACTCACGATGTCATTTGGGGTGCATTACGGTGTTTAGCCCTCAAGCGGCACGTTTTTGAACCTAAGTCTGTACACACTAAAAATCGGGATGTGCTCTCAATTGGGGTTCTTGTGACCACACGGTCGGTTCCAACGAGTTACATTGGTCCTGGCGCTACTCACGGGGCCTCTTGGCGGGCGTTATGCAGTTTCGCTCTCTGACAACACGTTTTCAAGCCTAAGAGGGGATATTCTCAAAATTGGGATGTGTTCTCAAATCGGAGGTCCCGTGACCATGGTGTCGGTTCCAACGAGTTAGGTGGTCTAGCGCCTCTCAAGGGGCTATTTGGTGGGGCGTTATAGGGTTTCACCCAATGACATCACGTTTTTAAGCCTACGTGTTGATTTTCCCAAAATTAGGTCATGCTCTCAAATCGGAGGTCGCGTGACCAGACGGTCAGTTCCAATGAGTAACATTGGTCCCGTGTAAGGGTTTGGAACAGCTCTAGGGGCAGTTAGGGGGGCATTATGTGCTTTTTCCCTCTAACATCATGTTTATAAGCCTAAGTGTGGATATTCTCAAATTTGGGATCCTTTCTAAAACCTGGGGTCTCGTAACCATGCGATCGGTTCCACCGAGTTTCATGGTCCTGGCACCTCTCACAGGGCCATTTAGGGGGCATTATGGGGTTTGGGCCTCTCACACCACATTTTTAAGACTAAATGCGAATATTCTCAAAATTAAGATTTGCTCTCAAACCGGCATTCCAATGACGATGCGGTCATTCGAACGAGTTACATTGTTCCGATCACCACTCATGGGGCCGCTTGGGGAGCGTTACAGGGTTTATCCCTCTGAGGGCACATTTTCAATCCTCGGTGTGGAGATTCACAAAATTGGGTTGTGCTCTCAAACTGGGGGTCCCGTGACCACGCGATCAGTTCTAATGAGTTATAATGGTCCCGTGCGAGGTGTTGGCTCTACTTACGGGGCTGTGTGGTGGCATTTCAGTGTTTCACCCTCTAGTGGAACATTTTCAAGCCTAAGTGTGTATATTCTCAAAATGGGTCATGATCTCAAACTGCAGATACTGTGACCACATAGGTGTTATGGGGTATCGCCCTCTGATGGCATGTTTTCAAGCGTAAGTGTGGATATTCTAAAAATTGGGTCATTCTCTCAAACTGGAGGTCCTCTAACAAAGAGATTAGTTCTAATGAGTTACAATGGTCCCATGCGAGGTGTTGGCACCACTCACGGATCCGTTTTTGGGGCGTTAAGGTGTTTCAACCTCTAGTGGTACATTTTTTAGCCTAAGTGTGTACATTCTCATAATCGGGTCATGCTCGAAATCTTGAGGACCCATGGCCACACGATCGGTTCCAACGAGTTACGTTTGTCCAATGCGAGGTGTTGGCACCACTCACGGGGCCGTTTAGGGGGTGTTACGGGGTTTCTCCCGCTAGCAACAAGTTTTTCGTCCTATGTGCGGATAGTTTCAAAACTGGGTCGTGTTCTCAAACTGGGGGTCCCATGACCATGTGTTCAGTTCGAAAGAGTTAACTTGGTCCCTTGCAAGATGTTCTCACTACTCACGGGGTTATTGGTGGGAATTATGAGTTTCCCCTTCGAGGACACGTTTTTAAACCTAAGTGAGGATATTCTAAAAATTGGGATGTTCTCTCAAATCAGGGGTCTCTTGACCACGCGATCGGTTCCAACAAGTTACATTGGTCCCGTGCGAGGTGCTGGTGCCCTTCACGGGGCCGTTTGAGGGAGCTTATGGGGTTCTCCCTCTAGCGGCTAGTTTTCAAGATTATGTGTCGATTTTCTCAAATTTGCATCGTGTTCTCAAATCGGGGGTCCCGTAACCACGCGATCAGTTCCAATGAGTTACAATGGTCTTGTACAAGGGGTTGACACATTTCAGGGGGCCGTTTAGTAGGCATTGCGGGGTTTCTCCCTCTGATGGCACATTTTTAAGCCTGAATGCGGATATTCTCAAAATTGGGGCATTCTCTCATACTGGGGTCCCTTGACAACGAGGTCATTTCCAAATAGTTGCATTGGTGTTGTGCGAGGTGTTGGCGCACCTCAAGGGGTTGTTTTGTGGGCGTTAAGGGGTTTCTCCCTCTACCAGAACATTTTCAAGTCTAAGTGTGGGCATTCTCAAAATTGGGCTATGCTCCCAAATCGGGGGTCCCATGACCATGCGATCGATTCCAACGAGTTACATTTGTCATGGCGTCGCTCACGGGGCTGTTTAGGGGGCATTATGGAGTTTTTCCATCCAACGGCATGTTCTCTAGCCTTTGTGTGGATATTCTCCAAATTTGTCCATTCTCTCAAATCGAGGGTCCCCTGACCACGCGGTTGGTTCCAATGTGTTAGGTGTTGGTGCCACTCACGGTGTCATTTGGGGGGCGTTACGATGTTTCACCCTCTAGCGGAACATTTTCGAGCCTAAGTCTGTACACATTCAAAATCGGGATGTGCTCTCAAATTGGGGTTACGGTCAGTTTCAACGAGTTACATTGGTCCTGGCGCTACTCACGGGGGCGTTATGGGGTTTCGCTCTCTGACAGCATGTTTTCAAGCCCAAGTTTGGATATTCTAAAAATTGGGATGTGTTCTCAAATAGGAGGTCCCGTGCCCATGCTCTCATGGGGGCGTTACGGGGTTTCTCCCTCTGACATCACATTTTCAAGCCCAAGTATTGATATTCCCAAAAGTGGGTCATGCTATCAAATCAGAGGTTTCATGACGACGCGGTGAATTCCAATGAGTTACATTGGTCCCGTGTGAGGGTTTGGCACTGCTCTAGGGGCCGTTTGGGGGGCATTACATGATTTCGCCCTCTGACAGCACGTTTATAAGCCTAAGGGTGGATATTTTCAAAATTGGGATTTGCTCTAAAACCTGGGGTCCCGTAACCATGCGGTCGGTGATGAGTGCATTATTTTGTATATTTGATACTCAAATTTATACTTTATTATTCCCATTTTAGTATATTTAATAATTTCTTAGCACTATTTTATTAAAAGGAAGAAAAAAAGAGAATGACTAAATTCATATTGTAAATGGCAATTTAAAGTAAAAAATGGGCACTTCGATAATAATATAATATTCTTGTGCTAATTCGTGAAAAAACTTGCCTAGTGAAATTTTTGTAGATAATGATGGAATTTGGTGCAAATTGATGATCAATTCAAAAAAAGGCGCAAAAAAGTAGATTTTTACGGTCGTTCAAAAAAATGTTCTCCGAAACTCGGCATGCGTGTTCAGCAAGAAAATATAAGAGTTTTCGAGTTGGGGGAAATTTCATCCCTTATCACGATCCATAGATTAAAGAAGTGGAGAGATAGTTACCAACACTATTCGGCAAATCAGAAAGAGTCCCACCACAACTCAAATACCTCCCCACTTGTCCTATAAAAAGGACCCTTGGGCTCATAATTTCGGAGACAATCAGAGAGGGATTTCGTGAAGGATTTCCGGGAGCAACTTTGAGGGATTATGATCAATTTTAGGGCCAAGTTTTTACAATTTTTTTAGAAGATTGAAGATTGTTGTGAGTGAACTATTTGTAAGTTTGGTTTATTAATGAACATCTCTACTCATTCTTTCAATTTCTCTTTAATCATGCTAGCTTGATTCTTATATTAGGACTAGGGTGAAGTTTATCATAGTTAGCTAATATTGTCACGTTAATTTTATCGTTGTTTATTCCCTACTAGTTTTAATTGTTATTAAAGATTCGGTATTCATTTTAATGTGACACGAGAGTGTGTTTTAAAACCTTCAAAATTGTTTTGTCAATCAAGTTTTGAAATTTAAAGATAGTAATTTTTTATGGATTATGCTTGCACTTTGATTGTTTTGATAGTCCATGCTTAAATACATTTGCGAATTTTAAAACTTGTATTTTCTAAGGGAATACGGATTTTAGCCGTCTTTTAGAGACGTTAAACATATTTCAGACATAACTGTCATATTTTTCGAACTAAACGCGGTGAGACTCGATTTAATTTTAGTCATAAAAAGGGAATGACAACGTTAAATTAGTGTGAAATATTAGTTACGGGATAAATGGACCCCGAATCCTAATTATTTCCTAATTGCTTACAAATATCTTGAGTTACTCTCATTTATCGTAGTTGCTTTTATTTAGTGTAGTTCATTATCATTCTCTATCCCATTTAGTCTAGTTGGATAGTCACAATTAATTGGAATGAAAAATTGACAAATCTCCGTGGGTTCGACCCCTACTTACACTCTCTATTCTATAATAGCCCGTGCACTTGCGGTATTTTATAAAATTGACAACAGTCGGTTCCAATGAGTTTCATGGTCCTGGCGCCTCTCACGGGTCCATTTAGGGAGCATTATGGGGTTTCTCCCTCTAAAAGCACATTTTTAGGCCTAAATGCGGATAATCTCAAAATTAAGATATGCTCTCAAACCAGGGGTCCCGTGACCATGTGGTCGGTTCCAATGAGTTACATTGGTCCTATCACCACTCATGGGGCCGATTGGGGGGCGTTACGGGGTTACCCCCCCCCCCCCCCCTCATAACATGTTTTCAAGACTAAGTGTGGATATTTCCAAAAATGGGTCGTGATCTCAAATCGAAGGTCCTGTGACCATGCGGCCAGTTCCAATTAGTTACATTGGTTCGGTGCAAGGGTTTGGCACATCTCTAAGGGCCGTTTGGGGGTCATTGCGTGGTTTCACCCTCTGACAGTACGTTTATAAGCCAAAGTGCGAATAATCTAAAAATTAGGGCGTGCTCTCAAACTGGAGGTCCCGTGACCACGCAGTGGGTTCTAGTGAGTTTCATTGATCTCGTGCGAGGTGTTGGTAGTACTCAAGAGGTCTTTTGGTGGGTGTTATGGGTTTTTCCCTCCACTGAGACATTTTCAAGCCTAAGTGTGGTTATTCTCAAATTTGGGTCATGCTCTAAAACTGGGGGCTCTGTGACCAAACGATCAGTTGCAACGCGTTACAATTGTCTTAGCACCCTAACGGCTCCGTGAGAATATTCGCCCTTTGAGAATATTCTCAAAATTAAGACGTGCTCTCAAACCAGAGGTCGCCTGAACATGAGGTCGGTTCCAACGAGTTACATTAGTCCTGGCACCGATCATGGGACCGCTTTGGGGGAATTACGGGGTTTCACTCTCTGACAGAACATTTTCAAGCCTCGGCATGGATATTCTCAAAATTGGGTCGTGCTCTCAAACCGGGGGTCCCATGACCATGCGATCAGTTCCTATGAGTTACAATGGTCCCATGCGAGGCTGTGAGGGGGGCGTTTTGGTGTTTTTCCCTCTAGTGGGATGTTTTCAAGCATAAGCGTGTATATTCTCAAAATTGGATCATGCTCTGAAACTGTGGATACCATGACTACACGATCGATTCAAACGAGTTACATTGGTCCCGTACAAAGCGTTGGCACTACTCACAGGGCCGTTTTTGGGGCGTTACAGTGTTTCAACTTCTAGCGGCACATTTTTAGCCTAAGTGTGTACATTCTCAAAATTGGGTCGTTCTCTCAAACTGGGGGTCCTGTGACCACGAGGTCGGTTCCAACGAGTTACATTGGTCCCATGCGAGGTGTTGGCACCACTCACAAGACCGTTTGGGGCGGTTTTATGGGGTTTCGTCCACTCCCGGTAAGTTTTCAAGCCTAAGTGTGGATATTTTCAAAATTGAGCTACGTTCTCAACCCGGGGGTCCCATGACCATTCGTGTAGTTCCAAAGAGTTACATTGGTCCTGTGCAACCTGTTCGCACTACTCACGGGGCTATTTGGTGGGCATTATGAAGTTCCCCTTCCATGACATATTTTTAAGCCTAAGTGAGGATATTCTAAAAATTGGGATGTGCTCTCAAATCAGGGGTCTAGAGACCACGTGGTTGGTTCTAACAAGTTACATTGGTCCCTTGTGAGGTGTTGGTGCCCTTCACGGGGTCGTTTGAGGGAGGTTACGGGGTTTTTCCCTCTAGCAGCACGTTCTTTGAGGTTAAGTGTGGATATTCTCAAATTTGGGTCATTTTCTTAAATCGGGGGTCCTGTGACCACGTGATGAGTTCCAACGAGTTACATCGGTCCCATCTAAGGGGTTGGTACAGTTCACGGGGCCGTTTGGGGGGCATTACGAGGTTTCTCCCTCTGATGGGACATTTTTAAGCCAGAATGTGGATATTCTCAAAATTAGGAAGTGCTCTCAAACTAGGGGTCCCTTGGCCACGAGGTCATTTCCAACGAGATACATTGGTCTCATGCGAGGTATTGGGGATGATCATGGGGTTATTTTGTGGGCGTTACGGGGTTTCTCCCTCTAGCAGGACATTTTCAAGTCTAAGTGTGGATATTCTTAAAATTGGTCTATGCTCTCAAACCAAGGGTCCCGTGACCATACGATCGGTTCCAACGAGTTACATTGGTCCTGATGTCGCTCATGGAGCTGTTTGGGGGGCATTACGGGGTTTTCCCCTCTAACGGCATCTTTTCAAGCCTATGTGTGGATAGTCTCCAAATTTTTCCATGCTCTCAAACTGGGGATCACGTGGCCATGCGGTTGGTTCCAATGTATTATATTGGTTCCGTGCTAGGTGATGGAGCCACTCACGGTGTCGTTTGGGGGAAGTTACGATGTTTCACCCTCTAGCGGCATGTTTTTTATCCCAAGTATGTACACTCTCAAAGTCGGTATGTGCTCTCAAATTGGGGTTCCCGTTACCACACGATCAATTCCAACGAGTTACGTTGGTCCTGGAGTCGCTCATCGAGCCGCTTTGGGGGGCATTATGGGGTTTTGTTCTCTAATCGCATGTTTTCAAGCCTAAGTGTAGTTATTCTCAAAATGGGGATGTGCTCTCAAACCGGTGGTCCCGTGACCATGCGGTCGGTTCCAATGAGTTACATGGTCCTGTCGCCTCTCACGAGGTCGTTTGGGGTGAGTTACGGCATTTTACCCTCTAACACCATGTTTTTAAGCCTCAGTGTGGATATTCCCAAAATTGGGTTGTGCTATCAAATCGGAGTTCTCGTGACCACGTGGTCAATTCCAATGAGTTACATTGGTCCCATGCAAGGGGTTGGCACCGCTCTAGGGACCGTTTGGGGGACATTAAGTGGTTTCGGCCTCTGACAACACGTTTTTTAGGATGAGTGCAGATATTCTCAAAATTAGGACGTGATCTCAACCTGGGGGTCCCGAGACCATACGATCGATTCCAATTAGTTTCACTAGTCTCGTGCGAGGAGTTGGAAGTACTCACGGGGCCGTTTGGGGGGTGTTATGGGGTTTGCCCCGCTAGCGGCAAGTTTTCAAGCCTAAGTGTTGATTTTTTCAAAATTGGGTCGTGTTCTCAGACTTGGGATCCCGTGACCATGCGTTCAGTTCCAAAAAGTTACATTGGCCCCGTTTAAGCAGTTAGCACTACTCACAGGGTTGTTTGGTGGTTAATACGGGATTTCCCCTTCGACGACACATTTTTAAGCCTGAGTGAGGATATTCAAAAAATCGGGATGTTCTCTCAAATCAGTGGTCTCGCAACCACATGGTCAGTTCTAACAAGTTACGTTGGTCCTGTGCGAGGTATTGGTGCGTTTCACGGGCCCGTTTGAGGCAGGTTATGGGGTTTCGCCCTCTAGATGCAATTTATCAAGACTAAGTGTTGATATTCTCAAATTTGGGTCGTGTTCCCAAATCGGGGGTCCCGTGACCACTCGGCCAGTTCCAACTAGTTACATTGGTAATGTCCAATGGGTTAGCACACCTCACGGGGCCATTTGCGGGCCAATTACGGTGTTTCTCCCTCTGATGCCACATTTTTAAGCCTTGTTGTGGATATTCTCAAAATTGGGATGTGCTCCCAAACTAGTGGTCCCATGACCACAAGGTCATTTTTAACGAGTTACATTGGTCTCGTGCAAGGTGTTGGCACTACTCAAGGGGCTATTTTGTGGGCGTTAGGTGGTTTCGCCCTCTAGCGGGACATTTTCAAGTCTAAGTGTGGATACTCTCAAAATTTTGCCGTGCTCTCAAATCGGGGGTCCCGTGACCATGTGATCGGTTCGAACGAGTCACATTGGTCATGGCACCGCTCACATGGCCATTTGGGGGGCATTATGGGGTTTTTCCCTCTAACGGCATGTTTTCAAGCCCAAGTGTGGATATTCTCAAAATTGGGTCGTGCTCTCAAATAGGGGGTCCCTTGACCATGCGATGGATTCAAATGAGTTACATTTATCTTGTACGAGGCTCTCGCATCGCTTGTAGGACCATTTGGGGGTCATTACGGAGTTTCTCCCTGTGATAGTACATTTTCAAGCCTATGTATAGATATTATCAAACTTGGGACGTGCTCTCAAATTGAGGGTCATGCGACCATGATGTTGGTTCCAATGAGTTATATTGGTCCAGTGCACGATATTGGCACTACTGACGGGACCATTGGGGGGTGCTATGGTGTTTCACGCCCTAGCGGCATATTTTCAAGCCTAAGTGTGTACATTTTTGCAATCAGTTTGGGCTCTCAAATTGTGGGTCCTGTGACCATGCGATTGGTTCCAACGAGTTATAGTGGTCACGTACGAGGTGTTGGCACCAAACACGGGGTATTTGGGGTGCGTTAGAGGGTTTCTCCCTCTAGCGGCATGTTTTCAAGCCTAAGGGTGGACATTCTCAAATTTGTGTCCTCTTCTCAAATTGGGGGTCCTGTAACCATGCATTCAGTTCCAACGAGTTACATTGGTCCCTCGTAAACTGTTCACACTGTTCACGAGGAGGTTTAGTTGGCATTATAGGGTTTCCCCTTCGAGGGAATGTTTTTATGCCTAATTGTTGATATTCTAACAATTGGGATGTGGTCGCAAACCCGTCATCCCGTGACCATTCGATCGGTTCCAACGAGTAACATTAGTCCCATGTGTGGTCCTAGCAGCACTCAAGGGGCCATTTGGGGGGAGTTACGAGGTTTCGCCCTCTTCCGGCACATTTTCAACCCTTAGTGTGGATATTCTCAGAATTGGGTCATGCTCTCAAACTGGGGGACCCGTGATGACGCGATCAGTTCCAACGAGTTACATTTGTATAGTCCAAGGGGTTGGAACACCTCACGGGGTCGTTTGGGGGGCACTACGGTGTTTCTCCCACTGATGGCATGTTTTTAAGCCTTAATGTGGATGTTCTTAAAATTGGGATGTGCTATCAAACTCGGGGTCCCTTAACCATGAGGTCGTTTCCAACGAGTTACATTGGCCTCATGCGAGGTGTTGGCGCTGCTCAATGGGCCATTTTTTGGGTGTTACGTGGTTTTGCCCTCTAGAGTGACATTTTCAAGTCTAAGTGTGAATATTCTCAAAATTGGGTCATGATCTCAAACCGGGGGTCCCGTTACCAAGTGGTCGATGCCAACATGTTACATTGGTCATGGCACTACTCACAGGGCCATTAGGGGGAGTTATGAGGTTTTGCCCTCCGATGGCACATTTGCACCCCTAAGTGTGGATATTCTTAAAATTGGTACGTGCTCTCAAAATCGAGGATCCCGTGACAACGCGGTCAGTTCAAACGAATTACATTGGTATCATCTAAGGGGTTAGCACACCTCACGGGGCCATTTGGGGGCATTTCGGTGTTTCCCCCTCTGATGGCACGTTTTTAAGCCTTAATGTTGATATTCACAAAATTGGGATGTGCTCTCAAACTGGGGGTCCCTTGACCATGAGGTCATTTCCAATGAGATACATTGGTCTCGTGCGAGACGTTGGGGCTTCTCAAGGGTCTATTTTTTGGGCGTTAGGGGGTTTCTCCCTCTAGCGGTACATTTTAATGTCTAAGTGTGAATATTCTCAAAATTAGGCCGTGCTCTCAAATCAGGGATCCCGTGACCATACGGTGGATTCAAATGAGTTACATTTGTCCCGTATGAGGTGTTTGGGTCCCTCATAGGACCGTTTGATGGGGATTATGATGTTTTTCTCTTTGACGGAACATTTTCAAGCCTAAGGGTAGATATTCTAAAACTTGGAACGTGCTCACAAACTGAGGGTCCCGTGACCACGTGGTCAATGACAATGAGTTACATTGGTCCCGTGAAAGGTGTTGCCACTGCTAACGGGTTCGTTAGAGGGCGCTATGGTGTTTCACCCCCTAGCGGAATGTTTTCAAGCCTAAGTTTGTACATTGCCAAAATCAGTGTGTACTCTCTAATTGGGATCCTGTGACCATGCGATCGGTTACAACAGGTTACAATTGTTTCGTGCAAGGTGTTGGAACCACTCACGGGGCATTTGGGGGGCGTTAGAGAGTTTCTCCCGCTGGTAGCATGTTTTCAATCCTAAGTGAGGACATTCTCAAATTTGGGATGTATTCTCATATTGGGTGTTCGGGAACCATGTATTCAGTTCTAACAAGTTACATTGGTCCCGCGCAAACTGTTCACAATGTTCACGGCGAGGTTTAGTGGACATTATGGGGTTTCCCATTTGAGGGAACATTTTTAAGCCTAAGTGAGAATATTCTAAAAATTGGGATGTGCTCTCAAACACGTTGTTCCGTGACTACGCGATCGGTTCCAACGAGTTACATTGGTCCCGTGTGAGGTGTTGGCATGGGTCAATGGACTATTTTGCGAGAGTTACGGGGTTTCGCCCTCTAGCGGGACATATTCAAGTCTAAGTGTGGATATTCTAAAAATTGGGTCGTGCTCTCAAAATGTGGGTCTCATGACCATGCGATCGGTTCCAACGAGTTACATTGGTCTTGGCGCGCTCATAAGGCCATTTAGGGGATGTTACGAGGTTTTGCCCTTTGATGGCATGTTTTTAGGCCTAAGTGTTGATATTCTCAAATTGGGTCATGCTCTCAAACAAGGGTCTCATGACCACGTGGTTAGTTCAAAGGATTTAAATTTGTTTCATGTGAGTTGTTAGCGCCGCACACGGGGCTTTTTGGGGAGCGTAGCGGTGTTTCTCCCTCTAGTGGTACATTTTCAAGCCTAAGTGTGTAAATTCTCAAAATTGTGTCGTGTTCTCAAACTAGGGGCCCCGTGACCACACAATCTGTTCTAACGAGTTAAATTGTTCTCGTGCGAGGTGTTGTGGCCACTCACAGGGCAGTTTGGGGTGGTACGAGTTTCCCCCTCTGCTGTCCCATTTTTAAGCCTAAATGTGGATATTCTAAAAATTGGATTGTGCTCTCAAACCAGAGGTCCTGTGATCATGCTATCAGTTCTACAAAGTTACATTGGTCTGATGTAAAGGGTTGGCACTGCTCACAGGGCTATTTGGGGGGGCATTATGTGGTTTCTACCTAAGTACGGGTATTCTCAACATTTGGATGTGCTCTCAAACTGGGGGCCCATGACCATTCGATTGGTTCCAACGAGTCAAATTGGTCTCGTGCGAGGTGTTGGCGTCTCTCACGGGGCGATTTGGTTGGCATTTTTGGGGTTTTCCCTCTAGAAGGGCATTTTCAAGCCTATGTATGGATAGTCTCAAAATTGGGTCGTGCTGTGAAAACCGGGGCTCCCGAGAGAAAGCGGTCGGTTCCAACGAGTTATATTGGTCCTGGCTCTGCTAAAAAGGGGCCATTTGGAGGGAGTTACGAGGTTTCACCCACTAACGACACATTTTCAGTCCTAAGTGTGGATATTCTCAAAATTAAGTCGTTCTCTCAAACCGGGGGTCCCGTTACAAAGTGGTCGATTCCAACGTGTTACATTGGTCCTGGTCCCCCTCACGGGGCCATTAGGGGGAGTTATGAGGTTTTTCCCTCCGACGGTAGTTTTGCCACCCTAAGTGTGGATATTCTCAAAATTGGTGCGTGCTCTCAAACCGGGGGTTCCATGACCACGTGGTTAGTTCCAACTAATTACATTAGTATCGTCCAAGGGGTTGGCACACCTCACGGGGCCATTTGGGGGCATTATGGTGTTCCCCCTCTAATGGCACATTTTTAAGCCTTAATGTGGATATTCTCAAAATTGGGATGTGCTCTCAAACTGGGGGTCCCTTGACCACGAGGTCGTTTCCAATGAGATACATTGGTCTCGTGCGAGGTGTTGGGGCTTCTCAACGGGCTATTTTGTGGGCATTAGGGGGTTTCGCCCTCTAGCGGGACATTTTCAATTCTAAGTGTGGATATTCTCAAAATTTTGTCGTGCTCTTAAATCGGGGGTCCCGTGACCATGTGATCGGTTCGAACGAGTCACATTGGTCGTGGCGCCGCTCAAAATTAGGTCGTTCTCTCAAACATGAGATCTGATGACCATGCGGTGGATTCAAAAGAGTTACATTTGTCCCGTACGAGGTGTTCGAGTCCCTCACAGGACCGTTTGGGGGCCATTACTGGGTTTCTCCCGTTGACGGCACATTTTCAATCCTAAGGGCATATATTCTAAAACTTGGGACATGCTCTTAAACTGAGGCTCCTGTGACCACGTGGTCAGTTCCAATGAGTTACATTGGTCACGCGCAAGGCGTTCCCACTGCTGACGGGGCCGTGGGGGGGCGCTACGGTGTTTCACCCCCTAGCGGCACGTTTTCAAGCCTAAGTGTGTACATTGTCAAAATCAGTGTGTGCTCTCTAATTGGGGTCCCGTGACCGTGTGATCGATTCTAACGGGTTACAATTGTCCCATGCGCGTTATAGAGTTTCTCCCGCTAGCGGCATGTTTCAATCCTAAGTGTGGACATTCTCAAATTTGGACTGTATTCTCATTTCGAGGGTCCGAGAACCATGCATTTAGTTCCAACGAGTTAAAATGGTCCCGCGCAAACTGTTCACACTGTTCACGAGGAGGTTTGGTAGGCATTATGGGGTTTCCCCTTCGAGGGAACGGTTTTAAGCCTAAATGAGAATATTCTAAAAATTTGGATGTGCTCTCAAACCCGACGTCCCTTGACCACACGGTCGGTTCCAACGAGTTACATTGGTCCCGTGTGAGGTGTTGGCGTGGCTGAAGGGGCTATTTTGAGGGAGTTAGAGGGTTTCGCCCTCTAGCGGGACAATTTGAAGTCTAAGTGTGGATATTATAAAAATTGGGTCGTGCTATCAGACTGTGGGTCTTGTGACCATGCGATCGGTTCCAACGAGTTACATTGGTCCTAGCGCGCCTCACATGGCAATTTGGAGGACATTACAGGGTTTTGCCCTCCGACGGCATGTTTTCAGGACTAAGTGTTGATATTCTCAAATTAGGTTATGCTCTCAAACTGGGGTCTCATGATCACGCGATCAGTTCTAAGGATTTAGATTTGTTCCGTGCGAGTTATTAGTGCCGCTCACGGGGCTGTTTGGGGGGCCTAATGGCGTTTCCCCCTCTAGTGGTACGTTTTCAAGCCTAAGTGTGTAAATTCTCAAAATTGGGTCGTGTTCTCAAGATAGGGGTCCCGTGACCAAACAATCGGGTCTAACGAGTTACATTGTTCTCGTGCAAGGTGTTGTGGCCACTCACGGGGCAGTTTGGGGGGGGGTACGAGGCTTCCCCCTCTGATGACCTGTTTTTAAGCCTAAATGTGGATATTCTCAAAATTGGGTCGTGCTCTCAAACCAGAGGTCATGTGATCACGCAGTCAGTTCTAGAAAGTTACATTGGTCTGATGCAAGGGGTTGGCATTACTCACGGGGAAATTTAGGGGGGCATTTTATGGTTTCTCCCTCTAGTGGCACACTTTTAAACCTAAGTATGAGTATTCTCAACGTTTGGACGTTTTCTCAAACTGGGGGTCTCGTGACCATGCGATTGGTTCCAACGAGTTAAATTGGTCTCGTGTGAGGTGTTGACGTCGCTCACGGGGCCATTTGGTTGGCATTTTTGGGTTTTTCCTTCTAGAGGGACATTTTCAAGCCTATGTATGTATATTCTCAAAATTGGGTAATGCTCTGAAAAACGGGGCTCCCGAGACCAAGAAGTCGGTTCCAACGAGTTATATTGGTCCTGGCTCTGTTGACGGGGCCATTTGGGGGGAGTTACGAGGTTTCACCCTCTGACGGCACATTTTCAATCCTAAATGTGGATATTCTCAAAATTGGGTCATGATCTCAAACCGAGGGTCCCGTGACCACGCGATCAGTTCCAACGAGTTACATTGGTATGGTTCAAGGGGTTGGCACATCTCACGGGGTCGTTTGGGGGCATTACGGTGTTTCTCCCTCTGATGGCACATTTTTAAGCTTTAATGTGGATATTCTCAAAATTGGGATGTGCTATCAAATTGGGGGTCCCTTGACCACGAGGTCATTTCCAACGAGTTACATTGGCCTCGTGCGAGGTGTTGGCGCTGCTTAACGGGCCATTTTTTGGGAGTTGGGGGTATTTCCCTCTAGTGGGACATTTTCAAGTCTTAGTGTCGATATTCTCAAAATTGGGTTGTGCTCTCAAACCGGGGGTCTTGTTACCAAGCGATCGATTCCAACGTATTACATTGGTCTTGGCGCCGCTCCCGGGGCCATTAGGGGGAGTTATGAGGTTTTGCCCTCCGATGGCACATTTGCAACCCTAAGTGTGGATATTATCAAAATTGGGTTGTGCTCTAAAATCGGGAGTCCCGTGACCATGCGATAAGTTCCAACAAATTACATTGGTATCGTCCAAGGGGTTGGAACACCTCACGGGGCCGTTTGGGGGGTATTACGGTGTTTCCCCCTCTGATGGCACATTTTTGAGCCTTAATGTGTATATTCTCAAAATTGGGATGAGATCTCAAACTTGGCATCCCATGACCATGAGGTCGTTTCCAACGAGATACATTGGTCTTGTACGAGGTGTTGGGGCTGCTCAAGGGGCTATTTTTTGGGCGTTAGGGGGCTTAGCCCTCTAGCGAGACATTTTCAAGTCTAAGTGTGAATATTCTCGAAATTGGGACGTGCTCTCAAACATGAGATCCTATGACCATGCGGTGGATTCAAAAGAGTTATATTTGTCCCATACGAGGTGTTCGAGTCCCGCACAGGATCGTTTGGCGGGCATTACGGGGTTTCTCCCTTTGACGGCACATTTTCAATCCTAAGGGAATATATTCTAAAACTTGGGACGTGCTCTCAAACTGAGGCTCCCGTGACCACGTGGTCAGTTCCAATGAGTTACATTGGTCATATGCAAGGTGTTGCCACTGCTGACGGGGCCGTTGGGGGGCGCTATGGTGCTTCACCCCCTAGAGGCACGTTTTCAAGCCTATGTGTGTACATTATCAAAATCAGTGTGTGCTCTCTAATTGGGGTCCCATGACCATGCGATCGGTTCTAACGTGTTACAATTGTCCCGTGTGAGGCGTTATAGTGTTTGGAGTCGTTATAGTGTTTCTCCCTCTAGCGGCATGTTTTTAATCCTAAGTGTGGACATTCTCAAATTTGGGTTGTATTCTCAAATCGAGGGTCCCGGAACCATGCATTCAGCTTCAACGACTTACATTGGTCCCGCGCAAACTGTTCACGTGGAGGTTTGGGGGCATTATGGGGTTACCCCTTCGAGGGCACATTTTTAAGAGTAAGTGGGGATATTATAAAAATTGGGATGGGCTCTCAAACCCATCGTCAGGTGACCACGTCTTCAGTTCCAACGAGTTATATTGGTCCCGTGTGAGGTGTTGGCGCGGCTCAAGGGGCTATTTTGCGGGCGCTACGGGGTTTCACCCTCTAGTGGGACATTTTCTAGTCTAAGTGTGGATATTCTAAAAATTGGGTCATGCTCTCAAACCGTGGGTCTTGTGACCATACGATCGGTTCCAACGAGCTCCATTGGTCCTGGCGCGCCTCACAGGGGCCATTTGGGGGACGTTACGGGGTTTTTTCCCTCTGGCGGCATGTTTTCAGGCCTAAGTGTTGATATTCTCAAATTAGGTCATGCTCTCAAATTGGGGTCCCTAGACCATGCAGTTAGTTCTAAGGATTTGGATTTGATCCCTGCGAGTTGTTAGCATCTCTCATGGGGCCTTTTGTTAGGTCTGACAACATTTCTCACTCCAGTGGTACGTTTTCAAGCGTATGTGTGTATATTCACAAATTTGGGTTGTGTTCTCAAACTGGGGGTCCCGTGACCACACAATCGGTTCCAATGAGTTAAATTGTTCTCGTGCGAGGTGTTGTGGCCACTCAGGGGGCAATTTGGTCGGGTATGAGGTTTCCCCCTCTGATGGCCCGTTTTTAAGCCTAAATGTTAATATTCTCAAAATTGGGTCATGCTCTCAAACCAGAGGTCATGTGGTCACTCGGTCAGTTCTAGAAAGTTACATTGGTCCGATGCAAGGGGTTGGCACTGCTCACGGGGCTGTTTTGGGGGTATTATGTGTTTTTACCCTCTAGTGGAACGCTTTTAAGCCTAACTAAGGGTATTCTCAATGTTTGGATGTTCTCTCAAACTGGGGGTCCCGTGACCATGCGATTGGTTCCAACGATTTAAATTGGTCTCGTGCGAGGTGTGGGCGTCTCTCATGGGGCCATTTGGTTGGCATTTTTGTGTTTTTCCCTCTAGAGGGACATTTTCAAGCCTATGTATGGATATTCTCAAAATTGGGTCGTGCTCTGAAAACTGGGGCTCCCGAGACCAAGCAGTCGGTTGCAACGAGTTACGTTGGTCCTGGCTCCGCTGACGGGGCCATTTGGGGGAGTTATGATGTTTCACCCTCTGACAGCACATTTTCAATCCTAGGTGTGGAAATTTCAAAATTGGGTCGTGCTCTCAAATCGGGGGTCCCGTGAACACATGGTCAGTTCCAACGAGTTAGATTGGTATAGTCCAAGGTATTGGCACACCTCACGAGGCCATTTGTGGGGCATTACGAAGTTTCTCCCTCTCATGGGACATTTTTAAGCCTTAATGTCGATATTTTCAAAATATGTCTTGTGCTCTCAAACTGGGGGTGCCTTGACCACGAGGTCATTTCCAACGAGTTACATTGGTCTCGTGCGAGGTGTTGGCACTGCTCAACGGGCCATTTTTTGAGCGTTGGAGGTATTTACCTCTAGTGGGACATTTTCAAGTCTTAGTGTGGATATTCTCAAAATTGGGTCGTGCTCTCAATTTGGGGGACCCGTGAACATGCGGTGGATTAAAAAGAGATAAATTTGGCATGTGCGAGGTGTTCGGGTCCCTCACTGGACCGTTTAGGGTCATTACGGGGTTTCTCCCTTTGACGGCACATTTTGAAGCCTCAGGGCAGATATTCTAAAACTTGGGATGTGGTCTTAAACTGAGGGTCTCGTGACTGCGCATTCAGTTCCAATAAGTTACATTAGTCCCGTACAAGGTGTTACCACTTCTGACGGGGCCGTTGGGGGGGGGGGGGGCGCTATGGTGTTTCACTCCTTAGCGGCACGTTTTCAAGCCTAAGTTTGTACATTGTCAAAATCAGTGTGTGCTCTCTAATTAGGGTCCCGTGACCATGCGATCGGTTCCAATAGGTTACAATTATCCTGTGCGAGGTGTTGGAACCACTCACGGGGCATTACAGAGTTTCTCCCTCTAGCGGCATGTTTTCAATTCTAAGTGTGGACATTCTCAAATTTGGCCCGTATTCTAAAATCGGGGGTCCCAGAACCATGCATTCAGTTCCAATGCGTTACATTGGTCCCGTATAAACTATTCACACCCTTCACGGGGAGGTTTGGGGGGCATTACGGGCTTTCTCCTTCGAGGGCACATTTTTAAGCCTAAGTGCGGATATTATAAAATTTGGGATGTGCTCTCAAACTTGTCTTCCCGTGACCACGCGGTCGGTTCCAACGAGTTAGATTGGTCCCGTGTGAGGTGTTAGCACGACTCAAGGGGCTATTTTGCGGGAGTTACGGGGTTTTTCCCTCTAGCGGGACATTTTCAAGTCTAAGTGTGGATATTCTTAAAATTGGGTCCTGCTTTTAAACCATGGGTCTCGTGACCATGCGATCAGTTCTAACGAGTTACATTGGTCCTGGCGTACCTCACAGGGCCATTTGGGGGACGTTACGGTTTTTTGCCCTCTAACGGCATGTTTTCTGGACTAAGTGTTGATATTCTCAAATTTGGCCGTGCTCTCAAACTGGGGTCCCGTGACCACGTGGTTAGTTCTAAGGATTTATATTTGTTCCGTGCGAGTAGTTAGAGCCGCTCACGAGGCCGTTTGGGGGGTCTGACGGCGTTTCTCCATCTAGTGGTACATTTTCAAGCCTATGTGTGTATATTCACGAAATTGGGTCGTGTTCTCAAACTGGTGGTCTCGTGACCACACAATCGGTTCTAACAAGTTAAATTGTTCTCGTGCCAGGTGTTGTGGCCACTCATGGCGTAGTTTGGGGGGGTATGAGGTTTCCCCCTCCGATGGCCCATTTTTAATCCTAAATGTGAATATTCTCAAAATTGGGTTGTGCTCTAAAACCAGAGGTCTTGTGATCAGGCGGTCAGTTCCAGAAAGTTACATTGGTCTGATGCAAGGGGTTGGCACCGTTCACGGGGCTGTTTCGTGGGTATTATGTGGTTTTCCCCTCTAATGGCACGCTTTTAAGACTAAGTAAGGGTATTCTCAACGTTTGGACGTGCTCTCAAACTGGGGGTCCCGTGACCATATGATTGGTTCCAACGAGTTAAATGGGCCTCGTACGAGGTGTTGGCATCACTGACGGGGCCATTTGGTTGGCATTTTTCGGTTTTTCCCTCTAGAGGGACATTTTCAAGCCTATGTATGGATATTCTCAAAATTGGGTTGTGCTCTGAAAAATGGGGCACCCGAGACCAGGCGATCGGTTCCAACGAGTTACGTTGGTCCTGGCGCCGCTGACGAGGCCATTTGGGGGGAGTTACGAGGTTTCTCCCTCTGACGGCACAATTTTAATCCTAAGTGTGGATATTCTCAAAATTGGGTCGTGCTCTCAAACTGTGGGTCCCGTGACCATGCAGTCAGGTCCAACGAGTTACATTGGTATCATCCAAGGGGTTGGCACACCCCACGGGGCCATTTGGGGGGAATTACGGTGTTTCTCCCTTCGATGGCATATTTTTTATCCTTAATATGGATATTCTTAAAATTGGGATGTGCTCTCAAATTGGGGGCCTTGGCCACAAGGTCGTTTCCAAAGAGATACATTGGTCTCGTGCGAGGTGTTGGCGTTGCTCAATGGGCTATTTTTTTGGCGTTAGGGTGTTTCGCCCTCTAGCGGGACATTTTCAAGTCTAAGTTTGAATATTCTCAAAATTGGGTTGTGCTATCAAACCGGGGGTCCCGTGAACATGCAATCAGTTCCAACGAGTTAAATTTGTCCCGTGCGAGGTGTTCGCGTCGCTCACTGGACTGTTTTAGGGGCATTACGGGGTTTCGCCTTTTGACGGCACGTTTTCAAGCCCAGGTACAAATATTCTAAAACTTGGGATGTGCGCTCAAACTTTGGGTCACATGACCACACAGTGAGTTCCAATGAGTTACATTGGTCCCATGCAAGTTGTTGCCACTATTGACAGTGCCGTTGGGGAGGCACTATGGTGTTTCACCCCCTAGCGGCATGTTTTCAAGCCTAAGTGTGTACATTGTGAAAATCACAGTGTGCTCTCAAATTGGTTCCAACGGGTTATAATTGTCCCATGTGAGGTGTTGGCACCACTCACGGGGTGTTTGGGGGACGTTAAAGAGTTTCTCCCTCTAGCGGCAGGTTTTCAATCCTAAGTGTGGACATTCTTAAATTTGGGTTGTGTTCTCAAATCGGGGGTACCTCAACCATGCATTAAATTCCAACGAGTTGCATTGGCCCAGGCAAACTGTTCACACTCTTCACGGGGAGGTTTGGGGGGCATTACGGGGTTTCCCCTTTAAGGGAAGGTTTTTAAGCCTAAGTGCAAAGATTCTAAAAACATGGATGGGCTCTCAAACCCGTCGCCCCGTGACCACGCAGTCGGTTCCAACGAGTTACATTTTGTCCCGTGTGAGGCATTGGCGTGGCTCAAGGGGCTATTTTGCGGGCGTTACGGGATTTCTCCCTCTAGCGAAACATTTTCAAGTCTAAGTGTGGATATTCTAAAAATTGGGTCGTGCTCTCAAACCGTGGGTCTCTTGACCATGCGATCGGTTCCAACGAGTTACATTGGTCCTAGCGCGCCTCATATTGCCATTTCGGGGACTTTACGAGATTTTTCCCTCTCACAGCATGTTTTCAGGCCTAAGTGTTGATATTCTCAAATTGGGTCTTGATCTCAAATTGGGGTCCCGTGACCACACGGTCAGTTCTAAGGATTTAGATTGGTTCCATGCAAGTTGTTAGCACGACCCACGGGGCCATTTGGGGGGCCTAATGCCGTTTCTCCCTATAGTGGCACGTTTTCAAGCCTAAGTGTGTATATTCCCAAAATTTGGTCATGTTCTCAAACTGGGGGTACCGTGACCACCCAATCGATTCTAACGAGTTAAATTGTCCTCGTACGAGGTGTTGGGGCCACTCACAGGGCATTTTTTATTTTTTTTTGGGGGGGAGGGGGTACGGGGTTTCCCCCTCTAATGGCCCATTTTTAAGCCTAAATGTGGATATTCTCAAAATTGGGTCTTGCTCTCAAATCTGAGGTTTCGTGATAATGCAGTCAGTTCTAACGAGTTACATTGGTCCAATGCAAGGGGTTGGCATCGCTCACGGGGCTGTTTGGAGGGCATTATGTGGTTTCGCCATCTAACGGTACGCTTTAAAGCCTAATTGCGGGTATTCTCAAAGTTGGGACGTGCTCTCAAACTAGGGGTCCCGTGACCACGCAATCAGTTCCAACGAGTTAAATTAGTCCCGTACGAGGTGTTGGCGCCGCTCACGGGGCCTCTTGGTTGGCGTTATTGGGTTTTTCCATCCAGCGGGACATTTTCAAGCATAAGTACGGATATTCTCCAAATTGGGTTGTTCTATGAAAGCCGAGGCTACCTGGACCAAGCTGTCGGTTCTAAGGAGTTACATTGGTCATGGCACCACTCACGGGGCTATTTGTGGGGGAGTTACAGGGTTTCTCCCTCTGATGGCACATTTTCAACCCTAAGTGTGGATATTCTCAAAATTGGGTCGTGCTCTCAAACCGAGGGTCCCGTGACCATGCGGTTGGTTCAAATGAGTTTCATTGGTCATGTCCGAGGTGTTCGCACCGCTCATGGAATTGTTTAGGGGGCATTACGAGGTTTTTCCGTCTGACTGCACATTTTTAACCCTAAGTGCGGATATTCTCAAAATTAGGATGTGCTCTCAAATCGGGGGTCATGTGACCACGTGGTCGGTGCCAACGAGTTGCAATGGTTCCTTGAGAGGTGTTGGCACCACTCATGGGGCCGTTTTGTGTATTATGGGGTTTCTCCCTCTAGCTGGACATTTTCAAGTCTAAGTGTGGATATTATCAAAATTGGGTGTGCTATCAAACCGGGGGTCCCATGACCATGCGGTCAGTTCCAACGAGTTATATTGGTCCTAAGACAGCTTACTTGGCCATTTGGAGGGCGTTGCGGGGTTTGTCCCGCTGACAACACGTTTTGAAGCCTAAGTGGAGATATTCACAAAATTGGGACGTGCTCTCAAACCGGGGGTCCCGTGACCACGCGGTCGGTTCTAACGAGTTACATTGGTCCCGTGCAAGGTGTTGGCGATCTTCACGGATTCGTTTAGGGGGCGTTATAGTGTTTCACCCTCTAGTGGCACATTTTTTAGCCTAAGTGTGTACATTCTAAAAATCGAGTCATGCTCTCAAACTAGGGGTCCCTTGACCATGTGATCGATTCCAACGAGTTACATTTGTCATGGCGCCTCTCATGGGGCCATTTGGGGGGTGTTACTGTGTTTTGCCCTCTGATGGCATGTTTTCAAGCCTAAGTGTGTATATTCTCAAAATTGGATCGTGTTCTCAAACCGGGGGTCCCATGACCACACAATACATTCCAACGAGTTCAATTGGTCCCGTTCGAGGTATTGGGGCCACTCACATGGCCATTTGGGGGGCGTTATGGGGTTTCTCCCTTAGACAACACATTTTCAAGATGGGTGTCCCGTGACCATGCGGTTAGTACGAAGGAGTTACATTGGCGTTGTGCATGGTGTTGATGCTATTCACGGGGCCGATTGAGGGGACTTATGGTGTTTCTCCTTCTAGTGTGATATTTTCAAACCTAAGTGAGTATATTCTCAAATTTGGGTCGTGCTCTCAAACCGGTGGTGCTGTGACCACACGATCGATTCCAATGAGTTACATTGGTCCCGTATGAGGTGTACGGGCCACTCAAGGGGCTATTTTGGGGGTGTTACGGGGTTTCTCCCTCTGATTGCTCATTTTCAAGCCTAAGTGCAGATATTCTCAAAATTGGGACGTGCTATCAAACTAGGGGTCTCATGAACACGTGGTGGGTTCCAACGAGTTACATTGGTCTCATGCGAGGTGTTGGCACTGCTCAAGGCGCATTTTATGGGCGTTATGGGGTTTTACCCTCTAGCGGGACATTTTCAAGACTAAGTGTGGATATTGTTAAAATTGGGCAGTGCTCTGAAATCGGGTGTCCTATGACCAAGCGATCAGTTCCAATGAGATACATTGGGCCTGGTACCGCTCATGAGGCTGTTTAGGGGGCGTTATGGGGTTTCTCCCTCTGATGGCACATTTTCAAGCCTAAGTGTGGATATTATCATAATCGGGATGTGTTCTAAAACAAGGGTCCCGTGACCACTCGATCAGTTCCAAGGAGTTACATTGGTCCCGTACGAGGTGTTGGCACTGCTCATGGGGGCATTTGGGGGGCGTTACGGTGTTTCACCCTTTAGTGGCATGTTTTTAAACCTAAGTGTGTATATTCTCAAAGTTGGTTTGTGTTCTCAAATCGGGGGTCCTGTGACCACAAAATCAGTTCCAACGTGTTAAATTGGTCCCATGGGAGGTGTTGGGTCCACTCACGGGGCCGTTTGGGGGGCGTAATGGGGTTTCGCCCTCTGACGGTACATTTTCAAGCCTAGGCCTGGATATTCTCAAAATTGGGACGTCCTCTAAAACTGGGGGTCCCATGACCACGTAGTCGATTTTAACGAGTTAAATTGGTCCCGTGGGAGGTGTTGGCGCTAGTTACGGAGCCTTTTGGTGGGCATTATGGGGTTTTGTCCTCTAGCGGGACATTTTCAAGACTAAGTGTGGATATTCTCAAAATTGGATTATGCTCTCAAACTGGGGGTCCTAGGACCAAGCAGTCGATTCCAATGAGTTATATTGGTTCTGGCACCGCTCACGGGGCCATTTGGTGGTGTTATGGGGTTTCACCCTCTCATGGCACATTTTCAAGCCTAAGTCTGGATATTCTTAAAATTGGGTCATACTCTCAAATCGGGGGTCCTTTTCCAGGTGGTAGATTTAAATGAGTTTCATTGGTCATGTGAGAGGTGTTCGCGCTGCTCACGGGGCCATTTGGGGGACGTTACGAGGTTTCGCCCTCTTATGGCCCATTTTCAAGCCTAAGTGTAGATATTATAGAAAAAGGGGCGTGATCCAAAATCTAGGGTCCCATGATGACGCAGTCGGTTCCAACGAGTTACATTGGTACCTTGTGAGTTGTTGGCACCACTCACATGACCATTTTGGGGGCGTTCTGCGCTTTTTCCATGTAGCCGGACATTTTCAAGTCTAAGTGTGGATATTCTCAAAATTGGGTTGTGCTCTCAAATCAGGGGACCCGTGACCATGTAGTAGGTTCCAACAAGTTACATTCGTCCTGGAAACGCTCACGGGGCCGTTTGGTGGGCGTTAGGGGTTTCGGCCTTTAACGACGCGTTTTGAAGCCTAAGTGGGGATATTCTCAAAATTGGGTCATGCTCTCAAACTGGGGGTCCCGTGACCACACACTCAATTACAATGAGTTACAATGGTCCCGTGCGAGGTGTTGGCACCGCTCATGGAGCCGTTTAGTGGGCCTTACGGTGTTTCGCCCTCAATTGGCATGTTTTCAAGCCTATGTCTGTATATTCAAAAATTTTGGTCGTGCTCTCAAACTGGGGGGTCCCGTGACCACACGATCGGTTATAATGAGTTACATTTGTCCCGTGCGAGGTGTTAGGGCCGTTCACCATGCCATTTGATGGTTGTTACGGCGTTTCGGCCGTTGATAACACGTTTTTAGTAATAAGTGTGGATATTATCAAAATTGGATCATGCTCTCAAACCGGGGGTCCTGTGACCATGCGATCAGTTCCAATGAGTTTTTTTGGTCCCATGCGAGGTGTTGGCACCTCTCATGAAGCCTTTTGGGGGGCATTTTAGGGTTTCTCCCTCTAGCAGCAAGTTTTCAAGCCCAAGTGTGGATATTCTCAAATATTTTCCATGTCCTCAAATCGAAGGTTCTGTGACCACGCGATCGGTTCCAATGAGTTACATTGGTACCGTGAGAGGAGTTGGTGTCGCTCATGGGGCTATTTTGGGGGCGTTATGAGTTTCGGCCTTTGACGGCACATTTTCAAGCTTAAGTGTGGATATTCTTAAAATTAGGTCGTGCTCTCAAACTGAGTGTCCCGTGACCATGCAGTAGGTTCCAATGAGTTTCATTGGTCCTGTTCGAGGTCTTGGCACCGTTCACAGGGTCATTTGGGGGGCATTATGGGGTTTCGCCCTCTTATAGCACATTTTTAAGCCTAAGTGTGGATATTCTCAAAATTAAGTCCTGCTCTAAAACCAAGGGTCCCGTCACCGCACGATCAGTTCCATCAAGTTTCATTGGTCCGGTGTGAGGTGTTGGCGCTGCTCACGGGGTTGTTTGGGGGGTTATAGGGTTTCTCCCTCTAGCATCAGTTTTTCAATCCTAAGTGCGAGTATTCTTAAATTATGGTCATGTTCTCAAACATGGGGTCTCGTGACCACACGATAGATTCCAATGAGTTGCATTGGTCCTATGAGAGGTGTTGAACCGTTCGCGGGGCCGTTTGGGGGGTGTTACGGGGTTTCGCCCTCTAATAGCACGTTTTCAATCCTAAGTGTGTATATTCTCAAAAATGGGTCATGCTCTAAAACTGGGGGTCTCGTGACCACGCGATCGGTTCCAAGGAGTTACATTGGTCCCTTGAGAAATGTTAGCGCCGCTCACGGTGATGTATGGGGGGTTATGGGGTTTCTCCCTCTAGCAATATGTTTTCAATCCTAAGTGTGGATATTCTCAAATTTGGGTCATGTTCTCAAAGTGGGGGTCTCGTGACCACGCAGTCGGTTCCAACGAGTTACATTTATCCTGTGAGAGGTGTTGGCGCCGCTCGCTGTGCCGTTTGGGGGACGTTACGAGGTTTCACCCTCTAATGGCATGTTTTCAATTGTAAGTGTGGATATTCTCAAAAATGGTTCGTGCTCTCAAACTGAGGGTCCCATGACTACGAGATCGGTTCCAGTGAGTTACATTAGTCTTGTGCTAGGCATTAGCACTGCTCACGACGTCGTATGGTGGACTTACGAGGTTTCTCCCTCTAACGGTAGGCTTTCGAGCCTACGGGTGTATATTCTTAAAATCGGGTCGTGCCCTCAAACTAAGGGTCCCGTGACCACTCGATCGGTTCCACTAAGTTACATTGGTCCTGTGCGAGGAGTTGGCACCGCTCATGGGGCCGTTTCAGGAGCATTACGGGGTTTCTTCATCTAGCGGCATTTTTTTAGGCCTATGTGTGGATATTATAAAATTTGGGTTTTTCTCTTAAACTAGGGGTCCCGTGACCACACGATCGGTACCAACGAGTTACATTGGTCCTGTCAAGGTGTTGGCCCCGATCACAAGCCCATTTGGGGGCGTTACTGAGGTTTTAAGCCCAAGTGTGTATATTCTTAGTGTTGGTCGTTCTCTCAAACTGGGGGGACCGTGATAATGCAGTTGGTTCAAACGAGTAAGATATGTGCCATGCGAGGTGTTGGCTCTGCTCACGGGGCCATTGGTGGGCTGTTACGAGTTTTTTCCCTCTAACGGCATGTTTTTAAGCCTAAGTGTGGATATATTCTCAAAATTAGGCCGTCCTCCTAAAACGGGGGTCTGATGACCACGTGGTCAGTTCTAACGAGTTACATTGGTCATGGGGAGGTATTGGCATCGCGTATGGGGCCATTTATGGGGCATTACGAGGTTTTTCCCTGTAAGGGCACGTTTTCAAGCTTAAGTGTGGATAATCTAAAAATTGGGTCATTCTCTCAAACCGGTGGTTCTGTTACCACGTGATTGGTTCCCACAAGTTACATTTTTCTCGTACGACGTATTGGCACCACTCACAGGGGCATTACAGTGTTTTGCCCTCTAGCGGCATGTTTTTAAGACTAAGTGTGGAATTATCAAATTTGGGTATTGCTGTTGAACCGGGATTTACCAGACAACGTGATCGGTTCTAATGAGTTACATTTGTCCCTTGCGAGGTGTTTGCACTGCTCACGGGGCCATTTGTGGGTCATTGCATCCTTTCTCCCTCTAACGGCACGTTTTCAAGTATAAGTGAGGATATTCTTAAAATTAGGTTGTGCTCTCAAATCGGGTGTCCCGTGACCATGTGGTAGGTTCCAATGAGTTTCATTGGTCCTGTGCGAGGTGTTGGCTCCGTTCACGGGGTAATTTTTGGGGCGTTACAGCGTTTCTCCCTCTTAAAGCACATTTTTAAGTCTAAGTGTGGATATTCTCAAAATTAGATCATGTTCTAAAACTGAGGGTACCGTCGCCACATGATCGGTTCCATCGAGTTATATTGGTCCAGTGCGAGGTATTGGCGCCGCTCACGGGGCTATTTGGGGGGTTATGGGGTTTCTCCCTCTAGCATCAGGTTTTCAATCCTAAGTGCGAATATTCTGAAATTTAGGTCATGTTCTCAAACCGAGGGTCTCGCGACAACGCGACCGGTTCCAATGAGTTACATTGGTCCCGCGAGAGGTGTTGGCACTAATCGCTGGGCCGTTTGGGGGGTGTTATGGGGTTTCACCCTCCAATGGCATGTTATTAATACTAAGTGTGTGTATTCTAAAAATGGTTCTCGCTCTAAAACCAGGGGTCTCGTGACCACGCAATTGGTTCCAAGGAGTTACATTGGTCCTGTGAGAGGTGTTAGCGCCGCTCATGGGGATGTTTCGGGGGTTGTAGGGTTTCTCCCTCTAGTAGTATGTTTTCAATCCTAAGTGTGGATATTCTAAAATTTGGGTCATGTTCTCGAACCGAGGGTCCCGTTACCACGTGGTCGATTCCTACGAGTTACATTGGTCCCGTGAGAGGTGTTAGTGTCGCTCGCCGGGCCATTTGGAGGCCATTACGAGGTTTCACCCTCTAAAGGCACATTTTCAGGCGTAAGTGTGGATATTCTAAAAATGGTTCGTGCTCTCATACCGAGGGTCCCGTGACCACGCGATTAGTTCTACTGCGATACATTAGTCTCGTTCAAGGCACTAGGGTCGCTCAAGGGGCCGTATGATGGACTTACGGTGTTTCTCCCTCTAATGGCATGCTTTCGAGCATACATGTGGATATTCTTAAAATTGGCTTGTTCTCTCAAACTAAGGGTCCCGTGACCACTCGATCGGTTCCAATAAGTTACATTGGTCCTGCGCGAGGTGTTGGCACCGCTCAGGGGGCTTTTGTAACACTCCCGCCTAATAAGATACCGGGCGATCACTCCAATATTAAATTAAAACAGGAGTCTCATATGGATCATTCTTAGCATCATTGTCGAAAATCCATTTAATTACTAATAACCTATTAGGCCGGTGTCAAAATTTTAACTTTACTACTCTTTATAACAATAAAAATAAAACATCCACAATTAAATGCGTAATTGAACTGAAATGAAAATGAAATAAATTAAAATAACCAAACACTCGGTTCAAATTATACAACCATATCGAATAACGTGCGAAGAATAAATAAAATCAGTTGGACCATTGGCCCGAATGTTTGTACAATATCTCCTATCTAGAGTGCAAGGAAAGAAGCGTCTACCAATAACCCGCAAGCATCCACAACTGTTGCAGCAGACGTCTGACTCGAAAGAAATGCCATCCAGGCGTCCCTGTGTCTGGACACTAATATATATATATATATATATATATATATATATATATATATATATATATATATATATATATATATATATATATATATATATATATATATATAATATATATAAAGAAAGGAAAGTAGATAAATGGTTCAGAGCCCGAATTTTGAAAATATTTTGCAAGTGCATAAATGCTTTTTTTTTTAGAAAAATAGTTTTATCTCATATTTAAATTGGTATCGCACTCCCATGAGATACCCCTCACCTCTCCTTTAGTAGTGCACACCTAACGCACCCTAACAACATACCCTAGTCAAGATATCCCTGCCTAACTAGTCTAATTTACCCATCAACTATCTACCCTAGATAGTCTAAGTGCTAAGGGCTAAACTTCCCTCCATTCTCAACACTGCACTAAGTTCGTGCGTGGGGTGTCTCGCAAAGCGAAATCCAAACAAGGAACCCCCCCGATACACTACTACTTGTCAGGGTTAATGGTAGAGATCCATTAGGCCCGTAGCACGCACAAATGTATAATTATATATATATATATATATATATATATATATATATATATATATATATATATATATACATCTATATATTTATGTATACATCTACAATTACATCCGGATAATATCTCCCGGACTGAGGTGTATTCTATACACAAAGTATTTATAATTTTTCTTTCAAAACGTTCCATTTCCTTTCTCATATCCAGGAAATGTATTTAAAAGCCAATTCATTAGCATTAATTGCTTTATCATAACTTATACCTTTCTAAAAGACAATTTTATTAATATAAAAATGCTTTTTCTTTTTCAATTATCCCATTTCCCTTTTTATACTCAGGAAATGTAATTAAAAGCCATTTTTATTATCATAAAAATGCTTTTACTATATCATATGCTTCCACATCCCTTCTTCCATCCGGGAGTGTTACCGAAGCTAAACATATAACCCATTTCCCTTCCTATCTCCAGGAAATGTAATTAAAGCCAATCCATTATCATGAATTGCTTTAATATATAATGCGTTCTAAGACCGCCCGTCCGGATTTCTCCACTGTGCGCGCCCCTAAATGGCCATCATCTTCCAGGGCCTATCATCAAGACAACTTGGGATCCTACATCGCAAGACGTCGGGAAGCGGCCATGTGCCTGCGGGATAGTCAAGACCACACCCGGAATCTCCTAACCAGCGCATAAAAATATATCAACAAACGCTCACATGGCCTATAGGACTATATCCACCCTGCATTCATTAGCCAGGGGGCTTCACCATACGTACGCAACTTCCCTTATGATAGCGATTTAGAGAGGTGTGTAATCCATATTTTATTAATTATGAAAAACATTTCTCATTCCATTTTGAAAATATTCATTTTTATATTTTCAAAATCATTTCCATCATAACATATATATATATACCTAAATCACACAGTATATATATATCCTATATATATTCCTCCTAGAATATATATATAATAACGGTCATAGTGGCCTATAGCTTCTAGCGATAACCAGTAATCCCAAAGATTCCCTCCAGGAATCATAATCATGCATTCATATAAGCATGATACTAAACCCAAAGTATTTCCTTACTTCGACAAATAATAATTACCTAAATTAACTCTTAAAGATTTATTGGATATCTACAAATATAATAATTCACTCTAAGTGAATTTACAGATATGTATACGTTCCCAAATCCACAAGTCCCTTAGGACATAACCCTCTAATATACTTTAATTTAGAAGGCCCTTAAACTTTAAACTAAAAGAGGAGAAATAATAATAATCTCCAAAATCTTGGGCTGAAAACTGAGTACCCATCGACCGGTCCTGGACCCCCGATCGACCACGGGTTGCAATTAAGCCTACGAAACAAAGCAGTAGTCCATTTCTTCTTGACGCGATCGACCGGTCACACCAGGTCCTCAAAACTAAATCCTCCAAACCCTCCATCCAACAACCCAATTTCATTATCGGGGTTTCCAAACTACCCCAAAAATTATCCAAAACATCTACACGACTAATCCTAGCTTGTATTTTTCCAATTCCCGATTTGATTTCCGAGTTGATGATTTCAACCCGGAGCTACCATCTTGTAAAAATCATAACAAATCGTAGAAAAATTAGAAAAGTACGCGGCCGGCTCCCACGCGACCGTATCGAAAAGATCTACAACTTTCGTGTTTTGACCGAAAGCTAAATCAATTCTTTTCCTAGTCAAAATAACCCCACAAGCTTATGGGTTACTATTCATTATCTTCCCAAAATCCCAAACTCCATTTTTCTCCATTTTTGTTGTTTCTAACCTCACCCAACAACTCAATAAACATCTAATCTATGTTTTACAACTAACACATCAATTATTTTGGGGTATTGAATCATTTCTCTTAGTTTTAAACCCTAAAACCATAAAAACCCCAACTTAACATTTAAACCCATTGTTATACCCCATTAACATGGTTTTAACACTAAAAATCATTAAGAGTTTACACTACATCAATATGTAAACTCATAATCAACTTTTACCCCATTTTATTTTAAGGGTTCTAACCCCAAAATCATATTTTTACCAACTATGATATGAGATTAATGGACAAAAGTAAATAAAGCAAGTAAACACTTGCCTGGAGGATGAAATCCGACGACCTCGAGTCGAATCCGGCGGAGTTTGCCCCGGATATCCCTTTTCTCCCCTCTTTTCTCCTTCCTCTCTCTCTTCTCTCTTTTCTTTCTTCTTTTTCTTCCTCTCCTTCTCTTTATAAAGAAAGAATAAGGGTTTAACCCTTAAAAACCCAAAAATGGCTCGTTTACCCAATTACGAGTTACTTTTACCTCTAAAATCACCCGAAACATTATTTCGACAATCGGACACTCTTTTCCGACTATCTCGGACATTACGAGACTCATGGCGCAGTCGAAATTTCCATCCGAGGTACTTGACCGAAAATCACTATTCCAACCCAAAATAAATAAATGCGGGTTTTCTACTCAAAATCTTACCTCTTTTGTCGTTATACTCCACGGCGACATATAATTAAATTACTTCGACCTATATAGTCCCAAAATAATTTATAACACCCTTCAAAAATCATTAAATCCTCGAAAATCCCAAAAATCACTATTTCGATAAATTCTCCAAATTCCAAATTATACTTAATTATGGAATTTAATCATCTCCAAAAGGGCGGGTTGTTATAGCGTTTTGGGAGCATTACAAGGTTTCTTCCTCTAGCGTCATGTTTTCAATCATATGTGTGGATATTCTAAAATTTGGGTTTAGCTCTCAAACTGGGGGTCCCGTGACCACACGGTCGGTACCAACGAGTTACATTGGTCTTGTGCAAGTTGGCCCCGATCATGAGGCTGTTTGGGAGCATCACGGGGTTTCGCCATCTAACGACAGGTTTTTAAGCCCAAGTACGTATATTCTTAGTGTTGGTCATTCACTCAAAGTGGGGGGCATGACAACGCAGTTGGTTCCTCTGAGTAACATAAGTGCCGTGCGAGGTGTTGGCTTGGCTCACGGGGCCGTTTGTGGGTCGTTATGGGGTTTTTCCCTCTAACGGCATGTTTCAAGACTTAATGTGGATATATTCTCAAAATTAGGTTGTCCTCCTAAACCGGGAGTCTTGTAAGCATGTGGTCGGTTCCAATGAGTTACATTGGTCCCATGGAGGTATTGGCGCCGCGCATGGGGATATTTGGGGGGCATTACGTGGTTTCTCCCTGTGAGGGCACATTATCAGAACTAAGTGTGGATATTCTCAAAATTGGGCCATGCTCTCAAACTGGTGGTTCTGTGACCACGTGATCGGTTCCAACAAGTTACATCGGCCTCATACGACGTATTGTCACCAATCACGGGGCGATTTTGGGGGTGTTACAGTGTTTTTCCCTCTAGCAGCACGTTTTCAAGCCTAATTATGGAATTATCAAATTTGGGTCTTGCTCTTGAATCGGGGTTTCCCAGACAAAGAGATCGGTTCTAATAAGTTACAATTGTCCCGTGTGACGTGTTGGCACCGCTCACGGGGACATTTGTGGGGTGTTGCGGTCGTTCGCCCTCTCACGGCACGTTTTTAAGTATAAGTCGGTATATTCTCAAAATTGGGTCATGATCTTGAACCGGGGGTCCCATGACCACACAGTTGGTCCTAATCAGTTATATTGATCCCGTGCGAGGTGTTAGCGCCACTCACAAAGCTATTTGGGGGGCATTACAGGGTTTCTCCCTCTAACGGAACATTTCCAAGCCTAAGTGTGGATATTCTCAAAATTGGGCAGTGCTCTCAAACAGGAGGTCCCCGTACCAAACGTATGGTTCCAATGAGTTATATTGGTCCCATGCAAGGTGTTGGCGCTGCTCACGGGACCGTTTGGGGGGCAGTACGGGGTTTCTCCCTCTGATAGCACATTTTCAAGCCTAAGTGAGGATATACTGAAAATTAGCCCATGCTCTCAAACCGGTGGCCCCATGACCACACCGACGGTTCCAACAAGCTACAATTGTCCCATGTGAGGTGTTGTCGCTGCTCGTGGGACCGTTTGGGGGGCATCTATGTGAGGGTACATTGTCAAGCCTAAGTGTGGATATTCTCAAAATTGAGTCATGATCTCAAACCGATGGTTTTGTGACCACGCGATCAGTTCTAACAAGTTACATTTGTCTCGTACGATGTATTGGAACCACTCACAGGGCCATTTCAGGGGTGTTAGAGTGTTTTGCCCTCTAGTAGCACATTTTCAAGCCTAATTGTGGAATTTTCCAATTGGCATCTTTCTCTAAAACCGGGGTTCCCCGGACAACACGATCGGTTCTAACGAATTAAATTTGTCCCGTGCGAGACGTTGGCACCGCTCAAGGGGCCATTTGTGGGGCGTTGCATCCTTTCGCCCTCTAACAGCACGGTTTCAAGTATAAGTGTGGATATTTTTAAAATTGGGTCGTTTTCTCAAACCAGGGGTCCCACGCCACTCACCGAGCCATTAGGGGGACGTTACAGGGTTTTGCCCTCTAATGGGACATTTTCAAGCCTAAGTGTGGATATTCTCAAAAGTGGGTAGTGCTCTCAAACACAAGGTCCCGTTACCAAACGGTCTGTTCCAACAAGTATTATTGGTCCCATGTGCGGTGTTGGCACTACTCACGGGACCGTTTGGGGGGCATTATGGGGTTTCACCCCCTGACTGCATGTTTTCAAGCCTAAGTGTGGATATTCTGAAAATTAGCCCATGCTCTCAAACCGGTGGTCCCGTGACCACACATATGGTTCCAATGAGCTACAATTATCCCTTGCGAGGTGTTGGAACCTCTCATGTGACCATTTGGAGAGTGTTACGGGGTTTCACACTATGAGGGCACGTTGTCAAGCCTATGTGTGGATATTCTCAAAATTAGGCTGTGCTCTCAAACCGGTGGTTCCGTGAGCACGCGATCATCTCCATGAGTTACATTGGTCCCATGTGAGATGTTGGCACGACTCACGGGGCCATTTTTGGGGCATTACGGGGTCTTGACCTTAAATTGCGTTTTCAAGCCTAAGTGTGGATATTCTAAAAATTGGCTCGTGCTCTAAAATTGAGGGTCCCATGACCATTCGATTGGTTCTGACTATTTAAATTGGTCATGTACGAGGTGTTGGCACTACTCATGGGGTCGTTACGTTGTTTCGCCCTCTAATGACATGTTTTCAAGCCTAAGTATGGATATTCTCAAAATTGGGTCGTGCTCTTAAATTGGGGGTCCAGTGAGCATGAAGTCAGTTCCAATAGGTTTCCTTGCTCCTGTGCGAAGTCTTGGAGCCGCTCACGAGATAGTTTGGGGTTTCATCCCCTAACAACATGTTTTTAAGACTATGTCTAGATATTTTGAAATTAACGTTGTGTTCTCAAATCGGGAGTCTCGGGATTATCCAACTTCCAAAACCCAATAACAAGCCAGCAACCAATAATTATCCCATACTCCTTCTGACATACTATCCAATAACAAGCCAACGACCAATAATTATCCAACAACCAAACCAAACAAAACCAATCATTATCCTGTATTCCTTTTAACATACTATCAAACAACAAGCCAACGAGAAATAATTATCCAGCAACCAAAGAAAATAAAATCGATAATTATTCTGTAGTCCTTGTATCATCTAAAAGATTTAAAAGATAATGAATATGAATTATATAATTGAATCAGTTAATGGAAAGAGTACCCGATTCCTACGATCCAAGCAGGCCATTATATAGAGTCTTTTGAATGTGTGATTAAACCAAATTGATCTTGGAGACCCCAATGTATTCTTTTTCA
This sequence comes from Sambucus nigra, assembly GCA_949130495.1. NCBI lineage: Eukaryota > Viridiplantae > Streptophyta > Magnoliopsida > Dipsacales > Adoxaceae > Sambucus > Sambucus nigra. The sequence goes on along the minus strand of OX422224.1, from coordinate 98,177,029 downwards.
TGTGGATTTTTTTATTATTTTCATTAACATAATCTTTAAATATCAAGCTAATTTCACCTCAATTTATGAACACTGCATCAATGAATCTGATCAATAAATGTATATGTATAGGAACACATGGAAACTGAACTGGGTCAATTTGATCGAATCACAAACTCAAATGACTCTAATATCAAACCGAGCGTCTTGTGAAAGTAACTAAACATTCGATTGAGCATAACATATTATTGAAAGTTAACTTACATAAATCATATTAAACATTCATACATCAAATTAAAGCATTAATATAATGTCAATATACTAATAGGATACAAATAAGATTGACAAGGATAACATAATATTTTGATTCTCAATCTTCCTCTAAATAAACTAAATGATCCTTTAAATTAGGGTTGTCATCAAAAGCTGATTGAAACTCTTTTAAACCATTTAATGCATCCACTTCAGTAGTCATACCCTTTGGTGCATGCACAACAATAGACCAATTGCCATCGTTTATGCACTTCGATTAGAATAACTTCTTTACATTCTGAAAGGCATAAATAAAAGTCTTGTCGACTATGCGATCTTTACTCCTCAGCTTTCATAAATCTACCATAATAATTTTGGATCTAGTATCAACTTTGCAAGCATTCGTTGTATCCTCCAGCTTTACCTAATCACAATAGAATACGGTTTTTGTGAAATCTAAGTAATCAAGTTTTAGGATTTGTTGGATTATCCCATAATAGGTCAACAACGTATTCTTTGGACTTTTATTGCTTTTGCTAGCGATACAAATGATCAAGGAAGAAATTGATATTCCACTATTTTTCATCAAAATCTTTTCCTTCCATGGATATGAAATGAAATCAAAACCGTTGGTGTGGAATTTCTTAAACATTTTTGAACGAAAACTGGGACCTTTTGCTAGGCGTTCAAGCCTGAAAGATACATCCCCTCTTTTTAGAAGCTACATTTATTAATTAATTTGTATCAGGGCTTATTTTTATCACACATGAAATTTACCTCTTTTGATAACCATGCCCTAAAATCAGTTGTTGTGAAATTTATCCTTTGATATTAGGAATTCCTACCGGTAAATTACAGAGTTTTGATCATAAAATATAAAAAAACATATAATTAAAAAAGAAGAATTTAGTAGACACTCACTCTCTCCAGTCTTTGACTTCATCTTGCGATTCGAAGACAAAACGAGTTGCTTGCTCATATAGTAGATTTGTGAGTTTCACCTATTTAGGGTTCCCAAATGGTAATTCATCCTCCAACTCATTAGTTACCTCCATCACCTGTTCTCCACTAGGATTGAACCTCCTTACCTCTTGTTTTGGCATATGTCTCCTAATGTATAGCAATGATTCCACCGTTACATATTCTTCAGCAATTGACCCTCCAATATATTGTGTATTTCTTACGTAATTTTAGAAGGTTTCATGAAGCACTCAAAAGGATACGTCCAACGATATCTAACGGGAACACATGACAAATCTGTGACACCCCGCCTAATTAAATACCGGGCGTTCACTACTTTATTAAATTAAAGTCAAGGTGAACAGTTGGTTCATTCTTAGCATCATTGTCGTAAAAATAACTTTTCCAATTTAAACACCCTAATTAATTAAGCTAAGTGTCAAAACCATTTTTGACATTACTTTCCAAATTTTATTTAATAAACCCACATTTAAAGCTTTGCATAATTCACAATTTAGTAGTCACACCACAACCATCCTAGAACATACAATCCAAATAATCAAACATTCAACTAATTGAATCCCAACATTTAAAACTTAAAGTAAGACATCCAGATAGTAATAAATCCCAAAGTGACAATAATAGAAATAAATGAATTATAATATCCCATAAAACAACTGAATAATGGAAATGGGCGACACATGGCCAACTGAATAAATATGCTAGGAATGGAATCAAATAAGTGAAGTCATCTAAGCAAGAGTCCTGCAACTCTCACCTATGCTGCAGCGCGTTCCTTCCAAAGGATCCTATGCAAGACGCCCCTGTGGCTGGGATCCTGTAATATATACATATATATACAAGAGAGAAGGGAAAAATAGAAACAGGTCAGAGCCCGATAGTGTAAATGATTTAAAATTTCTTTAGCAAGTATTTAAAATGTTTACAGGCTAATGCAACAACATATTAGTGCGACACTCTCTTGAGAAATTCTCACCTTTCTTATAATGTGCACACCTATCGCACTAATCTTCCCAATGGATTATTTTATCTTATATCACACTAATCTTCCCAATGGTTTAACTTATCTTAGGTTACTCGTAAGATTTAAAATCGAACAATATAATTGTTTACGAGGAAAATTTCATTTAGTAACAAAGCTCTCATTTTAACTTTATTTATTAATAAAGTTTCCCAGTGTCATATTATACTTTTCAAAACAAGTATTTCCCATTTGAAGTCATTATTCATTTCTTACCTACCATAGCACATTAGGTAGTTCCAAATTTTAGAAATTCATATAGATATTAAATACTCATATAATGTATATATTCTAACATCACCCCACATAAAAATTATGGTGCGTGCATACTCTGCTATCCAATCCCCGTATCACTCGTACTAAGAGAAATACAAGTTCGGAATCACTCTCGAACTGTATTAACACATACATAAACAATATTGAGGCGAAGCATAGATTCCAAGTCTCTAAGAGGATAGCACATGCCCCCACGTCTCTTAGGACCGTCTGAACTATCGATTCGATAGCCTGTACCAAGGATTTCTATCTTCTAGGGTACGAGTCAATATCCCCCATAAAGGTCCCATCGAGATAAGACTGTCCTAGCGCGGTAACCTCAGGGATAGCAAGTAGCGCGGGCACGATTTTCACACATAGCTAGTATAGGCATAAACACAGTCATATAACTATACTACTATTACCATATCAAATTAGGTACATCTCTAATACCATAATTACGACATTTGTCCTTATTTCTCATTATTTAGTTCTCACGTATAATCGTTCATTTCTTACTTTAGTTTGAGGGATCATTCCAACTTATTGCGTAACACTCATAGACTCTATCCTCCCAAGTGTAGAATTCAGTAGGTAATCTAATTTCCAATGTATCTATCTTATGCGTATCTCCCCTTAATACATAATTTCATCGTCCCTTATATGTAAATATCCTAAAAATACAACTCTCGTTTTACATTAAAGGTCCCATAATTATTCATATGCCCTACTTGTCTTCTTTATCTCTCAAAACATTTTAATAAGGGTGTCCAAGGGTTATTTCTCATTAAATTGAATTCAACAAATTTAAAAACGGGAAATATGAGTCTGCCAGAAGGGGTCGATCGATCGATGGTAGGAGCTCGATCGATCGATGCGTCGATCGATTGACACTCCTGGTTCGATCGATCGATCAAACAGGTATGCGAATTCTGCTGATTAGCAGTTACGGGTTTCACAATCCAACCTTAATCAAAACCAAATTTTTCACAGCCAAACTCCCTAAAATTCGTACTATAATCAGTATACACCCATATTATTCATCTTCTACGTAAAGCATGTAATTTTTCATCAATAACCATGGATTAATAGGCCAAAACTTCATAAAAATCTCAAGAACCCTATAATTTCTTTAACATGGTTCTATTCAGTCTTTTTCTAGAAACTTCTACTCCTAATTCATCATAATTTCATGGTTAAGCCTCTACATATGAAGGGTTTACCAGATTTACATTCAAATCAATTCTACATGCGATTTTCCTATCTCCAACATGGATTTTCTATTACCAAACTCGTCCTAATCACCCTAGACTAACATGAACTATGCATTAACAAAATTAAGTAAGATAAATACTTGCCTGGGATTTTCAGCATTCTGATTTGTGAACGAATCTGGTGTTGTTGCATTCCCCGTCGCGCGATCTATGTGTTGGTGGTGGTGGCGGTGCAACCGGATGGATTTTTGGACTTCGTTTTCTTGGAAAGCTTTCTCCTTCCCTCTCCTATGGCCGTTCTAATGTTTTGAGTTTGCTAAGCCTAAAGGCTATTCCAAATGACTGATATAGTTTAATAATTTTTGTGGGTTTAATTCCCCAAAAATGCAAAATGACCAAAATGCCCTCCCGGGGTACTAATTAAGCCTAAAAATGCCCCGAGGTCCCAACTAAACCCCCGGGTACACTTTTCTGACTATCTCGACCCTTCCGAACACTTTGACGCACTCAAAATGACCATAAAGGTGACTTATAATTTATTCACTTTTATTCATCAATATTTAGTCCCAACGCGACACGGGCGCGTCCCGACTCAAATTTTCAAAATTGTCATTTTATTCACTCTTGACATTTAATAGAACCAATATTATATTACTTTACTCATTAGTAATATTCAACAACAAGTTTCCCATAATTACTAACTCGCATCACGTTAATAATTATAAAGTGATTAATTTCTGGATTTATATTAAATTAATAACTCACATTAAATTTAATAAATCCCCAAATTAATATTGCATAAAAATACGGGGTATTACAAAATCTTCATTGCAAAAATGCAAAAAGTAGGTGGATGTTGATATCGAAGAATGACATAGGAAAATATTTGTCTGATACAAAAACTGCCTCTGGTAAAGTTGATTTCGCGTCTTTAATGTGCCTTATGTTCACCACTTTTGCACAAAGTAGGATAAAACACAAACTGATTTTCATATTTTCTCGATGGAGATGTTTATGTTGAGAAAAGCAATTCCCAAATAATAGAATGATTATTGGATGATTACCTGCCATTCGTGACAATTGCACTGTTTCAAGTCATTTTCTTGGTAGCTTACTACCACACGTAAATTATCAAATAATCGGTTGGAGTCTTCAAGTTGAACAACATGTCTAAAATGATCTTTTTCTCATTAGTATTCAAAGCCAAAGAAGCCCCGCGGGTAGAAATTCTTCCTATTGTATGATCATTTTTTTAAGCACAGTTTCTTCTTTATTTTCATATCCTATAGATCTAGGCGGGATCGATTTACATCTTTGGAATTAGATCCACCCAGACATGTTCCTATCAGATGTTCTGTAAAATTATTTTCTATGTGCATTATATTAACTACATGCCCTACGCCATGATCTTTCCAATACGACAAATGGTGGAAAGGATATATCAATATCGTCACTGGGAGCCTTCATCCCGGGTATCAATAAAGAAAACAATGTGAACTCCTTTCTCATGCACAATGTCAGAGGGAGACTTAAAGGTTCCATAAGAACTGGCCAATAACTCTGACTAGTACTTAAATTATCGAAAGGGTTAAACCCATCGGTTGAGATTACAAGACAAACATTGCGTGTTTGCTTTGCAAATTCATGTTGTTGTTCATTTGAAATTTATCGAATGGGTGAATCAACTGGATGACGCATCCGATTCCTATTCACCTCACATCGAGCGTGCCATTCCATTGCCTCCGCTATCTACTATACAGTAAAAAATTATTTTAATCATGGCCTAAGTGGAAAATACTTCAAAACCTTTTGTGGGACTTGTGAGCACTTGCGATTTTTTGTAGCTTTGTCATTTCCATTCTCACAAACCACATATCTAGGCTCACTGCATAGAGGAAATGCATCCTTCTCTTCATGCTCATTATGGTACATTATGAAATCATACTTGCATTCATGAATATTTTTGTATTTCAATTCCAAACCCTTCAAGCTCTTCTTTGTGGAAGGATGATTATCTATAAACGTGTTTTCTTTTGGGAGAATATCTTTAACCCACTCAAGAATTCCAGTTATGTTGATCCCAGACAAACCAAATTGACTCTCCAAATTATGCAAACCAATCATTGCATATAATACCTAGTGATCTTCATCACAATCTTTATAGAACGGTTTATCCGCATCGTCTTTCAACTGTATGTATTCCCGATCTCCTGGAAGTTCAACATCAACATTTTCATTCAGTTGGCCATAATGCGCATTATCTGTTTCCAAAGATTGGTTGTTTTTACGATTGTAGAATTTGTAAGCAACATCAATTAAGTCGATCAGTGGAAGATGTGTTGCTGAATCATGTACCACTTCCACTCATTTGGGTTCCATTACACGGTCGGGTACCAAAAATTCTATGAAAACATACGGCATATTTTTTTCACCACGGTAAGTCCATATTTTCTAGTCTTGATAGAATTCCCATTGTATTAAATGCAACTCAACGTATTCCAATGACTTATATTTTTTTCGTTCATATAAAGGGTGCAGGGACACTGAATCTTGTCACTTTTAAGATTTTTGAAAGAATATTTAATAAATTCTTGAATGCCATTTACATTATTATTTGAAATTCGGTTAGTCTCTCCCATCCACTCTTTGTAAAGTGGAAAATCTATTTAATAATCTTTAAATTTTAGTCATGTGGATATAGGTTAAAATATATGCTTAAAACTTAAAAAAAAAAATATTATTATAACTAAAACAAAACCAATATTCTTAAACTGAAACAAAACCAATATTCTTAGAACTGAAACAAAAAAAATATTATTACAACTGAAACAAAAAAATGTTATTACAACTGAAACAAAACAAACAATTATTTGATCTTTTCCAATAGATAAATTGGCCAAGAAAGAAAAGCGTCTGCATAATTCTTCAATTACAGCCATCCCCGCCTTCAGCGAACATCGGTACATATCCGCAGTTGTTGTATATTTCTCGATTGTGTACTCGAGTTACGACAACCTTGGAGATGAGTGTGCACACCCCCAACAACCCTCTTATTGCTCAGGTATTTTAAATAGTACTTTTCTCCATAGTCACCGCGAGTTTTTGATGATGATCCACGTTCCGTGATAGCTAGAGGCAACGGCGAATGGGAATGTTAGATGAGGTGGAATTTAGGAGGGGAATGTTGGATGAGGCATCATTTTGGAGGGTAATGTTGGAGGCAACACTTGGTAAGGGAGGATAGGTAAAACCATGACGAGGAGGGTGAAGTAAGGGTAACCTTAAGGAGGCGGTATTGGGATCCCGTAATTTTGGAAAATGAACATAAGTTAACAAATTTGATTCGTCAACATTCCTCGGTTATTTTTGATATATTGGACATCCCCGTCGATTTTGAAATGTCATTCCTCATTGGACGAGAAATAATCCTTGATTGAAGAAAACTCATCCACGGGAGGTGCGGTCTGTTGAAAGTTTATTTTTGGAATATGTGAGCCAAGACCTTTCGTCCTTCCCCTTTTATCCTCTCCAAAGGTTTGATCGGGGCAACATTTTAAAGGTCTCGAACCTAACTGACTATTGATGGCCTCTATTGATTCTAGGGTCTCAACTAAGTGCGGAGGGAATTTCTTATCTTTTCACCGTGAAGCATAAATGAATAAGTTGGACCGGTTTAGTTTTTTACTTGCATCTAGACCATCCTTTATCATACTCACCCATTCATTCTTCAAATCCTCATAGGAGTTGGTTCCCGGCCTGTGGATATCACCTTTTTGTGGCCTATTTTTTTCTCCCTTTGGACCAATTTTTTTTCCATTGCCTCATTCTCTAAAAACTTATTCCCCTACTCCACCATAACTTCAACATTGGGAGGCACTCTCTCTTTAAAAGATAAAACATCGGAGCTCACTGCCTCCTTTAGGAAGTGTTTCTTTTGAAGATTTCTCCGCTATGTCCGTAATGAGTCAGCAACCCGAGATAGTACCTTATTCTTGGAATAATCGAGAAATGAGAAATACTTACAAATTTGATCGCATATGTTATCTTTGATGACTTAATCAACTAAGTTCTAGTTTTCTAGTCCACTAACCCCCATGTTCATTTTTCCCAAAGCCAAACACCAGGCTCTAAAGTTCAGCATGTCATTCCTATCACCCGTCGAGTTATTCCTGAGAAGGGATAACCTAATGGGATTCTTTTCGATTGAGCGGGAGGCATCGATAGTGTTGGATGGGGGCGGTGGAGCAACCAGGGTGATGGATGAGGGCTCTGAAGTAGGTGTAGTTGGACTTTGTGAGGAGGGAACCACTATTGAAGTTGTGTATTGCTCACCAATTTGTTTTGAGAATTCGAGTTGTGCACAAGATGATGAACCTCGTTGCGGTGTCCCCTTGGAACTTTGTTCCCTTAGGTTGTTTCCTCCCTATGTTATCTACAAAAATGAAAAACCAGAAGTAACTAAAAAATTATATTAAGATATGATAATTAAATAATCAAGATTAGGACTGTATATATATATATATATATATATATACCTTTTCAAAATAAGACTTTAGAATAAGTTCAATGTGCCTGATCTCCATCCATTCGGTGTTAGTTTTTAAGAACCTATGAATTTGTGCACATGGTCAACTAGGATGAATGGGATATATGATTGATGTGTAAATATCCATGGAATGACCTCAGAATCCCATCATTTTCAACTTGTTGGAAAGATTCAATTTAGTGTGCATATGGTGCGAGACATCACAGTCTATGTCAATGCTCTTTGTACGTATTTTTTTCCATAATGGGTGGATTTGTATTTACTCCTTCTCCAACAATGTAACAAAGGTTAGGGATACATCAGTATTATATATGTGAAATATATTTTGTATAACGTCACGAAATACCCCTTACTTTTAAGGATATTTAATTCACATAAATGGGATGAAATTTAGAAATTTCAGGAATTTCTGTGAATAATTATTTTTGGATTTTATGAGTGTTAGATGATTCTCGATGTGTGTTACATTTACTTTTGGGACTAAGTAAATGAGTTGGATTATTTTAATTACATGTCGTAGTTGGGTAAAGCGACAAAGGATAATATTTTAATTGGAAAACACGCGTATTGAGATGTGGTTGGTTTAATTAGTGAATTTTAGTTAAGTGACTTAGATGGATATTTCGAGTGAACGGTTGGTTTTGGGATGGCCAAGATAGTCAGAATAAAGTATCCGGGGGTAGATTTTAGGGTCCGGGGATTTTTGGACTAGTAGGGACACGCATTTGAGTGTACGAGTCATTTTTGGGTTTATAAGGGATAAACCCTTATTCTCTCTTATAAAGGCACGAGAGAGAGATAAAGAGAAATAAAGAAAAGAGAGAAAAGGAAGAAGAGAAGAAGATAAGAAAGGAAGGAAGAGAGGAAGAAGAAAATGGGATTCGAGGACAACTCCGCAGGATTCGACTCGAGGTCGTCGGATTTGATCCACGTGGCAATTGTTTAACTTGCTTTAATGATTTAGTGTGTTTATTTCTCATATTGTAGTTGGTGTGTAGAACTATAAAGATTTTTGGGTTGGGTTTTCGTGAATTAAAATGGGTGTTTCGGAAGTTGAACGATTGAAATCGGATAAAATCTCATATTAGGAAAACATTGGGATTTCTAGACATTAGTTGTTAATTGTTGGTTCTAGGATGATTAGAACTTATTTTCCTTGAATATAAATAGTTGGTTGTGATTAAATAAGGTTGGGAGATGAAATAAAATCTTGGAGGTATGTTAGTGGCCGAAATAGAGTCTCGGAGAGGAAGATGATCTGATCGATCGATCGATTGACGGCCAAGGGTCGATCAATCGACCCTATAGGATTTTTGGCAATTTCAACTTGTTTTGTTTAATTTGGAAAAATTACTTAATTAATTATTTCTACCTTATTTATTTAAGGAAATAAATTCCCATTATAGGGGAAATTATTCCTACGCATTTAAGGGAATTAATTAGAACTAGGAGGGTGCACAATTGTGTGACACTTAATGTGTAGTTTTGAGGAAAATAAATTACGGAGTTAGAAATTTGGGGTTACTAAAAATAGTGTGGATACTTCTAAATTATTATTGGAGTGAGGTGTATGCCTTGGGTTACTTGAAAGTAAAATCCAGGACTTACTAATTTAGGGGTGTTCAGGACGAGAAACACTCGGGGTAGTATTTTGGTGGGCGATTATATATATTATGCGTGTCAAAAATATATTTATATATTGCCTATAGGCTTGAGTAAATCATAGTATGTGAGTAGGATGGAATTTAGGATAGGGGCTTGAGATGCTTGAGCGGCTATTCGGTGTTGGTTGACGACTATTATTATAGGTAATGGGATACCTATGGGACCAAAATAAGTTGATATTATACTTAATTGATTATTACAAAATGGTATATTTGGAAATAAAATATAAATAAATCCTTAAAAGTGATTAAAGTGCGAGTTATATATAATGTAAAAGTATACTTATATGCTATTTCCAATGGGAACATTTGGGTCATTGGCTATCGCTATAAGAGTTCGTGAATTATAGTCATAAAATATGGAGAAGTGTTATATATTATATATATGGGATTGGTTAAAGTATATGTGTGATATGATATGGAAATAAATATATATGTGTGTTATTGGTATATTTGTACTTTAGAGGTTGGTTCCGTAGGCTTCCCCGAGCATTGGGATGGACAACTAGATTATATATTTTTCTTCAGTACGATCCAGGGAGGTTGTGCAATGTGGGTGAATCCCCTAGATTGAGGAGTAGAGAGAGTATATCCCCAGGTCATATCGTCCCGCATATGAGTGTGATATTGTTATTCCACTTTCACGAGGGAATATGACCGCCTCCACCGTTGTGTATTTTTACCATATTATACTTATGATTGCTATAAGTATAATTATACTTATTGCGTATAGTATATTGGTTGTATATGAAAATTAGATATCATATAAAGTAGACTTGTGTAAAGTGTAGATTGCATAAGATGTTATTCTTCTTCTGGTAGTATTATATTCGGATTAATACAAATGTGAATCATATGTTCTAGTGAGAACTATATATATATAGGATTTTATATTATGTGCTATGTACGGAGGGCTTAATAGATCTCGACGATCAACATTGTCATGGATCTCGACGAACAACAATAATTAATTAATTATTGATGCAATCATTCTATAATTTGAGGTGATGTCACAATTCATTATTCAGGACGTATTTGGGGTGGTTATAATATCACACTTAGATGAGGGGTGAGGTGTTATACGCATGTGATTGACGAAGGGTTTTTTTTATTGTGCATTGACAGCATTATTGCAACCATAAATTATTCGAGTAAATTCTTGCACACCTCGGGCTCTGACCGAAATTTAAATATTTTTCCCCCAGGTGCTCCTAGACATGTATAGTTGGATTGTGCTATAGTAGTCTTGCAATTTCATTTTCCCTTCAGTTCTATCTCAATTGTTTCCATTATAGGTGCTTCTCGACTTTAGCTATTTATTTATTTGGAACATTTGTAAGGGCATAAGTCCGAAACTTTTTTTTATGTTGGGGGAGATTCATATTATTCTGTTGGATATTTTTATTATTGTTGGTGGTTTGTATTTTCTTATTTATTATTGATGTGTTTGTGACTTTTCATACTTGGGCCTTGAATTTTAAATTATATTTTATTCGCAATTGTGCAAAGGATGGTATTAATTGACAAGCAAGCCCTATCTTCGGCGTATCATGCCTGGCCAGCCTTTACGTGAGAATATAGGGGTCGTTATAATGCATGCAGGATTTTGACTAAATGCCTCAGTTGTTCATTTCTAGATTAGGATTTCCACATCTTAGTATTTCATCTTTGGACGTGTTTCCCCTACTCTACTTTGTTCAGTTTATTCAGTTTAGACTTGTATTAAGATTAATTTATTATTTATTGAATTTATTATTTGTGTTTGGGTTTTGTAGCCAATGGTTTATTCGGCCAGACATTTACTTATTTATTTATATAATGTGATTGTTTAGAGTCTATTACTATGTGAATGGTTTAATCCAGCTATAACATATTTTTATCTTTTTAATGAAAAGACAAAATTTGACACCAACTTAATTAAGTAATAGGTGATTAGAAATTGATGGTTTCGACCATGATGCTAAGAATGAACCAAATGTGAATCATATTTTAATTTAATAAATGACTGATCACCCGATATTTAATTGATCAAGGAGTCATAAGAATTATATGAAAATATACAAAATAAATACCTATAAGAAATATATGAGATATACAAAATATATAAATTATATTCATATAGGAAATATACAAAAATAAATATATATACATTTACTAATATACAAAAAATATATGGAATATATGAAATATTTTAAAAAATTAACAAAACATGTGAAATTTTTTAAAAATTATACGAAATAAACCAAATATTTAAAAAATATATATACGAAAGATATGAAACATACAAAAATATATGAACTATAGGAAATACATATTTAAAAACAATATATATATATATATATATATATATATATATATATATATATATATATACGAAATAAATAAGGTTTTTAAAAAAATTGAGAGAGTTTCCACCCAAACTTTTCAAACAAAGACTTCCACTAATGAATTCGTTTCCACCTGTGAACACCCCATTCTAGCACTCCCTAACCTCTGCTTAGGTCCCTAGAACCTCCCTTCATTGCTAAAAACCTAGGTCATGTTCCAAATACTTACCTAGAGGTCATCGGGCACTCCTAGGCTCCGTTTGGCCAAAAGTCAAACCCTTTAGCTTGACCGAGACTGAATGAATTTTCAAAGGGTCCTGAAACCCCTTTCCAACAGTCAGCCCCGTGTACGATTCTGACTTACGTTGCGGACGAACGACTCGTTTTCCCTAAAAAAAGCTTGATCAAGAGTCCACTGGACGCTCCTGAGCTCTCTTTGACCAAAGTCAAATATTGAGCTCGACCGACACTGAATGAATCTTCAAAGGGCACTAAAACCCCTTTCCAACGATCCAGCTTGTGCGCGATTCTGACTTACGGTACAGACGAACGATCTGTTTTACTGCAAAAGGTCATCGAACGCTTCTAGGCCCCATTTGACCAAACTCAACTCCCCAAACGAAGTCAAACTCTTTGGAATGTTGAAGTACATCTATTAACCTTCACAACGGTCCGCCCCGTGCGCGATTTTGACTTAACATGCGGACGAACGATCCGTTTGCATCTGACAATCCCCCGTCCAGAGGACCGACGAGCTTTTCCAACCATATTTGTCGAAAAGAAAACTCTCGGACCTGGAGAAGTCCAAGGAATTTCAAAGGTATCTGAAGTTACTTTCCATGGTTCACCCTATGCGCGATTTGGATGAACGGTTTGCATTTTACGAGCATTTTTTTAAGGAACCTGAAAGAGACTGCCAAACAACATGTTCAAGATCATACCTATCGGCAGTGTGCCTAAAAACACCTTCCGATTGGCATGACCAGACCCATGCCGACCGGAAATGTCCTAGGCCTATAAAAAGGAGGCCCTGATCTCATTGCAAGGGGACCCAAGATCTGAGATCCATCACTCTCAGCGAACTCATAAAACCTCCCTTGAAGTCAGCATCATTTCCACATCCAAATCCCTTTCCTACCCTAACTTTTCATCATCGTTTTCATCAAACTTAGTGAATTCACTACCCTTCATCATCACCCAAATTCAAGGGCTTCTCTTCATCCTTAAAGATCAAGCTCAAGATCTTTAAGAATGTCTAACTTTCTCAACTCTCTATTCAAGTTCTCTTAAATTCGCATTAACTTGTTTTTATTACTTACCACTTTTATTCTCTCCATCTCACATATCCTAATATACTTTTTTATTTAGTACTATTGCACATCTCTTATTTTTCATATAAATAAAACCCCAAAAAAAATAAGAAAAAGAGGCGTTATTGGTATCCCTTAGGGGGAGATAAAAGTTTATTGAAATTTGTTTGATTATTTGTTAAAAAAATGCTTGATCATAAGTTTGATATATTATTATGGATTTTTCAATTCAGTTGATTATTCCGAGAATTTCAGCTCGTATCTTGAAAACGGCAAAGCTTGAGCAAAATGCTATATATTTTTTTTGCTAATTCTAACTCATGTTATGTGCTTAATTCAAATTATTTGAAAACATCGAGTTATGAAATGCTTCATGTTGTGTGCTTAAAAGTTTATTCTATCATGAGGATTTACACATCAATTGATATGCGCCTATTCAAATTTTTTACGCTGAAATTTTAGTATTGACAAAGATGGTTGAGCTAATTGATATATCTCTCATAATTGCATTATTTGAGAACATTGAGTTGTGATTCCTATTTATGCGTAAAAAGTTGTTTTGAGAAACTATTGTGTGCAACGCATGATTAGTGTGTGACTACAACAATTAGTATCATTTATCATTTATGCATTTTAAAAAGTTGATAATTTATCTTTTATTATTTTTTCATTTTGGTGACTTATGCATTATTTGATGATATTATTCTCTATCTACACTTTCAAATACATGCTATGAAAAATTTATGATGACTCGTGTGCGTATTAAAAATTTTCATGTTATTTATATGTTCCTTGAGATTTATGGTTGAATCCAATGCACGAATTATTTTTGATAGGGGGAGCTTCGCCCTTTTTACCCGTGACACTGAATTTATATTGAAAATATTTTTGATAATGTCAAAAGGGGGAGAAGTATGTTTGATTCACTCATTTGTGCTTAAATTCATACATTTTATGGATCATTGTGAATCATTGTTTGTCATCATCAAAAAGGGGGAGATTGTTAACGAAAATGTTATTTATCCCTAATTAATTAAATTAATTTAATTAATGTACATTTTAGTTTAACTTAATATATTGATTTTGATGATTCCAAATACATTTTTATTAGGTTACTCTATAGACATTTATTATTGTATTATCTTTCCTCGACTCTACTCAACGATGTATTCGAGTAAAGGTATTCACGTGTATCGCACATTTGCACTTGACACATTAGGCACGCATGCATATTTCTTTATCTATGATTTTTAATTGTGTGACTAATTAATTGTGAGCCAAAACATTTTTTTTTAAATGAAATTATTTTTTTTGGAAATAAGTTTTGACACTAAATTTTTTATAAAAATTACAGATTATTTTTTATATAAGTATACACATGCGTGTGTATGGCATGATTATTATATATGTTATATGACATGTTTGTTGGAATGAATATTATATACACTTGTTGCGTGTTATATTATATATATGCATAAACTCTTATACTATATATATGTTGGTTATATATATGTTGACATGAGTGCATATATTATATTATATATATTTATATCTTAGCTTGTGCCATAGCAGATCATTGCCTAAAGCCTTGCTTTCTTTGGTTTCTCAAAAATGGCGCCACATGTCCCTATGACATGACTTTAGCTTCTAAAGCTTTTGCATAAGATATCTATTATATAATTATCTGTTAAAGCTTTTGCATAAGATATCTACCGGAGTTGACGCCCTTTTTTTATCCATACCTGTGCTGTCAGGTTTATAACAGTCGGTAAGGTCACAAGTCAGTTTCATAATTATGGCAGTCAGTATCAATTCAAAATGTTTTATCCGTCAAAAATCCTATTTACATATATCTGTTCGTCAAATTATTTTTTTCTATATATATCAGTTCGAGAAATATTTTTTAACGACGTCGGGTAGTCACATTTTCCAACGATAATCTCACAGCGTTGGACGAATAAATGTTTTCGGTATTTGTTTTATATATTTCAAGTCCGAATTATTTTTAACGTATATATTTGTTCAGAAATCCGTTTATATATATACATTCAAATGCATGCGTGTACTTCTCTTGAGTTTTACCACTGCTACACTCTAATTTCTTGTCCACCAACTCTGGCCGATAAAATCAAGACAGATTCCTGCAAAAAGAAATTTTTTTTCTTGGTCAGAAGATTTGACCCCTTGTACTTGACATGACTGAATTACATTGGGTCCATACCATGTCATTCATATTGAATCTCCTTTTAGCTACCCACTCATATGTCTAGCCTTAAGGCTACGACATCTTAGGGCTGGAAAATAAGCTTAGCTCCTTTATGAGCTTTGGAGCCTTTTATATATCTTTTTTAGTCCGAATTTTTAAACGTGCATATCTGTTTTGGCTTTGTCCAAAAATTTCTTTTACACGAAATCAGTTATAAATTTTTTGTTTTATCCGAAATTTATTTTTACGAAATCTGTTATGTTTTTTTTTACCGAAATTCGAAATATATTTTTTTGTCCAAAATTTCTTATATAATACATAAATGTATATATATTTTTGAGAAAAGCTGACAACAGCCAACACATAGTTTATCTCTTGTAACCTTCTCTTGGCCCACGTTGATTTACACCACATATTGCAGAGATGTTATTATCTTTAGCTCAGACAAAAAAGTGATGTTGACTGATAGATGACTTGATAAAAGCTCATTTATATGTTTATTCACTTTTTACATATCCACTCCAATTCTTGGGAGATATACGTAACTGATATTTGAGCCAAACCTTTTGGGTCATTTTTTATTGTCACTCATATTTTATATTATTACACGGAAGTCTCATATCAGTCTATATTTATCTAAGATATCAGTATGATTACACACGAGTATGATTTCACTGAAGTCTTTCTTGATAGACCAATTCCTTGGGCCACACAAATATCTATCTAAGATTTTTTTTATGGCCATTGTCTACTTTACACGGTATCAAAATTCATTGTGCATACTTCATTTGTTTCCAACCTCTCTCTCGGTAAATGGTATTTTTTTTAACTGCAAGAATTTATGAGGATGGGTTTGAATAGATACGATTTTCTTTCTCAAGATATTGAGCATTTAATGCTCTCCCAATCTCTATCTATCAGTTCACAATTAATGCTCCAAGTTGAAGATGAGTTCAGCTCAAGCTTTCTCCAACGGCTATTTTCTTTTAGGCTACAAAGAAGACCACATTCAGTTGGAAACATAGCAGACATAAAAAAATTAGAGAGCAACTAAAGATTTATTCAGCTCACATACAGTCAAGAGAGCAACCAGAAATATTGTTACTCAGCTCATACACTTAGTTAAAGAGAGTAACACAAATTTATTTAGCTCTACATATTTGAGACAGCAACAATCAATATACTCAGTTATTTGTTGAAGAAGAAATTTGAAGAGCACAAGAATCATTATTCTGCTACAAAAATTTCCAGAAGAAGACTAGTGCCAAAAATCAGATTTATTGTAAAGTCTCACTCAAGAAGAAACTAGGATCAATTTGTATTTTAGAGAGTTTCGACAACCAAACATTGTACTCAACATTCGGATTTGATTGAAGCTGGAATTTTAGCTTCGGTTGTTCTTGGAGCCGGTATTTGCTTCAAGTGTCTGTAAATGGTTGTTTGATCCTACCGTACAAGTGGATCAGGACTAGTGAAGCGCGGGAGACGGAAGCTTGCTCTTGGTGCGTGGACATAGGTCGGGTTTTGGCCGAACCACGTTAAAAATACGGTGTCATTTATTTTCAGCATTTAAATTTAGTTATATGCTTGTGATTGATTAATTTTATTTTTAAGCCCTTTACTTGCAAGGTATTTAAATCTGAAAATTTCGTAAATTTATTTTAAGATTAAAATAATTATTTTCGTAATAATTATTAATTCCAGAATATTAATTTTTATTAACTACGAAAATTATTTATAAATTTATTTGGATCTTATAATCATAAAATATAACTTGTTTAATTTATTGAGAGTATTTAATTGTTATTCTTGTGTGAATCACTTTAGATTAAATCCAGAATATAAGATACGAAAATTGATTATTTATTTATTGGATGTTGTAATCTCTTGTTTAATCAATTGAAAGTATTTATTTGATAATTTATTTATTGTGTGTTTCAATCTCTGATTTAAATTATTTAAATTTATTGGTAACTTTTATTTAATCATTATTGGTTTAATCATTTAAGATTTATTTAATCTGAAATTTGTATTAAGTGTTTTAAATTAAATATTTTTTGAAATTTTAATTTAACCCGAAAAGTTAGTAAAATCTCAATTCACCCCCCCTCTTGAGTATTTTTCTGGGCAACAAGAGGGTTTAATCATAAATTTCAAATGGGAATTCTCACACTTCTCTCACAACTAAAACACCTTTTCACACACACACACACACACACACACATATGAGAAGTCCCCGATTGGATATATGGGATAACCCCCACCCCTCGTTTTGTATACGAACTACATGTACTTTGATGCTTCTTTAGGCTACGTAGGCGTCTCAGGGTAAAATCCGAGACTCGAGTCATATGTTTTTTTCCATTTTCTATTTTTGTAATTCTTTAATTTAATTCTCTTCGATTCTATATATTTAAATATATATGTATTTGTTCTTAGTGGCACCATATTCCACCTACGTTATCGTTCCATCATAACGATTAACGCAAGGATAACAACCTAAATCCTATTTTCTACTATTACCTTTAGCAACATTCCTACGGATGACTCGCTTTATATATTCCATGATACAAGTCGAGGATTTATATCTCCATGATATATACACATGCACACATATCACGGGGAAACAGATTAAAATAATAACAAATCCATGAGAGACCACAAGGGCGGAATGGGTGCGCAACACCTTCCCATTTCATAACTTAGCCTCCTAACCCTTTTCAAATCATTTTGGTTTCGTATGTATCAGTGTGTCTTTGATGATGTCCTTCTATATGGCTCTAATTTCTTTTCTCTGTTTTGAATAAAATAGACTGGTGACTCCATCTCTCTACATTTTTCACCTGACACATCACCGACGATGGCCGAAGCGCTACCAAGAGGGATGCGTGGGCCTAAGATCCTCTCACCGTGAAGATAACCCTCTTCTCTCTCTCTCTCTCTCCGTGAGTATCGGGGATGGCCACAGTGGTGACTCTACTCGGGATGTTTTTTAAGAGGGCTAGACTCTATTTACATGGGTTTTTTATTTTCTTATATATTCCCCTATTTTGCATGTTCCCCTTTTGGTGTGTACCTTATGATTATGCTTCTATTCACACACTTGTACAAGATTCTCCAAGTATAGTTCGCACCACGTGCACCTAGGATCACATATGTCCACATGTTTCACGCATCACTTATCCATGCTTGGTATACTATTAGTACCTGTACTTTGCCCCCTGTTTGGCATGATCAAAAAGATACTCGCATCATAAGATACTAATAAGAAAATCATGCATGATTCACATGACATCACCAAAGTGCATTGTTATTTACAAAAAAAATTCCAGTAACTCTAGGGTCACTTTGTGATGGCCGCAGGTCCGGCAGGGCGCAATTAGCCTAAGCGATATGACTCTCACCTTCCATTGGCCAAGTACCTTCGATGTATATTGAATGGTTCCCCCACATCGTACCTCTTAACCGAAGTCATGATGGGAGGTATATCGTAGGGAACTCGTTCATGTACACCGAGTATATCGAATTCGCTCTCACATGTACTGTCCCCATGAGGTATATTGTGAGGCAATTCGCGTACACTCAGGTATATCAAATGGCATGTACACACGTACCAATTGCCCTCAAAATCAAGACGTGTATCATGGAAGTCACGCCAAATATAGGTGTCAAGCCTAGGACACATATGTTAGATTGTCAGTTTCAACCTAAAACTCTACTGAAATTTTGGGTCGGCCTGCAGTCCAAATTTTCGTGCATTTCCCAAATGGGACCCTTCCCGCGAGCCTGGCTACAAGTCCAACCATAGATTTACATATGTTATAAACCCAAGTTTTCCAGGCCCGGGTCCCATCCGACATTTCATTTTTCATTTAGGATAATTTAATACAAGTGAAAACATAATAATTATAATAATCATGCTAAGACATGTCTCCCAAAAGCATTTCACCTTCCTTTCTCAAAAATCCAAAAGAATTTCTCCATCCTTTATCAAAATCCAAAAATATTTCTCCTTCCTTTATCGAAAATCCAAATATATTTTATCTTTCAATCTATAAAAACAAGCAAAATGTCAAAAATATTTTTCATTCTTTTTAAAAAATAGATAAATAAATCCCATTTTCACGCCTTCTGAGGTCGATTGCACGCCCTTGGCCTGGCTCCTTATTGGATTCGATCTTCTGTCAAATTACCCCAGAGTTCCATTCGTTCCCTTGCTACTTTCTCCAAGTACATAATCCATATGCTTTCCATGGAGAACACAGATCAAGTACTGGTTGTCCAGCCAGATCTGATGACAGTCTTAGCTTAGCTCGTGTCCACGATTGACAACCACCAAACTGAAATCCGCGAGATGCAACGAAACCAGGCTCACGTTCCTTAAGATATCGAGGCCTTATTCCCTCATGTTATGGGTCCACCCGAGCCTATCTGGGTTCTCGAAGAGTATCACCACGCTCCACGTTCCCCTCTTGCTAATGGGTTGCCAATTCCCGAGCTTCCTATGCCAAACATTTTCTAGCCTGGGGCTAACTTGCCTATGGTCATGGATCCAAAAGAGGAAGAGTTAAATAAGGTCAAAGAAGATCTGAATATGATAACTAAGAAGTTGGACCAAGTCATAATCTCTGGGACTTACAAGGACTACACCCACATGTCTCCTTACCCTAAAGCGAGGTTGCCCGATAAATTCAAGATGCCAAATATCGAGAAATTCAGAGGGAGTGGAACCCCGATTGTTCATCTTCGCAGTTATCACCATTCTATGACTCTCCTAGGGTCTTCGGAAGAAGCGATGGCCTAATTATTTCAGCAAACTTTGGAGGATAGAGCCCTCCGATGGTTTTTGTCTCTCGAGGAATCCAGGATCAATAGTTGGGAGAATATAGCCCGAGAATTCATATCGTAGTATAAATACAAAGAAGATCTTGAGGTCACCCATCGTGATTTAGAGTTTCTCAAACAAAACTCTGGGGAATCACTTAGTAACTTCATAGCCCGATGGAGGGAAAAAGCAGCCACCATGACCAATCGGCCATCCGAGGAAGAAAAAGTCAACATAGTGAAGAAGAACTTCTTAGACCTTGTCTGAGCCATAATGGGAGGACAATACTATCCACACTTTTGAGCTCTTAGAGAAACAGGAGTAGAAATCGAGGAGGGTCTTGCTAAAATGGAAATTGAACCAAAGAAAGTGTCCGGACAGTTCAGTCCCAGAGAAATATGATAAACATGTCAATCCTACAGTCTCAACCATCAACAACATCTCTCAACCAACCCCCTCGTGGGCACCAAAAATATGCATTGTGCCATTCTGAAAGAAATACATCGAGATCCATGCTCCCCTCTCTATATTTTATTAAAACTTGTTCAGCCGAAACCTTATCAAACCCTTGGACCCCCGTTTATTGCCAAATCCACTTACAAAAAACTTCAAGGCAGATGCCTATTGCGCCTTTAACCAAACTGTTGGCCATGCCACCAACCAATTCTTTAACCTTCGAAATATAATCCAAGATCTAATTAACCGGGGTACCATTTCCCCACGAGCCAATCCTAACCCAAACACTACTCACAACCCACTCCCAAATCATTCCAATGCCATCTTCCTAGAAGATGACCCAGAATTTAACCCCTCAACTCAAATCACACCCATATACTCTCCCAAACCTATCCAAATCTGCCCATATTTCCTCCTATACCCTTCTAGCATCACTGATCAGGCACTGTCACTCCTTACCAAAGCATGCATCGTTGTCCGTACAAATTATGAAAATGGAAGTATGGAATTATCAATGGTATTAAACCAAATCCTGCAGTTCGGGCTGAAACTACCCTCATAGATGATCATTGATTGCTAGAGGTTCAGTACGCTATTCTTAGAATCACAAAAATGGGCCTGAAAGTCAAACAGTTGGGTGGTACCAACCGATGAAGTCAGAATCGATGACATTGTCCAGATCATGGCATAATTATTCAGGCAAACCAACAATATTTGCAGCATGGTTAAGTTACTTGATACTCTGAAGTTACAAGGGAGATTGGTCCCTTTACCCTTACATCTCCTTACATAATTGGAAGACCTATATGAATAAGCCATTGAAGTCATGGAATGCATTGACTTTACACGAAAAGACAAAATTGTTGCCACCGGATGGGGGGGAGGATTCGAACATTCAAATAGAGAGCAAGCTTAAGAGAAAACTAGCTCGCTAGCTGACATATGTGGGATGATATCATTTGAATAACTCATCAAGGAGATATATAAGGTGGAAGAACAACCCAAGATTGAAGAAAAAATAGGGTTCATGTTCTTCCCTTCTTTAGTAAATCACATGACCAAATCAGGAAGGCATTACCAGATCCCAAGCTTACTACTAGCCAATAATAAAGGGAAAGGTATTAAAAATCTTCCTATGCTAGACATGACCCTCGTGGAGGGCAAGATCCTCGATCAACTGAAGAAAACTCAAGTTAACATCACTATATGGGGGGTTTTCATGTCTTCCCTGCTGCATAGAAATGCTTTGATCAAGTTGCGTACTAGACCCACAGTTCCTCCTTTTACCACACCAGAAAAAGTGATAAATTTAGTCGGATCCTTGACCTCTACTCGAATGCTATCCTTTTCCAAAGAAGAAATCCCCAAAATAGGGCCAAACCACAATCATGCACTCAATATCTCTGTTGAAGTTATGGGGAAGATCGTACCACTCTCTCTTATCGATAATGGATCATCCTTGAATGTTTGCCCATTAAGAACCATCAAATGCTTAGGACTGAAGGAAAGTGACCTCGCTCCAACCTCCGCTACTGTACGTGCCTATGACAATACCTATCAAGAGGTGATGGGATCCATAAAACTTGTAATAGGGGCTTACCCTATAAAACCTGTTGTTGAATTCCAAGTTATTGACATCCCAACTTGCTTCAACCTGATACTTGGGTGACCTTAACTCCACAGTATCAAGGGTGTGTCTTCCTCGCTCCATAAAAAATTGAAGTTCTTTGTCGAGGGACGAGTCATCACCATTTTGGGCGACGACGATAATACCGAGGGTGCAAGTACTAGCAATCCAATCCTTGAGGTACAGCATGGGTCAAATGATATGATCCTATTAGGATTTCTGAGTTGATCCACTTTTACTCCCGACAGGGGATGATTTAAGAGAAGGGGTTTGTCCAAAATATGACCTTCATGGCAACATTTATGTGATTCTGATGTTCGGAAACATACACTTCATGCCTGAACTAGGTCTAGGAAAAAGACAGCAAGGGATAATTGAGCCCATTATACTGAAAAAAACTTTCCCTCCTTATGGTTTGGGGTATTAACCATCAGAACTAGAACTCAGAATGATCTGCCAGTCTCAACCAAAGAGAATATTAGACTGCATCTAGACCATCCCAGGAGAATCCTTTAATGGACGATTCATTAAATAGGGCGAGGACTTCCCCTTTTGCGGCTTTTCAGAACCATGGTATGACCATACAAATAAGAAGATGAAGCCTAGAATGGAGATCTTTTTCCAAGACAGCTACCCATGGACCAAAAGTTCCCAACACCATGTATAACTGCTCATCAAAGATACCAAATATTCTGAGGGAAGCGACTCTAAGGATTCATTTAACTTACAAACATTAGGGATGGTCTGCATGGTTAATTCAAGCACTACATCACTATATCTATCCCACCTTATTAAAGTTACTGATACACCTCTCCTCAAATGGCATGCTGCACCAGTTCTAACTGTTGAAATCCAACCTAACTCCAATGTTTACCCCATCTCTTCTTCTATTGTCTATCCTTGCTCTACTGTAATCAAGACCTCCTTTGATGAGCTTCTCAATGATGTTTTTCTATCAATGAAATAAATAAAGATTTTAAGTATCTTATTGTGCCTTACAATAATTGTTTAGATTCTAATCAAACTTTTGATGATGATGATTTTGCAAATGAACAATTCTTAACTGATCTAAATAAGGTTAATAACAAATAACATAACCTCATTCAAGTTAATGAAGAATAAAATATTGTCATTAACCTCGGTTCTAGTAGCCAATTGCGCGATATTAGGATAGGCGGATACCCTTGACAAGAAGGAGCGCGCACAAATAGAAGAATTACTGATGGAATTCATGGATGTCTTCGCATGGTCCTATGATGATATGCCCGTCATTGATCCTGAAATAAATCAACATGAGATCCCAACTCTCCCAGATTACAAGACGGTTAAACAAAAGTTGAGAAAGCTCTACATAAAATGGTCACTCAAGGTCAAAGAAGAAGTGGTCAAACATCTGAACGTGGGCTTCATTCGTCTGATCGAATATCACACATGGATAGCCAACATAGTGCCTGTGTCGAAATCAGGAGGGAAAGTTCGGATGTGTGTAGACTATCGGGACTTAAACCAAAGCCTCTCCGAAGGATGATTACTCGCTACCCAATATCAACATGATCGTGGACAACACAGCTAGTCATGCTCTCAAGACATTCATCGACGGGTTATTTGGATACAACCAAATCAAAATGCACCCAGATCACCAAGAAAAAACTGCATTCATCACCCCATAGGGAACCTTTTGAAACACAATTATGCCATTTGGTCTCAAGAATGTTGGGGCTTCCTACCAGAGGGTTGTCACAACCATCCTGCATGAGTTGATTCACAAAGAAGTCGAGGTCTATGAGGATGATATGATTATTAAATCCCAAAAATGATAAGGTTATGTTCTCTCCCTCTGGAAATTCATCGAATGACTACGAAGGTATCAGATGAGACTCAATCCAGAGAAATGTGTCTTCGGTGTTATAAGGGGAAAACTCTTGGGATTCCTAGTCAGCAAGAATGGGATAAAAGAAGATCCTCGTATGTTGAAAGACATACTTGAGATTCCACCTCCACCAAAGAGAGAAAGAAGTTCATGGATTCCTTGGGAAATTGCAATACATTAGCTGGTTAATCAGCCAGCTAACTTCTATCTGCGAACCTATTTTCAAACTCCTCCGAAAGTATTCAACCAAGGTTTGGAATGCTACCAGCTAAGAAGCTTTTGATTGAATCACATAATATCTGTCCCAACCTCCGGCACTCATGCCACCATAGCCTGGTCTCCACTTGGTCATATACCTAACCATAACCGACACTACAGTTGGGGCTTTTCTAGGCCAATACCTTGAAGAATCCCACAAAGAAAGAGCCATCTATTATGCCAGTCGTAAATTGGATGGGTACAAAGTCAACTACACTGCTTTGGAAAAATCATGTGTCGCACTTGTTTGGGTCACCTAAAAGTTTCGGTACTACATGCTTGCCTTCTCCATAAAACTTGCATCCCGAATGGACCCCATCAAGTACCTACTTGATAAACCTGCCATATCTAGCCGAATGGCTCGATTGTTGATGGTCCTAGCCGAGTTTGATATCATGTACATCACGCAGAAAGCGTACCTCTTTGACTACCCCATGGAAGAAGTTGATGTCTGGATCTCCAAATTTCCATATGAAAACATCCTTTGCACTGCTTAAGATAACCTTCGATGGAAAATGTTATTTGATTGTGCTGCCAACAAAAAGGGATACGACATTGGGATAATTCTGATCGCCCTAGATGACTCCCACACTCCCATCGCTATCAAATTGGATTTCCCCTGCACCAACAACATGATTGAATACGAGGCATGTACGGTAGGCCTCATAGTTTCTCTCAAGAAAGGTATTCGATGCCTATATGTCTATGGGGATTCTACCCTTATCACCGATTAAGTGCTCGAAAAATGGAAAGTCAAGGACGAGAAACTCCACCCTTCCATGCCCACTTAGAAGAACTAGCCTCCCAATTCTAAGATATCACCTTCCATTACCTACCTCGAGCAAAGAATAACGTAGCCGATGCCCTTGGTACTTTGGCCTCCATAATCGACATGCTCGAAGGAACAATAACGGCCCCCTTCCTAGTCCAAAAGCAAGATAAACCAACCCACTGCTACCATATTGAGCTCATCACCGAAGAAGATCCCGATCTAAACAATTATGGGTACTATGATATCTAGCACCTCCTCAAGCATGGTAGGTATCCTAAAGATTCCAACAAGAAAGGTTAGGCAACCCTCAGAGACTTGCCTCCCAGTACATTATCTGTCACAAAGCACTGTTCAAAAGAAACTTTGATGGAACCCATCTACACTGCATCGCAGGGGCTGACATTGAAGAGATAATGCAAAAAATCCATATCGGGGAATGCGGACCCCATATGAATCGTCAAATGCTTGCAAAAAGTATCATCCGACAAGGCTACTACTGGACCTCTAGGATCCAGGATTGCACCACCTACGTCCGAAGATGCCTTAAATGCCCAAAGTTTTCTAACCTTCAACACCTGCCTCCATAAGAATTATACAATATGACTTATCCCTAGTCGTTCTACACCTGGGGCATCGACATCATAGGGAAAGTCATACTCAAGGATTCCAACGGGCATGAATTCATCCTAGTTGCCATTGACTACTTCGCCAAATGGGTCAAAGCCGAGTCTTACGCGGTTCTGAACGCCAAGAAAGTGGCCAAATTCATCAAGAAGAACATCATCTGCCAATATGGGGTCCCGCACGAAATAGTGTCTGATAACGGGTTGCACTTAGAGGAAGAAGTCTCAGAAGTGATCAACGAGTTTGGGATTAAGAGAAACAAATTTTCGCCCTACCGACCTCAAATCAATGGTGTAGTCAAAGCTGCCAACAAGAACCTCAAAGCCATCATCAGTAAGATGACCAAAAGTTATCGAGATTGGGCCGACTGAATCCCTTATGCCCTCTGGGGATATCGAACATTAATATGAACATCTACTGGGGCTAACCTTTACTCTCTAGTCTATGTCATGGAAGAAGTCTTACCTGTGGAGCTGGAAATACCCTCGTTCCGTGTCATGCTTGAAAGTAATGTCAGCGAAGAAGACTAGTACCAAAGCTATCTTGATGAGCTAACCCTCCTAGATGAAAGAAGATTGAAAGATCTATATCACATACAAGGGTACCATCGTCGTATAGTGAGATCATTTAATAATAGAGTCAAGGATCACGGTGTCCAAGAGGGGGATTTATCCCTCAAAGCAATAGAATAGCCCATATGGGACCCTAGAGGTAAATTCAAACCAAATTGGAACGACCCATACATTATGAATAAGATCTTGTCCGTCGGCGCCGTTGTGCTTACTAACCTCGACGGGGAGGAAATGGCGTGCCTAGTCAACCTGGATCGTCTAAAGAAGTTCTACCCCTAGTCCGAAATCCTAACGCACTACGACTCTTCTCATCTCCGTTCTATTCTTAAAAAAATCTTAATTTCCCTCTACCCAGAACTACGTGGTCCTGATCCTTTATAAAAACCATGTTCATAAAAATTAAAACTTTTCAAAAAACCCCAGAGGTACGTAGGCAGCTCATACATCTTACATGAGCACTACCCTTTCTTTTTCATAAAAACCTATTCTTTTCTTATCTCCGAGAATGACGGTTCATTCTAAAATATATTTAAACAAAAGGATTATGCATGCCTTATCGATCAGTATAGGTAATTCAAAATACGAAATTCAACAAAAGGCAGAGCTAGATAATCAAAAACTTGTTTATTTTACTACTAAGAAATTAGAGTGCAATTACATAAAAAGAGGAACGGATAAATCCCTTCCACCTAACTTCCTAAAAAGCCAAATAAATTCCTAAATTTATTATCCATTACAAAACAAACTCCCCAAGAGTCCTACACACAGCTACTAGAGGAGCCCGCTCCATCATCATCTACATCCTGGGGGTCCCAAGCTTCCCCATCCTGAATAGAGTGGCGCAAACACTCCATAGACCGATAAGCTCGAACCAGCCTCGAAAAAACCACAACACCTCCCTCCATGGTATCGGGTAAGATAAGCCACATTTGTTCAGTCTCCACTACCAATATCTTGCTGACTACTCTTCTCCACAACCACTTCATATAATCCTCGGGGATGTGCCAAACTCTCCCAATGGACTAGGAAGGATGGGTCGATGGACACCAACTCTCCTATAAAGAGCCAAGCCACATACGCAGACGCTCTGTCAGATATTCTATTGAATAGAAACCTAGTGTCTGAGGTGGCACGACCTGATCCTAGCCAAATTGGTGCAGAAGCCACCCGGGGAAATAAAAAGAGGTCTATTTAAGACCAACCAGCCAAACATACGGGTATTCCCCCAACTCCAGAATAGGCATCAACTGTCCCGACCAAGGCACTGACCAGTGCAAATTTAGAGCCCCATGCTCCACAAACCAATCCTCCCATATCTCGATGTTCAAGACAACATTGATAAAATGGAACGAAAAGATGTTGGATCCATCCAACAAGGGATATTTTAAAGGATTCACCAGGTGGAATCTTTTAAACATCCACATGAACAGCAAAACAGGGCTAACCCTCATAAAGTCAGAACAACTTCTCACCAGGCATCCAAGCCATTCAATGTCTCCGCCAATATCACCGTCGCAGGATTACGATGGTATGACATCCATGAAGTGATGGATGCAAGTTATGGGTCCACCAGTAGTTCCCCAGTCACCAGCAGTAATTTTAAAACCAAGCCCAGAATAATGGCTCCGCCATATCCAACATCACCGACCTCCTGCAAATGCAGATACCGCAACACCACCGGAAGGGTAATCATACCTCCAGTAACCAAATATCTACCCACCAAGGGAAATATGTGGAGAAGTCTAGCCAACAACTCCCAAGGAGATCAAGAAAACTCAGGCACAGCACCCTCCCCACTAGGATTTACCTCTATAATGGTGAGAAACTCCTCATAAGTCAGACAAACTTCTTCCAAACCAAAGAGGAATACATGGTCTTTGAGGTACCAAAATTGAACCGCCGTCATCAGCATGTTCCACTCTATGGTCCGATTACATCACAAAGAGACTCGACGCATGTTGAAAGCATCGTAATCGACGTTATAGGAGCACATCGCCCCCAAAATCTCGCGTTTATTGGCAAACTCAACACTACCAGGGAGATCCATCTCACATAATAAGAAGGTAAGAATGTGAAAGTGTGATAAAATCACTCCACCCTTACCCCTTTTTAAACTTGAAAGCGCTCATAAAGTACATAACTCTTGAAGAAATTGGAGGGAATCATGCCCCACAAGGTACCAAAAGCTGAGGATGGTACTAATCAAAGCCTTGAATTGATGGGATTGGACTGGCCTACTGATAGGCAGGACAAGAAGCTTCTTGATCGACAACCTCCTATTTTAGAAACTTCCATTTTTCCTCTTTTGCCAAAATCAGAAAACTCAATAAAAATAAATTGATATTCTGAACAGAATTTCAAAATCCCCTTTCCATCTTTATATAATTTATCATTGTGAATAAAACTATCCTTCAAAATTCTAAAAATATTTCTTTTTTACGGTCTCAGTAGGAAATTAAAAAGCGCATATGCATTCATTCATTCGTAACTAATAGACGATAATAAAAAACTCCATTGCATTGCATAAATATTTTTTCGTGTTACATCACTTTTGCAGGAAATTAAAGAAAAGAAGTAAAACAATGGGACTCAGCCCGAACCCACATTTTCTCTCTCGCATCCCCTTTCCCCTCTCCCTCTCTAAGAGCTTACATCCCTGCGATGCGCTCTCTTTCCCTTGAGGCCAGATGACGCACCAACGCTACCTGAACAAGACTCCTCCCCAGATGAGGAAGATGGCACCAAGAAAGAAGGAATAGGAATCACATCCCGAATATGGGCAGTCACCAAAGATATTCAGTCCCTAATGTCCCTTAGCCAAGTGGTGGACACCCGAACTTACTGCAAGAAAAGGCAAAATTAGTATCAAGCGAAGAAGATCAAAAGAAACTAAAAAAGAACAGAAAGTTATACCAAAGGATGAAGGACCACCTCTATCAAGCCCAACTCCTCCGGGTCCATCGCATGAGGATGATGCAACATAGGCACAATCCCTCGATCAGCGCATCGAATGTTGTATGAAGGAGCATGCAATCGCACAAAGGGAACCTCTAAAGTCACCGTCACCTCAGATGCCGATGAACCACCACCACTGTGGGAGGACCCCACTGGCCGACTCGAACCCGCCTAAGGGAAAGGCAGTGCATCATATATGCTAGGCTCCATCAGCCAACTCATCATAAACTCCATATAATCATACGACACGGTTGTGTCAGTGTACAACAGATAGGAATCGCCAGTCATCGCTATAATCCTCGCATCCTCTGACAACATCCACTCTCGACTCACAGACATAGGGGGCCGCGTAGGTGGCACCACCACCTCCTCCTAAAAATTCGGCCGAACCACCCTATCCCCGAGATACCAGGAATGGAAAAACTCATGCACTAGCAAACACTTCATCTTCCAATTCACTCCGGTCGACCTTATGTCTTGAACAGCCATCCCCAAAGGGTAAAAGGTCACCTGAAAAATCCAGCAGATATAAGTCAATCTGGAATCAGAGAAAAAAAAAACGAGACTGAAGAAGTAAAAGGTCTAACCCTATCAATTGTTAGGTCATTTATGACCTGACGCATCGGCTCTAGAGAAAGAGACTTCCTCGACTATCGATTGGCCTTTTGCCACCGATTCAAGCAATAAAAGTCCTCAACGGTCTCGTCCTTCAAATAAATTAGCTGGGTATTACATCTAATCACCTCATAGAACCATGCCTGCCAAAGATAAGAATCCGCGATAAAAATGAGACGCACAAGGAAAATGCGAATGAATGAAAGGAAAATGCACAAACTAAAGAATACCTAAACAAGATTCATGTCTCCAGTAAAAGTCTGTCGGTAGCACCAGCTTAATGTATCCAGAGAAAAATAAAGCGTCGCCAAAGTCAGGCTCCCCCAAGTGTTGCAAAAACAACAAGTGGACAACGTCGCCACTCGACGCCACCAGAAATCACCCCAACACCAACAATATAAACAACTGGGCCATCTGCCTCACCTGTAGCTCATCCTCCACATCAATCACCCTACCCAGCAAAACATCCCTTAGTAGAGACAAACGGATAGAGTCCCTAGATAATATCCTCCCCACATCACCTAGCGCCGCCTGCACCGCCTTCGGCCTCACCTGTAAAGAGCGATCCACCTATATCTTCTCTCCATCGCAATACAGCCTTAGTCCCCAGTAGCTGCTACACATATATGAGAGTCACAGTCATCTTCCCAAAGCCAAAATGGAATGTATGGGTAGTGTCCCACCACCTCTCCCCTAGGGAGCATAAGACTACCATCGAACAAGGCATCTCATCCATCACAGATGCCAGCCTCCCAAAGCGTGTAGACAATACTACCCAATGCACCACAAGTGGAAAGTTCTCCCAAACATCCTTAAGACCCATAGTCATGTGGGCATGCAGGGTTGACAAAGAAACATCAGACTGACAAAGAAAAACATCGTCAAAATCTAAGAAAAAAGGAGATCAACAAAAAAGAATGCCAAAAGTCATTCTGTACTTACCTAGCCACCAGGGTTCACCACCCTAGAAGAGAGATGATGTAATATTTCCCGTAGTAAAGTCCTCTCATATGCAACTGGCTTAAATATATCAAAAGAATTCTCACTCCCCAAAGATGAAGGCTCCCTAGCCCTCCACTCCAGATTCGCCCAGTCATCAATAGCAACCCACTCCCTGTGTACCGCACTGCTCACAAAAGAGACCATTTTTTAGGTTACAGAATGTGAGGACGATTCGTAGAAGAAAATTGTAGAGAGAGAGAGAAGGCAAGAAGTTATGAAAATGAGGGGAACTCGCCCCCTTTTTATAGGAAGCCAAGGGTCATGTCGGTCGGCACTGCACCCCCCACATATCGATCGGCACTGACCTTCCACCTGCTCGAGGCAGTCCAAAAGTCCATGCCACTGCCGAATGGTACCCTCCACGCAAGGGCGATCGGCACCCCCCTCAATTTGTGTACAAAAACTCCCATAAAATACCCAAAAACCCTAAAAAATCGTTAGAAATATCTAAAAATTCTGGGGAGGATTTAGAACATTTTCACTAAGGAAATTTCACATTCCCTCAAGAAAAACCCCTACTTCATCAACAGAACTATTAAAATCCAAGTGAATCTCCTACCGGAAACAGCCCTAGAGGACTCCTAAAGTATCCCAAACTTCAAGTTATCCCCTATTCCTCAAAAGTCTCAAATTTCCTCGAGAAAAATGTCCAAAACCCTAGACAACCTAGTCACTTCCCCAGTGGAATTTACAGCATCAAATTTGCTATTCCCTTGCAAAATCTCCAAAAGATACAAAATTTTCCCCAGTGATCAACTCCCCATCTCAAATAAAAATCATGAGGTACTTTCCCCGATATATTTCCCCGAGAACATTACAATTTAAGCCCTCAGAATTGGCTTCGGCCCACAGAATTTGTCATCACTATTTAAGACCTCAGAATTGGGTACGACCTGCAGAATTGGTCATCTCAATTTAAGACCTCTAAATTGTCTTTGAACCACATAATTGGTAATCAAAATTTAAGCCCTCAGAATTGGCTTTGATCCACAAAATTGTTCATCACAATTTAAGCCCTCAGAATTGGCTTCGACTCGCAGAATTGGTCATCATTGTTTAAGTCCTGATAATTGGCTTCAACCCGCAGAATTGGTCATCACTATTTATGCCCTCATAATTATCTTTGACCCGTAGAATTGGTCATCTCAATTTAAGCCCTCGAAATTGGCTTCGACCCGCAGAATTGGTCACCACAATTTAATCCCTCAGAATTGGTCATCACAATGTAAGCCCTCAGAATTGGCTTCGACCCACAGAATTGGTCATCACAATTTAAGCCCTCAGAATTGTTTTTGACCCACAGAATTGGTCATCACAACATAAGCCCTGAGAATTAGCTTCAACTCGCATAATTGGTCATCATAATTTAAGCCCTCGGAGTTGGCTTCGACTCACATAATCAGTCACCCCCAGCATTGATTGAAGTCCTCGAATTTGACCTAAACTTGAATCATCACTCCCTTTAGACCATCCACAGTATGAACCCTTGGGTCTTCAGAATCGGCCTCGACCCTCTGAATCGATCATCCTCATCCTTATGTCCTCAGAATCGACGTCGATCCTCAGAATTGGTCATCCTCTTTCAAAGGCATCATGCAGTGTCTACTCGACGGCTATCATTTTTCCAAACTCACCCATCGAGGGGATCTATACACACCCTATTCTAGCACCCCTCAACCTCTTCTTAGGTCCCTAGCACCTCCCTTCATCGCTATAAACCTAGGTCATGTTCTGAATTCTTACCTAGAGGCCATCAGGCACTCCCAGGCTTCATTTGACCAAAAGTAAAACCCTTCATCTCAACCGAGACTAAATGAATTTGAAAAGGGTGATAAAACCCCTTTCCAAAAGTCCGCCCCATGTGAGATTCCGACTTACAGTGCGAACGAATTACACATTTTCCCTAAAAACTTGATCAAGAGGCCACTGGACGCTCTTGGGCTCCATTTGACCAAAGTCAACTCTTCAGCTCGACTGAGACTAAATGAATCTTCCAAGGGCAATGAAACCCCTTTCCAACGGTCCACCCCATACATGATTTTAACTTACGGTATGGACGAACAATTCGTTTTACTACGAAAGGTCATCAAATGCTTCCTGGCCCCGATTGACAAAAGTCAACTCCCCAAACCAAGTCAAACTCTTTAGAATGTCAAAGTACATCTCATAAACTTTCCAATGGTCTACCCCGTACACGATTCTGACTTACCATGCTGACGAATAATCCGTTTACGTCCGAAGATCCCCCGTCCAAAGGGCCGACTAGCCCTTCCAAGACAAATTTGTCCCAAGGAAAACTCCCAGACACGGGAGAAGTCCAAAGGACTTTTGAAGGTCTATGAATTACCTGTCCATCAGTTTGCCCCATGCGGGATTCGAATCAACGGTTTGTATTCTTCGACCATTATTTTCGAAGGAACCTGAAAGAGACTACTAAACGACAGGTTCCAGATCCTGTCTATCGGCAGTGTGCCTAAAAACACCTACCGATTAGCAGGACCAGACCCATGCCGATCGAAAATGACCTAGTCCTATGAAATGGTGGCCCTGACCTCATTGCAAGGGGACCCAAGATCTAATATCCATCACTCTCAGTGAACTCAAAAAACCTCCCTTGAAGTCAGCGTCATTTCCACATCCAAATCCCTTTCCAGCCCTCACTTTTCATCATCCTTTTCATCAATCTTAGTGAATTAACTTCCCTTCATCATCACCCAAGTGCAAGGGTTTCTCATCACCTTTCAAGATCAAGCTCAAGATCTTCAAGAAGGTCCAACTTTGTCAACTCTCTCTTCAAATTCTCCTAAATTCGCATTAACTTATTTTATCACTTAGCACTTTTATTCTCTCCATATCACATATCCTAATATACTTTTTTATTTAGTATTATTGCACATCTCTTATTTTTAATATAAATAAAACCCAAAAAAATTAAGAAAAAGAAGGTTTACTCATAAATTCCAAACAAGAATTCTCACACTTTTCTCATAACTAAAACACCTTCTTACACACATACACATAAGAGAAGTTCCCGATTGGATTTCTGGGATGAACCGCACCCCTCATTTTGTATACAAACTATGTGGACTTTGAGGCCTTTATAGGCTACATAAGCGGCTCGGGGTAAAGCCCAAGACTTCAGTCCTACTTTTTTTTACATTTTCTATTTTTCTAATTCTTTAATTTCATTCTCTTAGATTCTATATATTTAGATATATATATATATATGTACTTTTTCTGAGTGGAGTATTATTCCATATGCGTTATCGTTCCATCATAACGATCAACACAAGCATAATCGCATAAATTCTATTTTTTACTATTACCTTTAGGAACATTCATACAAACGACTCGCTTTATCTCTTCCATGATACAAGTCGAGGATTTCTATCTCCATTATATATACACATGCACACATATCACGAGGAAATGGAGGAAAATAACAACAAATCCATGGGAGATCACAAATGCAGAATGGGTGCCTAACACCTTCTCATTTCGTAACTTAGCCTTCGAACCCTTTTTGAAACCTTTTGGTTTCGTATGTATCAGTATGTCTTTAAAGTTGTCGTTCTGGATGGTACTTTCTTTTGAATGTTTTAAGTAAAATAGACTGGCGACTCCATCTCGCTACATTTTTCACCTCACACATCACCGACGACGGCCGAAGCGCTCCCGAGAGGGATGCACGGGACCAAGATCCTCTCACCATGAAGATAACCATCCTCTCTCTCTCTATCTCCGCAAGAATTAGGGATGGCCACACAACCCAATGGTGTCAAATTGTGATTAAGGTGTGTTGTGCATGAGAAACAAATTTCAAGACAAATTTAGGCAATAAAAGAACCTTAAAGTTAGAAATTTTCACAATTTTTTAACTTTTTAAATTTTTATTTGGAATTTGGTTGTTATTAAATGGTGCTTAAATGTACTTATATTAATTATTGTAATAAATATAATTTATTATGAAAATCTGAAGAAATGCCTGTCTTTGACGTGTTCCACCATACAAATAATATGGATCATGAAAAAACGGATAAAAATAGATAAAAGACATTAATGACAAAATGTGATGTGATCCCACTCCAATGTTGTCTTCAAAAGGCTTCATGTTGTTATACTTATATTCAGAGCCATCTCCCAACATAAAAATAACATCAAATATATATGTTATCTATCTTTTTATTTTGAAAAAATATATTTTGCACAAAACACGAAAGTAATTCACAAAAATGGATCACATGTTAACTTTTCTTCTTGAAAGCTTTCACTTTGATAAAATTTATTACTTTATGTTTCCAAATTTTAATATATCTACTTCCGAACAAAAATAATTGCATACAAGACTAATTGAACTCACTTTATTTATAAATAAATTTCAAAATCATTTTGTATTTGCAGTAATTATATAAATATCATACGAGCCATGAATTTATTTGATATTTTCACTTACTAAATATGTGAAAAAATTAATTATCATATCAAAGTGCTCAATAAACGGCACAACACGATACAATATGACACAACACAGTATATATATATGGTGCAAAATAAGACGATAATACTATATGTAGTAAAACATGCCCTAATGCGAACACAATCCAATTAAACACAACACAACTTAAATTTTATTTTTCTTAACTCAAATACGACCCAAATGAATGTGGCGCACACGGAATTGTATTTTTTTACCCAACACTAACGTAATTCAACTAAAACATGAGACAACACAACATGAAATTAACGAACACTAACTCAACCCAAATAAATGTGGGACAATATGAAATCGTATGCTTTTACCTAATATGAAGACGACCCAATTAAAAAATCATATGACACGAAGTTTTATTTTTTAACTAATATGAACACATAATAAATAAAACAAGACATGACACATTTTTTTCCTAACACCAACACAACCCAACTAAAACATGACACATAATGTTTTATACTAGAAATAACACATAATGATACAACACGACACGACACGACATGAAATATTATTTTATTTTCATGTCGTGTCATTTTTATTTTGGTCAGGTTAATATTTGGTTTAAAAAACTATTTTGTGTTGTTCCTCTTTTACTTGGGTCGTGTTCGAGATCGATAGGCAGAAAAATATTTGAGAAAGCCCCTAAGCAGTGTTTTTTTGGCAATGAGAGTACTTTTAAAATTTTCTCAATTTTATCTTAGCACCAACAAGCATATCTTGTGAAAACAATTTGATTTACCAAATTTTATCTTCTAAACCCTATAGCATGCATCTAAAGTAGATAAGAAGATAGAGTAAAAAAATCAAACACACCACAAGACAATGGTGTACGAGGAAACAACTAAGGGGAAAAACCTCGGACGGCCAGGTCAGACAATCCACAATGATACAATTTTACAAAGGAGTCAAAAAACAGACTTACTCAATGGCTCGATGTCCCACAAGACTTTACGCTCTTTTAATATTCAATCGGTCCTCCATAACAGCAATGTAGGAATCCAACCACGTAAGTGTCCACAACACATGAGTCCACATGCACCTCGGTATCCACCGATATAGCCTCAGTAACCATCTACGATTCGAAACACGGAGTCTATCATTTCTTCTTCATAATCTACACGTACGGAGTCCACCACAGAAAAACAATTGTTCAATAAGGAAGAAAAAATTCAGGTGCCAAAGTAAAGATGACTACAGCATATGAATGATCTGATTTGGATCTTGAAAATGAAAAGGATGTTTTAATGTGTGGAAACATTTTTAAACATGTGCAGAAATATTTTTTATCAAAAGTTCTTATATTTTTTTAGAGAATGCGTCCTTAAAATGTAAAACACGAATTTTGAGGCGGCGCCTTGTTCGAATGAAAAACTCAGCTCATTCCAACGTGATTTCCATCTCGTTTAAACAAAACCCAGTTCATTCGAACGATATCTAAATCTCATTACATGTTTTTTTGAACAAAACTTTGAACGGAGCTTTAAATGAAAAATCCAAGTAGTTTGAATTACTTCTAAGCTCGTTTGATGGAAAACCTAATTTTGTTCTAACATGCTTAAAATCCGTTTGAACGAAAAACACTCAATGCTTAAAATCCATTTGAACGAAAAACAAATAGGGCTTAAAATCCATACTTGAGAGATTTATGATAAATCCAAATGTGGGAAGACAAAGTGCGCACTAAAAACGGCATGATGTCATCTTTCACTACAAAAAAAATTGCTTTTTACAACGGAGGCTTTTGAGACGGCTTAAATTTTAGTCCCTAAAGCATAAATTTTGAGACGGGTAAAAATTACCATCTTAAAAACTAATATTATATAAGACATAATATGTTTCCCGTCCTATTAAGTAAGTCTAATGAGGCAGCATATTAAGCACCATCTCAAATAGTCCACCTTATGAGACGGCTGAAATAATTTAGTTCCCTCCTTCACAATTTTAACTCTCGCCTAATGAAGAGAAATGAAACCTTCTACATAGAAAACAAAAAAATAAAAGAATAAGAAAATCAAAACCTAAACTTCTCGTTTCTCAACCCGGACAAAAAGCAACCCAACCCCCGCTCCCTATAGCCGTTGATCGTCGTGAACTTCTTCCCTGCCATCGTCGCTCGCCCTTGATCTCTCCTCTGCCCTCACCAATGGTAATTAGTGTTTCCTTTTCTTTTGGTTATGGTGACATTATGGTGGTGTAGTTTGCTAGCTGGTTAGGGTTTTAAAAATTGGAATTAAATGTATTTGGAAATTATCAATTTCAGGTTTTATGGTTGAAAACATCAAATTAGTTTTGACATATATTGGTTGTCAATTTCATTATTTGGTTGCTTTTAAAATGAAAGTAAAGGTAATGGAAAAGTAATTTCATGTATTGTTGATGTAATTAGTTTGTTATTGAGATAGTTGGTGTTTTTATTATGATAGAATAATAATTTTTTCCTGCATTATATCATTACTATGATTTTTAATGGCAATCATATATTTTTCATTGATGGGAATTTGACAGGGGAATTATTGATTATGTTACACATTTGCATTAATATTTAAATATTTGATCTTATTCCAGGAATTCAAGTTATAGTCTCATCAAATTGATATGGATAGAAGGTAAATTTAACTCTTGGTTATTACTTAATATCATTGGTTTTTTTATTGGATTGATTTGTAATGGTGATAGGAGGTTGAGGGTGAGCCAATTGAAAACCCGGATTGTCAATTGGTTGTTGTAGTATAGTTTTAAGATTAATAGATCATAATATTTACATATTTGTCTCTGTGAATTTAGTTAGAATTATTGATATGTTTGTTTATGTTAATTAATTCAGGTCTTTCGCATGTAGTTTATGCCACTAATTTTATTTAATATTCGATTATGATTTTATTTTGTGATATATGCGATGGACCTAATTAATTCAAATATACATTAGTGTTGAAAAAATTGTCAATGTTATCCAACACCATATCAAATGTTAAATCTTAACATTCAAATCACTAAGTGTTAGGACACAATTCCAACATATGAGGTGGTACCTGAAAGTAATAAATATGCATCACCGTTTAATGTTCTTTGATTGATTTGTAATGGTGAATCATATACCAATCGAAAGGTCAAATGTGCATCAATATTGTCTTCATGACCAAGAAGCATAAATTTCACAATATTATTGAGAGGAAATTAAAAAAATAAGTATGTTTAATGAAGTTATTTATTTTGTGAAGGAAGACTAATATTTGTAATGGACGGTTTCTAGGGAGATTAAAACACACTGGAATTTCTAAAGGTGAAGTTCTTATTGAATACTGATAATTATGTGGCGACACATGTCATGTTTTTAATTTAAGACCAATAGTGAATATTGATTATCAATCAGAACAAATCTATTTCACTGTATGTGAAACTTAAATACTTTTGTGGTTTCTGTTCATGTGGTATTTAATTGAACTTAGTTTTTTCCCAAACTTTTATTAGTTCTACACTTTATGGGGAGTGTTATTTGAATGACCGTATTCAATTAAGAAAATAGTAACTTTTTCAATCACGCTCTCCCATGCATCGTACAGGTTACCACTAGTATTTCATTTAAGTTCGCATTCAATGCTCTTTAGTGCAAGTGGGCGAATTTGAATTGCTGACATTTGGTTGAGTAACCAAAGTTGCAAGTTTGTTTCCCTTTTAAGGTGTATTCACGGGAAAAACATGTTCATACTTTAAAAATAAGACTTTTAGGGGTAATGTAGAAGGGTGTGCCCTACACTATTTCCTTTGGAAATAATTCAACAATTTCTTAATTCCAAACAATGTGTACCACACATCTGACATAACCAACTAAATAAACAAAAATAAACTTTGAATATGACGTACCTTGGAGCGATGGCAAGTGCTCTCGCCCAAGCTACGGTTACTCTCGAGTTCGAGACTTAGGAGCAATGTCTTAATATTATAAAATAATATGGTGGTAAGACCAATTGATACCTACCTCTTCAAGACCCTGCAGTGAAGTGGGAGCCTTGTGCACTGGGTACGACCTTTATATGACAGGAGATTCAACAACCCTAACAAGAAAAATGATTGCATGATATTGGAATCATCTCATCTTCCACAGGTAATGTTGGAGTCGTCTCCTTTGCCACGACCACAAGTATTGTTGGAGTCGTCTCCTCTACCACGGTTATAGGTAATGTTAGAGTCGTCTCCTCTATTACAATCACATGAAATGTATAACCAGGGTCTCATAACCTCGAAGATAAAACTTGGTAAGGATATACCATCAAGGAAGTTGTGATTTCATAAAGATTCATCAAATAAGAATAATGGCATGTCGTTCCTCACTTCGAATTTGAATGTATTTGTCGTCACCATCATTAACGATTTCTAGAAAGTTTGTCCTTCCAACGTATCACTCTGTCAAGTTTGTTTTTATTTAAGAATGGTGAAGTTTCTTCATATGGTTACTTCTTTACTAGAGAACATTACGAGCTATGACAAATTGAGAACACTTCTCTCTCGTTAACAAGATTGGATGTAATCCTTTGAACTATCAATTCCATGTTACTTTTCCATCGTAATCGTATACATGTAGATATTATTTTCTAATACATTATGAAACACCACAGTATAGGGCACCATTTTCTTAATATTTTAACTCTTTAAACATGTGTGACTGGCTTAAGAACACTTTGTTTGAGCTGATTGTGAACTTATGTTCTCTTATGTTGTATTTTTTTATTTGCTTGAGTGATTGTATTAAGAACTATTTTTTTTTCTTTTTGCTAAGCATATTTTCATAGATATATTTACTTTAAGTAGACAATAAAATAGAGATGTAAGAGATTTAAACTTATCATGAATTAAAGTACTATAAATCTTATACAAATATGTTTGTGGAATTCAGTGATTAGTGGAATGAAAAAGGGTGTAAAGACGGTGAATAAAAAATCACATCCTTATATCATACTCAGAAAGTCAAGAAAAACTATAAATATTTTAGACTTCATGTGTATTTTAGAAATTCGGCGAATTTACTGGAAGATTAACATTTATTACTTATTACTTGATTAGATCTCATATATCAATTAATGTCTGCCTCTACAAGATTGACATTTATTACTTAATACAATGATTTGTAAGAGGGAAATTTATGATAGGTAGACATATAATTAAAAACTAAGAGTGTACTTGATGGTCAAATCTACTTGCCTTATAATTGGGATTAAAGACATAATTAGTTTAATCTTTGAACTAATTTTGTTCAAATTTCTTGGTGTGGATTGCAATGTTTGGTGTTTACAGCCCAATCTTGAGCTTCTTGTGCTAAAACATGTGTTATTATTTGCATATTCTGTTTTATGCCTCTATTTTTTTATTATACACCCCCATCTTTTAAGTGAATGACAATACACGTTTAACTGTGATTACCTAATTACAATGGTCAAACAAGTGGTGTTTTGCACTACGTCTTGTTATTTAGTTTTCCTGTAGAAAGATACTAAATGAATCTCTGCTTATTTGTATTTTCTTTTCATACGTTCAGTTCTGTATCTTTATAATGGAAATAAAAAAATCACATTCATTGCTATCGATGACAATGGTACAAATGTCTACATCATAATTTTTGTTATACTTGACATTTAGCTTGTGTTAGAGATTTGTATGCGACTATGTGCTTTAAACTTTTGATACACCTACTTAGAACCTCTTGTCTATTGGGGTATTTTCTCTGGTAATGGTTGTTTAAGTATGCTCATCAATGTTTTGGCTAGTCTCACCAGCTGCTCCAGCTATTTTCTTTTGATACACCTGCTCGAGATCACCATAACTGAACCACCTTAGTGGTTTTTCAAATACTGGTGCCTTGTGCTGACATATTGAAAACAAGGGAGGTGAACCAAGAGGTGCGTTTCTAGATAGAGAAATTGTTTCTCTAACATTTTCGCTAAACTCCACATCATGTCTATAATTATTTGGCATTCCATATCCAGCTTTTGTATCCAGCTTAGAGAACTTCTTAAGTAAAGCCTTCATTGTAGAAGTTTGCAAACTTTCTTCCATACATTGTGAGGATTGACAATGTGAATTGACAATCTCTGCCATCCATGGTTGAAACCTTAAACTCGAAGGGATGGCCTTGATGAATTGAAATCTGAAGATTCTCCTAAATGAATCTCATTTTCTACCATTTAAGGTCATCTCTAATAATCTAAGGGAAAGTACAAAGAGAAGAAATTTGTGCCAAAGACAAATATAGATTAATGGTTGCATCTGACCTCATATGGGTTAAATTTTGATTAGATAATTCATGGAATAGAAGTTAAAATATCCTGGAATAGAAGTTAAATTTTGATTAGATATTTCATGGAATAGAAGTTAAAATTTTGACCTTTAGTCGTTAAGATCAAACCTTTTTAATTTGTGAAGATAGGACCGTAAAATGATATAAGGTACTTAAACTTGGATCTTGTCTCAATCAGTTAAGGCTTTTTCGGGATTGATTTGTAAAATAGAAATACCAAGATTTAACACATTTAAGGTTTTTTAATTTATTTAAGTCATCTCAATAAGCTTGTAAACACTTTAAATACAATGCAGTGGATCAAATTACATGTCCTATAAATGTAAGAGAAATTGATTCAATCACTTCCTAGGTTAGGAATGAATCTGAACTGGACAGGGGTCTGAGTGGCATTTTTTAAGCTATTATAGAGCTAAATCGAGTCCTAAATTATATATTATTTGAATGATTATTTCCCTATTCGATCCCCTTTTCATGTTAAATATATAATCTAAACAAAATTCACATCCCTAGAACTTATTCTAAATGTTATTAAACATGAGAATTTGGGTCGAGTTTTAGCGTTGGAACATTGTGCAAGAATGCCAAAAAATTAAGTGTCTTGGAGAGAAAAACTTGTAAAAGCTATAAATAAGTTGGGGTAAACTCGGTTTTCCTTTAGTTGAAGCAGTCATGGGTTTAAAACCATTACTCATATATGTAAAGAATCTGGCATGAAGATTTGGTGGTATTCAATGTCTTAAAGACAGTTTATGATCCAATTTTTTTTTTAACAGGTATAACAACTGCTCGAAACTATTAGGGTATTTCTCCTAGTATAGCAACTGCTTGAACAGGTATAGAAACTTCTCCAACAGGTATAGCAATTTTTTTTAAGGATAAAAGAGACACCGATCAGTTCATCACTGAAATTGATGAATATTTCTATTGGAATTTATCTTATAATGGGTATTTCTCCTCTAAATCTGCTTGGCAGACTAAGGTCAGTTCATCCTTCTTCTTTCTTGTAAAAATCCATTTGGAACAAATATCTTCCTCCTAAAATGAGAAATGTCATAAAAAGATGTGTCATAGTTGGCTTGGAGTCATATTTTATCCCCAATGAGAAATATCAAAAAAAGGTTCTACATTTTTTGAAAACTGGTGTTGATTTTGTCGATCCGAAATAACAAGAAAAAAGAAAGTTTTGGCCACTACTATCAAAACTAAGTATTCTAAGGGTCCTACCTCAAAACATAAAGTTTCTTCGATCATTGTTCCTTCATACGACGCTAAGGAACCAAAGCATTGAAAAAATTCTAAAACAAGAAAATAAGCGACTCAGTTTGTCTAGGTCACGACTCCTGAATTTGTAACCAATCAATATCCTTCTTATTATAGTAACTTTTTTCTTATACTTTATGATTTCCTCAGTAAAGTTGATCCCCCGAGTTCTCTTGTTGAAGAAAATGTTGTCCAAAATTCTTATTTTCCCGTTATTTAGTGGGAAGACTTTTCATTATTCCATGGTCATAATGTACATCACTCGAAATTATTTTTTTCCAAAACCTTCCTCTATTACCATAGTTTTTCCTGAGGGATCTTATGATGAGTCACCTCAAGTTGTAATACCTGATGAACATGTAACTATGTAAATGATATTCTCATATTAGGAACATGTATGGAATGATTAATTCTTATAAGTCTTGACATCATTATGTTACAATTTGTTTTAGGAAATTTTCCCCATTAGTTGATGATGTTCCACCCTAATTTCTAGAGTTACTCTGTAGTTTTTGGTGACTAAAAGATCCACTTGTCAGATCAGTCTACACATATTCAGGTTCCTGTTATTTTTCCAGTCTGCCTAATTCACAACTAACACATGTAAGTTGGTGGAGCTTGTTCTATTAGAGGTATTTAATTGGCTTAATTTTTAAACATAGAAATTTTCCAACAAATATTGGTTAATCATCTCTCGTGTTATGGTTGGTCTTCAACTGGTTCATCATATTCTATTACT
This sequence comes from Sambucus nigra, assembly GCA_949130495.1. NCBI lineage: Eukaryota > Viridiplantae > Streptophyta > Magnoliopsida > Dipsacales > Adoxaceae > Sambucus > Sambucus nigra. The sequence continues at coordinate 98,132,915 of OX422224.1, read as the reverse complement.
ACTGAGTTTGATATGGGACAAGAAGCTTAAGGTTCCATAATTTTAATATATTGATAATAGAATCCTAAGGTGAATTCAAGATTTTATTTAGCTGGTACTCGGAATGGTGGCTAGGCTTAGTTTCTTTATTACTTCGTAAATCGATTATGGGGCATTTTGTGTACCATAGCTAACTGCGTTTTGTATACCATTTGTTGTAGGAAGTTTACTATCCCACGAGGACTTTTTATACCTATACCTGAGCCTTTTACCGTTGGAGCTTTTGCATTTATTCTCTCTAACAAAGACCTTGTCACTTATGTCCTCTTTAATCTCGCTCTCAACCACATGGTTTTGTGTACCAAATGGTTTTCTGTACCATTTGTTTGTTTCATGTACCATTAACGTGATTAATCCCTCTCTCAATTTTATTATTGTGTAATTAAGTTGATTATGTATGTTATATGTACGTACACAGATTCATGGCAAGAAAATGCCGACGTTGTTTGAATATGTGTGGTATCATTGTCAAGGAAAGATCACTTGAGAAACAACCATTCACAACATGAGTGGAAGACGATTTAGAGAAACATATATCGATATCCCACCAGAGTGAGGTGTTGCAACCCCAATCAATGACCCTAGTGGCACCCAGCCAGAGACGTCAACGACCCATATCAACTAGGTAATAACACATCTTTATTCTATTTTTTTTATATGTATGTTATGGCGTGTTAGGTAAGATATATATTGTGCGTATTTCGCCCTTAGTTTTTTATAATGTTGCGGCTATTTTTGTCATTTTTTAGTTAATTTTTATGTTTAAACAGGTTGGTTTTCATAAATAAACAAAGGAGACTCTGTCGAATTTTTTTAGAAATATTAAGTGTTTAAAAGTTAATAATATGAAGATTTACAAATTTAATATGGTTTTCAAAGATTGTCATCCATAGGTACTATTAAAAAAGATTACTTACTTGTTTAACGTAACTGACACTAAATAAATTTTATTGCAAGTCAAATTTTTTTGTGGACAAGGAAAGTCATTGAAGTCGTTTTGATGGAGGTTGTATGGTTCAAGATTGCGAGTTTACTTTTCTTACATTATTTTATTTTGGGAATAAATGGGATTTTATGTATTTTTTTCTAATGAGACAAGTGAAATTTTGTAGAGATATTTAGTTTGGTGGGCACAGTGTTGAAGTTGTCTATTTTATCTTTGTATGAACTCTAATTTTAGTTGAATGGAAAGTTGTGTGTTATATTTGTTGAAATCAGATGTCAAATATGCCATATATTATTTTTAAGAGTTTTTGTTTAAAAGTATACTGAGCATAATATGGAATGGATGAAATTTTAATTTTGGCGCAAAAATTATTAAAGACGGCTTCTTTGCCGTCTCAAAAGGGTTCCATAAATGGGGACTTTTTGAGACGGCTAAGTTATCCTCTCAAAAAACACTTTGGGGACGTATGTTGGTGTCTCTAAAAAAACTTTAAAAGACGGAATTTTTGCCATCTCAAAAGGGTCCTATAAGCAATGACCTTTTGAGACGGCGTATTTCCCGTCTCAAAAGAACTTTTTGAGATGGCTTCTTCCATCTCAAAAATCTTTTAAAATGGGGGTCTAATACTACGCTTATTTGCTGTCTCAAATGGCGTCACAAAAGGCTTTTGAGACGGCTAGAGGACTTTTTGAGGCGGTTGGAGCACCATAGTAGAAAGCAATTTTTTGTAGTGTTTAAAGCTTTGTCACAACATCTTGAACACAACATATCATAGAATTTGTGGGATCACAACTCAACGACTAATCTACAACTCAAACAGTTTTGTCCGAAATTATGCCAATTACAAATAAAATGACTATATTGGAAATTTGTCCTTACAAATCTCCCATGAGGATATTCTGGGAAAAAAATAAATAAAAATAATACTAGCTAGACCGATGAGACAAAAAACTATGCCCAACCCAAAAATCCCTAAAAGAAAATTACATTGGACACAATATAGTTGACCTAGTGCTATCAGTGAAAACTGTCACCTTGCATCTAAGTGTAGTAAATACATATCATAAAGCATCCTGATGATGCTAAGATTTAGCACCACCGGATAAGTGATAATGAGCTCAAACAGTAGTAGCCATGGCAGCCATAGAGATGCAGGTATGTAAGTATGTAAGTGTATATGTGTGTAGAAGGGGATGAGTATAAGAGGAGTAAGATGATGATATATAGTGGTTCAGCCAAGTTGGCCTACATCCACTGTGAGTGTGTGATCCACTATGTATGGGCACTAATGGCCTTGGATACAATGCACATAAGCTCTCTCTCTCTACTGTGTGTACAAGCAGGGTTCTTAGCTAGGGTTGCGATTATCTGATCCCCTGTAGGGTTGTAGGTGACAAGTATATATAAGTCTTGGGGGGTGTAGTGTACCCCCCAAGTAAGCATGGTGCATGTGAATGATGATCTAACCAATTCCCTGTTGACACCTGTAGATGCCAAATGATGGCATAATATTCCCTCACGTGAGGGTGTGATTCGGTTATAACGGTCTGCCACGTGTCATATGAGTCTCACGCGCACTGTTCCACGCGTCTCCCAAACCACGCGCTGAGATGATATCACCCTCGGCCTATGATATGAGGCCGAGGGCAAAGTTCCCCCTGGTAGTGAGTATGGTCCAATTTAAGCCTCGTACTGTCGGCCCCTCGAAGGGTCGGCCCCTCGAAGGGTCGTCCGGGGCCTGCTGAAGGGTCGGCCCCTCGGAGGGTCGTCCGGGGACTGTTGAAGGGTCGGACCCTCGGAGGGTCGTCCGGAGCCTGCTGAAGGGGTCGGACCCTCGGAGGGTCGTCCGGAGCCTGCTGAAGGGTCGGCTCCTCGGAGGGTCGTCCGGGTCCTGTTGAAGGGTCGGCCCCTCGGAGGGTCGTCCGGGTCCTGCTGAAGGCCGAGTCCAGGAGGGGTCATATGGAGCCAAATGAGGGGTCGGCCCCTCGGAGGGTCGTCTGAAGGGGTTGCCTTGATCCCGGCAGTCAGGGGGTAAATATGGGTATATCAATCACCCCCCAGCCCTTAGCCATTGATGTTGTTGAGATGGCTGAGGGATAGTGTTGCTTTTGAGGCGGATGTATGGTCAGTGAGATGAGGGATGCCTGTCAACATGAGGTGACACTTGGGCGGTTGCCCACTGTCATCTCCGGTTCCCTAGGTAAGGCGGCTGTATGGTCAGTGAGATGAGGGATGCCTGTCAACATGAGGTGACACTTGGGCGGTTGCCCACTGTCATCTCCAGTTCCCTAGGTAAGGCGGCTGTACTATGCTTGGGGCTTTGTGCCCTAATGATATCCTCCTCGTGGGCTGTGTTTTGCTTTGGGAAGTGAGCCCCCTTAATTTGCAAAGATATTAAAAGGATTTTCAAATCCTTTTCCCCTTCTAGCTTCTTCTTCATCTTCGCGCCCTTACTTTCTCTCTCTACAATTCCAGCTAACTCCATAGCCGTTTCTTCGCTGATTTCTCCATCGCTCTTCACTCAGTCGTTGCTCTTGTTTCTAGGTACTCTTCTTTGCCTGAACTCTCCTCTAGCTCTTCCATTTCCTTTGTGTGTTGGGGTCGAACCCCTTTTAGCATTTTTCTGGTTTTTCTCGCATTTTTCTGGCATCTTTTCCGGCGAACGACTTCGACTGTTCTTGAGTGTTCTTGAGCGAACCTTTCATATTCCCAGTTTTAGATCCAAAAGTCATAGGTTGGTCAATTGGAGTTTGTTTGTGGTTAGATTAGTAAAATCATCTCAAGTGTTAGGTCTTCCCCTTAATGCTTAGGAGGCTTTACGATTTAGCAGACGAGTTTCCATCCTTGAGGGAGAAGTTCTTCATAGAGATCAGGCGCATAGAGGAAGAGGAGGAGAGGAGACGATGGGACGACCCCATTTGGGTACGACCCATCTTTCCCCTCCCCTTGAAGAAAATTCTGCCCTCTGAGCCACAAGGGTCGTCCTATCGTCCATCCGACAGTCAGACGTTTGAGGGTGGTATGGACGAGCGTGCGTCTTCACCTGCAGGTGCTGGTCCCTCTGGAAGGAGAGGGTCGTCTGAGGACGCCCAGGACCATCAGGCCGAGGGTGTGGGACCCTCTGAGGCTGTCCCTGTGACGGCCCTATCCCCCCATGCATTTCAAATGACTTTTCACGGTTCGCCCCCAAGAGGTGAAGAGGACGAGGGACAGGAGGCTGAGGGTTATGCTGAGGACTCTGATGATAATCCCATTGACACTTCTCACGCCTCTGCTTATGTTTCCACTGTGAAGGATCGTGACCTCTTGCTGTGGAGGCATCAGTTCGGCATAAAGTCCTCTGTGACTATGAGGGTTCCCAACCCCGATGAGCGAGTTTATCAGGGAGACGAGGGGGAGGTTGCTGTTTACGAGCAGATGCTTAGGGTAGGTGTTAGGTTCCCTCTGCATCCTACCATTGTTGAGATCCTGTCTGCCCTTGGGGTTTCCCCCTCTCAGCTCCCCCCCAACTCTTGGAGGGCAATTCTTGGCTATATATCTCTTTGGAAGAGTGTCTTCACAGATGAGCCCTCAGCAGACTTATTCATAGGTTGTTATAACATTACCTCATCGTCCAAGCAGCCTGGTTACTACCACTTAGGGGCCAGGAAGTCTGACAAGAAGATCCTTCATGTAGCCCAGACCTCAAATCATGACTGGAAGAAGAGGTATTTCTTCATCTCTGGGGACTGGGAGTTCCCCTCTGGGGTTGATCCTCTTGAAGATAGTCCGAGGGTTTCCCAGGTATGGTCCAAACCTTCCATGAGGGCACGGTCTGACCCTGGATTAAGTCAGGAAGAGAGGGTAATTGTTGACTATCTGAGGGACCAGGGGAAAGAGGGTGGACTTCCAAAATTTGAAGATCTAATGACCCCTCATCACCTCAAAGAAGCTGGCCTGAGGGTCGGCCCTTTGACAGAATTATGTGAGTGTTTTTCCATTTTCGCATTATGATTCCTTCTAAGTGTTCCCTCTTTGCCTCTGTATCTTTCTGACGTATTTCCTTCTTTTCAGGTCGTCCTGCGAACATTTCTGACCAATTGTGGGAGATGACTGCCCCCAGCTTGTTGTCCGGTCTTGGCAAGAAGAAAGGGAAGGAACCTCAGCAAGCCCAGAGGAAGTCAACGGCCGAGGGGCCGAGGCCGATAGAGCCGATCGTGGATAGTCGGAAAAGGAAGCAGCCTGAAGCTCCTGAGGGCTCTCGTCCTGATGCACGGACGAGGGCGAGGGCAGAAGTGTCTGAGGGGTCTGCCTCCAGCATGGGGGCATTTTGGTCTCAAAATTTAGCATCCTTGAGGTCTGACCCTTCTTCCCTCATAGCCAACTTAAGGGCGGCCAAGGTATCCATGTTTTCTGCCCCTTCGGCCTCTGACTACGACTTTTTGTCGAAGATGCCCCCTGCCAAGGTGTATGATTACGGTCTGCATACCATGGCCCAGGTATTTGTTTCTACCGTACTTCCTCAGTTAATTTTTTGTCAATCTGTTCCCTCGGCCTCTTAATGTTTGCTTGTTCTTGTGCAGTCTATTTGTGCTTGGGCGTCGGCTACAAAATGGATGGCCGAGAATCAGCTGAAATTTCAAGAGGCTGACAGGTCCATTCAGCAGGAGGCTCTTCTGCAGACTGAACTGGATGCTGCAAAGGCTGAGCTGGGTACTGCAAGGGCTGAGCTGTAGGGTATGAGGGTTGAGCATACCAGGGTCTTGAATGAGCTACAGACGCAGCATGAGGCAGACCTGAAGGCCAAGGACGACCTTATTAAAGACAAGGATGCGGCCTTGAATAACCTGGGGGCTCACTTCAAGACCGAGCTTGAGGGTGCAGTAAGGAAGGCCGGGGCCGATGCTGTTGAGGCCTATAAGGTTTCAGACGAGTTTCAAGGCTTCGGCCTTGAGTATCTTGAGAGGGGAATTAGGACGGCCTGTCGGTGGGTCGTCCTAAAATTTGCTGATGCAGTGACGACTATCCGCCCCTCCCTTGAAGTCGTCCAGCTAGATGACCCCTTAATTGCTGAGGCCTTGGCACAGGTTGAATCCCAAGTCCACATTGAGAGTACCGGCACATCTGAGGATCAGCCTCTAGTGGTCGTAGATGAGACCCCTGTAATCGATGTGCCCTCTGAGTGTGCTCAATAGGGTGGCTGTCTGTGGCCCACACCTTCTTCTTGTAACATTTTTTTTTGTATTTTTGTTGATCAAACATTTCCCTTATTTGTAATATAATCACTGTCTTCTATTCCTGTCTTTGCTTTGTGATGCTTAGAAATTAACAATATTACCAACCCCTCCCTCGTCATTTTGAGGGTAAATGGGGTCGTCTCTCCCATTTGCCCTCTTCATAGCCGAGGGTGTTTACCACCAAATTATGGTGTTTTAAATCAAGTCTACCCTCGTCTTTTTGAAGGGAGTGGAGGGGTCGTCCCCTCCATTGGTCCCCATTATAGCCGAGGGATCAACTAACCTAATTAATGGATTTTAATTTAGTCTTCCCTCGGCTTTTTTGAGGAGAGTGGAGGGGTCGTCCCCTCCACTGGTCCCCATTATAGCCGAGGGTTCAACTAACCAAATTAATGGATTTTAATTTAGTCTTCCCTCGGCTTTTTTGAGGAGAGTGGAGGGGTCGTCCCCTCCACTGGTCCCCATTATAGCCGAGGGTTCAACTAACCAAATTAATGGATTTTAATCTAGTCTTCCCTCGTCTTTTTTGAGGATAGTGGAGGGGTCGTCCCCTCCACCGGTCCCCATTATAGCCGAGGGATCAACTAACCAAATTAATGGATTTTAATTTAGTCTTCCCTCGTCTTTTTTGAGGAGAGTGGAGGGGTCTTCCCCTCCACTGGTCCCCATTATAGCCGAGGGATCAACTAATCCAAATTAATGGATTTTAATTTAGTCTTCCCTCGTCTTTTTTGAGGAGAGTGGAGGGGTCGTCCCCTCCACTGGTCCCCATTATAGCCGAGGGATCAACTAATCCAAATTAATGGATTTTAATTTAGTCTTCCCTCGTCTTTTTTGAGGAGAGTGGAGGGGTCGTCCCCTCCACTGGCCCTCATTATAGCCGAGGGTTCAACTAACCAAATTAATGGATTTTAATTTAGTTTTCCCTCGTCTTTTTTGATTAGAGTGGAGGGGTCGTCCCCTCCACTGGTCCCCATTATAGCCGAGGGTTCAACTAACCAAATTAATGGATTTTAATCTAGTCTTCCCTCGTCTTTTTTGAGGAGAGTGGAGGGGTCGTCCCCTCCACTGGTCCCCATTATAGCCGAGGGTTCAACTAACCAAATTAATGGATTTTAATAGTCTTCCCTCGTCTTTTTTGAGAAGAGTGGAGGGGTCGTCCCCTCCACTGGTCCCCATTATAGCCGAGGGATCAACTAACCAAATTAATGGATTTTAATCTAGTCTTCCCTCGTCTTTTTTGAGAAGAGTGGAGGGGTCGTCCCCTCCACTGGTCCCCATTATAGCCGAGGGTTCAACTAACCAAATTAATGGATTTTAATATAGTCTTCCCTCGTCTTTTTTGGGAAGAGTGGAGGGGTCGTCCCCTCCACTGGTCCCCATTATAGCCGAGGGTTCAACTTCCCATGCATGCTAGGACTGACAATAGGATGAAGGAAACACTGATATTTCTCATTAATTTCCCAAGTGTTCTGTCGGAGCAACCCTAATTACAATTATGGCCTTTCAAGACCTTACAACACTACTGATAGTATTTCTTCAAATGGTCTGCATTCCAGGGGTTTGAAAAAGGTTCCCCCTCTAAGTTTTCTAGCCTGTAGGTCCCTGGGACAACTTCATCGATGACCCTATATGGGCCATGCCAATTAGGATGGAGCTTGTTGGGCTTCTGCCAAGTCTTTTTAAGAACCAAGTCTCCCACTGCGATAGGCCTCTGTTTCACCCTTTGGTTGTAAAACCTTGCGGTCCTCTACTGGTAGGAAGCTTGCCTTATCTCAGCATCCTCCCTTCTTTCCTCAATCAGGTCTAGGTCAAGTCTTCTCTCTTCCGTATTTCCCTGGGGGTCATACATTTGGACCCTATGAGTAGGAAACTCCACTTCGGTGGGGATGACTGCTTCTGATCCATAAGCTAACATGAATGGGGTCTCCCCGGTAGAGGTCCTTACTGTCGTCCTGTATGCCCACAATACTGCATATAACTCCTCGACCCATCTTCCTTTTGCCTCCTCAAGCCTCTTCTTAATCCCATCTAGGATTGTCCTGTTCGTAACTTCGGTTTGCCCATTGGCCTGAGGTCGGCCTGGAGTGGAGAAAAATTGTTTGATGCTTACCCTCTCACAGTACTTCTGCAGAGAGGCATTCTTGAATTGAGTCCCGTTATCCGAGATGAGGGTGTTAGGTAGACCATATCTGCATATCACATTCTTCCAGATGAACTGGAAGGTCTTCTGCTCTGTAATCGTGACCATCGGTTCGGCCTCTACCCACTTTGAAAAGTAGTCAATTGCTACGATGAGGAACCGATAGTTATTGACTGCCCTCGGTAAGGGTCCTACTAGGTCAATCCCCCATACTGCGAACGGCCATGGGGATGTAACAGAGGTAAGAGGCTGATGAGGTTGGTGAGGGATGGTAGCAAATCTTTGGCATTTGTCACACTTTTTAACGTATGCGGCAGCATCTTTTCCTAAGGTCGGCCACCAGTACCCCTGGGTTATTACCCTCTTCGCTAGGGATCTACCCCCAATGTGGCTTGAGCACGACCCTTCATGCACATCTTGCAAAATGGAAGGGACTTCTGAAGGATGCACACACCTAAGTAAGGGGAGCAGAAACCCCTTTTTGTACAGCGTGTCTCTGATGACAGTGAACTTTGCAGCCCTGTATCTCAGCTTCTTCCTCTCTTGACTTGCTTCTGGTATCTCTCCTCCTTTAATGTATCTGATCAGAGGATCCATCCATGAAGGTTCTTGAGAAACATTCATGCAAATGCCAAGTGTTCCCTCGTCCTCTTCGATAGTTGGTCGTAGCAAGATTTCCACTGGGACTGTCCTCCTTATGTCTGTCCTAGTAACTGAGGCCAACCTTGCAAGGGCGTCAGCACGACCATTGTCGAGCCTAGGTATCCTCTTGAGTTTCACTTCATTAAAGTTTTTCAGCAATGACCTCACCTTGTCAAGATACCTAACCATTCTCTCGTCCTTGGCCTCGTAGGCTCCTAGTATCTGATTTACGACTAGCCTTGAATCACTATGGACCAAAATCTGACCGACACTAAGAGACTTGGCCAAGCAGAGGCCTGCTACTAAGGCCTCATATTCAGCCTCATTGTTGGAGGCTTTGAAGCTGAACCTCAGAGCGTATTCGACGTCTATGCCATCGGGTGCTGATAGTATCAGTCCAGCACCACTTCCGCTATCACAGGAGGACCCGTCAACGAAGAGGCTCCACGGAGTCTTTCCTTCAGAAAAATTTCCCTCAGAGAGGGACCCCTGTCTAAAGATGTATCTTCCCTCTTTGTTTTCAGTCACTTTCCTTCTAGCGGTGCTCGTCTCAGCCATTTCTGCGGGTGTGTCTTCTGTATCTGCCTTCCCGAGGGTCTCACCCTCGGCCTCATCTTCTTCCCATGTGAACTCAGCCACGAAGTCTGCCAAGGCTTGCCCCTTAATGGCTGTCTTAGGCTGATACACAATGTCAAATTCCCCCAACTCTATAGCCCAGGTCATTAGCCTTCCTGATTTTTCAGGCTTGTGTAGGACCTGCCTAAGAGGAGAGTCAGTAAGGATGACCATAGTATGGGACTGGAAGTATGGTTTCATCTTCCTTGAGGCATGGATCAAGGCATAGGCCAACTTCTCCATCCTCGGGTATCTCTGCTCTGCCCCCTGGAGTGCCTTGCTGTTGAAATATACGGGCTTCTGTATCCCATCTTCGTCTCTTACGATTGCTGCACTGATAGCGGATTCTGAGACAGCAAGGTACACGTACAGTCGTTCACCCTGCACGGGTCGTGACAGCAGCAAGGGAGACCCTAAGTATGATTTCAGCTGCTTGAAAGCCTCATCACACTCTTCGCTCCATTCAAAGGCTTTCCTGAGGATCTTGAAGAATGGTAGAAACCTGTCTGTAGCCCTTGACACAAATCTGTTCAAGGCAGCCACTCTCCCTGTGAGCCTCTGAACGTCTTTAATGGACTTGGGGGTCTTCATCTCAATAAGGGCCTTTATCTTTTCAGGATTGGCCTCGATGCCTCTTTGATTGACAATGAACCCCAAGAACTTCCCCGCTCTGACCCCGAAGACACACTTGGCCGGATTGAGCTTCATTCTGTATTTGTCCATTGTATTAAAGGTCCTTTCCAGGTCTGCCACATGATCCTCTGCCTTCAGACTCTTAGTCAGCATGTCATCTACGTAAACCTCCATAGACTTCCCAATTTGGTCTTCGAACATTTTGTTTACGAGGCGCTGGTACGTTGCCCCCGCATTTTTTAGGCCAAAGGGCATGACCCTGTAACAGTATGTCCCCTTGTCAGTGATGAAGGCGGTCCTCTCTGAGTCCTCAGGGTTCATGAAAATCTGGTTATACCTTGAGTAGGCATCCATGAAACTCATGAGCTCATGGCCTGCGGTAGCGTCTACCATCTGGTCGATGCGGGGGAGAGGGAAGCTATCTTTGGGACAATGCTTGTTGAGGTCTGTGAAGTCCACGCACATTCTCCACTTGCCGTTGGCCTTTGGGACGATGACTGCATTGGACAGCCACTCAGGGTAGATGACCTCTCTGATAAATTCAGCGTCTTCTAATTTTTTAACCTCATCCCTGATGACCTCATACTTTTCTCTAGAGTAAATCCTCCTCTTCTGCTTTATCGGCTTCACTCCCTCTACCACATTGAGTTTGTGGCACATGATTTCAGGGTCGATCCCTGGCATATCTACATGACTCCACGCGAAGACGCTTCGCCTTCTCCTCAACAGTTTGATGAGGTCTTCCTTGATACTGGGATTCAGAGATTTGCCAACTTGGACGGTTTTTCCCGGGTCATCCTCGTCGAGGATGATGGGTTCTACCTCCTCAGCGGCCTCTCCTTTTTTGAGCTTCGTCTCATCCCTGGGGTCTAGGGTATCAATGTTGTAAGTGGCTGTAGCCCTCTTGTGTGCCTCCCTTTCTTCAGCGGAGTTGTAGTAGCACTCTCTCGCTGTCGTCTGGTCTCCCTGAACTTCCCCCACCCCATAAGGGGTAGGGAACTTAACCATCTGGTGGACCGTGGACGGCACAGCTTCAAACCCCTTGAGGGCCACACGTCCCAGTATGATGTTGTATGCCGAAAACACATGCTCATCCAGCACAAAGAAACTGACCCTCTTGGTGAGCCATCTCGGCCACTCGTCCCCCATCCTAACATCAGCCTCATATATTCCTAGGGGGTGAACCTTCTCCCCACTGAACCCAATTAATGGATGATGGTATGGGACAAGTCTGGCACGACTGAGGCCCAAGGCCTTGAAGCATGGCCAAAACATCACATCTGCGGATGAGCCCCCATCCACCAGGATCCTCGGCACTTCGCACCCGTGTACCCTGGTGGTGATGACGAGAGGGTCATCATGCGGGGCCAATAGGCCCTTGAAGTCCATTCTTGAAAATCCCACAATCAAAGTGTCCATATCAACCTTCTTCCTTTTTTCTGACTTGACCTCTACGGAGGTTGAGTGCACCGTCTTCATCACTGCCTTAGCCTCAGCGACATGGGCCTTCCTGTCGACGACCTTAGACCCTCCTCCTGCTAAACCCCCGGAGATCATTCCCACCCCGAGCGAGATCATATTGAGCCTCTTGACAGGGCCTTGGTCGTCTCTCGGCGGGAGGTCAAGGTCGTCCTCATCATCAGAGGGGTCGTCCCCTCTTTTTTGAGGACCTTCTCTGCAGGTATCGACTCGCTTCTTTCTGGGGTCGTCCCCTCGGCCCCTCTTGAAGTCGGCTTTATCGACGTACTTTCTGAGCTTCCCTTCCTTCAGCATCTTCTCAATCTCATCTTTCAGAGCAAAGCATTTGTCTGTTACGTGGCCGTGGTCTTGGTGAAATTCACACCACAGGTTCCTATTTCTCTTGCCGGGGGCTGCCCTCAGCTTCTCAGGCCACTTCAGCGTCCGGTCACTCTTTATCTCATTGAGGATCTGTTCACAGCTGACCGTCAGAGGGGTGTACCCCGCGAACTTATCATCCATGGTCCTCTTCTTCCCCTCTTTGTTCTTCTTGGGGTATTTATTCCCACTTGCACCTCCTTTTTCGTCTTCATGTTTTGCGGCCATCGCCTCTTCGGCGTTCATCACCTTCCCTGCTGTTGACAACAGCTCAGCCATCGTCCTTGGAGGGTCTTCGGCAAGCTTCCATAATAGCTTCCCCTTCTGGAGCCCTCCAATCAGGGCTGTCATAGCTATGCTCTCCTCATAGTCTTCCACCTCCAGCTTCTCTTTATTGAATCTGGCTATGTAGTCTCTCAGAGTCTCGTGCTTTCCCTGCTTAACATAGAGCAGGTGTGTGGTCTTCTTCTGTGGCCTCACCCCAAAGCAGAAATTATGGATGAACAGGTCTGCCAACTGCTTAAAGCTTCCAATAGAATTTTTTAGAAGGGATGTGTACCAGACATGCGCAGCCCCTGTCAAGGTACCAGAGAAGGCACGACATCTCATCTCATCTGAGATAGAGTATATGTCTGCTGCGGATTGATACATCTCCACGTGGTGGACAGGGTTGGTGCTCCCATCGTATCTTGGGGTGACCACAGGAGGCCTGAACTTTGATGGCGTGGGGAAGTTGACTATCTTTGCCACAAATGGTGAGCCTATGGTGTATCCCCTCTGAAGAGGGTCCCGGCTCTTCAGTATGTCGCCAATCTTATCCTCTAACCTCTGGATTGAGTCATTCCAGGGCCTCACAGGGTCGGCCTGGCCGATGTTATCCCCTGCTGCCTCTCGGAGGTGGATGGAGGGCTCCGCCAAGGCAGGCCTGTGTCGGCTATTTACTTCCCTTTGGCCGTCATCCCGTCTTTGGGGTCGGCCTTCTGCTTCTTTCCTAGATCTCGCTGCGCTTCTTGACTTGGACAACTTGTCCCGCAGGTCATTCACTGGGCCCAGCCTCTCGAAGGCCGACCCCCTGCTCAGGCGGTCAAAAGCAGAGCCTCTTGGGCGATCATCAGGGTTTGGTCTCCCGCACTTTCCTCTACTGTCCTGGAGGGGTCGTACTGTATTGTTGGAGACCTCATATGGCTCCCAGCATTCTACTGGAGCCTCTTCTTCCTCCAGATCATCATACCTGTCCTCGGGGCAAGGGTTTCCTTGCCTCCCCAGGCGTAAACGCCGGGGGTCAGCAACATCCCTACGCCGCTGAGGGGGTGGCAGGTCTTTATGTGGTGCCTGGGGTGGTCCCCTGGCCTCATGATGTCCTGGAGCTGCTGCAGGAGTAATCATCTCAGGTGAGACCCCTGGTGGTCTCAGTATATTCTGACTTAGAGCTGTAAACTGCTCCTGCATCATCCGCTGGCTGGCTGCTAGAGACTTTAGGGCTGCTGCCACATCAGCCATCTCAGACTGAGGTGGTGGCTGACTGGAACTGGGTCTTCCCCCATCATCCGGCGGGGGAAGTGGTGGCGGTGGCATCTCAGGTGCCATGTGCTTGAGCTATGAAGAGCTGAACTGAAGAAAATACTGGTTAGCTTGGGAACCTTAGTGGGTCTCTTTCAATGGTGAAACACCTCCTCTCAGGGGGAGTGTTGGTTCACCACCAGAGTGCCCAGTGAGGTCAAGCTGTACAAAGGAAGAGATGTCTTCTCGTTCCCACAGACGGCGCCAAACTGATGATGCTAAGATTTAGCACCACCGGATAAGTGATAATGAGCTCAAACAGTAGTAGCCATAGCAGCCATAGAGATGCAGGTATGTAAGTATGTAAGTGTATATGTGTGTAGAAGGGGATGAGTATAAGAGGAGTAAGATGATGATATATAGTGGTTCAGCCAAGTTGGCCTACATCCACTGTGAGTGTGTGATCCACTATGTATGGGCACTAATGGCCTTGGATACAATGCACATAAGCTCTCTCTCTCTACTGTGTGTACAAGCAGGGTTCTTAGCTAGGGTTGCGATTATCTGATCCCCTGTAGGGTTGTAGGTGACAAGTATATATAAGTCTTGGGGGGTGTAGTGTACCCCCCAAGTAAGCATGGTGCATGTGAATGATGATCTAACCAATTCCCTGTTGACACCTGTAGATGCCAAATGATGGCATAATATTCCCTCACGTGAGGGTGTGATTCGGTTATAACGGTCTGCCACGTGTCATATGAGTCTCATGCGCACTGTTCCACGCGTCTCCCAAACCACGCGCTGAGATGATGTCACCCTCGGCCTATGATATGAGGCCGAGGGCAAAGTTCCCCCTGGTAGTGAGTATGGTCCAATTTAAGCCTCGTACTGTCGGCCCCTCGAAGGGTCGTCCGGGGCCTGCTGAAGGGTCGGCCCCTCGAAGGGTCGTCCGGGGCCTGCTGAAGGGTCGGCCCCTCGGAGGGTCGTCCGGGGACTGTTGAAGGGTCGGACCCTCGGAGGGTCGTCCGGAGCCTGCTGAAGGGGTCGGACCCTCGGAGGGTCGTCCGGAGCCTGCTGAAGGGTCGGCTCCTCGGAGGGTCGTCCGGGTCCTGTTGAAGGGTCGGCCCCTCGGAGGGTCGTCCGGGTCCTGCTGAAGGCCGAGTCCAGGAGGGGTCATATGGAGCCAAATGAGGGGTCGGCCCCTCGGAGGGTCGTCTGAAGGGGTTGCCTTGATCCCGGCAGTCAGGGGGTAAATATGGGTATATCACATCCCACACACACGAAACAACAAATACCCACTGAATTATAGAGGAACAAAAATACTATATATAAACAATGTTAGTATAAATCACTCCCCCTACATCAAAAACATCTCTCCCCTTTTTGCCTGGAATAGATAAATCGTGTGACAAAGAAACTATAATACACATATCTAGCAAGAGTATAACGAGTGAAGCACAACTAGATAAATATCATAGTAAAGATGGATATCGTAAGCATGATACGATAAACGAAACAAATACAACACATCATATGGATAATATCATGATAGTAGTGGAGAGATAATGAATCATATTATCAATAGAGATGATAAACATGATAATTCCACATCACTATAAAATAACTGCACCATAAAATAAATAATGTCTACACAAACATGATAATATATCAAAATACAAATAAATACAAGATAATAAATAAGATAGTGTAGTATTAAAATAAATAATAATATCATCAATCGGAGAGAAGACAAAGAGGATAGATAAGGTGAAATGACAAATCATCATTAGAACAAGAGTCATGTTTATTCGAATGAGAAACGTGACTCGTTGGATAGAAAGAGTTGGTTGTTCGAATGAAGGACAATTTTCATTAGAAGCATCTTCAAACGGGTGTCAAACGAGGGGTCGTTCAATGTTCGTTTGAAGTCCACTTCGAATGAGAACCAAAGATCGCTCGAGCGAGCCACCATCTCATTCTAACGACACACAAAAATCTCAAAAACTCCTTTTAAGAAAATGAAACTTGGACCCACAAAGGTAAACCTTGACAAACATCAACCTGGCGCAGACCAAAACTCAAAGCCAAAAAAGAAACGAAAAATGACACAAAATGTAAGATATAATATCGATGTTCTTAAATATGGAAGTAAGTGAATGAGCGTGAACTATTATAAATGAATTATGACCCAAAGACTTAAATACATTCAAGAAGCTCTAATTGACCGCAAAATATCAGTTAACACGAGAATTTGCCTTAGGTGACAATTATACTTAAGTTTAAAGAAAAAATATACATGATACAGACAAGTATAGTATTTTGATGATTTTGCAAATCAATAATGTCATGACACGGTGATATTCCTCGGATTCATTATGAAAACTTGTTGATCTTTAACTAAACTATCTCGAAAGATTAAATATTTTCTATTATCTTTTTTTCGTTTCAAGAAAATTTTGAAAGATCAACTAAACAAAGTTGGCCCCTTTTTGACAATTTTTCTATTTTTATTGCCTTTAATCTTTTATTGGTTTGTTGCCAAAGTGGTTTTTCTGCAAAGACGATTTCTTTCGTGGCCCATTCTCGTGCACATTTATTATATTTTTAACCTTAATCCATATGTCTTACTGGAAATAATTATTACATGAACAACTCCCCCTAAGTTACAAATGTGTGTAGATAACAAGATTGATGGGAAAACTTCTCATGAAAATCAAATGAACATGACAATTTAAACGTCTAAAAACTTGTGTAAGTGTGTGATAAGGCATAAACATAGTTGAATCCATGAAGCAAGTCAAATTCGAAACAACTCCACTAAACATGGTTAAGATCAATATAAGCATCCAAAGTCATAATCAAATGTCCTAGTCACTTGGAAGTTGCGAAGAGAATGGGATTCAAGTACACCAATATGCCATACCATAATTGTAAAACTCAAGACCTAAAAACTGAAAATCTTTTTATATTTTCTAGCAATTTTATGAAATTAATT
Organism: Sambucus nigra; assembly: GCA_949130495.1. NCBI lineage: Eukaryota > Viridiplantae > Streptophyta > Magnoliopsida > Dipsacales > Adoxaceae > Sambucus > Sambucus nigra. Next base: position 98,116,350 of record OX422224.1, on the reverse strand, counting down.
TTCTTTGTATTTTTCATTAAGACTCAATAAAAAACAAAAATATAATATAAAAAGTACATAAATCATAACACTAGCAAACATATATCATAAAGTGCTACTTGAGTATGAAAAACCTGGCTAACACGCTTAGCCATAAGATGTAACATGGCGAGAATCACGTGCAATGACGAATGGTTATTTTAGGAATCGAAGCGACTCTTTTCTTAGACTTTCTAAGATAATTCATAAGGTCATAACAAAAATGAATAAGGTGACCCTTCCCACCATAATGAGTGCAAGTGTAGATACGATGGGGAATGTTACTTAAAGGTGGACATCTTCTAACGTTCCTAGTTGGCTCTCGTAATCGTGTTGTTTTTTTCATTAAATGTGGGAGAAATATAATGATCGAAACTTGTATCACACTTGTAATCCTTGATTTGGAAGGTTCCTAACATCCTTTCCAAATATAGCCTCCAAATTAATTTTCACCCTTCTCGAATCTCTCAATCTTTCCTCAAGCTCACCTATCCTAGACTCGAGTAAATATCTAGACTCCTTAAACTTTAGAGGATCATTTTTCATAGACTCAACCAACCCACGAAGACTATCTTTCTCTCCTTCGACATACTCTAGCTTCTCTCAAAGAGTGCTCTCATGAGCCCTAAGATCCTCAATCAAAGCATCATTATTATTTCCTATGTCTCGTTCTTTTAACTTAGCTTTTAACTTTAACTTAGCCTTTTTCAGGTTTAATGTTTTCGTATTTAACTCACGGAAGGATACTTGAAGTTCGTTATCCTCTACCTCTCCATCGTCCTCACTCACATCACTCATATTCAAATCACCCTCACTCACTTGGGCTTCATTAACTTTCTCCACGAGAGTTTCATGTATAAAAATATCTCCATGGGAATATTTTTCATCATCAACGATCAATTGACTAGAAAAGAACGCGGTGTAATTACGCTCTTTGGCAGAATCCTTTCCTTCCCCTGAATCACTGTCACTAAGGGTGGCACTATATGAAATGGGTTTTTTTACCTCCTTCCTTAGTCTATTGGGTCACTCGGCTATCCTATGACCATAACCCTCCCAACTAAAACACTTCTCTGAACCTTCCCTCTTAACATTTTCACTATGGTCTTAGGGAAGAGATTGGCCTTGCTTTTAGTTTCTTTCTAAAATATTTTGACATTTTTCGATTACTTTCAGAATTTGAGAAATTTTTTAACCTCATTACCAACATGGCCACATTTTCGAATTCGGTGTCCTGGTCATCATCCAAATCTAAAGTTTCCTCCTTCTTTGCTTTCAAAATAATGCTCTTTTCTTTCTTTGTCACGTTCTTAGAGTTAAACATACCAAGCTAAAAATTCTGTAGGTCACTTATATACTCTTCTAGTTTCGTGGACTCAAGTAATCCCAAAGAATTTAAAATTATCCCCTTTGGATTAAATTTGGTAGGTAACGACCTTAAGATTGCCATTATGACTCGGTTGTTGGGTATCTTTTCTCCCAAATTGTACGATGAGTTGACTACGTCGAAAAGTCTTAAAAACTCATCAAAGGTCTCACTATCTATTATCCTAATATTCTCAAACTGGGTGGTGAGGTTTTGGAGTTTGTAAGCTCTAACGGTTCTAGTTCCCGCATGGGTATGTTAGAGTATATGCCAAGCCTCTTTACACACCTCACCCGTCATAATTCAACAGAACTCCTCAAGGGTGACCGAACAAAAAAGACCATTTAAACCTTTAGAATTATATTGTGCTAATTTATTCTCAGTCTCGGTACATGACTTAAAAGGTTTAAAGAGAGTTTCATCTCTTTCTCTCATGACATGAGGAGTGCACCCCTTTTCTACCACTATCCTAACACGCTCATCTATAGCCTTAAGTGCTGACTTTATACGCATTTAACATAAAGCATAATTAGTCCTATCAAACAAAGGTGTTATAAAACCATCAAACCCTCCCAGATTCATTCATAAACACACGGCATCACAGTAATTTAGTGTTGTATCTCTAATTCCATATTGATAAAACCCCTAAGCAATGTTCTTTAGGCCATGATAGTATTTTTAAACTTTTCTCAATTTTATCGTACCACTAATAAACTTATCTTCTGAAAATAATTTGATTTACCAAATTTTATCTTGTCAACACTATAGCATGAATTTAAGGAGATTAATCAGATAAAGCAAATAAATTAAACACACCACAAGATGCCGATGTATGACAAAACCTTTAAGGAGAAATATCTTCGATGGCCACGACAGACAATCCGCTATGACATGTTTTTATAAAGGAGTAGACATCTGACTTAGTCAACGCCTCGTTCACCCACAAGACTTAACGCTCTTCTAATATTTGATCTCTCTTACACGACATCAACACGGGAATCTACCCACGCAAGTGCCCTCATCACACGAGTCAACGGGCACCTCGGTATCCACCGATGTAGCCTCAATAACCATCTATTATATGGAGCACGGAGTTCACCTTTTCTTCTTTGTAGTCATCACATATGGAGTCCACTACGCAAAATAATTGTCCAATAAAAAAGAACAAATCCAGGTGCCAAAATTAAGATCACTATAGCATATGAATTATCTGATTTGGATCTTGAAAAAAAAAAGGATGTTTTTATATGGGGGAACTTTTGTCAACGGGTTCCTAAACATTTTTCATCAAGGGTTCTTATCTTTTCTTAGACAAGAAGTCCTCAAAATATAAAACACAAATTTTGATGCGGCATATCATTCAATCAAAAAACTAGGCTCTTTCGAACGAAAAATCCATCTCCTTTGAATGAAACTGAGTTCGATCGAAATAGATCAAAATATCATTTAAACCAACTTCGAACAAGTGTCAGACAAAGTAAAACAGTACGCCCTCATTAGATGTTTGTTTGAAGAAAACTTTGAATGATACTTCAGATGAAAAAGCCAAGTCATTCAAATGACTTCTAAGCTCATAATTCATTAGCATCCATAGACATATCAATTTTAAAATACATCCTTAAACAATATCCGAGATCTCATAATTCATTAGCAACCATATCTGAGGGATTTATGATAAATCCAAGTGTGTGAAGACAAAGTAGGCACTAAAAATGACCTGATCTCATCTTTGAAGCTTTATCGCAGCATCTTCAACACAACATGTCACGGGATTTGTGGGATCATATTTGAATGACTAACCTATGACTCAAACAATTTTGTCCAGAATTATGCCAATTACAAATAAGTTCACTCTATTCAAAATTTTTCCTTACAATATTTCATGTCGCGTGGTGTCGTGTCACTTATATTTTGATCTTGTTTGTGTTTGATTATAAAAATATTTTATGTCATGTCACAGTGTGGCTTTTATTTTGGTTATTATCATGTGAGGAAAAAAATTAAGATTTCTTACAATTCCCGAGTCTATTAAAAACATTATTGGGGTTTGTATAAAAAAGTGGTGTTAGATTAAAAACATCGTAAAAAAATAGTTGGTGACCTTTAAGTACAATTTTAATGAACATTTTTATTTGTGTAAATTGATAGTGAAAGGAAAGAGTATTTTTTTTTTGGGTTTGTTATGTGATTGCAAAGTCGACTTTAAAAAAAAAATCTGTAAGGGCTCTCATGCCCCCACTTTCCAATTTTCCATCACTTTTTCAGTCATTTCTTTTGTCATAGTAGAATCACTCTTTTATTTCTAATTAAATGTGTTATCTTAATGTTTTCCAAGCCACAAAAAATATCTCGGGTTTCATTCTACTTATCAGTATAACATCCGTTTTCTTGCATCATGTTTTTTCTTTTCTTTTCTACTCTTATCGAACATGTAATACATTTATGTAGATTTATTATTGTTCCAAGTTTAATTATCTTTATGTTGAACTAATGTTGTTAGGTAGCTATTAGTGATGTGTCAATTTCATTATCGCCGCATAATTTATTGTTGTGGTAATGTATTCGATTGAAGAATTATTTAATGAAATACTTGTTAAAAAACAATTTTTCAACAGTAGTTCTTCGTCAATTTTATGTCACAAAAAAATCTCAATATTTTGTTTGATGGCACTATTATTCTTCATAGAATTTCGCAACTAAAAAGGTATTCACCAATATATTTGCGTCAGAAATGGCATTTCATAATTTCAATAAATGCAAATTAATACATTAATATTAATGACGACAATACGTTTTTCTTTTACAATATTGGTTATTGCTGCACTTTGTCGCGAATATTTTAGGGACAAGACTTGATGACCTTTATGGTCCTTTTCTACCTTTGGATACCAAATAAAAACATTATGAGCCCAGTACCTATCCTAATTCTGTTTTATCCATTTTAGAGGCCCATTATTACATTATTATTATTATATATTTTATTATTTATATAAAGTAAATGTTAGTCTAATTTTATGTATCAATGTTAATATACGTGTGTTAGTAATAATTTGTATAGCATTAATAAAATTTTAAATTTTCAGTATTGTATTATTATCATATGTGTTATATATATATGTGTGTGTGTGTGTGTATGTGTGTGTGTGAATAAAGAAGTTCCGAAATGAGAATACAAAGAAAGCTTATGTGTTTAGTTTTTAGCGTAAATTACTCATTTGGCTATAAACTACCCAGATAGTTTTAGAATGGCCACTGAACTATAAATTGTTTCAAATTTACCCTTAAATAAACGAAGTTGTTTCAATAATGACCTTCCATTTTCTTAGACTGTAAAATTAAGAGAAAGTGAGTCAAGTACATTACAAGGACAAAATAGTTAATACATTACTAAATGTGCAAAAGAATATGATGCATAACAAGTCCCCATTTAGTTCCCACTCCAATGAACCCCCTCATTTTTTTCTCTTCTCGTTTACCTCCAGTAAACCTCCTCCCCCCTCGTTTTCAGAGAACTTCCATCAATAACCACCCATTTTCAACCCCGAAAAAGTTTTCTCTCTCTCCTAAAATTGAAGATAAAATGAGAGAGGACTTGGGCCCGTCTCTTTTTCATGTGTTGTATCATTGAAAAAAAAAATAAGGCATTCTCCCTCCTAAACTTACTATCTCCCTTTACTTTGTTCTTAAATCCATTTGGGGTTAAAAAATGTTTGTGCATATGTCAAAATTTGTATCAATATATGTACTTACAAAGAAACTATATAAAGTTGTGCTACTATAAAATGTAGTAGAAAAATTAAAGCTGGTTAGCCATAATTCAATTGAAATCCAAAAGTTTTCAGATAAAAAAAAAACACATCTGCCTCCTAAATAAAAATCCTTTTACATAAAACATTTAATCGTTGATCTTTTTTTATTTTGAAATGATATTTCACTTCAACAAAAAAATCATTATTTATTAGATGTAGTTAAAAGTGCACATTTCTTCACTTGTTGTGTGTAGAATTCTGATGTTGACTACTCTTAGCTCGGTACAAATAAAAAATAACTTATGGACACCTCATCTTATTTTATGCAATATTTTGTATAAAAAAAAGTTATATTTTTTCAATGACTTATTTTAATATATTGTTTATGATTTAAAAATGGTTTTTATTGAATTTTTGTAATCCATTGTTTATAATTAAAAATAGTTGGTATTGAATTATTGTAATGTACTATGTTTAGTGTTATGTTTAAAATGATTTATATCAAAATTTATAATGTATCACTTAATGACTCAACTATTAACTGTCAATTTACTAATTATAATGTATAATTTAAACCGGTTCATAATCCCTCTGTTCCAAAGTAAAAATTCATTTTATCTTTTTGTATACATTAAGGATACATTCAATTAATGGTCAAGATCAATATATGTTTGATATTGAAAAATCATAATCATGACTAATGTAAAAAAAAATGGATTCTAAGCTTTAGACGCTCTAAAAATTAATATTGATGGAAGATATGTTTAAAATTTTAAGAGATATCTTTGTAAAAAAAAAATTGTAAGAGATATCTTTAAAAAAGAAAATTGTAATGGAGCAATCTTTGTTTGAAATTGATGGGAGATGTTGATTGTTTTGGCAAAAGGTCTGTGGGTGGAAAGTGGGGACCTTTAATGACGCTATGTTTAAGTGAGACTTATTTTTCTTGGTGTATAATTTGTCAAATTTTTGTTGGTGCAGAAGTTGTCTTATTTTTCTTGGTGCAGACTTTTTTTATTGATGACCTATTTTTTCGTTTTTAATTGACTTTTTTCTGTTATGATGGACAAGTTTTTTCCAAATTTTGAAAATTTCATGTCCGTTAATTAACATATTTTACTAACATACAGTACATGCACAATTAATAGTTATATAACATACATCATATAATCCTAATGAAAATATTAACGTAGCACAGGTCATAATACAATTAACAAAACGTATATAACACATACAAATACACATGTGTGAGGTTAAATATTTATCATTAGTCATCTGAAATATCATTTCATAACTGGGTATCTCATCCCGGTTAATTATTTGCCGCCAACTATTGTTTAAGACTCATTATGCGAAAAATTTCTCTATGATTTCTTAATTAACATTTTGTCAAAATCTTTTTGTCTTGTTGCAAAAGTCCGTCACTACGAAAAATATTCATGAACGCTTTCTTTTCTCTCTTATCCTAATCTTTGAAAGAAAAGTACCTGAAAAAAATAGGAAAGATACTTTTTGAAAAATAAAATAATTGGATGCACTTGATGCAAAATATACTTAACTCATAAAGACTAATCATTAATCATCACATTTTTTTAAACCCTTACTCTTTTGTTATTTATTTTTCGAAATTAGCATTTCTAGCAGATGGGGGAATTGGCATTTGACAGGGATGTAACTTCTATACAAGGTCCCTTAAATGATATTGAAATTTTCATGTTTTGTTTCCTATTCTTACCATTTATCTAAAGTGATATGTTACATCATATAAATCGATTGATGTGAACTTGTATATTACCGAAAACATATAGAAAATGGCGTAAAAGATACTGGTAGAATCATATCAAAATGATATACCCTTTAACATGAGTTCTCCACTAATAAATATTTTAAAAATAATAATAATAATCTTCCTAACATTATATGGTTCGTGAGATATAACACCCCACTATCCATAATCTAATTTATCTCAATGTTTTCTATGATATGTAAGGAGGTGCCAATGATAAAAAAACAAAGTTAATTAGGATAAACACATCCATTATTTATTTTCTGCAATACATAGCATACATAGATGTATGTACATATGGAACATTGGATAGAGCTTATTTTAGACAAAAATACACGCATAGACATACTGTGACAACCACTATTGTCCACATACAATTGGCCAGGCTCATGCACTGAAGATAGGACATGTCGAACAACTCATACCATTCTAAGGATCAACTTATTAACATAAATATTGAATATAAACCATATACACATGCTAATAGAGGAAATATAATAGTTTCATGGTTTAAACAAATAAGTCCAAATAGACTAGTGATACTAAACAATTTGTACATCACTATTCTGAATAATATCGGTTGTAATTTATAAATCCGGGCGTATGCTCATACAATCTCTAAATGGTATAATAATATCGAATAAAAAATCAACCTACGCTAGAATCAGCTAAATGGAAAGCTGCTAATAAAAATAGGGCTGCAAGTCTCGTAATTTCTCAGCCATGCGGTTCCTCTCTAGGTAACCCCGAAAAAAAAATTGTGATTTTTAATGGGATGGAGCCCCTTGGATTTATCGATAATGAGGAAAAAAATCATCTCCTAGGTGGCCTTTACAAGAACAAGAGATAACTTAAGAAAATGAGTATCATTAGACATACTTCACATGTTTGACATCATATCCTTCATATGCATGCTTGATATGCACAAACTTTGCTTCACGTGTGAGTGTTGTGCTGGAAATGTGTTTTACCATCTCTTACTTAGAGATTATTGAGTCCAAAATGGAATCTTGGAATTAAATTATCCCTTCCTTCACGATGTTGCCTACAATTTCACTCATCATTTAAATTTCTTCATCGACTAGGTCCAAATTAGATTTGGAGTCTGTAATAAGAAAAATGTCCTCCTTTACTTTATGCTTGATAGCACGTTTTTGGACCACCTTATGGAAAAAGAACTGAGATATTTTTTATTTAATTTTAGGATTTCTTAAAAGTCTCATCAAAGTTTAGTTTTGGAGATTAGAAGAATTCATCCTCATTGGCATCAACCTTGTTTTTATCAACAACACAACTAGGGAATGAAGTTGAATTTTTTTCACAATCCTCACTTGGTTCACTTTCCTCATTTTGAGAAGGGTAACCCAAATCTATCATCTAGATTGGAACTAAAGTTATTTCAACACAATCATTTAACCCAGGTGTAGAATCTTGTGAATTCTTTCTATCGACAGTTATGAACTCCATTCGATCTTCAGTGTTTGCCATGTCCCAGGGAGATAAATTTATATTTTCCACTATAGTAATGCCTTATATGTTCTTGTACTGCTCATCTTTAACATCAGTAACATTTCTTAACACAAACCTCTCTAACATTAAGGCTAGTCAAGCTTCCTCTCCTTGACACTTACTAGCTAAATCCTTCTCCCCCAACTATATTTCAGTAACATTCGTAGATATCCTACTCAGTGATGGTTTCTAATCTTGTTTTTGGTACACTCCTTCTACATTATAGTTTGATTCCCATTCCCTCCATTTTTTCACTTTAGCAAAAATAACTGACCGGGGCATTTCTACAAATAATTGGGATGCCTATAAAATAGGAGCCAATGTATGTTGCTCAATTCTTGCTACCAACAAATCTTTTCTATCTAAAATAATTGGTTTATTAGGCTGAGATTCTTGTCTTTTGAATTTGGTTTTCACCCACTCTTCTGTTGCCTCCTTTTTCTTCATCGATTATCCCAACTCTATTAGGGGTTTGTCTTGATTTTTTTTCTTTGTGAGTTTGGGTTAGCGACCTAAAGTTACAAGAATTAATTTGAAAAATCATCTATAAGTAGTAATGTGATTTGTTTATAATGCATGCCACCCTTGGAATTTCTCATGCAGTAAGCATTTCACCTCTCAACTAAGTTCAACATTCAGTGCATAACCCAAGATGGATATAACTATAATAATAATTCTCTACAATATCATAAAGAAATGAAATCATAACCATTATCATGTAACAAGGATGTATCTACCTACATATGTACAATGAACCCAAGTGCTCACCCCCTTAATGTTACTCCAGGAAAATACAAGCATAACACGCAGTGTATTTTAAGTGACACATGGTTTATTTACCACTTCGAGATTTATAAATATCTTTTGTCATTTATCTTTACATCTCACTAAGGTTACTACCTCCAAAAAAAATCTAATTATTCTAATGGTAAGTTCATAAGAGTCCCTAACCTAACAAACTTAAATAACACACACATAAAATATAGAGCGATCACCACACAGTAGCACCATTAATGGGCACATACCCAACCCGACTAATGTCTCAAGTCAACCAACATTTTAAACTCATAAAGGGGGAGACACTCTTGAACGTGTGATATAAAATAATGAACTACCCTAATACATGAATTTATCAATCAGGTGTATGGTACATGACCTCGCACTACACCAAAAACCATAAATGGTTACAGTGAATGGGTCTCGCTCAAAAACCATGACCACGGGTTCACAATCCAAGTTCGTGACCCCTAGCTATTTACCATGATCAAATAAGTAACTAGGGTTTAGGGTGACCTCATAAAGGGGCTTGTCACGATCATGAACCATGACCAAAGTGGTCACCATATAAAACCGTGACTCCCCCATGACCCATTATCGAGCCAAGTTTCCCACTCATTTGGTCATACATGTGGTCACAGTCTAGCGTGACCCACCCATGACAATATACAGTGACCAAGATTTAGGGTCATGTCCAGGAGCAATGACCAAGGGATCATAGTCCAAAATTGTGACTCACTGCGATCCATTATGCAATCAAAATTTCTGTTTTCTTATCATAAAGGTGGTCACGATCTAAAACCTTAACCAATCCGTGACAATATCAGTGAACATTGGTCCCAAATTCGAACCATGACCCCAGAATCTAGTTCAAAATGGTCACATTCCATGGTCACGGTCCAAAATTGTGATCATTTCTTGACTTTCCAATTGGTCATGTATTGGGTCATGGTCAAGAACCGTGACCATGTTTACGTCATTAATGAATCACATAGCAGGTCACGATTTTGTACCATTACCCCATTTTGGGTATAAAAAATCAGAACACTCTGATTTCATTTCACCCTTATACGTGAAATCCCCCCCTCTCTTTCTCTCTCTCTCTCCAACCCTCGGCGATAATCCATTCCTCTCACCTTCATTTCCAGCCATCTCTCCTCTATTTTGGGTTAGATTCCATTCCTTTCTCAACACACGTACATCTCCCTTCCTCTCTCCTCCATTTGTGTGTGTATGTTTATTATGTGTGTGTTTCATTATGTGTGTGATCTAGTGGAGTGTGAGTGTATATGTTTCAGTGTGTGTGTGTATGTATGTGAACATATATATATGTTTCAGTGTGTGTACATGTGTGGCTCAACTATGTGGATTTGTCTTTCTTTTGGGTTACAAAATTCTTAAAACCCATGTGATATTTCAAATTTGATTAACTAAATAAAATGCCAATATGGATTTCTAATTTTTTAATAGATTACTCAACACCTAACTTTGTGGATTTGTTCCATTTTACGTGATAGTTCTAATCTTAATGTATTAGAGAAAAGATTAATGTTGGTTGATATATAAATTGTTAACAATGTTGGAAATTATTAGGTTAGTAATGTTCATGTATAAATTATTATGTTAGTAATGCTGATATATAAATTGTTAGGTTACTGGCATTGATCGGGATAAACTTGAGTTGGAAATGAATAAAGTCGACTATTTAGAAGAACTATAGGATAAACTTGTGTTGGGTTGTTGGGTTGATGGTTGTTGTGGCTTGTTTTGAATTCTCATGGTTTGATACGGATGATGGATACTTAAAATGCTCACTCTATTAATTCTTCATAATAAATCTGTAATTTATTATTTATCTTAACGATTACCTTATCCTAACAACTAAATGTTTAGAATATACTCATTTGGTTAACTTGTTGTAGGTGCATTCATCCTTTCCTTAAATGGTTGTTATTTGGGTGAATAAACATTAGTGGAAGGTTATTCATAATTCGTGGACATATAATAATTTAAGATTTAATTAAATTACAATAAACATAAATTGGACTTCTTGTGTGTTTGACCAGATGGAAAATAATAATTTGTTTTCAATTAATTAGAGCAATAAATTGTTGTGTCTTCACCCTAAAGATTGATATTCACACTTTATATATGTTTTATCCAAAAAAAATGAGTCACGATAGTAATTAATTGAAGCAAGTGTACGAGAATGTGTAATTTGACCACCTAAAAATATCTTCCATTAGTGCACACCATATAGAGGGAACTCCGATTTACCGGTATGCTAAACAATTTATTTAGCTTATAAATTGTGAAATTGATCTTTCACAAGACTACATGATTGATCGTATTATGCTTTCAATGCCGAAATGCTAGGGTGATGCGGTAGAGGATACATATCGCCTGCATAATCTCGACAAGGCATTGACGACAGTGACACTATTAGAAAAGTCTGAAAACAATATTCATCATTTGTGGAAGGAATTTTGTACAGATATCATTCACCCTGATTGCGACGTCTCGCGACACATGCATATTAAAAACGAGATTAAAAATACGTTTAAAAGAAAAGATTCCGAGCTTGTGTCATGGACCTTTATACACCAATCATAGACACTATTCCACCTAGTTGGCCACGTGAAAAATTTCAAAGATTTTTAAAAAGTAATGTTGATTGGATGGAAATAGGACTCATTAAGCATGCTTTAATAGTCGTTGAAAAGTTATATACATATATATATATTGGTAAATCGTACTTTCTTACATACATCGCTTTTTTTAAAATTGTAGGAAATGTTGAAAATAAATAACAATAATAAAAAAAAAAGCGAAACACCGCCAAATGGGTGTTCTCCTATACCCCAAACTCAATTATCATATCCTTTGGGATATCACTACTCTAGTCCATTGGGGATTCATTCTACTCCATCTCCAAGTAATGAAAATAAAGATACCCCTAATAATATGACACCCCCATCTGATGTGGTCGAGGGATCCCAAGCTAACCCTAAAAAGCACATTGGGTTCTCCGTTAGCGGGGATAATCCAATTGGTGATAAACGCGACGTTCAGCTTTTTAAAAGTCATTATTTGTGTCCATAAAAGGTGATTGTGGGCATTAGGGGTGCAGACAACTGGAAGAAGGTTGATCATGCCTTAAAGGATAAGGTTTTGGATAAACTTGAAAGACATTTACATTTCTAACTTGTTCGAAGTCAAATGTTCTTCCCAATGTAACCGGTGCTTTAAAAAACAATTGGAAGAACCTTCATAAGATTTTTTTCCTGAAGGAGGAAATGAGTTCGGATATTTTAGGGCTGAAAGACAAAGTTCCCCAGAATATTGAAATGCCCCCTAACCAATGGAATTGCTTATTGGAGAATGAGTGAAGGGAGGGAAAATTGAATGAGAGGGTCAGAACTATATTGAACAGGTAAAAAAGGTTGATATCCACAAACACAGGGAAAAATATTATGATGATACTAAGGATGAATGGGAGGAATGGACCAAGTGGACTCCGAAAGAAGGTCAAGATTCTAATCGGGTAAACTTGTACTTGCATGCTCGACGAGAAAAAAGGGATAAATAACTTTCCAGAAAAACTTGTTCTGACTTTCGTGAGTTCTAATTTTGTTGTCATATCTATTCACGTTATAATATTTTTAATATTAAAAACATAGTCCTATATATAATATTATGTAATAAAAAATCATATTAAATCACATGCCCTAACCCAGGAGGACCATAAGGGAAGGAGAGGAGGTGTGGGTCACATGTGCCAAGTACCCAATTACAACAAGATGCACCTTATTGGACGAGATATCTGTAGTAATGGGTGAGATAGTGAGGGGGTTGGAAGATTGTGCCAAGACAAAAGGAGAGGTGTCAGAGCTTCATAAAGATATGGCACTCCTGACAAATGAAATCAGACGATTGGTCCACCTCTTTACTCAATAATAGAGTTACTCACATCAGATGCCTCAAACATTCCCCTATCCTCCCCATGGAACATTCCCCTCCCAAATGCCTCCCGCCATAACATTTATCTCCCAAATGCCTCCTCCTGGATCATTACCATCGCAAATGCCTACACCTAGAATATTCCCTTCACGAAATGGCTACAACTTGAACATTTAGTGCATCATCGTCATCCACACAGGCTGATTTTGTCGAGGTTTATTATATAAGGAACTTGACCGATACTAAGGTTATTAGAACGTGCACTCTCATTTTCATAATTATTAGAACACGTCCACACTATTTGGTTCATAAAATGTGCAAATTGTTGTATTACTTGGCCAATTAATTTGTTGGTCATGTCTATTCATTGAACAATATTTTATTTTTGAACAAATTTGTAGTATTTCAATTAACTAGGATATATGTTTGGTTCAAAAGAATTTTCTTATAATACTTCTTTTTTATCGAGTTGAAGGTATTTACTTCGAATTTTGTTTTGAATTTGTTAGGGTTGAATGAATTTTGGTTGAATTATAAATTGAAAGTTTTTGTATCCAACCTATTTATGTAAATGACTTGAATTTTGAAGACTATTTAATGGCTTTCCCATGATACAAAAAGTGGGCGGGGAGAGTCACAGAGTATTAGATAATCATTTAGAGGGCGTTTGGGAAGTCTTAATAGTGATAAGATTTCGTTCCCGTGCAACCATTGCATAAATAGAAAAGTTTAGGTCATTGGAAGATGATGAATTGTATTTTCTAATGTGGGGTATGATTCAATACTATAAGATATGGGCATTCCATGGGAACAACAATGTACCATGTGATTTAGAAGAATTCTCATTACACGACCACGTGACCGAACCCCACCGGTTGGAAGTGGGGAACAATTCTCCAGCACATCATCATTTAACAGACCTAACTAATGATGCTTACTGAGTCCACCATGATCAAAATCATCATCTTATGGATATGGATAATGTGCATTATGACCAACTCAATGAACAAGTTGATTTTGAATTACCCGAAGCTCGGGAATACATAGGGTTGAAAGTTGATGCGGCTATACCGTTGATTAAAAATTATGAAAAAGATTAATCGGTATTGTATGGAGTGATCGGTTTACATAATCTGAGAAGTCAATTTGGTTTGTCGAGAAACATCGTAAATAAAATTCTTATGTTGGTTAAAGACATTCTCCTAAATGAGAAAACATTACCCAAAGACTGTCCTAGCATGAAGAAGAGATTGAAGGGTTTGGATTAGTGTTAAATCACCCTGGGACCTAAACAATACGCTCGGGTATTCTATTATGACTATTTCGATCTATTCAGAATCAACTATGACCTCGAAATCATCATTTAAGTCACTCTACACAAATCTCCCATCTCGACATTATATAGTCTACACACGAAAACCTGTTGAGATATAACACCGCGTGTTATTATAACTCGCTATCATGTAAAATAATAAATCACTATTCACTTTGTAATTATCTTTAACAAACATTAATCATTTCATCTCCTGATTATTATATTAATCAAAACATGATATTCAATTCAATTAAATTATGTCACCCATGTAATTTAAAATTATCGAATTAATTAAATTTAAATACTCAGAAATAAGGGGTGTTATATACTTCCCCCCTTACAAAGGAATTTCGCCCTCGAAATTGGAACGTACCTATGGTGAATAACTCTCAATACTGCTCATATATGTCATCCTCCCATTCCCACGTCAACTCGTCAATATTGTGGTGCCCCCACTGAACTCGAACCAAGGGTACCACCTTAGACTGCAACTTATGCTCACTATGATTAAGTATCACCATCTAACTCTCCTTGTAAGAGATATTTGGTTGTAAGTATATCTCCTCCAACGGGACGTGACAAAAAGACCTCTCAATCCTCTGGTAACTCTTCACCAATTACACATGGAACACATCGTGAATCCTCTATAAGTTCTCTGGTAGTCCGAACCTATATGCCACTGGTCCCATCCTCTTGATAATTAGAAACTGTCCAATACATCTTTATGCTAGCTTCCCTTTTTACCAAACCTCATAACCCCATTCATATAAAACACCCGTACCAACACCTGGTCAACAACCTTAATCTCATTATGCCTCCTCTATGCATCAGCATAACTTTTCTTCATGTCCTGAGATATATGGATGTGCCCTCAAATTAGCTTAACCTCTGCAGTGGTGTCCTGAATAATATTTGTCCCAATAGCTTCTTAGCCCCCACCTATAAAGAATAAGCAGCTGAGTGACAAGGCCATCCATAGAGTGGCTGAAATGGTGCCATGCCAACGGTGAACTGGTTAGTTATTATATGAAAATTTCACAAAAGGAAGGTATTAGTCCCATCAACACCCGAAGTCATGTATGCACATTTTCACCATATCCTCTAGCATTTTATTAACTCACTTTGTTCATCCATCTACTTGTGGATGATATATTATACTCAGTCATAAATCTGTGCCCATGGCCTCCTAAAATCTTTGTCCGAAGTGGGATTAAAAAATATTGTCCCCAATTGACACAATATTAATCGGAACCCCGTGTTGCTGTAGTATCTCAGCAGTGAACAACTGCGCATACTGCCTCATCTCAAAATCCGTACGAACCGGGAGAAAATGGGCCAACTTAGTCAAACATTCCACTATCACCCATATGGAGTCCCTTCCTTATTGCGATATTATTATCCCCGTAATAAAATCCTTGGAGATACTTTCCCACTTCCACACTGGAACCTCGAGTGGTTGTAGCATCCCTATCGATCTCTGGTGGTCTACCTTCATTAGATGGAAGGTAGCACACTTCGAGACAAACTTCGCTATGTCCCTCTTCATTCCCGACCATGAATATTACCGTAAACCTCCCTGGTCTTGTGAGACTCTGACATCACTGCATGTAAAAAATCTCCATCCTTTGAAACCAAGAGTCTCCCACTAAGGTACGAACCTCCCTCTGAACTGATCGTATACGACTATTCCCCGTCAACTAACAGCTGGAAAACTATGTCCTGAAAATACTGATCCCCTTCTTGTGCTTTCACTATCCTCATATTAATCTTTCGCATTACAGCTAATATAGATATATAGGCGCTGACAGTCTCGTCATCGTGTCGAAACTCTCTCCACTTCTCCTTCTAAATCTCCGCTATCTCCCGATTATCCATTGTCTCAATGTATCTACTACCATATTATCCTTCCCATGATGATATTGAATATCAAACGGGTAATCCTTCACGAATTCTAACGATCTCCTCAGCCTCATGTTCAGATCCTTAGGCATTTATAGAGTAACTTTTCGGTATATTTTTTGTCGTTGCTTGAAAAGCTCCTCTAATCAAAATCCTCAAATACCTACAAAATATAACAAACTAAAGTGTAGCGATAAGTAAGGGTATCAATCAACATCAAGGGGGTGAAACTAGAGACAAATTCAATTGCAATTCAATTTTTATTTTCTTTATGGGATTTTTAATTTTTTTCTATTTTTTAACTCTTTCAATATTAAAAAAATGTGGGTGAGGATGAGAAATAACACTAACGAAATCAAAGATGTAAAGAAGAAACTAACAAGCGACTAAAATGAAGAAAAAAGTCTAAAAACCAAATTAAGAGGTAAAGTTAGGTAAATAAATTTAAGAACAATCAAGGAGTAGGACTACACCATAAATTTTAGCTATTCTAACTAATTAATTTAATTATTTGAATTCCCCCAAATTAATATCAAAATTACAAATCAACTCTCGTTGCAAGTGTAATTTTAATAGAAATCTTTTAGAAAATTAATTTTAACCCCCGTCAACTCTATAAAATAAATCTACAGACCTTTCAATTAATCACCCGTTCAGATCAATTCATCAAAATTTATGTAAATCTTAGAAAATAAATTTTTTAGTTGAAATTGAAGGAAGAATACCACAGTTAAGAAATCTATCTCTAGTTCGAATCTAAAATGGGTGTTATAACTAGAATTTTGATTTTCTCTCAAAAATCATTAACCCTTTCTCGAAGCGTAAATTTAAGGGTGAGGGATCAAAATTAACATTCAAAGGGAATTTTCAAATAATCAAACTAATTAAATTAAATAGCATCAAGTAAGGGTTCACCCCACCCATTGAAAGGGGATTTTGCCTAACATTATATTAAACATGATAAACAAATATTCAATATGCATTTAATATAAAAGAGTAGAGAGAAGAACAATCAAAACAATCTCTTGAATTCAATAGACTTCAATACTTGAATGAGAAGCATACAACCCTCTTCATTAATCATCCAAGTAGTTTTTCAATAAAATACCCACTCAATTAAATCTCTTACAAAATTTATCCTCATAAATCTCTTAAAAAATTAAAATAAAACTACTTACAAAATGTTTCTCTCTCTAAAACCCTAGATAGGTTTTCTAGCATTTTTTTATGATCTTCAAATGGCCTTTAGGTCTTGTTTTATATGCACATGGAGATAAAGGGTTAAATTGTGAAATAGGATAGGGGTGTGCATGTAGTTATAGTGTAGGAGGGTATTTTTGGTGTCATACACAAGTGCATGTGTGTTGTGAGGTGTGAGGATGTTTTGGGTAAGGGAATAAAAATCTGTTTTGTTAAAAGGGATTGGGGGTATTTTTGGAATAAAAGTAAAAGGGGTTAAATGGGTTTATTAGGCATGTGGGCATTTAGTTATTGGTCTTGGATATTTGGATTTTGTCTTGTTTGGTATTTTTAAGCTGGCACGATTTGGACATGGAGAAAAAAATGGGAAATGGGTCTCAAGTAAGGTGGGCAAAATGGGATTTGGATTTTTGTTTACTGGGATTTGACAGGGGTTTTGGGCAGTTTGGTTAACGGGTAGCCCCGAGTATGAGTTGGTTCCGAGTTTGTGTTCCGAGTTCCAGTCGCCGACGGTTTGGCACGAGTTCCCGACTGCTGGGTGTTGGTCTGTACGGGTTTAGAGCAAGGGTCGCAACAGGTGCAGTTTGGGTAGCCATGGGAGGTGTGGACCTGTGGGTTTAGTGGGTCTCATCGTCACCAGGGCAGCGGGTTTTGAGGTCGAGTAAGGCGACGGGATTTCGGGGTTGGTTTGTTGGGTGAGGGATGATGTTGGTTTGTTGATGGGTAATGGTGGTGACATGAGAGAGTGAGGGAGATTGTAGTAATGGAGGTTTGTTTATGGTGAATGGGTAAGAGAGAGAAAGTGGTTGGGTTTGAGGTTGAAGATAATAAGGTTTAGATTATGTGTGGGTGGCTGTATGGGAAGGTAGGTGTGGGTGAGAGAGTAGTTTGTGACTTATGTATGTGGTGTAGGATAAATGTGTGTTTAATTTGGACCCTTAGAATAACACTAATTAACTAAAAAAATAAAATTAATAAAATTAAAAATCTAAACATAAAATCCTAATATAAAATAAAGACTCAAATAAAAATAAGGCTAAAAAGAAATAAAAATCTATTAAACTAAAAATAAAATCCAAAAAAGTAAAATGTAATAAAAATAAAAATAAATGAATTCCTAAAAAACTAATCCTAATAAAATAAAATAAAAAGTAATCAAAATAAAATAAAATTACACTAATAAAAATAAAAAGAAAATCTAGAAAATTCTAAATAAATGTAAAATAAATCCTAAAAATAAAATGACTCTGACTAAAAATATAAAAAAATATATAAAAAGTTACAAACTAAACACACACAGGCTTGGGGTAATGGTTTGCGCTAGGTTTAGGCTCGAATTTGGTCAGAGGAATGGGAAATTAGCTACATTTGACTACAAATTGCCTCGAAATAATGCTTTTGACACCGCAACTGCAATCAAGCGTTCACATTGAACATTTACGCGCATAAGACCATTATTGACGAGAATTAGCAACTAAAATACATCTATTCGGGGTATAAAATGTATACTTTTGGGTGCTTATCACACCACCCCCAAACAGAGCGTTGCTAGTTCTCGAAAAATAAGAAAGAGAGAAAGAGAAAGATAAGAAACAAAAAGTGTACCACTTTCGCGGGCACTTGCGATTGCACTTAGCATGTGCAACAAGCCTTTAAACCTATATGTTGCCCTACAGGACGAGTTGTGTCTCGTGAGGGTTTGCAGGGAATATACCCACAAAATTCTTTATTTGTAAAAAGTTAGTCTATCTCTTATTAGACGTAGAATGATTGCACAATCCATTATGAGATAAATAATTTCATAAATACAAGCTAGAAGTGTAAAAACAGTTAGCTAAGTAAATACTCAAGGCATATCCTTCCTAGAACCCAACCTGTGTGTGTGAATTAGTCAAAAGGGGTCGAGTATCATAAGAGTAATTCCTAGATTGCCTTTTCGGAATCAACGCTTCAACTTCAAAATATCACTGGATATTTCTCTCACAAATGAACTCTCGAGATTTGGGTAAGTGTATCGCTCTTGTGTGTGAGGAGGTGAGTAAATGTAAAAAAATTCAAACGTTTCACACACATATACGAAAGAGCGAACATTAAGAGAGAAAATGATCTCATGAAAGAATGCTAACCACTATAGTGAGAACGTTGAGTTATTCACCACGTTGACTCTCATTTTCCCGAACACCTAGGGGAAATATGTATGATAATGGGTGAGGCGTAAATGAAATGAGAAAGATGGTATGAGGTGTGGTATGATAGGATGGATGTGTGAACTGATGGATGTAAGATGGATGTGTGAGAAGAGTGTACTACACTGTAGGCACAAATGTCTTTATTTCAAAACTATTATTTTCTCTCTTTTTTCTCTCTTTTTATCGATTTTTCTTTTCTTTTTCTCTTTTTTTTCTTTTTTTTTCTTTCTAATTTTTATTTTTTTTTGTCTCTTTTCAAACCAACAATGAAGAGATTTAACATTTGGAATCAACACTCTTTTCTTTTTTTAAAAAAAAATGGTGGGTGGTAAAATGGAGTTGATATGGAAAATGGGGATGGTATATGGATGATTCGGGGTAAGATAGGATGGATCTGTGAAATAATGGATGAAATATGGATGATATATAAATAGAGATAATAGGTGAGGGGAATATATGGGAATACGAAAGAATATGGGAGTGTAATGGGTGAAGTGAATGGGTGAAAATCTAGTGATCAGGACAAATATCAAGACACGTGTTTCTTACAACTCGAAAAATATGTTGTTCTTAGTGATAAGAAAAAATTGAAGAATAATGAGATCACGCAACGATTTTAGTGCGAACCCAAAGGAAGTTGAATCAATTTGTGACTCGGCAATTGCGTAAAACACTCTAAAAGGGCGAAAGGCACAAATCTCACAAGTTAAAGTCTCTACTAGTAATCCTTAAGGTTTTCTTTGGAATTGTAGTACTCCTCAACTCTAAACCGTAGTGACATGATAAGAGCGCAAATTTTGTTGAGTCTAGAAATTCATGGTGCAACATGCCTTATTATGTATTACATAAGCTATTTATAAAAAGTGTAATCCTCTAGCTTGATTCCTAGACTTAAAAAAGATGGAGTATAGAAAATTCACATCGATGAGTGAGTTGAAAGAAACTGCATGAAAATTTTAAAAATCAGGTTTTGAAATCAAAATCTTTCAAAAGAGGTACGATTTTGATAAAATTACCAACCCCCAAATAAAAAGGAACATCGCCCTCGATGTTAAATAAAATGATTTTGAAAATAGAGAGCAAAAGGGTAGAAAAGAAATTACGATAATCAACCGCTATTGAAGTGGACAGATGATAGCAAAAAGAAACTTGAATAAAAAAACGAGATAACAAAAATTTCTACAAGTCTATAAACATGGTAAAGCATTGGGTGATGTGAAATACCACCCCCAAATAGTATGAGACTGATACAAGAAACGACGGGCTACCTCCCGATAGTGCTAGGTTTAATGTCTTCAGCCAGACCGAATGTATCTCACCCTAAAGATAGGATCTAGGAAAGCACGGAGTGGCAGAAAAATGGAGTGATGATAATCACCCCGAAACAAGACTGAAGCGTCAGTCTTGTTGGATAGAGGCTAAAAGGGTCAATGCACTTGTATGGCAAAGTGCATCACATGATGCAAAGCATCGGTGGATCATGGGTGGTTGGGTATTAGGGTAAGGGTGAAGAAGGCATGGCTGATGAAGTATCGATCATGAGCCTTATTGAGTCGGAAGGTGAGGGCAATGATGACCCTATAAGAGTGGTGCTCAAGTTGGTGAGGAAGGCGGAAGGGCATAGAAAGTGGAATGGGGTGGGGCTAATAGAAATCACACGACCGTTTTATGAATGGGCGATGATAATGGTCGCACCAAAACAAGAGAGTGGTGGGCGTGGGGTAATAAGCTCGGTGACACGAAAGTAGAGATCAACACCAAAAATACTCTCATGAATGGTGGAGGATGGTTTGAGGTTAGGATATAAAGATATGTATGGACATATGCAACGTGTAATATCAATATCCAAACCAGGTGGTGGGGTAGAAGGGACAATGGATGGGGTAAAGGATGGATCAGGTGGGATAAATGGTGGAGGAAGATGATCCAAATCAAGAGTGTGAGACGCACACTCCTCACGAGGCGCGGAATGATCCTCAAGGGTACTCACAGGAGGAAGTGTGAAAATAAACGAGTGAGTGATCAACTTATCCACCATTATGTCACTGATGAATGGGGTGGTTCGTTCAAACGAGGCACCAAGGTTGGAGATAGAGGAATCACTATAAATAACGGGCTCAAGATGAGCCAAGCATGGTGGAAGATGATCCATATCCAGAGAGGTAGAAACCATCTCGGATTCAATCTCGAGAAAATGGTGAGCACTCATAGCCGGAGTTAACCTATGATAAATTTGTTCCTAGGGAACACAAGGGTGAAGCTTGATAGGTGTAGACTCGGGTATTTTTTTGGATTCGGCAGGACAGGGAATAGGAACCTCAAGTGGGGGTTCTTATGGATTTTGGCGGAGCGGATCAGTCTTACTAATGAAAGGTAAGTCAACACAATTATCGTCTTGAGGCCCAGTGTAACACCCCGTATTTTTAGTACATTTAAAATTTAATTAATTCGGAAATTCTAAATTACTAGTGTGTTGTAATTTAATGAATTAATTATGGTAGAATAATATATAAATATTAATCTGGGATTGAATGGTTAATATTTAGGGAAAACTTATCTACTAAGTGAATAGTAATAATGTAAGTACATCGTCTCGAGTATTAATGACGAGGTATGTGCTTATCACATCCGGAAGTCGGTATAGACTATATTGGGTGGGGGAATAAGTATTTTTATAAATTAATTCGGATGCAAATTCTGAGTGTACAGTTGAGTCCGGATGGGCCGAGATAGTCAGAAAAGTGTACCCGGGGGTAGTAAACGGGTCACGGGGCTTTTTTAGACATAGTCGGGCCCACTCGGGGGCATTTAAGTCACTTGGGCTTGGCCCATTAATCAAAAAACGGGAATTGATTAATTAACTTAATAAAAAGAGATAAGGGCCTGGCTGAGCTTAATTAGAGAAAGGAATTAAAGGGTTAGAAAACCCTAGCAGCAGCCAAAGCCATTTTAGGGATCTCAAAGAACCAACAAGGTCATCTTCAACCTTGGAATCCATTGAAAATTCAGACACTACAAAATCTAAGGCAAGTGAATAACTTGCAATAGCATTAAATCTGTATTTCGAATTCATCTTTGTGTGCTGTTATGAATTAAAAATTCGTTTTGGTGTCCATGGTATAAACATGGGGTTTTGACAATTCAAAAGGAAACATGAATCTGATTTGCCCGAAATTTTGAGGAGTTATGTAAAATCTGATATTGGAATATTGAGGTGTATCTGTTAGGATGATATTCAGATAAATTAGAACGAATTTAATGAAGAAATCTGGAGTAAAAAAGGGTTTTAGGAAAAAGATAGGTTTTCCCCAAAAATTTATAAATCAGTAGTTTATGGACGAATTGATGATGGTTGTAGGTTTTTTGGGTAATCCTACTAAGGTTTCTAGTATGCTCTGGTAATAAGAAGGCTTAAAACTCATGTTAGAAGAGATTAGGGTTTAAGAAAATCCGTCCATGGCTGCCCTGTCTTCGCGAGGAAGACGAAGACCTGTTCGATCGATCGATCGACGGTCTGGGGTCGATCGATCGACGGTCGCCAGAATCTGGCAGTTTCGCCAGTTGGTTATGTAAAGGGAAAATTTATATAAAAATTTTATGTAATTAATTATGGAGAAATTAAATACATGAGTTTAATCTAATTAATTGTAGATAAATTAATTAGGGTTTGAGGCTAATAAATTAGAGTCGGAAATTTTGACTCGGGTAGAGTTATTTTGGGCCACGAGAGTAAGTCCAAATTTATGGTGGGGGCGACACCAAAAATAAGAAAATTTAATTAAAGTGCAATTTAATTAATATTTAGAGTTGGACCATAAACTCTTAATAAATTTTAATAGGCTTATGTTTCGAATTTTAGCGAACGGTATAGCTGGGACTTTTTATATTTATATATATACGGAGGCGATAGTATATATATATGGTGTGCACAATTAATATCAGTGATTAGATATTTGATACTATAGTGCTATAGGGGGAGGTTGCGCGTAGTGGATGAATCCCCTAGCCTGAGGAGTAGGGTGAGTATATTCCTGAGGTCATAGCGTCCGTTATATGGGTGAGGGACATCTCACTTTCAGGGAAGGAATATGACCGCCTCCAATTATTTATTTTTATCAAGTTGGTGTGAAAATTCTGACTTGGGATAACTAGGCTATGTGATTATACCTAGTGGGATAGCACTTTATAGAATTTACATTCCGGGAGTATTTTTGCTCGGAAGGTTGCAAGTTGTTATATATATTACAGTAGGATTGTGAATGCTGAAATATGATTATAAGTATATAATTTAATAATTAATTATATACGGGATATTAATGAAAAGTGAGTTATTTCACAAGTATAACAAGTGTAGAAGTTATATGAATATAAAAAGGGAAATGATTTAGTTAAGTTGATGTTACTAATAACTTATAAATCATAATCACTACATACTCAGTTAGAGTCGGGTGGGTATAAAGGAACTTTGTTAATTATCTAGTCATGAGATGAATAACTAGGTAACTAAATGAAAGCATTAATAGGGTACTTTAGAGGAAGGGTAAGGAAGTCCTCAAGAGAGTGTGATATTAACTAAAAATATGAAGTGCATGGATATTTATTTATTACTGCAAGTTAATCATTTGTTAAATGTTTTTCAAATGTTTTGGGTACTAACCCTTGCTATTAAAAAATTTTTAAAAACCCTTTTAGGTGTCCAACCACAGGGACGCCAGCCTTGACTATATTCCCGGGATCCGTTGCTGCAGCATATGTGGATGTTGCGGGGTTTTGATAGACGCCTCATTCTTCATTATTAAATGTAGAAGTTCATGATTAGTATTCGAGCATGTTGCTCACTTTCCATTTATTTGTATTAGACTTGTTGGGAGTTTATTCTTGTCTTTATGGGATTTATTATTTGGACCGTTGGTTTATTCGGTAAATTATATTTTACTTGTGGATGATTAATTAGGTTATTTGTGATTGTTATATAGTGTATACTCCGCATGGGTTTTTGTTTAAATAATGAAAGATAAAAATGGCACCAGTCTATTTTTCTCACTTAGGTGGTTAGTAATTTAATATGACGACAGTGATGCTAAGAATGGACCAAATGAGAATCCTGTTCTAACTTGATTTCGGACTGATCACCAGGGATTAATTAGGCAGGGTGTCACACCCAGACCATGGAATGGTCTCATCGTCGAGATTCTCGGGAGGATAGGGTTGGGCACACTCAAAGTCAGTGACATAAGACGACGCATCATCACTCCACGTGGGGGAAACAATGGGTTGACTTGGGGTGAAGTCCGACTCTCGCTCACACTCAATTTCATTTAAGCGTTGTTCAAGACTTTGGAGGGATTCATTTTGAATTTGAGTGGCTTTCTCGTGCTCGAGTATGAACTTTTGCAAGAGTCTTTTGAGAGTGGATATGGATAGTGGTGGTGGTGGAGTGACGGGTGGCGGCGGTGGTGGAGGTGGATACAACTCGCTACTATCACGACGATATGGAGAATACTCAAATGAAGTGTGTGGAGTGGGGACAAGTTCATCATACACGAAAGGATCGATTTCATTATGGACAAATGGTTGATACTCATGGGGTGCGTACTGAGGGAATTGATCGTGAATGGGTGCACAAAGTTTCCATGATAAATGTTGGAATGTGTGAGGATCCGAAACATCGGGTTGGGATTCGTATTGCGTGAAAGGGTGATCATTCCCTCACGAATAACTAGGGTACTCACACAATTCGGGATGCGATACATTGGGATAATAGGCCGAGGCGGGTTCCAGAACAGTGTCATGTGGATACACAAGCTCCATGGTGGGTTTGGAAGGATAAGGAATGTACGGGCACTCAATGGGCAAGTGATTGGCTAGAAAACACAATGTGCACAACGGAGTATGAGACACGTCGACACTTGACACCGAGGGGGATGGAATATGAGGTGCGTGCATAGATGGGTCAAGAGTATCAACGATACTCGTGAGAGAGATGAAACCACTTAAAATATCATAAAGAGACGGCTCGGGATCACTCTCACACGTGTCGCGTGTCAATGGAAAATGACCAAAGTAGTCCCGTAAAGGACGTTCTTCGGCCATCAGAAGAATATATATATATATATATAATATGGGAGCTTGGTTTTTGAAAATGTGTACATTTTTAAGGGTGAGGATGAATGCCACATCAATACACATTTTTTCAAAATTAAGAGTTGAGATCAAATCTTACAACTTTTATTCAAAATTTGAATTTTAACCCCCCCCCCCCCCATTCCAACTCACACGGTTCTATCTCTCTCTCTCACTCTCACTCTCACTCACTCTCTCATACGCTTCTCTATCTCCCTAACTCACACACACGCACACACCGGTAAACCCCCCCTCCCCCCTTCATCGCCCCTCCCGCCCCCTCTAAACCCCCATCCCCCTTCCCCGCTCACCCGCCCCTGCCCTCCCCCTTCCCCGCCCCTCCAGCCCCCCTCTAAACCCCCCTCCCCATTCCCCCCGTGCCCTCCCCCCTTCCCCGCCCCTCCCACCCCCTCTATGCCCCCCTCCCCTTTCCCCACTCACCCGCCCCTGGTAAACCCCCCTCCCCTCTCCCCCCTTCCCCACAAACACACACACGCACATAGGCACAAACACACACACGAACACAGAATCACACACACATGCACACACAAACACATGCACTCAAAAACATACACACACACACTCAGAAACACACATGCCCGCACACAGAAACACACACACACGTACACACAGAAACACACGCACACACATATCTGACTTTTTTTTTGTTAGTTTTTTCTTCAACAGGTATTCGGGGATGTAGTTCTGCGATTTGGGTGCGATTTGGGGATGACGGTTGCTATTCTTCAAGAGGTATTCTGCAATTTGGGTATGACATAAATTTTTAGTTGTATTTCACATTAAGTTCATAGATCACAGTGTGTGTTTTCTTTTTCCTTGCACTTCCTCAAAGCATGTATTTTATTTTATTTTTCTTTGGATAAACTTTCGGTAAACGTTTTTTCAATTGTAAATTTATTTTTTAGGTGCACTGTGTACATATAATTATTTTTAGTTTTACTATTTAGTGTAGTATGAATAATATGAGTAAATTAATTGAATGCAAGCATATGCAGAACATGTTGGATAACAGAGTTTAGAGTTTTGTAGCATACAGTAAATGAATTGAATTTTCCAACATATATTACTACTAAACTGCATTATAACGCTATAACGCAAAAAGCATTATAGCGCTATGGAAACTTCTATTAAAGTTGCTGCACAATATGGGAAGTGGGATTACAATATGTATGGGAAGTGGGATGACAGCACATTATGGTAAGTGGGAAAAAAGTTGTTGCACAGAAAGTTGTTGCACAATATGGATTTGTGGTGATTTTTTCCTTTTTCATGTTTAATATTTTAGTGTTGGGTATGACAATCTATGATGCCGCCACTTTTACTATTTATTGGTCTGAGTTGAAGGGAAAAATTTGTGGATTGGCATTGGTGCAGAGTCCATTTGGCGGGCTTCTTTAGCTTTTGATGTTCTTCGCGAGGGAGGATTATGGGGCTTTTGATGTTCTTTGAGAGGGCCGATCACGGAGCTTTTTATATTCAAATTCATAAAAGTAGTCCATAAGGTACTTTATAACGAATCTCTATAAAATATTTTTTTATTTATTAATTTGAATCAAAAGACAATTTAAACGAGAATACCTTTTAACGTTTGTTAAAAGCTCTTTGAGGTAAGGCATTTAGTACTATCTCGATTTTTTTAATCATAGCCAGTTCTGAGCTTTTTTGTTTCTTTGATTTCAAGTTTTTATATGTTGCTTCTGATGTGACACGTGCATAAAAAATCCTTCCATTGTAGGGACCTCAACAATTAACTCATTTGATGTATTCGATCTCCAGCTAGACCATTGTTAACTGTGCGTGCGGCTGCATTTCTGGGAAGATTTACATTTTCGTATATAACTTAAATTTTGATGTGTTCATTCTATAAATCTACACATTTGGGCTAATGGTAGTATCAAGACAGTTCCTTATATTAGATATTCAATGATTTTTTGTGACATTCAAGTACGAAAATTCGCTAAAGCCTATTAGGTGTTCATTCATTTTGCAAACTAAGGAATTTCATTCATTTTGCAAGCTAAGGAATTTCATTGTATAAAGGTAAGTCAATTTTGGTTTTAATTTGAAATTAAGGTGTTCATTGTTATAGTTTTCATGTTTCACTCACATTCTCATTTTTAATTGAATTGTGGGGGTTTGATATGAGTTTGTGTTTATTTTAGTTTCTTAGGTACTAACATGGTCTCCTTTTTCCTTCTTTTTTTTTGTTTGTGTGTAGGTACACTCTCAAATGTACCATCTTTGTCCGTACCCTATTCTAATTTTCTCTATTTTGCAAATAAAATAATTTTTAGTTTGATTTTATAGGTATGCTATGTATTTTAGTTTAAATTCAGCTTATGGAGGGTTTGATATTTGCTTTTTCAAGCTCAATATAGTTTTTTAGTGTGATTTGATTGGGTAATTGTAGTCAATACGCATAATATGTTTCATTTCATTGATGAGTTTCATAAGAACAATTAGAATGCAATCCAGTGGCTTAAATCCCTAATTTTCATGTTTGAATGCAGTAAGACTGAGTAGAATGCAGTAAGACTAAGTATAATGCATTGAGTTTCATAAGAACAATTAGTGTGATTTGTTTGGGTTGACATTTTTATTAAGAAAAGTAAAGTTCTCATCACTGTTGTAATGGATGGCCTGATAATTAGAATGCACTGAGCATATGGTATATTTTATTTCTAAATCTCTCATTTAGTTTCATATTAATAATTATATAATTTGATATGTTATTTCTCTTTCAAGTGAAAATTATTTAAAGTCCTACGTGATACCGGAACCGGAGGCAACCGTAACGGATCGGATGACTGAATATGAGTGTCAGGAGGTTTTTTTTTGTAGATCCCACTCTTGGATTCACCCTAGATCAGGTATACTCTCTATTTTATTTTGGATTTTATCATCAATATGCATATAAATAAAGGCATATATGATGCAAACATGCACACAAACACGCACACACACAAACATGCACACACGCACACACGCGCCCCCTGCCCGTCCCCTCCCCTCCCCCCTTTCCCCACTCACACACGTGCACACAAACACACACAGGCACACACACACACAATCGCACTGCATATATGCAGATTGCAGATATGCATACATGTCCCGTCCCCCCCCCCCCCCCATATATGCATACCTGTCCCGTCCCCTACTCCCTTCCCCACTCACACGCATACACACGCGGACACAAACATGCACACTCGCGCCCCCTGTCCCATCCCCTCCCCCTTCCCCACTCACACATGCACACATGCACACACGTATACATGTGCCCCTGCCCATCCCCTCTCCCCTTCCCCACTCACACATGCACACACGCGGACACAAACACACACAAACATTCACACACGCACACTCGCGCCCCCTGCCCCGTCCCCTCCCCCTTCCCCACTCACATGCAGACATGCGCACACAAACACACACACACACACACACGCACACTTGCTCCCCCTTCCCCATTCACACACACACACACAAAAACATGCACACAAGCGCCCCCTGTCCGTCCCTTCCCCCCTTTCCCACTCACACGCGCACACAAACACGCGCACTCACACACGCACACACTCTCACTACATATATGCATATATATAGTGAGAGACACACTCACACACACACACGCACACACACACGCACACACAAGCGCCCCTTGCCCGTCCCCTCCCCCCTTCCCCACTTGCACACGCGCACACACACGCACATACGTGCCCCCTGCCCATCCCCTCCCCCCTTTCCCACTCACACGCACACGCGCACACACACAAACATGCACACATGCACTGGATATATGCACTCGCATATATGCATATGCAATTATTCAAATAGTTCTTTTTTCCTAATATTGTTATTCGCTTTATTTGTAGACCAAATATGATGGGATCAAACTCGAAACTGCCATTTTTTTATAAAAAGAGGTAATCCAATTTGATCCGGTTGAATCAATCTTGAATTTAGACAATTTGTATGTGATTGTATATTTACTTATGTGACTATATCTTTGTTCGAGAAACTGATTAATTATGTTTACTCTTTGTCAAATCGTACATAAAATCGAGAGGGAGGGAGCGATCATGGCTAGAGGTGGGAAGAAGGATGGGAAGACAGCAGTAGTAGCACCTAATTCAAAAGCACCATGGCACAAACATTTTGAGGAAGTCCCACATATTCTCCTTTCCCTGCCTTCTAGCTCCCATCTCCGAATTTGGGATTTTTGTTTCTTTGTTGTTACCCCTTAAATAGGGCGGAGAGTACAATAAACAAAGGAGACTATGCCCAAATTTTTTTAAAAATTGACACTTTATTTTTATGAAACAGTTAATTTGATTGGTGAATATTGTATATTTCATTTTATATGTGAATTTTTTTGAAGAATTTAGACAATTTGGATGTTAAACTATTTGTTATTTATTAAGCAGGATGAATAGTTCCATAAATAGAGGAGATTATGCCCATTTTTTTTTAAAATTTGACATTGTCGCCATTTCACGATTACGTACTTTGAAAAATTGACGCCATTTCGCGATTACGTACTTTGGAAAATTTCTTCGTGCCTTCAGGCACGGGCATCCGCTAGTGTGTATATATATATATATATATATTGAATTTCTATTTTTTTGAAAGAAATAAAATATTTTAGAATTTTCTAAAAATGAAAGAAAGAAAATATTTTAGGAATTTTTAGAAAAGGAAAGGAAGAAATTTTTTTTTTCGATTTTTGTAAAAATTAAAGAAAGAAAATATTTTTGAATTTTTTATAAAAATAATAGAAGCAAATATTTTTGGAGTTTTTATAAAAATAAAGCAAGAAAATATATTTGGATTTTTTGGGGAAGAAAAGATCGGGAAAAATGTGGACTCTTGATTTGGACGAACTAATTAAAACTGACTACCGAAAAATTGAATTGGGCACACGGAAGGTAAGAAGAAATCCTAACTAGCACATAGCCAGTTTTTATCTTTAAATTAGGTGAAAGGGTAGTCAAATTTGAATTAAGTCCGTGGGCGATAAAAAAAATCACGGAATTATCTGAGTAATCGCCTCTACAGAATTTTCTCCTATTGGGCTACCTAGTTGATTGATTTTAAATTTCATGATGGCTATGGTAGCACACAATGTTAAGCGAGTGAGTCGGGTGATGAAGTCCCTTATTGTGAATGACTGGGTGTAGGTCCTAATCGATTAATTCATCACACGCATTCGAAAATAAATGAGAGAATAAAATCAAGTAAGAGCCCACAAGCACACACAATAATGGACTCGCTAACAGGAGAGGCGCGAATTTTCAAGAGGTGTATCTCCCACGATTTTTACGCCTTAGGGTGCCGAAAAATTTGAGTTGATCGGGGGGATATTACGCCTCTCTCAGTCGGCCCCAGGAGTCCTACCGACCCAAGGTAGAGAGGCTTCTAAATCCTCGTCTTTGGACGCCCTCTCTCTACCTTGTCCGGTTTCCATATCACACTTATCTTCTTAATTAATTATTACAAATTTAAATAAAAAATAAATGGTGTCTCTACGCACCGCAATACAAGCTAAGAATAAAAATCCTATTATAGGCCTTCTAAAATAAAGAAACATAGTACTAAAAAAATAACAAAATGCGAAAAATAAATGAACTACAAGATGAAATCCGCTCCAAGTGCTTCACGCGCCCAAGAATGGCAACGACGCCATTTGATAACTTGACTTTTTTGTGTGTAGTAGTTGTTTAAGACAAGTTAATCAAAACCTTAAAATACCTACAAAACATAACATCAAACTCAAGTGTAAAGGTAAACAAATGTATCAATCCAATTCAAAGGGGTAAAGCGAGGGGAAAACAATTGTAAATCATTTTTATTTTCTTTTTGGGATTTTTAATTTTTTCTATTTTTTTAACGTTTTCAATATTAAAACAATTTGGGTGAGGATGAGAAATAACACTAACTAAATCAAAGATGTAAAGAACATACTAGCAAGCGACTAAAATGAAGAACAAAGTCGAATACAAAAATAAGAGATAAAGTGAGGCAAATAAATTTGAGAACAATCAAGGAGTGGGACTACACCACAAATTTTAGCTATTCTAACTAATTAATTTAATTATTTGAATTCTCCCAAATTAATATCAAAATTACAAATCAACTCTCGTTGCACGTGTAATTTAAATAGAAGTCTTTTAGAAAATTATGTTTAACTCCCCACAACTCTAGAAAATAGATCTACACTCCATTCAATTAAACACCCGCTAGGATCAATTCATAAAAAAATATGTAAATCTTAGAAAATAAATTTTAGAGTTGAAATTCAAGGAAGAATACCACACTTAAGAAACCCCTATCTCTAGTTGGAATCTAAAATGGGTATTATAACTAGAATTTTGATTTTCTCTCAAAAATCATTTACCCTCTCTCAAGGCATAAATTTAAGGATGAGGGGTCAAAATTACCATTCAAAGAGAATTTTCAAATAATCAAACTAATTAAATTAAATATTATCAAGTAAGGGTTCACCCCGTCCTTTGAAAGGGGATTTAGCCTAACATGATATTCAACATGATAAACAAATATTCAATACGCATTTAATATAAAAGAGTAGAGAGAAGAACAATCAAAACAATATCTAGAATTCAATAGACTTTAATCCTTGGATGAGAAGCATACAACCCTCTTAATTGAGAATCCAAGTAGTTTTTCAATAAATTACCCACTCAATTAAATCTCTTAAAAATTTATGCTCACAAATCTCTAAAAAAATAAAAATAAAACTATTTACAAATGTTTCTCTCAAAAACCCTAGATAGGGTTTCAAGCCTTTTTTGATGATCTTCAAATGGCCTTTAGGTCTTCTTTTATATGCACATGGAGCTAAAGGGTTAAATTGGGAAATAGAATAGGGGTGTGCATGTGGTTATAGTGTAGGAGGGTATTTTAGGTGACTCACACAAGTGCTTATGTGTTGTGAGGTGTGAGGGTGTTTTGGGTGAGGGAATAAAAATTTGTTTTGTTAAAAGGGATTGGGGGTATTTTTGAAATAAACGTAAAATGGGTTTATTAGGCATGTGGGCATTTAGTTATTGGTCTTGGAGATTTGGATTTTTCTTGTTTGGTATTTTTGAGATGGCACGATTTGGACATGGAGAAAAATATGGGAAATGGATCTCAAGTAAGGTGGGTCAAATGGGATTGGGATTTTTTTTTCCTGGGATTTGACATGGGCTTTTGGCGGTCTGGTTAATGAGAAGCCCTGGGTATGAGCTGGTTCCAAGTTCGAGTTTGAGGTGTGGTTGGACAGGAGGTATATGGGGCCGCGTCGGGTTTTGTTTCGGGTTGGGTCCGATTTTGTGGTGGTATTGGTTGAACTCTGGTGAGGTCGAGAAAGTCGAAATGACTGTACTTGGGGTCTATTTGGGTTCCGAAATATTTTAAGTTCGTTTGGCTCGAATCAGAGCTACCGAGTCATTTAAAATGTGTATTATCATTTAAAGTTGTGTATTTTGGAATTGAGTCTTATTATGCCTATGGGAGAACAAATCTCCTTAGAGAGAAAGAGAAAGAAAGAGAGAAAAAGAAAGAAGAAGGAAAGAAGAAGAAATAGAGGAGAATAAGTGGGGATTCCGGCCAATCCGTGATTTCGAGGGAGATTCAACCTCTACGAACTTGAGGCAAGTGATTAAACTTGCTAAATAATTGTTGTGTACCATTTATTCATTATTTGTGGACAAAATTATGGATTTTGGGTTTAATATTTTAAAACCAAGATTTTGGGTAAAATCTTAGATTTGTTGTGTATATAAGGGATTGGAGGTTAGAAATTAGTTGAGGTGTGTTATTTGATGAGTATTAGTGTTATATACATGTTTGGATTGAAGAGAAATGGTTAGAAGTTGATAAAAATGATTTTTGGTATTTTTGGCTTTTGAGAAAAGTAGCCCTTTCGTGAGTTCTGATAGGCCGAATTGATTCGGCCCCTTACCGAATCGATTCGAAAAGTTGCAGGTGCCCAGGTCTGAGTGACCGAATCGATTCAGCCCCAACCCAAATCGATTCGGGTTGAGATAGAAGCCCAGATCTTTGGAACCGAATCGGTTCACCTTGGAGGACGAATCAATTCACTGGGCCAAATCGATACGGATTGGGCCCGAATTGATTCAGAAACAGGGCAGTTTTGGGGCTGCTTTTCTAGGTTGAGTTTCATCCCTTTTCGTTTGAGGTTATCGATTGAAACGCTCTATATGGGTTATAAGAAGTATGTTTTGGAGACTTTTAGGGAGTTTCCATTATGAGAAATTATTGGAGTCATCTTGATTTAATTTGAGAGAATATCAAGTGGAGAATATCGTAACAACTAGTGGGGAAGCCCACTATCATTGAGATTTATATTCGGAGATATTTATGGGTTTAAAAGGGAGAGTTAGAATGCGTTTAATGATAATGGATTTTAGAATAAAAATCCCAAGTGGGATAACTTTAAAGGTTCATATGATTGATTGAACCATATTATGGATTTAGAATAATAGATGCTGATTGATGTGCATACGGCTATAGAAAATATCCTTAACTTAAATTGAATGGAGAGATGTTTCATAAGTGATAGATGTTGATCGAGGTGCGTAAGTATATAGAGAATATCCTCATCGTAAATGGAATTGAGAGACGGTTCATAAATAGAATTGAGGTGTGATCTTCAAGTGAGAAATAATATAGTGTATACTAAGTGGGAAAGTTATGTGAGTTATTGACGAATAGTATATTGAGAGTAAAATATACTAAATAATGATATTATTTCATTTACGCCTAAGAGCATAATAAGAGTATGTAAATAGTGTGATATATATACCTTGTGTGACAGTATACATTTATATGAAGTGGTGATGTATGTATATCGTGTGTGTATGATATATATATAAGTGAAGCATAGCCCCTCTATGCTATCATGGGAAGTTGCATGATGTGGGTGAGGCCCCTGGCTTGAGGAGCAGGGCGCGTATAGTCCCCAGGTCATAGTGTCCATTATTATTATTATGTGATTGTTTTTATTAGGGGTGAGACGTGGTGGGTATATTTCGTCTCATTTCTAGGGAGGAACTATGACCGCTTCCCGTACGTTGTGATATGCTTTTTGCCAAGGCGGTGTGAGATTCCGACCATTGGTAACCAAGATGATATGTGAGTGATTCCCTTGTATATGATAGCATTGAGAACCTATGTGCTCGAGTTATAGCTCATTGGGATGGTTATTATTATACTTGTTTGAATAGTATATAAATTGTATATGATTATGTGACATCATATTCACCTCTAGAGTAAAGAAACATAAGAAGATTACTTGAATATCATTTCGGGAGATTTTAACCGAACAAATTGTAATGAATATTTATATTAAAGGGGAATTGTAGAGTAGATAATTATATGAGTATAGTACTTTGGGTATCGAGGGCATAATTGACCTTAACGACCAACATTGCCAAGGAGTAGTGTATCGGGGGGGTTCCTTGTTTGGATTTCGCTTGCGAGACGTCCCACGCATGAAACGTTGTGCAATGTTGGGAGTAATGAGAAATTAGTCCTTAGTGTTCATATTTATGTATTAGTATATCTCGACGATTGACAGTGCCAAAGAGTAGTGTATCGGGAGGGTTTCTTATTTGGATTTCGCTTGCGAGACATCCCATGCACGAAAAGTCGTGAACTGTTGAGAATTGGGAATAATAAATTAATTAATTGGGTAATAAGAATTTTGGGTTATACGCGCCATGCATTGAGGTCATAATGAATCTTGATAATCAATACCGCCAAGGAGTAGTGTATCGGGGGGGTTCCTTTTTTGGATTTCGCTTGCGAGACATTCCACGCACGAAACGTAGTGCAGTATTGAAAATTGGGAGAAGTTTAGTCCTTAGAACCTAGATGTTAATAACTCATATATATATATATATATATGTGTGTGTGTGTGTGTGTGTGTGTGTCCTTAACTAGAATATGAGAACTTCTACTATAAGAGGATGTTTATGTATATTTTATATGTGTAGAACATGGGCGAATAGATGAGAGTGGAAATATTTGAAGTGGAGAGATAATTTAGATGGATTTTAAATGAGTATAAATTGGGAGTAAGTTAGATTATTTTGCCTAGATAGATTTGGGAACTTATTTTGAGATCATGTGCATATGTTTAGTTGCGCACTTTAGTTGAGAGGTGAGTTGGATCTTCAGGAGAGTGCGACTCCACCTAAATCATGTTATAATGCATTTATAATTATTATGCATTTTAATGCACTTGCTAAAAATATTTTCACACCGCGGTCTCTGACCCATTTATATTTTCTCTTGCATTGTATATATATTGTATTATTTTAGATGTTCCTCCGCAAGGACGCCATTGATGTTATCCATCTAGTGTATTCGGCGAGCTAAGGCAGTAGCGGACTGTTACGGTATTTTGATATAGTCGATTCCTATCTTTTGTTTATCT
The DNA here is from genome assembly GCA_949130495.1 of Sambucus nigra. Taxonomy (NCBI): domain Eukaryota; kingdom Viridiplantae; phylum Streptophyta; class Magnoliopsida; order Dipsacales; family Adoxaceae; genus Sambucus; species Sambucus nigra. Next base: position 98,079,979 of record OX422224.1, on the reverse strand, counting down.
AGATTAGGATTCAGTTTGTGTATCGGGTTTATACCCAAATATTGTAGAGTAACACTTTTAAATTTTCTCTCTCAGATTATTGTATCGTTTATGACCCGAGAGCATATTCGGGTATTTTATTTTTGTACACTGTATTGTACTCCTTTATTATCATCTTTTATATCATCTGAACATGTGTGTGTCTCTTATCATATTTAGATGTGATGTTGTTGGTTAGTTGTTGCATGGTTGGTTTTAAATAAAATGTTTTAAATTTTTGATACCCTCTTTTTGTGGTAATGTGTAGTTATCCATGTATATGTTTAGAATCATCAGTAGATGCTGAGAATGATCCACTTGAGATTATTAATTATTTTAGTGTAGGGCTAGCCACCCGTTATTATTCTAAGCGGGGTGTCACAGTAAGGTGACAGGATTTCGGGTTTGGTTTGTTGGGTGAGGGATGATGTTGGTTGGTTGATGGGTAATGGTGGTGAGATGTGAGAGTGAGGGAGATTGTGGTAATGGAGGTCTGCTTATGGTGAATGGGTAAGAGAGAGAAAGTAGTTGGGTTTAAGGTTAAAGATATAGAGGGTTAGATTGTGTGTGGGGGGTGTATGGGAAGGTATGTGTGGGTGAGAGAGTAGTTTGTGACTTATGTGTGTGGTGTAGGTTAAATGTGTGTTTAATTTGGGCCCTTAAAATAACACTGGCTAACTAAAAAAAAAAAAAATTAAAAACCTAAAAATAAAATCTTAATATAAAAATAAGCCTAAAAAGAAATAAAAATAAAAATCTATTAAACTAAAACTAAAATCCTAAAAAGTAAAATATAATAAAACTAAAAATAAATGAATTCCTAAAAAAACTAATCCTAATAAAATAAAATAAAAAGTAATCAAAATAAAATAAAATTACACTAATAAAAATAAATAGAAAAATAGAAAATAAAATTTAGAAATATCTAAATAAATCTAAAATAAATCCTAAAAACAAAATGACTGTAACTAAAAATCTAAAAAAAATATAAAAAGGCACAAACTAAACACACACGGGCTTGGGGTAATGGTTTGGGCTAGGTTTAGACTTGGGTTTGGTCACAAGAATGGGAAATTAGCTCCATTTGACAGTAAATTGCCTCAAAATAATGCTTTTGATACCGTAACTGCAATCAAGACTGGACATTGAATATTTACGCGCATAAGACCATTATTGACGAGAAATAGCAAATAAAATACATCTATTCGGGCTATAAAATGTACACTTTGAGGTGCTTATCAGGCATGAATTGATAATGAAGTGATTTATGGTCCGTAAACAAGGTAAACCGCTATCACAAAAGATAGTGCCTCCAAATCCTCAAGGAAAATACAATCGTTGCTAACTCCAAGTCATGCATGCATAAGCTATATCGCTCTCATCCTTCTATAGTACACCCCTAAGTCCCTTCAAGGATGCATCTGTGTAGACACAATACTCCACTCCTTCCCTAGGTTGTGCAAGTACATGTGCTTATGTCAACTTGCCCTTTAGCTCTTCAAAATCTAACTGATAATGATTGTTCTAAACAAAAGACAACCCCTTGTGAGTCAAGTTCATCAACGGATCGAAAATCCTTGAGAAACCCCAAATGAATGGCTTATAGTATTCGACCAGCACCAGGAAGTTGCGAACCTCAGTCGGTGTCGGGGTCGTCCCCACTCCCTCATTGTCGATACCTTGCTTAGATCAACCGCAATAAACTTGCTTCAATATGGCCCAGAAACTGCACCTCCTGAAGCCAAAACCCACACTTCTCAAATTTGGCATATTGCTAGTGATCTCGTAGTGTATGTAAAACCATCCGCAGATGATCAGTATACTCATCCTCAGAACTAGAGTAAACTACAATATCATCGATGAACACAATCAAGAACTGGTAAAGGAACTCTCTGAAAACCCGATTAATCAAATCCATGAACAATTTTGTTGCATTGGTGAGCCCAAATGGCATCACCCTAAACTCGTATAACCCATATAGTGTCAAAAAAGCAGTCTTAGGAAAGTCCTCCTCTCTGTTGTGCAATTGATTATAATCGGATCTCTGATTTTTCTTAGAGGACTAGCTTCTCCCCTCAGATGATCAAACATATCATCGATCCGAGGTAGTGCGTACGTATTCCTGATCGTGACCTTGTTCAACTCTGTGTAATCGATACATAACAGAAGCAATATATCCCTCTTTTTGAATAACAACACCGGCCCACCCCATGGTGATGTACTCCATCTGATGAAACCTTGCCCCAGGGTTTTCTTAATATACCCCCTCAACTCCCTCATCTTCGATGGGCCCATGCGATAAGGCGCTCGGGCGATAGGCCTTGTACCATGTGTTAGGTCAATAATGAACTCAATTTCTTGATTAGGCCGTAGATTGGGTATCTCCTGGAACACGTCCTAAAACTCCCTCGCCACTAGAATCGAATCTAAAAAAATAACATCCTCATGTGAGGTCTCCTCTTCCATGTAATACATATGGTTTCTCAACCCTCCCTTTGGAAGAGGCATCGCCACTAAGAATATCTCTTGCCCTAGAATAGAGAACACAATAGTCCTCTCAAAAAAATCTACCATTTCCTGGTATCCAGCAAACCAATCCATACCCAAAATAACGTCATACCCCTCCATATCTAACACGAGAAGGTCTGTGGCTAAAGATAATCTACCCACATCAATGTCCACACCCCTCCACATGGAGTGTATAAGCGACCCACTACCCAATAGTGACTCTACACAAATGAAGAGACTAGCGGTTGTCTTTAGTAGACCGACAACTCATGCAAAACTAATCGTTGTGAAGGAGTGTGATGCCCCCGTATCACATTAAATCTTACCCTCAAGCCCGTGAATAAGAAACGTACACTCAACTACCGATGGTTCACATAAGGACTACTGTATGACTGCATCTCCAACGTTATAGACTCATCCATACTATAACTACCAAAGCTGTAGTAGGGTTGGTGGTGTTGGTGCTATCGGTGGTAACTACACCTGTTGCCTCTGCTGGACACCCTACTGTTGTGGCGCTCTATAATGTTATGGGTAGTATCTCCTCTTCTAGACCGTTTGTACACAAGTAAAATAATGCCCTGGGAAGTCTCTCTGCCTACGGCCCTGACAAGGTTGCCCTTTCTTCTGCCTCTAGTGGCCTCGTCTCTGGTCTCTTTTATTGTTCCCTTGGCCCAGGTGACCCCGAGGAACATGCTGCTACAGATGCTACTGAGTGCCCTGTTGACCCTGCCTAAAACCTCACTCGGCTTGGTAAACCCCAGATCTAAACCACTTCGCCGAATCCCCTTACCGGGAATCCTACCCCTGTTGTCTGTTGTTGCGGTACTCCACTAACACCGTTTTCACCTGCCTTGCCTTGTTGGCTAGACTCACCTCCTCTCTTGCTTGCCTTTAGATGGAAGCGATGGTCCTGACAATGTAGAAGTACAGCATTGGTGACATTCATATAAGTCCTTAATGTGGCGTTACCTATTAAGTGTTGCATGATCCTCCAAGCTAGCACATCTGTATAAGTCCTCAATGTGGGGACCAACTCGTGAGTAGGATGCCCGAACACACCCATACAATTATCATTCCACTGCTGGGTATTATGAACTATTATTTTTTTAACAACAAAAAAAACTTCTAGAGAACTCGAATGCAATTTTTTTAACATAAAGACATAAAGAAATCGGGTGCACAATACATCCACAAAATTTACAGAACTTACGAGTATTTTCTATAATAATTTTGATGGGAAATTAAATGAGAAGTCTACGTCGATTAAAACCCATGAAAACGTACCAAATTTTTATTCTAATGTAGCTTTGTCAATCTTTATAGGAACAGTCACACCTCTAGTAATTTCAAAAAGTAGCCAGGGATGCCAAAATTCATCCGGAGCAATCATGAAACAAACCTAGCCCCAACATTTGATGAGAAAAAATTGGTTGTATTATTATTTGGATACCAAGTCTTTGGTTTAAAGAAACCTACATTTAATTGGATTGGTCCTATCGTCCAAGCCTTTTACATGTCAAGCATGGATTTGAAATTTGAGGTATCAAAACCTTTACCTTTGGGTGTAATCTTCTGTCGTTTTTGAAGATCTATAATTTATGAATAATATTTTTTCAAGATTTTTGTTATCTTTTGGCCCTTAGATACTATCAATCTTCCCAGTAGCGCAAACTTACACATTTTCAATGATTCTTGGTAGAACTCACTTGAAATTTTGATGATTGGGTTATTTTCATGGTAATATGGTTCCAGGAGGTTGATAAAATGATGAGCAATGCTCGAAAAACTTGCAAAATGGGAGTTGTTGGTTTTTCTTTCTTTTTCGTTATTTTTTACAGCCTTTTTGTAATTCATTTTTGGTGTATTGGAATTTATGGCAGGAAGATTATGGGTTTGAAGATTATGGTAAAACCTTAATAAATAATTTGAACGTAACTGCGTATTATGAAAGACCATGGACTGGCACGTGTTTGTTATTGAGGAATTACGTTCGGTGTCGGGTTCCAATGACTCTGAAATAGTCAACTATGATGTCATGTCACACCCAAACCAATTAATTATGACTTTAAGGATTGTTTAAATTAAATTAGATAATATTTTGAATGTGGAACATTTATCAATATTGATTTATAAGGTTACTGATTTGTGAGTTTTGGTAAAATTTGAAATAATGGTTCTCAACTTGAAATAAGGTATTTTGGGCCTACTATGTTAGTATATTATATTGGCGAATTTTTAGAATAGTTAAGGGTTAACTTTGGCAGGTTACTTAAGAGCTTATTTTAGTCCCGAGTCAAATTTCATTTTTAAGAGGTTTAATGAGTCATTGGTGGGAGGGGTCATTTAACACTTAAACATAATTTGGAGACCTTAAAACATAAACAGAGGAAGACTAAAAGAATATGGAAATATGGAGGAAAGTTTAATTAGAATATTTTTATAACCGGCCGTGATTTAGATTATGCATATTTATGTAACTCTAAACCCTAATTGTGATCTAGGTACGATTTCTACGAATTAATTTGGCTAAATTTACAATTGACTAATTAAATATGAATTAGTGTCACTTTGTATTGATTTTCTTGATTTTTATATAAATGTGGGTTATAATTGTTAGATCATATATAAGAAGTGACTTTTAAAGTGAATCATTTATAAATCCCTTTTTTACATGTATTCATACGTGGAGATTGGAATTTAAATTAATTAAGATTGAATTTCTAGGGTTCTTGTTGGAGAATTAGATTTTATAATTAAACCATGAATTGGAATTGGTATTTTGATGTTATAACCATGTTTAAATCATGTTTTATTCTTTTTTCTATTGTTTAGATGTTATATGCATCATAAATGGAGTTTTTGGCGCTATTAATGGAGTTTTGTTGAATTGAGGAAGATGAAGTCCGTAGTGAAATTTTTGGCATATCTGAGGCGAGCGGTCGACTGGTAGATGGATGACTGATCGATTGGTGGTAACACTTAATGGACAATTTGTCTTTCGAATTAATGGTTTGGACCATTACAGCACGGGAACTAGCTTAGGTTTGCCTTTGGATTAATTAATTCAAGTATAACATATTAGTATAGTGGTTCATAGGTTTATATATGTGATAAATTCATTATTACCTAACTTAGTAATGATACTAAAATTGTATTTTGTTTAGACTTTCATTTGTTATGATAATATCTTTCATTATGTTATATGTGTACAATTCATATCGTGTGTCTACTCAGTGAGTGGACGCGTAAGCCTTAGTCTTATAACCTTGGGTCACACGTCTAGGTAACCTCATCCGAGATGAATTAATGAGGAGATTTAATGATATGGCCTTAGGTATGGTAGACTATATGAGCGATGGGTAGACGCACCGATTCATCCATTCCTCATGTTAAGGCCTTAGGTTTGGGATAGCCAAAGACTATACTTAGTATACGCGAGTGATCCCCGAGGAAAATATGGTTATGCCTTCATAAATAAGACCAATTCAGTTGAACCTATATCTATAGTTTATGTTATAGTTTTGATTTTACACTTTTTAACTCTCTTATCAATTTTTATGCTCTCAAAATTGTTTAGCAAAATGACCATTATTAATCCTTTAATTGAAATCAGTTTTCAAAGTTAAAATTTACTATGGGATGTACTTGGGTTTGAGAATTTAGATGCATGTAATATCTAGGATTGAGAAGTGGGATAAATCTAAAAGCCATATAAAATCCTTTAGGTAAATTTACAGTTATGATTGATTTCAATTTTACTTGTACATTTATTCTATTTAAACTTAGTGTTAACATTGTGGATTTAACGTTTTAGGATCGAGGCTACTCATTCTGCAGCCTGGATAGACATCATTGATGTCACTTATATTTCTCATTGCTAATATTCATTAGGATATAGGTGTCCCTGACATGCCCCAGCTTTTATCGATATTTCCTAGGGCAATTGACTCTGGGCCAATTAATTCGAAGGCAAATCAGTATTTTTCAACATGTGTTTGTTTGATAAAAGCTAGAAAATCATCAATTTTCTACGTTTTCTATCAAGCACAAAACTGGTAAATATGAATAAATGTTGAAAAATCGTTTACGAAAAAAAAAATATATATATATACACACACAGAGGCCGGCTCAAATGCGGACGCAACTTGCGGACGTATTTTAATATATTTTTTAAAAATAGTAAAAAAAAGTTTTTTCGACTTGATTTTTTTTCTGTGATATTTAAACATTCCAAGGGACTCCTACAAAAAAAATCAGCTCAAAATGAATTGTTTTGCTATTTTTAAAAAATTGGTCAAACATATGTGAGTTTTTAAAGCTCTTTAAAACTGACATATGTTTGACCGATTTTTTAAAAATAGTAAAACATTTCATTTTGAGCTGATTTTTTTTACAGTGGTTCCTTGAAATGTTTAAATACCATAGAAAAAAATCAAGTTGAAATTTGATTTTTTACTAATTTTAAAAAATACACAAAAATCCGTCCGCAAGTTAAATACGCAAGTTGCGTCCGCATTAGAGTCTGCCTGTATATATATATATACACTCAAACTTATACTCAAAATGTATTAGATTTAATTTTTAGTGATGTTGGGGTCCTGCACCAATTATGTCTTCTAAGGGGCATCAATATTTTTTTATTTTTGTTGACCACTTTTCCAAATTCATTTCGTTTTATCCCATGAAGCAAAATTTTGAAGTATTTTCTATTTTTCTTCAATGGTAAAAATTCGTTGAACGTCAGAATAATTCAAAAACTAAATCTATTCAATCGGATTGGGATGGTGAATATCATAAACTAAATCCATTTTTCAAAAATTGTTGCATTATTCATCGACTCGCCTATCCACACACTCATGAACAAAATTTCACTGTCGAACGCCATAATCGTCACATTGTTGAAACGAGTTTAACTTTAATTGCACAATCTTTTGTATATCAAAAGTTTTGGCAATTTTCTTTTGACACCACCGTTAACCTAATAAATAGAATTCCTTCTACTATTTCATGTAATAAAGCACCATTTGAAATTCTTTTTAAAAGACCTCCCTACTAGACCTTTCTAAAAAAAATGAATGTATTTTTTTCCCATTTTTACGTCCTTACAATAATCATAAAATGTCGTTTCGATCATCTCCTTGTGTTTTTCTCGGATATAGTCCCTTTCATATAGGCTATAGGTGCATGGACATTCAAACTCGGCGATTATATATTCCTTGTCATATTCAGTTTAATGAAATAACGTTTTGGTTTAAGCTTTGAATAAATTCACTTCTATTTTAGGATCTCCATCAAATTCTCCATCAAATTTCTTTCGTTGGCCTACAGTACCCAGCATATTCTCACCTTCAAATTCTTCTTCTTCCTAAAAATCTACTTCCCAAACCTATACTCAGTCAACTCCTACAATGTTGCCACACCACTTCTCACTAGAAACTAATACACCTAGGACTGCCTCACCCACCGTAAAAATAAATCAAAGTAAACCCTCAAATCCTACGAGCTCTACATTGCGTACCTCACTCAATATACCACCAAACCCAATTCACTCTTTACCTCTCTCAACATCCAACACTGTTCACCCGAGCCATCTACCTATAACAAATCAATCTGGCATAAAACTCCATATAGATCTTGACATTCCAAAACCACCTGCTTCCCTCAAAAAATCCATGACACATAGGCATATGTCCAAATCCAATGCCCATGCCACTTCCTCTCATTCGTCCACCCCTCTCCCACTTCCACCTCACCTTCATAACCCACCTGTTTTACAAGCGTAAATAAATCAGTTGTGTGACAACATGCAATGAATGAAGAATTCAATTCCTTGATTCATAATAATACACACTCTCTTATCCCACAAAACTCTCGGATGAATATTATTGGATGCAAATGGGTATATCGAATCAAGTACAAAGCAGACGACACAATTTAACGACACAGAGCGCGCCTTTTTGCCAAAGGATTTCATCAATAACTCGGTATTGACTATGACGAAACATTTAGTCGCGTTGTCAAACCAACCCCTATTCAACTTCTTCTTTCCATTGGTGTCAGTTGTGAGTGGCCTATTCGTCAATTAGATGCAAACGATGCCTTATTATGTGGCCATCTTCACAAGGACGTTCATATGCAATAACCACCTCGGCTCGTTGACTCTACTCGACCTGACTTTGTATGTAAGTTGAATCGATCTATTTATGGGTTAAAACAGGCCCCGCATGCATGGTTCTCTAGTTTACATGATTTTCTTACATCCCACGGTTTTCAACCATCACGGACTGATGCTTCCCTTTTTATACTCTCCTCCGGACCTGTCACTATTTACATTCTAATTTATGTCGATGACATTCTTATCACAAGTAATGTCCCCACCGAATTTTAACATATAATTGACATGATGGCCACTGATTTCTGCATAAAATATTTATGTCCACTACATTTTTTCTAGGCATTGCGGTCGTCTCTACATCACAATGCATTTACTTACATCAACAATAATATATTCAGAATTTCCAAAACAAATCTGGGATGGCTTATTGTAATCATGTTCTCACACCGTGTTCCCCGGATTCGAAACTCCCAAAAGTTGGTGGAACTGCATGACGGAAAATTGGACTAAAAGTTGGTATTAAAAAGTTGTCCATTTTTTGGGGACAAAATTATGAGCAACTTTGAGATCAAATTTATGTGGACCCACACCATGACAATTGTGGGACCATATATGAACACTTTCTCCCCCGCAAGTAGATTAACGTAGTATGTTCACATGTCCAATTTCATTAAGTTATGAATGAATGATAAATATGTCCCCAAAGTGACTCACAAAGTAATGAAAGTTAATGAATTGGGTATGTTTTAACTCTTGTCCCACATTGGAAGAGTAGTGGAAAAATGATGAGCTAGTAAAACCCAAATAATGGATTAAGGCTTGGATGCCTTGGGGTATCCCAACTCTATGAAGGGTAGATGGCCTACACTATGCATGTGTTAGGCTTAAGCCAAAAGCCCACACGTACGCGCGCACCGTCTGGTTGGCCGTCTCGACTCGACTCGGATCGATTCGGTTCGGTTCGGGTTGGGGCTTGTGCCTGAATCTCCTAAATTTTTTCTCCGAATTGAATTAAACTTTATGGGGTTTAATTTTTAATTAATTATGAAATTAATTATTTATAAAAATAGGGTCGTGCTCTCGAATCGGGTTTACCGTGATGATGTGGTCAGTTTATAAGAGTGACATTGGTATCATATGAGGTCTTGGCAACACTCACAAAGTTGTTTGGGGGGTGCTTCGGGGTCTCGCCTTCTAACATCAGGTTTTCAAGACTAAGTGCAGATATTCTGAAACTTGGGTCGTACTATCAGATCGGGGATCCCGTGACCACGCGGTCGGTTCCTAGGATATACATTGGTCCCGTGCTAGGTAATGGTTCCGCTCACTGGGATGTTTGGATGATGTTTCTGGATTTCATCCTCTGACTTCATGTTTTCAAGCCTAAGTGTAGATATTCAAAAAATTGGGTAATGCTTTCAAATCAGGGGTCCTTTGACCATGTGGTCGGTTACTAGGAGTTAAATTGGTCCCCTCAAGGTGTTGGTGTCGCTCATAAGGCCATTTGGTGGGTTTTTTGGTTTTTCTCCCTCTAACGTCATGTTCTGAAGCCAAACTATAGATATTCTAAAAATTGGGCCCTGTTCTATGACTGTTGGTCCTATGACCACGCAGCCGGTTCCTACGAGTTACATTGGTCCCGTACGAGGTGTTGTTGCAGCTCAAGGCGCCGTTTTGGGGGTGTTTCAAGGTTTCACCCTCCAATGGTATGTCTTCAAGCCTAAGTCTATATATCTTAAAAATTAGGTCATGCTCTCAGATTGTGGGTCCCATGACCACACACTCGGTTCCTACGAGTCACATTGGTCCTATGTGAGTTGTTGACGTAGCTCACTGGGCCATTTTGGGGGGTGTTTTAGGGTTTCACCCGCTAACAACATGTTTTAAAGCGTAAGTGTAGTTATGCTAAAAATTGTGTCGTTCTCTCAGATTGAGGGTGCCATGATCATGCAGTCGATTCCTACTATTTACATTGGTCCTGTGAGAAGTGTTGGCATTGCTCACGGGGACATTTGGGGGATGTTTCAGGGTTTCACCCTCTAACCGTACGTTTTCAAGCCTAGTATTCTAAAAATTGGTCCATGCTCTCAAACCGGGGGTTCGGTGATCACGCGGTCGGTTCTTACAAGTTATATTGGTCCCATGCGAGGTGTTTCCATCGCTCATGAGGTAGTTTGGTCGGTGTTTTGGGGTCTCACCCTCTAACGGTATGTTTTTCAAGCCTAAGTGTAGATATTCAAAAAGTGAGCCACGCGCTCAGACCTGAATCTCGTGAGCACGTGGTCGGTTCTTCTGAGTTACATTGGTCCCGCACGAGGTGTTAGTGCCACTGACGTTTCCATTTGCATGGTATTTCGGGGTTTCACCTCTAACAGCATGTTTTCATGCATAAGTATAGATATTCTAAAAATTGGGTCGTGCTCTCGAACTCAGGGTCCCGTGACCATGCAGTCGTTTCCGATGAGCTTTATTGGTCTCGTACGAGGTGTTGGCACTACTCACGGGGTCGTTTGGGTGTGTTTCGTGATTTCACCTTCTAATGGCATATTTTCAAGCCTAAGTGTAGATATTCTAAAAATTTTGTCGTGCTCTCGGATTGTGGGTCCTGCGACCACGCGATCGGTTCCTACGAGTTATAATTGTTCCGTGCGAGGCTTAGGCTTCCGTCACTGGGCCGTTTTAGGGGGTGTTTTTGAGGTTTTATCCTCTAACGGCATGTTTAAAAGCCTAAGTGTAGTTGTTCTTAAAATTGGACTGTGCTCTCGGACAGGGGCCCCATGATAACGTGGTCATTTTTGACGAGTTACATTGGTCTTGTACGAGGTGTTGGCGCATTCACTAGGTCGTTTGGAGTGTGTTTCACGCTTTAACGACATATTTTTGAGACCATGTGTAGATATTCTAAAATTTTGGCCATGCTCTGAGATCAGGGGTCCAACACGAGGTGTTAGTGCCGCTCACGAGGCCATTTGGAGGTTGTTTCAGGATTTCACCCTCTAATGGCATGTTTTCAATCCAAAGTGTATATATTATGAAAATTGGTTTGTGCTCTAGGATTGGGATCCCGTAACCACGCGATCGGTTTGACGTGTTACATTAGTTCCATGCGAGGTGTTGGCATCTCTCACTGGGCCATTTTGGGGGTGTGTTGGGGTTATGCTCTCTAACGACATGTTTTCAAGACTAGGTGTAGATATTCTAAAAATTGGTTAGTGCTCTTGGACCGGGGATCCCATGACCAAGAGGTTAGTTCTAACGAGTTACATTGGTCCCGTACGAGGAGTTAGCACCGCTCATGGGGCCATTTGGGGAGTGTTTTATGTTTTTGGCCTCTAACGGCATGTTTTAGAGCCTAAGTGTAGATATTCTAAAAATTGGGTCCTTCTCTCAGATTGGGGGACCCGTGACCATGCAGTCGATTCCTACTTGTTACATTGGTCCCGTGCGAGGTGTTGGCGCCGCTCACAGGGCCATTGGGTGCGTGTTTCGTGGTTTCTCCCTCTAACAACATATTTTTGGGCCTAAATAATGATATTCTAAAAATTATACCATGCTCTCAGATCGGAGCTTTTGTGACCATGTGGGTTATTTCGACGAGTTATGTTGGTCCCGTGCTAGGTGTTAGCACTACTCACGGGGCCGTTTGGGGGGTATTTTGAGGTTTCTCCCTCTAACGTTATGTTTTCAAGCCCAAGTGTAGATATTCTTAAAATTGGGCCGTGCTCTCGAACTGGCGGACCTGTGACCACGTGGTCGGTTCCTACGAGTTACATTAGTCCCTTGCGAGGTGTTGGCGTCACTCACGGCGCCGTCTGGGGGTGTTTCTATTTTTTCCCCTCTAACAAAATGTTTTTAAGCCTAAGTGTAGATATTCTTAAAATTGAGTCGTGCTCTCGGACCGGGGGTCCCATGACCATGCGATCAGATCCTATGAGTTACATTGGTATCGTGTGAGGTGTCGTCACCACTCACGAGGCTGTTTCGAGGTGTTTTTGGATTTTGTCCTATAACGGCATGTTTTCATGCCTAAGTGTAGATATTTTGAAAATTGGGTTGTTCGATCGAATTGGGGGTGCCATGACCACGTGGTCTGTTCCTACGAGTACATTTGGCATGTGCGAGGTGTTGGTGTGCTCATGGGGCCGTTTGGTGGAAGTTTCACGATTTCGCCAGATAACCACATGTTTTCAAGCCTAAGTGTAGATATTCTAAAAATGGGCCCGTTCCCTCGGACCGGGGGTCCCGTGACCATGCGATCAGTTCTTACGAGTGACATCGGTGCTGCACGAGGTGTTAGCGCCGCTCACGGGGCCATTTGGTGGGTGTTTCTGAGAATTGGGTCGTGTTCTTCGATCGGTGGTCCCGTGTTCGCGCGATCTGTTCCTATGAGCTACATTGGTCTCGTACGAGGTGTTGGTGTGGGGGGTGTTTCTGAGTTTCTCCCTATAAAAACATGCTTTCAAGCAAAAGTATAGATACTTTGAAAATTGGGTCGTGCTCTAGGACAGGGGGTACCCTGACCACGCGGGCAGTTTTTAAGAGTTACGTAGGTTCCGTGCTTGTTGTTGACGCTGCTCACGAGGACGTTTGTGGGGTGTCTCCCAATAACGACATGTTTTCAAGCCTAACTGTAGATATTCTAAAAATTAGGTCGTTCTCTCAAATCGAGGGTCTCGTGACCACGTGGTAGGGTCCTTCGAGTTACATTGGTCATGTACGAGGTGTTGTCGCTACTCATGGGGCCGTTTGGGGAGTGTTTCGGGGTTTCGCCCTCTAATGACATGTTTTTAAGACAAAGTCTAGATATTTTGAAAATTGGGTTGTGCCCTCGGGATAAGGTCCCCGTGACCACACGGTCGGTTCCCATGAGTTACATTAGTCCCGTACTAGGTGTTGGTGCTGCTCACTGGGCCATTTTGTAGGGTGTTTCGGTGTATCACCCTCTAACGACATGTTTTTGGGCCTTAGTGTAGATATTCTAAAAATTGGGTCGTGCCCTCGAGCTCGATGTCCCTTGCCCAGGATTTTTATTCCGACGAGTTACATTGGTCCCGTACGAGGTGTTGGAGCCACTCATGGGGCCATTTGGGGCTGTTTTGGGGTTTCACCCTCTAATATCATGTTTTCAAGCCTAAGTGTAGATATTCTAAAAATTAGTCCATGCCCTTGGACCAAGGGTCCCATGACCACGTGGTCGGTGACTATGAATTACATTAGTGCGAGGTGTTAGTGCCGCTCTCGAGGGAGTTTGGTGGGTGTTTCGTGGTCTCTCCCTCTAACGACATGTTTTTGAAGCCTAAGTGTAGATATTCTAAAAATTGGGCCGTGCTCTCAGAACGTGGGCACCGTGGCCACGCAATTGATTCCTACAAGTTACATTGGTCCCGTACGAGGTGTCGGCGCCGCTCCCTCATCCGTTTGGGTGGTGTTTTAGGTTTTCACCATCTAATGACATGTTTTCAAGCCAAAGTGTAGATATTCGGAAAGTTTGTCTGTTCTCTCGAATTGTGGGTCCCATGACCACTTTGTCGGTTCCTACGAGTTACATTGGTCCCATGTGAGGTGTTGGGGCCATTCACTCGACTATTTGGGTGTTTTTTCAAGGTTTCTCCCTCTAAGGACATGTTTTAAAGCCTAAGTGCAGATATTCAGAAAATCCGGTTGTTACATTGCTCCCGTACGAGGTGTTGGTGCCTCTCACGGTCGTTTGGTGGGTGTTTCGAGGTTTCTCCCTCTAACATCATGTTTTCAAACTTAAGTGTAGATATTCTAAAAATTTGGCCGTGCTCTCGGACTGGGGGTACAGTGACCACGCGGTCGGTTTCGACGAGTTACATTGATCCCATACGAGGTGTTGTCGCCACTTATGGGACCGTTTCAAGGGTGTTTCAGGGTTTCTCCCTCTAACGACATGTTTTTAAGCCTAAGTGTAGATTTTTGAAAGTTGGGTCGGGGTCTTGGACCGGGTGTCCCGAGAGTATGTGGTTGGTTCTTATGAGTTACATTGGTCCCGTACGAGGTGTTGTTCCCGTCACGGGGCTGTTTGGGGGGTGTTTCGAGTTTTTTTCCTATAATGGCATGTTTTCAAGCCGAAGGGTAGATATTCTAAAAATTAGGCTGCTCATGGGGCCATTTAGTGGGTGTTTCGGGGGTTCCCCCTCTGACAACATATTTTAAAGCATACGTGTAGATCTTCTAAAAATTCAGCCATGCTCTCTAACCGAGGGTCCCATGACCATGAGATTGGTTCCTATGAGTTACATTGGTCCCGCGTGAGGTATTAGTGCCACTCACGGGGCCGTTTGGGGGGTGTTTCGGGTATTTGACCTCCAACGTCATGTTATAAAGCCTAAGTGTAAATATTCTAAAAATTAGGCCATGCTCTCGAACTGGGGGTCCCGTGACCATGCGATTTGTATCGACGAGTTACATTGGTCCAGTGCAAGGTGTTATCGTAGCTCACGGGGCCGTTTAGGGGGTGTTTCAGGGCTTCATCCTCTAACAGCATGTTTTCATGCCTTAGTTTAGATATTTAGAAAATTGGTTCGTGCTGTCGATTTAGGGGTACCGTGACCCCCCCCCCCCCCATCAGTTCGTACCAGGTACATTTGGCCCGTGCGAGGTGTTGGAATGCTTACGTGGCAGTTTGTGGGGTCTCTCACGGTTTCTTCCTTTAACGACATGTTTTCAAGCCTAAGGGTAGATATTCTAAAAATTGGTCTATGCTCTCAGATTGGGGGTCCTGTGACCATGCAGTCGGTACATTGGTCCCGCGCAAGATGTTGGTGCCGCTCATGGGGCCTTTTTGGGGGTGTTTCGAGATTTTTCCCTCTAATGACTTATTTTCGGGCCTAAGTGAAGATATTCTAAAAATTGTTTCATGCTCTCAGATCAGGGTCCCGTGACCACGTAGTGAGTTCATATGACTTGCATTGGTCCTGTACGAGGTTTTGGTGTTGCTCACGAGGACAATTAGGGGTGTTTTGAGGTTTCACCCTCTAACGACCTTTTTTAAGCCAAAGTGTAGTTTTTGACGTGGGCGATTTCGATGAGTTACATGACCACATGGGAGATTTCGATGATTTACATTGGTACCGTGCGAGGTGTTGGCACTGATCACGGTGTCGTTAGGGGGTAGTTTCGAGGTTTTGCCCTCTAACATCATGTTTTCAGGCCTAAGTGTAGATATTCTTAAAATTGGGCCGTGTTCTTGGACCGGGGGTCCCGTGACCATGCAGTCTATTATTATGAGTTACATTGGTTTTGTGATATGTGTTGTGCCACTCACGGGGCCGTTTGGGGGGTGTTTCAGAGTTTCTCCCTCTAATGTCATGTTTTCAAGCCTAAGTGTTGATATTATGAAAATTGGGTTGTTCTTTAGGACTGGGGGCCCGTGAACACTCGGTCGGTTTGGACGAGTTACATTGGTCCCATGTGAGGTGTTATCACCACTCACAGGGCCATTTGGGGGGTGTTTCAGGGTTTCACACTCTAACGACATATTTTCAAGCCTAAGTGAAGATATTTAGAAAATTGGGTCGTGCTCTCGAATTGGGGGTCTCGTGACCATGTGGACGGTTCCAACGAGTTACATTTGTCACGTGCGAGGTGTTGGTTGCTCTCACGGGGCAGTTTGTGGGGGGGGGGGGGGGTGTCTCGAGGTTTTTCCCTCTAATGGTATGTTGTTAAGCTTAAGTGTAGATATTATAAAAAATGGTTTGCGCTCTCCGATCGGGGGTCCCGTGACCATGTGGTCGGTTTCTATGAGTTACATTAGTCCCATGAGAGGTGTTGGCGCTGCTTATTGGAACTGTTTGGTGGGTGTTTTTTGGTTTTGCTCTCTAACGGCATGTTTTCAAGACAAAGTGTAGATATTATAAATATTGGGTCGTCCTCTCGGATTGGGGGTCCTATGACCACAAGATCGATTCCTATGAATTACAATGGTCACGTACGAGGTGTTGGGGCCTCTCACGGGGTGAAGTTTTTCCATATAATAGCTTATTTTAAAGCCTAAGTGTAAATATTTTCAAACGTGGTCTGTGCTCTTAGATCGAGGTCCCGTGACCTCGCGGTTGGTTCCTATGAGTTACATTGGTCCCTTGCGAGTTTTTGGAACGACTCACGGGGATGTTTGGGGGATGATTTGGGTATTCTCCCTCTAACAACATGTTTTCAAGCCAAAGTGTTTATATTCTAAAAATTAGGATGTGTGCTCGGACTGGGGGTCTCGTTACCACGCGGGTGGTTCCGATGTGTTTCATTGGTCCTTTACGAGGTGTTGGTGCCACTGACGAGGCCGCTTGGGGGGGGGGGGGGGGGTGTTTCGAGGTTTCTCCCTCTAACTGTATGTTTACAAGTAAAAGTTTAGATATTCTGAAAATTAGGTCATGCTCTAGAATTAGGGTTCCCGTGAACACGCGGGCAATTCCGACAGGTAACATTGGTCCCGTACGAGGTGTTGGGCGGCTCACGGGGCCGTTTTGGGGGTGTTTTGAGGTTTCTCCCTCTAATGGCTTATTTTCAAACCTAAGTGCAGATATTCTAAAAATTGGACCATGCTATCGAACTTCGGGTCTCGTTACTACACGGTCGGTTTTGACCAGTTACATTGGCCCCATGCGAGGTTTTAGCGATACTCACGGGGCCGTTTGGGGGGTGTTTCAAGTTTTTGCCCTCTAACGGCATGTTTCCAAGCCTAAGTGTAGATATTCGGAAAATTGAGTTGTGCTCGTGGATTGAGGCTCCCATGACCAATCGATGGGGTCCTAGGAGTAACATTTGTCCCATGCGAGGTGTTGGTGCCGATCACGGCGCTGTTTGGGGGGTGTTTCGGGGTTTTGCCCTCTAACGGCATGTTTTCAAGCCTAAGTGTAGGTATTATAAAAACTTGTCTTTGTTCTAGGATCGAGGGTCCCGTGACGATGTGGTCGAATCCTTGGAGTTACGTTGATCCCATGCGACGTGTTGGTGCCGCTCACGGGGCTGTTTGGGGTGTGTTTAGGGGTTTTGCCATCTAATGGGATGTTTTCAAGCCTATGTGTAGATATTCTAAAAATTGGATCGTACTCTCGGACACGGGGTCTCATGACTACGTAGTCGATTCCAATTAGTTACATTGGCCTCGTGCGAGGTGTTGGCGCCGCACACGATGTTGTTTGGGGGGTTGTTTCGAGGTTATGCCCTTTAACGACATGTTTTCAAGACTAAGTGTAGATATTATGAAATTTGGACCATGATCTCGTATTAGGGGTCCCTTGACCACACAGTCGGTTCTTACAAGTTACATTGGTCCAGTGCGAGGTGTTGGCACCACTCAAGGGGCTGTTTGGGGGGTGTTTCGGGGATTCCCCCTATAACGGCATGTTTTTAAGCCAAAGTGTAGATATTCTAAAAATTGGGCCATGCTCTAGGACTGGGGGTTTCATGAACACACGTTCGGTTCCATCGAGGTACATTGGTCCCGTGCGAGGTGTTTTCCCTGCTCACAGAGCCTAAGTGTCCTGTTAGAGGTTTTGGTGCAACTCACGGGGCCGTTTGGTAGGGGATGCTTCGAGTTTTTTCCCTCTAACGGCATGTTTCCTTGCCTAAGTGTAGATATTCTTATAATGGGTTCGTGTGCTCAAATTGAGGGTCACGTGACAACGCGATCAGTTCCAATGAGTTACATTGGTGCTGTGCGAGGTGTTGACATCGTTCACGGGACATTTGGGAGTTGTTTCGGGGTTTCTCCCTCTAACGGGGTGTTTTTCAAGCCTAAGTGTAGATATTCTAAAAATTGGGTCGTGCTCTCGGATTGGGGGTCCCCTGAGCACACGATCGGTTCCTATGAGTTACACTGGTCCTGTACAAGTATTGGTTTTGCTCACGGGGCCGTTTGGGTGGTGTTTCAGGGTTTTGCCCTCTAAAGACATGTTTGCAAGCCTATGTGTAGATATTTTTAAAATTGGGTCGTGCTCTCGGACGAGGGGTCACGTGACCAGGCATGTTGTTCTGATGAGTGACATTGGTCCCGTACAAGGTGTTAGTGCCACCCATGAGGCCGTTTGGGGGGTGTTTATGGGTTTCTAACTTTAACGAAATGTTTTCAAGCCAACGTGTAGATATTCAAAAAATTAGGTTGTGTTCTAGGAGTGTTGCTCCCGTGACTACGTCGATGATTTCGATGAGTTACATTGGTCATGTACGTGGTGTTGACGCTCCTCACCTAGCCATTTGGGGAGGGGGTGTTCCGTGGTTTTGCCCTCTAAGGGATTGTCTTCAAAACTAAGTGTAGATATTTTATAAATTGGGTCATGCTCCCGAACTCAGAGTCTAGTGATTATGCGGTCGGTTTTGACGAGTTACAGTGTCCCATTAAGAGGTGTTGCCCTCGTTCACGACGTCGTTTTGGGGATGTTTTGAGTTTTTTCCATCTAACAGCAAGTTTTCATGTCTTAGTGTAGATATTCTAAAAATTGGGTCGTGATCTCGAATTAGGGGTCCCGTGATAATGCGATCAATTCCTTTGAGTTGCGTTGGTCCCGAGCGAGGCGTTAATGCCGCTCACGGGAATGTTTGGGAGGTTTTTCGAGGTTCCTCCCTCTAATGTAATCTTTTTAAGCCTAAGTGTAGATATTTTAAAAATTGGGTTTTGTCTAGGACGGGGGGTCCTGCGACCACACGATCAGTTTCGATAAGTTATATTAGTCCCATGCGAGGTTATGTTGCCACTCACGGAGCCGTTTGAGGGGTGTTTTGGGGTTTCATCCTCTAAAGGCATGTTTACAATCGTAAGTGTAGATATTCTAAAAAAATTCCATGCTCTAGTATTGGGGGTCCCATTATCACGCGGTCGGTTCCTACGAGTTACATTAGTCTCATACGAGGTATTGGTGCTTCTAATGGGTCCATTTTGTGGTTATTCGATGTTTCTCCCTCTAACAACATGTTTTAAATACTAAATGTTGATATTATGATACTTGGTCAGTGCTCTTGGATCGAGGGTCTCGTGACCTCGCACTTGGTTCCTATGAGATACATTGGTCCCGTGCGAAGAGTGGGCACAACTCATGAGTTTGTTTATAGGGTGTTTCGAGGATTTCCCCCCTAACGACATGTTTTCAAGACAAAGTGTAGATATTATGAAAATTGGACCTTGCTCTCAAATTTGGGGGGTCCCGTGACCACGCGATCGATTCTTACGAGTTACGTTGGTCCGACGCAAGGTGTTGGCGCCACTAACAGGGCCGCTTGGGGGGTGTTTCGAGGTTTTTCCCTCTAATGACATGTTTCATGCTTAAGTGTAGATATTCTACAAATTAGTCCGTGCTCTTAGACTGGGGATCCCGTGACCACGCGGTTGGTTCCTTTGAGTTATATTGGTCTCGTACGAGGTGTTAGGGCCTCTCACGGGGTCATTTGGGGTATGTTTCGGGGTTTTGCCCTCTAACGTCATGTTTTCAAGCCTAAGTTTAGATATTCTGAAAATTGGGCTATGCTCCGACGAGTTACACTGGTCTTGTGCGAGGTGTTTTCGTCGCTCACGGAGCCGTTTGCCGGGTGTTTCAGGGTTTCACCCTCTAACGACATATTTTCAAGCCCAAGTGTAGATATTATGAAAAGTGAGTCGTGCTCTCGGATTGGGGTCATGTGACCATGCGATTGGTTCCTACGAGTTACGTTGGTCCAGTACGATGTTTTGGTGACACTCATGGGGCCGTTTGGGGGTACTTCGAGTTTTTGCCTTCTAATGACACGTTTCCAAGCCTAGGTGTAGATATTCTAAAAATTTATATGTACGCTCAGACCGGCGGACCGTGACCACCCGATCGGTTTCGACGAGTTACATTGGTCCTATGTGAGGTGTTGGCATCACTCGTGGGGCCATTTGGAGGTTATTTCAGGGTTTCTCCCTCTGATGCGAAGTTTTTCAAGCCTAAGTGTAGATATTTTGAAAATTGGGCCATGCTCTCGGATCAGGGTCTCGTGACCATGTAGTCGATTCTACGAGTTACACTGGTCCTTTACGAGGTGTTGGTGCCACTCACGGGGCCATTTTAGGGGTGATGTAATACCCCGTATTTTCATGGCTTTTAAATTTAAGGATTTATCAAATTTAATTGAGATAAATTAATTTAATTTTAATCCGAAATGTCGTTTTAAATATTTACTAGCGTGACAAGAGTTAGTAATTATTGGGAATATATTATTTGTTGCACATTACTGGTTGAGTATAGTAATATATGAGATTTATTTTTATAATATTGTCACGTGTGAATAAAATGACAATTGTGGAAATTTAAGTCGGGACGCGCCTGTGTCGTGTTGGGACTAAATATGGACTAATAAAAGTGAATATTTGATAGGTTGTTCGTATGGTCGTTTTTGAGTGCTCCAACACGTCCGGAAGGGTCGAGATAGTCAGAAAAGTGTACCCGGGGTTTAGTTTGGGTCTCGGGACATTTTTAGGCCTAATTAGTACCTCGGGAGGGCATTTAGGTCATTTTACATTTTTGGGTAATTAAACCCACGAAATTTCAAGGGTTATATGAGATGTCTAAGGTTGTCTTCTAGGGTTAGAACAACCAAAGACATGTGACGAACATAGGAGAGGTAGGGAGAGAGCTTCCAAAGCAATCCAAGGCCCGAAACCCATCCGTTTGCACCTTCTCCACAACCAACACGTAGATCGCGAGACGGGGAACGCAACCACACCAAATTTGGCACCAAACCAGAACGTCAAAAATTCCTGAAATTGGAAGAGGTTGGTAAAGTCGATAAAGTTCTTGGATGGGTTGCCATCCTCAAAACAAGATCAAAGGTTCATCCCGAATATGTGAATAAAGTCGCCGAGAAGGAGGTGATTGATACTCCTTTAAGCTGACTTACAATATTAACTAGTATGCCCTAGACTTCCTTTGAAAGGAAGGATCGCGCCAGTGCATGATTCGGTGCAGTATAAATTTCTAAATCAGGATGAGATTGGTGAATCCCACCTTTGATATGGGATTTCAGAAACCAGCGGAGATAAGGTTTCGTTTCGAGTTGGATGTATCACCCGTAGCTAGGGAATGGGCACACGGTGATTAAAGATTTGTGGAGCCATGTGAAGGAGATTTTGGAATATTGGTACGATGATTTCAGGAATGCTCGGTAGAAGCACTCGTACCCGTTTGTCGCGTGCAAGGTGCTTACTAAGGTTTTGTTATGGAAGAACCTCGACTATTCTCCTTCCGTATGTTCAGAGGAGAGTAGATAATCAAAGTTTTTAGATCAGTCGAGAGAACATCCGATAACTGTGGTAGAATTCCACGACTGTTTTAGGCAAGCAAGAGTGATCAAATGTTCGTATAATTTTCTCAGAATGGGAGTTTTGTATACGAATAAATCCGAGTATTTGTCATGTAGTGAGGTGCGGCCTCCTAATGATAGTGAGATAAGGAAATTATAACATATAGGCATGACCTATTCAAATGTTGTCGATTGAGAACACAATGTGAAGTGTCTCCAATGAGAATGTAAAACAAAGTTTATGTGAGGAAAAAGTTATAATGATTGAGCACCGTACTACGTAGATAGTTTGCGTACTGACAAGGATATCCAGAATTGTGCTACCTGGTAGGCCTTATTTTCCGAATTTCGAGACAAAATTCCGTTATTAGGTGGGAAGTATGTAATACCCCGTATTTTCATGGCTTTTAATTTTAAGGATTTATTTAATTTAATTGAGATAAATTAGGGTTAGAACAACCAAAGACAAGTGACGGCCATAGGAGAGGTAAGGAGAGAGCTTCCAAAGCAATCCAAGGCCCGAAACCCATCCGTTTGCACCGCCTCCACCACCAATGCGTAGATCGCGAGACGGGGAACGCAACCACACCAAATTCGGCACCAAACCAGAACGTTGAAAATTCCAGGAAAGTTTTTATCTTGCTTATTTCATTGATGCATCTTTCATACTGGTTTAGGAATTTTTAGGATGAATTGCATGGAAGAAAAACCCAATTTGAGATAGGAAATTGCATGTAGTGATGATTTGTATGATATTATGGAAACCCTTTGTCATGTAAAGGATTAAGAGTTTGATTAAGAAAAATGTTCTAAATCAGATACAAACACTAAAAAAATTATTTCGGATGATCAGTCCATTGGAATCGCTTGAAATTTTAGTATGTTGTAGCGAACGGCGAGCTGGACTGCTGACAAAAATTCAGCTTAATCAGACGGTCGGATTTCTAAAACTATTATTTTTACTAGAAAGTTTTATGTTTTGAGGACTCTTAGAGAGTTTTATATTTTGAGGAATCTTCTAAGTAATAAATAAAAATTCAATTAAAACTCCATTTTAATTCCGATTTCGAAACCGTTTGAAATTCTCATCTTTGAAAATAAAATTCAAAATCCTTTAATGTAAGGCGAAATCTATATTTTTGGGTTATTTTTCATAAGGGATAATGTAATTATATATTAAAGGGGAGAGACACGTAAGAGAGAGTTACGTTGGAACATAAATAGATATCTACTGAATTTTACATTTGGAAGAATAGAGTCCATGAGGGTTACGTAGTAAGTTGGAAAAACCCTTCGAATTAAAGTGAGAAACGAACCATTATACGTGATAACTAATAATGGGAAAATAAGGATAAATGTTGCGAATATGGGTTATGAGATAAACCTAAATTGATATAATAAAAGTGGTATATATATATGATTGTGTATGCATATATTATATACTTGTGGAAATCATGTCCGCGCTACTTGCTATTCCTGAGGTTACCGCACTAGGACGATCTTATCTTGTGTTGCCTTATGTAGGATATTGACTCGTACCCTAGAAGATAGAAATCCTAGGTACGGGCTATCGGATCGATAGTCGGACGGTCCTAAGAGACGTGAGGGTATGTACTGACCTCTTGGACTTGGAATCTATGCTTCGCCTCAATATTGTTTGTGTATGTATTTGTAGAGTTCGAGAGTGATTCCTAACTTGTATTCCCTTTAGTGTGATTGATACGGGGATTGGATAGCAGAGTATGACCGCACCATAGTTTTTATGTGAGGTGCCGTTATGATATATATATATTATATGAGTAGTTAATATATATATATATATATATGAAATTCTGAAATCTGGAATTGCCTACTGTGATTTGATATGTAGGACATGGTTGATGACTCAAATTATAAATACTTGTTTTGAGAAAGTATAATATGACACTGGAAAACTTTATTGACTAATAAAGTTAAAAGGAGAACTTTGGTTACAAATTGAAATCTTACGTTTTCTAAATACTTGTGTTGTTCTGTTGTAAATCCTGCGAATAACCTAAGATAAGCTAAATCATTGGGGAAAGATAGTGTGGTATATGACGAGATAGACCATTAGGAAGGTTAGTGCGATAGGTGTGCACATTAGAAGAGAGGTGAGAACTTCTCAAGAGAGTGTCGCACTAATATGTTGTTGCATTAGCCTGTAATCAATTTAAATACTTGCTAAATGAATTTTTAAATCATATACACTATCGGGCTCTGACCCGTTTCAATTTCCTTTTCTCTCTTGTATATATATGTATGTATTATAGGTGCCCAGCCACAGGGGCGTCTTACTTAGGATCCTTTGGAAGGAACGTGCTGCAGCTTAGGTGGGAGTTCCAGGCCTGTTGTTTAGACGACTTCATCCATTTGATTCTACTCCTAGTTCAGTTTTATCCAGCAGGAGCATGTGTCGCCCTCTTCCTATTATTCAGTTGGTATTGTCAGAGATTGAAATTTTTACTTTCAGTACCTTTATTTTGGGATTTATTACTGTCAGGATGTTTTCCTTTAGTGTTGTAAATGTTGTGATTTATTGTTGATGATTAAATTTGTGTATGTTCAATTCTATTTTTATTCTTAATGTGTGACTCTTTAGATGTTAATGGTTTAAGGTTTTATAACCGGATTTAATAAAATGAGAATAAGGTTTTAAATGGTTTTGACACTCAGTTTAATTATTTAGGGTGTTTAAATTGGAAAAGTATTTTTACGACAGTGATGCTAAGAATGAACCATTTGTTCACCTTGATTTTAATTTAATAAAGGAGTGATCGCCCGGTATTTAATTAGGCGGGGTGTCACAGGTGATTCAACCTTTTTCTCTCAAACGACATGTTTTCATGCCTAAGTGTTGATATTCTAAAACTTGGTCTGTGCTGTTGGATTCGAGATCCCGTGACTACGCGGTTGGTTCCAACGAGTTACATTAGTCCCGTGCGAGCTGTTAGTGTTGCTCACGGGGCTGTTTTGGAGTTGTTTCAGGGTTTCATCCTCTAACGCAATGTTTTCGAGCCTAAGTGTAGTTATTCTAAAAATTGGGTCGTGTTCTCGGATTTGGGGTCCCGTGACCATGCGGTCAGCTCCTATGAGTTACATTGGTCCCGTGCGAGGGGTTGGCGCCCTCACTGGACCGGCTTGGGGTTTGTCCCTGTAATGACGTGTTTTAAAGCGTAGTTATAGAAAGTCTAAAAATTGGTTTGTACTCTCTGACTTGGGGTCCCGTGACATCGCGGTTGGTTCCTATGAGTTACATTTGTCCCATGCGAGGTGTTAGCTTCACTCACGGGGCCATCCGAGGGCTATTTTGGGGATTCGCCCTCTAACGACATGTTTTCAAGCCAAAGTGTAGATATTCTAAAAATTGGGTCATGCTCTCGGACTGAGGGTCCCATGACCACGCGGGCAGTTCTAATGACATTTGTGTTGGTTCCGTACGTTGTGTTGGTGTAGCTCACTAGGCGGTTTGGGGGGTGTTTCGGGGTTTCTCCCTCTAACGACATCTTTTCAAGCCAAAGTGTAGATATTGTCAAAATTGGTTCGTGCTCTAGGACGGGGGGTCCTTTGACAATGCAGGCATTTCCGATGAATTATATTAGTCCCATACGAGATGTTTGTGCTGCTCACCGGTCCGTTTGTGGGATTTTTTAAGGTTTATCCCTCTATCGGCATGTTTTTAAGCTTATGTATAGATATTCTGAAAATTGGGTCGTGCTCTCGGACCGGCGGTCCCATGACCATGCAGTTAGTTGTTATGAGTTTCATTGGTCCCATTCGAGGTGTTGGCACTGATCATGGGGCCGTTTGATGCGTGTTTAGGGTTTCACCCTCTAATTGAATGTTTTCTAGCCTAAGTGTAGAATTTTTGAAAATTTGGTCGTGCTCTTGGATTGGAGGTCCCGAGACCACGCGGTCGGTTCTTTCAAGTTAAAATCATCCCAAGCGAGGTGTTCGTGCCTCTCACGGGCCCGTTTAGGGGCTATTTTGGGATTTTTCCCTCAAACGGCTGAAGCACACTATATATGTAACTTACTTGAGTCCAATATATAGGAGCTTATCTAGTCTGGAAATTCAGGCAAAATTGAGCCATCCTTATCTTCACCTTAAGCCCCATTACCTCTTCAAAGATTTCAAGATATATCCTCATTAAAAAGAATATGGTACGTCAGGTACAAACCAACACACAAGCACTATATGTTTACGATTTTTATTTGCATTGTGCATATTTGAGGTGTGTGTGTTGCATTTGGACTTAAAATAATTTTGTATATTTAAAAATAATTTTAGGAATTAAAAAAAATATGAAATAGAAATTAGGATTTTTAAAAGTTATGGGGTTAATTAATAAATATCAAACCTTCCTAAAACTATGACTAGGTAGAATTCGAAAGCACTAGATACTATTATGGGTGAAACTGGAATTAAACAAAGACTTAAAACATGCATCTGAGATGTCATCCTGACCAAACTGATCTTGAGCATTTAGCGACTGGATTTGTGTTTCTTCGCTATCACAAGCCTAAGACTTAATCTGGTACATTTATTCTAAATAATCAATGGTGTGCATGAAGTCGTTACCAATCCATGTAACACAGATATTGACCAATCAGAACGATTATAGGTGTGGTGCCTTGTAAGCCGATATATTTAGTTTTCCAACGGTCGAACTAATCCTAATCGTTGAATTATCTGTGAGGTTCTGGATTCTTCCTCGGATAGTATAAATATGAGGAAAAGAGAAGATGAGACATCAATATAAGTGGTTCATACAAATATGCTTACATCCACTCTCTGTGTGTGTGATCCACTAGATAAGGGCACTAATGGCCATGGATACAATCATTAAAGCTTTTCTCTCTCTTAAAATCAGTTTGACAGAGTTCTACTAGGGTTTTTAATATTCTATCCCTTCTGATGGAGAAGATGAAGTGTATATCCCCAAGCATGTAATCAACATGTATGAAGTTACCAATAAGGTGTAGCCACATGTCTTTGGCACACAAGCACAATAATGAAGTAATATTCCCTCATGTGAGGGAATAATCATGTTATAACATAATTTTCCACGTGAGTGTAGCTCCTCTATATTTATATATTCTCATAACGTTAGGCATCATCTCTTGCAACATCGCCCTGAGAGGGGACGAGGTTGCTAATTCCTATATGATCCCATGTGTGACCCCGACTGAGTAGATATGGCCGAGGTTAGATGATTGGTCACTTCTATCATCGGTTGTGGCAGAGTACGATGATGGTGTTGATCTGTATGAATGTTTCTCTTTGAGTTTTGGCTTTATGGATGACCAAAGTTAGTTGAGGTAAAGTCGACCCTTGTTGTGATGACACACTCAATGGCACGTGTGGCTCTAATAACGACTTGGCTATGAGATGTGATATCACTCGTCCTAAGAGATCAGGGTGAACTTTGCTCATATCAATCACCCTCTAGCCCTTAGCCTTCTGTGTGTATAGGAGGTTGAGTGCTACGAGCTATTGAGGGGATGATTAGGAGTCTCTTACATATTGGTTACATAGGACTTGGCACATGGGCAGGTGACACATGTCACTATTCTGATTAGTGGCGTCTAACCCAAGTTAGGTTTGCTGGTTGTGCGCTTGGGATTTCACGCCCCCCAATGATGGCTTACTTGAGGAGTGTGCGTATTCATTAGGGGATATTTAAACTTAAAAAAATTTCATTTCTTTTTCTTCTCATCTCCTTCGTGCCTTTGCAATTTTCCTGCCAAAAATCTTCCTAGCCCACAAAGCTTCCAAGTTCATGAGTCCTTTGATCCCAGACTGTCTCTTTCTTATTCCTCTATTTCCAAGAACTCATGTTCATTTAGGTAACCTTTCCAACTTTTGGTTTTCTTCATTCTTAGCAGTTCCATCCCTTGCATTATTTTTTTGGAGATCCTTCATTTTTTTGGGTAATATGTTTGCTTTAGTTAAAAGGTTTAAAGGGTTGTAGAGGGAAGTGCTTTGGTGGTTTCTGGGTTATTATTGCCGTAGTTGGTGTTTGGGTAGGATTAGACCGTGATTCCTTAGGTTTTTGGGCGACTCTGATCACCATCTCTGGTGGACTAAGCTGAGTTTGTTCTTGGTGTTCTTGAGGAAATGTATGAAACTCCCAAGGGTTTGATCTTTGGGTCAACATAAGTCAACCCTTTAAGTTGTTTGTAATTATTTTTGTTTCTTTGCCACTTCTCACTCAAGTGTGATATCGTCCTGTCTGATATTAAATCCCTTGTATAAGATAGCAGAGTAATTCCCCAATTTGAGAGAGAAGTTCTTTGATAATATTAAACAAATTGAGGAGGACCAAACCGACAGGCGAAAGGCCGAGGCTATTCCTATCCGACCCATATTTACTCCACCCTTGGCTGTAATATACCCTCAATTTTTTGATACTTAGGAACCAATGTCTGAGTTATCTTAGGCCGACCACATGTCCATCTCTCAGCCGACCGAGAGTGTGGATTCTTATGAAAAGGCTATGGACTGCTCCCCTGCATAAAGTGCAGGGTCTGATGTTGAAGAGGTTAACTCTGGAAACACATCTTCTAGGATAGTCGGGTCATCAAATCTCTCCAACTCTGTATAAATATTAGAACCCAACATTGCATGCAAACATGCAACTCACCCTCTCAAGATTTATACAAACTTTCCTAAAAAATTACAAAAATTCTAATATGAATGTTATTTCTAAATATTGATTTCTCAAGCAAAGACTTCTTTATCTTTAATATAACCACAGATCTCAAGTATACCTTGCTCAGAAGATGGTTCAAGGTCATATATAATTTCTGGATTTTGAAAATATTTTTGAAATTGTAAACCTCCAATTGTAGATCCAACTAAACTAGAAGTCTACTTTATCAAATCAGATTCAGACTTAACATGCAAGGATTGGTTCAACAAGTTTTGATATATAAAACTTATTTTCAAATATGTACTCCTAAAAACTTTAGTACGAGTTCTTTTGTGCTTCTTTTATTTTTTGAACACTAGTATTTCATAAAATATGAAATAAAACTCAGAAACACACAACTCACTAGATCTGAAATCTTATTTTTCAAAACAAAAGTCTTTTATTTCAAAAACTTGTTGAAACAAAATAAATCTAAGAAAACAGATTTATAAAAAGAACCAGAAAACTATAAACGTGAGATTTACTCTTTTAGAAAGACTCAGTTTCAAGAATGTAACTTAAATCTTCCTTAGAGATGAGCTCTGATAGAATCAATGTATTTTGAAGAGGTCTTCAAACGAAGAACCCAAAACCAACAACACATAAACCCTATAAAGATCTAACTCTCAAAAGGTGGGTTTTTTAATGTACGGGACTTTTAGGTTTTGGTGTTTGGTTAGGGAGAAATCACACAGAGGTTTGGATCTTATGAAGAAACTAGGGTTTCCTCTCTCTCTCTCTCTCTCTCTCTCTCTATCTATCTTTTCTTCTCTCTTATCCCTTCTCTCTCTTCTCTCTACTCTCTCTTTTTTCTCCGGTTTAATGAAATGTCAAAAGTCTCAAAATGCTGAGGCTTGGTCTCCTTTTATACTGAGCGAAGAAGGATCGAGAACATCAACATCAATCCAAGGTCCGAGATCAAGTCTAACTAGTTTGACGTTTATTCAACTATTTAACTCAGGTGGTGGGTTATGAGGTCATTGATTGGGTAATATTGGGATCACAAGGATTGAAAAAGATTGCATGTTATACGTTGATTAAAAAAATGCAAGGGCTGAGATTGAATATGCAAAATGTGAGTATAAGAAAATAAAAATCCAGCCGCTTCGAAACCAACACGTGTACACACATGATGAAGCTGAGACGGGCGTATGAAACTAATTACGAAGCACACCTCAAAGTCTCTAGTGCTTTCTCTTTCTACCCAAGCAAACAATTAGCATAAAAAAAAATTTGAAATCCAATTTACACCCACAAAACATTTAAAAATAATATTTACATAATTCAAAAATCTTTTAAAAATTATTTAAAATTATATTAAATGATTTGTTTGGAAATAAATTGATTTTAAAATGATTTCAATTGATGATAAACCATTCAAGCACATAGGTAATATGTAGGATGCAGTGAGAGTGTCCTATTTGTGGTTTTAGGGTTAGAATTTACTTCCCTTTGAAGATTCTCTTGGACTTGGACTTCTTCATGTAGCATGTACCTTTGAGGAGATGGTGTTCTCAAACTATACTAACATATTTTGTCTATATATCCAAACTAGTTAGAACTCCTATATATGAAGACTCAAGTGAGCCCAACTTGAACATCTGGTCATAGACGCGGATTTTTCCATCTCGACCGTCAAAGGCTCTTTCGTCCTTACGAGGTAATCTCATAGAAATAACGAAATCAATTCCATAGAGGTGCTTAAAGACCAAGAGGTCAACCTCAGAAATAGTACTCTCATACTCAGCAACAATGGAAGTATCAACTTGGCTCTCCTCATCACTACCAACTAGTACCTCAACCTGAGGATCACCGATGTTACTGCTAGGAAACGTCCTATGAAACTCGACCCTAGTAGAAGACGATAATGGAATGACATTTATTGGTGGGGGGATTGCAAGTAACACATCACAAACACTATCTCACATGAACACTTAGACACGGTGGTTCTGTTTGAAAATCTTATACGTGAAAGAGTTGCTGGAATCTTAATCCAAAGAGATGGAAATCAAGGAAAAGATAAAGAAGCAGAAAGAAAGGATCAAGTTCCAAGTTAGAATACCTTTGGAGTGGAGAATCTCGTGTAGGTACATTCTGAACTTAGGTTAGGATCTTTATGGTTTGTCTGAGTGGTGTAACCTGATTTTTATTCTAGTGTATTTTTTTTTTATTTTGCTCCGTAGAGGGGGCCATGGATATTTCCCTTGTTTTAGGGTTTTACCACGTTACAAATTCCTATGTCTGTTTATGTGAATGTTCTTAATTTTTATTGTGATTAGGACTGCATGGTAAAGAAAGTAAATGTTTATTAAAAAAATAAACTTAAGGTAATCAACTATCGAATATAATCCATACATTCAGAAAAAGATTTTATAACACATCTTGTGTGTTTCGAAAAGAGTTTTGCCCAATAAGTTTGTTTGGAGTTTACTCAACTTATAACTATTTGTTATTAATCCAGTAAATAAAAGGCTTTTGGTATTAAGGTTGTTCTTCAATTCATACCATACTTCGAGCCATCCTTGCCCATATAAACC
The DNA here is from genome assembly GCA_949130495.1 of Sambucus nigra. NCBI lineage: Eukaryota > Viridiplantae > Streptophyta > Magnoliopsida > Dipsacales > Adoxaceae > Sambucus > Sambucus nigra. The sequence goes on along the minus strand of OX422224.1, from coordinate 98,048,814 downwards.
TTGCCCCTTCTCAGCTGTCTCCGAATGCGTGGAGGATGATGATTGGATCCATCGTCCTCCAGAAGGATCTTCATCAAACTGCCCTTCCAGTTTATATATTTATTATTTGCAACACCCCATCGTCTTCTAAGACTCATCCAGACTACTACCATTTCGTAGATAGGAAATCTGAGAAGAAAATCATGTTGGTAACTCAGACTTCTAACCAAAACTGGAAGCCCTAGTATTTCTTTATCTCGGGTGCTTGGGAGTTAGTTCCCAACCAAGCTTGTGGGTCATCTACGCCGAGGACTCCTTTGAGATGGGCCAAGGTTCCCCTATCGACCAAATCTGATCCGGGATTGGGCCATGAGGCCTATGAGAAGAAAAAAAACTATGTAAATAAGGTTACCAAGGCTATCTTGTGAAGTTTGAGAACCCGATGACCCCATATTATCTTGCTCAAACAGGTCGGGGGGGGGGGGGGGCTGTATGAACTTCGTAAGTTACTTTGCTATTATTGCATCTTGTTATATTTTCTAAGTAATGACTCGTACTCTTATATAACCGATGAAATAACTCCGAGGCTTTTCTTTTTGCAGAATGTCCAAAAGGTATTTCCAATGATCTTTAGAGAATGTCTGCCCCCAACCTGAGCAAGATCATCGACAGACGCGGTAAAAAGACCGCTCCTCTAGCCTCCCAACCAAAGAGGAACGTAGGCTCTAGCAGGACCAACGGTTCTGGAAAGAAGAGGAAGGCCCTACCGATAAATTCAACTTCCACTCGTCCTTCTAAGATGCCTAATTCTAATCATTCCATTCCTATCTGGATAGATTATTCTCTTGCTTCTCGTCTGTCGCAGCTAAAAATGAGTGACGATAGCGTCATAGGCCACAATCTGAAGGCTGTCGACGCTCTCGGCTCCCTCATCAGAAAGGACGATAAACATTTCTTCTAGTCTTTGGACGTCCATCTTCTCGCCGATTTTTCCCTTCATGGAACAGTCCACGTAACTTTAAGAAGAATTTTTACAAGTATTATCTGTTCATTTTTTGTGACTCATACTTATGTTTCTGTCTCTTGTTTCGCAGGGTGCGGTCTATGTTCATCGTTTAACCACTTGGATCTTGAAGAGGATGCTTTTGTTCCAAAAGGCTCAGGATGATAAAAAATTAGAGAAGGCCTTAAAGTCTGATCTGGATAAGCTCAAGGGTGGCCTTATGAACGAGAGGGACCCGGTCTCCAATCTGAAGTCCGACCATGAGAAAGCTCTCAAAGCTAAAGACGAGAGCGTGAAGGTCAGTATTGATGTTACTATCAAGGTTTCCCTAACCTATAACAAAGAAAATAGCATTGCTGAATACAAAGTGTCTGATGAATTCGTGGACTTCGACTTTGATTATTTAGATAGGGGCATTAGGGCTGCAGGACGATGGGTGGCCCTTAAACATGCTGAGATTATCTGTTGTCTCCTGATGACTTCATCGGCCTTGGTTTTTTGACTCTCATCTTCATGTTGCCTTAAGAAAGGTTGATAATGTTACCCCTATCGAGACGAGCCCTCTGGAGGTAACGGAGAACAATCAATCAAGATTTGGCTGACAATGAAGATGTAGCTGAGGTCACCAACGTCGGAGTTACAGAGAATGTGCTTGCGGGTGATGGGTCAGCCCCGAACGGTGGTGAGGTTAAGCTATGAAGGCCCCTCGTTGAGGCCTTTTCTATCTATTTTGTTAAAACAATTAGCCTTTTTTATTTATCTTTTGAATTGTGTCATCTGTAACCTCTTTGATATCAATGACGATTGTTTGTTCCTGCCATTATTTTTGTCTTGCGCCTGATATCTTTTTGAAGTACGATACCACAAACTATCACCACCACATGTTTAAGATCTGGGACCACCAAACTACTGATGTTTCATCTCATATTCGCCAAGTTAATGATGTTTAAGTAAAATAACCAAATTAATGATGTTCAAGGTCAGAGATCACCAAACTGCTAATGTTTCATCTCATATATACCATGTTACATGTTGTATAAGTAATTAACCACACCTAAGTGATTTTTCACCTTGGGCTCACCAAATTATGGTGTTATTCCATACCCCCTCTGGTCATTTTAGAGTTCATGGTTGAGCATCGTCTCATCCATACCCTGTCGTCTCGACCGAGAAAGGTTTGTTCACCAAGTTAATGATTTTTTAATAATGAACCGCCCCCGAGTAATTTTTAATTTGGACTCACCAAATTATGGTGTTATACCATACCCCCTCTCGTTATTTTGAGAGTGCATGGTTGAGCATTGTCTTGTCCATGCACTGTCATCTCGGCCGATAAAGGTTTGTTCACCAAGTTCATGATGTTTTAATAATTAACCACACCCAAGTTATTTTTAATTTGGACTCACCAAATTATGGTGTTATGCCATACCCCCTCTCGTTGTTTTGAGAGTGCATGGTAGAGCATCATCTCGTCCATGAACTGTCGTCTTGGCTTAGAAATCTTTGTTCACCAAGTTAATGATGTTTTAATAATTAACCACACCTAAGTATTTTCAATTTGGACTCACTAAATTATGGTGTTATGCCATACCCCCTCTCGTTATTTTGAGAGTGCATGACTGAGCATCATCTAGTCCATGCACTGTTATCTCGGTAGAGAAAGGTTTTTTTAGCAAGTTAATGATGTTTAAGTAACTAAGTTAACCGTTCATGGTGTTATTGGAAGTTAATGGATGGGGTCGGCCCCTTTCCAGATTATCATTTCAACAAATCTAGGTTGTTGCTAGCCCACCACGGATGGTATTTTATAGTTTTTAAGGGTACTTAAAACTAATTATTCAAAAAAAAATATATAAGACATGATGGAACTAACCATTTTTACTTCTCATTCATAATAAGCCCTTTTATAACGATTCATAACGAAAAATCTCATATACAATCATCTATTGGTAATACCTTTTTAAGTCACCGGCATTCCAAGGATTAGAGAATGGTTACCCCTCTAAGTTCTCCAGTCGATAGGTTCCCAAGACTACCTCACCAATGACCTTGTAAGGACCATGCCAATTGGCAGAAAGCTTATTTAGCTTCTGCCAAGTGTTCTTCAAAATGAGTTCTCCCACTACTATCGGCCTCGTCTTTATCATCATGTTATAAAACTTAGTCGTCCTCTGTTGATAGGCCGCCACTCTGATCTCAACATCCTCTCTTATTTCCTCAATAAGATCTAGGTCGAGTCTTCTCTCTTCCAGGTTTCTCTTAGGGTTATATGTCTGAACTCTGTGTGTGGGCAAACCAATATTGGTTGGGACTATTGCTTGTGAGTCGTATGCTAACATAAAGGGTGTCTCCCCTATCAGCGTCTTGGATGTCGTCCATTAGGCCCATAGCACATCATGTACCACTTTAATCAATTTCCTTTTGGCCTCTTCCAACCTTTTTTTTCCTCCATCAAGAATAGTTCTATTGGTGACCTCAGTCTGACCATTGACCTGAGGTCATCCACTTGACGAGAAGAACTGTTTGATGCCGACCCTTGTATAATACATTTCTAAAGAAATGTTTTTTACCTGGGTACCATTGTCTGAGATGAGTGTGTTAGGCAAGTCGTACCTACAAATGATGTTATTCCATATAAACTGAAAGGTATTGTTTTTCATGATTTTGATCATAGCCTCGACCTCCACCCACTTTTAAAAAATAGTCCATCACTACAATCAAATATCTGTAGTTACCCATGGCCCTTGGCAGAGGACTAACCAAATCAACTACCCGTACTATAATTGGCTATGGTGAGGTGATAGACATCAGAGGTTGATGGGGCGGGTGCGGAATGGTGGACAATCGCTGGCATTTATCGCACTTCTTCACATATTCAGCCGAATCCTTGGCCAGGGTCGGCCACCAATATCCCAGAGTGACGATTCTCTTTGCCAATGATCAACCCCCAATATGGCTTGAGCAACATCCTTCATGAACATCATTCAAAATGTAATTTACCTCGGTTGGGTGAACACATCTGAGCAGAGGCAAAATAAACCCCTTCTTGTACAACACGTCCCCTATGATAGAAAACTTAGCCGCCTTGTATCTCAACTTCCTTCTCTCAGCCTTAGAGACTGGCAATCTACCCTATTTGATATACTAAATAAGGGGGTCCATCCAAGATGGTCCCGAGTTTAAATAGAAGAAAAAATTTAGCCTTATGTCATCCTCTTCTATCGTCACCCGAGAAAGGATTACTATCGACACCATTCTCTTAATCTCTATCTGTGTTACTGAGGCTAATCTTGCCAGAGCGTTGGCTCTGCTATTATCCAGTCGAGGAACCCTTTTCACTTTGAGCTCATCAAGTCCTTCATTATCTTCTTCACGTTTGCTAGGTATTATGCCGTTCTCTTGTCTTTGGCTTTAGAAATTCCAGTACCTGATTAACCACGAGCTGAGAGTCAATATGGACCAAAAGTTGTCCAACGTTGAGAGCTCGAGTGAGGGACATTTCAACTATTAGGGCCTCGTATTTCGATTCATTGTTGGAAGATTTAAAGCTGAACCTTAACGCATAATCTATGTTTGTTCCATCTGGGGCCGATACAATCAGATAGGCTCCACTGCCATTTTCATAGGATGAACCATCAACGAACAAGTTCCATACTGCCACTCTTGAAAATGTACCTTCTTCTATGACTCCATTTCTGAGGAAGAACTTGCCAGTCTCGACCGTTGGACATCCCGCCACTCTTATATCGATTTTTGTTGGATCGGTAAGAGTTTTGACCAAACCCTTTATGTCGTCTGGTCTTTCACTATAGGCCTCATCCCAGGTGAATTTTTCTACAAAATGTGATAAAGCCTTCCCTTTGATTGTAACCCTCAGTTGATAGACTATATCGTACTCTCACAGCTCAATGGCCCAGGTCATCAATCTACCTGATTTCTCAGGTTTATGGATGACTTGCCTAAGGGGAGATTATGTCAAAACAACCATCATATGAGCTTAAAAATAAGGCTTCATCTTTCTTGAAGCATGGAGGAGAGCGTAAGATAGTTTTTCCATCCTAGGATACCTCTTCTTAGCCTCTTTGAGGTCCTTGCTGTTGAAATACACTGGTCTTTGTACTCCCTCATCATCTCGTACTATCGTCGAGATGATGACCCACTCAGACATGGCCAAATAAAGGTGAAGATTTTTTCCTTAACAGGACGAGAGCGTAAAAATGGTGAGTTTAGATATGACTTTAGCTCTTAAAAGGCTTTCTCGCATTCCTCATCCCACTCAAAATATTTTATAAGAATCTTAAAAAATGGAAGACACTTATCAGTGGCTCTAAAGATGAACCTGTTTAGAGCAGCCACTTATCCAGTGAGCCTCTAAACGTCCTAGATGGTCTTAGGGGTCTTCATCTCCAACATAGCCTTTATTTTCTCTGGTTTTTCTTCAATACGTCTCTGATTGATGATGAAATCCAAGAATTTGCTAGCTCCAACGCCAAAGATGCATTTTTCTCTTCATCTTGTACTTATCCATGGTGTTGGAAGCTTTTTCAAGGTCGGTTGTGTGAGTGTCAAACTTCAGACTCTTGGTCAACATGTCATCTAAATAAACTTCCATTGACTTTACGATCAGATCTTCAAACATCTTATTCACTAAATGCTGATAGGTAGCCCCGATATTTTTTTAGCCGAATGGCATAACCTTATAATAGTAAGTCCCTTTATTGGTGATGAAGGCTATTTTCTATGCGTCGACTGGATCCATAAAAATTTGGTTATAGCCAGAGTCTGCATCCATGAAGATCATTAGTTCATGTGCTATCATAGTGTCTGCCATCTGATTGATACGAGGGAGAGGGAAACAGTCCTTGGGGTAAGACTTGTTTAAATCAGTGAACTCCACACACATTCTCCACTTTCAATTGGCCTTGGGCACTATGACTGCATTTGATAACCAATCAGGGTAAATGACCTCCCTGATGAACTCGGCCTCTTCCATCTTTTAACCTTGTCTCTTATAACCTCGTATTTCTTACATGAGTAAATTCTTTTTCTCTACTTTATCGGTTTATCACCTTCTTTCACATTAAGTTTTTGACACATTCTCTCTAGGTCAATGCCTGGCATATCAACATGAGTCCAAGAAAATATGCTTTGTATTCTCTTTAACACCTGGATCAATTCATCTTTAATCTCTGGCCTAAAGGCCTTACCGACCTGGATGGTTTTTTCTGTCTCATCGTTATTGAGTACGATGGATTCTACCTCTTCCACGACTTCCCCTTTCTTGAGCTTCGTATTGTCTCTAGGATAAAGGGTGTCAATGTTTTACACGATTATTGCCTTCTTGTGTACTTCTCTTTCCTCAATTGAGTTAAAGTAGCACTCCCGCACCGACGTTTGGGCTCCTTGAACTTCCCCTACCCCATAGAGGGTTGCAAATTTTATCATTTGGTGTACCGTCGATGGCATGGCCTCAAACTCTTTGAGGGCCACCCATCCTAGTATGAGGTTATAGGACGAGAAGACGTTCTCGTCCACCCTAAAAAGTTAATCTTCTTGGGGAGCCTCTTCACCCATTCATGCCCCATTCTGATATCCATTTCATACATCCCCAGAGAGTGAACCTTCTCTCCACTAAATCCTATTATAGGATGATGATACGAGACAAGCCTGGCCCTACTAAGTCCTAAGCCCTTGAAGCACGACCATAACATAACATCTGTAGAGCTTCCTCCATCAAGTAAGATTATTGGTACTTTTCAACCATTTACTCTTGTCGTTATAAAAAGCGGGTTGTCTTGTTGAGATAGGGTACCATTAAAGTCTAGTCTTAAAAAGCTGACTATGAGGTTTTCCATATCCACTTTCTTTCTTTTCTCGGGCTTAGCATCAATGGAGGTGGAGTTGAATACCTCGACTTTAGTTATGGCCTTTGCCTCAACCATGTGAGATTTTAGATCGATAACCTCAGAGCCTCCACCTGTAAGGCCACCACAAATCATGTTTACCCCGAATGAGATCATGTTGAGCCTCTTTACTGGAACATCATCGCCTTTAGGTGGGAGATCTGGATCATTATTATCATAATCAGAGGTGCCATCCTGCCTTGCTAGATCGTCCTCTCCACATTTTCCATTTCTCCTATTTATTTAGTCATCTCGGCCTCTATCATCTCAGCTTGGTCCTAAACCATTTTTATCAACATACTTCCTCAACTTGTTGGATTTCAACTTTTTTCCGATCTCATCTTTGAGGGCAAAGCATTTATCTGCAAGGTGCACATGATCCTAGTGAAATTCAAACCAAATATTTCTATTCCTCTTATGAAGAGTTGTGTTTAACTTTTTTGATCACCTAAGAGATCGATCATTTTTTATCTCATTTAGAATGTGCTCACAACTCACTGTTAGAGGCGTATAGTCTGTGAACTTGTCGTCTATCAGAATTTTCTTGCTATCCTTCCACTTAAACTGCTAACCCTTTCTATTACCGTGGGCCCTTTTTTTTCTTCTTCTTATTCTTATTCTTTAACGGCCATTGCCTCCTCTACGTTCGTTACTCTCCTGGTCATGGCTAAGAATTCAGCCATGGACTTAGGACGGTCTTTAGCCAGCTTCCAAAGTAGCTTTACTTCCTTAAGGTCTCCCATAAGGGATATCATTTTGATACTTTCTTCATATTGTTCTACCTGCAACTTCTCTTTGTTAAAATGGGCTATGTACTCCCTAAGAGTCTTCTCCTTCCCCTATATGATGTACAACAGGTGGGTCATCTGTTTCTTAGGCTTTACCCCAAAGATAACGTTATGCACAAAATTGTCGGCCAAGTTTCCTATAGAGTTGTTAGGAATAAAGGAGAATCATACTTGAGTTTCCCCTGTCTGGGTGCTTGATAATGCCAGGCATCTCATCCCGTCTGATATCCAATAGATGTCAGATCCATATTGATACATCTCCACATAATGCATTGGGTTAGTGCTCCCATCATACCTTGGTGTAACTATCGACAATTTGAACTTGGCTGGGGTTGGATAGTTTAGTATCCTCTCTGTGAATGGGGATCCTCTAGTATATCCCCTTTGCAAGGGTCTCGACTTTTAATGATATCCCCTATTTTGTTCTCCAACCTCTGTATGGACCCATTCTAAGGCTTGTTTACTATAACATCGACCTTTGTAGGGATAGCATTTTCCCTGTTCACTTCTTTATCGTCTAGCGAACCTGACCATCCTCTGCTAGCTGGAAGGGCTGAGGGTACCCTCTCTAGTTGCTTCAGTCAGTTAATGACCTATTTTTGTTCATTTTGGCCTTCTAGAGGTCTACAGTCGTCTCTCTTCTCATTTCATCTAGAGCCGATGACACTCATTGACCTGGACAGGTGGTTCCTAAAATCTCTCTGAGGGACGAGCCTATTAAAGGTTGAGCCTTGACTTATCCTGTCAAAGGTTGATTACCTTGCTCCATAGTCTCGGCTAGGTGTCGATCCTTTGTCCTTACTTTTCCTAATAGATCACATAGTTCCTCTAGGTATCTCATGAGGTTACCAACATTCTAATTCTACATCTTTGTCATCAAGGTCATCCCCAACCAAGTCACCACGGAGTTATTGACTCTGCCTCCCTAGGTGTAAACGCCTAGGGTCAGTAACGTCTCTCCATCTTTGACATGGTGGAAGGTCTTTTTCCGAAGCTTGGTGTGGTCCCCTTACTTGTTGACCTGGTTCACCTTCCCTGCCGATCGGAGTTACAAACCATGCTCCTGCACCGCCTATCCTAGCCACAAAGTTCTGGATAAGCATGGAAAACTGGTTTTGTAATTATTATTGTCCATCTATAAGGGAGCGGAGCTCCATCGCCACCTCTGCCATGTCTGACTGGGGTAATGCTTGACTGCAACCTGCACCACCACCCTATGGAGTTGCCAGTTGATTCTCAAGTGGAGGAGGTGTATCCATTTCCAATAGTAAAAGTTGTTTGAGTTATGAACTGGAGAAGGAGAGCTTAAATGCTCAATCAAGAGCTCCTTCAATGGTGAAACAACTCCATAAAAGGGGGAGGACTTGTTCACCACCAGATACTCTGATGAGTATAAGATAAAAACAAGTAAGAGGTGGATGTCCTCGTTCCCACATATGGCGCCAGACTGATGATGCTTAAAATAACACCACCAGGTCAATGTGATGGTGAGCTCAAACAGGTATAGTAATGGGAAGATGGAACAAACAATATAACTGTGAGAGAATGATATGAGGCAAAGAGAAGATGAGGCACCAATTTAAGTGGTTAAGACAAATAGGCCTACATCCACCGTGTGTGTGTGTGTGTATGTGTGTGTGATCCACTAAATAAGGGTACTAATGGCCATTGATATAATCACTCATGCTTTTCCCTCTCTTACAACCAGTTTAACAGATTTATGCTAGGGCTTTTAATATTCAATCCCATCTCATGGACTAGATGAAGTGTATATATAGGTCTTGGGTGGTGTAATGTACCCGCCAAGCATGTAATCATCATGTGGATAAGGAAGTTACTAATAAGGTGTAGCCACCTATATTTGTCACATAAGCACAATAATGATGTAATATTCCCTCACGTGAAGGAATAAACTTGTTATAATATAATTGTCCACGTAATCATAGCTCCTATATATTAACATATGATTGTAATGTTAGGTATCGTTCGCTGCAACATCGGCTTGAGAGGGGACGAGGTTGTTGATTCCTATATGATCCCATGCGTGACCTCGTTTGAATAGATAGGGCTACAGTCAGATGACTGGTCACTGCTTTCATCGACTGTGGTAGAGTATGACTATGGTGTTGATCTATATGAATGTTGCTCTTCCTTTCTCAGCTTTATGGACGACCGAGGTTAGATTAGGCAACACCGACCCTTTTCGCGATGACCCCATTAATGGCACTGGTGGATCTAATGGCGACTCGGACATAAATATGATATCACTCATCCTAAGAGACGAGGTTGTACTTTGGTCATATCAAAAGGTTCATTAAGAACTCAAGATCTGAAAAAATAATTGTTTCAAAAGTAACCTAAATTCAGGGTTGTGAAACCCTACATATCATACTTAGAAGAATTTGTAATTTATAGTAAACCATATGTATAAGTGTGTGTGTGTGTGTGTGTGTGTGTGTGTGTGTGTGTGTGTGTGTGTGTGTGTGTATGTGTGTATGTGTTTAGGCACAACACTCACAAACACCTTCACACTAGTTCACTGAAATCATCTGGTGGTTGGGATATTTAAACTGTTCAGTCATTGTAAAGACTAAAAGGAGCAAAAGGTCCAAACAGAAGAACGAAAAGGATAACATAAAGAGCCTGAGAGAAGTCAAAATTGCTGGAGTGTGCTGGTTTATTTCTTGACTTAGTATAGGTCTTGTTGCGCGTAAAATTCGTTGACTGTTTGTAACCCAAAACTTATTTTAGTGTGTTTTTTGGTTTAAGGTGTAAAGACCTCCGTGGTTGTTTCCCTTACTTTAGGGTTTTACCATGTTAAAAATCATGTGTACTCTGCATGTTTGATAATCCTCTCTTCCCTACTGCTATGATGTTACTTTGACTAAAAATTACTTTTGTTTTTTAAAATTTGTTCACTAATATCTGATATAATATTCATAACTTTTTGTAAACAGACTTTGTGTTATTTTGTTTGTTTTCTAAAAGGAGTTTCTCCAAAAAGACAGATCGGATGCTTCTCAAAGGCTTTAACTTTTGTTAAACAAGCTAGTAAGGGATTTTCAATTAGTATCAGATCAAGGATTTTGGTTTTTTCAAAATATTTTGAGATCTTGTGTTTTTGAAACTTTTTTTCAAAAGAAACATGGACGAGAAATCTTAGAGATTAGGGAATCTATTCAGGCATCCCCTCTTTGATGGGACTAACTTCCCAAACTGGAGATTAAGGATGATAGCCTTCATATAAGGGACCTTTGGAGATGAAGCATGGGATGCTATTGAAAATGAATATGTGCATCCTACTAAACCTGTAGCACAATGTAGGTATGAAAGAGTTAAGAAACTGCTCAGTGAGTCCCCAAAGGAAGAAAAAGTAGCCTCTTATAATCACAATAAAGGAAACAATGCTATTTTTATGTCGATTAATCAACATGAATTTAAGAGAATATATTTTTCTTCAACCTCTTAGGAATCTTGGGACAAGTTGGTCACTGCCCATGAACGTGACACACGTGTTAAGGCTGATAAGACCGAAATGCTCATACAGCAGTATAACACACTCATCATGGTAGAAACTGAGTCCTTAGATGACTTTTATATTAAATCTACTAATGTCATTACTAGACTTCATGCAAATGGTATCATCTATGATAAAAGATAAATTGTCACGAAAATACTACAATCCCTTCCACAAAAATTTGATAGTAAAAGATATATTATTGAGGAAACGGAAGATCCAAATCTTACCCGTGAACTCCTCAGTAGCAAATTAAGAACTGTGGAAATGGAATTGGAGTATAAGAAACAAATTCTCAATAATTAAAAGAAACATAACAGTCCCAATGTTGTCTTTCAATCTAAGATGACAATTCCAAAGGTTTTAGAGCCTAATCTTGACCTTGACTCAGATGAGGACTGTGACTTAGATGATTTGGATAATCAAATAGCATTAATGTCTAAACACTTTAAGAAAATATTGAAGTTTAGAAACAATTTTTCATCTAAACAAGGAAAGTGTCCTTATTCAAATTAGTCTAATAATAGACCTCATGAGAGAAAATCAAACAAACACCATAATGATAACAATAGTAGACCTGATAAAGACCATAGTAAGAATGAAAGCCTTAGATGTGGGAAAATAGGTCACATTGCCATTAAATGTAGGGTCAATCTAAAAAACAATTACAATAAGTCCAACTTGTGCAAAACCTGGGATGACTCAAGTGAATCAGATGGTGATGAGTCTGGAACATCCAATCTTTTTTACCCTTGCATGTCATTCTTTGCTAAGATTGCTTATACAAATGATAAGCCTACATTTAATACAGAACCTAATGATAGAATGTGTAATCCTGTTATGTTTCAAGATGTTTTACCTATTGGTTTATCGTCTTTGTGCCTTAAGAATGCTAATCATATATAATTTGTTAGTAATTCCAATGTCGTGTGTGTGAGTCAAAGGGAATGTATTATTGATAAATTAAATGTTCCCAAAAATGAAGCGTTATGGGACAATCCAAATTTTACACTTAGTGACTCCGATAATGACAACCTCCCAAAAATTCACACTCTATACCAAAACTCTTAGGAAGATCACGAAACTAGAAAAAACCTTCAATAATGTCACAAAAAAATTAGAAGCCCTAAGCCTTACTGTGAAACAAAGTGCCGAGGATTATACTAATCAATGTCTGGAGTCCGAAAATAAATCTAAATCCTTCGTTGAGAAAATCAAAGACTTTTCAGACTCAAATGAAATTCTGGAATAGAAATATAGAGCCACATTGTTAGAATTGTACCAAGCTAGAGAAAAAGCTTCATCAGTCTTAAAAAAATTTCAAAATTTGAAGAAAATTCTAACTGTTTTGATGGCTTTGCTACGACAAGTAAATCCAATCCTGGTGATAGAACATGCATAGGCTTTTATCCTAGCACTAACACACAAACTAAAAACATTCAAACTTTAAAATTTGTGTCCGGTGGAAAAAAACTTGCTGAAACTTGTCTAGATTTCCAGTCTTTGAAAAATGAGTTTGATAAAAAATAGAAAGGCCCAGACATTGCTTCATGTAGTAATCCAGGAAATATTGTTGATCAAAAGGCTAAATATGTTTTTCCTCGTATAAGACAAAATTAATCCTTATTTTAACCTGTTGCCCCTATACATAAGACTAAAGTCCAACATTTGGACAAAGATAAAAATAACTACGTTCTCCCTACAAGTTATTTTTTATCTTTGTAAGTTTGTCTTTCGTTCACCAGTTTACCAGGATTTTAATTAATCTACAAAGATAAAAAAAATAACTACGTTCTCCCTAAGCAGCCCAATAAGAATTGTAACTATAGGAATTGAAAAAGAATATCTAACTCTAAAAGGAAGTCCAAGAGAAATAAGCCTAAATCTAAGTCTAAACAAATGGTTCATAAATTTTTTAAAACCAGAGCTATTTTGGTTAGAAAAGATGAGTTAATACCCCCAATCAAGTTTAATATTGTTATTAGTGCTTTAAAGGCTGAACGCACTACCTTTGGTTAGTATTTAAACTCAAGTTGTTCTAAACACATGACCGGAGATAATACCAAACTTTCAGATAAAACTAACTTCTCAGGAGATTTTTTTTTGTTTTGAGATGGTGTATAGAATCATATCAATTGTAAAGGGATAATTCATGAAAAAGGGTTACCTGTTCTCTAAGACGTTCTCTTAGTGAAGGGTCTTAAAGACAATTTTCTAAGTATAGAACAGTTATGCAACACCAACCATACTGTCACATTTTCAAAAACAAATTATAAAATTTTAAATGAAAATGGTGACTATATCATTACTGGCCTCCAAACTCCATATAACTATTACGTAGTTAATCTAGGTACTCAGGTGTGTAACATTGCCAGAATGGATGAAAATGAAATCTGGCTCAATAGGTTGGGTTATATAAACTATGATAGTCTTGGTAGATTGTGCTCTCGAGATATAGTTAGAGTTCCTACTAAAATAAAACGTATTTCTAACATTGTTTGTGGGCCTTGACAAGAAGGGAAAATAGTTTATTCAGCTCATAAAAAGGTTAAAGATGTGTTAACGACCAAACCTCTAAAACTGATTTATATTGACGTCATGGGTCCTTCTCGAACTGTTAGCCTATGTGGAAATAGTTACATATTAGTTATGGTCGATGATTTCACTCGTTATACTCAGGTAGCATTCCTTAAACGAAAATTCGACACCTTTTAAGAATTTTTGAAAATTCTCGTACGAATAGAAAATGGTAAATCAAATCCATATTGATCGTGGAGGTGAATTTAATGATTTAGGCATAACCGAGTATTGTACCTATAATGGTTACCAACATGAATTTAGTGTCCCTAATACCCCGCAGCAAAACGAAATAGTTGAGCGTAAGAATTGAACCAGTCAATAAATGGCTAGGGTCATGATTAATGCCAAGGACTTGCCTAAATATTTTTGGGTAGAAGCTATTAGAGCGGCATGTCACATTATCAATAGGGTTTACCTTAGGAAAAATACCAAATAAATATCCTATGAAATTTGGTATGGTAAAAATCCTAACCTAAAAGGCTTTCGAACTTTTGGGAGTACATTTTATGTTTGCAAAGATAGAGAGCACTTATCTAAATTTTAAACCCGTGGTGATAAAGCTATATTTTTGGGTTATTGTCTTGATAGTCAGGCTTACCGTGTTTATAATATACGTACTAAAGTGATAATGGAATATGGAAATGTCATGGTTAATGACACTAATGTTGAGAGTAATAAAAAAGAAGCAACTATAGTGGATGAGGTGATTCTTTACCAATTAAGATCCCTGAAGTGTCTAACTGGATTTTTAAAGATCGTCCTTTAGATAGTATTTTCGGTGATCCTAATGAGCCTGTGCGTACACGATCTTAGTCAAGTAATGTTGCTAATTTTCCATGCTTTGTGTCTGTAGTAGAACTAAAGAATGTAAATGAAGTACTTAACGAATCATTTTTGATATCTTCTACGCAAGAATAGCTCGTACAATTTAAGAGTCATGAAGTATCCTACCTTGTACCTAGAACTAAAAATAAAAGGGTTATTGGCAGTCGATGGATTTTCAAAAATAAATCAGATGAATCTGGAATGATCATTAGATATAAAGTTATATTAGTTTCCCAGGGCTACTCTTAAGTTGAAGGAATAGGCTTCGAGGAGACATTTTAACCTGTCACTCGCCTCGAGTCTGTTCGACTAATCTTAGCTATAGTCTATCACTTATGTTTCACTCTTTATCAAATGAATGTCAAATATGATTTTCTTAATGGTATTTTGACTAAATAAACTTTTGTTGAATAGTCAAAATGATTTATTGACCCATTACCCGAACCACGTCTATAGACGAAAAAATGTTCGATATGGCTTAAAACAAGCCCTCAAGCCTGGTATGAACGATTGTCTACCTTCCTTATTAACCATGATTTTTGACGAGGTGGCAACAACCAGACTCTATTTGTTAAAAACTATTTCAAAGATGTCTTAATAACCCAAGTTTACGCAGATGATATAATTTTTAGTTCTACCTCCCTAACTCTGGTTAAATATTTTTCTAAAATTATGTGTGAGGAATTCCAAATTTCTTTGATGGGGGAGCTTCAATAATTCTTAGGACTTCAATTCAAACAAAAGTTTGATGGATTATTTATCTTGCAAACCAATTACTATCTAGACTTAGTAAAAAAGTTTGGTCTAGAGAATGCCAAAGATGCTAGAACTCGCATGAGCACTTCTATTAAACTATCTAAAGATGAACATAGGAAACCTATACATCCTACTCTTTATTGTAGGATTATGTAGCCTTCTATACCTTACAACCTCATGACCTGACATAATGTATGTTGTTTGTGTGTGTGCCCGCTATCAAAGTGCTCATAAGGAGAGTCACCTATTATGTGTTAAACAAATTATTAAATATGTCAAATTTACTTTAAACATAGGAATATGGTACACAAATGACACATCTATCACCGTCATAGGGTATACTATCGCAGATTGGGATGGCTATTCTGATGATAGTAAAAACACATCAGCTTCTTGTTATTACATTGGTAACAATTTAGTAGGCTATAATAGTAAAAAGCAAAATTGCACTTCTTTGTCCACAACTGAATCTGAATATATAGTCGTAGGCAGTTGATGCGCTCAATTAATGTGGTTAAAACATATGTTAAGTGATTATGACATTATCGAACATAAATTATATCTTTACTACAATAATCAAAGTGCAATTAATATTTCTTAGAATCTAGATCAACACTCACGTACTAAACAAATTAAAATAAGAAATCATTTTATACGTCAATTAGTATAATCTATGGAATTTGAAAGTAATTACGTATATACTGATCTTCAATTGGCCGACTTATTTACCAAGCATCTAGATAATTTAATATTTGAATCCCTTAGGAAATATATTGGGATGGTTATTCTAGAATAATTTCTATCTACTTTTGATATATCCTCCGATTATATTCATAATGATAATTGGTTTTTGAGGATATAGGGAATGGAAGTTTAAAAAAAGACAATAAACGCCTCATATATCAATTTTATTCAGGAGATCCATGATGTGACTCGCTAATTATTCTAGGTTGATAGATTTTGTTCTTAAATCATATATGCTTATTTGTGATCTTTTCAACCTTTGTCCATTTGAGATAAAATAAGGGAGAAATATTTAAGTCCATCTTGGACAATTTGATGTATACTTAACTAAAATCCTTTATCTTAGCTCTTATTTTTCGGGATTCCAGTTCCATGATCTTCAGAATATTTTTAAGGTATTGGTCTGTAATTACTTGAGTGATGTACTTTTTCTTTTTCTAGGATATGGGGTAGTTAGAAATTTGTATAGGAGTAAGTTTTTCTTATTTTACTTGTTATCCCTACGAGTCCTAGATGACTCAAAGGAGATTTTGTCTCTTATTTCCAAAGGGGGAGATTTAAACACACGATATATGTGACTTACATGAGTCTAATATATAGGAGCTTATCTAGTTTGGAAATTCACACAAAATTGATCCATCCTTATCTTCACCTTATGCACCATTGCCTTTTCAAAGATTTCAAGATATATCCTCATCAAAAGGAAGATGGTACATCAGGTAAAAACCAACACACAAGAACTATAGGTTTACATTTTTTATTTGCATTATGCATATTTGAGGTGTGTGTGTTGCATTTGGACTTAAAATAATTTTCTATGATTAAAAATAATTTTAGGAAGTAAAAAAAAAACTTTTTTCTAAAATAGAAATTAGGATTTTAAAAAGTTGTGGGGTTAATTAGTAAATATCAAACCTTCTTAAAACTATGCCTAGGTAGAATTCGAAAGCACTGGATAATATTGTGGGTGAAATTGGAATTAATCAAACACTTAAAACACGCATCTGAGATTTAATCCTGACCAAACAGGTGTTGAGCGTTTAGTGAGTGGATTTGTGTTTCTTCGCTCTCACAAACCCAAGACTAAATCTGGAACACTTATTCTAAATAATCGATGGTGTACATGTAGTCCTTAGCAAGCCATGTAAACCATATATTGACCAATCAAAGCGATTATAGGTGCAATGCCTTGTAGGCCATTATATTTAGTTTTCCAACCGTTGAAATAATCCTAATCATTGATTTGCATGTGAGGTTCTAGATCCTTCCTCGTGTAGTATAAATAGACCTCATTATCCCCTCACTTATAATCTTTGGGAGACTTGAGAGTTGAGAGAAAAAGGATAGAGAAAATAAAAGTTTAGAGAAAATTTTTAAATCCTAAACAAAACTCTATCTATTTTACTCAAGAACATAACCTTGTGAGTTTTGAGGATTTCTGGTTCATTTATATTCAAAACCTCATAGGTTATATTTCTCTTTGAACACTGTCACTATGTCAGAACTCGTCTTTACTAAATTCAAACTTGTAGATATAATTTACTAAGTGATGCAGTCACGTTGTAATTAGTTTTATTTCTTTTTTAAGAAATCAACATCTCTGTTGTTGGATTTTGTCTTAAAATCATCTTATCAAAATAATCCAACAAATCTCTTATCACTGTTTTTACAAAACTTATTTAAAGGTTTAAAAGTTTAATATCATAGTTTTTCATTTTGAAAAACTCGAAGATATATAAAGATTCGAAGAATATGATTTTTAAAGGTTTTTTAAGAACTTAAGATATGAAAAACCATTTGTTTAAAAAAACCTAAATTCATTGTTGTGAAACCCTATATACCATACTTAGAAGAATTTTTAATTTGTAGGAAATTGTCTGTATAAGTGTGTGTGTGTGTGCATGCATGTGTTTAGGCACAACACTCACTAACACCTTCACACTACTTCACTAAAATCATGTGTTGGTTGAGAGATTTTAATTGCTGAGTCGTTATAAAGACTAAAAGGAGAAATGGGTCCAAACAAACGAACGACAAGGGCAACATGAAGAACTTGAGAGTAGCCAGAACTGCTGGAGTGTGCTGGTATATTTCTTGACTTAGTATAGGTCTGGATGTGTGTAGAATTCTTTGACTATTTGTAACCCAAAACTTATTTTAGTGTATTTTTTGCTTTGAGGTGTAGAGACCTCTGTGGTGGTTTTCCTTACTTTAGGGTTATACCAAAATTAAAAATATTTTCTACTGTGCATGTTTCATAATTCTCTCATCCCAACTACTATACTGCTACTTTAACTAAAAATTAGTTTTGGTTTTCAAAACTTGCTCACTAATATGTAATATAACTCGTCCAAAACTATTTATAAACCCCCCTAGTGTTATTTTATTTGTTTTCTGGAAAGTATTTCTCCGAAAAGACAGATCAGACGCTTCTTAATTGGTTTAACTATTGTTAAACAAACTAGTGAGGGATTTTCAAGGCCATATTTTCAAGCCTAAGTGAAGATGTTCTAAAAAAATTTGTTCTCTCAAATCGGGGGCCCCAACACCCGGTTGGTTCCTACGAGTTACATTGGTCCTGTACAAGGTGTTGTCTCCACTCACGGGGCCATTTGGGAGGTGTTTTGGGGTTTCCCAAGTGCCGATATTTGGAAAATTGGGCTACGCTCTTAGACCGGGGGTCCTGTGACAATGCGGTTGGTTCCGACGAGTTACATTAGTCTTTTGTGAGGTGTTGGTATCACTCATGGGGCCATTTGGTGGGGGGGAGGGGGGGTCGAGGTTTCACCCTGTAACGGTATGTTTTCAAGCCTAAGTGCAGATATTCTAAAAATTGGGTCGTGTTCTCGGATTGTGGATCCTGTGACCATGTGGTCGGTTCCAATGAGTTACATTGGTCCCGTGCCATCACAGGCCGTTTTTGGGGGTGTTTCGAGGTTTCTCCCTCTAACATCATGTTTTAAAGTCCAAGTGTAGATATTATGAAAATTGGGTCGTGCTCTCAGATCGGGGGTCCCGTGACCACGTGGTCAGTTTCTTTGCGTTACATTGGTCCTATACAAGGTGTTAGTGCCACTCATGGGTCCTTTCGGGGATGTTTTGGGATTTTTCCATCTAACATCATCTTTTAAAGCCTAAGTGTAGATATTCTGAAAATTGGGTTGTTATCTTGAACTCGTTGTCCCTTGACCACACGGTCAGTTATGATAAATTAGATTAGGCCCCTGCATGGTTTTCTCGCCGTTCATGGGGCCGTTTGAGGGGTGTTTCGCGGTTTCGCCCTCTAACGACATGTTTTATAGCGTAAGTGTAGATATTCTTAAATTGGGTCATGCTCTTGAATTACGGTCCTATGATAATGAGATCGGTTCCCATGAGTTACATTGGTCCCGTGCGAGGTGTTGGTGCCGCTCACCGTACCGTTTGAGGGATGTTTCGAGGTTTTTCCCTTTAATGGTATGTTTTCAAGTCTAAGTGTAAATATTTTAAAAATTGGTCCATTCTCTCGGAGAAGCGGTCCTGTGACCGCACAGTCAGTTTCTATGAGTTATATTAGTCTCGTGGGACGTATTAGCGTCGCTCACGGGGCCGTTTGGGGTGTGTCTTGGGGTTTCAACCTCTGACAGCATGTTTATAAGCCTAAGTGTAGATATTCTAAAAATTGGTCCTTTCTATGGGATCGAGGGTCCCATGACCACGCAGACGATTTCTACGAGCTGTATTGGTCCCATGCGAGTTGTTAGCGCCACTCATGAGGCCGTTTGGGGGTGTTTTGATGTTTTTCCCTCTAACAGAATGCTTTCCAAGCCTAAGTGTTGATATTCGAAAAAATTGAGCCCTGCTCTCGAATCGGGGGTACTTGAGCATGTTGTCGGTTCTTATGAGTGACATTATTCCCATATGCGGTTTTGGTGCTGCTCATGGGGCCGATTGGTGGGTGTTAGGGGCAAGATATTTATAATTCTAAGTGTAAATTATTCTAAAGATTGAATCGTTCTCTCAGACTCAGGATCCCGTGACTGCGTCGCTGATTTTGACGAGTTACATTAGTACCGTGTGAGGTGTTGGCGCCTCTGAAGTGGCCGTTTGGATGGTGTTTTTGGGTTCCCCCTCTAACGACATGTTTTCAAGCCTAAGTGTAGGAATTTTTAAAATTGGGTCATGCACTTGGAACAGGGGTACCGTGACCATGTGTTCGGTTCTAATGAGTTACATTGGTCCTGTACGAGATGTTGGTGTCACTCAAGAGGTCGTTTGGGGGGGTGTTTCGGGGTTTCATCCTCTAACATCATGTTTTCAAGCCTAAGTGTAAATATTCTAAAAAATTGGTACGTTCGCTCCGACCGAGGGTCCCATGACCAAGTGGTCAGTTCCTATGAGCTACATTGGTCCCGTACGAGAAGTTGGCACCACTCATAGCCCGTTTGGGTAGTGTTTTGAGGCTTCTCCCTCTAACGGCATGTTATCTAGTCGAAGTGTAGATGTTCTAAAAATTGGTCCATGTTCTCGGATTATGGGTCCCGTGACCACATGGTTGGTTCCTATGAGTTACATTGGTCCCGTGTTAGGTGTGGGTGCCGCTCATGGAGCCGTATGGGGGTGGTTTTGGTGTTTCACCCTCTAACCGCATGTTTTCAAGCCTATGTGTAGATATTCTTAAAATTGGGCCGTGCTCAAGGACTGATGGTCTCGTGAGCACGTGGTTGGTTACTATGACTAACATTGGTCCCGTATGAGGTGTTGGTGCCACTCACGGGGCCATTGGGGGGTGTTTCCCTCTGATGGAATGCTTTTAAACCTAAGTGTAAATTTTCAAAAAATTGGATCGTGCTCACGAACTCGGGGTCCCGTGACCCCGTGGTTGGTTTCGAACGAGTTACATTTTCTCGTGTGAAGTTTTGTAGCCACACACGGGGATATTTGGGAGGTGTTTCGAGGTTTCACCCTTTAACTGCATGTTTTCAAGCCTAAGTGTACATATTCTGAAAATCGGGTCATGCTCTCGGATTATTGGTCCCATGAACAACCGATTCGTTCCTACGTGTTACATTGGCCCCTTGTGAGGTATTGGCATCGCTCATTGGGCCATTTTTGGGGGTGTTTTCGGGTTTCTCAATCTAACAACATGTTTTAAAGCCAAAGTGTAGATATTCTAAAAATTGTGTCATGCTCTCGAACTGAGGGTCTTGTGACCACACAGTCGGTTCCTTGAGTTACATTAGTCTTGTGCGAGTTATTGGGGCCGTTGACTGGGGCGTTTGCGGAGTGTTTCTGCGTTACACCCTCTAACGTCATGTTTTTAAGCCTAAGTGTATATATTATGATAATTGCATCATGCTCTAGGATTACGGGTCCCGTAACCATGCGGTCGGTTATAACGAGTTACATTTGTCCCGCGCAAGGTGTTGTCGCCACTCACGAGTTTCATTTGGGAGGTGTTTTGAGGTTTCACCCTCTAGCGGCATGTTTTTCAAACCTAAGTGTAGATATTTAAAAATTTGGGCTTTTCTCTCGTACTGTAGGTCTCGTGAATATGAGATCGGTTCCAACGAGTTACAAATGTCTTGCGCAAGGTATTGGGGCATCTCACGGGGCCGTTTGGGGAGTGTTTCGGGTTTCACCCTTTAACGTCATGTTTTCAAGTTTAAGTGTATATACTCTAAAAAATGGGTCTTGATGTTGGTGCTGCTCATGGGGCCGATTGGGGGGTGTTTGGGGAAACATGTTTTCAATCCTAAGTGTAAATTATTCTAAAAATTGAACCGTTCTTTCGGACTCGGGCTCCCGTGACTGCATCGTCATTTTGATGAGTTACATTAGTCCCGTGTGAATTATTGGTGCCTCTGAAGCGGCCGTTTGGATGGCGTTTTGGGGCTCACCTCTAACGGCATGTTTTTAGGCCTAAGTGTAGAGATTTTTAAAATTGGGTCGCGCACTCGAATCAGGGGTACCGTGACCACATGATCGGTTAGAACGAGTTACATTGGTCCCGTGCGAGGTGTTGTTGTCACTCACAGGGCCGTTGGGGGGTGTTTTGTGGTTTCACCCTCTAACATGTTTTCATGCCTAAGTGTACATATTTAGAAAATTAGGTCCTGCTCTCGGATTACGGGTCCCTTTACCACGCGATTGGTTCCTACGAGTTACATTGGTCCCATGTGAGGTGTGTGTGCCGCTCAGGGGACGTTTAGGGGTTGTTTTGGGGTTTACCCTCTAACCACATGTTTTCAAGCCTAAGTATAGATTCTTAAAATTGGGTCGTGCTCTAGGACCAAAGGTCCCAGGAGCATGCGATTGGTTCCTATGATTAAAATTAGTCCTGTATGAGGTGTTGGGGTTGCTCATGGGGCCGTTTGGTGGGTGTTTCAGGGTTTTATCCTCTTACGGCATGTTTTAAAGCCTAAGTATAGATATTCTGAAAATTGCCCCGTGCTCTCGGATTGTGGGTCCCCTGCGAGGTGTTGGTGCCGCACAAGGGGCCATTTAGAGGGTGTTTCGAGGTTTTTCCCTCTAACACCTTATTTTCCACCCTAAGTGTTATTATTCAAAAAATTCATCCATGCTCTCAGACCAGGGGTCCCGTGACCAAGAAGTAGGTTCCTACGAGTTACATTAGTTCTGTGAGAGATTCTGGCACCACTCACGGGGTCGTTTTGGGGGTGTTTCGGGGTTTAACCCTCTAATGAGCCTAAGTGTAGATTTGTGGAAAATTGAAGCACGTTCTCGGGCCGAAGATCTTGTGACCATGCAGTCAATTCCCATGAGTTACAATGGTTCCATGTGAGGCGTTGTCGCTGCTCACGGGATCATTTTGGGGGTGTTTTGGGGTTCCCCTCTAACGACATGTTTTCAAGCCTAAGTATAGATATTCTAAACATTGGGTCATGCTCTCGGACTCGGGGTCCCGTGACCACACGATCAGTTTTTAGGAGTTACATTGATCCCATGAGAGGTGGTGGTGCCACTCACTGGGCCATTTGGGGGTGTTTCGGGGTTTCACCCTGTAACGTCATGTTTTCAAGATAAATTGTAGATATTTTGAAACTTGGTTCGTACGCTCAAACCGAGGGTTCCATGACCACCCGATCAGTTCCTACGGGTTATATTTGTCCCATGCGAGGTGTTGGTGTTGTTCACGGGGCCGTTTCGGGGTGTTTCGGGGTTTCCCCCTCTAATTGCATATTTTTTAAGCCAAAGTGTTGATATTCTAAAAAATTGAGCCCCGCTCTCGGATCGGGGGTTCCATGAGCACGCGGTCGATTCCTATGAGTTACATTGGTCGTGTACGAGGTATCGGGACTACTCACGGGGCTGTTTGGGGGTGCTTTGGAGTTTCTCCCTCTAACGGCATGTTTTCAATCCTAAGTGTAGATATTCTAAAAATTAGGCTGTGCTCTAGGAATCGGTCTCCCGTGACTACTTAATCAGTTTCGACAGGTTACATTGGTCCCCTGCAAGGTGTTGGTCCAGCTCACGAGACCGTTTAGAGGTTGTTTTAGGGTTCCCCTCTAACGCCATGTTTTCAAGCCTCAGTGTAGATATTCTAAAAATTTGGTCGTGCTCTCAGATCGGGGGTCCCGTTACCACGCGGTCGGTTCTAAATAATTACATTGGTCTCGAGCAAGGTGTTGGTGCTGCTCACGGGGCTGTTTAGGGCGTGTTTTGGGGTTTCTCCCTCTGACATCATGTTCGCATGCCTAGGTGTAAATATTCTAAGAATTTGTCCATGCACTCAGACCAAGGGTCCCATGAACGCACGGTTAGTTCCAATGAGTAACATTGGCCCCGTTCGAGGTGCTGGGGCCCCTAACATGGCCGTTTAGGGGGTGTTTCGAGGTTGTGACATCTTACGACATGTTTTCAAGCCCAAGTGTAGATGTTTTGAAAATTGGGTCGTGATCTCAAATTGTGGGTCTCGTGACAACACAATCGATTCCTACGAGTTACATTGGTCCCGTGTGAGGTGTGAGCACCGCTCATGGGGCCATTTGGGGGTTGTTTCGAGTTTTTACACTCTAACGATATGTTTTCAAGCCTAAGTGTAGCTATTCTGAAAATTTGGTCATGCTCTCTGACCGGGGGTCCCGTGAGCATGCGCTTGGATCCTTTGAGATATCTTGATCCCGTACGAGGTGTTGGTGCCACTCACGGGGATGTTTGGGGGGTGTTTTGGGATTTTTCCCTCTAATGGCATGTTTTCAAGACCAAGTGTAGATTTTTTAAAAATTGGGTCGTGCTCTCAGACTCGGGGTCCCGTGACCATGCGGTTGGTTTCGACGAGTTACATCGGTCCCGTGTGAGGTGTTATTACCGCTCACTCAGCCGTTTGGGTGGTGTTTTGAGGTTTCACCCTCTAACAGCATGTTTTCAAGCCTTAGTGTACATATTTAACAAAATTTGTCCTACTCTCGGATTACGGGACCCTGGACCATGCGATTAGTTCCTACGAGTTACATTGGCTCCATGCAAGGTATTGGCGTTGCTCATTGGACCATTTTGGGGAGTGTTTTGGGGTTTCACCCTCTAACGGTATGTTTTAAATCTTGAGTGTAGATATTTTGAAAATTAGGTCATGCTCTCGGACCGGGGGTACCGTGACCACGCGGTTTGTTACTTGAGTTACATTGGTCCCGTGCGAGGTGTTGGGGCTACTCATGGGTCCTTTTAAGGAGTGCTTTGGGATTTCGTCCTCTAACCTCATGTTTTTAAGCCTAAGTGTAGATATTCTAAAAATTGGGTCGTGCTCTAGGATTGGGGGTCATGTGACCATGTGGTGGATTAGAACGAGTTACATTGGTCCCGTGCGAGGTGTTGTCACCTCTCACGGGGACGTTTTGGCAGTGTTTCGGGGTTTCTCGCTCTAACGACATTAAGGGTAAATATTCAAAAAATTGGGTCGTGCTCTTCGACTGGGGGTCCCGGGACAATACGAACAATTTTGATAAGTTACATTTGTTTTGCATGAGGTGTTGGGGCTGCACAAGGTCCCATTTGGGGAGTGTTTTGAGGTTTCACCCTCTAACGTCATGTTTCAAGCCTGTGTGTAGTTATTCTAAAAATTAGGTCATACTCTAGGATTGGGGGTACCGTGACCATGCAATTGGTTAGACCGAGTTACATTGGTCCCGTGTGAGGTGTTATCATCGCTCATGGGGCCGTTTGGGCAGTGTTTCGGGGTTTCTCCCTCTAACGGCATGTTTTTCAATCCTAAGTGTAAAAATTTAGAAAATTGGTCCATGCTCTCGGATTGTGGGTCCCGTGACCATGTGATCGGTTCCTACACGCGACATTGGTCCCATGTGAGGTGTTGGTTCCACTCATGGCGCCATTTAGGGGTGTCTCGAGGTTTTCCCTCTAACGGTATGTTTTCAAGCCTAAGTGTAAATGTTCTAAAAATTGGTCCATGCTCTCGGACTAGGGGTCCTGTGACCAAGCGATCAGTTCCTAAGAGTTACATTAGTCCCGTGCAAGGTGTTGTCCCCTCTCACAGGACTGTTTGGGGGGTGTTTCACCCTCTAACGACATGCTTTGAGGCTTAAGTGCACTTTTTCCAAAAAATGCTCCACACTCTCGGACTGGGGGTCCCGTCACCACACGATCGATTCCTAAGAGTTACATTGGTACCATGCGATGTGTTGGCGCCACTCACTAAGCCATTTGGGGCGTGTTTAAGGTTTTTTCCCTTCAACGACCTGATTTTTAAGACGAAGTGTAGATATCCTAAAAGTTAGGTCGTGCCCTGAAACTCGGGCTCCCGTGACCACGCGACCAATTTTAACGAGTTATATTGGTCCCATTAGAGGTGTTGACGCCGCTCATGGGGCCGTTTGGGGTTTGTTTTGGGATTCGCCTATAACGGCATGTTTTAAAGCCTAAGTGTAGATATTCTAAAAATTGGATCGTGCTCTAAAATCGGGGTGCCCATGACCACGCGGTCGGTTCTGAGGAGTTACATTTGTCCCATTTAAGGTGTTGGTGCCACTAATGTCATGTCTCCCCTCTAACATCATGTTTTTAAGCCTAAGAGTAGATATTCTGATGTACGCTCAGACCGGGGGTCCCATGACCATGTGCACGGTTCCTACGAGTCACATTGGTCCCTTGCCATGTGTTGGCACGACTCACAGGGCCGTTTGTGGGATGTTTCTTGGTTTTCCTTCTAACGGCATATTTTCAAGCCAAAGTGTAGATGTTCTAAAATTTGGGTTATGCTCTCGGATTGGGGGTCCCGTGACCACGCAGTCGGTTCCTATGATTTACATTGGTCCCGTGTGAGGTGTGGGCACCGCTCACGGGGCCAATTGGGGGTTATTTTGGGGTTTCTTTCTCTAACGACATGTTTTCAAGCCTAAGGGTAGATATTCTAAATGATGGCCCATAGTGTCGGATAAGGGATCCCGTGATGGTCAGTTCCTACAAGTTACATTGGTCACATGCGAGCTATTGGCGTCGCTCACAAGGTCGTTTGGTATGTGTGTTTGGGTCTCTCCCTCTAACGGCATGATTATAAAGCCTAAGTGTTGATATTCTGAAATTTGGATCGTGTTCTCGGACCGGGGCTCCCGTGAGCACGCGAATGGTTCCTTCGAGTTCCATTGGTCCCGTAGAGGGTATTGTTGCCATTCACGGGGCCATTTGGGTGGGTGTTTTGGAATTTTTCCCTCGAACGGCATGTTTTTAAAACAAAGTATAGATTTTCTAAAAATTAGGTCATGCTCTCGCACTCAGGGTCCCGTGACCACGCGGTTGGCTCTAACGAGTTACATTTATCCCATGAGAGGTGTTGTTTCCAATCACGGGGCCATTTGGGGGCGTTCGAGGTTTCACCCTCTAACGGCGTCTTTTCAAGCCTATGTGTACAGATTCTAAAAATTGGGTCGTGCTCTCAGATTACTAGTCTCGTGACCATGCGATCGAGGTGTTGGCACCTCTCACAGGGCTGTTTTGGCGGTGTTTCACCCTCTAATGACAAGTTTTCAAGCCTAAGTGTAGATTTTCCTAAAAAATTTCCACGCTCTCGGATCGGGGATCCCGTTACCACGCGATCGATTCCTGTAAGTTACATAGGTCCCATGCGAGATGTTGGAACCACTCACGAGGACACTGGGGGTGTGTTTTAAGGTTTTTACCCTTCAATGACCTATTTTTAAGGCCTTAGTACAAATATTCTAAAAATTTGGCATTTTCTCAAACTCGGGCTCCAGTGATCATGTGGCCAGTTTCGACGAGTTCATTTGTCCCGTGCAAGGTGTTGGCGCCGCTCACGGCTCCGTTTAGGGTCTGTTTTGGGTTTCGCCTATAACGACAAGTGTTCAAGCCTAAGTGTAGAGATTCTAAAAATTGGGTCATTCTCTCGGACCAGGGATCCCGTGACCATGCAGTTGGTTCCTTGAATTACATTGGTCTCTTGCGAGGTGTTAGGGACTCTCACGGGGCGATTTGGGGAGTTTTCAGGGTTTCGCCCCCTATTATAACGTTTTCAAGCCTAAGTATAGATATTCTGTAAATTGGGTCATGATCTAGGAGTGGGGATACCCTAACCACGCGATCGGTTGCAACGAGTTACATTTTTCCCGTGCGAGGTGTTGTCGCCATTCATAGGACCGCTGGTGTGGAGTTTAGAAGTTTTTCCCTCTAACAACATGATTTCCAAGCCTATGTGTAGATATTCGGAAAATAGGACCATGATCTCAGACTGGAGGTCCCATGAAAATGCGTTCAATTTCTACGAGTTACATTGGTCGAGTGCGTGGTGTTCTTGCAACTCACGGGGACATTTGGGGGATGTTTCAAGGTTTCACCCTGTAACGTCATGTGTTTCAAGACTAAATGTAGATATTCTTAAAATCGTTCCATACGCTCAAACTGAGGGTACCATGACCTTACGGTTGGTTCCTACGAGTTACATTGGTCCTATGTGAGGTGTTTGCGCCACTAATAGGGATATATGGGGGGGTATTTCGAGTATTCTCTATCTAACAACATGTTTTCAAGCCCAAGCGTATATGTTCTAAAAATTAGGCCGTGCTCTCAGATTGTGGATCCCGTGACCACGCGATTGGTTCCTACAAGTTACATTGGTCCCGTGTGAGGTGTGGGTTCTGCTCACGGTGCCATTTGGGGGCTGTTTCGAGGTTTCACCCTCTAACGACATTTTTTAATCCTAAGTGTTGATATTCTAAAAATTGGGTTGTGCTCTGTGACCAGGGGTCCGATGAGAACGCGGTTAGTTCCTATGAGTTTCCTTGGTCCCGTAAGAGGTATTGGTGCCACTCACGGGGCTGTTCTGGGCTTTTGGACTCAAATGACATATTTTCAATACCAAGTGTTGATTTTATAAAAATTGGGTCATGTTGTCGAACTCAGGGCTGCTTTACCATGTGGTTGGTTCCTAAGAGTTACATTAGTCCCGTACGAGGTGTTGGTACCACTCACAGGCCCGATTGGGGGGTGTTTCAGGGTTTCACCATCTAACGTCATGTTTTCAAGCCTATGTGTGGGTATTCTAAAAATTGGTCCATGCTCTCGGACTAGGGGTCCCATGACCAAGAGGTCGGTTCCTAAGAGTTACATAGTCCCGTGCGAGGTGTTGGTGCCTCTCACAGGGTTGTTTGGGGGGTGTTTCACCCTCTAACGATAAGTTTTTAGGCCTCAGAGTAGATTTTCCTAAAATTGCCCACGCCATCAGACCAGGGGTCCTGTGACCATGCGATCGATTCCTGCAAGTTACATTGGTCCCATGCGAGGTGTTGGTGCCATTCACGAGGACATTACGGGTGTGTTTAAGGTTTTTTCCCTACAATGACCTATTTTTCCAGCCTAAGTGTAGCTATTCTAAAAATTGGGTCTTGCTCTCAGACTCGGGCTCCCGTGACCACCCGACGAGTGTCGATGAGTTGCATTAGTGCCCTGTGAGGTGTTGGCACCGCTCACGGGGCCGGTTGGGGTCTATTTTGGGATTTGCCTATAGCAACATATTTTCAATCCTAAGTGTAGATATTCTGAAACATGGATCTTTCTTTCGGATCGAGGATCTCGTGACCATGAGGTCAGTTCCTTAAATTATAATGATCCCGTGTTAGGGCCTCTCACTGGGCCATTTGGGGAGTGGTTTAGGGTTTCACCCCTCTCATCGTGTTTTCAAGCCTAAGTGTAGATATTATACAAATTGGGTCGTGCTATAGGATTGGGGATTCCGTGACCACGCGGTCGTTTGGAAAGAGTTACATTGGTCTAGCACGAGGTGTTGTCGCTGCTCACGGGACCATTTGTGCAGAGTTTTGAGGTTTTGCCCTATAACTGCATGATTTTGAAGCCTATGTGTAGATATTCAAAATATTGGGTCGTTCTCCCAGATTGGAAGTCCCATTAAAATGCGATCGATTTTGACGAGTTACGTTAGTCCCATATGAGGTGTTGGCACCGCTCATGGGCCCATTTGGGCTGTGTTTCAGGGTTTCACCCTCTAACATCTTGTTTTCAAGTATAAGTGTATATGTTCTGAAAATTGGGTCATGCTCAAGGATTGCGGGTCCCTTGACCACGCAGTTGGTTCATATAAGTTACATGGGCCTCGGGCGAGGTGTTGGTGCCGCTCACAAGGTCGTTTAGGGGGTGTTTTGAGGTTTTTTCCTATAACAGGATGCTTTCAGGACTAAGTGTAGAATTTACAAAAAATGATCCATGCTCTCAGACTGGGGGTCCCTTAACCATGCGGTCGCTTCCTACAAGTTACATTGATCCCCTACGAGTTGTTGGTGCCGCACACGAGGCCGTTTGGGGGTGGCTTGGGCTTTTGCCATCTAACGACACATTTTTTAAGACAAAGTGTAAATATTCTAAAAATTGTTTTGTGCTTTTGAATTCGGGATCCCTTCACCATGTGATCGGCTTCAACGAGCTGTATTGGTCTCGTGCGACGTGTTGGGGCCGCTCACGGGGCAATTTGGGGGGTGTTTTGGGATTCGCCTCTAATGACATGTCTTCCAGTCTAAGTGTGGATATTCTAAAAAATTGGGTCATACTCTCGGACCGGGGGTCCCGTGACCACGTGGTCGGTTATAAGGAATTAAATTTCTCATGTCCGAGGTGTTAGTACCATTCACGAGGCCATTTGAGGAGTGTTTCGAGGTTTTCCCTCTAACGATATGTTTTCAAGACTAAGGGTTAATATTCTAAAATTTGGTCCATGCGCTTGGACCAAGGGTCCCGTGAAAATGCGTTCGGTTCCTACGAGCTCAATCTGTCCCTTGTGAGGTTTTAGCACCGCTCACGAGGATTTTTGGGGGTATTTCAGGGTTTTTCTCTCTAACGCAATGTTTTTCAAGCCTTAGTGTTGATATTTAAAAAAATTCGGCCCTGCTCTCGGACTGGGGGTCCCGTGAGCACGTGATCATTTCCTATGTGTTACATTGGTCCCGTACGAGGTGTTGGTGTGGCTCATGGAGACGTTTGGGGGTTATTTCAGGGTTTCTCCCTCTAAGGGCATGTTTTCAATCCTGTGTAGATATTTTAAAAATTCGATCGTGCTCTCGGACTCTGGCTCCCATGACTATGCGACCGATTTTGATGAGTTACATTGGTCCCGTGTAAGGTGTTGGCGCAACTCACGGGACTATTTGGAGGGTGTTTTGGGGTTTCCCTCTAACAGCATGTTTTTAAACCTAAGTGTAGATATTATAAAAATTGGGTCATGCTCTCGGACTTGGGGTCCCATGACCACGCTAGCGGTTCTTGAAGAGTTATATTGGTCCCGAGCGAGGTGTTACTACTCCTCATGGGGTCGTTTGGTGCATGTTTTGGTACATTAGTTCAAACCGAGGGTCCCATGGCCACGTGGTCAATTCCTACGTGTTACATTGGTCCCGTGCGAGGTTTTGGAGCCACGTACAAGGCCGTTTGGGTGGTGTTTTGGGGTTTCTCAATCTAACAGCATGTTTTCAAGACTAAGTGTAAATTTTCTGAAAATTTGGTCGTACTCTCGGATTGTGGGTCCCATGAACACGCAGTTGGTTCCTACGAGTTACATTATCCCCATGTGAGGTGTGGGTGCCACTCATGGGGCCGCTTGGGGGATGTTTCGAGGTTTCACCCTTTGACGACATTTTTTCATTCCTAAGTGTAGATATTGTAATAATTGGGACGTGCTCTCTAATCGAGGGTCCCGTGAGCATGTTATTGGTTCCTATGAGTTAACCTAGTCTTGTACGAGGTGTGGGTATCGCGCACGGGGCCATTTGGGGGACCTTTTGGGGTTTTTCACTCTAATGGAATGTTTTCAAGCCTAAGTGTAGATTTTTTAGAAATAGGGTCGTGCTCTCGGACTCAGGGTCCCGTGACCATGCGGTTGGTTCCCACGAGTTACATTGGTACCGTGCGAGGTATTGTTGCCGCTCAAGGGGCCGTTTGGAGGATGTTTCGATGTTTCACCCTGTAACGACATGTTTTCAATTCTATGTGTACATATTCTGAACATTGGGTTGTATTCTCGAATTACGGGTCCCGTGACCATGTCATCATTTCCTACGAGTTACATTGGCCCCGTGTAAGGTATTAGTGTCGCTCATTGGGCCATTTTGGGGCGGTGTTTTGGGGTTTTACCCTGTAACGACATGTTTTAAAGGATAAGTGTAGATATTCTAAAAATTGGGTGGTAGAATCGGACTGGGGGTTCCGTGACCACGCGGTCGGTTCCTTAAGTAATATTAGTTTCGTGTGAGGCGTTTGGGCCGCTCATGGGGCCGTTTGGGGAGTGTTTGGGGATTTCTCCATCTAACATCGTGTTTTCAAGCCTAAGTGTAGATATTCTGAAAATTGGATCGTGCTTTAGGATTGAGGGTCCCACTACCACACGTTCGATTAGAACGAGTTACCTTGGTCCCGCACAAGGTGTTGTCACCACCCAGTGGGCCGTTTGGGCAGTGTTTCGGGGTTTCACCCTCTAATGGCATGTTTTTAAAGACTAATTATATATATATTCATAAAATTAGGCCATGCTCTCGGACTGTGGTCCTGTGACCGTGAGGTCAATTTCGAAGAGTTACATTGCTCCCATGAACGGTGTTGGCGCCGCTCTCGGAGCCATTTGGAGTGTGTTTTGGGGTTTCACCCTCTAAAGGCATGTTTTCAAGGCTTAAGTGTACACATTCTAAAAATTGAGCCGTGCTCTCACACTATGGGTTCCCTAACCACACGATCGGTTCCTACGAGTTACATTGGTCTCATGCGAGGTGTTGGCACCACTCACGGGGCCATTTGGGGGGCATTTCGGGGTTTCACCCTCTAACGACATGTTTTCATGCCTAAGTATAGATTTTCTAAAAATTGAGTCGTGCTCTAGGATTATGGGTCCCATGACCATGCGGTCTATTCCTACGAGTTACATTGCTCCCATGCGAGGTGTTGGTCTCTCTCACAGGACTGTTTTGCAGGTGTTTTGAGGCTTTGCCCTCCAATGACATGTTTTCAATCTTAAGTGTAAATATTCTAAAATTTTTCCATGCTCTCGAATCAGGGGTCCCGTGACCACGCGATCGGCTCCTACGAATTACATTAGTCTCGTGTGAGGTGTTGGCGTTGCTCATAAGGCTATTTGAGTCTTTCTGGGTTTTACCCTCTAACGATATATTTTTCAAGATGAAGTGTAGATATTCTAAAAATTAAGTCGTGCTCTTGGACTCGGGCTCCCGTGACCATGCGACAAATTTTGATGAGTTATAATTATCCCGTGCGAGGTGTTAGCGCCGCTCATGGGGCCGTTTGGGGTGTGTTTTGGGGTTCACCTCTAACAACATGTTTTCAAGCCTAAGCCTAGATATTCTAAAAATTAGGTCGTGCTGTCAGATCGGTGGTCCCGTGCCCACGCGATCAATTCTGAGGAGTTACAATGGTCCCATGGGAGGTGGTTTTACTGCTAACGTCATGTTTTTCCCTCTAACCTCATGTTTTCAAGCCTAAGTGTAAATATTACGAAAATTGGTCTGTGCGCTCACACCAGGGCTACCATGACCACGCCTACATTGGTCGTGTTCCAGGTGTTGGCCCCACTCATAGGGCCATTTAGGGGGTGTTTCTTGGTTTCGCCCTCTAACGGCATGGTTTCAAGCCCATGTGTAGATGTTATGAAAAATGGGCCCTGCTCTCAGATTGTGGGTCCCGTGATGATGAGGTCAATTCTTACGAGTTTCATTGGTCATGTGTGGGGTGTTGGCGCCGCTCACGAGGGCATTCGGGTGGTGTTTCGAGGTTTCACCCTCTAACGACATGTTTTCAAGCCAATGTGTAGATATTCTAAAATTGAGTTGTGCTCTTGGATTGTGGGTCCTTTGACCACGTGGTCGGTTAGTACGAGTTACATTGGCCCCGTACGAGGAATTGGAGCCGCTCATTGGGGTATTTTGGGGGGTGTTTCCGGGGATCATCCTCAAATGGCATGGTTTGAAGCCCAAGTGTAGATAATCTAAAAATTGGGTTTTTCTCTCGAAACTAAGGATCCCAAGACCACGCGGTCGGTTCCTTGAGTTACATTGGTCCCATGCGAGGTGCTATGGCCGCTCACGGAGCCGTTTAGGGAGTGTTTCGGGGTTTCTCCCTATAACATCTTATTTTCAAGCCTAAGTGTATATATTCAGAAAATTGAGTCATGCTCTAGGACTAATGGTCCCATGACCAAGCGATCGATTAGAACGAGTTACATTGGTCCCATGCGAGGTGTTGTCTCCTCTCACGTGGCTATTTGGGCAGTGTTTCGAGGTTTTTCCATCGTACAACATGTTTTCAATCCGAAGTCTAGATTTTCTAAAAATTGGGTCATGCTCTCCAATTGGGGGTCCCATGACCACACGCCCAGTTCCTATGATTTACATTGATCCCATGCGAGGCGTTGGTGCCGCTCACGGGGCCATTTAGGGGTGTTTCGAGGTTTCACCCTCTAACGGCATGCTTTCAAGCCTATCTACAAATATTCTATAAAAGGGTTCATCCTTTCGAACTGGGTTTACTGTGACCACATAGTCGATTACTATGAGTTAAATTTGTACTGTGCGAGGTGTTGGCGCCACTCACCAGGACGTTTGGGGGTGTTTTAGTGTTTTGCCCTCTAGCAACTTGCTTTCAAGCCTGAGTCTAAATATTCTAAAAATTGGGTCATGTACTCAGACCGGGGGTCTCGTGACAATATAGTCGGTTCTTATGAGTTACAATGGTCTCGTGCGGCATGTTGGCACCACTCAAGGAGTCGTTTGGGGGGAAGGGGTGTTTCGGGGTTTCATCCCATAACAACGTGTTTAAAATCCTAAGTGAAAATATTCTAAAATTTGGGTCGTGCTCTCAGACCGGGGGTCCCACAACCATATAGTCGATTCCTACGAGTTACATTTGTTCGGTGCAAGGTCTTAGCACTGCTCACGGGCCCATTTGGGTGGTGTTTTGGGGTTTTTCCATTTAACTAAATGTTTTAGAGCCTAAGTGTAGATATTCTGGAAATTGACGTTCTCCCGGAATGGGGGTCCTGCGAACCTGCAGTCGGTTCCTACAAGTTACGACCATTTGGGTGGTGTTTTGGGGCTTCACCCTGTAACGACATGTTTTCACTCCTTAGTGTAGCTATTCTGAAAATTTGGTTGTGCTGTTTGACCGGGAGTCCCGTGACCACGCGATCGGTTCCTACGAGTTGCATTGGTCCTATGTGAGGTGTTCGCACCGCTCGCGGGGCCGTTTGGTGGGGTGTTTCAGGGTTTCTCTCTCTTAAGGCATTTTTTAAATCCTAAATGTAGATATTCTGGAAATTGAGTCGTGCTCTTCGACAGGGGGTCCCGTAACTACACAGTCGGTTCCTATGAGTTACATTTGTCTCGTGCGAGGTGTTGGCACTACTCGTGGGGCCATTTGGGGGTTGTTTAGGGGTTTCTCCTTTTAACAACATGTTTTTAAGCCTAAGTGTAGATAATGTGAAAATTAGGCCATGCTCTCGGACTGAGGGTCATGTGACCACGCGGTGGGTTCTAATGAGTTACGACCGTTTGGGGGGTGTTTCAGGGTTTAAGTGTAGATATTGTAAAAATTGGTTCGTGCTCTTGGACCAGGGGTCCAATGACCACACGATCGATTCTTATGAGTAACATTGGTCCCGTGCGAGATGTTGGCGCTGTTCACATGACCGTTTGGGTGGTGTTTTGGGGTTTTTCCCTCTAACGACATGTTTTCAAATATAAGTATAGATATTTTGAAACTGGGTCATGCCCTCGGATTGTTCGTCCCATGACCAGGAGGTCAGTTCTTATGAGTTACATTGGTCCCGTGCAAGGTCTTGGCGCTGGTCATGGGGACGTTTGGGGGTGTTTTGGGGTTTCTCCACTAACGAGATGTTTTCAAACCCAAGTGTTGATATTATGAAAATTGGGTGATGCTCTCCGATCGGGGGTCCCATTACCACGTGGTCGGTTCCTATAAATATACTGGTCTCGCGCGATGTTCGGGTGCCGCTAGTGGGGCCGTTTGGCGGGTGAATCGGGGTTTTGCCCTCTAACGACTTGTTTTGAAGCCTAAGTGTAGATATTCTGAAAATTGGGTTGTATTCTCTAATCGGCGTTCCCGTTACCGAGCGATCAGTTCCTATGAGTTACATTGGTCCCATGCGAGGTGTTGGTGCCACCATGGAGCCGTTTGGGGGGGGGGGGGTCAGGGTTTCTCCCACTAGCCTCATGCATTTAAGCCTAAGTGTAGATATTCTTAAAATTGGGTTGTTCTCCCAGACTGGGAGCCTCGTGACCACTTGATC
Source organism: Sambucus nigra (assembly GCA_949130495.1). Lineage (NCBI taxonomy): Eukaryota > Viridiplantae > Streptophyta > Magnoliopsida > Dipsacales > Adoxaceae > Sambucus > Sambucus nigra. The sequence goes on along the minus strand of OX422224.1, from coordinate 98,012,942 downwards.
GGTTTCGACGAGTTACATTGGTCCCGTGCAAGGTGTTGGCTCCACTAATGGGGTCGTTTGGGTCGTGTTTTAGAGTTTTACCTCTAACGAATTCTTTTAAAGCCTATGTAAAATTTTAGAAAATTTGGTTGTGCTCTCCGATTAGGGGTCCCTTGACCACGTGGTCGGTTCCTACAAGTTACACTTATCCTATGCGAGGTGTTGGCAATTCACCCGGGGCCATTTTGGGGTTGTTTCGGGATTCCACCGTCTAACGACATATTTTCAAACCTAATTTTAGAAATTTTAATAATAAGTGTGTGCTCTTAGACCGGGGTCTTGTGACAAAGTCGTCAGTTTGAAAGAAATACATTGGTCCCGTGCGAGGTTTTGGCACCGCTCACAGGGCCGTTTGGGGGGTGTTTCATGCTTTCTCCCTTTAACGGCATGTTGTCGATCCCGAGTGTAGATATTATAAAAATTCATCTGTGCTCTTGGACCGGGGGTCCCGTGACCACATGGTCAGTTCGTACAAGTTACATTGGTCCCGTATGGGGTGTTAACACTGCTCATGGGGCCGTTTGGGAGTTATTTTGGGGTTTTTCCCTTTAACGACATGCTTTCAAGATCGAGTGTAGATATTCAAAAAATTAGGTCGCCCTCCTCAACCTTTGGACCCAGGACCAAGTGGTTGGTTCCTACGTGTTACATTGGTCCCGTGACCATGCATATGGATGTTTCGGGGTTTCTCCTCCAACGACATGTTTTCAATCCAAAATGTAGAAATTTTGAAAATTGGGTTATGTTCACGGACTAGAGGTCCTGTGACCACGCAATTGGTTCCTACGAGTTACGTTGATCTCGTGAGTTTTGTTGGTGCCATTCCTGGGGCCGTTCAGAGGGTTTTTCTTAGTTGTGACCTCTAACGGCATGTGTTTCAAGCCTAAGTGTTAAAATTCTGTAAATTGGGTCGTGCTCTTAGACTTGGGGTCCCATGACCACATGACCAGTTCCTATGATTTAAATTGGTCCAGTGTGAGGTGTTGGTGCCACTTAGGAGGCCATTTGGGGGGTTATTACTGGCTTCACCCTCTAACGGCGTGTTTTCACGCCTAAGTGTAGATATTATGAAAATTCGGTCATTTTCTCAGACTAGTGGTATCATGATCATAGGAATGATTCCAAGGAGTTACATTGGTCCTGTGGGAGGAGTAGGAGCCTCTCAAGTGGCCGTTTGAGGGGTGTTTCAGGGTTTTGCCCTCAAATGACATGTTTTTAAGCCCAAGTGTAGATATTCTTAAAGTAATATCGTGCACTCGGATTGGGGGTCACGTGAACATGCTATCAATTTCTACGAGTTACATTGGTCCCATTCGAGGTGTTGGAACCGTTCATGGGGCCGTTTGGGGGGTGTTTTTGGGTTTCACCCTCTAACGGCGTGTGTTACACCCTAAGTGTAAATATTATAAAAATTGGTCCATGCTCTTGGACTGCGGGTCCCGTTACCATATGGTTAGTTCCTACGAGTTACATTGGTCCCGTGCGAGCTGTTACCGTAGCTCACGGGGCAGTTTGGGGGGTGAAGTGGGGCTTTACCCTCTAATGGCATGTTTTCAAGCCTAAGTGTATATATTATGAAAATTGGGTTATGCTCTCAGATCGGAGGTCCCGTGACCAAGCGATCAGTTCCTATGAGTTACACTGGTCCCATGCAAAGTGTTGGTGCAACCACGAGGCCATTTGGGGGGTGTTTCTGGGTTTCACCGTCTAATGGCATGTTTTTAAGCTTTAGTGTAGATATTCTAAAATTTTGTATATGCCTTCAGACCAAGGTTCCCATGACCACCCGATGGGTTCTTACGAGTTACATTGGTCCCATACTAGGTGTTGGCACCGCTCACAGGGCCGTTTGCAGGGTGTTTCAGGATTTCTCCCTCTAATGGCATATTTTCAAGTCAAAGTGTAGATATTCTAAAAATTGGGTCTCGCTTTCGAATCGGGGGTCCTGTGACCATGAGGTTTGTTCCTATGAGTTACTTTGGTCTCGTGCGAGAGGTTGGTGCCACCACAGGGCCGTTTTGGGGTTCGCCCTGTAGCGGCATGTTTTAATGCTTAAGTGTAGACATTCTAAAAATTGGGTTATGCTCTCGAATTGGGTGTCCCATGACCATGCAGTCGGATCCTATGTGTTAAATTGGTCCCGTGCGAGGTGTTAGTGCTACCATGGGGGTGTTTTCGAATTTCGCTCACTAACGAAATGTTTTCAATCCAAAGTGTAGATATTCTTAAAATTGGGTCATGCTCTTGGACCGGTGGTCCCGTGACCACATGATCGGTTCCTTTGAGTTACATTAGTCCCGTGAGAGAGGTTGGGGCCGCCACGGGGCCGTTTGGGTGGTGTTTCAGGATTTCTCCCTCTAATGTCATGTTTTCAAGCCTAAGTGTAGATATTATGAAAATTAGTTCATCTTCTCGAATAGGGGTCCCGTGATAATGCAGTAGGTTCCGACGAGTTACATTTGTCCAATGCGAGGTGTTGCTGCCACTCACGGGGAATTTTGGGGGGTGTTTCAAGGTTTCTCTCTCTAACGGCATATTTTTGAAGCCTAAGTGTAGAAATTGTAAAAATTGGGTCATGATCTTTTACTAGTTATACCGTGACTACGCGATCGATTCCTACGAGTTACATTGATCCCATGTGAGGTGGTAGTGTGACTCCTGGGGACGTTTAGGGGGTGTTTTGGGGTTTCGACCTCTAACGACATGTTTTTAATCCTAAGTGTGGCTATTTGAAAATTTGGTCATGCTCTCGGACTAGGGGTCTCGTGACTACACAATTGGATTATATCAGTTATATTGGTCCAGTGCGAGGTGTTGGTGCCACTCACGGGTCCATTTCGGGGTGTTTCGGGGTTTAGCCCTTTAAATACATGTTTTTAAGCCTAAGTGTTGATATTCTGAAAATTTGGTCGTGCACTCAGAGTTAGGGTCCCGTGACCACGCGATCGGTTCTGACATGTCACATTGGTCCCGTTCCAGGAGTTGGCACCTCTCACGAGGCTGTTTGGGGGGATGTTTCGGGGTTTCTCCCTCAAACGACATGTTTTCAACCATAAGTGTTGATTTCTAAATATTTGATGGTGCTCTCAGATTGGGAGTCCCATGACCGCGTGGTCGGTTCCTACGAGTTACATTAGTCCCATGGAAGGTGTTTGCGCCTCACCCAGGGCCATTTGGGGGTATTTTTTGTTCCCCCTATAATGACATGTTTTCAAACCTAACTCTATAAATTCTGAAAATTGGTCTGTGCTCTAGAACTTTGGGTATTGTGACCATGTGGTCGGTTCTTAAAAATTATATTGGTCTCTTGCGAGGTGTTGGCGTCGCTCGCGGGGACTTTTCGGGGGTGTTTAGTTTTTTTTACCTCTCATGACATGTTTTTAAGCCTAAATGTAGATATTTTAGAAATTGGATCGTACTCTCGGATCGGGGTCTTGTGACGACATGATCGGTTCCAATGAGTTACATTGGACCATTGCGAGAAGTTGGTGTCGGCATGGGCCGTTTGTGAGATGTTTTAGGGTTTCGCCCTCTAACGTCAGGTTTTCATTAATAAGTGTAGATATTCTTTAAATTTGGTTGTGCTCTCTGATCGATGGTATAGTGACCGTGCGATCGGTTCCAACAAATTTTATTGGTCTCGTGCGAGGTGTTGGCGCCTCTCATGGGGCCGTTCGGGGGGTGTTTTGGAGTTTCAAGACAAAGTTAGATATTTTGAAAATTAGGTCGTGCTCTCGGACTGGGTGTCTTGTGACCACATGGTCAGTTCCTATGAGTTACATTTGTCCCATGCAAGTTGTTGGTGCCTCTCACGGGGCCGTTTGGGGGGTGTTTTGGGGCTCTATTCCTTGTGTGCAAGTCCAAGTGTAATTATTCTATAAATTGGGTCTCCATCTCGAACTGGGGTGCTATGACCCCTCGGTTTGTTCCTACGAGGTACATTGGTCCCGTGCGAGGTGTTAGAACCTCTGACGGGGCCATTTGGGGGGTGTTTTAGGGTTTTTCCCTCTAACGGCATGTTTTCAAGCCTAAGTGTAAATATTCTAAATATTGGGTTGTACTCTCGGATTGGGGGTCCTGTGACCACACGATTGGTTTCTACGAGTTAGATTTGTCCCGTGCGAGGTGTTGCGCCACTCACTAGCCCATTTGGGGGGTGTTTTGGGGTTTGTCCCTCCAACGTCTTGTTTTCAAGCCGAAGTTTATATATTCTGAAAATTGGGTAATGCTCTCAAATTGGTGGGACCATGACCACACGGTTAGTTCCTAGGAGTAACATTGGTCCCGTGTGAGGTGTTAGTGCTGCTCAAGGGGGGTTTGGGAGGTGTTTCGAGATTTTTCCCTCCAACGAGATGCTTTTAAGACTAAATGTGGATTTTCTAAAAATTGGTCCATGTTCTCGGATCGGGGGTCCCGTGACAATGCGATGGGTTCCTATGAGTAACATTGGTCCCGTGAGAGGGGTTGGCGCCGCTTGTAGGGATGTTTGGGTGGTGCTTCGGGGTTTCGCCTTCAAACGACATGTTTTGAAGCCTAAGTGGATATATAATGAAAATGTATCCATGCTCTTTGATCGGGGCTTGTGTGAGCATGCAGTCAGTTCCTACGTGTTTCGTTGGTCCCATGCAAGGTTTTGGCGCCCCTCACTAGGTCGTTTCAGGGGTGTTTCATTATTTTTCCCTCTAATGGAATATTTTCAAGTCTAAGTGTAGATATTCTGAAAACTAGGCCGTGATCTCGAATTGGGGGTCCCATGATCATACGATCACTTCCTATGAGTTACATTGGTCCCGTACTATGTGTTGGCATCGTTCACGGGGAAGTTTGGGTGGTGCTTCATGGTTTCACCCTCTAATGACATGTTTTCAAGCCTAAGTGTAGATATTATAAAAAATGGGTCGTGATCTTTCATTGGGGGTCCGTGACCGCATGGTCGATTCCTATGAGTTACATTGGTCATGTCCGAGGTGTTGGTGTCACTAACGGGGTCGTTTGGGGGGTGTTTTGGGGTTTCTCCCTCAAATGGCATATTTTCAAGCCTAATTGTAGATATGCTAAAAATTGGTTTGTGCTCTTTGACCGAGGGTGCTGTGACCACGCGATCGGTTCCTACGTGTTACAATGGTCTCGTACGAGGTGTTGGCACTGCTCACAGAGCCATTTGGGGGGTGTTTCAGGGTTTCTCCCTCTATCCAAATATTTTCAATCCTTAGGGTAGATATTCTGAAATCAGATTCATGCTCTTAGATCGGGTGTCCCGTGACCATGCGAGGAGTTGACGACTCTTACGGGGCTGTTTCGGGGTTTCACTGTCAGATGACATGTTTTCAAGCCAAAGTGTAGATATTTTGAAATTTTGATGGTGCTCTCAGATAGGAGTTCCGTAATCACGTTGTACGAGTTACTTTGGACCCATGCGAGGTGTTGGATCCTCACTCGGGGCCATTTGGGGGGTGTTTTTGGGTTTCGCACTATAATGACATGTTTCAAGACTAAGTCTATAAATTCTAAAAATTAGTCCGTACTTTAGGACTTTGGTCCTGTGACCATGTGGTCGATTCCTAAGAGTTGGATTGGTCCGGTCGGGGTGTTGGCACCACTCACGGGGCCATTTTGGGTGTGTTTCGGGGTTTTTTTCCTCTAACGACATGTTTTCTAGCCTAAAAATGGGGTTGTATCTCTAAATGGGGGTCGCGCGACTAATTGGTCAGTTCCAATGTGTTACAATGGTCCCGAACGAGTGCTTAGTGACGCCACAGGGTCGTTTGGTTAGTGTTTCGAGGTTTTGCACAACTTGTGTCGGGCTCACCCACTCGCTATCGGAAATGGGGTAGATTATCCCCACATCCAACAATTTGATTACCTCCGCCATCACCACCTTACTCATAATCGGGTTCAACCGTCTTTGCATTTGACGGGTGGGTTTGGCATCTTCCTCTAAATAGATGCTATGAGTGAAAATGGAGGGATTAATCCCTTTTAAGTCGGAAATGCACCATCCTATAGCACTCTTGTGTTCTCTCAACACCCCAAGTAAGGCCTCCTCTTGACAATTGTCAAGGTTCGCCGCTATAATCACCGGAAAAGTGTTCTCACCACCTAGGAAAGCATACTTGAGCTCCTTTGGCAAGGTTTTGAGCTCGAGGCTAGGCATTGAAACACTCGACGGGAAAGGAAAAGAGTCGCGTGGGGGTAGTTTCTCAAAGTGGGATATCCACATCGAGTCTTCGCTAACCCCGTCGCTTTCATTATGCGTGAGGTCACTTCCACCGTCACCATCTATGTTGTTACCATCCAACCCTTCATTCACCTCCTCAAAGTGCTCGAGGGAATCACACATGTCCACTAACTCCCCATTCAGTGAAAAACAGTTTGCATAAAGGGCATCTTCACAGCCCTTATCATTGAGGAGCAAACCGCTTTCCAGGGAGTTAGCAAGAATTGCCTCTAATGGATCTTGAAAATGGGAGAGGTCAAAACAATCTTGCACAAGTGTGTCGATACAAGCCACAGACTCAACCGCATCCTCACTCTCATTGCTAAATTGGGGTTGCTTGAGGAGGTTGAACACATTGACCTCAACCGTCATGTTCCCAAATGAGAGTTTCATCACCCCGTTTCTGCAATTGATGTTCGCATTCACGGTGGCGAGAAATGGGCGTCCAAGAATGATAGGGATTTGTGCAGTCCCATTAGGCACGGGTTGAGTGTCCAATATGATAAAATCTACCGGGTAGTAAAAAGAATCAACTTGGACAATCACGTCCTCTACAACTCCTCTAGGTATCCTAGTCGAACGGTCGGCTAGTTGTAACGTGACAGGAGTTGATTTAATATCACCGAGCTTTAACTCGAGATATACCGAATAAGGAAGCAAGTTTACACTTGCTCCTAAATCGAGGAGGGCGCATTCAATTCTAGTCTCCCCAATCACACATGAAATGGTGGGGCAACCCGGGTCTTTGAATTTCGGGGCTAGTTCATTGGTTATGATTGCACTAGCTTGGGCGGCCATGTATGCCTTTGAGCGCACACTTTGTCTCCTTTTGACCGTACACAAGTCTTTTATAAACTTGGCGTACTTGGGCACATGTTCAATTGCCTTTAGGAGGGGGATGTTCATGTTCACTTGCTTGAACAACTCGAGAAACCCCTCTTCGGAGGCTTTTGTGGGCTTTACCCTAAGTCGTTGAGGAAAAGGTGCCGGAATGGGACAAATTGGGCCGTTCACAACAATAGGCTCATCTCCCTCTTTGGGGATGTCATCATCTATGTTAGCGGGACCGTGCAATGGCACGTCCTCAGTAGCAACGGCTTTGCCTTGGGATTTAGCATGAATGGGCGGCTCCGGCGATGGTCGCACAACTTTGTTGTCGACCGTTTTGCCGCTCCTAAGGGTGGCAATACCCTTAGCATGCTCAGTGTGCGACGTACTCGAGGTAGAGCCCTCATTACCCATTTGGATTTTGGGATTGGGTTGAGGTTGTGCCGGGAGAAGGGGTCTCGCGACTCCTTGGGAATTATGAACCAACTGAGCAAGAGAGATTTGCATCTCTTGCATAGTGCGCGCCATTTGCGAGATAGACTGTTCAAGTTGTGACACTTTTTGAACAGTCGCATATTGTTCCTCATTATGGCGCCTCTGAGGCGGTAAATACGAAGCGGGTGGTCCCGCGGGCGGGTGTTGTTGTGATTGATATGGGGGCGGTTGTTGAAATTGGGGGGGCTGACACGGGCCTTGAAAGTTCGGAGTTGGGGCTATTTGAGAATTGGAGTTATGGTCCTTCCAACTCATCAGAGGATGGGTTGTCCTCCAACTAGGATTGTAGGGAGGGTTATTGGGATCGAACGGGGCATTGGAGTATTGCTTCCGATATGCCCCTATAACATTGGCTTGCTCTTGCAACTGGCCTTTAATGCTAGGGAGTGACGGACACTCCCTCGTTTGGTGGCCAATGTTGTCACAAATAACGCACACAACTTCCTCCACAACAGAAACCTTTTTGACGGTTTCCATGGGTGGGGGTTGTTGTGTGAGTTGCATTGCTTCAATTCTACGACATAACTGGTCATACTTGGCTTGAGTATCTTGATTTTCCTGTAGGATACTCAAACCACTGGTTTGCCCACGAGGGACCGGGTTATCGCGAACAGTTCGGTCGTAAGGGTTCGATGTGTCCCATCCCCGAGATGTCTTTGAGACAAACTCGAAATGGGCCTCTACCTCCTCACTACTCAAGTCTACAAGACTACCTTGACACATTGTTTCGACCAATTGTTTGGTCAAAGGATTAAGCCCTCCGTGAAAGATTGAAATTAATCGCATCTGATCAAAATTGTGATGCGGGCAAGACCGCTTTAAAGATTTAAAGCGTTCCCAACATTTGTCAAACGTCTCATGATCATATTGTTGAAAGTTTTGAATTTGTTTCATGAGCGCGTTTGTCTTATGTATGGGAAAGAATTCCTTTAAAAAGAGGTCCTGCAGCTGCTGCCAATTCCCCACAGAGTTGGGGGGAAGGGTAATCAACCAATCTTTCGCTTTGTCTTTAATGGAAAATGAAAATAACTTAAGCCGCACAAGATCGGGTGTGCAATTTTGATCGGAAAAAGTGTTGCACACCTCTTCAAAGTCTCTTATGTGGCGATAAGGGTTTTCATTTTCCATCCCGTGAAAGGAAGGCAAAAGATTAATCATACCATTCCGAAAGTGGAAAGCTCCGTGGTTAAACGGGAATGTGATGCATCCGGGCACGGAGACTGTCTCCGGTCGGAGGTAATCGCCAAATGATTGGCGCACAGGGGCAGCAGCCCGCGGGGGCGCATAATTATACTCCATATGGGGATCAAAAGATCGTACCGAGGGGGGTGCACTCGGGTATTATGATATGGACGGCAAGTCTGTCTGGGATGGCGCCGTATTAAGCGAGTACCGATGTTGAGACGATTCCCTAGGGTTATTGAAGAGATTATTTGAGCCTTCAGAAGAAAATAGTGGTCTGTAGTCCCCGGCGATCCCTTGGTTCGAAGCGTTGCTCATTAGGACAGAAGACCTATCCTTCACAAACAACACTAGCTCAAACAATTAAATGCAAAAGGTTTATCGACAAAGAACTAAATCAATATAGTCGTTACTAATAATTCCCCGGCAACGGCGCCAAAAACTTTGACTCGCTCAGAAAATTGTATAGCGCAAGTGTACGCTAATCGCGAGAGTAATAAAAGACCGGTAAGACCGGGGTCGATTTCCGCAGGGAGTTATATGAAGTACCGAGGATATTCTTTCAGTTAAAAATCAATAAACAAGAATAAAAGATAAAAAGAAAAGATGATTTAGGTTATACGTGTTGTAACGAACCAAAGCGAACCAAGACAAATGGAACACTTCACAAAATAGAAACAGGACAAGCGAGATTTATAAACAGGATTATGAAACGATTCTTTAACAAAAGGTTAAGGAGCATTCTCCCACCTCGGATGCGCATAACTCAACGGATTCTTCCGATTAAATCACAATAAAATGGGAATAATATATCAATATCAACAATCCTACATGAAGGATGTCAACCCAACAATATAAGATGAAGGTAACAATATATTATCGAACAAATGCGTTGATGTTGGAGTTAAGTCTTAAAATACAACCCTTACATGATAAGAGAGGATAAAATCCTATGAAACTCCAATCTCAACCCACACACCCATTTATTGGATTTAATCATTGAACCAAGCCAAGAATTAAACTCTCCAAGGTGGGTTTATGCTCCCAACCTAGGGAGATTAGCTACTCATGACACCAACCATATCAAAACACATCATTAAGCTAATAGTAAGTGTAATAACTATAATGAGAATAAGCATTCAAGGCACAAACACAACATTAATTGCACCACACTGTAACAAAGATCAACAAGAAACAATAGAGGAGGAAATTTACTTGCAATAAATGAAGTTGATGATGAAAATGACAAGCAAATTATCTAGCCCTAGGAGAGAGAGAGAAGCCAACAAAAATGCCTTTTATCTATTTCTTCTCACACGAATGTAATCAGATCGTTTACAAGAATAAACCACCACAAATATATACTAAGTGGAAGAAAACCACAAAACAAGGGTGGTAAGGCCAAACCAAAACTGCGGGGGTTTTGCAGAAAATGAAGTACCGGTCGACCGCTTATAAGTGACCGGTCGACCGCTCATCAAGGAGAGGGCACACTGTCTCAATTCGAAGGCAAAAGGCAAAACACCGGTCGACCGCTTATAAGTGACCGGTCGACCGCTCCTGCAAACATCTGCGCTCTCCCCTCTTTTGATACACAACAACGGGGCTCGGGAAAACGCCCATAACTTGGTCATCGTGAACCAAATTGACAAACCGTCAGGGGCTACACGAAGTTGGCAAGAAGAACTACAACATCCTTGAAGGGTTCGGGCACAAAGCTCGAATGTAGGAATGACGGAATTACCCCTGAAGTTGCGTAAAGCACTGAACGTTCCCAGATGACGCGCACTTGCACCGTTTAGCATTCCAATCCCTACAAAAACTCAAATAAACCTCGCAAAGAATATATATATGGAAACCAAGGGTTATACAGTACAAGAGATTAAATACGTGAAATAACGGTCGCAAGCGTGCGTGCATGCATAATTAACGGGCGCAAGATATACAATATTTGCGACTAATCACACCCCCTAACTTACACATTGCTAGTCCCTGGCTATGAAACAAAACAAAACCCGCCACAAAAGTGTGGTGGTATAGCAACAGTATATACACAGAAAAAAAAAATGCCACTTTCGCGGGCGCACGGTTGCATTTAGCGAATGCAACAAGCCGTTAAACCGCTAGGTTACCCTAGCGGACGAGTGCTGTCTCGTGAGAGTTTTCAGGGATGATACCCACAAACATCGAATTTCCTCAAAACATGCATGGCCAAACCACCCAATATGCCAAACTCAACAATAATTAGATATTTCAACATATTATTAACAAGGCAAAGGAGAGGTTCTGCCCAATAATCCAAAACTATGAACATTAGAAGGATAACTACATGGAATTGAAACCTCAAATGTGAGTGGTGCGCATGCATATGTAAAGAGATTTGATTCGGTAAAAACGCCTACAACCCGAATAACCATTAAAGCATGCTTCCACTCAATCCTCTCCGGATATCACACTCGAGAATTAGAAACACTCGGAATAGGGTGTAACACACGGGACATGCGGGCATAAAGAGTAATTGTAAAAGGAAACTAAGCCGCGCACATGTCAAAGAAGGAGAACGCAATATAAAAGTGAAAAAAATACAATCTCATGAAAGGATATCGCATATTAATCAATGTGAAATGCACATAAATAGATTATCGCTAATGTTCGACCGTTGAATCACGTCACCCTAGGATCAAATAGGACTTTATTGGGTTGTAATGTGGTTTTGGGGTTATGGGAAATGAAATGAAAGGATGTATTTACGGATACAAAAACTGTTCGGAAATGAAGATACTTGGGATAATGGAAAATGGCGGGCAATTTCAAAATTGGAACATGATATCCAAACATGCCTTAAATATATCAATCGCGAGAGTAACAAGGATTATTGAGTTACTATGAACATTATATACAAATTTCTCTTTCTATTTTTTCTTCTCTTTTCTTTTTCTTTTGTTTTCAACTTTCTATTTTTTCTTCTCTTTTCTTTTATCACTCTTTTGTTTACAACTTTTCTTGCACCCACACTACACAACATCGCGACATGTGGAGTTGGTTAGGAAATTGGGACGAAAAGAAAGGTCATAATTAGGTTCAACGGGGTTGACTAGGGACATGTATAAGGGTAAGGTTAAGGTCATATGGGTTAACAACAAAGAGAGCCTAAGATCCTTTCCTAAAGTTTCATGTGATTCTCGAGACACAACACCGTTGAAAATCATGCTCATGTGATACATCAATTAATATGCAATCAATGAAAAGAAAATGAGATCGCCAACAAAATACGTTATTCAAGAAAGAGAGTAATGTATAAACACTCTGAAACGAAGAAAAGCACGAAACTCGCTAGGTTTTTAGTGTACACAAAGCAACAACAAGATACCAAGCTGTAATTGTCCTACCGAATGATTTAGAAAATATGCTCAAGTGCTCATGGGTTTCAAGGTTTAATTCATGCATTTATCCCCAATGTTGAATAATATAAGGACTAGAGTTTAATAACATGAAAGAAATAGAGAATACATTATTGAATTAGCAATCGGATAAGGCAATTATTAAGTTTATCATAGGAAAATAGGGCAAAATGCCCAAAAGAGGGAAAAGAAATAAAGAAAAAAAAATTTTATTTATTTATTTTTTTTTTAATTTATATATATATATATATATATATATATATATATATATATATATATATATATGTGGCACACGAGGGATGAAAAAGAAATTGAGATGCCTAAACACACCCCCTAACTTGAATCGCACATTGTCCTCAATGTAATTAAAAGACATTATGAGAAAAAGAGGAAGTAGAATAAATCACCCCAATTTAGAGTGAAGTCCGAGGTTATCAACGTGCGCCCTATACCAACATAAGAAAAACAAAAATATGTACCACAATGATTAAGTTAGAAAGAAACATGCCATGAGTCTCAATAGTTTAGAGGGGTTGAATGCAGATACTAGATAATTGATGGTGGACATAGGATTTGAAAAAAATGTATACACATCAAAATCTAATAATTCAACAACAACTAAATTATCATTACTAATATCATAGAATTCAGTACAAGCATCTTAATCAATGTAAAAAAAACAGAGAATACATAGTTCGCATAGTCGCCCCCAAAAATGAAACAAGTCATCAGCCATCAGAAAACAAAACCACCCAAAATCCCCCATACACTGGACTAGAAACCCGCACCACTGGATGAACCCGGATTAGCTGGGTCGTACGGACTCTGAAAATGCGGCGGAAGCGGCGCCTCAGGGCCATGCTGCTGGATATAGAGATCACGCATCATGGACTGGACCATATGAAACTCGTGCCGCCGCTCGGTCCGGTCCTGGATCTGTTCAACCCCATACTGGTCAAACCGGGACTCCAAAGTCGCCAGCCGTAACTGGGTCTCTTCCCATATGCGCTCGTGCCGTGCCTCGAACGCCGCAAAGCGGGCGTCGGTAAGTGCGGTAGGCACCTCAGTGTGCTGGCCTGAGCCCTGCTCTGCCCTCCTCAGCTCTGTCTCCTCGTCAACATCCACAACGACCACTCTCGGCCTCTTTTGAACTGCCGGCTCACCCCAGTAGTGCTGCAAGCACCTCCTGATGTTATCTCTAGTTAGGATGGGTTTGGGGTCCACTTTCCTATCCGAAGGGAGCTCGGGGCACTTGGCTTGAATGCAAATTTGTGTCACTATACCGGGCAATGGAAGGGAGACGTTCCATGCCTTTTCCTTAGATGCCAAATACATTTGATCCAAAAAGTATTGCGGGAGATTAATGTCTCCCGATTGCTTCAGAAGTGTGTAGAGGAAAACAGCATGCTTATGGCGTACCTCGGATCTATTGTTGGTGACCATCAAACAATGCACGTTGACATAGTGCAACAGCCTTGGTAAATCTGCCATCGCGGCTGACCGGAACATCTTCTTGGTCCAAACCTCTCCCGGGGCAAGAAACTCTATAAGTGTGTCCAAATCAAAGGTCGCCTCATCAGAGAGGCTCACAAATGGGAACGGGTCAGCCACATTGCCCATCCAGCGGGCCAAGTCCTTCCGCCTAAACGTGATCCAAACTCCACGTACAAAAGCCTCGAAGACACCCTTTTCTCCCTTGCATTTGATCAAAGAGGCATAGAAAATGCGCACCAGTTCTTCATTTATCGTGAATGGACTTCCCACCAACGAGTCCCAATTATACCGGTTAAGAATGGACAAGACTGGATGGGGAAGGTCATCCATTTTCCACGCCAAATTGATTGCAAGCGGGCGTTTTGAAGTTGAAAAGAATGCCTCAAACCACTCCTTTTCTTGGGCACAACGGAACCCATCGATGCCTTTAGGAGGCACGCATCGCGACAGCTTGTATTTGTCAACGTCACCCATTATACCTGCAAAATAGAAATTAGTACAACAGTGTAGTTGAAACTAAATTTGCAATGGTAAGGACTGAATTTGCAAGCAAGAAAATGTCCAAAAGATGAAAATGTGTTCATTGAGGCATTTGAACAAACACTTAGCGTGCAAAACCGGAAAACAGGGGTATGGAGCAATTTTGTACTAACCAAGATCCCCCATTCATGGCAATCTCAAGAATAAACATTAACATTTTGCCATGAATGGGATTTTAACGAGAAAGCAGTTTGCAAGGTAGCAAAAATAGGGTGAGGGCACAATTTGGGGCAACAACAAATACAAGCTACAACAATCAATTCAGCAACACAATCAACACAATCAATGGAAAATATGTGTGTGAGTGAGAAAGTGAGTGGAACAATGAGAGCATCAAAAACAAATCAAAAATTATTCCCAAAAACCCCAACAAAAATCAACCCCAAAATCACGAAATAAACCCAAGAATACCCACAATCAGTAAATGCAATATGAAAATAGTAGTGGGATTCATACCTTGAATGATGGAGGAGGGTAATGGAAGTGGAATGGGAGAGAAAAATGGACTTAGGGCTTAATTTTGAGAATTTCGGGTGAAGAGAGAATGGGAGAAGTTGAGAGAGTATAAGAGAAATGAGGGGGAAATGAAGCGGCTAGGGCAAAATAACTGAGGCGTGCGGTCGACCGCTGGTCTGGGACCGGTCGACCGCGCTTTACATTTAAGCCTGGCACTTGAGACAGTATGCTCGATAAAAAACAACCGGTCGACCGCTGGTCTGGGACCGGTCGACCGCGCTTTACATTTAACCTTTGGACTGGAGACAGTGGGCTTGGAATGGCTTCAGCGGTCGACCGCTGGTACTTGACCGGTCGACCGCGACTCTGTTTTTCAATCCACCTCACCTTCTGCTAAAAACTCAACTAAATCAACAATTCTCTCAACACGACTACGGGACGCTCTTGGGGCGATAGATATATAACCGAATGTGCAAAAGCACGATTGCCTCGGAATCAATATGAAACGAGGCAATCCAAAAAAATAGGGACAATCCGAAACCTACGTCGTGACACCCTCCGAGGGGCTCGCAAGAGGTGGATCCTCAAGAGGTATTTCAGCAAGCTCGGGATTGAACCCCTCCAAGAAAGTCTTGAGCCTCTGCCCATTCACCTTAGAAATGGTTCCGGTTCTTGGGTTTAAAATGTCGACGGCACCGTGATCGTGTACCTTTTGCACCACGAACGGTCCGTTCCACCGGGATTGCAATTTCCCGGGAAAAAGGTGGAGGCGAGAGTCATATAGTAGGACTTTGTGGCCCACCTCCAAGTGCTTGCGCACTATCCTTCTATCATGAAAGGCCTTGGTTTTAGCCTTGAAGATACGAGAATTCTCGTATTGATCGTTTCGCAACTCCTCAAGTTCGTTGAGTTGGAACTTACGAAGGTCACCCCCTTCGTTAATGTCAAAATTGAGCTTTTTTACAGCCCAATATGCCCGGTGCTCAAGCTCAACCGGTAAGTGACAAGCTTTCCCATAAACCAAACGGTACGGGGACATTCCGAGGTGTGTCTTATAGGCCGTCCGATACGCCCATAGCGCGTCGGTTAACCTATACGACCAATCCTTAGTTAAAGGATCCACAGTCTTCTCAAGAATGCCCTTTATCTCCCTGTTTGCCAATTCTGCTTGGCCATTGGTTTGCGGGTGATAGGCGGTGGCAACCTTATGGGTTACCCCATATTGCGACATCAAGCGGCGGAATATATCGTTACAAAAGTGGACGCCTTGGTCGCTTATGAGTGCTTTGGGTGTGCCGAAGCGAGCCAAGATGTTCTCTTTGAGCAATTTCAACACCACCTTGGCGGTATTGTTCCTTGTAGGCACGACTTCAACCCATTTTGATACATAGTCGACTGCGACTAAAATGTACTCAAATTGATTGGACTTTGGGAACGGACCCATGAAGTCTATTCCCCAACAATCGAAAATTTCGATTACGAGAATAGGGGCAAGGGGCATCATGTTCCTTTTTGTTATCTTCCCAATAGATTGGCAACGGGCGCAAATTTTACATAAGGCATGCGCATCTTTAAAGATCGTTGGCCAATAGAAACCGCATTGTAAAACTTTGAGAGCGGTCTTTTGGGAAGAAAAGTGTCCCCCACATGCACCTTCGTGACAAAACAACAAGACACTTGCTATCTCATCATTTGGGATACACTTGCGTATGATTTGGTCCGGACATAGCTTGTACATGTATGGATCATCTATGAAAAATGACCGGGCCACCATAGAAAGTCTCTCCTTGTCCTTAGCTGAAAAGTGCGGTGGGTAGGCCTCGGTGACGAGGAGATTAGCGATATCAGCAAACCATGGCAACGTAGAAACGGCCATGAGTTTCTCATCCGGGAAGCACTCTCGGATTGGGATGGGGTCGATATGATCATGATCAAATGTAAGTCGGGATAAGTGATCCGCAACTACATTCTCCACCCCTTTTTTGTCTTTGATAGAGAGGTCAAATTCTTGAAGGAGGAGAACCCAACGAATGAGCCTACTTTTCGCATCCTTCTTAGAAAGAAGGTACTTAAGTGCGGCATGGTCAGTGAAACACACAATGGGAGATCCAACCAAGTACGCCCGGAATTTGTCCAACGCGAAAACTATTGCTAGTAGCTCTTTCTCCGTGGTGGAGTAATTCATCTGTGCACTGTCTAGCGTGCGACTAGCACAAGAAATCACGTGTGGTTTTTTATCCCTCCTCTGACCAAGTACCGCCCCCACGGCATAATCACTCGCGTCGCACATAAGCTCGAATGGAAGAGTCCAATCGGGCGCTTGTATTATAGGGGCGGTGGTCAACATCGATTTCAATTTATCGAAAGATTCCTGGCACGAATTACTCCACAGAAACGGAGCATCTTTAGCAAGAAGAGCGCACATGGGACGTGCGATCGAGCTAAAATCCTGAATAAAACGTCGGTAGAAACCGGCGTGACCAAGAAAGGACCTTACATCCTTGAGGTTTTTCGGAGCGGGAAGGTTGGCTATAACTTCGGTTTTAGCTTTGTCAACTTGAATACCGTCGTTGGAGACGATATGGCCCAAAACTATCCCTCGTGTCACTATGAAGTGACACTTCTCCCAATTGAGAATAAGGTTATTCTCAATACACCTCGCTAGCACTCTTTTCAGATTGGCTAGGCAATCATCATATGTATTACCAAAGACACTGAAGTCGTCCATGAAGACTTCTACAATGTCTTCCACCATGTCACTGAATATGCTCAGCATGCACCGTTGAAATGTTGCCGGTGCATTGCAAAGACCAAACGACATTCTCCGAAAGGAAAAAGTGCCGTACGGGCAAGTGAACGTGGTTTTCTCTTGATGCTCGGGGGCTATTTCGATTTGATTGTACACCGAGTATCCATCAAGAAAACAGTAATACATATGTCCGGCTACCCGTTCTAGGATTTGGTCAAGAAAGGGTAATGGAAAGTGGTCTTTCCTTGTGACCGCGTTAAGCTTTCTATAATCAATGCACACGCGGTAGCCGGTAGGAATGCGTGAGGGTAAAAGGTCACCCTCCGCACTCTCGACAACAGTGACACCCGACTTCTTTGGCACAACTTGTGTCGGGCTCACCCACTCGCTATCGGAAATGGGGTAGATTATCCCCACATCCAACAATTTGATTACCTCCGCCATCACCACCTTACTCATAATCGGGTTCAACCGTCTTTGCATTTGACGGGTGGGTTTGGCATCTTCCTCTAAATAGATGCTATGAGTGAAAATGGAGGGATTAATCCCTTTTAAGTCGGAAATGCACCATCCTATAGCACTCTTGTGTTCTCTCAACACCCCAAGTAAGGCCTCCTCTTGACAATTGTCAAGGTTCGCCGCTATAATCACCGGAAAAGTGTTCTCACCACCTAGGAAAGCATACTTGAGCTCCTTTGGCAAGGTTTTGAGCTCGAGGCTAGGCATTGAAACACTCGACGGGAAAGGAAAAGAGTCGCGTGGGGGTAGTTTCTCAAAGTGGGATATCCACATCGAGTCTTCGCTAACCCCGTCGCTTTCATTATGCGTGAGGTCACTTCCACCGTCACCATCTATGTTGTTACCATCCAACCCTTCATTCACCTCCTCAAAGTGCTCGAGGGAATCACACATGTCCACTAACTCCCCATTCAGTGAAAAACAGTTTGCATAAAGGGCATCTTCACAGCCCTTATCATTGAGGAGCAAACCGCTTTCCAGGGAGTTAGCAAGAATTGCCTCTAATGGATCTTGAAAATGGGAGAGGTCAAAACAATCTTGCACAAGTGTGTCGATACAAGCCACAGACTCAACCGCATCCTCACTCTCATTGCTAAATTGGGGTTGCTTGAGGAGGTTGAACACATTGACCTCAACCGTCATGTTCCCAAATGAGAGTTTCATCACCCCGTTTCTGCAATTGATGTTCGCATTCACGGTGGCGAGAAATGGGCGTCCAAGAATGATAGGGATTTGTGCAGTCCCATTAGGCACGGGTTGAGTGTCCAATATGATAAAATCTACCGGGTAGTAAAAAGAATCAACTTGGACAATCACGTCCTCTACAACTCCTCTAGGTATCCTAGTCGAACGGTCGGCTAGTTGTAACGTGACAGGAGTTGATTTAATATCACCGAGCTTTAACTCGAGATATACCGAATAAGGAAGCAAGTTTACACTTGCTCCTAAATCGAGGAGGGCGCGTTCAATTCTAGTCTCCCCAATCACACATGAAATGGTGGGGCAACCCGGGTCTTTGAATTTCGGGGCTAGTTCATTGGTTATGATTGCACTAGCTTGGGCGGCCATGTATGCCTTTGAGCGCACACTTTGTCTCCTTTTGACCGTACACAAGTCTTTTATAAACTTGGCGTACTTGGTCACATGTTCAATTGCCTTTAGGAGGGGGATGTTCATGTTCACTTGCTTGAACAACTCGAGAAACCCCTCTTCGGAGGCTTTTGTGGGCTTTACCCTAAGTCGTTGAGGAAAAGGTGCCGGAATGGGACAAATTGGGCCGTTCACAACAATAGGCTCATCTCCCTCTTTGGGGATGTCATCATCTATGTTAGCGGGACCGTGCAATGGCACGTCCTCAGTAGCAACGGCTTTGCCTTGGGATTTAGCATGAATGGGCGGCTCCGGCGATGGTCGCACAACTTTGTTGTCGACCGTTTTGCCGCTCCTAAGGGTGGCAATACCCTTAGCATGCTCAGTGTGCGACGTACTCGAGGTAGAGCCCTCATTACCCATTTGGATTTTGGGATTGGGTTGAGGTTGTGCCGGGAGAAGGGGTCTCGCGACTCCTTGGGAATTCTGAACCAACTGAGCAAGAGAGATTTGCATCTCTTGCATAGTGCGCGCCATTTGCGAGATAGACTGTTCAAGTTGTGACACTTTTTGAACAGTCGCATATTGTTCCTCATTATGGCGCCTCTGAGGCGGTAAATACGAAGCGGGTGGTCCCGCGGGCGGGTGTTGTTGTGATTGATATGGGGGCGGTTGTTGAAATTGGGGGGGCTGACACGGGCCTTGAAAGTTCGGAGTTGGGGCTATTTGAGAATTGGAGTTATGGTCCTTCCAACTCATCAGAGGATGGGTTGTCCTCCAACTAGGATTGTAGGGAGGGTTATTGGGATCGAACGGGGCATTGGAGTATTGCTTCCGATATGCCCCTATAACATTGGCTTGCTCTTGCAACTGGCCTTTAATGCTAGGGAGTGACGGACACTCCCTCGTTTGGTGGCCAATGTTGTCACAAATAACGCACACAACTTCCTCCACAACAGAAACCTTTTTGACGGTTTCCATGGGTGGGGGTTGTTGTGTGAGTTGCATTGCGTCAATTCTACGACATAACTGGTCATACTTGGCTTGAGTATCTTGATTTTCCTATAGGATACTCAAACCACTGGTTTGCCCACGAGGGACCGGGTTATCGCGAACAGTTCGGTCGTAAGGGTTCGATGTGTCCCATCCCCGAGATGTCTTTGAGACAAACTCGAAATGGGCCTCTACCTCCTCACTACTCAAGTCTACAAGACTACCTTGACACATTGTTTCGACCAATTGTTTGGTCAAAGGATTAAGCCCTCCGTGAAAGATTGAAATTAATCGCATCTGATCAAAATTGTGATGCGGGCAAGACCGCTTTAAAGATTTAAAGCGTTCCCAACATTTGTCAAACGTCTCATGATCATATTGTTGAAAGTTTTGAATTTGTTTCATGAGCGCGTTTGTCTTATGTATGGGAAAGAATTCCTTTAAAAAGAGGTCCTGCAGCTGCTGCCAATTCCCCACAGAGTTGGGGGGAAGGGTAATCAACCAATCTTTCGCTTTGTCTTTAATGGAAAATGAAAATAACTTAAGCCGCACAAGATCGGGTGTGCAATTTTGATCGGAAAAAGTGTTGCACACCTCTTCAAAGTCTCTTATGTGGCGATAAGGGTTTTCATTTTCCATCCCGTGAAAGGAAGGCAAAAGATTAATCATACCATTCCGAAAGTGGAAAGCTCCGTGGTTAAACGGGAATGTGATGCATCCGGGCACGGAGACTGTCTCCGGTCGGAGGTAATCGCCAAATGATTGGCGCACAGGGGCAGCAGCCCGCGGGGGCGCATAATTATACTCCATATGGGGATCAAAAGATCGTACCGAGGGGGGTGCACTCGGGTATTATGATATGGACGGCAAGTCTGTCTGGGATGGCGCCGTATTAAGCGAGTACCGATGTTGAGACGATTCCCCAGGGTTATTGAAGAGATTATTTGAGCCTTCAGAAGAAAATAGTGGTCTGTAGTCCCCGGCGATCCCTTGGTTCGAAGCGTTGCTCATTAGGACAGAAGACCTATCCTTCACAAACAACACTAGCTCAAACAATTAAATGCAAAAGGTTTATCGACAAAGAACTAAATCAATATAGTCGTTACTAATAATTCCCCGGCAACGGCGCCAAAAACTTTGACTCGCTCAGAAAATTGTATAGCGCAAGTGTACGCTAATCGCGAGAGTAATAAAAGACCGGTAAGACCGGGGTCGATTTCCGCAGGGAGTTATATGAAGTACCGAGGATATTCTTTCAGTTAAAAATCAATAAACAAGAATAAAAGATAAAAAGAAAAGATGATTTAGGTTATACGTGTTGTAACGAACCAAAGCGAACCAAGACAAATGGAACACTTCACAAAATAGAAACAGGACAAGCGAGATTTATAAACAGGATTATGAAACGATTCTTTAACAAAAGGTTAAGGAGCATTCTCCCACCTCGGATGCGCATAACTCAACGGATTCTTCCGATTAAATCACAATAAAATGGGAATAATATATCAATATCAACAATCCTACATGAAGGATGTCAACCCAACAATATAAGATGAAGGTAACAATATATTATCGAACAAATGCGTTGATGTTGGAGTTAAGTCTTAAAATACAACCCTTACATGATAAGAGAGGATAAAATCCTATGAAACTCCAATCTCAACCCACACACCCATTTATTGGATTTAATCATTGAACCAAGCCAAGAATTAAACTCTCCAAGGTGGGTTTATGCTCCCAACCTAGGGAGATTAGCTACTCATGACACCAACCATATCAAAACACATCATTAAGCTAATAGTAAGTGTAATAACTATAATGAGAATAAGCATTCAAGGCACAAACACAACATTAATTGCACCACACTGTAACAAAGATCAACAAGAAACAATAGAGGAGGAAATTTACTTGCAATAAATGAAGTTGATGATGAAAATGACAAGCAAATTATCTAGCCCTAGGAGAGAGAGAGAAGCCAACAAAAATCCCTTTTATCTATTTCTTCTCACACGAATGTAATCAGATCGTTTACAAGAATAAACCACCACAAATATATACTAAGTGGAAGAAAACCACAAAACAAGGGTGGTAAGGCCAAACCAAAACTGCGGGGGTTTTGCAGAAAATGAAGTACCGGTCGACCGCTTATAAGTGACCGGTCGACCGCTCATCAAGGAGAGGGCACACTGTCTCAATTCGAAGGCAAAAGGCAAAACACCGGTCGACCGCTTATAAGTGACCGGTCGACCGCTCCTGCAAACATCTGCACTCTCCCCTCTTTTGATACACAACAACGGGGCTCGGGAAAACGCCCATAACTTGGTCATCGTGAACCAAATTGACAAACCGTCAGGGGCTACACGAAGTTGGCAAGAAGAACTACAACATCCGTGAAGGGTTCGGGCACAAAGCTCGAATGTAGGAATGACGGAATTACCCCTGAAGTTGCGTAAAGCACTGAACGTTCCCAGATGACGCGCACTTGCACCGTTTAGCATTCCAATCCCTACAAAAACTCAAATAAACCTCGCAAAGCATATATATATGGAAACCAAGGGTTATACAGTACAAGAGCTTAAATACGTGA
Organism: Sambucus nigra; assembly: GCA_949130495.1. Taxonomy (NCBI): domain Eukaryota; kingdom Viridiplantae; phylum Streptophyta; class Magnoliopsida; order Dipsacales; family Adoxaceae; genus Sambucus; species Sambucus nigra. The sequence continues at coordinate 97,990,353 of OX422224.1, read as the reverse complement.
AATAACGGTCGCAAGCGTGCGTGCATGCATAATTAACGGGCGCAAGATATACAATATTTGCGACTAATCATTGGGCTCCCGTTACCATGAGGTCGGTCCCCATGAATTATATTTGTACCGTGAGAGGTGTTGGCGCCAATCCTGGGGCCGTTTGGGTGGTGTTTCTGGGTTTCTCCCTCTAACGGCATGTTTTCAGGCCTAAGTGAAATATTCTAAAAATTGAGTCATGCTCTCAGATCGGGGAACTCCCGACCACACGATCAGTTCCTATGAGTTACATTGGTCTCTTTTGAGTTTTTGGCATTGCTCCGGGGCTATTTTGCAATTATTTTTTAGTTTCGCCCTTTAGTGGCGTGTTTTCAAGCCTAAGTACTCATATTCTGAAAATTTGGTTGTTCTCTCAGATCGGGGGTCCCGTAATCATGGGGTCGGTCCCTATGAGTTACATATGGTCCCTTACGAGGTGTTTGCACCACTCCTGGGGACGTTTGGATGGTGTTTCGGTGTTTCACCCTCTAACGACATGTTTTCAAACCTAACTGTAGATATTCTGAAAATTGGGTAGTGCTCGCGGACCGTGAGGCCCTTGACTGCGCGGTCTGTTCCTATGAGACACATTGGTCCCGTGCGAGGAGTCGGTGTTTCTCAGAGGTCTCTTTGTGGGGTGTTTTAGGGATTCACCCTCTAACGATATGTTTTCAAGTCTAGGGCTAAATATTCCACAAATTGGTCGGTAACTACGCGGTCGATTCTTACGAGTTACATTGGTCCCATGCAAGTGTTGGTGTTGGTCACGGGCCCAATTTGGTGGTGCTTTGGGTTTCATCCTCGAACGGAATGTTTTCAAGCCTAAGTGTAGATATTTTGAAAATGGGTCGTGCTCTAGAATTGGGGGGACCCTGACCACGTGGTCACTTCCTTTGAGTTACATTAGTCCCATGCTAGTTGTTGGCATCGCTCACGGGGTCGTTTGGGGGGTGTTTCTTGATTTCTCTCTCTAAAGACATATTTTTATGCCTAAGTGTAGGTATTCAGAAAATTATTTTGTGCTCTTGGACCGAGGGTCCCATGATCACACGGTCAATTCCTACGAGTTACATTAGTCCCATTCAATTTTTTGACGTCGCTTACAGATCCATTTGGGGAGTGTTTCGGGGTTTCTCCCTCTAACAAAATGTTTTCAAGCCTAAGGGTAGATATTCTAAAATTAGGGTTGTGCTCTCAAATCGGAGGTCCCATGACCACGCGATCAGTTCCTACGACTTGTTTCGCCCACCAACGACTTAGTTTCAAGCCTAAATGTAGATATTCTAAAAAATTTCCCATCCTCTCGGATTGGGGATCCCGTGACCTAGTGATCGGTTCCTAGGAGTTACATTGGTCACGTGCATGGTGTTGGTGCCGCCACGGGGCCATTTGGGCAGTGTTTTGCGGTTTTCCCCTCTAACGGCATATTTTCAAGCCTAATTTTATATATTCTAAAAATTGGGTCATGCTCTCGGATCAGGGTCCCTCGAATAGGGATGGCAATTTGGGTTATTCTTGTCATTTTCTGGTTGTGTTGTTTTTTATTTGAGCAAAACTTGTGTGTACTCTTAAATCTATACAAGTTAATTGTGTAATCTTCAAGTCATTTTGGGTTATTACCATAAACGGGTTATCGTGTAAAAAACTCCAGTCCTACCCTCGACCAAGCGATCGATTAATACGAGCTACATTGGTCCACGTGCAAAGTATTGGTGCTGCCACGGGGACATTTGTGGGGTGTTTCGTCTTTTGCCCTCTAGTTGTATGTTTTCGAGGCTAAGTGTTGATATTCTGAAAATCGGGACGTGCTCTCGGACTGGGGTCCCGTGGTGGTTGGTTTCTGATAGAGAAAAAAATTGCTTCTCTAATGTGTATTTATGTCGTTGTTACAACTTTTTTTTTCATCAAAATTTCCTTGAACCTACAAATAAACTCAAAATATGGATAGGGTAAGTAAGGGAGTATCAATCCAACTCTAAGGATGAAACACAAAATATGATAGGACAAAAGTCTAAATTCATTTGCATTTTATTATATGTTTCTATTTTTTCTTTTTATATTTTTTTATGGATTTTTGAAGGGATTATTAATTAACTAACTACATACTACTTTTTGGAGTATTAACTAAGATGTAAAAACTAATAAAAAAATGAGGTAAAAAAAATTGTGCTAAAAAGTAAACTAACTAAATTGGACTCGTGAGGGTTTCAAAATTCATCCCTTGAATAAGATATTAGCCCTCAATAATCATCATTCAAAAATAAAAGTAAACAATAAGAGCATGTGTGGATTATATCAAGAGAAATTAAAGAGGAATAGATCAAACCCATTTGTACTAGAATTGGAGCAACTCTTCAATTATATATCAAAATTCTCTCAATCACAATCCCTCACTAATGTATTTATTGAATCTAAAATAAAAACTACAAAATAAAAATAAAAAAGGATAATGGATGAATTCATAATGGACAATTAAATAATAAAAGGGATTTGCTAAAAATGCAAATCCTAACATTATAAAATTGTACATTAGAACTCATCCAAGGAAATAAATTCTAGATCGTTACTTTATGTTGAGATAACTGCTAAAAATGCAAAATCTCAACATAAATGAATGGATTATAATTTACCTCCCATAAGGGATGAATTCAACTACATCAATTTATTTTGAAATAATTGCTAAAAATACAAAAATTCACTATAGAGGGTGGGGTGGAATTCATCCTAGAGATAAATTTCACTACACACCTCTATGTTGAGATATTTGCTAAAAATGAAAGTACTCTCTATAGAGGAGTGTAGAGAAATTTATCACACAAGGTTTTAAAAACTAAGTTGGAGATCCCCTTCCAATGGCACCAAGTCTTGCATTTATAGGGTGGACATAGAGAAGGGGTAAATTGGGTATGGATAAAATAAGTGAGCATGGCGTCGAGATGATGAGAGCATGTGGGAGATGAAATCAGATTTGTTTCATGGTGATTGGGGGTATTTTTGGAAATAAGATAAAAGGGCTTATAACACATATGGGTGTTTTGGTTGACTTGGTCTTTAGTTTGGATTTAAGAAGGTAAGAAAAATCGTGTTTAGTTTCAAAGAGGAGAAATGGGTTGGACACGGGTTTGAGCTGATTTGTTGGTTCCGGGTGATAGAGGTGGCGGGTATGGGTGGCGGATGGTTCCAGCTTGGGTCGCGATGGAAGAGAGGTTGGCCGAGTTCTAGCATAGCTAGACCTCGGGTTGGCTTTTGGTCGCGGATTGGGTTGGCGCTAGGTGGGTATTCGAATCTGGGTTGGGTTGGGTTCGATTTTGGGTGTTAGATCCGCGAGTTACCTTTTTGTGTTTTTGGTTTGGGTTGGAGGTATAAGGGCAGTTGGGTCAGGGTCGATTGGTTTACGGGTTTGGGGTTATGGGGGATTTCGATCAGATTTGGTCGTCGGAGGTCCAGCTCAGAGGACTGGGTTTTTTGGTTTAAGGAGTGAGGTTTGATGTTTGTGTAGATTGTGTTTGGAGAGGAAGTGGAGGTGGTGGTATTTGGTTATGGTGGAGTAGAAGAGAGAGTGAGTGGAAGGTTGAAGATGGAAGGGGGTTGATTTGGGTGTGTCATGGTATATGGTTTAAGGTGTGAGTAGGTTGATTCAGTGTATATGAGTGTAGGATAGTGTGGTGTGTGTGTGTTTAATTTGGATCCTAAATAAAAATAAAATAAGAAAATAAAAATAAACCTAATAAAATAAAATTAAGTAAAATAAAAATAAAAATTAAACTAAAAAAAACTAAAACTCACTAAAAAACAAAAATAACACGACACACAATACAAACTCGAAACACGACTCAAATAAAAACAAGCAAAACAAAAAACAAAAAAAAATTAACTAAAAATTAAAAATAAACAAAAATAAAGGAAAACAAATACTCAACGCACTAAGATAAAAAAATAAATCATCTAAAAATAAATAAAATCTATTAAAAACATAAATATAAATAAAAACTACAGAAGAAGTAAAAATAAAAGCTAAAGTCCTAAAAATATAAAATATATCAAAACTAAAACTAAAGACTACAATTAAAAACTAATAAAAATTATACCAAATAAAAAGAAAGAGAAAATAAATCCTAAAAATTCTAAATAAATATAAAATAAAAAATAAAACGACATAAAATAAAAATCTAAAAAAAAGTACAAACTCAACACACACACACAGGGTTCAGTGTGGACAGTTTAGGTTCGATTTTGGTACGGGATAAGATTCGGGTTACGGGATTAAGCCACTTTTGTCGTTGTAGACACCCCATTCTGTTACCCCCCCCCCCCCACAACTCTCCTTAGGTCCCTAGTACCTCCCTTCATCACTACAAACTCAGGTCATGTCCCAAGTACTGACTTAGAAGCCATCGGACACTCCCCGGCTCAATTTGACCTAAAAGTCAAAATCTTCATCTTGATTGAGACTCAATGAATCTTTGAAGGGCACTAAATAACATTTCCGACGGTCCATCCTGTGTGCGATTCCGAGTTACCATGCGTACGAACGATCCGTTTGCGTCCGAAACCTGACCCAGAGTTCACCCGGCGCTCTCATGCTCTGTTTGACCTAAGTCCACTCTTCAAATCGACTGAGGATGAATGAATCTTCGAAGGGCGCTGAATACCCTTTCCAACGGTCCGTCCCGTGCACGATTCTGACTTTCCATGCGAACGAACGATCCGTTCGACTTCGAGAGGTCACCGAGTGCTTCTCAGGCCCGGTTGACCAAACTCAACTCTCTAAACAGGGTCAAACTCTTTGGAATGTCGAAGTAAATCTCCTAACCTTTCCAACGGTCTACCCCGTGCACGATTCGGACTTACTCTGCGGGCGAACGATCCGTTTGCGTCCGAACGATTCCCCGTCCAATGGACCGACAAATGCTTTCGAGCCATATTTGACCCTAAGTCAACTCCCAAACCCAGGAGCGGTCCAAAGGACTTTGAAATGTCTCTGAATTACCTTTCCAAAGGTATGCCCCATGCACGATTCTGACCAACGGTTTGCCCTTGGTGGCCAATTTTCCGAAAAAGGCTGAAGCACACTGCCAAATGGTATGTTCCAGACCCTGCCTATCGGTACCTGTCGATAGGCAAGAACAGGTATATGCTGATCGAAACTTACCTGGTTCTATAAAATGAGGCCTTTAACTCATTAGCAGGAGGATCTCAGATTTGAAAAATCTCTCTCAGCGAATCCCAAAAACCTCTCTCGAAGGCAGCGTGATTTCAACTTCCAAATCCCTTTTTTACTTCCACTTTTCATCATCCTTTTAATCAAACTTGGTGAATTAGCCACTATCCATCATCATCCAAGCTCAAGGGCTACTCTCCAATATTCAAGATCAAGCTCAAAATCTTCAAGAAGGTCCAACTTTCTCAAACTCTCTCTTAAATTCTCTTAAATTCCGAATAACTTGTTTTCTTACTTAGCACTTTTATTATCTCATCTCACACATCCTAATTTACTTTTTATTTATTATTATTGCACATATCTTATTTTCATAAAACCCTTTGCTCATAAATTCCAAGTAGGGATTCTCAAACTTTTTCCACACTTTTCTCTGTAAGGACATTTTTCACATCTCCGAAATGTTTCATTTATTTATGTCGTACGCCGCTACATTTGGCACGTCTCCTCACGATCTCACATGACGGCCTCTATCCGAATTCCGGGAATCAAGAATGCATTATCTCCACTAATATGTCCCACATTTGCCTCAACGACTTCACGTTCCAAGATTTTAGGGACTTAATGCAAGTGGTACGCAAGGGAAGTCAAAACAGTGAAAAAAAGGCACGATAGGAGAGTTCAAGGGCATTTTCGTAATTTCACATCCATAGTTCGGAGGTATGGTCAACTAGAAAGTTGAAGATATCGCCGCAACGAAGTTACTGGAAAAAACGGCACCTCAATTCGAGCTACGGTGAAGGAGTTATGACCTTTTGAAGATAGAGAAAATTCCTTAAAGAATGCTGTTTTTTTTTTTTGTACGCTGGATAGAATTTTAGAGTTTTAAGAACGTGGGACTCTTCATATTTTTTCCTATAAATACCAACTTTGGGGGAGTTGTTTTGCAAGACTTTAGGAGACGAATTTGAGAGTCCAAATACATCTAGTCTTCATATTTTTGAGTCCCAAGACTCATGTTTTGATTCACACATCATTGCCAAACCTTTGTGAATCCTTTTGCAACCCAAGAACACAACTTTGGTTTGTTCAACCCTTGTGGAGGAGACTGTTCTTCTTCTTCATTCCAGCCCTACTGGAAAGGGATAATTCCAGCCGCGACTACAGAATCCGATACCCGAGGGTAATTCTTAGTCAACTTGTATTTTCATTGTAATCCGATTGTAAGTCGTTCTCTTACAAATTATAGTGAAAATAAATGGTTTTGCCCCTGAGGGGGATTTTTCCTTAATTGCATGTCTTTGAATGTTCTTGCATAGATTATCAATTTATTCAATCACATACTGCTGCATGTTTAGGGTTTGTTTGGATTGAAAGGGTTTTATATATAATTTGATCATTTGAACGCGAGCACACACGTTTCTCAAATTGGTATCAGAGCAGGTTACGCTAATCTATCGCGTATTCCTTTTTTTCCCACAAAATTTTTTTAAGATATCAATTTTCTGAAAAAATTGATTTTTGAAAAAGTGCGTGTTCAAATGGAGAAGTCATATTATAAAATGCCTATTTTTGACGGGACAAATTATGCTTATTGGAAAGCCCGTATGAGGTCGGCTTTAAAAGCCATTGATGAACGTGTTTGGATTTTGGTTGAACGAGGGTGGACTCCTCCCACCGTGACTGTTGATAATGTGACCAACTTGAAACCTGACATTTCTTGGTCTGATGAAGAAATTAAATGGTCATCTTTTAATTCTAAGGGTCTAAGTGCTATTTCTGGGTCTGTCACACCTGATGAGTTCAAACGCATAATGACGTGTACCACGTCAAAAGAGGCATGGGATGTTTTACAACTCACACATGAAGGAACTAATGCTGTGAAAGAGTCTAAGTTGCAAAACTTGACAACTCAATTTGAAACAATCACCATGCATGATTCTGAATGCTTTGATGAATTTTATGCTAGACTTTCTCACATTGTGAATACTAGTTTTAATCTTGGTGAACAAATTCCGAATGCTAGAGTTGTTAAAAAGATTCTTCGTTCTTTACCTAAGCGTTTTATCCCTAAAGTCACTGTGCTAAATTCTATGGGTAATTTAAATACGCTAAAATTGGAAGAACTTGTAGGAGATTTGCAAACTTATGAAATTGATATGTTCCCTAAAAATGCTAAATCTAAAGATAAGGGAATTGCTCTTAAATCCCAAGAGAGAAGGAGTGAGGGGTCAGCTAGAAAGAGGGTAGAGTCATCTAGAAAGAGAGAGACTGACACGTCAGATTCTGAGTGCGATTTTGACTTAGATGATTTGGCTCTTTTCGCAAAAAATTTCAAGAGGATTCTCAAATTTAAGAAAAATGGCAATTTTAAAGATAAAAAGAAATTTGAGAAAAATAAGTTTGAAAAGAAAAATGAAAAAGTTTCCAAAAATCCTTCTCTGAAAGAAAGTGAGAGATGTTTTGAGTGTGATGGTAGGGGTCATAGAGCTTTTGAGTGTGCCAATCGTCTGAATAGAGAGAAAGGGAAAGCTGTCCTTAATGCTACCCTTAGTGACGACAGTGAGGTCGAGACGGTGGATTCTGGAGATGAGTCACCGCATGAGTGTAACTTCACCGTATTCATGGCCAGCCAAGTGAGCACTCTTAGTTCTCCTCAAGACGATGAGGATGATGCTTCACAGGGACACCTCAATAGTGAGATTGATGTGAGTGAAGGGGAGGATGACACAAGTGAGAGAGAGAGTGATATACAACACGCCTACGCTGAGTTATATTCTGAGTCTTTTAAAACTAAAAAGCGTAACAAAGCGTTAGTTCTTAAGATCACTTGCCTAGAGGAAGATTTAGGGAAAGCGAGAGAAAGAGAGTTCTCCACCTGCACCGCCCTGAGAGAGAGAGAATCTACCTGTGTCGAGAATGAGAATTTGTTTAGAGAGAGAGAGAGTACTTTAGAGAAAGAGAGAGGGGACCTGATCAAGAAAGTGGCTAGTCTTACGAGTCAGCTCCATTCCTCCGTGGAGACTCGGAAGAAACTTGAAGCCCTTGTTGCCCAGCTGACTCATGATCTTGAGAAAGCACGGGAAGTCAAGGTACAAATCGAGGAAAGATCTGGGAAGATGGGAAAGATGCTCCTCGGCCCCGCTTTAGGTTTTGGTGATCATCAAGGAATTGGATATGATGGTGCCTCCACGTCCCAAATTGCACCTGGACCAGTTCCTGAGTTTACTACAACTCCTTATGGTCACCGTAAAAAACCTCGAAGGAGAGTTCGACCAAGAAAAGAAAACCAAGGTCCGCCTTTGACTGAGCTCTTTTGTACTTATTGCAAAAGAAAAGGCCACCTTAGGGAAACTTGCTATAGCATGGGTCAGACACGACGTACTACTGCTCCACCACGACATACTGATGAGTTTTCTAGTCTGATAGAGCGAGTTGAGTTCTTAGCTTCCACGACTCAGAGTTTGATGAAAGAATTCCGACGGATGTCTTCGCCGTTAGTGAATGCTTCTTACATTCCAGCTAAAACCAACAAAGGCAAACAAAAGGTCATCTCTGCTTGGGTGCCTAAGAAAGATAAAAAGGCCTTTGTTGTTCATGTTGCTCTCAAAGCACATAATACCTCACAGTGGTATTTTGATAGTGGGTGCTCCAGACACATGACAGGTGATGCCTTATTTTTTACTACTCTTGAGATATATCAAGATGGCAGAGTCACCTTTGGAGATGGGAGTAAGTCTAGCATTATAGGACGAGGTACTATCGAGTTACCTGGTTTTCCTAAGCTAGAAAATGTTTTGTACGTCAAAGGATTGAAAGCAAACCTTTTCAGCATTAGCCAGCTGTGCGACACTAACTTTGCAGTAAAGTTTGACCGGGACGCGTGTAAAGTCTACAATCAAGCCGGTAAACTTTTGATGCAAGGGGTGAGGACCGAGGATAATTGCTATGGGACTGAGCCCACATCCTCACTTGTCTGCAACAGCGCCACGATCACTCCTATGGATCTGTGGCACCAACGTCTAGGTCACGTGAACGTTAGAGATCTTAATCGTTTATCTAAAAAGGACCTAGTATGTGGCTTACCATCTCTTGTAAAGTCAACTTCGACCGTTTGTGGACCCTGTCAGTTGGGAAAACAAATTCGTAGTCCTCATAGGAAGTTACATTCCATTACCACCTCTCGTCTTCTGGAGTTGATTCACATGGATCTTATGGGTCCCACTCGTTCTGAGAGTCTAAGTGGTAAGAGGTACATCCTCGTGATGGTAGATGATTTCTCCAGATACTCCATTGTAGGTTCTCTGAGAGAGAAATCCGATGTTGTAGATTTCTTAATGACCAAGTGCCGTGTCCTGCAAAATCAACACAGTGTCACTATTAACAGAATACGTATTGACAACGGCACTGAATTCTAGGAAGCAAAGGTTGATTTGTACTGTGATAACCTTGGGATCAAACATGAGTTTTCTGCTGTGAGAACTCCTCAGCAAAATGGGATTGTTGAGAGAAAGAATAGAACGATCCAAGAGATGGCTAGATCTATGCTTCTAGGTCGTAAAGTTTCTAGGAGATTTTGGGCAGAGGTAGTGTCTACTGCATGCCACACGGTGAATAGGGTGTATCTGCGTCCACACACACTTCACACTCCTTATGAGTTGTGGACTGGCAAGAAGCCCAACCTGGCATATTTCCGTGTCTTTGGGAGTAAATGCTACATCCTACGGGATAAAGAGCAATTAGGAAAGTTTGACTCCCGAAGCGACGAGGGAATATTTCTAGGATATTCATCGAATAGCAGAGCGTACCGAGTTTTTAACCTGAAGAGCTCTAAGATTATGGAATCAATAAACGTCACCGTGCAAGATGACGAACCTCCGACGGTTATTGATCCTAACCATCAGTGTGAGGATGAGGATTGTTCTGACAGTGATTTACCTCTTCCTCTCTCACACTCTGTGGACCCTACTCATGTGTTAGGGGACACACCTGCTTGGGTTCGCAAGAGTCATGACCCTTCTGCCATTGTTGGTGATCCCACTCTAGGGGTCAAGACTCGTGCTCAGCTAGAGAACGTTGTTAGCCATCTTTGCTACACGTCCAAAGTCGAGCCCAAGAACCATAAAGAAGCACTCAAGGATGAACACTAGATATATGCTATGCAGGATGAGTTGCTTCAGTTTAAAAAGAATGATGTCTGGGAACTTGTCCCCCGACCTAGTGAGATTAATGTGATAGGTACCCGGTGGATTTTTAAGAACAAAATGGATGAAAATGGTACCATAATCCAAAATAAGGCTAGGTTGGTCGCTCAAGGCTACACACAGATAGAGGGTGTAGACTTTGGGGAGACATTTGCTCCTGTTGCGAGGCTTGAGTCCGTCCGTCTTCTACTCGCCATCGCATGTCATCTGCGCTTCAAGGTGTATCAGATGGATGTCAAGAGTGCCTTTTTGAATGGCATTCTACAGGAGGAGGTTTATGTGGAACAACCAAAAGGGTTTGAAGACCCTCAGCACCCTGAGCACGTCTACTATCTGAGGAAAGCCTTGTATGGTTTGAAGCAAGCACCCCGTGCTTGGTACGAGAGGCTTACTTCTTATCTCTCAGCTCGTGGCTTCAAGAGAGGGGGAGTAGATATGACGTTGTTTATCAGGAGAGATGACGGTGCTATTTTGGTTGCCCAGGTCTATGTGGACGACATAGTCTTTGGATCCAGCATGCTCACCACTTTGAGGAGGAGATGAAAAGTGAGTTTGAGATGATCATGGTTGGTGAGCTTACATTCTTCCTTGGTCTCGAGGTTCGTCAACTAGAGGATGGGATGTTCATCTCCCAATCCAAGTATGCTAGAGACCTAGTGAAGAAATTTGGTTTAGACTCCGCTAAGCATGCACGTACACCTATGAGTACCATTACCAAGCTTAGTAAGGACACTTCAGGCAAGGACGTAGAGCAAACCTTATATCGGAGTATGATAGGTAGTCTCCTCTACTTGACTGCCAGTCGTCCCGACATCGCCTTTAGTGTTGGAATCTGTGCGCATTATCAGGCATCCCCAAAAGAGTCACATTTACTTGCTCTAAAACGTATTATTAAATACGTAAGTGGGACTCTCTCATACGGGATTTGGTATTCCTTTGATACCAATGACCGTCTGTCCGCCTACTCGGATGCCGATTGGGCTGGGGATGTAGATGGATGTAGGAGCACTTCTGGTGGGTGTTTCTATTTTGGTTCTGCTCTTGTCTCCTGGCTGAGCAAGAAGCAAAATTCCATCTCTTTGTCCACTGCGGAGGCTGAGTACATAGCCGCCGGGAGTGGTTTCACACAAGTCTTGTGGATGAAGCAAATGCTGGAGGATTATGGGATATCACAGGACACCATGACCATTTCCTGTGATAACATGAGCGCGATACACATATCCCGCAATCCAGTTCAGCATTCGCGCACAAAACACATCAGGATACGTGAGCACTTTATTCGTCAGTTAGTTGAAGAGAAAGTCGTATCCCTGAGTTTTGTTCCTACCGACCGTCGGTTAGCCGATATTTTCACGAAACCTTTAGATGCCCTCAGATTTGAGAGTCTTAGGAAATCTTTAGGGATTTGCACAATTGACTGAGGGGTTGGTCTATGTCTAGAATAGGATGCTTCTTCATGTTCATATCATGTGCTTCCTATTGCTAGTCTGTTTTATATGTACCATTACTTTGTTGTACAGCTTTGTTTTATTCCTTTTGCTTTTTATATTTCTTTTGAAAAAAATACAAAAAGATTTTCCTTTAAGAAAAATTTTGAGAAAAGCACAAAAAGATTTTATTTCTTTTTTTTCCAAATTTTTGAAAAAATCCAAATAGATTTTTGTATTTTGCTTCTTTTATGGATGAGCATGTAAGATAGCCAAGTCAGAACTTCATTCCATTTATCCATGTGACTGTTTGATAGATATTTGAGAGGCTACATCATTTCATCCATGTGCTTTACATTGATTGGAGTCTTTGAGATGTAATTAGTGATATCTTCCTACATGTTTGACTCCTATATCCTTTATTGCACACATGCACGGCTATATTTGATTATTGCACTTGTCTATCTCATGTTGGCTTGCGTGTTTTCATCTCAATCATGTCTATACAATGTACAATATGCGATAAAACTTGACAAGATTGGAATGCATGTAAAAACCATTTTGGTGAGACTGTGTTTTTGTATAACGGGGAGGGGCTGCGAAAGGTAATCATCTATCCTTTACGTAAAAGCCACCGTTAAAAAGGACCTAAAAATGGAGGAATTTTAATATCCGAGGTCCAAAGAGGTTAAAAGAGCCCGAAAAAATTTAAAGGCAATAAAAAGCAATTCATGCCAAATATGGGCCACTTAGGTTTCACCATCAATTCTCCAAAGTTTGAGAATTTAGAATGCCTCTATTCAATACAATATCTGAGGGAGTTTGGTTGGAGAATCTAAACGGGTTTGCACTTCCTTGAAAGTCCTGAAAAAGCATAAAATCATTTTGGACGTTATTGGTGTGAAAATCATTTTGAGCTTTGATTTGTTGATTTGATTGAGTCAATATCTTATACTGTCACTCTTTTACACCAAAGGAAGCATTTGAGTTCATTCGCTAGGAATATCCAATATTCATCATGCACATATGTCATGTTTGTATGCATTGATTTTCCTATCGAATTTGATCACACCACTTCATTTACGCTATCATTGACTTGGTTGCTTTCTGTTTATTAATGGTGTGTTTTTATCCTAGTGACACCCCGCACTTTCTTATTTGATTTATTTCTCTAATTTCTCCATTTGGGGACATCATAAAAAGGGGGAGAAAGAATTATCATATTATGGGGGAGTTTGAATTCTGGGGGAGTTTTTGAGATGTTGCTTATGTTTTTATCATATATTGATATCCATGTTATCTCATTTCAAACTCGATATGTCACGTGGTATTTGCTTTGTCTCATGTGTGTAGGTATGAAGATTGCAGATCTATATGTTGCACACCCTGATGAGAAAAGTTTTGAGATTCCTGAAGAATTAAAGAACAAACGATGAAGACTATTCATTTGTACCTTTTCCAGTTTTGGGTTCATGCGAGGGTAGATTTGTATAGGCAATTTTATATTTGATAATTCAGATTTTTTATCTATGTACCGGCATAGACATAGGGGGAGATTTGTAAGGAAATTTTTCACATGTCCGAAATGTTTCATTTATTTATGTCGTACGCCGCTACATTTGGCACGTCTCCTCACGATCTCACATGAAGGCCTCTATCCGAATTCCGGGAATCAAACATGCATTATCTCCACTAATATGTCCCACATCTTCCTCAACGACTTCACGTTCCAAGATTTTAGGGACTTAATGCAAGTGGTACGCAAGGGAAGTCAAAACAGTGAAAAAAAGGCATGATATGAGAGTTCAAGGGCATTTTCGTAATTTCACATCCATAGTTCGGAGGTCTGGTCAACTAGAAAGTTGAAGAACTCGCCTCAATGAAGATACTAGAAAAAACGGCACCTCAATCCGAGCTACGGTGAAGGAGTTATGACCTTTTGAAGATAGAGAAAATTCCTTAAAGAATGCTGTTTTTTTTTGTACGCTGGATAGAATTTTAGAGTTTTAAGAACATGGGACTCTTCATATTTTTTCCTATAAATACCAACTTCGGGGGAGTTGTTTTGCAAGACTTTAGGAGACGAATTTGAGAGTCCAAATACATCTAGTCTTCATATTTTTGAGTCCCAAGACTCATGTTTTGATTCACACATCATTGCAAACCTTTGTGAATCCTTTTGCAACCCAAGAACACAACTTTGGTTTGTTCAACCCTTGTGGAGGAGACTGTTCTTCTTCTTCATTCCAGCCCTACTGAAAAGGGATAATTCCAGCCGCGACTACAGAATTCGATACCCGAGGGTAATTCTTAGTCAACTTGTATTTTCATTGTAATCCGATTGTAAGCCGTTCTCTTACAAATTATAGTGAAAATAAATGGTTTTGCCCCTGAGGGGGATTTTTCCTTAATTGCATGTGTTTGAATGTTCTTGCATAGATTATCAATTTATTCAATCACATACTGCTGCATGTTTAGGGTTTGTTTGGATTAAAAGGGTTTTATATATAATTTGATCATTTGAACGCGAGCACACACGTTTCTCATTCTCACAACTAAAACACTTTCTCTACACACACACACACACACACACACACACACTTACAAATAAGAGATTCCCCATTTGGATTTATGGGATAAACCCCACCCCTCATTTTGTATGCAAACTACATGGATTTTGATGCCTTTATAGGCTACGTAGGCTTCTCGGGGTAAAACTCGAGACTCGAGTCCTTTTTTCTCACTTTTTCCCTCATTTTCTATCTTCTCTAAATCCACTTTCCTTATATTTTATATACTTTCTCTTAGTGACGTATTACTCCATATGCGTTACCATTCCATTATAATGATCAACGTAGGGGTAATCACGTAAATCTTATTTTTCTAATATTATTCCTACCTCCATTATATATATACACATGCACACAAATCACGGGGGGAAATATAAAGGAAAATAGCAAATATCCATGAGAGACCGAAAGGGAGGAATGGGTGCCTAACACCTTCCCATATCCTAACTAAGCCTCCGAACCCTTCTCAAATCATTTTGGTTTTGCACGCACCAATATCTCTTTGGATGCCATCCTTCGGGGTGGCTTCCCCATTTTCTTTTGTCTGTTTTGAGTAAAATAGACTGGCGACTCTGAATCTGTCTACATTTTTGCACCACATCTCAAATGACGCTGGCCGAAGCGCTCTCGAGAGGGGAGCGTGGGACCCGAAGGATCCTTCCTCCACGTGCTCGCCCGCACGGCGAGGATCAGGGATGGCCACAGTGGCGACTCTGTTGGGGATTTGTGTATTTTGAGGGTTTGACTCTATTTACATGGATGCTATATTTGTTTATGTTTTCCCCTATATCTGCATGTTCCCCTTTTCCATGTGTATCCCATGCTTATACTTATATTCACACAATTGTAGAAAATTCTCCATGTACACTTCACACCACGTGCACTTAGGATCACATATATCAGCATGTTGTGCGCATCACCTATCCATACTTGGTGTACCTTGGTTACTTGTACTTTGCTCCTTGTTTGCCATAATCAAGAAAGGCATTCTCATCATAAGATACTAATAAGAGAATCTGGCATGATTGACACAACATCACCAAAGAGCATTGATATTGACCAAATTTTACCAAGTAACTGGAGGGTTACTTCGTGATGGGCGCTGGTCCGGCAAGTCGCAGTTAACCTAAGTGATATGACTCTCACCTTCCATTGGCCAAGTACCTTCGACGTATATCGAACGGTTACCCCGCATCGTACCGCTTGACCGAAGTCATGACGAGAGGTATATTGCGGGGAATTCACTCATGTACGCCAAGTATATCGAATCTGCTCTCACACGTACCGTCCCCACGAGGTATATGGTGAGGCAATTCACGTACACTCAGGTATATCAAATGGCTTGTCCACACGTACCGATTGCTCGCAAGAGAAAGACGTATATCGTGGAAGTCACGCCAAAGGGGGGAACCCATGACGATTCACCCAACCAACTCCATACCCGCATATTGGTGTCAAACCTAGGACACACACTTTAGATTGTCGGTTTCAACCCGAAACTCCAGTCGAAATTTTGAGTCGATCTGCAGACCTATTTTTGCGCATTTTTAAAACAGGACCCTGTCCGTGAGCTTGGTTACAAGTCCAAACCATAGCTTTGCATATATTAAAAGCCACACTTTTCTAGGCTCGGATCCCGTCCGGCATTGCATTTAGGAGAATTAAATACAAGTGAAAACATAATAATTGTAATAATCATGCTGAGTTCCATCTCCAAAAACATTTCTCCCTTCTTTATCAAAAATCCAAAAACATTTCTCCCTTCTTTATCAAAAATACAAAAACATTCCTCCCTTCTTTATCAAAAATCCAAAAATAGTTCTTCCTTTTTTCTCAAAAATAAATCTCATCCTACGCCTTCTCAGGTCGATCACAAGCCCTTGGCCTGACTCCCTATTGGCTTCGATCTTCATTCAAATCACCCTAAATTTTCATCCGTTCCTCTACTACTTCTTCCGACTCCGGAATCCATCCACTTTCCATGGAAAATACAGATCAAACACTAGTCATACAGCCGGATCTGACGACAGTCCTAGCTCAGCTCATGTCCAAGATCGATAACCTCCAAACCCAGGTCCGAGAGATGCAACAAAACCAAGTTCCTACTCCTCAAGAGCCCGAGGCCCTATTCCCCCGTGCTATGGGTCCACCCGAGCCTATCTAGGTTTCAGAAGAATATCAGCACACTCCACGTGCTCCTCCTACCAATGGGCTGTCTCCTGCCCATCTTCCAATGCCAAATATTATCCAGCATGTGGCTAACCTTCCTATAGTCGTTGATCCAAAAGAGGAGGAGTTGAATAAAGTCAAAGGGGATCTCAAGATGCTCACCGAGAAGTTTGACCAGGTCAGGATCTCTGGGAATTACATGGACTACACCCACATGTCTCCTTATCCTAAAGTGAGGTCACCCGGGAAGTTAAAGATGCTAAATATCGAGAAGTTTGGAAGGAGTGGACCCCCAATTGTTCATCTTCGCAGTTACGATCGTTCCATGACTTTACTAGGGGCTTCTGGGGAGGTGATGGCCCAATTATTTCGGCAAACTTTGAAGGATAGTGCCCTCCGATGGTTTTTATCTCTTGAGGAATCCAGAATCCGTAGCTGGGAGGATGTAGCCCAAGAATTCATGTCGCAGTTTAAATACAACGAAGAGCTTGAGGTTACCCGTCGTGATTTAGAGTTTCTCAAATAGAATCCTGGAGATTTAGTTAGTAACTTCATAACTCGGTGGAGGGAGCAAGCAGCTACCATGACTAATCTTCCATTCGAGGAAGAACAGGTCAGTATAGTGAAGAAGAACTTCTTGCCCCCATGTTCGAGCAACGATGGGAGGACAATACTATCCCCACTTCCGAGCTCTCAGAGAGGTTGGAGTGGAAATCGAGGAAAGACTCATTAAAACAGAGGTTGAACCGAAGAATGTGTCTAAACATTTCACCCCTAGAAAGTATGACAAGCCTGCCAGTGCCACCGTTTTGACCATCAACAACATCCCTCAACCAACCACATCATGGGCACCAGAAAGCCTCCCTGCCCCCATCCGAAGGGAATATACTGAGACCCGTGCTCCCCTCTCCAAAGTTTACCAAGCCCTATTAATCCGAAACCTCATCAAACCCTTGGATCCACGTCCATTACAAAATCCACTCCCCATAAACATTAAGATCGATGCTCATTGCACCTTTCACCAAACTGTCGGACATACCACCGACCAATGCTTTCACCTTTAGAACATAATCCAAGATCTCATTAACCGGGGTCCCATTGCCCCACCAGCCAATCCTAAACCAAACACTACTCACAACCCACAACCAAATCACACCAATGCCATCTTCTTGGAAGAAAACCTAGATTTCGATCCCTCAACTCAAATCACACCCATATATTCTCCTAAACCTCTTCAAATTTGCCCATATTTCCGCCTACACCCTAATAGCCTCGCTGATCAGGCACTGTCACTCCTTACCAGAGCATGAATCGTTGTCCGTACCCGTTCTGAAAATGGAAGTATGGAATTATCAGAGGTGTTAAACCAACTCCTAGAGTTCAGGCTAAAATTGCCCTCACAGATGGTCAAAGATTGAAAGAAATTCAACACACTGTTCTTGGAAGCACAAAAATGGGCCCGAGATTCAGACAAGTGGGTAGTACCAACCGACAAAGTCAGCCTAGATTATATTGTCCAGATTATGGCAGAATTATTCAGGCAAACCAATAGCATTTGCAGTATCACCCGGTTACTTGACACTTTGAAACTACAACGGCGCTTGGTCCCTTCAATCACACATATCCCCATAGAATGGGAGGACCTGTATGAAGAATCCGTTGAAGTTGTGGAAGGCATCAACTTCACAGGGAAATACAAAATTGTTACCACCGGATGGGGGGGAGAATTTGAAGATTCGAGCAAAGAACAAGCTTCAGGAAGAGCTGACCTAATAGACGACATATGTGGGATGATCTCATTTAAAGAACTCGTCGGAGAAATAAATAGGGTGGCAGAACAACCTGAGGTTAACGAGGAAATGGGATTCATGTTCGTTCCTTCTTCAGTAAATCACATGATCAGATGAGGGAGACATTACCAGGTTCCAATCTCACTACCAGCAAATGACAAAGGGAAGGGCATAGAAAACCTTCCTACGCCAGAGATGACCATCGAGGAGAGTAAGATCCTCTATCAACTGAAGAAAACCCAAGCTAACATCACTCTATGGGGGCTTTTCATGTCTTCCCAGCTACACAGAAATGCTTTAATCAAGCTGCTCACTAGACCCATAGTTCCATCATCTACCACACTAGAAGAAGCGATAAATCTGGTCGGATCCTTGACCTCTACCCAAATGCTGTCATTTTCTGAAGAAGAAATCCCCAGAATTGGGTCCAAACATAATCATGCACTCAACATCTCCGTCAAAGTTATGGGGAAGGTCGTGCCACTCTCCCTTGTAGATAACGGATCCGCCTTAAATGTTTCCCCTCAGAGAACCTTTAAGTGTTTAGGCCTAAAAAAAAGTGACCTCGCTCCAACCTCCACCGTTATGCGTGCCTACAATAATACCCACCATGAGGTGATGGGATCCATAAAACTTTTAATAGGGGTTGGCCCTATAAACCCTGTAGTTGAATTCCAAGTCATAGACATCCCAGCTTGTCTCAACCTATTGCTCGAACGCCCCTGGCTCCACAATATCAAGGCTGTGTCTTCCTCAGTCCATCAGAAATTGAAATTCTTCGTCGATGGGCGAGTAATCACCATTTTGGGCGACGAAGAAAATGTCAAGGGTGCAAGCACCAGCAATCCAATTCTTAAGATACAGCACGGGTCAAATGATATGCTCCTATCATGATTTCGAGTTGAGCCACTCCTACTCCCAGCAGGGGACAATTTCAAAGAAATGGGTTTTACAGAATATGACCCTCGTGACAATGTCAATGTGATTCAGATGTACTAAAACATGCACTTCATACCCGGATTGGGGATAGGACGAAGGTAGCAAGGGATACTTGAGCCCATCGAACTGAAGAAAGCTTTACCTCCTTGCGGCTTAAGGTATTAACCATCAGAACAAGAGTTCAGAATGATCTACCAGTCTCGACCTAAGAGAAGATTAGAGTGCATCCGAACTATCTTAGGAGACTACTTGAATGGACGATTCATCAAAGAAGGCGAAGAATTCCCCTTTTGCAGTTTTTAAGAACCATGTTATGACCACACAGACAAGAAGATGAGGCCGGGAATGGATCTCTTTTTCCAAGATAGCTACCCATGGGCTGAAATTTTCCCACACCGCGTGAAACCACTCATCAAAGATACTGAAGAGACTGAGGAAAGTGATTCCAAAAATTCCTTCAACATACAGATACTGGAGCTAGCACTCTGCATGGTTCATTTAGGCACTACATTAATGGACCCATCCCGTCTGATTAAAGCTTCTGATACTCCTCTCCTCAACTAGCATGTTGCGCTAGTTCTACCTCTTGAAATCTTCCCTAACCCTAATGTTTATGCTATTTCTTCTTATGTTGCCTATCCTTGCTCAAATGTAATTGAGACCTCTTTTGATGAGGTTCTCAACGCTATTTTTCCTATTAATTAAATAAACGAAGATTTTGAGTATCTTATTGTGCCTTACATTAGCTGCTTGGATTCTAATCAAACTTTTAATGATGATGATTTTTCAAATCAACAATTCTTAACTGATCTAAATAAGGCTAATAATAAACAACATAACCGCGTTCAAGTTAATGAAGAAGAGATTGTTGTTATTAATCTCGGTTCTAGTAGCCAACTGCGCGAGATTAGGATTGGGGCCACCCTTGACGTGCATGAGCACGCACAACTCGAAGAATTGATGAAGGAGTTCGTGGATGTCTTTGCATGGTCGTATGATGATATGCCCGGTATCGATCCTGAAATAGCTCGGTACGAGATCTCCACTCTCTCAGATTACAAGTCGGTTAAACAAATATTGAGAAAGATCCGCACCGAATGGTCTCTTAAGGTCAAAGAAGAGGTGGTCAAACAGTTAAACGTGGGTTTCATTTGGGTGATCGAATATCCCACATGGCTAGCCATAACCGACAGTTATAAAGGGAAAACTCTTAGTATTCAGGGTCAGTGAAAAGGGGATAGGAGCAGAACCTACAAAGTTGAAGGCCATACTTGAGATGTCACCACCCCGAACAGAGAAAGAAGTCCGAGGTTTTCTTGGGAAATTACAATATATCAGCCAGTTCATTAGCCAGCTAACCTCCATTTGTGAACCAATCTTCAAGCGCCTCCGACAGGATTCAAGCAAGGTTTGGAATGAGGCCTACCAAGAAGCTTTTAACCAAATCAAACAATACCTAACCCAACCTCCAAAGCTCATGCCTCCATAGTCTGGTCTCCCTTTTCTCCTATACCTAACCATAATCGAAACTGTAGCTGGGGCTTTGCTATCACAATAACTTGAAGACTCGCGTAAAGAAAGATCCATATATTATGCCAGTCGCAAATTGGTCGGGTATGAGGTCAACTACACTGCTTTGGAAAAGGCATGTGTCGCACTTGTCTGGGTCACCCAAAAGTTGCGACACTGCATGATCGCCTTCCCCGTCAAACTTCTATCCCGAATGGATCCCATCAAATATCCAGTCGAATGGCTCGGTGGTTGATGCTCCTAACCGAGTGTGATATCATGTACGTCACACAGAAAGCTATTAAAGGAAGAGCCATCTCTGACTACCTCATCGATTACCCTGTAGAAGAAGCGATGGATTGGATCTCTGAATTCCCAAATGAAAATATCCTCTGCACCACTCAAGACCGCCTTCGATGGAAAATGTTCTTTGATGGCGCTGCCAACAAAAAGGGATATGGCATTGAAATACTTCTGATCGCCCCAGATTACTCCCACACTCCCATCGCCATTAAATTAGATTTCCCTTGCTCCAACAACATGACGGAATACGAGGCATGCACAGTGGGCCTCAAGGTTGCTCTCAAGAAAGTTATTCAATACCTTGACATCTAAGGGGATTTTGCCCTTATCATTGGTCAAGTGCTCAGAAAGTGGAAAGTCAAGGACAAAAAGCTCCAACCCTTTCATACCCAATTAGAAGAGTTAGCCTCCCAATTCTGAGATATCACCTTCCATTACCTACCCCGACCAAATAATAAACTAGCCGATACTCTTGCCACCTTGTCCTCCATGGTCGACATGCCCGAAGGAATAACAATAACCCCCTTCCTAGTTCAAAAGCAAGACAAACTGACCCATTGCTACCATATTGAGTTTGTCTTCACCGAAGATCCCAAACTAGCCGATTGTTGGTACTATTATATCTGGTGCCTCCTCAAACATGGTAGGTATTCTGAGGGTTCCGACAAGAAAGATCGAATGACCCTTCGAAGACTAGCCGCCCAGTTCATCATCTTTCATAAAGCTCTACTCAAGAGGAACTTCGATGGAACTCATCTACATTGCATCGCAGGGGCTAAGATTGAGAAGAAAATTCCAAAAATCCACATCGGGGAATGCGGACCCCACATGAATGGTTACATGCTCGCCAAGAAGATCATTTAACAGGGCTACTACTGGACCACCATGATCCAGGATTGCACCGCCTATGTCCGGAGGTGCCTCAAATGCCAAAAATTCTCCAATCTTCAACACTGCCTCCGCGAGAATTATACAACATGGCCTATCCCTGGCCGTTCTCCACCTGGGGTATCGACGTCATAGGGAAGGTTACACCAAAGTCTTCAAACGGACATGAGTTCATCCTGGTTTCCATTGATTACTTCACCAAATGGGTCGAAGCTGAGTCATACGCAGTATTGAATGCCAAGAAAGTGGCCAAATTCCTCAAGAAAAATATCATCTGCCGATATAGGGTCCTGCACGAGCTAGTGTCTGATAACGGGTTGCATTTCGAAGCAGAAGTTATAGAAGTAGTCAACGAGTATGGGATTCATAGACACAAATCTTCTCCTTACTAACCTCGGACCAATGGTACAGTTAAAGCCGCCAACAAAAACCTCAAAGCCATCATCAGCAAGATGACCGAAAGTTGTAAGGATTGGGTCGACCGAATCCCGTACGCCCTCTGGGGCTATCAAAACTAAATCCAAACCTCTACTGGGGATACCCCTTACTCCTCGGTCTACGACATGGTAGAAGTCCTACCTCTGGAGCTAGAAATACCCTTGCTACGCGTCATGCTCGAAAGCAACGTTAGTGAAGAAGACTGGTGTCAAAACCGTCTTGATGAGCTAACCCTCCTAGATGAAAGAAGATTAAAAGTACTTTACCACATACAGGGCTACCGTTGCCGAATAGCGTGATCATTCAACAAGAGATCCATGGATCGCGGTGTCTGAGAGGGCAATTTAGCCCTCAAAGAGATAATAGAACCCATCTGGGACCCGAGAGGGAAATTCAAGCCCAATTGGAGCGGCCCCTACATTGTGAAGAAAATCTTATCTGGTGGTTCGGCCATGATCACTGACCTACATGGGGAGGAGATGGCTCGTCCAGTCAATCTGGATTGTCTCAAGAAATTCTGCCACTAGTTCAAAATCTCGGCGCGCTATGACTCTTCTCATCCCCCTTCTATACCAAAAAAAACTCTTCATTTCCCTCTACCCAGAACTACGTGGGCCTGATCCTCTACAAAAACTATTATAAAAACATTTTCAAAAATGCCAGAGGTACGTGGGCAGCTCATGCACCTCACATGAGTGCAGCCCTTTCCTCTTCACAAAATACTATTTTTTTCTTACCTCTGAGAATGGCGGTTCATTCTAAAAATACTTGAACAAAAGGAATATGCATGCCTTAGCGATCAGTATAGATAATTCAAAATACAAAACTCATCAAAAGGCACAACTGGATGATCAGAAACTTGTTTATGTCATTAATAAAAAATTACAGTACGGATTACATAAGAAAAGGAACGGATAACTCCCTTCCCCCCTACTACCATAAAAAGCCAAATAAAATCCCCACATACATTCCTTATTACATAAATAAACTCTCCAAGAGTCTAACCCACAGCTACCAGAGGAGCCTGCAACCTCATCATCTACATCCTGAGGTCCCCAAGTTTCCACTTCCTGAATAGAGTGCCGTAAACATTCCATGGATCGATGAGCCTTAATCATCTTCGAAAAGACCACAACACCCCCTTCCATGGTGTTAGATAAAACAAACCATCTTTATCCCGTCTCCACTGCCAACATCTTGCTAACTACTTTCCTCCACAACCATTTCATATAATCTTTGGGGACATTCCAAACCTCCCCGATAGACTGAGAGGGATGGGTCGACGGACGCCGATTTACCAATAGAGATCCAAGCAACAGATGCAGGCGCTCAGTCAAATATTCTACCGGAAAGATTTTTGAGGTCCGAGAGGGCACGACCTGCGCCCATCAAAATTGGCATAAAAGACGCCAAGGGAAATAAAAAGAGGTCTATCTGAGACCAACCAGTCGCACATATGAATACTCTCCTTGCTCCAGAACAGGCTGCAACTGTCCCCACCAAGGCACTGACCAATGCAGCCGACGAGCCCCATGCTCCACAAGCCAATGCTCCTAGTTCTTAATATACAGACCAACGTTGATGAAGTAGCATGAAAAGAAGTTGGGTACGGCCGACAAGGGATACCCTGGAGGAGTTGCCAAGTGGAATCTTTTAGACAACCACATGAACAGCATTACAGGGCTACCCCTCAAAAAGTCAGAACGGCCTTCTCTCCAGGTATCCAAGCTATTCAGGGTCTCCACCAGTATAACCACCATAGGATTGCGATGATATGACATCCATGAGGTAATGGATGTAAGTTGTGGGTCCATTTGCACCTCCCCAATCACCAACAACAATTTGGAAACCATATCCAGAACAACGGCTCTAGCATAACGAGCATCACCTACTTCTCGCAAATGCATGGACCACAGCACTGCCAGGAGGGAGATCATTCCACTAGCAACCAGTGATCTAGCCTCCGAAGGCTAAATATGAAGAAGCCCAACCAACAAATCCCTGGGAGAACGGGAAAATTCGGGCAAAGTCGCAGCAACACTGGGATTTACACCAGTATAGCAAAAAACTCCTCGTAGGTAGGAAAAACTTCTTCCAACCCAAAGCGGAATACATGTTCTTCGGGGTACTAGAATTGTATCGCCGCCATCAGCACGTTCCACTCAGTAGGCCGATTGCGCCACAAGGAGACTCCACGCATGTTGAAAGCATCATAGTCGACATTATAAGAGCACATTCCTTCCAAGGATTCGAGGTAGTTGACAAACTCAATGCTACCAGGGAGAGACATCTTGTAAGGCTAAGAGATAATGGGCAAGTAGGTAAGAATGCAAAGGTGTGATGAAAACACTCCACCCTTACCCCTTTTGTACTTAAAAACCCTCACAAGGGACATAATCCCTGCAGCAATCGGAAGGAATCCTACCCCATAAGCTGCCAAAGGCTGAAAAGGGTACCATTTAGAGCTTTTAATTGATGGGACTGGACTGAACTGCCAATAGGCAGGTCAGGGTGCTTGCCGATCGGCAACCCCCCATTTTTGGAAATTTCCATTTTTTCCTCTTTTGTCAAAAGAGAAAACTCAATAAAAATAAATTAATATTCTCAACAGAATTTCAAGAATCACTCTTTCTCCTTAGATAATTTCCCTTTTTAATTAAAAACTTTCCTCCAAAAAATTCCAAAAATATTCCTTTTTATGGTCTCAGACGCAAAGTAAAAAGTGCATGCATTCATTCATCATTAATAAGAGATAATAAAAAACTCTATTGCATTGCATATATTTGTGTTATGTGTTACATCAATTTTGCAAGAAATAAAAATAAAAGGAAAAAACAACGGGACTCAGCCCGAACCCACACTCTCTCTCTCTCTCTCACTAAGATCTTCCATCCCTGCGACGTGCTCTCTTCCCTCTACGGCGAGAGGATGCACCACCACTACCCGAGCCAGAGTTCTCTCCAGATGAGACAGATGGCACCAAGCAAGAAGGAACAGGAAAGGCATATCGAATATGGGAAGTCGCCAAAGATATCCAGTCTCTGATGTCCCTGAGCCAAGTGGTCAACACCCGGACTTGCTGCAAGAAAAGGTGAAATTTGTATCAAGGCAGGGATGACCAAAACAGACAATAAAGAAAGAGAGGAACAAAAAGGTATACCACAGGTCGAAGGACCTCCTCTGTCAAACCCAACTCCTCCGGACCCATCGCATGAGGACGGTACAACATAGGCACCATCTCTCCATCAGCCCACTGAATGTTGCATGAAGGGGTATGCAACCGCACAAAAGGGACCTCTGAGGTCACCGTCACCACAGGTGCCGATGGACCAGCACCGTTGTGGGAAGATCCCGCCGCCTGACTCGAACCTGTAGGAAGGAAAGACAACGCATCATATATGCTTGACGCCATCAACCAGCTCGTCATAAAATCCATATAGTTATACAGCGCAGCCGTATCAGTGTATAGCAAGTATGAGTCGCCAATCATCGTCGCGATCCTCTCACCCTCCAACATCAGTCGCTCCTACCTCATAGACGTAGGGGGATGCGCAGGTGGCACTACCAGCTGCTCCTCAGTAATCTAACGAACCACCCTCTCCCCGAGATACTAGGAATCGCCGAACTCATGCGCCAGCAAACGCCTCATCCGCACATTCACCTCGATCACCCCCATAACCTGAATGGCTGTCTCTAAGGGATAAAAGGTCACCTAAAAACCTCCAAGCGAGCATAAATCAATACAAGATCAGAAGGAGCAAAAATCAAGACTGAAATGGAAAGAGTCTTACCCTACCACTGGTCAGGTCATTCAAGACCTGACACACTGCCTCCAGGGAGAGAGATCCCTTTGATTGTCGGTTGGCCTTACGCCATCGATACAATCGACAGAATTCCCCAACAGTGTCATCCTTCAAAGCAATCAGCGGGATGTTGCACCCAATCACCTCGTAGAACCACGTCTAAATTTGCAAACAAAAAGATACGCATAAAGAAAATGTGAATGCATGAAAAGAAATGCACAAACTGAAGAATACCTCAAGAAGGTATGTGGCTCGAGTAAAGGTCTGCCGTTAGCACCGGCTGAATGTATCCAAAGAAAAGTAAAAGGTCACCAATGTCAGAATCCCCCAATCATAAAAATGGAAGTTCGAAAACATCCTCAGGTATGGTAGAAACCATAAATGAACGACGTCGCCGCTCAATGCCTTCATGAAACCTTCCAACACCAACAGAATAAATAACTGGGCCATCTGCCTCACTTGCAGCCCATCCTCCACATCAATCACCCTGCTCAGCAAAACATGCTTCAACATGGACAGTCGGATAGAATCCCCAAAGACTATCCTCCCTATATCACGAAGTGCCACATGCACTGCCTCTGGTCTCACCCGCAAAGAGCGATCCACCTCTATTTTCTCTCAATCACAATCTAGCCCTAACAGTTGCTGCACATCTATGGGAGTCACAGTCATCTCCCCGAAGTCGAAATGGAAGGTGTGGGGAGTATCCCACCACCTCTCTCCCAAAGCGTACAGGACCTCTATCGAACGAGGCATCTCGTCCAGTGCAGATGTCAACCGCCCAAAACCCGCTGATGAGACCACCGAACGCACCACAGGTGGGAGATGCTCCCAGACATCCTTGAGCCCCGTCGTCCCGCGAGCACGCATGTTCTTAAAATAAATATCATACTGGCAAAAAGAAAAGTCTCATTAAAAGTTAAGAAAGAATGAAAAATCACCAAAAGAGAAGAATGCCAAAGGTCGGGTTACTTACATTACCACCGGGACTCACTCTCGAAGAGCGATGACGCGATGGATCCTGAAGCAAGGTCCACTCATTCGCAACAGGCTCAAATGAATAAAAGGAGTTGTAGCTCCCCAAAGCAAGAGGCGCCCTAGCCCTCCACTCCATATTCGCCCAATCATCAACGGTCAACCACTCCCGGTGGACTGCAGTGCTCACAAAAGTAGCCATTTCTTGAAGATCGAAATGCTAGAATGATTTGTAGAAGAATCGCAGAGAGACCAAAATCAAAAGAAGTTGTGAAAAAAATTAGGGGATTCGCCCTCTTTATATAGGATACCAAGGGCCATGCCAATCGGCACTAACCCCTTACCTTCCCGAGGTAGCCCAAAAGTCTGTGCCATTGCCGAATGGAACCCTTCATACTATGCCGACTGACACCCCCATTTAATTTCGTACAGAAATTATCAAAAAATACTAGAAAGCCTCGAAAAATCCTCGAAAGATTCCTAAAAATCCGAGGAGGGATTTAAAGACTTTTTACCAAGAAAATTTCGCATTCCCTCAAGAAGAACCCCTCTTCCCCAGCGGAATCCTCAAAAAATAAGTGAAAACTCCTCCCGGCAAATCTCCGGAGGATCCCTAAGGATCACCTGATCACTTCCCCAGCGGAATTCTTCAACAGCACCCAAAATAGGTTGTTCCCCCTGTGAGGTCTCCTAAAAGTTTCCCCAGCTATCAGCTCCCCAGCTCAGATCAAAATCATAAAGCTTTTTGTCCAGCAGAATCAAAATCCAATCTTTATCCACTCTTGGGTCGAAATTGACTCGGGTCTTAGATCGTCACCTGAGTTAGGTCAGAATTGACCTCGGTCCTTGGTCATCACCACTCTTGGGTAATAATTGGCCCCGATCCTGGATCGTCACCTGAGTTAGGTCAGAATTGACCCCGATCCTCGATCGTCACCACTCTTGGGTCATAATTGGCCCCGGTCTTGGATCGTCACCTGGGTTAGGTCAGAATTGACCTCATCCTCGGTCATCACCACTCTTGGGTTAGAATTGGCCCCGGTCTTGGATCGTCACCAGAGTTAGGTCAGAATTGACCTCGGTCCTCGGTCGTCACCACTCTTGGGTCATAATTGGCCTCGGTCTTGGATTATCATGTGAGTTAGGTCAGAATTGACCTCGGTCCTCGATCGTCATCACTCTTGGGTCAGAATTGGCCCCGATCTTGGATCGTCACCTGAGTTAAGTCAGAATTGAACTCAGTCCTCGGTCGTCGCCACTTTTGGGTTAGAATTGTCCTCGATCTTGGACCGTCACCTGAGTTAGGTTAGAATTGACCTCGGTCCTCGATCGTCACCACTCTTGGGTCAGAATTGGCCCCGGTCTTGGATCGTCACCTAAGTTAGGTCAGAAGTGACCTCGGTCCTCGGTCGTCACCACTCCTGGGTCAGAATTGGCCCCAGTCTTGGATCGTCACTTGAGTTAGGTCAAAATTGACGTTGATCCTCGATCGTCACCACGCTTAGGTCAGAATTGGACCCGGTCTTGGATCGTCACCTGAGTTAGGTCAAAATTTACCTTAGTCCTCTGTCGTTACCACTCTTGGGTCAGAATTGCCCCCAGTATTGGATCATCACCTGAGTTAGATCAGAATTGACATCGGTCCTCAATCGTCACTACTCTTAGGTCAGAATTGACTTCGGTCTTGGATTGTCACCTGAGTTGGGTCAGAATTGACCCCGATCCCCGGTCGTCACCACTCTTTAGGTCAGAATTAACCTCGGTTATTATACCTTTACCCTAATCCCATAGATTTAGCTTTGACCCATAGAATTGATCATCCCCAGCACGCTCCTTAGGTCCTTAGAATCGGCCTCGACCCTCTGAATCGGTCATACTCCCTCAAAAGCATCATGTGGTGTCTATTCGATGGTCATCATTTGTTCCAAACTCACCCGTCGAGGGGCTCTATAGACACCATATTCGGTTACCCCCTAACTCTCCTTAGGTCCCTAGTACCTCCCTTCTTCACTATAAACCCAGGTCATGTCCCGAGTACTGACCTAGAAGCCATCGGGTAATCCCCAGCTCAGTTTAACCTATAAGTCAAACTCTTTGTCTCGACCGAGACTTAATGAATCTTTGAAGGGCACTAAATGCCCTTTCCGATGGTCCATCCCGTGTACGATTCCGTCTTATTGTACGGACGAACGATCCGTTTGCGTCCGAAACCTGACCAAGACGCCACCGGGCACTCCCAGGCTCTGTTTGACCTAAGTCCACTCTTCAGCTCGACTGAGGATAAATGAATCTTCAAAAGGAACTGAATCCCCTTTACAACGGTACGTCCCGTGCGCGATTCTGACTTTCCATGCGGACGAACGATCCATTCGACTCCGAGAGGTCACCGAACACTTATCGGGCTTTGTTGACCAAAGTCAACTCTCCAAACTGGGTCAAACTCTTTGGAATGTTGAAGTACATCTCCTAACATTTCCAACGGTTTGCCCTGTGCTCAATTCGGACTTACCGTGCGGGCGAACGATCCGTTTGCGTCCGAATGATTCCCCATCCAATTGACCGATAAATGCTTCCGAGCCATATTTGACCCAAAGTTAACTTCCGAACCCGAGAGTGATCCAAGTACTTTCAAATTTATTTAAATTACCTTTCCAATGGTATGCCCCGTGCACTATTCTGACCAACGGTTTTCCCTCGGCGGCCGATTTTCCAAAAAAGCCTGTACTGCACTGCCGAATGGCAGGTTCTGGACCCTGCCTATCGGCACCTGCAGATAGGCAGGAACAGGTATATGCCAATCGGCACTTACCTGGGCCTATAAAAGGAGGCCTTCACTTCATTTGCAGGAGGATCCCAGATGTAAAAATTCTCTCTCAGCGAATCCCAAAAACCTCTCTCAAAGGCAGCGTAATTTCAACTTCCAAATCCCTTTTTTACTTCCACTTTTCATCATCCTTTTCATCAAAATTGGTGAATTAGACACTCTCCATCATCATCCAAGCCCAAGGGCTGCTCTCCAACATTCAAGATCTTCAAGAAGGTCCAACTTTCTCAAACTCTCTCTTAGATTCTCTTAAATTCCCAATAACTTGTTTTCTTACTTAGCACTTTTATTATCTCATCTCGAACATCCTAATATACTTTTTATTTAGTATTATTGCACATCTCTTATTTTCATAAAACCCCCAAAACAAGAAAAAGAGGGTTTACTCATAAATTCCAAGTAGGGATTTTCACGCTTTTTCCACACTTTTCTCACAACTAAAACACTTTTTCTACACACACACACACACACACTTACAAATAAGAGATTCCCCATTTGGATTTATGGGATAAACCCCACCCCTCATTTTGAATGCGAACTACATGGACTTTGATGCTTGTATAGGCTACGTAGGCGTCTCGGGGTAAAACTCGAGACTCGAGTCCTTTTTTATCACTTTTTCCCTCATTTTCTATCTTCTCTAAATCTACTTTCCTAATATTCTATATACTTGCTCTTAGTGACTTATTACTCCATATGCGTTATCGTTCCATTATAACGATCAACGTAGGGGTAATCTCGTAAATCTTATTTTTCTAATATTATTCTTATATCTTCCTACGGATGACTCGCTTTATCTTTTCCATGATACAAGTCAAGGATTCCTACCTCCATTATATATATACACATGCACACATATCATGGGGGGAAATATAACGGAAAACAACAAATATCCATGAGAGACCAAAAGGGCGGAATGGGTGCCTAACACCTTCCCATTTCGTAACTAAGCCTCGGAACCCTTTTCGAATCATTTTGGTTTCGCACGCACCAGTGCGTCTTTGGATGCCATCCTTCGGGGTGGCTTCCCCTTTTTTTTGTCTGTTTTGAGTAAAATAGATTGGCGACTCTGAATCTCTCTACATTTTTGTACCACATCTCAAATGATGTCGGACGAAGCGCTCCCGAGAGGGACGCGCGGGACCCGAAGGATCCTTCCTCCATGTGCCCGCCCGCACGACGAGGATCAAGGATGGCCATAGTCGTGAATTTGCCCCGAATTATTACTTTAAACTCCGCAAACGCATATTGAGCTACAAAACAAATAAATACTATCATAAGTTCGATTTTATAGAGAATTAGCAATTAAGAACTGTCTATTTTGGGTTTGATTTAAACACTTTTGGGTGCTTATCACACCACTCCCAAACAGAACATTGTTAGTCCTTGAGAAAAATATGGAGAGAAATTGAGATATGAAGCCAAAAGTGTACCACTTTCGCGGGCACTTGCAATTGCACTTATCATGTGCAACAAGCCTTCAAACCTATAGGTTGCCCTACTAGACGAGTTTTGTCTTTTGAGGGTTTACAGGGAATATACCCACAAAATTCTTTATTTGCAAAGGGCAGTAAATCTGTTATTAGATGTGGAACAATCACGCAATCCATCACATGACATATATTTTGAGAAGTACAAGCTAGAATGCATAAAAAAAATTTAGCTAAGTAAATACTCAAGGAACATCCTTCCTAGAACTCAACGTGTGTTGTGTGAATCATTCAAAACGGGTCGAGTATCACAAGTGTAATTCCTAGATTGTGCTTTCAGAATCAACACTTCAACTTCAAAATCTCACGGGATATAACTCTCTCAAACGAACTCTCGAGATTTTTGCTAGTGTATCGCTCTTATGTGTGAGGAGGTGAGTAAATGTAAGCAAGATCAAACGTCTCACACACATATAAGAAAGAACGAACATTTAAAAAGAAAAATGATCTCATGAAAGAATGATAATCACTATAGTGAGAACGTCGAGTTATTCACTACGTCTACTTTCATTTTCCTGAACACTTAGGGGAGAATATGGATCCATATGGGTGAGGGGAAATGGGATGGGAAGGATCATATGAGGTGATGTATGATGGTGATGGATGGATGATGGATGAAAGATAGATGCGATAGAAGAGTGTATACACTTTAGGCACAAAATTTCTTTATTACATAAAAACATAACTACAAACTTTCTTTTTATTTTATTTTCTCTCTTTTCTCTTTTTTTTTTCTTTTTTCTTTTTTTTGAATTTTTTTTCTTTTTCTATTTTTTAATTTTTTGTTTTTGTTTTCCAAATACGCATCAATGTTTGAGATAAATCAGCTAAAAATAAAAATAACCCAACATAGGTTTGTATCAAATTTTTCTCCATCTGAATCGGCTTTGGAAGAGATATTAACTAAGAATGCAAACACTCTCTATGATGGACCTTCTCCTTTTACTTTCAACATTCTACCCTTTTCAAACATGGTGGGTGGAAAATGGAATTGACATGGAAATCGGTGTTATGATATATGGTGATGATATGGAAAATGGAAGGGGTACGAATGTATGATAAAATGGAATTTGGTTCGTGTATCCATGAAGTTCTGGTGATCGGGACAAACTTCAAAAGACGTGTTTCTTACAACTCGAAAATGATATCATTCTCAATGATTAAGCAAACAATTTAACGAAGAATAATGAGATCATACAACGATTTAAAGTGCGGACCCAAATGAAGTTGAATCGACTTATGACTCGGAGATTGTATAAAACACTCTGAAAGGTGAAAGGCACGAATCTCACATGCTAAAGTCTCTACTAGTGATCCTTAAGGTTTTCTTGGGAATCGTAGTACTCTTAAACTCTAAACCGGAGTGGCGTGATAAGTATGCAATTTTTGTAGAATCTAGAAATCCATGATGCAACATGCCTTGTTACGTATTACATAAGCTATTTAGAAAATAAATTCTCTTGCTTGATTCCTAGACTTAAAAACATGGATTATAGCAAATTCGCGTCAATGAATGAGATGAAATAAACAGCATGAAATTTTAAAAATCGGGTTTAAAAATAAATAAAAAAATCAAAAGTGGTACGATTTTGATAAAATTCCCCACCCCCCCAAAAAAAGGAACATCGTCCTCAATATTAAATAAAATGGATTTTAAAATTAAGAGCAGAAGGGATGAAAGAGATTATCATAATCAACCGTTAATGAAGTGGACAGATGAAGGCTGAAAGAAACCTGAATAAGTGATAAAATAAACATGCGTACAAGTCTGTAAAGCATGGAAAGCCTAGGGTGATGTGAAATACCACCCCAAACATGATAAGACTCATTTAAGAAATCACGGGCTGCCTCCCGGTAGCGCTAAGTTTAAGGTCTTCAGCCAGACCAAACCATTCTCACCCTAAAGATAAGAACTAGGAAAGCAGAGGGCGGCAGAAAAATTGGGTGATGATAATCACCCCCAAACAAGACTGAAGCGTCAGTCTTGTTGGATAAAATTGACAAGGGTGAGGGTGAATAAGCATCGGTCACGAGCCGTATTATTATTATTATTATTATTATTATTATTATTATTATTATTATTATTATTATTATTATTATTATTATTATTATTATTATTATCATTATCATTATTATTATTATTATTATTGTTATTATTATTATTATTATTTCAAGATAAAAGAATATATTTTTTGTTTTGTGGTTTTTGAATATTTTGAAAAAGAAAGGAAATATTTTTGGGAATTTTAGAGAATGAAAGGAAGAAAATGTTTTTGAATTTTTATAAAAATAAAGGAAGAAAATATTTTTGGATTTTTGTGGAGAAAACAAAAGAATTTTTTTTTAAAAAACAATGGGGAAAAATATTTTTGGATTTTTGCAGAGAAAGCCAAGGAGAAAAAGTAGGATTTTTTTTAGGAAGAAAAGATGGGGAAAAAATATATTTTTGGATTTTTTATAAATATCAAGGTAGAAAATATTTTGGGATTTTTTAGAAAAATAAAGGAAGAAAATGATTTTGGATTTTTTTTTTGTTGGAAGAAAAGAGCGGGAAAAATTGGTGGACTCTTGATTTTGGATGAACTCACTAAAATCGACTACCGAAAAAAATTTAATTGTACACACACAAGTCAAGGATTAATCGTAACTAGCACATAGCCAATTTTTATCTTCAAAATTAGTGAAAGCCTAGTCAAATTTTAATTAAGTGTACGAGAGATAAAAAATCACAGAATTTATCTGAGTGATCGTCTTTGAAAGAATATTGTCCTATTGGGCTACCTAGTTGATTGATTTTAAATTTAATGATGGCTAGTGTATCACACAAATGGTAAGCGGGTGACTCGGGTGATGAAATCCCTTATCGTGAATGACCGAGTATAGGTCTTAATTGATTAATTCATCACACACATTCGAAAATAAATGTGAGAATAAAATCAAATAAGAGCATATAAGCACAAACAATAATTGACTCGCTAACAGGAGAGGCGCGGGGGTTTAAAAATGTACCTCCAACGTTTTTTACGCCATGGGATGCTAAAAAATTTGAGTCAACCGGGGGGAGATCACGCCTATCTCACTCGGCCCCGGGAGTCCTACCAACCCAAAGTACAGAGAATTTTAAATCCTCGCATTTGGACGCCCTCTCTCTACCTTGTTCGGTTTCCCTATCACGCTTTTCTTCTCTTTATGACAAATTTAAATGAAAAATAGGTGGTGTCTCTAAGCACCGCAGTACAAGCCAAGAGTAAAAATCCCAATACAAGCCTTCTAAAAAAATGAAAAATGGTACGAAAAAAATAAACGGAATACAAATAAATCACAATACAAATCCTCTCCAATTCTTTAAGGTCCAAAGAGTGGCAACAGTGCCATTTGATAATCATTGAGTGCATAGTGAGATAACTGATCGGGAAAAGGTTCAGGTTACGGGATGGAGCCATTTTTGTCGCGTATTTGCCCCGAATTATCACTTTGAACTCCGCAAAAGCTTATTGAGCTACCAAATAAACAAATATTATCATAAGTCCAATTTTACCGACAATTAGCAGTTAAAAATGCCTAAATGGGGTTTTATCTAAACAATTTTGGGTGCTTATCAGTTTCGACGAGTTACATTGGTCCAGTGCGAGGGGCCGCTTGGGTGGAGTTTCGGGGTTTCTCTCCCTAACGTCATGTTTTCAAGCCTAAGTGTAGATATTCTATAAATTTGGATGTGATCTTGGATTGGGGGTGTCGTGACAACGCGATCGGTTCCTATGAGTTACATTGGTCCCGTGCTAGCTGTTTGACGCCGCTCACTGGACCATTTAGGGGGTGTTTCGAGGTTTCTCCCTCTAACAGGATGTTTTCAAGACTAGGTGTAGGTATTATAAAAATTGGTCCATGGTCTTGGAACCAGGGTCCCGTGACCATGCTTTGGGTTCCCATGAATTACATTGGTCCCGTTCGAGGTGTTGGCACTGCTCAATGCTCATTTTGGGGGTTGTTTCGGGGTTTCGCCCTCTAACGATAAGTTTTCAAGCCTAAGTGTAGATATTCTGAAAATTGCATTTTACTCTCAGATCGGGGGGACCCTGACTATGCGATCTGTTACTACTAGTTTCAATAGTCTTGTGAGAGTTGTTGGGGCCGTTTTGGGGTTTTTTCGGGGTTTCGCCTTCTATCGGCATTTTTGCAAGCCTAAGTGTAGATATTCTAAAATTTGGGCCATGCACTCAATCTGTGGGGCCCCTAACCATGAGGTCATCTTCTATGAGTAATAATGGTCCCTGCAAGTTATTGGCGTGGCTCACGGGGCCGTTTTGGGGGGGTTTCGGGGTTTAACCCTCTAATGACATGTTTTCAAGCCTAAGTGTAAATACTTGGAAAATTGGGTCGTGCTCTCAGATCGGGGGTCCCATGTCCTCATGGTCGGTTCCTACGAGTTACATTGGTCCAACGCAAGGTGTTGGCACCTCAAACGAGACTTTTAGAGGTTGTTTCGAAGTTTTGTTCTGAAACGACATGTTTTCAAGCCACACTATAGATATACAAAAAATTAGGGCACGCTCTCGGACCGAGGGTCCCGTGATCACACAGTCGGTTCCTATGAGTTACATTTGTTTCGTGACAGGTTTTGGTGCTGCTTATGGGGCCATTTGTTGGGTGTTTCGGGGATTCTCCCTCTAATGACAAGTTTTGAAGCCTAAGGGCAGATATTCAGAAAATTGGGTTGTTCTCTCAAACTGGGGGTCCCATAACTATGTGGTCAATTCTTTCGAGTTACAATGGTCCCGTGAGAGTGTTGGCACTGATCACGATCCCACTTGAGTGGTGTTTCGGGTTTCGCCCTCAAATGACATGTTTTCAAGCCTAAGTGTAGATATTTTTAAAATTGGGACGTTCTCTCGAACCGAGGGGTCCCTGACCATGAGGTCGGTTCTTACGAGTTACATTGGTCTCGTACGAGTTGTTAGCACCCCTAACGTGGTCGTTTAGGGGGTGTTTCGGGGTTTCACCCTCTAAGGACATGTTTTCATGCCTAAGTGTATATATTTGGTAAATTGGGTCGTGCTGTTGGATCGAAGATCCCATCATCACGTGGTGAGTTCCTACGAGTTACATTAGTCCCATGCGAGTTGTTCGCACCGTTTATATGGCCGTTTATGGGGTGCTTCGAGGTTTTATCCTCTAACAAAATGTTTTCAGGTCTATGGGTAGATATTCTAAAAATTAGGGCAGTGCTCTCGGATTGGGGGTCCCGTGACCACGCGATCGATTCTTACAAGTAACATTGGTCCCGTGCGAGGTGTTCACACTGCTCATGGGGCCGTTTGTGAGATGTTTTGGTGTTTCTCCCACCAACGACATGTTTTCAATCCTAAGTGTAGATATTCTTAAAATGGAACCATGCGCTCAGACCAGCGGTCATGTGACTTAGTGGTCGGTTCCTATAAGTTACATTGGTCCCGTGCAAGGTGTTGGTGATGACACAGGGCTGTTTGGGCAGTGTTTTGAGGTTTCTCCCTCTAACGGTATGTTTTCTAGCCTAACTATATATATTGTAAAATTTGGGCAATGCTCTCGGATCGGTGGTCCCGTGACCAAGCGATCGGTTCCTATGAGCAACATTGGTCCCGTGAAAAGTGTCGGTGCCTCCATGGGGCTGTATAGGGTGTGTTTCAGGCTTTCACCCTCTAGCTCCATGTTTTCAAGCCTATGTGTAGATATTTTGAAAATTGGTTCATGCTCTCGATTTGGGGGTCCTGTGACCACACTGTCGGTTTTGATGAGTTACATTTGTCCCGTTAGAGAGGTTGGCTCCGTTCACAGGGCCATTTCGGTGGTGTTTCTGGGTTTCTCCCTCAAACGACATGTTTTCAAGCCTAAGTGTGGATATTCAAAAAATTGGGCCGCGATCTTGAGTTGGGGGTCCGGTGACCATGTAGTCAGTTCTTATGAATTACATTGGTCCCGTGCGAGGTGTTGGCGCTTCTCATGGGGGGTTCACCCTTTAATGACACATTTTAAAGCCTAACGCTAGATATTTTCACTATGGCTTCGTGATCTCAGACTGAGGATCCCGTAACTACTTGATCGATTCTAATGAGTTACGTTGGTCCTGTGAGAGGTGTTGGCACCGCTCACAGGGTCGTTTCGGGGGTGTTTTAGGGTTTCATCCTCTAACAAAATGTTTTCAAGCCTAAGTGAAGATATTCTAAAAATTGGGTAATGCTCTCAAAATGGGGGCGACCTAACCACGCCATCAACTCCTATGAGTTACATTGGTCCCGTGCGAGCTTTTGGCGTCGCTCCAACACCGTTTAGGGGTTGTTTCGGGGTTTTTCCCTCTAGCGGTGTGTTTTCAAGCTTAAGTGCAGATATTCTGAAAATTTGGTTGGGGTATCGGACCCGGGGCCCCATGACCATCAGGTCGGTCCATATGAGTTATAATGGTCCCTTAAGAGGTGTTGGAACCACACCTAGGGTCGTTTGGCTGCTATTTCGATGTTTCTCCCTCCAACAGCATGTTTTCAAGCCTGAGTGTAGATATTCTAAAATTAGGGTCGTATTCTCAGATCGAGGGTCCCATTACCAAGCGATCGGATCCTACGACTTACATTGGTCCCATTGGAGGTGTTGGCACCACTCACGGGGTTGTTTATGGGGTGTTTTACGGTTTATCCATCTAACGACAAGTTTTCAAGCCTAAGTGTTGATATTCATAAAATTAGGTCGTGCTCTCAGACCGAAGGTCCCGTAACTATGCAGTCAGTTCTTATGAGTACATTGGTCCCATTTGAGTTGTTGTCTCCGCTCACAGGATCGTTTGGGGGGTGTTTCGATGTTTCTCCCTTTATTGACATGTTTTCATGCCTACGTGTAGATATTTAGAAAAATTGGTCATGATCTCGGACCGAGGGTCCCGTGATTACGTTGTTGGTTCCGACGAGTTACATTGGTCATGTACGAGGTGTTGGCTTCATTCATGGGGACATTTGTGAGGTGTTATGGGGTTTTTCCCTCTAACGAAATGTTTTCAAGCCTAAGTGTAGATATACGGAAAATTGGTTTGTGCTCTCGAACTGAGGGTCCCGTGATCATGTTGTTAGTTCCTATGAGTTACATTAGTCCCGTCCAAGGTGTTAGTGCCGTTCAAGGGGCCGTTTGGGGGGTGGTTGCGTTTCCCCCTCTAACAGCATATTTTCAAGCCTATGGGTAGATATTCAAAAAATTGGGCCATGCTCTCAGATCGACGGTCTCATAACTATGCAATTGGTTCTTACGAGTTACATTAATCCCGTACGAGTTATTGGCGCCGTTCACAGGGTCATTTGGGGGGGTTTTCGGGGTTTCACTCTCTAAGGACATGTTTTCATGCCAAAGTGTAGATATTCGTAAAATTGGGTCATTCTCTCAGATCGAGGATCCCGTGATCTCTCTATTGGTTCCTACGAGTTACATGGTTCCCGTGCGAGGTGTTGGCCCCGCTCACAGGGCCAATTTGGGGGTGTTTTGAGGTTTTGTCTTATAACTAAATGTTTTCAAGTCTAAGGGTAGATATTTCAAAATTTCGACGGTGCTCTCAGATCGGGGGTCTCGTAACCATGTGATCGCTTCCTATGAGTTACATTGGTCCCGTACGAGGTGTTGGCCCCGCTCACGAGGCCGTTTGTGAGGTGTTTGGGTGTTTCTTCCTCCAATGACATGTTTTCAAGGCTAACAGTAGATATTTTTAAAATTGGCCCATGCTCTCAGACCGAGGGTCCCATGACCTAGTGGTCGATTCCTATGAGTTAAATTGGTCTCGTGCAAGGTGTTGGAGCCGCCACGAGGCCGTTTGTGCAGTGTTTCAGGGTTTCTCCCTCTAAGGGGATGTTTTCAAACCAAAGTGTAGATATTTAGAAAATTGGGTCATGCTCTCGGATCGGGGGGCCCATACTGCAGTTTCCAACGAGTTACATTGGCTTCGTGTGAGGTTCTGGACCCACTCCCAGCCCTTTTTGGGGGATTTTTCAAGGTTTTTCACTCTAACAAAATGTTATCACAATTAAGGGTAGATATTCTAAAATTAGGGAAGTGCTCTTGGATCGGGGATCCCATGACCACGCGATCGATTCTTATGAGTTACATTGGTCCCATGCGACGTGTTGGCACCGCTCATAGGACCGTTTGTGGTGGTGTTTTAGTGTTTCACCCTCCAAGGATGTGTTTTCAAGCCTAAGTATAGATATTTTAAAAATTGGCCCATGCTCTCGGACGGGGGGTCCCATGACCTAGTGGTCGATTCCTATGAGTTAAATTGGTCCCATGCAAGGTGTTGGCACTGCCACGAGGCCGTTTGTGCAGTGTTTTCGGGTTTCACCCTCTAACGGCATATTTTCAAGCCAAAGTGTATATATTCTAAAAATTGGGTCTTGCTCTCGAACCAGGGGCCCCTTGACCATGTGGTGGGTTCCTACGAGTTACATTGGTATCGCGCGAGTTGTTGGCACCACTCATGGAGCCGTTTTGGTGATGTTTCGGCCTTTCACCCTCTAACTACATGTTTTTAAGCCTAAATGTAGATGTTCCTTAAATTTGGTCACGATCTTGGACCGGGGGTCCCGTGACCATGCGGTCGGTTCCTTTGAGTTACCTTGGTCCTATGCGAGGCTTTAGCATCGCTCATAGGGCCGTTTGGGGGTTGTTTCGTTGTTTCGCTCTTTAACGACATGTTTTCAAGCCTAAGTTTAGATATTCTGAAAATTGGGTCATGCTCTTGGATTGGGGGTCCTGTGACTAGGCGGTTGGTTCTTATGAGTTATATTGGTCCTGTGTGAAGTGTTGGCGCTGCTCCTGGGGTCGTTTGGGTGGTGTTTCAAGGTTTCTCCCTCTAACGACATGTGTTCTAGCCTAAGTTTAAATAATTTGAAACTTTCGCCCGGATGTCTGATCGAGGGTACCGTGATCATGCATTTGGTTCCTATGAGTACATTGGTCCCATGCGAGGTGTTGGCTCCGCACACGGGTCCATTTGGCTGGTGTTTCAAAGTTTCACCCTCTAACGAAATATTTTCATGTCTAAGGATAGATATTCTAAAATTAGGGTTATGCTCTTCAATCGGTGGTCCCGTGGCCACGTGGTCGATTCCTATGTGTTACATTAGTCTCGTGCGAGGTGTTGACATCACTCACGGGGTCATTTGGGTGATGTTTGTGTATTTCTTCCTCCAACGACATGTTTTTAAGCTTAAGTGTTGATATTCAGGAAATTGGCCCATGCTCTCGAACTGGGGGTCTTGTGACCTAATGGTCGGTTCCTATGAGTTACATTGGTCCTGTGCAAGGTGTTGGAGCCACCACGGTGCCATTTGGGCAGTGTTTTGGGGTTTCACCCTCTAACAACATGTTTGCAAGCCTGAGTGTAGATATTTTCTAAATTGGGTCATGCTCTCGAACTGGGGGCCCCTGACCACGCAATGGGCTGCTATGAGTTATAGTGGTCTTGCACGAGTTGTTGGCACCGCTCATGGGGCCATTTTGGTCGCGTTTTAAGTTTTCACCCGCTAATGACATGTTTTCAAGCTTAAGTGTTGATATTTTAAAATTTTGGTCATGCTCTCGAACTAGGGGTCCTGTGACCGTGTGGTCGGTTCCTAGGAGTTACCTTGATCCCGTACGAGGTGTTGGGCCACTCACGAGGCCATTTGGGGGTTGTTTCGTGGTGTCACCCTTTAACAGCATGTTTTCAAACCTAAGTGTACATATTCTGTAAATTAAGTCTTGCCCTTGGACTAGGGTTCCCATGACCACGCGATCGATTCTTATGAGTTATAATTGTCCCGTGTGAAGTGTTGGCTCCGCTCTCGGGGCCGTTTGGGTGGTGTTTTGGGGTTTCGCCCTCAAATGACATGTTTTTTAGCCTAAGTGTAGATATTCTAAAAATTGGGCTACGATCTTGTATCGAGGGTCCCGGGATCATGCGGTCAGTTCCTATGAGTTACATTGGTCCCATGCGAGGTGTTAGCACTGCTCCTGAGGCCATATGGTGGGTTCCTACGAGTTACATTCGTCCTGTACGAGTTGTTGGCACCGCTCACGGGGCCATTTTGGTCATGTTTCTAGCTTTCGCTCGTTAACGACATGTTTTCAAGCATAAGTGTTGATATTCCAAAATTTTGGCCATGCTCTCCGACCAGGGTTCCCATAACCATGCAATCGGTTCCTAGAAGTAACATTGGTCCCATGTGAAGTGTTGGTTCCACTCATGGGGCCATTTGGGGGGTTTTTCGAGGTTTCACCCTCTAATGGAATGTTTTCAAGCCTAAGTGTAGATATTCTAAAAATTAAGTGGTGCTCTTAGACTCAGGTCCAATAACCACGTGATCGGTCCTTATGACTTATATTGGTGCGGTGTGAAGTGTTGGCACCGCTCCTGGTGCCGTTTGGGTGCTTTTTTGGGTTTCTCCCTCTAACAACATGTTCTCTAACCTAACTATAGATATTTTTAAAATTGGGTCGTGATCTCAAATCGAGGGTCCCATGATCACGCGATCAGTTCCTACGATTTACATTGGTCTCATGCGAGGTGTCTGCACCACGCACGGGGCCATTTGGTGGGTGTTTCGAAGTTTCACCCTCAAATGAAATGTTTTCATGTCTAACGGTTGATAATCTGAAATTAGGGTCGTGCTCTTGGATCGGGGGTCCCGTGACCACGTGATCGGTTCCTATGAGTTACGTTAGTCCAGTGCGAGGTGTTAGCACCGCTCACGGGGCCGTTTGGGGGGTGTTTTAGTGTTTCACCCTCTAACGACATGTTTGCAAGCCTAAATAAAGATATTTTGAAATTGGTCCTTGCTCTCAGACTGGGTGTCTCGTGACCAAGGGGTCGGTATCTATAAGTTACATTGGTTCTGCGTAAGGTATTTGTGCCACCACGGGATCGAGGGCCCTGACTACGCCATCAGTTCCTATGAGTTATATGGGTCCCGTGCGAGGTGTTGGTGCCACTTATTGGCCCATTTGGGGGGTGTTTTGTGGTTTCTCCCTCTAACAGCATGTTTTCAAGCCTAAGTGTCGTGATCTTGGACTAAGGGTCTCGTGACCACGTGGTCGATTCTTATGAGTTATATTGGTCCCGTGTGAAGTGTTGGCGCCACTCCCGGGGCCGTTTGGGTGGCTTTTTGGTATTTCTCCCTCTAACTAAATGTTTCCAAACTTAAGTGTAGAGATTCTGAGAATTGGCCCATGCTCTTGGACGGGGGGTCCTATGACCTTGTGGTCAGTTCTTATGAGTTACATTGGTCATGTACAAAGTGTTGGTGCCGCTACAGGGTCGTTTGGCCAGTGTTTCAAGGTTTTCTCCTCTCACGACATGTTTTAAACCCCAAGTCTGTATATTCTAAAAATTTGGCCGTACTCTCAGATCGGTGGTCCCATAACCAAGCGATCGGTTATTAAGAGCTACACTAGTCCCGTGTAAAGTGTTGGTGCCTCCACGGGGCCATCTGGGGGTGTTTCAGGCTTTCCTCCTCTAGCAGTATGTTGTCAAGCCTAAGTAAATATTCTGAAAAATTGGATTGTGCTCCTGGTTCGGGGGTCCAGTGACCACGTGGTCGGTTTCGATGAGTTACATTTGTCTTGTGTGAGGGTTTAGTGAAGTTCATGGGGACATTTGGGTGGTGTTTCAGGGTTTTTTCCTCTAATGACATGTTTTCAAGCCTAAGTGTAGATATTGTAAAAATTGTGTATTCATCTTAGATTGGGGGTCCCGTAACCACGTGATCGGTTCCT
Organism: Sambucus nigra; assembly: GCA_949130495.1. Lineage (NCBI taxonomy): Eukaryota > Viridiplantae > Streptophyta > Magnoliopsida > Dipsacales > Adoxaceae > Sambucus > Sambucus nigra. The sequence continues at coordinate 97,947,079 of OX422224.1, read as the reverse complement.
ATGAGCTACATTGGTCCCACGCAAGGTGTTGGCGCCCCACCCAGGGTTGTTTTAGGGTTTCACTTTCAAGCATAAGTGTATATAATATGTGGTGTTGGCACTGCCCACGGGGCCATTTGGGGGGTGTTTTTGGGTTTCGCCTTCTAACAACTTGTTTTCTAGCATTAGGGTTTATATTCTGAAAATTGATATGTGCTCTCAAACCGGGGGTTTTATAACTACCTAGTCGGTTCTTACGAATTATATTTGTCCCGTTTGAGTTTTGGCGCTGTTCTCAGGCCCGTTTGGGTGGTGTTTCGGTTTTGCCCTCGAACGGCGTATTTTCAAGCCTAAGTGTAGTTATTTTGAAAATTGGGTCGTGATCTCAAACCAGGGAGCACCTGACCATGCAATCGGTTCCTACGAGGTACGTTGGTCCCGTACGAGGGTTGGCACTACTCACGACCCAATTTGGGTTGTGTTTCGGGTTTCTCCCTCAAATGACATGTTTTTAAGAATAAGTCTAGATATTTTGAAAATTACATCATGTTCTGGGACCGAGGGTCCCTTGATCACCCATTTGGTTCCTACGAGTAACATTGGTCCTGTGCGAGTTATTGATGCCTCTCATTGAGCCGTTTGGGGGTGTTTCGGGGTGTCGCGCTCTAAGGACATGTTTTCATGCCTAAGTGTGGATATTCAAAAAATTGGGTCGTGATCTCGAATCGAGGGTCTCGTGATCACGCGGTCAGTTCTTACATGTTACTTTGGTCCCGTGTGAGGTGTTGGCACCACTCACAGGGCCATTTGTGGGTGTTTTTGGGTTTCTCCCTTTAACAAAATGTTTTCAAGCCTAAGGGTAGATATTCTAAAATTAGGGTTGTGCTCTAAAATCGGGGGTCGCGTGACCAAGTGATCAGTTCCTACAAGTTACATGTGTCTTGTGCGAGGTGTTGGCACCGCTCATAGAGCCGTTTGGGCGATGTTTTGATGTTTCACCCTCCAAGGACATGTTTTCAATCCAAAGAGTTGATATTCTGAAAATTGTCCCATGCTATCGGACTAGGGATCCTGTTATGTAGTAGTGTGTTCTATTAGTTACATTGGTCCCGTGCAAAGTGTTGATGACACCACGGGCCCGTTTGGGCTTTGTTTTGGGGTTGTGCACTTTAAAGACATATTTTCGAGCCTGGGTATACATATTATGAAAATTGGGTTATGCTCTTGGATTGGGGGTGCCGTGGCCAAGCAATTGGTTCTTGTGAGCTACATTGGTCCGGTGAAAATTGTTGGTATCGCCACGGGGCTGTTTGTGGGGTTTTTCAGAGTTTCACCCTCTAACGTCATGTTTTTAAGCAAAAGTGTAGATATTCTACAAATTGGGTTGTACTCTCGGACTGGGGGGCTCGTGACCACGCGGTCGGTTCCGAAGAGTTACATTTGTCTCTTGCGAGGGCTTGGCACCGTTCACGGAGCCATTTGGGGGGTGTTTCGGGGTTTCTCCCTATAACAACATGTTTTTAATCCTAAGTGTAGATATTCTGAGAATTGGGTCGTCCTCTCAGACAGTAGGACCCTGACCACGCAATCGGTTCGTACGAGTTACATTGGCCTCGTGCGAGTTTTTGGTGCTACTTCGAGGCCGTTTGGGGGTTGTTTCGAGTTTTTCCCTCTCATAGCATGTTTTCAAGCCTATGTGCAGATATTCTAAAATTTTGGCCGTGCTCTCGGACCGGGGGTCCTGTTTCCATGGGTCAGTCCCTATGAGTTACATTAGTCTCGTGCGAGGTGTTGGCTCCACTCCCTGTGGCCATTTGTGTTATTCTTTGTGGTTTCGCCTCTAACGATATGTTTTCAAGGCTAAGTGTAAGTATTCTAAAAATTGGGTCGTGCCCTCAGACCGTGGGGTCCCTAACCACACGGTCGGTTCCTACGAGTTACATTGGTTCGTGTGAGTTGTTGGCATGGCTCACGGGGCTATTTTGGGGGTGTTTCGGGGTTTATCCCTCTAACGACATGTTTTCAAGCCTAACTGTAGATATTTGGAAAATTGGGTCGTGCTCTCAAACCTCGGGTCTCGTCATCATGCGATTGGTTCCTATGAGTTACTTTGTCCCGTGCGAGGTGTTAGCGCCACTCACGGGGACTTTTAGAGGGTGTTTCGAGGTTTCTCCCTCAAATGACAAGTTTTCATGCCTGAGTGCAGATATACTAAAAATTGGATTGTGCTCTCGGACCGAGGGTCTTGTGATCACACGGTTGGTTCCTACGACTTACATTGGTCTCGTGTGAGGTGTTAGTGCCACTCACGGGGTCGTTTGGTAGGCTCTACGGGGTTTTTCCCTCCAATAACCTATTTTCAAGCCTAAGGGTAGATATTCTAAAATTTGGTCGTGCAGACTAGGGGGTCATGTAACTATGCAGTCAATTCTTATGAGTTACGTTAGTCCCGTGCGAGCGCTGGGTCTGCTCACAGGACCATTTGGGGGTGTTTTCAATTTCGCTCTCTACTGGCTTGTTCTTAAACCTAAGTGCAGATATTATAAAAATCGGGTCGTGTTCTCAAATAGGGAGCTCCATGATGATTCGATCAGTTCCGATGAGAAACATTGGTCTAGTGTGAAGTGTTAGCACTGCTCCCGAGGCCGTTTGAGTGGTGTTTGGGGGTTTCGCCCTCTAACGACATGTTTTCAAGCCTAAGTGTAGATATTTTGAAAATTGAGTTGTGCTCTCTGACCATGGGGAGCCTGACCATGTGATCATTTCTTACGAGTTAAGTTGGTCCCTTGTGAGTTGTTGGCATCAATCTCGGGGCCGTTTGGGGGTTGTTTCACCCTCTAACGACATGTTTTCAAGCCAAAGTTTAGATATTTGGAAAATCGGGTAATGTTATTAAATTAGGGGTCATGTGCCCACGCGGTCGGTTCCGACGAGTTACATTGGTTCCATGCGAGGTGTTGGTGCCACTCACAGGGCCGTTTGGAGGGTGTTTCTGGGTTTCACACTCAAACGACATGTTTTTAAGCCTAAGTGTAGATATTAGGAAAATTGGGTCGTGCTATCGGACCGAGGGTCCCGTTATCACGCAGTCAATTCCTCTGAGTTACATTGGTCCTGTGGTAGTTATTGCACCGATGATGGGGCCGTTTGGGGGGTGTTTTGGGGTTTTACCCTTTAATGACATGTTTTCAAAAGTAAGGGTAGATATTTTAAAAATTAGGCCGTGATCTCAGACCGAGGGTCCAATGACTAGGCACTCGGTTCATATGAATTACATTGGTCTCGTGTGACTGTTGGAACCATTCACGGGACCGTTTGGGGGGCGTTTCATTGTTTCACCCTCGAACGACATGTCTTCAAGCCTAAGTATAAATGTTTTGAAATTTGGGTCATGCCCTCAGACCGGGGGGACCTTGACAATGCAGTTGGTTCCTAGGACTTACATTGGTCTTGTGCGAGTTATTGGCGCTGCTCGTGGGATCATTTGGGAGGTGTTTCGGGGTTTCTCCTTCTAACAACATGTTTTTAAGCCTAAGTGTAGATATTCACAAAATTGGGTCTTGCTCTCGGGCCGAGGGTCCCGTGATCACGCGATCAGTTTTTGACAAGTTACAAGTGTCTCATGTGATGTGTTACCCCCATAGCAGGGACGTTTGGGGGGGTGGGGGTCAGATTGTTTCCCTCTAACGATAGGTTTTAAAGCATAAGGGTAGATATTCTAAAATTAGGTCCATGCTCTCAGATCGGGGGTCCCGTGATTAGGCGATCGGTTCTTACGAATTACATTGGTCTCGTGTGAGGTGTTGGCATTGCTCACGGGGCCATTTGGGGGGTGTTTCGGTGGTTCACCCTCCAACGACATGTTTTCAAGCCAAGGTGTAGATATTTTAAAAATTAGCCAATGATCTCGAACCGAGGGTCCCGTGATCACGCCGTCGATTCCTACGAATTACATTGGTCCCGTGGGAGTTGTTGGCATTACTCACGGGGTCGTTTGGGGGGTGTTTCCGGGTTTTGCCCTTTAATGACATGTTTTCAATCCTAAGGGTGGATATTCTAAAACTTAGGTCGTGCTCTTAGGTCGGCGGTCCCATGACTAGGCGGTCGGTTCCTATAAGTTAAATTGGTCTCGTGCGAGTGTTTGGGCTGCTCACGGGCCCGTTTGGGGGTGTATTTCATGGTTTGGCCCTCGAACGACATGTATTCAAACCTAGGTGTAGATATTTTGAAAATTGGGTCGTGCCCTCGGACCGGGGGGACCTCGACTATGCGGTCGGTTCCTAAAAATTACATTGGTCCTATGCGAGTTGTTGGCGCCGCTCACGGGGCTATTTGGGGGGTGTTTTGGGTTTCGCCCTCTAAAGACATATTTTTAAGCCTAAGTGTAGATATTCACCAAATTGGATTGTGCTCTCAGACCGAGGGTCCCGTGATCCCGCAATCTATTCCTATAAGTTACATTGGTCCAGTGTTAGGTGTTAGCGCCATTCATAGGGTTTTGCTTTCAAACTGGGGGTTCTATGACCACGCGATCGGTTCCTAGGTGTAACAGTGATCCAATGCGAGTGTTGGCGTTGTTCACGAGCCATTTGGGAGGTGTTTCAAGGTTTCACCCTCTAACGGCATGTTTTTAAGCCAAATTATAGATTTTTGGAAAAGTGGGACATGCTCTGGGACCGGTGGTCCCGTGACCACGCGGTCGGTTCCTACTAGTTACATTGGTCCCATCCGAGGTGTTAGCATCGTTCACGGAGCCGTTTGGGTGGTGTTTCTATGTTTCACCCTCTAACGGAGTGTTTTCAATCCTAAGTGTAGATATTATAAAAATTGGGTCGTGATCTCGGATTGGGGGTCCTGTGACCACACAATCGGTTCCTATAAATGACATTGGCCCCGTGCGAGGTGTTGGCATCGCTCTCGGGGCAGTTTGGGTTATGTTTCGAGATTTCTTCCTTTAATGGAATGTTTACAATCCAAAGTGTAGATATTCTAAAAATTCGGAGGTTCACTCAACCAAGGGATCCCTGACCATGCAATCTATTCCTAGGAGTAAAATTGGTGCTATACGAGTTGGTGGTGCCGCTCACGGAACTGTGTGAGTGGTGTTTTGGGGTTTCACCTTCTAATGACACATTTTCAAGCCTACGTGTAGATATTCTCAAAATTTTGTCATGCACTTAGACTGGGGGTCCCGTGATTATGTGATCGGTTCCAACAGGTTACATTGGTCCCGTTCGGTGTGTTAGTGCCACTCACGGGATCATTTGGGGGTTGTTTCGAGGTTTCTCCCCCTAACAGCATGTTTTCAAGCCTAAGAGTAGATATTATAAAAATTGGGTTGTGCTCTCATATCGGGGGGTCCATTGACCATGAGGTCGGTGCCTATGAGATGCATTGGCCCCGAGCGCAGTGTTAGCACTGCTCACATGGCCGTTTGGGGAGTATTTCAGGATTTCTCCCTCTAATGGCTTGTTTTCAATCCTAAGTGTTGATATTTTGAAAATTGAGATGTGATCCCAAATTGGGGGTCCCGTGACCACGCCGTCAGTTCCAATGAGTTACATTGGTCCCGTGCGGGTTGTTGGTGCCGCTCACGGGACCATTTGAGGCCCCCTCTAAGGACATATTATCAAGCCTAAGTGTAGATATTCTAAAAATTGGGTCGTCCTCTTCGACAGGGGTACCGTGACCACGCAGTTAGTTCCTATGAGGTATATTGGTCCCGTGCGAGTTATTGGCACCGCTCATAGGGCCATTTGGGGTGTGTTTAGGGATTTAGCCCTCTAACGACATGTTTTCGACCCTAAGTGTAGATATTCACAAAATTGTGGCATGCTCTCGAACCGAGGGTCCCATGATCACATGATCGATTCCTAACAGTTATATTTTTCCCTTGCGAGGTGTTAGTGCCGTTCACGGGGCCGTTCGGGGGTGTTTTCGGGTTTCACCCTCTGACAAAATATTTTAAATCCTAAGAGTAGGTTTTCTGAAATTAGGGTCATGCTCTTTGATCGGGGCTCCCATAACCAAGAGATCGGTTCCAATGAGTTACATTGGTCTTGTGCAAAGTGTTGGCACCTCTCACGGGGTATTGTATGGGGTGTTTCAGGCTTTTTCCCTCCAACGACATGTTTTTAAGCCTAAGTGTAGTTATTCTAAAAATTGGCCTGTGCTATTGGACCGGGGATCCCGTGACCTATCGATTAGTTCCTATTAGTTACATTGGTCCCAAGCACGGTGTTGGTGCCGCCAAGGGCCTATTTGGGGGGTTTTCGAGTTTCACTCTCTAATGGCTTGATTTCAAGCCTAAGTGTAGATATTATGAAAATTGGGCCCTATTCTCGTACTGGGAGTCCCATGACTAAGCGGTCAGTTTCGATGAGTAACATTGGTCTAGTACGAGGTGTTAGCGCCGCTCGCGAAGTTGTTTGGGGGGTGTTTTGAGGTTTCACCCTCTAACGGATTGTTTTCAAGCTTAAGTGTAGATATTCTAAAAATTTGGTCATGCTCTGGGATTGGAAGTTTCGTGAACACGCGGTTAGTTCTTATGAGTTACATCGGTCCCTTGCGAGGTGTTTGCACCACTCTCGGGGCCGTTTGCGGGTGCTTCGAGGGTTCACCCTCAAACAGCATGTTTTTAAGCCAAAGTGTAGATATTCTGAAAATTAGGTCGTGCTCTCATATCGGGGGTCCTGTGACCACGCGTTTGGATCCTACGAGTAACATCGGTCCCGTGCGAGTGTTGGCACTGCTCATGGGCTCATTTGAGGGTCATTTCAGGGTTTCACCTTCTAACGAAATGTTTTCAAGGCTAAGTGTAGATATTCTAAAAATTGGGTTATGCTCTCGGAGCGGGGGGCCTCATACCATGCCATTGGTTCTTATGAGTTACATTGGTCACGTGTGACTCGTTGGTTTCACTCAAGGGGCCATTTAGGGGTTTGTCCCACTAACGACATATTTTCTAGCCTAAGTGTATATATTCTGACAATTGGGTTAAGCTCTTTGACTGGGGTTCCCGTGACCATGCAGTCGGTTCCTATAAGTATCATTGGTCCCATTTGAGGTGTTGGCATCGCTCATAGGATATTTGGTGGGTGCTTTAGAGTTTCACCCGCTAACAGAATGTTTGTAAGGATAAGAGTGGATATTCTAAAAATTGGGCCGTGCTCTTAGACCGGGGGTCCCTTCACCATGCGGTCGATTCCTACCAGTTATATTGGTCCCGAGGGAGGTGTTCGTGCCACTCAAGAAGCCATTTGGGGAGTGTTTGGGCATTTTGCACTCTAACGGATTTTTTTCAAGCCTAAGTGGAGATATTGTGAAAATTGGGTCCTGATCTCGGATTGGGGGTCCCATGATTATGCGATCAGTGCCTGTGGTTTACATTGGTCCTGTGCGAGATGTTCGCGCCACTCCGGGGGCCGTTTGGGAAGTGTTTAGGGGTTTTCCCCTCTACTGACATGTTTTCACTCCTTAGTGTAGAATATCATAAAAATGGTCTGTGCTCCTTGACCGAGGGTCTCCAAATCATGTTATTGGTTCCCACGAGTTGCATTTTCCCGGTGTGAGGTGTTGGCATCACTCCCGAGGGCGTTTGGGTATTTTTGGTTTTTTCCCCTTAATGGTATGTTTTGAATACTAAGTGTAGATATTCTAAAAATTGGGTCGGGCTCTCGGACTGGGGGTCCCATGACCATGCGATCTGTTCTTAAAAGTTATAGTGGTCGAGTGCGAGGCTTGGCACCGCTCGCAGGCCCTTTTGGTGGCTGTTTTGGGATTTCTCCCTCTAGTGGAATGTTTTCAATCCTAAGTGTAGATATTCTAAAAACTGGGTTGTGCTCTTAGATTGGGGGTCCCTTGACCACACGGTCGATTAGTACGAGTTACATTGGTCATGTGCGAGGAGGCTGCTCACGGGCCCATTTGGGGGGTGTTTAGGGGTTTTGCCCTCTAATGGCATGTTTTCAATCCTAAGTGTAGGTATTCTAAGAATTTACCCATGCTCTAGGACCATGGGTACCGTGACCTAGTGGTCAGTTCCTATGAGTTATATTAGCCCCTTGTAAGGTGTTGGTGACACCTTAGGGCCATTTGGCAGGTGTTTCAGGGTTTCTCCCTCTACCAACTTATTTTCATGCCTATGTGTAGATATTCTAAAAATAGGGTCGTGATCTCGGATTGGGGTCCGTTGAACCACGATCAATTCTGACAAGTTACGTTGGTCCCGTGGGAGGTGTTGGCACCGTTCATGGGTGTTGTTGGCGTGCCAAATGTTGGTGCCGCCAAGGGGCCGTTTGGGGGACGTTTTGGAGTTTCACCCTCTAATGGTACGTTTTCAAGCCTAAGTGCAGATATTCTGAAAATTGGGTTGTGCTTTAGGACTGGAAGTCCCGTGACCATGCAGTCAATTCTTATGAGTTACATTGGTCCCGTACGAGGTGTTTGCCTAAGTGTAGATATTAAACAAAAGACATATTTTCAAGCCTAAGTGTAGATATTAAACAAATTGGTCAGTGCTCTTGGACTGAGGGTCTCGTGACCATGCAATCGATTCCCAAGAGTTACACTGGTCCAATACAAGTTGTTGGCACTGCTAATGGGGATGCTTGGTCGTTGTTTCGGGGTTTCTCCCTCTAACGACATGTTTTCAAGCTTAAGTGTAGATATTCTAAAAATTGGGGTGTGCACTCAGACCGGTGGTTTCATGACCACGCGGTTAGTTCCTACGAGTAACATTGGTCCCGTGCGAGTGTTGGCACCGCTCACAGGCCCATTTGGGGTTTTTTTAGGGGTTTTGACTTCTAAAGGAATGTTTTTAAGCCTAAATGTAGATATTCTAAAAATTGGGTCATGCTCTCGAACTGGGTGGCCCTTGACTACGCCATCGGTTCCTAAGAGTTACATTGGTCATGTGTGAGTTGTTGGTGCCGCTCATGGGGCTGTTTGAGGGTTGTTTCGGGGTTTTGCACTCTAACGACATTTTTTCCCAATTAAGTGTATATATTCTAAAAATTGGGTTGTGCTCTTGGACTGGGGGTCCCGTGACCACACGATCGCTTCCTACCAGTTAAATTGGTCACGTTTGAGGTGTTAGTGCCCCTCACGGGATCATTTCGGGGGTGTTTTGGGGTTTCACCTTATAATAAAATGTTTTCAAGCCTAAGTGTAGATATCATGAATATTGGGTTATGCTCTCGAACCCGGGGGCTTGTGACCACACCATCGGTTCCTACGAGTGGCATTGGTCCCATGCGACTTGTTAGTTCCTCTCACGGTGTTGATTGATTGTTGTTTTAGGGTTTCTCTCTCTTACAACATGTTTTCCAACCTAAGTGTATATATTCTGAATATCGGGTTGTGCTCAAGGACTGGGGGTCCCGTGACAACGCGGTCAGTTCTTACAAGTTACATTGGTCCCGTTTGAGGTGTTGGCATCGCTCACAAGATCATTTGGGGGTGTTTTGGGTTTCACACTCTAATGACATGTTTTTATTCCTAAGAGTGGATATTCTAAAATTTTTACCATGATCTTTGACCGGGGCTCCCTTGACCATGCGGTCAATTCCTTCAAGTTACATTGGTCCCGAGGGTGGTGTTGGCGCCACTCAAGAGGCCGTTTGGGTAGTTTTTCGGGGTTTTGCCCTCTAATGGCATTTTTTCAAGCCCAAGTGGAGATATTTTGAAAATTGGGTCGTGATATTGAATTGGGGGTCTCGTGACCATGCAAATGCTTCCTAAGAGTTATATTGGTCCCGTGAGAGATGTTGGAGTGGCTCCCAGGGACATTTGGGAGGTGTTTTCGGGTTTGTCCCTCTAACGGCATGTTTTTAAGCCTTAGTATAGATATTCTGAAAAATGGTTGGTGCTCTTGGACTGAGATTCCCCATCGGTTCCTACGAGTTACATTTGTCAGGTGCAGGGTGTTGGTGCCGCTCCCTTGGCCGTTTTGTGGGTGTTTTAGGGTGTCACCCTCTAACGGTATGTTTTCAAGCCTTTGTGTAGATATTCTAAAAATTGGGTCATGATCTCGAATAGGGGGTCCCGTGACAGCGCGATCGATTCCTACGAGTTGTAATGGTCGAGTGCGAGTGTGGGCACCTCTCAAGGGCTTGTTTGGGGAGTGTTTAAGGGTTTCTCCCTCTAACGGCATGTTTTCAGCCCTAAGTGTAGAAATTCTAAAAATTGGGTCTAGCTCTGAGACTGGGGGTCCCATGTCCTAGCATTCGGTCCCTACACGTTACAATGGTCCCGTGCGTGGTGTTGTCACTTCTCACGGGCCGTTTTGGGGGGTGTTTAGGGGTTTTACCCTCTAATGGCATGTTTTCGAGCCTAAGTGTAGGTATTCTAAAAATTATCCCATGCTCTTAGATCGGGGGTCTCATGACCAAGTAGTCTGTTCTTATGAGTTATATTGGTCGTGTGCAAGGTGTTGGTTGCACCATAGGGCCATTTGTGGGTTGTTTCGGGGTTTATCCCTCTACCAAGATGTTCTCAAGCCTAAATGTAGAACTTTTGAAAATAGGGTCGTGCTCTCGGACTGGGGGTCCCTTGGTCCATGGTCAGTTTTGATGAGTTCCATTATTTTCGTGCGAGGTATTGGCACCGCTCATGGGGCCGTTTGTGGGGTGTTTTATCAAGCCTAAGTGTATATTTTCAGAAAATTGATTCGTGCTCTTGAATTGGGGGTCCTATGGCCATGCATTGATCCCCATGAGTTACCTTGGTCCTGTGTGAGGTTTTAACGCCGCATGTTTTCAACCCTAACTGTACATGTTTTGAAAATTGGGAGGTGTTTTGGAGTTTTTCCCTCTAACGGCATATTTTCAACCCTAACTGTACATATTTTGAAAATTGGTTTCTGCTCTTCGATCGAGGGTCCCGTGTCTACGCGATCGGTTTTGACAAGTTACATTGGTACCATACGAGGTGTTGGCACCATTCACGAGTACGTTTGGGTGGTGTTTCATGGTTTTTCCCTCTAATGGAATGTTTTCAATCCAAAGTGTAGATATTCTAAAAATTGGATCGGTTGGTTCCTATGAGTTATATTTGTCCCGTGCGAGGTGCTGGCGCCGCTCCTAGGGACTTTTGGGGTGTGTTTAGGGGTTTCTCCCTCTAACGGCATTTTTTCAAGCCTAAGTGCAGTTATTATAAGAATTGGTCTGTGCCCTTGGACCATGAGTCCCGTGACCACGCGGTCGGTTCCTACAAGGTACATTGGTCCTGTGCGAGGTGTTGGCGTCGCTCACAAGGCCTTTTGGGGGGTGTTTTGGGGTTTCACCCTCTAACGGAATGTTTTCCAGCCTAAATGTAGATACTTTAAAAATTCGTATGTGCTCTTAAATCGGGGGGTCCTGACCAAACTGTCGGTTCCTATGCATTACATTGGTCGCGTGCAAGCCTAAGTGTAGATATTCTGAAAAATTGGGTCGATCTCATGGTCTGAGGGTCCCGTGACCATGCAGTCGGTTCCCATAAGTTTATTAGTCCCATTCGAGGTGTTGGCGCCCCTCACGGGATCATTTGGGGGGTGTTTTAGAGTTTCATCCTCTAATGGCATGTTTTCAAGCCTAATAGTAGATATTATGAAAATTTGGCCATGCTCTCGGACCGGGGATCCGTAGACCATGCGATTTGTCCCTACGAGTTACATTGGTATCGAAAGTGGTGTTGGCACCACTCATGAGGCCGTTTGGGGACTATTCCGTGGTTTCCCCTCAAACGGCATATTTTTAAGCCTAAGTGCAGATATTCATAAATTAGGGCCATTATATCAGATTGGGGGTCCCCTGACGACACCGTTGGTTCCTACGAGTTACATTGGTCCCGAGTGCATTTTTGGCACCACTCACGAGACCGTTTGGGGAGTGTATCGGGGTTTCACCCACAAACAGTGTGTTTTTAAGCCTAAGTTTAGATATTCTAAAAATTGGGACATGATCTCGCATTGGGGGTTCCCTGACTATGTTGTTGATTCCTACGGGTCAAATTGGTCTCGTTCGAGTTGTTGGTGCAGCTCACGGGGCCGTTTGAGGTGTGTTTTGGGTTTTCACCCTCTAACGACATGCTTTCAAGCCTTAGTGTTGATGTTCTTAAAATTGGGTAGTGCTCCGTGACCACACTATCGGTTCCTACAAGTTACATTTGTCGAGTTTGAGGTGTTAGTGTCGCTCAAGGGATCATTTGAGGGCTGTTTCGAGGTTTTGCCCTCTAACGGCATGTTTCCAAGCCTAAGTGTAGATATTATGAAATTGGTATGTGTTCTTAGACCAAGGATCATGTCACCAAGAGGTGGGTCCCTACGAGTTACATTGGTCCCGTGCGAGTTGTTGGCACCACTCACAGGGCCATTTTGGTGGTGTTTCAATCTTTTTCCCTCTAACGACATGTTTTCAAGCCTAAGTGTAGATATTCTGAAAATTGTACCATGCTCTCAGACCGGGGGTCCCGTGACCACATAGTCGGTTTCGACGAGTTACATTGGTCCTATGCATGGTGTTGGCACTTCTCACGGGCCTGTTTGGTGGGGTTTCAATGGTTTCTCCCTCTAATGGCATATTTTCGATCCTAAGTATAAATATTCTAAAAATTAGCCCGTGCTCTCGGATCGGGGGTCCCTTGACCTAGTGGTTGGTTCCTACGAGTTACATTGGTCCCATGCAAGGTGTTAGTGACACAATGGGGCCATTTGGGGGTGTTTTGGGGTATCACCTTCTAACCGCATGTTTTCAAGCCTAGGTGTAGTTATTATAAAAATAGGGTTTTGCTCTCGTACTAGAGGTCCCTTGACCCACGGTCAGTTTTGATGAATTCCATTGGTCCGAGGCGAGGTGTTGGCGCAGCTCACGAGGCCGTTTGTGGGGTGCTTTGTGGTTTGTCCCTCTAACTGCATGTTTTCAATCCTAAGTATAGATATTTTGAAAATTAGTTCATGCTCACGAATTGGGGGTCCCATGACCATGTGATCGGCTCCTATTTGCTACATTGGTCCCGTTCGAGGTGTTGACGTCGCTCCTGGGGCTATTTGTGAGGTGTTTCTGGGTTCCACCCTATAACGGCATATTTTCAAGCCTAAATGTAGATATTCTAAAAATTGGTATGTGCCCTTAGACCGAGAGTCTCGTGACCACGAGGCCGACTTCTGTAAGTTACATTGGTCACATGTGAGGTGTCGGTGCCTCTCACGGGTCGTTTGAGTTGTGTTTAGAGGTTTCCCCCTCTAACGACATGTTTTCAAGCTTAATTGTAGATATTCAGAAAATTGTTTCATGCTCTTGGACTGGGGATCTCGTGACCGTGCGGTCGGTTCCTATAAGTTACATTGGTCCCTTTCGAGATTTTAGTGCCACTCACAGGACCATTTCGGGATTTTTTGGAGTTTTGTCCTCTAATGACATTTTTTCAAGCCTAAGAGAAGATATTATGAAAATCAGGTCGTACTCTTGGACTGGGGGTCCCTTGACCATGCAGTTGGTCCCTACGAGTTACATTGGTCCCAAGAGCGGTGTCGGCATCGCTCACGAGGCCGTTTGGGGATTGTTTCGGGGTTTCTCCCTCAAATAGCATGTTTTCAAGCCTAAGTCTAGATATTTATAAAATTGGGTCGTGATATCGGATTGGGGGTCCCCTGACCACACCGTCAGTGCCTACGAGTTGTATTGGTCACGTGTGAGTTGGTGGTACCACTCACAGGGTCGTTTGATGGGTGTTTCGGGGTTTTGCTCTCTAACCAAATGTTTTAAAGCCTAAGTGTAGATATTCCAAAAATTTGGCCGTGCTCTTGGACTGGGGGTCTCGTGACCACGTGGTCGGTTCCTACAAGTTACATTGGTCCCATTGGAGGTGTTGGTGTTCTCACGGGATTATTTATGGGGTGTCTCAGGGTTTCTCCCTCTAATGGCATATTTTCAAGCCTAAGAGTAGATATTCTAAAAATTGGTCCATGCTCTCGGACCGGGGCGATCGATCCCTACGAGTCACATTGGTCTTGAACATGGCGTTGGCACCGCTCATGAGGCCATTTGGGGAGTGTTTCGGGGTTTAACCCTCTTACGGCATGTTCTCAAGCCATACCATTCTCTGCTTCAATTAGAAGTTAGGTCAGTTGCGGAATTATGTTATTGTGGAATTAAAACCTATGTCAGTTACGAAATTATATTTTCGCATGGTCACAGCACCCTCGATTTTATAATATGACATTAATTAGAAAATATCTAGGGTAAATCTTAAAAACCTACCGTTAAAGGGAAAAAAACCAAAACATCCCCCAAATGGCCCCGTGAGAGGTGTTAACACCTCGCATGGCGCCAACAGCATAAAACTAATCACAAGCCAACAACCAGTAATTCTCTGTTTCTCCTTCCAACATACTATCCAACAATAATCCACCAACCAATAATTATCTCGTACTCCTTCTAACATACTATCCAACAATAAAGTCAATATCTAACTGTAAGAGGGTAGTTTAGATTAGATGGAGGCATAACTCCCTTTTTTATTACAGTAATGATAAGTTAACCGACAACACTATTGATTAATTATAAGACACGCAATCAAAACTTAGTGAAGATAAACTCATCTTGAACTCACAAATATCTCGTGTATAACTCAAAGGAAAATAACAAACTCAGAAGTAACTCATTTAAAGGGAGAGAGAAGTAAGCACCCTAGACACACCTTGGCAGGTAGCCAAACACACCAACCACCCTCAGGTATATCTGTCAACTATTAAAAGCTTTGTAATAAATGACAATGGTGGGTGAGTGAACTATGGTTTGTAATAAATCTCTCTCTCTGAAGTATTTTTCTCTCTAGTTATAACTTCTGAACTCTCAAAAAAGAACCTCTATCCCCCAGAGGTGGTTGGGGTCCTTAAATAGCCCCCACACCACTCCCGAGGTACTCAGACATTAATACATGTGAAATACATCCCTCATACTTTATGTCACAAACATTAAATTCCTGATGCACTAGTTAGTTCCACGTCATAAACATTAAATGCCAAGACATGCCTTTTGCTTAACCATTGTGTGTCAGGGGACTATCATCACATAAGTGGCTCACCAACTGTCTGACTGCCCCAAATACCATGGTGGTTTACTCAAGTGCGGATTTGAAATTGCCTTACCGGCTAGTGACATCAGATATGGTAGATGTGACGTTAAGCATAGAGTTGTTTGGTTCACAACTCAACGCCCGATGAAACATAAGGCTACTCCGCCCGAGGTTCCACGATCAGTGTCCTTTGGTGTTTTTTAACCAGGTGTATCTAAGATGGTCAGGACAAGTCCCAATGGTTCCTCACTTCTCAATCCTCAAAGCCAAGTCCCTCTAAAGTTCCCACGGTGAGGTCATTCGAGAGAGCATGAAAACTCTCTCAGGCCCTGCCAAGACTAATCTCTGGCGAGTACCATTCGATCTCACACTCAAAATCATTATACTCATTACATAATTACAATCGTTATAGCTCTTAGTCAATATAAACAAAGGTACAATGTGACTCAGTAACACAACAATCCAAAGTATGAGCTACCACACTTGAGATACCACGCTGAGCTGCCATGCTGAGCTACCTCACTGAGCTACCACATTGAGTTGCCTTGCTGTCTTGATCCCAAACACTATTTTTTAATGGGGGAATTATCTCTAATCTCAAGATTACCTTAAAGCCCCCTCCACACATACATATTACACACAAATGCATCTACTGTTGGTGTCTAATTCATGCTTTATCGACGAGTCCGGAGGAATTCCTTATCCTAACCGAACAACACAATCTCTCACAAATTGGGGGAGGTCCTTACGTAGGATACCTATACACGACCCATACCTAGCGGTAATACAGGAAGGGTCAGCGTCAACCCTTCCTCTAGTGGGTGGAGCGCCCACGTAGTACTTATATGGCCTACACATCGTCAAGCCCACCGATGTTGATGTGTTGTACGTTGCCACGAACCCCCGTAGACGATAGGATGGTCCATTGGTATGTTGACACACAATATATATAATAGTATATATTATTATCCCATATAATATGTACAGATAATTACTCTATAATTACCAAAAGTCTATCTAATAATTGTAATATTTCTATTTATTAATAATTTACCATCTAATAAATTATTAATTTCCATTCCATAAAATAATTACTTAACTGTCTAGTTACTCGCAATTATTATTAACTCAAATGTGGGTATAACCGTGTTCCATCAATTTATTAACCCATAAATAAAAATTTCCTTTCTTCAACATTTCTTTACCAACTATGCACGAAGTAATATAGATTCAGTAAAAAAAATCAGAAATCAAGGCTATAACAAAAAGAGGCGAGGAGAGAGAAAATACACCACGTCACTCGAATGATAGTGGATCTCGTTCTCACGACATGGGGCGTCACTCAAATGACCCACGATGTTGTTTGAGCAACCCCTATCTCATTTCTTTCTTAGTTTGTCCACGTCTATTCTTCACACTTCATAAATCCCCACTCAGTTTTAAACCCAGAAATCTATATGAATTCAATGGCGGTTATGATACAAGATACTAACGAATTTCAACGTTTATATAATCAAATCCAGTGGGTTTAACCTCTTAAGGGCTTCCAAAATTTGGACAGTTTCTTTTCTAGTTTCCAATGTTGATTAAATTCAACAATAAGGGATATCCATTGGGGATTTACAACAACATTTCAATGCCTAAAGTTACATAACAGTCTCTACATTAGTTATTCACTTTTCCCCAATTAGCTATCAAAACTTAAGGGAATCTAACATCACAAATCATATTTTTTATGCCTAATTTCTGGGACAATTTCTACACATGGATCATTCCTCTACACATGCACCATTTTTAAGAAATTCTTGCCTTAAAAATGGTAGAGGAGATCCCCTTTTGATTTTTCTTCTTTGGTTACTCTTCTGTTCTAGCCCTATTTTCCATTGTTTGGTGTTTTCCCCTTTTCTTCCCGTAACTATAAGTCTTAGGTTTTTGGAATGCTAGTGGGGGAGTGGTTTGCCCCCACTTAAACTCTAATCAGTTGCTTAATACCGAGTTGGACCCTAACCCTAACTTTTGGACCCTTAAATGAGCCCGAATCCATAATTTAATTGGCCAACCCATATATTATTGACCCAGGACTATTTTTAAAAGCCTAAATCAGCTAAACGAGCCCATAATTGTCTCAAAATGTGTTTCGAATTATTTAATCCAATAATAATTACTATCAATTTGTTTCGCACATAAATTATGTATTTTCTTTTATTCTATGTAAATATCATATTCATGCGCATAAAATTAAATCACCCACAAGTATACTAAACAACAACTTCCACTTTACATTTTCAAATGAAAATATTTATTTAGGTCCAATTTCATAAATTAATTATTTAATCCAAAAATAATATTTCATTATTTACTTATAAGAAAATATGGGGTATTACATTCTTACCCCCTAATAACGGGATTCCATCCTCGGAATTAAGAAAGTACATACTTAGCTAGAAGAGTTCGTGATAATTTTTGCGCATGTCGTTCTCCCTCTCCCAAGTCAACTCGTCCTCCCAGTGGTTCCCCTACTGCACCCGAATTAAACGAACAATCTTGGACCGCTGTCGGTGCTCTCATATATCCAAAATGGCTACTTGTCTCTCCTCTTAAGTAGCGTCTGGCTGGAGCTCAATCTCGTCTATATCAATGTTCTAGTATGCCACCTCATCACTAAGGAATATTGGTAGTGAAGATATGTGACATACATCGTGCATCCGCTGCAAGTGATCCGGTAATCCCAATCGGTATGCCACGGCCCAATCCTTTCCAAAATAGGGAATGGCCCCACGTATCGTGGAGCGAACTTACTTTTCTTCCCAAATCTCATCACCCCCTTCATGGGAGACACTTTGATCAACACTTGGTCTCCAACATCGAAATCTAAGTGTCTCTGGCCCGCATCCACGTAGCTCTTCTTCATATCCTGGGAAATCCGTATCCTAGCCAGAATCATCTCTACGTTCTTTGAGGTGTCCTAAATGAAGTCTGGACCTAGTAACTTGTTCCCCCCCCCCCCCCCCACCTCTAACCGTTAGAAGGGAGAACGACAAGGTCTCCCGTAGAATTCCTTAAACGGTGCCATCCCTATCATGAACTGGTCGTTGTTGTTGTAGGCCGCAAGACCATTATGCACAATCCAGCTATCCTTGTCTAGAGAACATGTGGGGAAAAACATTTAAATTTGGGTCAGAGCCCGATAAGTGCAACAATTAACTTGAATAATTTATGATTACAATGATACAGTAAATGCACAATAAATACGCCCCCTTTCGTCACTCATATGCGTATAACACCTCACCCCTCATCTAAGTGTGATATTATTCGCACGCCAATATGTCCAAATAATGAATTGTGGCATTATCTCAATTATAAAAAGATTATATAATTAATTAATTAAATGTAATCCCTACATTTAAATGGTAATCGTACAATTATTCCAATCTCATCAGTATTAGGTATAAGGCATAAACGTCTATTATGCATTATGGGGTCAAAATAATATTTAGTATCCACATCATTAGACAATTTAATTTATTTCCATAGTATCTGGGTAATTAATAACATATGTCCTTCCATACATATGATACACATGGTCATATAACGTTGGTGTCTAATTCATGCTCTATCGGCTAGTCCGGAGGAATCCCTTATCCAAAGCGGACAACACAACCTCACACAAATATGGGACGGTACCTACGCAGGATGCGTGTACACGTCCCATACCGAGCGGTGATATAGGAACGGTCGGTTCTAACCCTACCTCTAGTGGGTGGAGCCTCCATATAGTACCTATATGGTTTACACATCGTAAAGACCACTTGTTTCGACGTGTGGTACGAGGCATGAATGAGCGAACTCCGGAGTTGATAGGACGGTCCACTGGTATGTACGCACACAATATATATAATAGTACGTATTATTATTCTATATAATATGTAAATGTAATTACTCTATTATTACCAAAAGTACATCTAATAATTGTAACATGTCCATTAATTAATAATTTACCATGAAATATATTATTAACTTCCATCCATAAAATAATTACATAACGGACTAGTTACTCGTAATTATTATTAACTCAAATGTGGGTATAATTGTTTTCTATCAATTCATTAACCCGTAAATCATAATTTCCTTTCTTTAACATTTCTTTACCTATTGTGCACGAAGTAATATAGATTCAGTAAACAAATCTCAAAAATTAAGGCTACAAAAAAAAGAGATGAGGAGAGAGAAAGTCCCCATATCGCTCGAACGATCGTGGCTCTCATTCGTGCGACATGGTGCGTCACTCGAATCACCCACGAAGTTGCGTGAGCGACCCCCTGTCTCCTTTCTTTCTCCGTTTCTCCTCATCAGTTCTTCACACTTCATAAATCCCCACTCAGTTTTAAACCCAAAAATCTATACGAATTCAATAGCAGTTATGATACAGGCCACTAACGAATTTCAACGTGTATTTAATCAAATCTAGTGGGTTTCACCTGTTAAGGGCTTCCTAAATTTGGACAGTTTCTTTTCCAGTTTCCCATGTTGATTAAATACATAGACAAGGGATATCCATTTGGGGATTTCCAATAAGTTTTCAGTTCCTTCAGTTACATAGCAGTCTCTATATTAGTTATTCATTTTTCCTCAATTAGTTATCAAAACTTAAGGAAAATCATACATCACAAATCAGATTTTTGATGCCTAATTTTTGGGGCAATTTCTACATACACATCATTCCTCTCCATGTGGGTTTTCATCATCATATCAAATATTTTAAGCCCTAAATCCCAGAAATCTAAAGGAAATATTTATATGCGTCAAGAAATATATTGTAGAACATAAATTAAGTAAGAAATTCTTGCCTTAAAAATGGTAGAGGAGATCCCCTTTTGATTTTTCTCCATTGGTTTCTCTTCTGTTCTAGCCGTTTTTCCCTTCTTTGGCGTTTTCCCCTTTTCTTCCCGTAACTGTAGGTCTTATGTTTGTGGAATGATAGCGGGGGAGATGTTTACCCCCACTTAAACTCTAATCAGTTGCTTAATTCCGAGTAGGAACATAAGCCCAACTTTTAGACCCCCAAATAAGCCCGAATCCATAATCTAATTGGCCCAAAACTTCCCAACCTGTATATTATTGACCTAGGACTATTTTTAAAGGACTAAATCATCTAAACGAGCCTATATGTGTCCCGAAATGTGTTCCAAATTATTTATTCCAATAGTATTAACTTTTAATTTGTGTCGCACATAAATTATGTATTTTCTTTTATTATATGTAAATATCATATTCCCGCGCATAAAAATGAATCACACGCAAGTATACTAAACAAAAAATTTCACTTTACATTTTCGTAAAAAAAAATTTATTTAGGTCCAATTTCCAAAATTAATTATTTAATCCAAAAATAATATTTCATTATTTATTTATAAGAAAATGCGGGGTATTACAGCGTGGGTCACAGCTGGGGGCCGTGACCACATGGTTGCCTACACGCTGATGTGGAAAAAGTTTAAGGGTCATGGTAATGGGTCATAGCTCTAGGCCATGACTAGGGTCCTTATAATAAAAAAACACATCTTCATTTCATCTCTTCCAGCGTCATTCTCTCTCTCTCTCTCTCTCTCTGCGATTTTAATTCTCAAACCCTAATTTCGACTCTCTTAATCTCAATCTCTCTCTCAATATCAAAGGTAAACCCGAATTTTTTATTTTTGTGTTAAACCCTAAAGTATATGTGTGTATGTGTGTGTGAATGTGTGTGTATTTCTATGTACTTGTGTGTTTGTGTGTGTATGTGTGTGTACGTGTGTATATGCGGGTGAATATGTGTGTATATTTATGTGAATGTGTGTGTATATCTGTGTATGTGTGTGTACATTTGTATATGTGTGTGTTTGTGAGTGAATATGTGTGTATATGTGTGTTTATGTCTGCATACATATTTTTCAAGAAAAGTGATGTTATATTTAGGGATTGAAATTTATTGCATTATTTATTAGGTATTGTTAACATTGATTGGGAATTGTTATTTAGATTTTGAAATTAATTGCATTATTTAAGGGTATTGTCATTATTAGTATTAACTAAATGTGGTTACTTAGGGATTAAAATAAATTGTGAAATTTAAGGATATTGTCATTTAGGGCTTGAAATTTATTTAGAGTTTGAAATTAACTGAGTATTATTAGTATTGACTGAATGTGGTTATTTAGGGATTAAAATGAATTCCATTATTTAAGGGTATTTTCATTTAGGGCTTGGTATTTATCTAGAGTTTGAAATTAATTGAGTATTTTAGGTTCCGTACCCTAATCAAACTAATATACTCAAAATCCTTTCCATTCTCAAAACCTTAATCAAACTAGTATACCCTTATACCTTAACTATAGGACTCATATTCACGACCTCATACATTTTTCTCAGGAAAAATTGAGGCACGGTGATAATCACTGGCAACAAGAGTTGGAGAGGTTGCAATTGGACTGCGCACGTAACTTTTTTATTACTTAGCATCATATAGAGGGTACTCTTATTTATAGGTACGGAAATAAAAAGATCGAACAATTTAACTACCTTCTAAATTGTGGAGTTAATCTCCAATAATATTACCTGTTTGATCGTATTATATTTTCCCTTCTACAAAACTGGGATGACGCTACACAAAATATATTTCACACACATAATCTCAACGTGGCCCTGACCTTGGTTACGTTGTTGGAGAGGGCGGAAAAAAAAAATTGCATGTTATGGATACAACTGCACACAAAGAGCATCGACATATACTGTGATGTCTCGCTCCATATGCACGCTAAATTGAATCTTGCCAACAAGTTGAAAAGGATGGGATTCCGAGCTCTTGTCATGGATATCTACACGTCAATCATAGACACCCTTCCTCCTATTTGGCCACGGGCAAAAATTCACAGGTTCTTAAAAACTAATACCGAATGGATAGAGATCAGACACATTTAACGAATTCTAAAGTCTTACATTGAAAATGTATATATATATAGTTATAATCTTGATTAATTAATTGTTGTTTCTTATTATAATTTTTTAGTCACTAATGGTTTTTTATTTTTATAGATAATGTCAGGAGAAAACAACCCGAGGGAAGAAAATGTCGATGGGACACCGCAATGAGGTTCACCATCTCATGCACACCCTAAATTATCAACACCAATTGGTGAGTAATACACAGCTCCCTACTCACCAAGTCTAACTGCAGATGCTTCAACGCCCTCATACAGGAATCCCGTTAGTCCACCGCGCCCATCCAATGTTGTCGACGCCTCCCATTTAATCTAAAACAAGCCCATTGGGTTCTCCCTTCCAAGGAATAACCTAATGGGTGATAGGAATGACACGTTGAACTTCAAAATCCCGGTGTTTGGCATTGGGAAAAATAAATGTGGGAGTTGATGGACTAGACAACTAGAATCTAGTTGATCCTGCAAACAAAGATGACATATACAATCAACTCTGTAAGTATTTATCATTTCCTGATCGTTCCAAGAATAAGGTTCTATCTCAGGTTGCTGAATCATTGAGGACATACAGGAGAAACCTTCAGAAGAAACATTTTTTGAAGCAGGCAGCGAGCTTCGATATTTTGTCTTTGAAAGAGAGAGTGCCTCCTAATATTGAAATTTCGGTGGAGCAGTTGAATAAGTTTTTGGATAATGAGGCGATGGAGAAAAATTTGGTCCAAAGGGAGCAAAGAAAAAAAAAAGGGCTCAAAAAACTGATATCTATAGGCTGGGATCCAAATCCTATGAGGATTTGAAGAATGAATGGGCGAGTACGACAAAGGATGGTCCAGATGAGGGTAAAAAACAAATCGGCCCAACTTATTCGTTCATGATCGACGGGGAAAAGATAATAAATTCCCGCCGCACTTGGCTGAGACGCTAGAAACAATAGAGAACATAACCAGTTAGTCATGTTCAAGCCCTAATGATGACTTTAACCTTGAAAATAATGACCTGACCCGGACCTTTTGAAAGGAAAAAAGGGGGAGGATGAGAGGAGTCATCTCACATATGCCAAAAACAAAATTTCAATAGACCACACCTCTCTTGGACAAGTTTTCTTTGGTTAAGGATCGTTTCTCGCCCACCGAGGAACAATAGTTCAAGACCGATGGGGATGTCCAGGATATCAAAAATAACCTGGGAATGTTGAAGAATCAAATTGGGAAACTTGTGTCCCTTGTCCCAAATTATGGGATAACAATGCTGCCTCCTGAAGGTTACCCTCACCTTCACCCTCCTCCTTAAAGTTTTCCCTATCCCCCCTTCAATTTTCCCTTTCGAAATGTCGCCTCCGACATTCCCCTACTAAATTCTGCCTCATCCAACATTCCCATTTCCCATGCATCCGCCTATCTGGGACTTGTATGATCATTAACAACTCATGGTGACTATGGTAAAAAGTACTATTTCAAATACCTGAGTAATAAGAGGGTTGTTGGGGATGTGCACACTCATCTCCAAGGTTTCCATAACTTGAGTACAAAACCGACCTTCGGAGATGGGTGAGGCTCAAATACTGTTCGATGAAATATACAACGGCTGTGAAGATGTACCCATGTTTTATGAAAGAGAGGATGGGCTAGAATTGAGAAATTATGCTGACTCTTTTCTTGCTTACCCAATTTATTTGTTGGAAAAGATCAATAATATTTTCTTTTTTTTCAGTTGTAATAAGATTTTTTTTGTTTTAGTTGTAAGAATATTGGTTTTATATGAGTTGTAAGAATATTGATTTTGTTTCAGTTTAAGAATATTGGTTTTGTTTAAGTTTCATAATATATTTTTATTGCTTCAGTTGTAAGAATATTATTTTCTTTCAGTTGTAATAATATTTTTGTACCTCTTACCACAGGATTAAAATTTGAAGATTATTACATGGATTTCCCACTATACAAAGAGTGGATTGGAGAGACTAACCGAATTTCAAATAATCATGTAAACGGCGTTCAAGAATTTGTTAAATATGCTTTTAAAAATCTTAAAAGTGACAAGATTCCATATCCGTGCACGTGTTGTATGAATGAAAAATAGAAGTCATTGATATGTCAAGACTATAAAATATGGACATACAATGGTAAAAAAAATATACCCTATGTTCCGAAAGAATGTTTGGTACCCGACCGTGTAAAGAAACCCCGATTCACTAACACATCGTCCACTGATCGACTTAATTGATGATTCTTATGGACTCCACGATCGTCAAAACCACCAACCTATGGATACGAATAATGCGCATTATGGAAAACTAAATGAAAATTTTGATGTTGAACTTCCACTAGATTGGGAATAAATACGATTGAAATTCGATGAAGTATTATAAGCAATGATTGGTTTGTATAATTTGAAGAGTCTATTTGGTTCGTTGGGGAATATCGTAACCAAAATTCTGAAGTGGGTTAAAGATATTCTCCCAAAATAGAACACATTACCAGACAATTATGATACCATAAAGAAGATCTTGAAGGGTTTGGGTTTGAAATATAAATATATTCATGAATGTGAGTATGATTGTAAATTGTATCTCAATGAGAAGGAAGAGAAGGATGAATGTCCTGTGTGCCGCGAGCCTAGATATGTGGTTTGTGAGAATGGAAATGACAAAGCTGTAAAAAATTACAATGTCTTGCAAGTCCCACAAAAGGTTTTGAAGCATTTTCCACTTGGGCCATAGTTAAAATGGTTTTTTACTGTACCGTGGATAGCGAAGTCCATGACATGGGATGCTTGATGTGAGGTGGGTGGGAATACGATGCAATATCTAGTTGATTCATCCATATCGCAAATTTTAAATGCATAAAACCAAGAATTTGTAAAGGAATCGCTCAACGTTCGTCTTGCAATCTCAATTGATGGGTTTAAACCTTTCGATAATTTAAGTACTAGTCAAAGTTATTGGCTAGTTCTCTTGGCACCTTTAAGTCTCCCCTCGACACTATGCATGTGAAATGTGTTTAGATTGTTGTCTTTGTTGATACTCGGGCCGAAGGCTATTAGTGACGATATTGATATATCCTTAGCACCATTAATCGACGAACTTAAAGAGTTGTGGGATAAAGTCGTGACGGTGTTAGACTCTCATAAGGGTGAAGAGTTCACACTTAAAGCAAAACATGACCTTCCACCTTATGGGATCTCTTCCAGTTGTAATTTTCATGGTTATTATGGATAACCCATATGTTGGGGGAGAAACTGAAGCTTGTTGACTAAAACATAGTAGTAAGTTGAGTTACACGGGTCATCGTAGATTTCTACCGACCAGTCACGCTTTTAAGAATGACAAGTCTAACTTTTCGCTTGTCGATCACCAGTGCCGAATGTCACTAGCTCGACTTTGTGGTTAGCAGATCGAGGAGAAGGATCCAGCTTCATTTGTGAGAAATATGTACCTTGGCAAACACCCTTGTTTGTAAACCTAAAGTGTAAAGTTAGGGGAGATCCAAATTACCCTAGTAAAGCGAAGTCGTGGTCTAGGCAATTAATATTTTTTTTTGCCATAATGGAAAGATCATCATACAAGCCATGTAGTTGATGTGATGCCGATAGAGAAGAATGTTGGAGAACATCTGATAAGAACATGTCTGGGTGGGTCTGTAAACCCAGTGTGATACCAATTGATTTATTTCGCAAATTCACTTATTTAATTAGGAAACTCAAATTTAACAAAACCAAATTCAAATTAAACTCAGACCTTGTGCGTGCAAGTGTAAATAAAAATAGGCAACCAAGTGACAGAGTAATTCAGGAAAAAATACCCAAAGGGAAAAACCTTTTATATTCTTGAACTTTGACAAGGTTACACGACCATTGACTTACATACAACTTCCCTGAAGTGAAATGCATGATGTCTCTGAAAAACCTTCAAAGCTTGAACTAGAACTCAGTGGTGGTTCACTCGCAGCCGTACCAATTTGGACACGCTGCCCAGACACATAGTCTTGATTCGTCATAATATATCCCTCCACAATAGCTCTCGGCTTTCCAATTTTAAAGTTCTTCTCACAAAGGTTGAACTTTAGGCAAAGTATGGTTTGGGTTCCATAAAATAACTCACACAAAAAACACTCTCTTGGGATTTGTGAAATTGTGTTGGAGAAAAGGTAAACACTTAAAAAAGTATTCTGATCAAAACAAAATTTTCTCCACACGAAATACAGAACACTGACACCTTAATTATAAAAACATTTAAGGCAGTGACGTGTCAGGTAAAAAGTCTTCTCGTTCGAACGAACTATCATGTCGTTCAAACGACTTCTGATCTCGTTCGAATGAGATAGGATCTTGTTTGAATGACCAGGCACAAATCTCGAGATTCATTTTACAAAGTTTTAAATCATTTGGAGACATAGAAACCAACACTATTACGAATCTGAGAACAGTTATCAAAAAGATTTTATGATAAAAATGTTTTTGAAAACATAAAAATCCATTTAAAATAATTCAAAAATCATTTTTCATAAAAGGAAAAGTATTTTAATTTTTTATAAAAAAATCCCAACACTTTGAATGTAAAATGTAAATGGAACTTAACCACATTTACCAGAGCCGTCTTTGTTGGGCATGATTGTTGAAGTTCACTTGATATTCGGATCGTCGATTTTAGATTTGCGCTTTTCAATTCCTCGATAGACTTGTAGTGGTATATGACATACTGAATGTGACGGACTATGTCCTTACAAATCTCCCACTATGTCGACACCGGTACAAAATAAAAATATTTGAATTATCAATCAAAATATGACCTATACAAATTTACCCTCCCAATAACTCAAACGTGGAAAGATAAACTTAACAAGTCTTCAAAAATTTTTAAACATTGCTTCAACAATCAACTTTTCAAATCTCCAAGATTTTCTCATCAGGGTGTGTAATAAAAAATCTTCAATTGTACCTACACACATGAGACAAAGCAAAAACCACGTGACGTCTCAAGTTTGAAATGATTAAGAAACATATATTAAATTAAAGCAATAATCAAATCTCCCCCATACATAAAACTCCCTCATAATATAATTCGTTCTCCCGCTTTTTATCTGTCCGAAATAGAAAAGGAAAGAATAAACACAATAAAGAAAATTGGGGTGTCATGGGAAACAAATCAAACAAACTATTTTTAAAATTTTCAAAATCTTTATAAAAAAACAAGAAATTACAAAAAAAAAATCACACGCCATGAATTTTTTACTAAGACAACCAAATCATGGAAACGGATTGAATGGGTGTGAACAAATTAGATACGAAAATAAACTCAATCATATCATATGTGCAAGATGCATAAGTGTACTCCTAAGGAATGAACATAAAAAATAGTCCTTTGGTGTAAAATTGTTGAATTTAGATGAAACCGTCTTAAATCAAAATCAACAAATCAAAGTCAATATGATTTTCACATCAATAACGTCCAAAACAATTTCATGTTTTTTCAAGATTTGTTAATGACGTGCAAAGCCGTTTTAATTCTCCAACCAAACACCCTCATATATATTTTCTTTTCGAGGTGATCTAAATTCTCAAACATTGGAGAATTGGTGAATAAACCTAATGGCCCATTATTGGCATATATTTCTTTTTATTGCCATTCAATATTTCCGACCTCTTTTAAACCTCTTTGGATCCCAGATAATTTAAATTCCTAAATTTTGTAAGTCCAATTTAAACGGTGCCTTAATCGCAAAGGATAGATATGTACCTTTCGTATCCCTTCGCCATTTTTTAAAATTCACAGAAACTCACTGCAAAAGGTTTAAAATATGCACGCCTTTTATTATCTTATTTTATCGCATTTGGTTCATTTTAATAGACAAAATTGAATTAAAAACACATAACCAACATGTGATTCGACGAGAACAATATTCAAACCAATTTGTGCATGTGTGCAACAACGGACAAAATGAGTAAAACCTGTAGGTAGCAACACTATAGCAGCTCAAAGACTCCAAACTTCGTGAAGCACATGAATGACATAACATATTGTCTCAAATCACTATCAAATAGTCACATGGATATGGCATGAAGTTGTGACTTGGTCATCCTAAGTGTGCATTCATATACGGTGCAAACAAAATACAAAACTCTTTTTGTATTTTTCAAATTTTTCTAAAAAAGAAAAATCTTTTTGTATTTTTTTTCAAACACTCTTTAGAAACAACCCAGCATTACCAATAGCATATAGCAGGAAGGACTGCAACCAAAATTCCAATGGTCGTTCGAATGAGATGCCATGTTGTTCGAACAATAGGCAATCTTGCTCGAGTGAAATGCAATCTCGTTAGAACGAGAAAGGAGAAACTTCCTATATTACACAGAATGTCATGCAGTTTCGACCAGTGGGAAAAATTTTCAGAAACAGATCCTGAAAAGGGCTGAAATTGCTAAACAGTGTTAAAAAGGTACCGAAAATAGGAAAAAACAAAAAGAAACTAGGAAATAAATGGTACATGCTAGCAATAGGCAAAAATGTCATCATGTAAATCACCATATGCTAGCAAACATGTCATTACCTCAATCGAGAAGAGTAGTGGAGTTTTCCAAATACGGTGATATCTTTTGAACCAACTTCATTAGATCACGTGTAATCTTGACCAAAAACTTTACTTTCTCGCGAATATGTGCAAACTCTCTATCATTATGTGCAAGAAAGGTATCATGAGTGGGTGCATGTGCGTGAACATGTGAAGTGGCATGTTGTGGCACCAAACCCAACTTAGAACAAAACTCCCTAAGGTGTCCTCTCTTCTTGCAATGGGAACAAAAATAAATCGGTCTAGGAAGTAATTTATCAAAACATTTGGGATGATTTTTCCTAGACGGACACCCATGAGAATCACTTACCAAAGTGGAAATACGCTCGGGCGCATTAAAAGTAGTGGATTCACCATCATGACCTTTTCCAACATACTCACCATCATTAAAAATGGAATTGAGAACCATCTTATCAACCATCTCAAATGCGTTCTCTAAAGAGATTTGGACCTCCCATTCTCGTTCGAGATCATCCTCGAGATGGGATACACGTGTCGTCAAAGTAGACACCGTGTTATTTAAGTAACACTTTTCTCTTTTTAACTCATCATTCAATTCCTTAAACTCATAAATCCGAAGATCTAAATCCCTATTTGATATTTTTATTGTCCTGGTCTCGGTAAATAACTCTATAAAATCTTTTTGGAGCTCAAATTCATCTCCGTTCTCCACCTCACTCTCATCTTCATTCGACTCATCATCGACGCTCTCTTGAATGTTATCATTGTCGGAAAAAGTGGAGGTATTCACACGACTAGTAAAGGAAACAGTCATCCATTTTCCTAAAGCTTTTTCGGACTCATTATCTTCCTCTTTCTCCTCTCCCTCACTATCGCTTAGGGTAGTGGGCATGGCAACTTTCTTGCCCTATCTCCTAAGTCTAGTGGGACACTCAAATGACTTGTGCCCTTTCCCATCACAAACAAAACATCTTATTTTCTCAAAGTTCTCTTCACTCTATTTTTCTTTCTCACCGCTTTCTTTGGTCTTGTCTTTCTTTTTGTATTTCTCCGAAAAAAATTTATTGGGATTTCTTTCTTTTTAAATATTTGCAAAGCAGGGCCATGTCAGAGTGGTCATCAGATTCATATTCACATACACTCTCCTTCTTTTTTCTCTCTCTTCTTTTATCCTCACTGGATCTCTACTGTGTCCTAAGTGCAGCCCCTCTAGGCTTAACAGTTTGGGGAAACATATCTAACTCATAGGTTTGAAGATCACCTACTAACTCTTCTAACTTAAGTGTGCTCAAATTCCCCACCGAGTTTAAAATAGTGAGTTTTGGAATAAAATGTTTTGGAAGAGATCTCAATATCTTTTTCACATCCCGCGCGCTATCAATTGGCTCACCCAAATTAAAGCTGGTGTTAACTATGTCCGACAAACGTGCATAAAACTCATCAAAAGTCTCAGACTCTGACATGGTGAGTGTCTCAAATTGGGTGGCAATCTTTTGCAACTTATATTCTTTAACAGCAGTGGTACCCTCATGTAGCAATGTTAAAATATCACATACCTATTTTGACGTGGTGCATGTCATAATTCGGCAGAACTCGTCGGGAGTGACAGCTCCAGAGATAGCACTCAAACCACGTGAATTAAAATTAGACAATTTAAAATCGTCCTCAGTCCATTTTGACATAGGTTTTAAAGAGGTGATGTTCTCAATAGTAACGGTGGGAGGAGACCAACCATTTTCAACCAACAACCAAACGCGCTCATCTATAGCTTTTAAAGCAAATTTCATGCGAGCTTTCCAATAGGCAAAATTATTGTTGTCAAAAGTAGGCACCCGATTATATAAGTGATCCATCAAGGTTTAAAAGAATTGATATAACAAAAGATTTTACAGAAAATAGGAATTCACAGAAAAATAGTGAAACCTGCTCTGATACCAATTTGTAAACGCGGTGTGATACCAATTGATTTAATTCGCAAATTCAGTTATTTAATTAGGAAACTCAAATTTTAAAAAAAATCAAATTAAACTTAGCCCATATGCGTGCAAGTGTAATTAAAAATAGGCATGCAAGTGACAGAGTAATTCAGGAAAAAATCCCCTTAGGGAAAAACCTTTTATATTCTTGAACTTGGACAAGGTTACACGACCATTGACTTACATACAACTTTCCTAAAGAGTAATGCACGATGTCTGTGTCAAACCTTCAAAGCAGCCCCGACACACAGTCTTGATTCTTCGTCATATCTCCCTCCATAATAGCTCTCGACTTTCCAGTTGTAGAGTTCTTCTCACAAAGGTTGACCTTTAGGCAAAGTATGGTTTAGGTTCCATAAAGCAACTCACACAAAAAAACTTTCTTGGGATTTGTGAATTGTGAAAAAAAATTGAACCCTCAAATTTGTGTTGGAGAAAAGATAAACTCTTAAAAACGTATTCTAATCAAAACAAAATTTTCTCCACACGAATTACAGAACCCTGACACCTTATTTACAAAAACATTTAAGGCGGTGACGTGTCAGGTAAATAGTCTTCTCGTTCGAACAAACTGTCATGTCGTTCGAATGACTCCTGGTCTTGTTCGAATGAGATAGGATCTCGTTTGAATGACCACGCACAAATCTCGATATTCATTTTATAGAGTTTTAAAACATTTGGAGACATAGAAACCAACACTCTTACGTATCTAAGAAATGTTATCAAAAAGCTTTTATGATAAACATGTTTTTAAAAAGATAAAAATCCATTTAAAATAATTCAAAAATCATTTTTCATAAAAGGAAAAATATTTTAATTTTTTATAAAAAAAATCCCAACACTTTTAATGTAAAATGTAAATGGAACTTTACCACATTTACCAGAGCCGTGCTTGTTGGGCATGATTGATGAAGTTGACTAGAAATTCCGATCGTCGATTGTAGATTTGTGCTTTTCGATTCCTCGACAGACTTGTAGCGGTATATGACATACATAATGTGACAGACTATGTCCTTACAGGGTCTCATTCCAAAGATAGAGAGTTGGCCTTCCTAAATCTATAAGAGATGAAAATAAAGAAGAAATCGTGGTTAAAAAATGATCTTACAACAGGAAGAATTTCTCCCCCCGGGCTTCCTTTACTTTGACTACTTAGTGAGAAGAAAATCCTCTTAGACACGTTGTTCAACTTAAAGACTCAAACCAATTATTCTGGTAATTTACGTAGGTTAGTAAGCTAGAAAGCAAATGACTTTCAAGAGTGCAAGTCTCACAACTGGCATGTAATCATCCAATTAATCCCTCTGTTATTTTGGCAGAACTTTTCTGAAGACAAAGATCTCTGCCGAGCAATTATGAAAATTAATTTGTGTTTTACCCTATTTTGTGCATAGGTGGCAAAAAAAAGGCACACTAAAGTTGTGAAATCAACTTTAGTTGAGACATTTTATGTATCAGAGAAATGTTTCCCTCCCTCGTTATTTGATATCAGCATCCACTTGCTAGTTCATTTATGCGATGAAGATTTCTTATGTGGTCCCGTTAGGTATCGTTGGATGTAACCTTTTGAGCGCTTGATGAAACCCTTTAAAGATTACTTAAAGAATACATGGTATATTGGAGGGTCCATTGCTGAAGAATACGTAATGGTGGAATCATCTATATATGTTAGGGAACATATGCCAGGACAAGAGGTGAGGAGGTTTAATCCTCGTGGAGAATAAGTGATCGAGGAACCTGATGAGTTTGAGGTTGAATTACCATTTAGGAACCCTAAAGAGGTGAAACTCATAAATCTATAATACGAGCAAGCAGCTCGTCATGTCTTCGAATCGCCAAATGATGTCGAAGACTGGAGAGAGTGAGTATCTACTGCATTCTTCTTCTTTAATTATATGTTTTTTGTATATTTTATGATATAAACTCTACAATTTACCGGTAGGAAGTACGAGAATGAAATTGCCCAAAATCAAAGGATGAATTCCACGACAACTGATTTTAGGGCATGGGTATCAAAAGAGGTAAATTTTACATCTTATGTGTGCGTTTATTTATTCGTGTGTGATATAAACATTCCCTGATACAAATTCATTAATAAATGAAGCTTCTAAAACGAGGTGGTATCTCTTATAGGCTTTCACGCCTAGCAAAAGGCCCTAGTTTTCTTGCGAAACAGTTTAAGAAATTCGGCACTAATGGTTTTGATTTCATTTCATATCCACATGAGGACAAGCTTTTGACACAAAATAGTGGAATATCAATTTTTGCCTTGACCACTTGTATCGCTAGCAAAAGCGATAAAAATCCAAAGAATATAGTGCTAAACTATTATGGGATAATCCAATAAATCTTAGAAATTGATTACTTAGATTTCACAAAAATCGTATTCTATTATGATTGGGTAAAGGTGGAGGATACAACGAATGTGTGCAAATTTGATCCTGACTCCAAAACTATTATGGTAGATTTGTCAAAGCTGAAGAGTAAAGATTACATAGTTGACGAGCCTTTTATATGTGCCTTTCATAACGTAAAGAATTTGTTCTGCTCGAAGTGCATAAACAATGGCAATTAGTCTATTATTATGCACGAACCAAAGGGTATGACTATTGAAGTATGTCCATTAAAGGCTCCAGAAGAGTTCCAGTCTGATCTTGATGACAAACCTAATTTTAAAGATCTTTCAATTTATTTACAAGAAGATTGAGTATCAAAATATTATGTTATCATTATCAATCTTATTTGTATCCTATTATGATATTGACAATGTATTAGCACTTTATTTTGATGTATGAATGTTTAGTTACTTTTACGAATGTAATTTCGACCCAAATATCTCTCTCGATCTTAAAGACAAACCCAATTTTTTGTATTTTTGAATTAAACCCTAACGTATATGTGTGTGTGTGTGTGTGTATATGTGTATTTTTGTTAAATGTGTGTGTATTTCTGTGTACCTGTGCATATAAATGTTTAGTTACTTTTACGAATGTTTAATAGTATGTTAGTGTAGAGGGGGCTTGAAGGTAATATTGAGATTAGAGATAATCCCACCATTAAACAATAATGTTTGGGATCAAGACAGTGAGGCAGCTCAGTGAGGCAACTCATCATGGTAGCTCAAGTGTGGAAGCTAAGTGAGGCAGCTTAGCGTGGCAGCTCAAGTGTGGCAGCTCATACTTTCTCTTATTGTGTTACTTAGTCGCATAGTACCTTTGTTTATATTGACTACGAGCTATAACGATTGTAATGATGTAATGAGTATAATGATTTTTAGTGCGAGGTCGAACGGTACTCGTGAGAGACCTGGCTTAGCAGGGCCTAGGAGAGCTTTCATACTCTATCGAATGACCTTATCGTGGGAACTTTAGAGGGTATTGGTTTTGAGGATTGAGAAGTGAGGCACCATTTGGACTTGTCATGACCATCTTAGATACACCTGGTAAAAAAACACCGAAGGACACTGACCATGGAACCTCGGATGGAGTAGCCTTGACTTCCATGGGGCATTGAGTTGTGAACCAAACAACACTCTACTTAACATCACATCTACCATATGTGATGTCACTAGACAAAAAGGGAATTTCAAATCTGTACTTAAGTAAACCCCATGGTATTTTTAGTTGTAGGATAGTTGGTGAGCCACCTCTGTGACGACAGTCCCCTGATACATAGTGGTTAAGCAAAAGGCATGTCTTGGCATTTAATGTTTGTGACGTGTAACTAACTAGTGCATTGGGCATTTAATGTTTGTGACATAAATTATGAGGGATGTCTTTTGCATGTATTAATGACTGAGTTACCTCGAGAGTGGTGTGGGGGCTATTTAAGGAACCCAACCACCTCTGGGGAATAGAGGTTCTTTTTTTAGAGTTCAGAAGTTATTACTATAGAGAAAAATATATCAAAGAGAGAGATTCATTACAAACCAGAGTTCACTCACCCACCTTTGCCATTTATTACAAAGCTTTTAATACTTGACAAATACTTTTGAGGGTGGTTGGTGTGTTTCGTTGTCGGCAAAGGTGTATCTAGGGTTCTTACTTATCTCTCCCTGTGAATGAGTTACTTTTGAGTTCGTTATTTTCCTTTGAGTTATATACGAAAGATTTATGAGTTCAAGCTGATTTTATCTTCACTAAGTTATGATTGCGTGTCTTGTAATTAATCAATAGTGTTGTCGGTTAACTTATCATTACTGTACTCAAAAAGGGGTTATGCCTTCATCTAATATAAACTACCCTCTTATATTTGGCGACTCTGTTGGGGAGGCATTCTTCTAAGCAATGAGTATGGTACAGGATAATGTTAATTGAAGACTTAACTTTGATGACATTCAACACAATGAAGAATGGGAGGCGAGAGAGCTGGAGGCTTCAAGGGACGGAGCCCCTCGACTAGAGGTACCTCCGGTTCAAACGGCGACAGGTGTCCCAAGAGTAACACAAGCTTCTAAGAGCACTGGGTTGGAACCAGCCCAAGTGTCACTCCTCATGAATAAATTTTATGAGTTTTTTCAAACTCCCATAGATTCAACGGTGTTGGGGGGATTTGAAGCCAACTCCTTCGTGACACCAGGGGCAGCCCCAATGGCCCCACTAAGTGCAGTTCTAACAAGAACGGTCCCAGCAAGTATACCCTCTATTGCAAAGCTAATAGTGGGAACTCTAGGAGTATCAACCTTTCCAACTGTGATGATTTCTTCATCTCACTTATCCCATGGTCCCTCTGGTCATTCCTTCAACGGCATCAGCTATGGAAGAGATGAGGAAAGAGATGCTGAGATTCATGCAAGCTTCCTCGCAATCTGCGAGCGAGGTAGCTTCAGTTTATGATGACTTTCGGATGCCTTATCCCTAGGATTACAATGATGATCCCTAACCAAAATATTATATTCCTCCAATTTTTGAAAAATATACAGGAAAGGGTGGGAACCCGAAAGAGCACATTAAGTGCTTTATGGAACATTTGGGGCGCACTGCAATGACAAGAAACTCAGGTTGAGGGAAATATCAAAATCCTTAACCGATAAGGAATATACCTGGTATTCTCACTTATCTCCTAAGAGTGTTTCCACATGGGAGGATATGCACATTTTGTTCGTCCATAAATTCTTTATAGCGAAAGATGAGTTCTCCTTGACCCAACTGGGGAGAGAGAAACAACGACCAGGGGAAGATGTAGTGGCATACGTTCAAAGGTTTAGCGAAAGTTCCCTCAATGTGAGGGAGGAGGCCAGAGAATCCAACCTACTGCATATGTTTACGGAAGTACTGCTACCTGAGTACATCTGCCATCTTATTAACAAGACGCGCGATGGGACCTTTGCAGTATTCCTAAAGGCCGTGAGGAATATCTCGTTAGTTGTACGACCAAACCCAGTGGTGGCACCCATGATGTTTAGGCAGCCGATATAACTTGTACGAGGGACGTCTCAGCCCCAACGAGTGGGATATACCAAAGGAACAGATGAAGGAAAAGCAACGAAGAAGGATAATAAGAGGAAGTTTGGGAGAGACAGGAAAGACCCACCACCGTTACCTTATATAGTAGAAGAGGCTATCAATTGTTATAATTCCATGGTTGAAGGAGGAATGGTGTATGAACCAAAGGGTATCCCTGTTGGGGAACCAGATGCTGCAACTAGAACGGATCCCAAATATTGCCAGATTCATCAAAAGACCCAACATCTAATGGAGAGCTGTTTCACGCTAAGAAAAATCAATGACAAATATGTGAAGGTGGGAACTTTGCAAATCCCTCTGCAAAATGTTAACAACAGCACACTCCCATCACATGGGGCCAATCTGGTGGTGGCCTACGATGAGGAGGCAGAGAGGTAAGAAAGGGAGCTAATGATGGAGCAGGAGGAGTTTGAAGAATCTTTAAAAGATTACACTGGGGGAATGGCTAGCGTAGTGTTAGCTTATGATGAATCAAGTGCTAAAGATGTGGACGTATATAACGTTGAAGGTGAGGAAGTAGACCAAGCTATAGAATACTGTGCAGTTTCAAAATCCCTAAAGTTTTCTTGGTTGTTCGATCAGGTAGGGATACCAAAGGAGAGCAGATTGGAGATAACCCAGGAAATCCTCAATATTATGAGGAAGAATGCAGTCCCTTCGCTGAGATGGAAGGGACCCATGGTCAGGTTGGTAAAGAGTTTTTTGTCAGAGGTAACTTTCAGCGATGCAGATAGGGTCGTGAGATTCCCTTATAATAGACCATTATATGTGACTGCCAGCATCAACGGGATTAGCTTTTCAAGGGCTCTTAAGGATAGGGTATCCTCCATTAATATCATGCCAATCAACTCTTTCCACGCACCTAATATTCCGGAGGAATGGTTAGTCCCCATGCCATTGGTATTTTAGGTTATGATAACCAGTCTTCCAAGTCCGATGGCTATGTGAACGTTGGGATTGTGATGGTAAATCTGAGTTCCCACATCAAATTCCACGTGATAGAGAGTGCAACTTCCTACCATATATTGATAAGAAGGGTGTGGATGCACAACCAAGGTCTATTTCAATCGACGTATCACCAATGCGCCAAGGCGAATATCAAAGGAATGGAGGTGACATTAGATATATGAAAAGGCCCTTCACTATCAAAAAATCTCACCTGGTAGATGCAGTATTTTATAAACAATTGGAAGAGAACGCTAGAGTCCTAACGATAAGAATGGAGGGAGCGTGGGTTCCCTCGATTAGAGAAAGGATGGGTCCCTTGAATGAGCAAAACAAAGAAGTTACAAGCATCAAAGGAGTGATGGCAAAAGTAGCCCACCAGGTGGTCCCTCGTCATCAAAAAATCTCAAAATAGCTTAAAGACATAATGAAGCCCATAATGGATCCAACAGAGCATGAGGTCCAACGACAAAGTGTGTTGAGTCAATTTTCAGGAGGAAGAGTTGTCGAGGCTTCTAGAGAGAAGAAGATAAAGACAGTTGCAACTGCCAGCAAACAGTGCAAAAAGGTTATTATCAAATAAGGAAAGGTGGTTTATCGGTTATAATGGTGTGAACAGCCGGTCGAAGAAACTAATAATGAGGCTTATCCAATATATGAGTGTTTTTTGGTGGATCAACGGCGACAATGTATGGTGATATACAACTCCAACATACAAGAGTTTATGGAGGATGTTGCAGAAGAACCAGACTATATGGAAGATCAACCAAAGCCATGAGCATAAGAGCTGGAACAGTTGAACCTAGCAAAAGAAGGGGAGGATCCAATACCCATCTTCATCTTGAGGGATCTCAGTAAGTAAAAATGAGAGGCCTTGGTTGAGTTAATTCGAGAGTTCATAAACATTTTTGCATGGAAGTACACAGAGATGGAAGCGCTGAATGAGGAAGTAAGCTGCCACAAGTTGAACGTGATGCCTTCATCCATTAAGATAAAACAAGTAATGAGAACATACAAGCCTGAGCTGGACTTGAATATCAAAGAAGAGGTTCAACTCTTATTGACGATAGGGTTCATGAAATCAATACAGCACCCACTCTGGCAATCTAGCATTGTCCCGATGGGAAAGAAAGATAAAAATCAAATAAGAATCTTTGTGGATTTTAAATACTTGAATAGGGATTGCCCCAAGGATGAGTTCCCTCTACCCTCCATCGATAGCCTGATAGATGCGATGGCTGGTCATAAGATGTACAACATCATGGATGGGTATGTAGGGTATAACCAGATCAAGATGAACCCCACGGATGCAGAGAAAACGGCGTTTAGAACCCCATTGGGCAACTTCATGAACAAAGTAATGCAATTTGAAATAAAAAACGCTAGGGCTACTTACCAAACAACAATAATGTTCATTTTCCACGACTTCTTTCACAAATTTATGGAATTTTATATGGACGATTTAGTCATAAAGTCAAAGAAGGAGGTGTCCCATCTGAGCAATTTGAGGAAGGTGTTTGCCCGATGTAGGAAGTATAAGCTGAAAATGAACCCACTAAAGTGTGTCTTCGGAGTAACAAGTGGAAAATTTCTAGGTTTTGTGGTTGATCGATAGGGGGTGGAGATGGACCAGGAAAAACAACGAGCGGTCTTGGAGATGCCAAGTACAAAAATGGCAAAGTAGCTAAAGAGTTTCCTCAACAAAGTTTCCTACCTTAGGAGATTTCTGTCGTGGTTGGACGAAATAACACCCCTATTGATGCAGCTTGTATGAAAGAACACAAAATTAAAGTGGGAGGAGGTTCACCAGGAGTCGCTCGTTGGGCTGAAGAAGCTGCTCATTTCACCACAGACCATAGTTGCCCTGAGACTTTTGAACCACCTAGAGAATGTATTCTAGGAGATGACTTACAGGCCAATTACCTGGATATAAGTGATGAAGAATGGACAATGAAATATGATGGATCTTCGGCAGAACAAAAGGAGGAGCAGGGGTTATTCTTTCAAGAGTAATGGAGGAGATTTATCTTTCCTACAAGTTAGATTTCCCTTGTTCCAACAATGAAGAAGAGTATAAAGCATTGGTACTGGGATTATTGGAAGCCCTTCGAAGGGGAATTCATTCACTTTGCATCAAGGGTGATTCGAACTTGGTGATTCAGCAAGTGAATGGAGAATATGTGTTAAAACACCTGAGTCTGGCACCATATAGGACAATCATCCAGAGGCTTATTAGCCAGTTCCATCGGACCAAGATCAAGAGACATCCTCGAATGATGAATCGCCATCCGGACGCCTATGCGACCATTCCCCAGAAGATGGTTATGAAAAAATATACAACTACAGTCGTGATTCAATGAAGAACATCTCTTTCGGTGGTATAGTCAATTCTGTCAATAGAAGAGGACACCGACTGGAGGGGAAAGATTAGAAAATAACTATAGTCTAGGGAAGAAGCGATGGAACTGAGGGAATTAGCCCAATACTTTACAAACTAAGGAAACCTTTACTTCAAAAACGCAGGAGGATGGTTGTCAAGATGCATCAGCCCATAAGAATCAGAGCGAAGGTAGAAGAAAACACATGAAGAACACAGTAAAATGATTGAGATACCTCTTTACAGGAGAATTCAAAGGGAGGGATATTTTTGGCCTAAAATGAAGCAGGATGCAGTAGAGCTACAACGGGATGTGATAAGTGCCAGTTATTCTTCAAGATGGCTGAATTTCATATCGTTGAAGCTCAACCAGACTGGAGACAACCCAATATTGACTTCATTAAAGATGGAGTTATCCCAAAAGAAACAATTAATGCGATGGGACTAAAGCAAAGAGACCTGAGGTTCTATGTTCAGGAGGGACAGCTTTATCGAAGGGGATACTTCAACAGGCCATTGCATTGCATCACAAAGGAAGAAGCGGCCGAAGTTCTCAAACAAGTGCATGATCCATCTGATATCGGAGGGGTCAAGTTGTATGACCAATTGATGACATTGGGGTATTATTGACCAACGATAGAGAAGGACTCTACTGAGTTCGTTCCAAAATGTAAGCCTTACCAACTTCATGGAAATATGATACATGCCCCATCGGTGGACCTAAACTCCCTGGCAACACCTAATGCTTTTCACACTTGGGCGTTTGACCTGGTAGGGGAAATACATCCTTCTTTGAGGGGGAAGATATGGATACTAGTAGCAACGAAGTGCTTTATAAAGTGGGTTGAAGCGATACCACTAAGAAGGGAAACAATAGGGGTGGTGAACAACTTCATCAGGGAATACATCATTTGCCATTTTGGGATTCCAAAGGTTATTCTCTCTGATAATGGAACCCCCTTCGTTAATTCAGAGGTAACAATGCTCACAAACAAGTACTTCATTATTCATCATACTTCAACAGTGGCATACCCAAAGGGAAACAGTTAACCCGAAGCAACTAACAAAACCTTGGTTAATATTTTAGCTAAATGATGGAGGATTTCCCAGGATCATGGGATGATAAGATACTATTTGTATTGTGGGCCTATAGAATAACTAAGAGAAAGCCTACGGGGTATACTCCATGATATACCCAGATATACCCTCCAACCGTGCGACCCCTCAGGGGGCCGACCCTTCATCATGTTCCAGACGACCCCTCGGGGGGCCGACCATTCATCATGTTCCAGACGACCCCTCAGGGGGCAGACCCTTCATCAGGTTCCAGACGACCCCTCAGGGGCCGACCCTTCATCAGGATCCGGACGAACCCTCAGGGGGCCGACCCTTCTTCAGGATCCGGACGACCCCTCAGGGGGCCGACCCCTCACCAGGTTCCAGACGACCCCTCAGGGGGCCGACTCCTCATCAGGTTCCAGACGACCCCTCAGGGGGCTGACCCTTCATCAGGCCCCGAACGACCCCTCAGGGGCAGACCCTTCATCAGGCTCCGGACGACCCCTCAGGGGGGCGACCCTTCATCAGGCTCCGAACGACCCTCCGAGGGTACGACAGTACGAGGCCTAAATTAGGCCAAACTCACTATCGGAAGGAACTTTACCCTCGGCCTCAGCTCATAGGCCGAGGGTGACATCATCACAGCGCGTGGTTTAGGAGACGCGTGGAACAGTGTGCGTGAGGCTCACATGGCACATGGGAGATTGTTATAACAAAATCACACCCTCACGTGAGGGAATATAATGTCATCATTTGGCATCTACATGTGTCAACAGGGGATTGGATAGATCATCATTCACATGCACCATGCATACTTGAGAGGTACACTACACCCCCCAAGACCTATATATACTTCTCACCTACAACCCTACAGGGGATGGATCGATTACTGTAACCCTAGCTAAAACTCTGCTTGTACACACACTAGAGAGAGATAGGAGCGTATGTTTATTGTATCCAAGGCCATTAGTGCCCATACTTAGTGGATCACACACTCACAGTGGATGTAGGCCAAATTGGCTGAACCACTATACATCATTGTCTTATTTCCTCTTATACTCATCCCCTTCTACATACTTATACACTTATACATCTCCATGGCTGCCATGGTTACTACTGTTTGAGCTCATTATCACTTATCCGGTGGTGATAAATCTTAGCATCATCAGTTTGGCACCGTCTGTGGGAACGAGAAGACATCTCTTCCTTTGTACAGCTTGACCTCACTGGGCACTCTGGTGGTGAGTCAGCACTCCCCCTGAGAGGAGATGTTTCACCATTGAAAGAGACCCACTAAGGTTCTCAAGCTCACCAGTCTTTTCTTCAGTTCAGATTTTCATAGCTCAAACACATGGCACCTGAAATGCCACCGCCACCGCTTCCCTCGCCAGATGATGGGGGAAGACCCAGTTCCAGTCAGCCTCCGCCTCAGTCTGAGATGGCTGATGTGGCGGCAGCCTTAAAGTCTCTGGCAGCAAGCCAGCGAATGATGCAGGAGAAGTTCACGGCTCTAAGCCAGAACATACTAAGACCACCAAGGGTTTCACCTGAGATGATTACTCCGACAGCAGCTCCAGGACAGCATGAGGCCAGGGGACCACCCCGGGCACCACGCAAAGACCTGCCACCCCCACAGCGGCGTAGGGATGTTGCTGACCCCCAGCGTCTACGCCTGGAGAGGTAAGGAAATAATTTCCCTGAGGACAGTTATGACAATCTTGAGGGAGAGGAGGCCCCTATAGAATGCTGGGAACCGTATGAGGTCTCCAACAATACTGTACGACCTCTCTAGGACAGTAGAGGAAAGTGCAGGAGACCAAATCCTGATGATCGCCCGAGAGGCTCTGCTTTTGATCGCTTGAGCAGGGGGGTCAGCCTTTGAGAGGCTGGGCCTAGTAAATGACCTGCGGGAAAAATTGTCCAGGTCAAGAAGTGATGCGAGTTCCAGGAGGGAGGCATCAGATGGCCGACCCCAAGGACGGGATGACGGCCCAAAGGGAAGTAAACAGCTGACAAAGGCCTACCGCAGCAGAACCCTCCATCCACCTTAAAGAGGCAGCAGGTGATAATATCGGCCAAGCTGACCCTGTGAGGCCCAGGAATGACTCAATCCAGTGACTAGAGGATAAGATCGATGATATACAGAAGAGCCGGGACCCTCTTCAGAAGGGATACACCATAGGCTCACCCTTTGTGGCGAAGATAGTCAACTTCCCTACGCCATCAAGGTTCAAGCCACCTGAGGTCACCCCAAGATACGACGGGGGCACCACCCCTGTCCACCATGTTGAGATGTATCAACCAGCAGCAGACATATACTCTATCTCATATGAGATGAGGTGTCGTGCCTTTTCTGGTACCCTGACAGGGGCTGCACATGTCTGGTACACGTCTCTTCCAAAAAATTCCATTGGAAACTTTAAGCAGTTGGTAGACCGGTTCATCCACAACTTTTTCTTTGGGGTGAGGCCACAAAATAAGACCACCCACCTTCTCTATGTTAAGCAGGGGAAGAATGAGAGTCTGAGGGACTACATAGCCAGATTCAATAAAGAGAAACTGGAGGTGGAAGACTATGAGGAGAGCATAGCTATGAAATCCCTGATTGGAGGACTCCAAAAGGGGAAACTATCATGGAAGCTTGCTGAAGACCCTCCGAGGATGATAGTTGAATTGTTGTCGACAGCAGGAAAGGTGATGAACGCCGAAGAGGTGATGGCCGCAAAATATGAAGACGAAAAAGGAGGTGCTAGTGGGGGTAAATACCCTAAGAAGAATAAAGAGGGGAAGAAGAGGTCCACGGATGACAAGTTCGCTGGTTACACCCCTCTAACGGTCATCTGTGAACAGATTCTCAATGAGATAAAGAGTGACCGGTCCCTGAAGTGGCCTGAGAAGCTGAGGGAAGCCCCCAGCAAGAGGAATAAGAACCTGTGGTGTGAATTTCACCAAGACCACGGCCACGTAACAGATAAATGCTTTGCTCTGAAAGATGAGATTGAGAAGATGTTGAAAGAAGGGAAGCTCAGAAAGTACATCGGCAAAGGTGCATTCAAGAGGGGCCGAGGGGACGACCCCAGAAAGAAGCGAGGCGATACATGCAGAGAAGGTCCTCAAAAAAGAGGGCACGACCCTTCTGATGATGAAGACGACCCTGACCTCCCGCCGAGGAATGACCAAGTTCCAGTCAAGAGGCTTAATATTATCTCGGTCGGAGTGGGAATAATCTCCGCGGGGTCTAGCAGGGGGAGGGTCTGAGGTTGCTGACAGGAAGGCCCATGTGGCTGAGGCTAAGGCAGTGACGAAGACTGTACACTCAACCTTTCTGGAGGTCAAGTCAGAAAAGAGGAAGAAGGTTGATATGGACACTTTGATAGTGGGATTTTCAAGAATGTACTTCAAAGGCCTCTTAGCCCCACATGATGACCCCCTCGTTATCACTACCCGGGTGCACGGGTGTGAGGTGCCGAGGATCCTAGTAGATGGGGGCTCATCTGCAGACGTGATGTTTTGTCCATGTTTCAAAGCCTTAGGTCTCA
The DNA here is from genome assembly GCA_949130495.1 of Sambucus nigra. NCBI lineage: Eukaryota > Viridiplantae > Streptophyta > Magnoliopsida > Dipsacales > Adoxaceae > Sambucus > Sambucus nigra. The sequence goes on along the minus strand of OX422224.1, from coordinate 97,903,184 downwards.
GTCATGCTAGACTCGTCCCGTACCATCATCCGTTGATTCGGTTCAGTGGGGAAAAGGTTCATCCCCTTAGAGTGTATGAGGCTGGTGTCAGGATGGGGGATGAATGGCCGAGATGGCTCACCAAGAAGGTCAGTTTCTTTGTGATGGATGAGCATGTGTTTTCGGCCTACAACATCATACTGGGGCATGTGGCCCTCAAGGGGTTTGAAGCTGTGCCATCTACGGTCCATCAGATGATCAAATTCCCTACCCCTTACGGGGTGGGGGAAGTTAAGGGAGACCAAACGACAGCGCGAGAATGTTACTACAACTCCTCTGAAGAAAGGGAGGCACACAAGAGGGCTACAACCACTTACAATATTGATACCCTAGACCCCAGGGACGAGACGAAGATCAAGAAAGGAGAGGCCGCGGAAGAGGTAGAATCCATCATCCTCGATGAGGATGACCCGAAAAAAACCGTCCAAGTCTGCAAGTCTCTGAAGCAAAATATCAAGGAAGACATCATTAAATTGTTGAGGAGAAGATGAAGCGTCTTCGCATGGAGTCATGTAGATATGTCGGGGATTGACCCTGAAATCATCTGCCACAAGCTCAATGTGGTAGATGGAGTGAAGCCGGTAAAGCAGAATAGGAGAATTTACTTTAGAGAAAAGTATGAGGTCATTAGGGACGAAGTCAAAAAATTAGAAGACGCTGAATTTATCAGAGAGGTCATCTACCCTAAATGGTTGTCCAATGCAGTCATTGTCCCAAAGGCCAACGGGAAGTGGAGAATGTGTGTGGACTTCATAGACCTCAACAAGAACTGTCCCAAAGACAGTTTCCCTCTCCCCCGCATTGACCAGATGGTAGACGCTACTGCAGCCCATGAGCTCATGAGCTTTATGGATGCCTATTCAGGGTACAACCAGATCTTCATGAACCCCGAAGACTCGGAGAAGACAGCCTTCATTGTTGATAAGGGGACGTATTGTTATAGGGTCATTCCCTTTGGCCTAAAAAAAACTGGGGCAATGTACTAGCGGCTCGTAAATAAAATGTTCGAAGACCAAATTGGGAAGTCTATGGAGGTCTATGTAGATGACATGCTGACTAAGAGTTTGAAGGCAGAGAATCATGTGGAAGACCTGTAAAGGACCTTTAATACGATGGACAAATACCATATGAAGCTTAATCCGGCCAAGTGTGTCTTCGGGGTCGGAGCAGGGAAGTTCTTGGGGTTCATTGTCAACCAAAGAGGCATCGAGGCCAATCCTGAAGAGATAAAGGACCTTGTTGAGATGAAGGCCCCCAAGTCCACTAAAGACGTTCAGAGACTCACAGGGAGAGTTACTGCCTTGAATAGGTTCGTGTCTAGGGCCACAGACAAGTGTTTGCCATTCTTTAAGATCCTTAGGAAGGCCTTCGAATGAAGTGAAGAGTGTGATGAGGCTTTCAGGGATCTAAAGTCATACTTAGGGTCTCCCTTGCTGCTGTCACGACCCGTGCAGGGTGAATGACTTTATGTGTACCTCGCCGTCTCAAAGTCAGCCATCAGTGCAGCCATTATGAGAGATGAAGAGAGAATACAGAAGCCTGTGTATTTTAACAGCAAGGCACTCCAAGGGGCAGAGCAAAGATACCCGAGGATGGAGAAGTTGGCCTACGCCTTGATCCATGCCTCAAGGAAGATGAAGCCGTACTTCCAGTCCCATATAATGGTCATCCTCATTGACTCTCATCTTAGGCAGGTCCTACACAAGCCAGAAAAATCAGGTAGGTTAATGGCCTGGGCTATAGAGATGGGGGAGTTTGACATTGTGTATCGGCCTAGGACGGCCATTAAGGGGCAAGCATTGGCAGACTTCGTGACTGAGTTTACTTGGGAAGATGATGAAGCCGAGAATGGGGGCCTCGAGAAGATAGATACCCGACAGGGTGAGCTCACCGACACGCCTACAGATAAGGCTGAGACTCGCCGCTAGAAGGAAAGTGGTTGAAAATGAAGAGGGAAGATATCTCTTTAGACAGGGGTCACTCACCGAGGGAAGTTTATCAGAAGAACACATCGTGTGGAGTCTCTTCGTCGACGGGTCCTCTTACGAAAGCGGGAGCGGAGCTGGGTTAATAGTATCAGCACCCGACGGCACAGACATTGAGTATGCCTGAGTTTCATTTTTAAGGCCTCCGACAACGAGGCCGAGTATGAGGCCTTGATAGCAGGCCTCTCCTTGGCCAGATCACTTAGTATCAGCCAGATTTTGGTTCATAGTGATTCGAGGCTAGTAGTGAATCAGATACTAGGAGCCTATGAGGCCAAGGACGAGAGGATGGCTAGGTCCCTTGAGAAGGTGAGGTCGTTACTGAAGGGCTTCAGAGAAGTGAAATTAAAGAGGATACCTAGGCTCGACAATGGCCGTGCTGATGCCCTTGCTAGGTTGGCCTCGGCAACGAGGACAGACATCAGGAGGACGGTTCCAGTAGAAATTTTGCTTCGGCCAACTATTGAAGACGCTGAGGGAACACTTAGCAATTGCCTAAATGTTTCTCAAGAAGCTTCATGGATGGACCCTCTGATCAGATACATTAAAGAGGGTGAGATGCCAGAAGCAAGGCAAGAAAGGAAGAAGCTGAGGTACAGGGATGCTAAATTCACTGTCCTCGGAGACACTTTGTACAAAAAGGGGTTTTTGCTCCCCTTACTTAGGTGTGTGCATCCCTCAGAAGTCCCTTCCATTTTGCAAGATGTGCACGAAGGATCGTGCTCAAGCCACATCGGGGGCAGATCCCTATCGAAGAGGGTGATCACCCAAGGGTACTGGTGGCCGACCTTGGGGAAGGATGCCACAGCATATGTAAAAAAGTGTGACAAATGTCAAAGATTTGCCACCATCCCTCACCAACCCCATCAACCTCTTACTTCCATTACATCCCCATGGCCATTTGTATTGTGGGGAGTTGACCTAGTAGGGCCCTTGCCTAGGGCCGTCAATAACTATCGGTTCCTCATCGTAGCCATTGACTATGTTTCAAAGTGGGTGGAAGCGGAGCCGATGGTGACGATCACAGAACAGAAGACCTTCCAGTTCATCTGGAAAAATATTATATGCAGATATGGTCTACCCAACACCCTCATCTCGGATAACGGGACTCAGTTCAAAAATACCTCTCTACAGAAGTACTGTGAAAGGGTGAGTATCAAATAATTTTTCTCCACCCCAGGTTGACCTCAGGCCAATGGGAAAACAGAAGTTACAAACAGGACAATCCTAGATGCAATCAATAAGAGGCTTGAGGAGGCAAAAGGAAGATGGGTCGATGAGTTATATGCCGTGCTGTGGGCATACAGGACGACAGTGAGGAACTCTACCGGAGAGACCCCATTCATGCTAGTTTATGGCTCAGAAGCCATCATCCCCACCGAGATTGAGTTTCCTACTCATAGGGTCCAAATGTATGACCCCCAGAGAAATGTGGAACAGAGGGGACTCGACTTGGACCTGATTGAGGAAAGGAGGGAGGACGCTGAGATAAGGCAGGCAGCCTACCAGCAGAGGACCGCAACGTTTTACAATCAGAGGGTGAAACAGAGGCCAATCGCAGTGGGGGACTTGGTCCTCAAGAAGACTTGGCAAAAGCCCAACAAGCTCCATCCTAATTGGCATGGACCATATAGGGTCATCAATGAAATCGTCCCTGGGACCTATAGACTAGAAAACCTAGAAGGGGAACCCTTTTCCAACCCCTGGAATGCAAATCATTTGAAGAAATACTATCAGTAGTGTTGAAGGTCTTGATAGACCATAATTGTAATAAGAGTTGCTCCAACAGAACACTTAGAAAATTAATGAGAAATATCAGTGTTTCCCCTCATCCGGTGGTTATCAGTTCTAGTACGCATGGAAACATATATAGAGAACCACCCTCGGCTATAATGAGGGTCAGTGGAGGGGACGGCCCAACCACTGTCCTCAAGAAAGACGAGGGAAAACTTTGTTAAAAACCATTAATTTGGTAAGTTGAACCCTCGGCTATAATAAGGTCTAATGGGGGGGACGACCCCACCACTGTCCCCAAGAAAGATGAGGGAAAACTTTGTTAAAAACCATTAATTTGGTAAGTTGAACCCTCGGCTATAATGAGGGCCAATGGGGGGGATGACCCCACCATGGTCCTCAAGAAAGACGAGGGAAAACTTTGTTAAAAACCATTAATTTGGTAAGTTGAACCCTCGGCTATAATGAGGGTCAGTGGAGGGGACGACCCCACCCCTGTCCTCAAGAAAGACGAGGGAAAACTTTGTTAAAAACCATTAATTCGGTAAGTTGAACCCTCAGCTATAATGAGGGCCAATGGGGGGACGACCCCAACATTGTTCTCAAGAAAGACGAGGGAATACTCTGTTAAAACCATTGATTTGGTGATTAACCCTCGGCTATAATGAGGGCCAATGGGGGGGACGACCCCGCCATTGTTCTCAAGAAAGACGAGGGAATACTCTGTTAAAACCATTAGTATGGTGATTAACCCTCGGCTATAATGAGGACCAATGGGGGGGACGACCCAACCACTGTCCTCAAGAAAGATGAGGGAAAACTTTGTTTAAAACCGTTAATTTGGTGGTTAATCCTCGTCCATAATGAGGGCCAACGCAGGGGATGACCCATCGTTTACCCTCAAGCGATACAAGGGAGGGGTTAGTGGCATTAACAAAGATTCACAACACAAATAATGCAAAAGACAATATATGGAAGACAACAAAGGAGACGATAGTATAAATGAAATATCAAGTGTTCTACAAGATAGAGTACAAAAATGTTAATTACATCAAGAGGGTATGGGCTACAGACAACCACCCTATGGGACAGCATCCGAGGGCAGGGCCTCAACATCTATAAGAGAGGTTTCCTCTGTGACTATGACAGGCTGAGCCTCAGACGTGCCTGTGCCTTCTGCATGTTGAGATTCCACCTGGGTCACAGCCTTGGCGATCAGAGGGTCGTCCAGTTGGACTGCTTCAAGTGACGGGCGGACCAAAGAGATGACATCACCAAATCAGAGGACGACCCACCGACAGGCCGTCCTAATCCCTCCCTCCAAGTACTTAAGGCCGAAGCCTTGGAACTCATCTGAGAGTTTATAGGCTTCCACAGCGTCTGCCTCGGCTTTCTTCACAGCCTCAGATAGCTCAATCTTAAACTGGGCCTCCCGATGGGTCATGGCTTCATCCTTCTCCTTCAGAAGTAGGTCTTTGGCCTTAAGGTCCTCATCATACAACCTCATCAGCTCATCCATAATTCGTGCATGTTCAGTTCTGGAACTCTCTAGCTCAGCCCTTGCAGTATCTAAGTCAACCTGCAGGTCGGCCTCATGCTGGATGGCCCTCTCGGCCTCATGGAATTTCTCCTGATTCTCAGCAATCCATTTAGTTGCCGTGGTAAAGGCAAATACAGACTGCACAGAAAACATTAACAGGTGTCAAGAGGCCGAGGAAGGAGTTATTGAAAAAATGCAATTAAAAGAAATGAATCAAGACAGATACCTGGGCTAGAGTGTGCAGGCCATAATCATACACTTTGGCTGGAGGCATCTTTGACAAGAAGTCGTAATCAGCAGCCGAGGGAGAAGAAAATGTTGATGCCTTGGCTGCCCTCATGTTTGTGATGAGTGATGAGGGCTCGGCCCTCAGATGTGCTAAGTTCTAGGACCAGAAGGCCCCCATGATGGATGAAGAAGCAGCCCCTTCAGATGCTTCGACCCTGGCCCTCATCCGAGACTCCGACCGAGGATCAACAGGAATCTCAGGCTCTTTTCTTTTGTGGCTATCGGCTATCGGCTCAACAACTGTCGGCCCCACAGCCTTCGTCTTCCTTGGAGCCTGATGAGGCTCCTTACCCTTCTTTTTTGCCAGGCCTGATAGTAAACTGGGAGCAGTCATTTTCCAGAGGTAGTCTGATACACCAGCAAGACGACCTGAAAAGGGTACGACACATGAGAAAAATGAAGAGATAAAAAGGAAACACTTGAAAAAAGTAAATAAAAGTACAACTCACATAGTTCAGTAAGGGGGCCGACCTTCAGACCAACTTCCTTGAGGAACCGAGGGTCATCAGATCTTTGAACTTTGGAAGTTCATCTCCTCGCCCTCATCCTCTCAGATATTCAATAATATATTTCTCTTCCAGGCTAAGTCCGGGGTCTGACCTAGCCTTCATTGATGGGTTAGACAATCTTCGGGGGACCCTCGGACCATCGACTACAGGAGATGCCTCAGCGGAGAACTCCCACTCCCCAGAGATGAAGAAGAATCTCTTCTTCCAATCGTGGTTGGAGGTTTGTGCCACGTGGAGAAGTTTTTTCGCAGACCTCCTCACCCCTAGATGGTAGTACCCAAGCTGTTTGTATGAAGAGGTGATATTGTAGCAGGCCAAGAATATGTCAGCCGAGGGCTCATCAGTGAAAGCATTCTTCCACAGGGAGATGTAACCTAGTATCGTCCTCCAAGAATTGGGAGGAAGATGAGAGGGGGCAATACGGAGGGCTGATAGGATATCTACGATAGCAGGATGCAGAGGGAACCTGACGCCAACTTTGAACATTTGTTCATACACTGAAACCTCACCCTCTTCACCCTCAAAAACCCTCTCACACTCAGAGGTAACCTCATGGTTATGCTGGGGGGCACTCCATAGCCATGTCTCCACAACAAGAGGTCGCGATCCCTAACGGAGGAGATATAGGATGAGGCATGGGAAGTATCAACATGGTCATCTGTATCATTGCCCTCATCCTCAGTCTCCTCTCCCTCGGCCAGAGGACCATGGGGAAAGGCCATCTGGAAGGCATGTGGAGATAGGGTTATCATAGGGACAGCCTCGAAGGGGACCATACCCTCGGCCTGTCGGCCTGGGCTTAGGTCAGATGTTCTCTCAAGGTCCAGCGCCAGTTGGCGAGGATGATCTCTCATCCATCTCACTTGAATGACACTCGGCTGGACGATGGGACGACCCACAAGACTCAGACGGTTCAAATGGTTTTATTGTGGCTAGAGGAATAGGAAATATGGGTCGTACCCAATTGGGGTGGGCCCCTCTTCTCCTCTCCTCCTCTTCCTCTATTCTTCTGATCTCAACAAATAATTTCTCTCTCAGGGAAGGGAACTCCTCTGCTATGCTATAAAGTCTCCTAAGAATCAAGGGGGAGACCCTACACTTGGAGGAATTTGGGGAACTTAACTCCAAACAAGTTTGCAGTTGACCAACTTAGACTTTTGGATTAAAACAAAGGGAATCGATGGTTTTCCCTCAACAACACTCAAGAACACTCAAAAACCAGTCGCCGGAAAAGTTGTATAACGACCCAAATCAAGCCCTGCAGGACTAAAAGCAAAAAGCAAAAAAAGTAATCAAAGTAAAGAGGACGCTGGGGGTGAAGGATTACCTGAAGAGAAAGGGAAAAGTTGACAAGCTTGGAGGATCGAAGACTGCAGAAATGGCAATGAAGACTGGTGAAAGGCTAGAGAGAGAGAGCTTGGGCGCGAAGAAGAAGAAGAAGAAGAGAGAGAGAGTTAAAAAATCTCTTAAATACCTTAGTAATGAGTTGGCCCATTAACCAAGGAAGGGCACAGCCCACGAGGAAGGCATCATTAGGGCACAAAGCCCCAAACAAAGTATGCAGTCTCCATGCCTTGGAAACTAGAACAACGATGAGTATATTCCCAGGTGTCACTGGTCTAACTGATCATACACGCATCTCAATTACAACACTACCCCTCAGCCATCTCAACAGCACCTATGGCTAAGGGTTGGGGGATGATTGATATACCCAGATATACCCTCCAACCGAACGACCCCTCAGGGGGCCGACCCTTCATCATGTTCCAGACAACCCCTAGGGGGGCCGATCCTTCATCAGGTTCCAGACGACCCCTCAGTGGGCCGACCCTTCATTAGGTTCCGGATGACCCCTCAGGGGCCGACCCTTCATCAGGCTCCGGACGACCCCTCAGGGGGCTGACCCTTCTTCAGGCTCCGGATGACCCCTCAGGGGACCGACCCCTCATCATGTTCCAGACAACCCCTCAGGGGGCCGACCTCTCATCAGGTTCCAGACGATCCCTCAGGGGGCCGACCCTTCATCAGGCTTCGGACGACCCCTCAGGGGGCCAACCCTTCATCAGGCTCCGGATGACCCCTCAGGGGGCCGACCCCTCACCAGGTTCCAGACGACCCCTCAGGGGGCCGACTCCTCATCAGGTTACAGACGACCCCTCAGGGGGCTGACCCTTCATCAGGCTCCGGACGACCCCTCAGGGGGCCGACCCTTCATCAGGCTCCGGACGACCCTCCGAGGGTACGACAGTACGGGGCCTAAATTAGGCCAGACTCACTACCGGAAGGAACTTTACCCTCGGCCTCGGCTCATAGGCCGAGGGTGACATCATCATAGCGTGTGGTTTAGGAGACGCGTGGAACAGTGTGCGTGAGGCTCACATGGCACATGGGAGACCGTTATAACAAAATCACACCCTCACGTGAGGGAATATTATGTCATCATTTGGCATCTGCAGGTGTCAACAGGGGATTGGATAGATCATCATTCACATGCACCATGCATACTTGAGGGGTACACTACACCCCCCAAGACCTATATATACTTGTCACCTATAACCCTACAGGGGATGGATCGATTACTGTAACCCTAGCTAAAACTCTGCTTGTACACACAGTAGAGAGAGAGGAGCTTATGTGCATTGTATCCAAGGCCATTAGTGCCCATACTTAGTGGATCACACACTCACAGTGGATGTAGGCCAAATTGGTTAAACCACTATACATCATTGTCTTATTGCCTCTTACACTCATCCCCTTCTACATACTTATACACTTATACATCTTCATGGCTGCCATGGTTACTATTGTTTGAGCTCATTATCACTTATCCGGTGGTGCTAAATCTTAGCATCATCACTCCATTCTCCCTTATTTATGGTGTTGAGGCGATTCTTCCGATGGAGTTAGAAGTTCCCTCTATTTGATGTGCCTTGAGAAGTAGAATGCTCCCTCAGAACAGACATGTGTAGTTGGAAGCGTTAGAAGAACACAAAGATAATGTGATCCAGCACTTTTAAATGTATACGAAGCATCTCCATGGCATATGACAACTTTGTGAGACCAATGAGGTTCATGGAGGGAGACCTCATTTTGAAGGTAGCAGTAAAGCACATCAGGGGGCTTCCTCTACCTAATTTTGTAGCAAATTGGGAGGGACCTTTCATTATAAAAGAAGATCATGATTCAGGTTATTGCCTAATCTCTAAGATGGAAGAAGATAAACCATTTAAGATTAACAATAAATGGTTGAAAGTCTATCATGTGTAAACAATTAAGTTTGGACCATTTTTGTATCTAGTTGTTGTTATGAATATACATGTCATTTTTTTATTGCAACTCAAGTGGAGATAAAATAATTATAGAACTTCATAATATACACAAATAGTTACATCACAAAGAAATGATAGGGGAAAACATACATATCTTTCATTCATTCACAAACTTTGGGGCATTACAAAATTGGGAGATACTGCCCGAAAATTACATAAAGAAAAAAAACAAAAAGGAAAATATATACAAAAGTTCATTGGCCTAAGAGGAACCACATGTCTGGAGTGAAGAAAAAATCTCTGCTCAGGCCCGAAGAAGATGCTAGAAAAGACTGGTGGGCATTAATAGAAATCTCCAATCTCGTTCGTGCTTATGTACCCTCGATAAGGAGTCTCTCTCATTTTAGCTTTGCCAGACGTTGAGTTTCCTCAATGTCATATACCTCCTTGTTGGTAGCTTCGAGAAGAGGTGCTAGCTCAGCCAACTTAGTTTCATCAGCCCGTTGTTCCTCTCGATGTTTTTGCAGTAGTTCCCTCTGACTATCCAGTCGTTGGCTCTTTAAAGTCTTTAAGTGTGCAATTAGCCAGTCGAAACGAAATCCATATCGACCCAACTCCCTCAGATAGCCCAGGAATTGGTTGATAAGAGGTCTGGTAACGTTTGAGATAGGAGTACTGATGATATAAGCAACAACGATCGTCAAGCCCTAAAACCTATAGCTTATCATGGGGATATTGGAACACAGGCAATCCATAGTAAAAGTCTCAGGATGGTGGCTTACAAGCTGCTCAATTACTAAATGATGATTGGTAGGTATTTGAGGAGAATGCTGAAGGACCATGAGGCAAAAGTCGTGAGGATCTAAGTCAGGAAGAGGAAGCTCACAACCAAATTCGCTATCAGTAGAAGCACCAGTCATGGAACCTTAGTCGTTGTGAATAGAATCTTTTGAAATAGCAGGTTCCCAACGGGGTGAAGTGATGGGCGAAAGAACTGGTGGATATTTCTCTACCACCGAAAAAGATTCACGTGCAACCTGAGAACAGGTAGAAGAAATAATGAGTTAAGTGAAAAAATCTTAACAAGTGTTTTCATTGTTAAGTCACCGTTATAGGTGGAGTTTGTAAAAAAATCTTAACAAGTGTTTTCATCATTAAGTCACCGTTATAGGTGGAGTTCGCAAAAAATCTTAGCAAGTGTTTTCATTGTTAAGTCACCGTTATAGGTGGAGTTTGCGAAAAATCTTAACAAGTGTTTTCATCGTTAAGTCGATGTTATAGGTGGAGTTCGCGAAAAATCTTAACAAGTGTTTTCATTGTTAAGTCCCCGTTATAGGTGGAGTTTACAAAAAATCTTAACAAGTGTTTTCATTGTTAAGTCACCGTTCTAGGTGGAGTTTGTGAAAAATCTTGACAAGTGTTTTCAATGTTAAGTCACCGTTATAGGTTGAGTTTACAAAAAATCTTAACAAGTGTTTTCATGGTTAAGTCACCGTTATATGTGGAGTTTGCAAAAAATCTTAATAAGTGTTTTCATTGTTAAGTAACCATTATAGGTGGAGTTTGTGAAAAATCATCACAAGTGTTTTCATTGTTAAGTCCCCATTATAGGTGGAGTTTGCGAAAAATCTTGACAAGTGTTTTCATTGTTAACTCACCGTTATAGGTGAATTTTGCAAAAAATCTTAATAATTGTTTTTATTGTTAAGTCACCTAGGAGTTTGCAAAGAATATTAACAACAATTTTTGTTATTAAGTCACCGTTATAGGTAGAGTTTATAAAAAGTTTGAGAAATGAAACTCTTCTAGATTGTACATGGTCAATAATAAAAGACAAACAATAAGAAATGAAGAGAAACTAGCGAAGTACCTTAGCAGTGGCTAGAGCAAGAACGGGAGTCACCAAGGAGGCCATAATAGTGGGAACTATTGGGGGTAGACTTACTTCCTCAAAATCCCTAACGGAACCCTCAACTAAAGAAGCCTCAACGTCCGGTAAATCTCCCTCGCCAGTAAAAGGTACCAAGGACAACATAGGAGTTTCACTTAAAGAGGACGTTCGACCTTCAAGTGATGCCCCAACGTTGGTGGATGTAGAAGAACCACCACGCTGGGCAAAAACATCAACCTTGGCCTTGGGAATATGCAGACCACCAAGAGAAGAGGATGGGGCAAGATCGGGAGAAAACTGCAAAAATGAAGATAAGTGTTAGAAATGGGGAATAAGTACAAAAGAAGGGAGAAATACCTCTAAGCATTACTTACGTCAGTTATGGTACCAAATAGGGAAACTGCAGTTAGGGGTGTCATCGGCACAGTGGGAAGAAGAATGTTACCTAACAAAGACTCCATTTCAACCTAAGGCATCCCAACATATTAAAGTTCCGCATGTCAAACAAAAAAAGGGATGGAAGAGAGAAAAGATGTCAGACCTACGAATTAATTGATAATATGTTACCTCGGGGGAACTTTCTGCAGCTAGAATGATGGGCAGAAGAACCTCGAGCTGAGGTGATATTTCAGAAGAGGCTGGGGGAGTTGTCTCTCATTGAGAAGAGATTCCCATAGACTCAGCCGAATCACCCCCTGCAGTAGCATCCTTCGCACGTTGTGAGGCCGAATGGCGGGAGTAAGTAAGCCCGATCATATGGGAACGGGGAGGAGTTACATCGATCTGAGAGGAACCGAACCCTCCCCCCCCCCCCCATGAAAGGGCTCACAGGGGGGCTGGGTCTTTCTTCTTCAACCTCCTGCACCAAAGTTGTTAAGAGTTAAACAGATGCAACTTGCCTTTGAAAGAATGGGAGTAAGAATAATGACACACATGAATACCTCGGATCCAAGTGGAGAATGGAAGGATATAACCACTAGCAAAGGAGGAGATGAGGCAGCAATAGAGGGAGCTGAGGGGAGATGTACATCTGGAATGCGTTTCCTCTGGGACTTGGTACCAGAGTCTTCTTCCTCGCACCTGCAGCACCAGTACTTCGAGGAACCTTTGAACTCTTCTTTATCTTTGGCCCTGGTTTTGTTAGATCAACCAAGATAGTGGGGAAAGTAGTAGAAGGAGGAACGACGGGAGCACGTTATTAAAACTCAGCATTTATTCGTGCCACCTCAGCCTGAACTTTCCTTCTCAACTCCTCACTCGTTTCAGCAGACATTAGAGGAGGAACGGAGGCGATGGGGAGTTCCTCCAAAGGAGTTTGAGGCTGAATTTGAGACTTCAACTTTGAGGATGTCCCACTCTTGGACTTCCTAGTTTTTTTGGCAGGTGGTGGAGAAGTTCCTTCGTTAGAGGCTACCCCAGTTGAATCCCCTTCACTAGAAATACCTCTAGAAGGGTCAAGTTGTTTGGGTGTTGGGGCTTTTTTGGATTTTAGGGTAGTAACGAGAATCATGGAGCAATATGGAGGAAGCTCGGTGAGAGGTTCTTTGGGAGTTTTAGTCAGATGGAACTCAATCCCAAGAACAGAATTACCTTCCAGCCCCAGCTCTAGGGAAGAAAACGAAAGAACTGGGGCATACACGAGAGACCCCTAGATGAACTCAAAAATTTGGGCCAGTTGTCTTGGCCAGTACTTCGTAGAAAATAGAGGGGTCACGTACCCTTACCTGGTGATGCTTGGAATAGTGACTCATTGAGCCATTATAGAACTTACTCCCCACGCAGCAGTAGGCGAGAACAAGGAACATGCCTCGCTAAAAGAGACTTTAGGGTGAGATAACTGGAAAACTGGGCAAGGAGCCCCCTGATCAAAACTGAATTGCGGCTGCATTGATTAGGATTGTAATGCTCACTGGTGTATCCCCACTCGGTGTAAGATAAAAGGTACCCCGATAAGAACAGAAGGACCACAGATAGCTAAGTGTCTTCAACGATGAGATTCAATGTAGTTGGCTGGATCACCCTTGCTTTATGCTTGAAAAAATCCCAAGTATGGAGGAAGACCTCCTCTCTATAAGGCCTCATCACAAAACTCCCAGGTTGATTAATAACAGGAATTAGCTCCTTGCGACTCTATTTCTTATGGAAAACATAGGAGCAAGGGGGAAGAATGGTTTCCCTAGAGGGAGGATGAATAGTCTTAGCCGCTATTGGGAGGAAATGAACATAGATCAAGCTTGTCAAAATTATGGCATTCATAAAATTAACTAAGTTATAACGACCAACGAACCGTTCTATGTCCCAGTGGGTCCTGTGGAGGCAGGTATAGAGAGATCCCAAGGCTATTACCGCTAGGGCAAGCCTAACACCCCGGGCCAAACAAATCGATATATTGGTAAGATCCCTTTGGGGCAGATCATTTAGTTTCCCAAGTAAAACAAAGCGAGAAAGGACTACAAGAATATAGGTTGCCAATTTCCGGGATGTACCTTGGCCTGGGGCATCTTCAAAAGAAACACCTTTAGAAGGATCTCGAAAGAAGTAGTTTATGAGGGGAGTGAAAGTGGCTTTGTTGGAAGTACCTATGTACCTTCGGCATTTACTATCCAACTTTGAACGTCTATCAACCTCTTCGGCATCTAGGTCTTTATCTGTATAAGGCACATCCCCTTTAGGCCTAAGACCTAGAAGTTCACAAACATCTTCCAGTGTCACGGTAAACTCGCCCCACGCAGCTACAAAGCTATGTGTTACAACATTCCAGTGAGAAACCAGGCCGAAAAGAGCAACATTATTTTTTGACAAGGTGAACTTGCCAAACCATTTAGCCCGATACAACCCTACCTTGGTGAGACTCATTGTGTGGGAGCTCTGCATATGTTCATTCCGAGAAGAGAAATTAGCAGGGTAGCCTTCAGGCCCCTCGAAATCAATATGGGACCAAGGGAGGTCACCTCGTTCAAGATGAAAATGCAGAGTTCCCTCTGAGGGGAGGAAGCCCCATTCATCTGAATCCCCATCCCCATCCCCAATAAGCAAATAATCATACTTAGCACAGAAAGTGTAGGTCTTGTAGAAACCATAGAAGTCATCACCCTTGACAAAGATGGGAGATCGACAGTAAAAATTCAGTTGCTCTGGACGAGCAACATCCAAGGTGGTCGTGTTAGGGGTGGCAGCGGCAACAGAGGTGACAGAGGTGGAGCTTGGCTGAGCAGCAGTGGTGGTAGCCTTATAGACACTTGAAGAAGCCATAAAAGTGGCGATGAAAGAAACAGATTGGTAAAGAAGGGCTAGTGATGAAAATGGAGGAGTATAGCCACTGTTGGTGGTGTAAGAGACAATGGGAAGAAGAAAACTAAGTAAAAGCTTAGCAACAATGGCTCTTTGAGGGTTTTCTCTCTCTATGAAGGCTGGGAGTTGAAGACGACAAAGGAAAAGTAAAAGAAAAAAATGGTTAAGTGTTTGAATAATAGCCGTTTGAAATTTCTAGGTTTTCCTTTTGAGTTTCCCACCACTACACGTGCAAAGTCACCTATAATCATTTCAAACAAACACGTGGCACTTTGGGAAGTGTCATGGCAGTTGAAAAGATGGCATTACATCATTAATGAAGCGACTCATGGGTTTAGAAAGGGTTTCTTCCAAGAAAAGTTTTGGGGTTTGGCACCAAATTTTTTTCTTTGTCAGACATACCCAATAACTTCCAACGAATAAGTTTCCCTAATGGCTCAAACAAGCTGCGATTTCTCCTCCCCACAAGTCCAAACAGATTTGAAATATGACCTAGCTATATCGGGGAGAAATTTTCCTGATTTTTCAAACATGATGCAAAGATGACATAACAGAGGCCAAACGAAGTAGTACCCTAAAATAGAGAGAAGTTCCTAAAAAGAAGTTTGTAAGGGAGAATTTCACAAATCTCAATGACAGGGGCAGTCCTAATGAGATAATTTCACTTCCCTAAAGACAAAAACAGGTATATGAGAAAGCCAGCACGTGTTTTGGGAGAATTTCAAATTAGTCAATGAGGGAAAGCCAGAATGGTTGAAGCTCAGTGTAAGAAAAAAGTTATGATGTCCCTTCGCCAAAGTGCCAATAAGCCGAAGCGCATCAGCTCAGGTACATTGGGGAGAATTTTACTTTTTCTTGGAGGTGCTAACACAGTGGTTGTAACGAAGGAAAAGATGCCAGAACTTTTTCACACAAGGAAGGTTCATCAGATTGAGAAGTTTTCATGTAGACATATTTTGTTCCCATAATAAATCTCCTCACAAAGGGGCAAATGTAGAGGGGGCTTAAAGGTAATCATGAGATTAGAGATAATCCCCCATTAAATAACAGTGGTTGGGATCAAGACAGTGAGGTAGCTCAAAGTGGCAGCTCAGTGAGGCATCTCAGCGTGGCAGCTCAAGCATGGCAGCTCAACGTGGCAGCACAAGTATAGCAGCTCATACTTTGGATTGTTGTGTTACTTAGTCACATTGTACCTTTTTTTATATTGACATTGAGCTGTAATGATTGTAATGATGTAATGAGTATAATAATTTTTAGTATGAGGTCGAATGGTACTCGCAAGCCTGGGAGAGCTTTCATGCTCTATCAAACGACCTTGTCGTGGGAACTTTAGAGGAACTTGATTTGGAGGATTGAGAAGTGAAGCACCGTTGGGACTTGTCCTGACAATCTTAGATACACCAAGTAAAAAAACACTAAAGGAAACTGACCGTAGAACCTCGGGCGAAGTAGCCTTGAGTTCCATCAGGCGTTGAGTTGTGAACCAAATAGCCCTCTACTTAACGTCACATCTGCCATATGGGATGTCACTAGCCAGCAAGGCAATTTCAAATCTGTACTTAAGTAAACCCCCATGGTATTTTTGGTTGTCAGACAGTTGGTGAGCCACCTCTATGACGACAGTCCCCTGACACACAGTGGTTAAGCAAAAGGCATGTCTTGGCATTTAATATTTATGACGTGGAACTAACTAGTGCATCAGGAATTTAATTTTTGTGACGTAAAGTATGAGGGATATCTTTCACTTGTATTAATGACTGCGTTACCTTGGGAGTGAAGTGGGGGCTATTTAAGGACCCCAACCACCTATAGGGAATATAGGTTCTTTTTTTAGAGTTCAGAAGTTATTACTAGAGAGAAAAATACATCAGAGAGAGAGAGATTTATTACAAACCATAGTTCACTCACCCACCATTGTCAAGTATTACGAAGCTTTTAATACTTGATAGATATCTCTGAGGGTGGTTGTTATGTTTGGTTGCCTACCAAGGTGTATCTAGGGTGCTTACTTCTCTCTCCCTTTAATTGAGTCACTTCTGAGTTCGTTATTTTCCTTTGAGCTATACACGAGAGATTTGTGACTTCAAGCTGAGTTTATCTTCACTAAGTTGTGATTGCGTGACTTGTAATTAATCAACAGTGTTGTCAGTTAACTTATCATTACTGTACTCAAAAGGGGGTTACGCCTCCATCTAATCTAAACTACCCTCTTACAGTACGGAAGGACATATATTATTAATTACCCGGATACTATGGAAATAAATTAAATTGCCTAAGGATGTGGACACTAAATATTATTTTGACCCTATAATACATAATATATGTTTATGCCTAATACCCGATACAGATGAGATTGGAATAATTATAAGTTTACCATTTAAATGTAGGGACCACATTTAATTAATTAATTATTGATATAATCTTTTTATAATTAGATGATGCCATAATTCATTATTTGGACATATTGGGGGTGCGAATAATATCACACTTAGATGAGGGATGAGGTGTTATATACATGTGAGTGATGAAGGGGGTATTTATTGTGAAATTATTGTATTATTGTAATCATAAATTATTCAAGTTAATTATTTCACTCCTTAGGCCCGGATCCAAATTTAATTCTTGCACTCCTCGGGTCTTGAAGTCTCATTTGCTCTCCGGTTTCAACTCAATCGGTTCTAGAATAGGTGCTTCTCAGCTTTAGTTATTTATTTATTTGTAACATTGTGAAGGATTAGGCCCGAACCTTTTACTTTATGTTGGTGGAGATTTGGGTTACTCTTGTTGGATATTCACATTATTGTTGATGGTTTGAATCTATTTATTCATTTTAGATGTGTTCGTGACTTTTCAAACTTGGTCCTTAAATTATAAATTATTTATATTCATAAATGATGCTAAGGATGGTATTAATTGACATGAAAGTCCTATCTTCAGTGTATCGTGCCTGGGTAGCCTTTATGTGAGAAAATTAGAGTTGGTATCAGTGCACGGTTCTAGTGTCCTTAGCATATGTGTTGCACTCATTACGTTTTCATTATATTCCTTTGATTAATTGTAATTTGAACTTTGTTTTCTTTCAGATGGTAAATGAACGTTGAGGAAGACCCAGGAGAGTAGTCCCACCTGTTGAGGAGGAAGGGGCTCACCCAGAGCCACCACAGGTCGTATAGTTGATAAACCATGCTGAGATAGCCATTATCATGTCTCGAGCGGTCTAGGTGATAGGAGCCATTATTCAACATTTCCCACCGCCACAGGCACCTCAACAGGTGGCTATTCCAAAATAGGCATCGGGTTACACATGGGATCGATTGACGGAGGTATTTGTTAAGGGACAGCCTCTAAAGTTTGCAAGAGGGTCTGATATTTTGTTTGCTATTCCTTGAAAGAAGGGCATCGAGAGGCACTTACGGATGGTGGAGTGCTCGCCAGTTCATAAGCAGATGTTAGCTTCATTCAGGATGGTAGGGGTCCCTCATCAGTGGTGAGAGGTGGCTATGACTATTTATACGAGGGACAGCCTCATGATTGACCAGTTCTAGGAGATATTTGAGGGGAAATACTTTCCCCTAGCTATACAGTCCGAGATGAGGACCCAATTTATGGAGCTTAAGCATGAGGGATGCACTGTTGCAGAGTACGAGGAGGAATTAACTGCCCTCTCATACTTTGCAAAGGAGGATGTTCGCACAGAGAAGATGAGGATGGATAGATTTATTGCGGGGTTCATATGGCATGTTAGGAAGGATCTTCTATGGAATCCTACCTTCACTACTTATAACTAGATGGTTAATGTTGCACTTCTCCAATGCCAGAATCATAGAGCTTTTCTACAAAATAAGGGGGAGAAACGTCATGGAGGTGAGTCATCTATTCAGAGGGGCAAGACTAGTGGGAGTAATGGACTTGGGGCTAGCAGCACTGGGGCACCCCATCCGCTGACAAGCATAAGAAGTTTTGGGGCACCGATGACCAACAGAGGTAGGGCCAAGGTCAGGTAGGACAGGACCATTTGGGCCAATAGTACAAGGGTCAGTAGGGCCAAGGACAATAGGGTAGAGGTCAGTAGGTTCGATGGTTCGATCGAGGGCCACACTTTGAGGTATTACACGCAAGGGGACCAGGCAGCGTAGGGATAGGGAGGCTTCATAGGCCAGCAGGCACCTCAGGGACAGTGCCCACCCATTTCAACTCAGGGAGCCGCTGTACCAGTATCTCCAGCACCCGCTGCCCCACCTCAGGGGAAACAATCATTGCAGTATAGGCAGGTCTACCATGTCACATTAGTAGATGAGCCTGCACCTCCACAAGCAGTTGAGTGTATGTTTCCCACTTTTGGTCATGTTGGTCGCATTCTTTTTTATACGGGTTCATCACACTCTTTTGTTAGCATGGGGTTTGCACAGGAGACAGGTATGATAGACTTTACTTCAGATATAGTTTTGCACATAGACTCACCAGTGGGTAGAGGAGCACCCATATGGTCAGTGTCTCGGGGTATCGGTATTAAGATAGGACGACTTACTTTTGTTGCATATTTACTAGTACTAGACATGCATGAGTACGACATCATTTTGGGGGTGGACTGGCTAGCCACTCATAGGGCATGTGTGGATTGCTATGGTAGGTCCATCGTCTTTACCATTTTTGGGCAAGAGATGTACCTTGGTGTGATGCTGCACTCCAGGGGTGGGTCGAGCATGCATTTGTATTACATTAAGAAGGATACATCTTTGAAGGTTTCGGTGATGCTAGATTCCATTCCGATGGACAGAGACTTTTTTTATGTCTTCGGGGAGATTCTAGGGTTACCACCTAGTCAAGAGATTAACTTTGTGATAGACCTGATCCCGAGCACGAGACCTATTGTCCGTACTCTGTATCGGATGGCTCCGTTGGAGATGAGGGAGCTATGAGAGTATATTGAGCAGTTTTTAGGGTAGGGGTTTATCCGGAGCAGTACTTCACCCTGGGGTGCTCCAGTGTTGTTCATCAAGAAGAGGGACGGATCTTTACGGCTTTGTGTCAACTACTGGGAGTTGAATAAAGTCACATTGTGAAATAAATACCCGTTACTGAGTATAGATGATTTGTTTGACCAGCTGAGGGGTGTTGAGTATTTTTTAAAGATTAACTTGAGGTCTCGGTACCATCAGTTGAGAGTCCGGGAGTAGGATATCTCAAAGACAGCCTTTCTTACTCGTTATGGGTCATATGAGTTTTTGGTGATGCCATTCAGGCAAACCAATGCACTGACCGTATTCATAGATTTGATGAACCGAGTGTTCAAGGACTTTCTGGATCGATTTGTTATCGTATTCATTAATGATATTTTTATATACTCTCACACTGCAGAGGAGCACACAGAGCATCTATGGGTGGTCTTACAGATGTTTTGGGATCATCAGTTATATGCAAAGTTCGAAAAGTGAGGGTTTTGGTTAAGGAAGGTACAGTTCTTAGGCCACACTGTGTCTGAGAAGGGGATATCCGTGGACCAAGGGAAATTTTTTAATGTGATGGAGTGGGGACAGCCCTTTACACCCACCAAGGTGCACAGCTTCTTGGGATTGGTCGGGTACTACCGTTGATTCATTCAGGGGTTCTCCTAGACAGACGGTCCCTTAACGAATTTGACGAGGAAGGGGGTACCTTTTATTTGGGATGAGATGTGCCTGCAGGCGTTTGAGAA
Organism: Sambucus nigra; assembly: GCA_949130495.1. Taxonomy (NCBI): domain Eukaryota; kingdom Viridiplantae; phylum Streptophyta; class Magnoliopsida; order Dipsacales; family Adoxaceae; genus Sambucus; species Sambucus nigra. Next base: position 97,882,940 of record OX422224.1, on the reverse strand, counting down.
AATGAATACTAGGTTGACTAAAACACCATTTTTGGCATTGCCTCGGGGAGGGGTTGATTACAAAGTTTACACTGATGCGTCCCTAAGGGGACTTGACGGGGTTTTGATGCAGGAGGAATGTATAATATCTTATGCTTGCCGAAAGCTTAAGCCTCATGAGCGAAATTACCCCACCCACAAATTAGAGTTGGCAACCGTGGTTTTTGCCTTGCGAGTGTGGAGACATTACCTCTTGGGGGAGAAATTCCAATTTTTCGTAAACTATAAGAGCCTTCCTTATTTGTTCACACAGCAGGAGATGAACATGCAATAGAGGAGGTGGATAGAGTTTGTGAAAGACTATCAGTTCGACATTCGGTACCACCCGGGGAAATCAAATGTCATAACGGATGTGTTGAGCCATAATCCATTTTTAGAATTAGCAAGAGTATGGAAGGTAAAGTACAGGTCACTTTGCAGGGATGATGACTTGACCCGAGCATTTATGTCAGTTCTCATTATCGCCCCAGAGATCATTATTCAGGTTGTGAAGGCACGGGCAAAGGATCAACTTCATTAAGAGTGGGTAAGACAGTTGCTAGCCGAGGGGGTGGAACATTTTTGTATTGGGTCTAATGGTGGTTTGAGATTCTAAGGCAGACTGGTTATTCTGGATGATGAGGAGTTGAGGCAGGTCGTTATGTCGGAGGATCAAAGTTCACTATTTATCGTGAATCCTAGTGGGGATAAGATGTACCACGACATGCGTCGTCAATATTGGCGGGTCGGTATGAAAAGGGATATAGCTGAGATTGTGTCCAGATGTGCTAGGTGTCAACTGGTGAAGGTTGATCATCATCATCTCGTAGGTACTCTGCAACCTTTGTAGAATCCAGTGTGGAAATGGGAAAGCATATCTATGGATTTTATTACTGGGATACCTACTTCGTAGAGGGGGCATGATTCGATATGGGTGATTGTCGATAGATTGACAACGGTGGCTCATTTCTTACCGGTGAGGACATACTATAGCTCAGAGCAGTATGCCAGACTCTTTCTTGCAGAGATTATCAAGTTGCATGGGGTACTGTTCAATATAGTGTCAGACATATATAGGACGTTTATGTACCACTTTTGGAGGAGTTTCTAGCAGGCTTTACGGGCAAAATTGAGACTGAGCACATCATATCATCCTCAGACCAATGGGTAGACAGACAGGGTGAACTTGATGCTGGTGGACATGATATGGATGGGTGTCTTGGATTTTAAGGAGAGATGGGAGCAGTATTTTCCTTTAGTAGAGTTTGCCTACAATAACAATGACCAGTTCATGATAGGATGGAACCGTTTAAGGAACTCTGTGGGAGACCTTATCTTTCACCCTCCTACTGGTTAGAGGTGGGGGAGAACAAGCTACTTGGGCTAGACTTCATTTAGGATACTTTAGAGAAGGTAAAGATGATTCGGGCCAGGATACGGATTTCCCAGGATAGGAAGAAGAGCTACGTGGATGCGAGCCAGAGACACTTAGATTTCGATATTGTAGACCAGGTGTTGATCAAAGTGTCTCCCATGAAGGGGGTGATGATATTTGGTAAGAAAAGGAAGTTGGCTCCTCGATACGTGGGGACATTCCCTATTTTGGAAAGGATTGAACCGTAACATACCGATTGGGATTAACGGACCACTTACAGCGGATGAATGATGTATTTCACATATCTTCACTACGAATATTCCTCAGAGATGAGGTGGCATACTAGCACATTTATATAAACGATATTGAGCTCTAACCAGACGCTACGTAAGAGGAGAGACAATTATCCATTTTGCATATATGGGACCACTGGCTGCAGTCCAAGATTATTCGTTTAGTTCGGGTGCAGTAGAAGAACCACTGGGAGGACGAGTCAACTTGGGAGAGGGAGAATGACATGCGCACAAACTATCTCGAACTCTTCTAGCTAGGTATGTACTTTCTTAATTCCGAGGATGGAATCCCGTTATTAGGGGGTAAGAATGTAATACCCCATATTTTCTTGTAAATAAATAATGAAATATAATTTTTGGAATAAATAACTAATTTATGAAATTGGACCTAAATAAATATTTTCATATGAAAATGTAAAGTGGAAATTATTGCTTAGTATACTTGTGTGTGATTCATTTTTAAGCGCATGAATATGATATTTACATAGAATAAAAGAAAATACATAATTTATGTGCGACACAAATTGAAAGTAATTATTATTGGATTAAATAATTTGGAAAACAATTTGTGACAAGTATGGGCTCGTTTAGATGATTTAGGCCTTTAAAAATAGTCCTGGGTCAATAATATATGGGTTGGGTAAGTTTTGGGCCAATTAGATTATGGATTTGGGTTCATTTAAGGGTCCAAAAGTTGGGGTTAGGGTCCAACTCAGTATTAAGCAACTGATTAGAGTTTATGTGGGGGTAAGCCACTCCCCCACTAGCATTCCAAAAACCTAAGACTTGCAGTTACGGGAAGAAAAGGGGAAAACACCAAACAATGGAAAATAGGGCTAGAACAGAAGTGTAACCAAAGAAGAAAAATCAAAAGGGGATCTCCTCTACCATTTTTAAAGCAAGAATTTCTTAAAAATGGTGCATGTGTAGAGGAATGATGCATGTGTAGAAATTTCCCCGAAATTAGGCATCAAAAATATGATTTGTGATGTTAAATTCCCTTAAGTTTTGATAGCTAATTGAGGAAAGTGAATAACTAATGTAGAGACTGTTATGTAACTTTAGGGATTGAAATGTTTTTGTAAATCCCCAAATGGATATCCCTTATTGTTGAATTTAATCAACGTTGGAAACTGGAAAAGAAATTGTCCAAATTTTGGAAGCCCTTAACAGGTGAAACTCACTGGATTTGATTATATAAATGTTGAAATTCGTTAGTAGCTTATATCATAACTACCATTGAATGCATATAGATTTATGGGTTTAAAACTGAGTGGGGATTCATGAAGTGTGAAGAATAGATGTGGAGAAACGAAGAAAGAAAGGAGACCGGGGGTCGCTCAAACAATGTCATGGGTCATTAGAGTGGCGCACCATGTCGCGCGAATAAGAGCCACTATCATTCTAGCGATGTGGGGCATTTTCTCTCTCCTCGCCTCTTTTTGTTGTAGCCTTGATTTCTTAATTTTTTTACTGAATCTATATTACTTCGTGCATAGTTGGTAAAGAAATGTTAAAGAAAGGAAATTTTTATTTATGGGTTAATAAATTGATGGAAAACGGTTATAACCACATTTGAGTTAATAATAATTACAAGTAACTGAACGGTTAAGTAATTATTTTATGGAATGGAAATTAATAATTTATTAGATGGTAAATTATTAATAAATGGAAATGTTACAATTATTAGATAGACTTTTGGAAATTATAGAGTAATTATCTTTACATATTATACGGGATAATAATATATACTATTATATATATTGTGTGTGGACATACCAGTGGACCATCCTATCGGCTACGGGGGTTCGTGCATTCAGACAACGTACCACACATCAGCGCAGGTGGGCTTGACGATTTGTAGGCCATATAGGTACTACATGGACGCTCCACCCACTAGAGGTAGGGTTGGTGCTGAACGTTCCTATATCACCGATGGGAATGGGCCGTGTACAGGTGCCTGCATAGGGTTCTCCCCCAATTTGTGAGTGGTTGTGTTGTCTGCTTAGGATAAGAGATTCCTCTGGACTCGTCGATAGAGCATGAATTAGACACCAATAGTAGATGCATTTGTGTGTAATATGTATGGAAGGACATATATTATTAATTATCCGGATACTATGGAAATAAATTAAATTTTCTAAGGATGTGGACAATAAATATTATTTTGACCATATAATGCATAATATATGTTAATGCCTTATACATGATACTGATGAGATTGGAATAATTGTAAGTTTACCATTTAAATGTAGGGATCACATTTAATTAACTAATTATTGATATAATCTTTTTATAATTGAGATGCTGCCACAATTCATTTTTTGGCATCTTGGGGGTGCGAATAATATCGTACTTAGATGAGGGGTGAGGTGTTATATGCATGTGAGTGACGAATGGGGGGGTGTCCATCCCCGATCCCCGTCGTGGAGGGAGGAAGGGATCCTTCGGGTCCCGCGCGTCCCTTCTCGGGAGAGCGCTTCGGCAGGCGTCGATTTGTGAGGTGTGAAGATGTAGATAGATTTAGTGTAGCCAGTCTATTTTACTCAAAACAGACAAAAGAAAAGGGAGAGTCACCCCAAAGGATGGCATCCAAAGACATATTGGTGCGTGCGAATCAAAATGATTTGAGAAGGGTTCGGAGGCTTAGTTATGAAATGGGAGGTGTTAGGCACCCATTTTTCCCTTTCGGTTTCTCATGGATATTTGTTATTTTCCTTTATATTTCCCCCCGTGATATGTGTGCATGTGTATATATATAATGGAGGTAGGAATCCTCGACTTGTATCATGGAAAAGACAAAGTGAGTCATCCGTAGGAATGTGAGATTAGTGTAGAAAATAAGATTTACGTGATTACCCCTACGTTGACAGTTATAAGGGAACAATGACGCATATGGAATAATACGTTACTAAGAACAAGTATATAGAAGATAATGGAAAATGAGATAAAGAGAAGATAGAAAATAAGAGAAAAAGTGAGAAAAGGACTCGAGTCTCGAGTTTTACCCCGAGATGCCTACGTAGCCTATAAAGGCATCAAAGTCTGCGTAGTTCGCATATAAAACGAGGGGTGGGGTTTAACCCATAAATCCAAATGGAGAAATCTCTTATTTGTAAGTGTGTGTGTGTGTGTAGAAAAAGTGTTTTAGTTGTGGAAAAAGTGTGGAAAGAGTGTGAGAGTCCCTATTTGGAATTTATGAGCAAACCCTCTTTTTCTTGTTTTTTGGGTTTTTTATTTATATGAAAATAGGAGATGTGCAATACTACTAGATAAAAACTATGTTAGGATATGTGAACTAAGATGATAAAAGTGCTTAAGTAATAAAACATGTTATTGCAAATTTAAGAAGATTTGAAGAGAAGGGTGAGAGAGATGGACCTTCTTGGAGACTTTGAGCTTGATCTTAAATGTTAAGAAGCAGCAGTTGTACTTGGATGATGATTAAGAATGGTTAATTCATCAAGTTTGATGAAAGGGATGATGAAAAGTAGAAGTGAAAAAGGGATTTGGAAGTTGAAATTACGCTGCCTTCGAGAGAGGTTTCTGGGGGTTCGTTGAGAGTGATTTTCTTCTGATCTGAGCTCCCCTTGCAAATGAGGACAAGGCCTCCTTTTATAGGCCCAGGGGTCTACCGATCGGCATTGCCATGGCACTACCTATCGGCAGGTGTCGATAGGCAGGGTTTGGGACCTGCCATTTGGCAGTGCGCTTTAGGCTTTTTTGGAAAATTAGCCGCCGAGGGCAAACCGTCGGTCAGAATTGCGCACGGGGTATACCGTTGGAAAGTTATTTCCGAGACCTTAGAAATTCCTTTGGACCACTCCCGATTTCGGGAGTTAACTTTAGATCAAATGTGGCTCGAAAGCGTTTATCGATCCGCTGGACGGGGAATTATTTGGACGCAAATGGATCGTTCGTCCGCATAGTAAGTCCAAATCGTGCATTGGGCGGACCGTTAGAAAGGTTAGGAGATGTACTTAGACATTCCAAAGAGTTTGGACCAGTTTGGGGAGTTGACATTGGCCAACCGGGCCCGAGAAGCATTCCGTGACCTCTCGGAGTCAAACGGATTGTTCGTCCGAATGGTAAGTCAGAATCATGCATGGGATGGACTGTTGGAAAGGGTATTCAGTGACCTTCGAAGATTGATTCAGCCTCGATCGAGCTGAAGAGTTGACTTAGGTCAAACAGAGTTCGGAAGGGCCCGGTGGCCTCTAGTTCGGGTTTCGCACTCAAACGGATCATTCATCCGCATGGTAAGTCATAATTGCGCATGGGGCAGAACATTGGAAAGGGTTTTTAGTGCCCTTAGAAGATTCATTGAGTCTCGGTCGAGATGAAGAGTTTGACTTTTCAGTCAAACAGAGCCGGGGAGTGCCTGATGGCTTTTAGGTCAGTACTCGGGACGTGACCAGGGTTTATAGTGATGAGTGGAGGTATTAGGGACCTAAGGAGAGTTAGGGGGTAACAGAATAAGGTGTATACAGAGCCCCTCGATGGGTGAATTTGGAACAAATGATAGTCGTCGATTAGACACTGCATGATGCTTCTGAGAGAGTGTGACCGATTTAGAGGGTCGAGGTCGATTCTGAGGACCTAAGGAAGCAAGGATGACCAATTCAGAGGGTCGAAGTCGATTCTGAGGACCTAAGGAAGCGAGGATGACCAATTCAGAGGGTCGAGGTCGATTCAGAGGACCTAAGGAAACGAGGATGACCAATTCAGAGGGTCGAGGTCAATTCTGAGGACCTAAGGAAGCGAGGATGACCAATTCAGAGGGTCAAGGCAGTTTTGAGGACCTAAGAGTGGTGATGACCAAGGACCGAGGTCAATTCTGACCTAACTCAGGTGACGATCCAAGTCCGAGGCCAATTCTGACCCAAAAGTGGTGACGACCGAGGACCGAGGTCAATTCTAACCTAACTCAGGTGATGATCCAAGACCGGAGCCAATTCTGACCTAAGAGTGGTGATGACTGAGGACCGAGGTCAATTCTGACCTAACTCAAGTGACGATCTAAGACTAGGGCCAATTCTGACCCAATAGTGTTGATGACCGAGGACCGAGGTCAATTCTGACCTAACTCAGGTGGCAATCCAAGACCGGGGCCAATTCTGACCCAAGAGTGGTGACGACCAAGGACCGAGGTCAATTCTGACCTAACTCAGGTGACGATCCAAGATCGGGGCCAATTATGACCCAAGAGTGATTGTATTTCCTTTGGGAAAAGAAAAGGGTTCCACTAGGGATAAGAATTGGATTTGAGGTTCCGCTGGGGAATAAGAATTGGATTTGAGGTTCTGCTGGGGAAGATTTGGATCGTCCTTTGGGAGAGATCTCATGGGGTGAGTGATTCTTCTGAATTCTGCTGGGAAAAATAGCATGAGATATTGTTTCGCATCGGGTAGTTGATAGCTGCGGAGGCCTTTTGCCTTTGATTTGAGCAGAGGAGCTGATCGTTGGGGAGATAACCGGTTTGAGGTCGTAAACTCTATTGAGGAGGTGATTAGGTCGTCCGGGCGCATCGCTCGAGAGGTCGTTTGCTTGGATTTTGAGGGATTCGCTAGGGAAAAAGAGGTTTTGCCTAAAGAAATGCGAAAATTTTCTTGATGAAAATGTTCAAAATCCATCCTGGGATTTTTAGGAATTTTTTGGGGATTTTTCGAGGCTTTCAATCATTTTTTGGGAATTTTTGTACGAAATTTTAAGGGGGGTGTCGGCCGGCATAGACTAAGGGGTGCCATTCGGCAGTGGCATGGACTTTTGGGCTACCTCGGGAAGGTGAGGAGACAGTGCCGATCAGTATGGCAGTGGTATGTGCCGATCGGCATGACGCTTGGCCTCCTATATAAAGGGGGAGAATCCCCTTCATTTTTCACATCTTCTTGCCTTCTCTCTTTCTGTGATTTCTCTCTGCGAATTGTTCTAACGTTACGATCTTCAAGAAATGGCCGCCTTTGTGAGCACCGCTGTCCATCGGGAGGGGTTGACCATTGATGACTGGGCAAATGTGGATTGGAGGGGCAGGATGCCCCTTGCTTTGGGGAATGAGAATGCCTTTGATGCATTCGAGCTGGTTGCGGATGAGAGGACCTTGCTGCGGGAGCCATCGCATCATTGCTCTTCGAGAGTGATTCCCGACGGTTATGTAAGTAACCTGACCTTTGGCATTCCTTTCTTTTGGGTGATTTTTCCTTTTTCTTGACCTTTGACTGAATTTTTCCTTTTGCCAGTTGGATATTTCTTTGAAGAACATGCGTGCCCGTGGGACGACAGGGCTTAAGGATGTTTGGGAGCATCTTCTACCCGTGGTGTGTTGGATGGTATCATCAGCGGGTTTTGGGAGGTTGGCTGCTGCGCTGGATGAGACGACTCATTCGACAGCAGTTTTGTGTGCCTTGGGGGAGAGGTGGTGGGACACTACCCACACCTTTCATTTTGGCTTCGGGGAGATGACGGTGACTCCCACAGATGTGCAGCAATTGCTGGGGTTGGATTGTGACGGGGAGAAGATAGAGGTGGATCGCTCCTTGCGGGTGAGGTCGGAGGCGGTGCATGCGGCACTTGGTGATGTGAGATGGATAGTTTCTGGAGATTCCATTCGGCTTTCCTTGCTGAAGGATATTTTGCTGAGTAGGGTGGTTGATGTGGAGGATGGGCTGTAAGTGAGGTAGACGGCTTGATTATTCATCTTGTTGGTGTTGGGAGGTTTCATGGTGGTGTCGAGCAGCGACATCGTCCATTTGTGGTTTCTTCCATACTTGAGGATGTTTTCGAACATCCCTTTCTATGATTGGGGGAGTCTGACCTTGGCGACCCTTTACTCTTCTCTGGATGCATTCATCCAGTGCTACTGGTAGATTTTTACTGGAGACACGTATCTCCTTGAGGTATTCTTTATTTTGAGCATTTTCATTTCATGCATTCGCATTTTCCTTTCATGCGTTCACATTTTCCTTATGCGTCTCTTTTTGCTTGTGAATTCAGACGTGGTTCTATGAGGTGATTGGGTACAACACCCCACTGATTGCTTTGAAGGATGACACAATTGGGGACTTCTGTCGACTGTACCGATGGCATAAGGCCAATCGGCAGTCGAAGGGATCTCTCTCTGGAGGCGGTCCGTCAGGTCTTGAATGACCTGACTAGTGGTCGGGTAAGGTCCTTTCTTTTTTGGTCTTGGTTTTTGCACCTTCTGATCTTTTACTGACTCATGCATGCTTGGGTATTTTTAGGCGACCTTTTATCCTTGGGGACAGCTATTCAGGACACAGGGATGATTGGGGTGAACACGCAGATGAGGCGCTTGTTGGCGCATGAGTTCGGCCATTCCTGGTACCTCGAGGAGAGGGTGATTTGTCAGATCACTGAGGAGGAGGTGGTGGTGCCACCTGCACAGCCTCCTACGTCTATGAGGCGGGAGCGACAGCTATTGGAGGATGAGAGGATCGTGGCGATGATCAGTGAGTCCTATGCTTTGTATACCGATACGGCTGCGCCGTATGACTATATGGACTTTATGATGAGCTGGTTGATGGGGCCCAACATTCATGATGCCTTGCCTTTCCCTCCTACTGGTTTGAGTCGGTCGATGGGGTCTTCCCACAGTGGTGGTGGTCCCTCGGCACCTGCGGCGGCGGTAACATCGGAGGTCCCTTTTGTTCGGCTGAACACTCCTTCGTACAACATTCGGCGGGCTGATGGAGGGATAGTGCCGATGTTGCACCGTCCCCTTGCGATGGATCCGAAGGAGCTAGGTTTGACAGAGGAGGTCCTTCATTCTGCGGTAAACCTTTCGATCCTTTTGCTCTTTTTGATTTCTTTTGCTTGATACTGATTCTGTCATTTTCCTTGCAACAAATCTGGGTGTCGACCACTTGGCTGAGAGACATCAGAGATTGGATATCATCGGCGTCCGCCAACATTCGGGATGCTGTCCCTGTTCTTTCTTTCTTGGTACCGTCATCCTCATCCGGGGAAGACTCTGGCTCGGGTAGTGGGGGCACGTCGTCTCACCGTAGGGGGAAGAGAGCGCGTCGCAGGGGTGGAAGCTCTTGAGAGAGAGAGAGAGAGAGAGAGAGAATGTGGGTTCGAGCTGAGTTCCGTTATTTTTTACTTTTTCTTTAATTCCTTCAAAATGATGTAACACATAAAACATATATATGCAATGCAATGTAGTTTTTTGGCTATCTTTTATTTTAATGATGAATGAATGCATGCACATGTGCTTTTTAACTTTGCTGCTGAGACCATAAAAACGAATATTTTTGGAATTTTTCGAAGGAAAGTTGTTTTATTAAAAAGGGAAATCCTGTAAGGAGAAAACAGGATTCTTGAAATCCTTTTGCGAATATCAATTTATTTTCATTGAGTTTTCTGATTTGACAAAAGAGGAAAGGAGGAAATTTCCAAAAATGGAGGGTTGCCGATCGGCAAGCACCCTGACCTGCCCATCGGCAGTTCAGTCCAGTCCTATCAATTGAAAGCTTTGATTGGTACCCTCTTCAGCCTTTTGTACCTTGTGGGTTAGGATCCCTTTCGATTTCTGCAGGGATTATGTCTTTTGTGAGAGTTCTCAAGTATAAAAAAGGGGGTGAGGGTGGAATATTTTCATCACACCTTTGTATCCTTATCCACTTGCCTACTATTTCTTTGCCCTACAAGATGGCTCTCCCTGGTAGCACCGAGTTTGTCAACTCCCTCAAATCCATGGAAGTTATGTGCTCTTATAATGTCGACTATAATGCTTTCAACATGCGTCGAGTTTCCTTGTGGCGCAATCGGCCTTTTGAGTGGAATATGCTGACAGCGGCAGTACAATTCTGGTACCCCGAAGACCATGTATTCTACTTTGGGTTGGAAGAAGTTTGTCATACCTACGAGGAATTTTCTGCCATGTTAGGTGTGAATCCTAGGGTTGCTGCGGCTTTACTCGAATTTTCCCTCTCTCCTAGGGATTTTTTGGCCGGGCTTCTTCATATCTCGCCTTCAGCGGCCATGTCATTGGTTTCTGGAGGAATGATCTCCCTCTCGGCGGTGTTGCAGTCCGTTCATTTGCTGGAAGTAGGTGATGCTGGCTATGCTGGAGCCGTTGTTCTGGGACTGGTTTCAAAATTTTTGTTGGTGACCGAGGAGGTGCGAGTGGACCCACAACTTGCAGCCATTACTTCATGGATGTCATATCGTTGCAATCCTGCAGCGGTAATATTGGCGGAGACTCTAAATGGCCTGGATGCCTGGAGAGAAAGCCGTTCTAACTTTTTGAGGGGTAGCCCTGTGATGCTGTTCATGTGGTTGTCTAAAAGATTCCGCTTGTCAACTCCTCCGGATTATCTTTTGTCGGTTGTACCCAACTTCTTTTCACGCTACTTCATCTGCATTGGCCTGTATGTTGAGAACTGGGAGAATTGGTTTGTGGAGTATGGGGCTCGTGGACTATATTGGTCAGTGCCTTGGTGGGGACAGTTGCAGACTATTCTGGAGCTAGGAGAGTATTCATATGTGCGGCTAATTGGTCTCAGACAGACCTCTTTTTATTTCCCTTGGTGGCTCTTACACTAATTTGGCTGGGCGCAGGTCCCCTCGGACCTCAAATGTCTTTCCGGTAGAAGATTTAACTAAGCGTTTGTGTCTGTTGCTTGGATCTCTGTGGGAAAATCGGCATCCTTCGACCCGTCCCTCTCAGTCTGACGGGAAGGTTTGGCATGTCCCCAAAGATTATATGAAGTGGTTATGGAGGAAGGTAGTCAGCAGGATGTTGGCAGTGGAGACTGGACAAAGATGGTCTGTTTTATCTGACACCATGGAAGGGGGTGTTGTGGTCTTTTCGAAGATGGTTAAGGCTCATCGATCCATGGAATGTTTGCGACACTCCATTTAGTTAGGGGAAACTTGGGGTCCTTAGGATGTAGATGATGAGGGATCAGTCTCTTCTGGTAGCTGTGGGTAGGACTCTTGGGGAGTTTATTTATGTAACAAATGTGGGGGATTTTATCTGGTTTTTATGGTAGTAGGGGGAAGGGAGTTATCCGTTCGTTTTTCTTATATAATATGTACTGTAGTTTTTTATTAATGAAATAAACAAGTTTCTGATCATCCAGCTGTGCCTTTCAATGAATTTTGTATTTTGAATTATCTATACCGATTTCTAAGGCCTACATAATCCTTTTGTTCAAGTAGATGTTTTGTTCAAGTAGATGTTTAGAAATGAACTGTCATTCTCGAAGATAAGAAAAGAATAGTACTTTGTGAAAAAGAAAAGGGTCGTGCTCATGTGAGATGTAGGAGCTGCCTACGTACCTCTGGGGTTTTTTTTGAAAAGTTTTAAAATAGTTTTTATAGAGGATCAGGCCCACGCAGTTCTGGGTAGAGGGAAATGAAGAGTTTTTTTTTAGAATAGAAAGGGGATGAGAAGAGTCTTAGCGCGCCGAGATTTTGGACTAGGGGTAGAATTTCTTGAGACGGTCCAGATTGACTGGACGAGCCATCTCTTCCCTATCCAGGTCAGTGAGTATGGCGGCGCTGCCAGACAAGATCTTCTTCACAATGTAAGGGTTGCTCCAATTGGGCTTGAATTTTCCTCTGGGGTCCCAAATGGGTTCTATCATCTCCTTGAGGGCTAAATCCCCCTCCCGGACACCGCGTTCCTTGACTCTCTTGTTGAACGATCGTGTTATTCGGTGATGGTATCCCTGTATGTGATAAAGAGCTTTTAATCTTCTTCCATCCAGAAGGGCTAGCTCATAAGGACGGCCTTGGCACCAGTCTTCTTCACTAACCTTGCTTTCGAGTATGACCCATAGCGCGGGTATTTCTAGCTCCACAGGTAGGACTGCCTCCATATCGTAGACCAAGGAGTAAGGGGTAGCCCTAGTAGAGGTTCGTATTGAGGTTCGATAGCCCCAGAGGGCGTATGGGATCCGATCGGTCCAGTCTCTACAACTTTCAGTCATCTTGCTGATGATGGCTTTGAGGTTTTTATTGGTGGCTTCAACTGCACCATTGGTTTGAGGTCGGTAGGGAGAAGATTTGTGTCTCTGAATCCCATACTCGTTGATAACTTCTGTGACTTCTGCCTCGAAGTGCAAACCATTATCTAACACTAGCTCGTGAGGGACTCCATATCGACAGATGATATTTTTCTTGATGAATTTGTCCACCTTCTTGGCATTTAATACTGCGCATGACTCAGCTTCGACCCATTTGGTGAAGTAATCGATGGCAACCAGGATGAACTCAGCTTCGACCCATTCGGAGGGTAGCTCGATCGTTCTTGTTGGAACCCTCGGGATACCTACCATGTTTGAGGAGGCACCATATATCATAGTACCATTAATCGGCTAGTTCGGGGTCTTCTATGGAGACAAGATTAATATGGTAACATGAGTCGGTTTGTCCTGCTTCTGAACTAGGAAGGGGTCATTGTTATTCCCTCGGGCATGTCGATCATGGAGGCCAAAGTGACGAGAGCATCGGCTAGGTTGTTCTTTGCTCGGGCAAGTAATGGAAGGTGATGTCTCGGAATTGGGAGGCTAACTCTTCTAATTGGGCATGAAAGGGTTGGAGCTTTTCGTCCTTGACTTTCCACTTTCTGAGCACTTGACCGATGATGAGGGAAGAATCCCCAAATACATCAAGTTGTTGAATACATTTCTTAAGAGAGACCGTGAGACCCACTGTGCATGCCTCGTATTCTGTCATGTTATTGGTGCAAGGGAAATCCAATTTTATGGCGATAGGAGTGTGGGAGTCATCTGGGGCGACCAGGAGTATCCAATGCCATATCCCTTTTTGTTGGCAGCGCCGTCGAAGAACATTTTCCATTGGAGGCAGTCTTGAGTGGTGCAGAGGACATTTTCATCTGGGAATTCGGAGATCCAGACATCTGTTTCTTCTACAGGGTAGTCAGCGAGGTAGTAAGAGATGGCTCTTCCTTTAACGTCTTTTTGTGTGACGTACACGATATCGAACAAGGTTAGGAGCATCAACCATCGAGCCATTCGGCTGGATAAGATGGGTTTCTCGAGTAGGTATTTGATGGGATCCATTCGAGATACAAGTTTAATGGGGAAGGCGAGCATGTAGTGTCGCAACTTTTGTGTTACCCAAATAAGGGCGACACATGCCTTTTCTAAAGCAGTGTAGTTGACCTCGTACCCGGCCAATTTGTGATTGGCATAGTAAATGTCTCCTTCTTTGCGGGAGTGTTCGAGGTATTGGGCTAGTAAAGTCCTAGCTGCAATGTCGGTTATGGTTAGGTATAGGAGCAAAGGGAGACCAGGCTGTGGTGGCATGAGAACTGGAGGTTGGGTTAGATATTGTTTGATTCGGTCAAAAGATTCTTGGCATGCCTCGTTCCAAACCTTGGTTGAATCCTTTCGGAGGAGCTTGAAGATTGATTCGCAGATGGAGGTTAGCTGGCTGATGAATCGACTGATATATTGTAATTTCCCAAGGAAACCTCGAACTTCTTTCTCTATTCGGGGAGGTGGCATCTCAAGTATGGTTTTCATCTTGGCGGGATCTGCTTCTATCCCCTTCTTACTGACAATGAATCCTAAGAGTTTTCCCTTTGTAACGCCGAAGATGCATTTCTATGGATTAAGTCGCATCAGATACTACCGCAATCGTTCGAAGAACTTTCGGAGAGCAGGAGCATGACCTTCTCTTGTTTTGGACTTGATGATCATGTCATCCACATAAACCTAAACCTCTTTGTGAATAAGGTCGTGCAGGATGGTTGTGGCAGCCCTTTGGTAGGTAGCCCTAGCATTCTTGAGACCGAATGGAATAACGGTGTAGCAAAAGGTTCCCCATGGGGTGATGAATGCAGTTTTCTCTTGGTGGTCGGGGTGCATCTTGATTTGATTGTATCCGACAAACCCGTCGATGAATGACTTGGGAGCATGACTGGTTGTGTTGTCCACGATCATGTCAATATTGGGGAGCGGATAATCATCCTTTGAAGAGGCTTTGTTTAAATCTAGGTAATCCACACACATTCGAACCGTTACTCCTGATTTCGGTATAGGTACAATATTGGCTAGCCATGTGGGATATTCGATCACTCGAATGAAACCAACGTTTAACTATTTGATCACCTCTTCTTTGACCTTGAGGGACCATTCGGTGCGGAGCTTTCTCAACTTTTGTTTAACTGGCTTGTAATCTGTGAGAGTGGGGATCTCATGCTGAGCTATTTCAGGATCAATACCGGGCATATCGTCGTAGAACCATGCGAAGACATCCACGAACTCCTTTAGCAATTCTTCGAGTTGTGCGCGCTCATGCTCGTCAAGGGTGGCACCTATCCTAATCTCGCACAATTGGCTACTAGAAACGAGATTAATAATAACAGTCTTTTCTTTATTAACTTAAACGCGGTTATGTTGTTTGTTATTAACCTTAATTAAATCAGGCAAGAATTGTTCATTTGCAAAATCAACATCATCAAAAGTTTGATTAGAATCTAAACAATTAATGTAAGGCACAGGAAGATACTCAAAATCTTCATTTATTTCATTGATAGGAAAAACAGCATTGAGAACCTCCTCAAAAGAGGTCTCGATTACATTTGAGAAAGGATGGACAACAGTAGAAAAAATAGGGTAAATATTGGGGTTAGGTGGGATTTCAACAGGTAGAGTTGGCGTATCATGCCAGTTGAGGAGAGGTGTATCAGTAGCTTTGATCAGATGAGAGGTATCCAGTGATGTAGCGCCTGAATGAACCATGCAGAGTGCCATCCCCAGTGCTTGCAGGTTGAAGGAATCTTTGGAGTCACTTTCCTCAGTCTCTTCAGTACCTTTGATAAGCGGTGGCACCTGGTGTTGGTAACTCCCTGCCCATGAGTAGTTGTCCTCGAAGAAGATCTCCATTCCAGGCTTCATCTTCTTATCTGTATGGTCATACCACGGCTCTGGAAAGCCGCAAAAGGGGAAGTCTTCACCCTCTTTTATGAATCGTCCATTTAAAGAATCTCCCGAGATAGTGCGGACGAAGTCTAACCCTCTCTTTGATTGAGACTGGCGGATCATTCTGAGCTCTTGTTCTGATGGTTGATATCCCAAGCCGCAAGGAGGGAAATCTTTCTTCAGTTCGATGGGCTCAAGTATCCCCTGATGTCTTTGTCCTAGCCCCAGTCCGGGCATGAAGTGCATGTTTCTGAACATCTGAATCACATTGACATTGCCATGAGGGTCGTATTCTGGACAAACCCTTTCTTTAAAACCGTCCCCTGCTGGGAGTAGGGATGGCTCAACTCGAAACCCAGATAGGAGCATATCATTTGAACCATGTTGTATCTTGAGAATTGGACTGCTGGTGCTTGCACCCTCGGCATTATCGTCGTCACCCAAGATGGTGATGACTCGCCCATCGGCAAAGAACTTTAATTTCTGATGGAATGAGGAACATACACCCTTTATACTATGGAGCCAGGGTCGTTCGAGCAACAGGTTGAAACTGGTCGGGATATCAATGACTTGGAATTCGATGACAGGGTTTATAGGTCCAACCCCTATTGCCAGTTTTATGGATCCCATCACCTCCCGACGGGTATTATCGTAGATGCGCACGGTAGTGGAGGTTGGAGCGAGGTCACTTTCTTTTAAGCCTAGACATTTGAAGGTTCTCAGTGGGCATACATTCAAAGAGGATTCGTTATCAACGAGCGAAAGAGGTACAACCTTCCCCATAACTTCGATGGAGATATTGAGTGCGTGATTGTGATTCGCCCTAATTTTGGGGATTTCCTCATCGGAAAATGACAGCATTCGGGTGGAGGTCAAGGACCCGACCAAATTCACCGCTTCTTCTAGTGTGGTAGAAGGAGGAACTATGGGTCCTGTGAACAACTTGATTAAAGCATTTATGTGCTGCTGGGAGGACATGAAAAGCCCCCATAGAGTGATGTTAGCTTGATTTTTCTTCAGTTGATAGAGGATCTAACTCTCTTCGAGGGTCATTTCTGGCATAGGAAGGTCTTCAACGCCCTTCCCCTTATCATTTGCTGGTAGTGAGTTTAGAATTTGATAATGTCTCCCAGATCTGGTCATGTGATTTACTGAAGAAGGGAAAAACGAAAATCCAGTTTCCTCGTCAATCTCAGGTTGTTCTGCCGCCCTATCTATTTCTCCAAGGAGTTCTTCAAATGATATCATCCCACATATGTCAGCTACTGGTCCATTTCCTCCTGAAGCTTGTTCTTAATTTGAAACTTTGAATTCTTCCCCCCATCCGGTGGCAACAATTTTGTTTTCCCTCATGAAATCAATGCATTCCACAACTTCAACGGCCTCCTCATATAGGTCTTCCCATTTTGTGGGGATGTGTAAGAGTAAAGGGATCAGGCGCCCTTATAGCTTTAAAGCATCAAATAACTCGGTGATACTGCAAATGTTGTTGATTTGCCTGAATGTTTCTGCCATGATCTGGACAACATCATCTAAGCTTACTTCGTCGGTTGGTACCACCCACCTATCTAATTCTCGGGCCCATTTCCGTGCTTCCAAAAATAGCGCGCTGAACCTCTGGCAATCGATAATCATCTGTGAGGGCAATTTCAACCCGAACTCTAGGAGTTGATTCAATACCTCTGAAAATTCCATACTTCCACTTTCAAAATAGGTCTGGACAGTGATGCATGCTCTAGTAAGGAGTGACAGTGCCTGATCAGCGGGGCTAGTAGGGTGTAGGAGGAAATATGGGAAAATTTGAAGAGGTTTAGGAGGGTATAGGGGTGTTATTTGAGTTGATGGATCAAAATTCAGGTTTTCTTCCAAGAAGATGGAATTGGTGTGATTTGGGAGTGGGTTATGAGTAGTGTTTGGCTTAGGATTGGCTGGTGGGGCGATGGTACCCCGATCAATGAGATCTTGGATTATGTTTCGAAGGTGAAACCATTGGTCAGTGGTATGGCTGGCAGTTTGGTGAAAGGCGCAATGAGCATCGGTCTTGAAGTTTCTTGGGAGTGGGTTTGGTAACGGACGAGGATCCAAGGGTTTTATAAGGTTTCGGCTTAATAGGGCTTGGTAAACATTGGAGAGGGGAGCATGAAGCTCAGTGTATTCCCTTCGGACGGGGGTAGGGGGACTTTCTGGCGCCCATGATGTGGTTGGTTGAGAGATGTTGTTGATGGTTGAGACTGTAGCATTAGCAGGCTTGTCATACTTTCTAGGGGTGAACTGTCTGGACACCATCTTCGGTTCAACTTCTATTTTGGCAAGACCTTCCTCGATTTCTACTCCTGCTTCTCTGAGAGCTCGAAAGTGGGGGTAGTACTATCCTCCCATGGTCGCTCGGACATGGGGTAAGAAATTCTTCTTCACTATGTTGACCTGTTCTTCTTCAGATGGCCGATTGGTCATGGTAGCTGCTTTTTCCCTCCATCGGGCTATAAAGTTACTGACTGAATCTCCAGAGTTTTGTTTCAGCATCTCTAAATCACGGTGGGTGACCTCGAGCTCCTCGTTGTATTTGTACTGCGACATGAATTCTCGGGCTACATCCTCCCAGCTACGAATTCTGGATTCCTCAAGAGATAAAAACCATCGGAGAGCACTGTCCTTTAAAGTTTGCTGAAATAATTGGTCCATCACCTCTTTAGAATCCCCTAGGAGAGTCATGGAACGGTGATAACTACGAAGATGAACAATTGGGGGACCACTCCCCCCGAACTTCTCGATATTTGGCATCTTGAACTTCTCGGGTAACCTCGCTTTAGGATAAGCAGACATATGGGTGTAGTCCATGTAATTCCCAGAGATTCGGACCTGGTCGAACTTCTTAACGAGCATCCTAAGATCTTCTTTGACTTTATTCAACTCCTCCTCCTTTGGATCAACGACCACAGGCAGGTTAGCCATAGGCTACACAATGTTTGGCATTAGAACCTGGGTAGGCGGTGGCCCATTGGCAGGAGGGGCACGTGGAGCATGCTGATATTCCTCCAGGACCCATATGGGCTCGGGTGGACCCATAGCATGAGGGAATAGAGCCTTGGGTTCTTGAGGAATAGGGACTTGGTTTCATTGCATTTCTCGGACCTCAGCTTGAAGGTTGTCAATCTTGGCCACGAGGTGAGCTAGGACTGTCGGCAAATCCGATTGTATGACTAGTGGTTGATCTGCATTCTCCATGGAAGATAGATGGATTCCGAATTCGTAAGAAGTAATAGAGGAGCGGATAAAACTTCGAGGTGATTTGACTTAACACTGAAGCCAATAAGGAGCCAGGCCAAGGGCGTGCGATCGACCTGAGAAAGCGTAGGATGAGATTTATTTTTGAGAAAAAAAAAGGAAGAAACTATTTTTGGATTTTTGATAAAGAAGGGAGAAATGTTTTTGGATTTTTAATAAAGAAGGGAGAAATGTTTTTTTTTAGACTTTTAATAAAGAAGGGAGAAATGTTTTTGGATTTTTAATAAAGAAGGGAGAAATGTTTTTTTTCCTTTTTTTTTTTGGAGACGGAACTCAGCATGATTATTATGATTATTATGTTTTCACTTGTATTTAATTCTCCTAAATGCAATGCCGGAAGGGACCCAAGCCTGGAAAAGTGGGGGATCTTAATATATGCAAAGCTACGTTTGGACTTGTAACCAGTCTCGCGGACAGGGTCCCGTTTTAAAAAATGCGCGAAAATTGTGCGACAGGCCGACCCGAAATTTCGGCAGAGTTTTGGGTCAAAACCGACAATCTAAAGTGCGTGTCCTAGGATTGACACCTATATGCGGGTATGCAGTTTGTTGGGTGAATCGGCATGGGTTCCCCCCTTTGGCGTGACTTCCACGATATACGTTTTGCTCTTGCGGGCAATCGGTACGTGTGGATAAGCCATTTGATATACCTGAGTGTACGTGAATTGACTCACCATATACCTCACGGGGACGGTACGTGTGAGAGAGAATTCGATATACTCGGCGTACATGAACGAATTCCCTACGATATACCTCCCATCATGACTTCGGTCAAGCGGTACGATGTGGGGGAATCGTTCGATATATGTCGAAGGTACTTGGCCAATAAAAGGTGAGAGTCATATCGCTTAGGCTAACTCCGACCTGCCGGACCAGCACCCATCACGAAGTGACCCTCCAGTTACTGGGTAAAATTTGGTAAATATCAATGCTCTTTGGTGATATTGTGTGAATCATGCATGATTCTCTTATTAGTATCTTATGATGAGAATGCCTTTCTTGATTATGCCAAACAGGGAGCCAATGTACAAGTACCCCAAAAGGTACACCAGGCATGGATGGGTGATGTGTGCAACATGGGTATATACATGTGATCCTAGGTGCACATGGTGTGAAGTGTACATGGAGAATTTCTACAAGTGTGTGAATATAAGCATAGGCATGGGATATACATATGAGAAAGGGGGATAGGTAGATATGGGGGGGAATATAAACAAATATAGCATCCATGTAAATAGAATAGAGCCCTCAAAATATAATAAAAAACATATCCCCAACAGAGTCGCCATTGTGGCCATCCCCGATCCCCGCCGCGGAGGGAGGAAGGGATCCTTCGGGTCCCGCGCGTCCCCTCTCGGGAAAGCTCTTCGGTCGGCGTCGATTTGTGAGGTGTGAAGATGTATAGATATTTAGAGTCGCCAGTCTATTTTACTCAAAATAAACAAAAGAAAAGGGGGAGCCACCCCGAAGGATGGCATCCAAAGACATACTGGTGCGTGCGAAACCAAATGATTCGAGAAGGGTTTCGGAGGCTTAGTTATGAAATGGGAAGGTGTTAGGCACCCATTTTTCCCTTTCGGTTTCTCATGGATATTTGCTATTTTCCTTTATATTTCCCCCCGTGATATGTGTGCATGTGTATATATAGAATGGAGGTAGGAATCCTCGACTTGTATCATGGAAAAGACAAAGCGAGTCATCCGTAAGAATGTGAGATTAGTGTAGAAAATATGATTTATGTGATTACCCCTACCTTGACCATTATAAGGGAACGATAACGCATATGGAATAATACGTTACTAAGAACAAGTATATAGAATATAATGGAAAATGAGATAAAGAGAAGATAAAAATAAGAGAAAAAATGAGAAAAGGACTCGAGTCTCGAGTTTTACCCCGAGACGCCTACGTAGCCTATAAAGGCATCAAAGTCTACGTAGTTCGCATACAAAACGAGGGGTGGGGTTTAACCCATAAATCCAAATGGAGAAATCTCTTATTTTTAAGTGTGTGTGTGTGTAGAAAAAGTGTTTTAGTTGTGGAAAAAGTGTGGAAAGAGTGTGAGAATCCCTATTTGGAATTTATGAGCAAACCCTCTTTTTCTTATTTTTTGGGTTTTTTATTTATATGAAAACAGGAGATGTGCAATACTACTAGATAAAAAGTATGTTAGGATATGTGAACTAAGATGATAAAAGTTCTTAAGTAATAAAACAAGTTTTTGCAAATTTAAGAAGATTTGAAGAGAAGGGTGAGAGAGATGGACCTTCTTGGAGACTTTGAGCTTGATCTTAAATGTTGAGAAGAAGCCCTTGTACTTGGATGATAATGGAGAATGGTTAATTCATCAAGTTTGATGAAAGTTATGATGAAAAGTGGAAGTGAAAAAGGGGTTGGGAAGTTGAAATCACGTTACCTTCGAGAGAGGTTTCTGGGGGTTCGTTGAGAGTGATTTGCTCTTGATCTGAGCTCCGCTTGCAAATGAGGACAAGTCCTCCTTTTATAGGCCCAGTGTTCTACCGATCGGCATTGCCATGGCACTACCTATCGGCAGGTGCCGATAGGCAGGGTCTGGAACCTGCCATTTGGCAGTGCGCTTTAGGCTTTTTCGGAAAATTGGCCGCCGAGGGAAAACTATTGGTCAGAATCATGCACGGGGCATACCGTTGAAAAGGTATTTCCCAGACCTTCAAAAGTCCTTTGGACCGCTCCTGGGTTTGGGAGTTGACTGTGGGTCAAATGTGGCTAAGAAGCATTTGTCGGTCCGTTGGACGGGGAATTATTCAGACGCAAATGGATCGTTCGTCCACATAATAAGTCTGAATCGTGCATGGGGTAGACCGTTAGAAAGGTTAGGAGATATACTTTGACATTCCATAGAGTTTGGCCCATTTTGGGGAGTTGACTTTGGTCAACCGGGCCCGAGAAGCATTCGGTGACCTCTCAGTGTCAAACGGATCGTTGGACCGCATGGTAAGTCAGAATCGCGCACGGGAGAGACCGTTGGAAAGGTTATTCAGTGTCCTTCGAAGATTCATTTATCCTCGGTCTAGATGAAGATTTGACTTAGGTAAAACAGAGGCCGGAAGCTCCCAGTGGCCTCTAGGTCGGGTTTCGAACGCAAACGGATCGTTCGTCCGCTTGGTAAGTCGGAATCGTGCATGGGGTGGACCATTGGAAAGGGTTTTCAGTGCCCTTCGAAGATTCATTGAGTCTCGGTCGAGATGAAGAGTTTGACTTTTGGGTCAAACTGAGCCGGGGAGTGCCCGATGGCTTTCAGGTCAGTAATCGGGACGTGATCAGGGTTTATAGTGATGAGTGGAGGTACAAGGGACCTAAGGAGAGTTAGGGGGTAATAGAATGAGTTGTCTACGGGGAGTATTTATTGTGCATTGACTGTATTATTGTAATCATAAATTATTCAAGTTAATTCTTGCACTCCTCGGGCTCTTACCCAAATTTAAATGTTTTCCCCATAGGTCTCATAGACAAGGATAACTGGATTGTGCATAACGATCTTACAATCTCATTTGTTCTCCGATATCAGCTCAATTGTTTCTAACATAGGTGCTTCTCATCTTTAGTTATTTATTTATTTGGAACATTGTGAGGGAATAAGCCCTAACCTTTTACTTTATGTTGGTGGAGATTTGTGTTACTTTAGTTGGATATTCAGATTATTGTTGATGGTTTGGATATATTTATTCATTATAGATGTGTTTGTGACTTTTCAAACTTTGGCCTTAAATTATAAATTATTTATATTCATAAATGGTGTTAAGGATGATATTAATTGACATGAAAGCTGATAAGCACCCAAAAGTGTACATTTTATATCCCGAATAGATATATTTTAGTTTCTAATTCTCGAAAATTTGGGGTCTTATGCGCTTTATTGTCTATTTTGTAGGTCGAATGCACGTTACAGTGTTCAAACGCGTATTTCAAGGCAATTGTGCGGAATTCGGAGTTAATTACCCTTGTCCCATATCCTAGCCTACCCTAAACTTACCTAAACATGTCCCAAAACCTACCCCGAAGCCCGTGTGTGTATAGTTTGTGCCTTTTTTAATTTTTTTAGATTTTTAGTTTGACTTGTTTTTATTTTTAGAATGTATTTAGATTTATTTAGAATTTTTAGGTTTTATTTTCTATTTTTATATTTTATTAGTATTTTTTTATTTTATCTTTATTTTTATTAGTTATTAGTTTTTTTATTAGGATTAGATTTTTGAGAATTTCATTTATTTTTTTAGTTTATTTTTATTTCTTTGTAGTTTCAATTTTTATTTTAGTCTTTGTTTTATTTTAGAATAGGATTTTATTTTTTAGGTTTTTATTTTATTAATTTTATTTTAGTTAGTTAGTATTATTTTAAGGGTCACAAATTAACTCACACACCCTAAATACCATATGCCATACATACACCCAAACATACTCACTCACCCTCACCCACATTCCCATACACCTTCCTACGCACTAACTCCACCCAACTCATCTTCAACCTTAAACACTCTCTCTCCTCAAATCCTCCATTAACCCACTAACTCAACTCCCATGGCACTCTAACATAAACCCACCATCTCTCTCCTCTCTCTCACCTCCACACCAAACCAACTCACCCCTTAAACCCGCCGGACTGCCACCCTACTCGAACCTCCCTCCGGAGCCTTAACTCAGTGGCGCCGATCGACCCATTGTCTACCTGCCCCAACTGCCGCCACCAGCCACACCATGGCGCGACCTTAAGCCCAACCCCTTATGCCTCCGACAACCTCTCTCCTGGTCCAACCCACGTCTGAACCCAGCCTCAACCATAAACTCGAATCCCATACTCTGAACCCATCCAATCCCTTACCCATTTTCAAAACCAAGCCACATCCAAATTCAAGACCCATTTCACCCTTTTACCCCCTTGTCCAAAATCGTTTCTTCCCCTACAAAATAACAAAACCAAATAAACCAAAGACCAACGTCAATAAACACCACATGTTTTAAAATCCACTTAACCCTTTTTCCATAAATACCCCAAACCCTTGTGATTTGTTTTTATCCCCACCACCCCTTATTCATATGACCTCACACAATCCATGGACATTTTTGCATTTCCCTATTTTGACCCTAACTTATCCTAACACTCCTCATGTCCATTTAATCCCTACCCAAATTACCCCCATTCTCCATGCCTACTATTTAAGAAATATGAAGGCCATTTGAAGAGAGATCTCAACTTAGTTTTTTTTAACTCTTGTGTGATAAATTTCTCTACACTCCTCTTTAGAGAGTATTTGCATTTTTAGCAAATATCTCAATAAAGAGGTGTGTAGTGAAATTTATCTCTAGGATGAATTCCACCTCACCCATCTATAATGAATTTTTGCATTTTTAGCAATTAATTCATAATAGATTGATGTAGTTGAATTCATCCATTAGCTTGTAAATAGAAGAGAATTTTAGAGAGAGATAGGTTAGATTAGAAAATAAATTAGGGAAATAAATAGTTTTATTTTTATTAGATTGTGAGGATTAATTTAAGTGAAATTTTTTATGTAATTTTGTTTGGAATATTCAAATTGAGGGATGTTAATTTCAACTCATGGATTGAAGTTCAATTAAGCATCAATAGATTGGGTTTGATTATTCTCTTCTCTTCTCATTTATTTTATGCCTTTGGTTATTAATTTGTCAAATTTCATACAATTTTAGGCTAAATCCCCTTTTAAAGGGTGGGGTGAACCCTTATTTGATCTTATTTTAATTTAATTAGGTTGATCTTTTGAAACTTCCCTTTGAATATTAATTTTGATCCCTCACCCTTAAATTTACACCTCGAGAGAGGGTAAATGATTTTCGAGAGAAAATCAAAATTCTAAGTTATAATACCCATTTTAGATTCGAACTAGAGATAGGGGTTTCTTATTTGATCTTATTTTAATTTAATTAGTTTGATCACTTGAAACTTCCCTTTGAATATTAATTTTGATCCCTCACCCTTAAATTTACACCTCGAGAGAGGGTAAATGATTTTCGAGAGAAAATCAAAATTCTAAGTTATAATACCCATTTTAGATTCGAACTAGAGATAGGGGTTTCTTAAGTGTGGTATTATTCCTTGAATTTCAACTATAATTTCAATTTCTATGATTTATACAAATTTTGATAAATCGATCCTAGCGGGTGATTAATTAAAAGGAGTGTAGATCTATTTTTCTACACTTGTGGGATGTAAACTTAATATTCTAAAAAGTATCTATTAAAATTATATTTGCAACGAGAGTTGATTTATAATTTTGATATTAATTTGAAAAAATAAAATTAATTAAATTAATTAGTTAGAATAGCTAAAATTTGTGGTGTAATCCCACTCCTTGATTGTTCTCACATTTACTTACCTCATTTATCTCATATTTTTGTGTTAGACTTTATTTTTTATTTAGTCACTTTTCAGTTTGTAATTTGATCTTTCATTTTAGTTTAGTGTTATTTCACATCCTCACCCCAATTGTTTTAATATTTGAAAAAGCTAAAAAAATAGAAAAGAAAAATTCCAAAAAGAAAATAAAAATTGAACTACAATTGAGTTTGTCTCTAGATTACTCCCTTGATGTGGATTGACATCCTTACTTACCGCTCTACACTTGAGTTTGATATTATTTTGTATGTATTTTAAGGTTTTGATTAACTTGGCTTTCAACAACAACTACACACAAAAGTTAAAGTTATCAAAAGCCCTATCTTCAGCGTATCGTGCCTGGGCAGCCTTTATGTGAGAAAATTAGGGTTGTCAGATTTGGTATCAGTGCACGGTTCTAGTGTCCTTAGGATCTGTGTTGCACTCATTACGTTTTTGTTACATTCCTATGATTAATAGTAATTCAAACTTTGTTTGCTTTCAGATGGTAAACAGACGTTGAGGAAAACCCAAGAGAGTATTCCCACCCGTTTAGGAGGAGGGGGCTCACCCAGAGACACCACAGGCCCCATAGTTGATCACCCACGCTGATATAACCACTATTGTGTCTCGGGAGGTGTCTATGATGATAGCAGTCATGCTTCAACATTTCCCATCGCCACAGACACCTCAGCAGGTGGCTATTCCAGAATAGGCACCGGGTTACACATGGGATCGAGTGATTGAGGCATTTGTTAAGAGTCAGCCTCTAGAGTTTGAAGGAGGGTCTGATATTTTATTTGTT
This sequence comes from Sambucus nigra, assembly GCA_949130495.1. Classification (NCBI taxonomy): domain Eukaryota; kingdom Viridiplantae; phylum Streptophyta; class Magnoliopsida; order Dipsacales; family Adoxaceae; genus Sambucus; species Sambucus nigra. The sequence goes on along the minus strand of OX422224.1, from coordinate 97,856,858 downwards.
AGTCATTGAAAGAAGGACATCGAGAGGCACTTACGGATGGTGGATTTCACGCCAGTTCAGCAGCAAATGTTAGCTTCATTTAGGATGATAGGGGCTCCTCTTCAGTGGTGGGAGGCGGTTAAGGCTATTGATAAGAGGGACATCCTCATGATTGACCAGTTCTATGAGAGATTTGAGGGGAAAACTTCCCCTAACTATACAGTCCGAGATGAGGACCCGACTTATGGAGTTTAAGAAGGAGGGATGTATTATTGCAGAGTACGAGGAGGAATTCACTACCCTCTCGTACGAGGATGAATTCACTACCATTTTATCAACACCGTGTGCTCCTTATGCTTTAATTGATTCTTTTTTCTTGATTACTACTCTTTGTCCACTTCCTTGACAAAAATGGGGAGAAATTCTTATACAAATGGGAGTTTTCATATTTATGGGGAGGCTTGAATGTTGTTTCACATGCTAGTTAGTATAGAACTAATGCCTATATCTAGTATAAATAAATACTTAATATTATGTATTTCTTCACACATTGGTATTTTAATGAAGTTTGCTACTGTGTTTTAGGAAATCTTGCTTCGAGCACTTCGAAGTAGTATCTTGTAGTTTTTGGGTTGTTAGCATTTGTAATTTCTATCTTGTTATGCCTTTAGTTGGGCCTCGTGTCATAGTTGATATAGATTTCATTATATTACTTATAATTTTTTGTTATTGTGTTTTGTCAACTGAATAGACAAAGGGGGATATTGTAAGAGTATCATGTACTCATTTGTGTCCTCATATGTAGTTATTTTATTCCGATTTTCCTGAAGACTCTGGGTTCCTAATTTACTTCCTCTAGTCAGGGATTTTTTCCGTGACCACTTTTAAGAGCATACATGGACACAGTGGGTCATGGATATGGTCATGCCAAATTTTATGTGATCAAGGCTTTTGGTCTTGACCAGCTGATCAGGGATTTGGGTCGTGACTACCTGGGGGTGACCATTCGCAGGATTTGGTGTAGTGATCACCTCTCGTAGTAATTCCAAAGGATGGAGACCCATTGTATATTTTCCTTGCGGTATCAGACCACGTTGTAAGCTCAATTCTTGTCTGTGAGAAAGAAAGAGGGTAGCACTCGATTTATTATGCTAGCAAGACACTTCTGGACTCCCAACAACGCTACCTGCCCCTGGAAAAGCTAGATTTTGCATTGGTGGTCGCCTTAAGGAAGCTGAAACATTACTTTGAATCTCACTCAATAACAGTAATCACTTCTTTGAAAAATCGACCTCTCTAGACGACTCTCAAAGTGGTCTATAGATCATGGAAGATTCGATATCCACTTTCAACTAAGAAGAGAAATTAAAGGAAAAGTACTAGCAGACTTCATCGCAGAACTAATAGGGGACCAGCCAATCGACCAGTAGGAGATGAAGCGGTCAATAAATAAGGAAGCTAAGTCTAGGGACTGTACGCTATAAGTTAATCTAGCCTCCAATTCAAAGGGGGAATGAGTAGGAATCATCCTCATCACTCCAGAAGATGTTGTCATCTACAAAGGAATCGGGCTCGAATTTGAGGCCTCCAATAATAAAGCTGAAGACGAAGTACTGATCATCGAATTGCATAAGGCCCAACTGCTAGGGGCAAAGCTCCTCCACGTATTCGGTGACTCCAAACTGGTATCCAAGAAAGTAAGTGGGGACGTTAATTCAAACGATGATAGAATGGAAACCTACCTCGCTGTGGTACGAGGACTTATGGCAAGATTTGAAAGGGTGGACATTCAAGAGTTCCCCGGGGGTAGAATAGCAACGTAGATGCCTTAGCAGCCCTAAGCTCAGCTATTGACTCTGACCTAAAGAAAACCATTCAGATAGAGTTCCTCGAGCATCCAAGCATTGGACAAACAGTCATAGCTGAGCAAGTCCTCCACAGAGAGAATGCTCCTAATTGTATGGATCCCATCATCACTTATCTACGAAGCGAACCGCCCGACGATAATAGGTCATCCCAATAGGTAAGGTTCAAGGCTAGCCATTTTTACCTTGCCCCCCTCCCCCGGGGGGGGGGGGGGGGGAAGCTCTACAAGAAGTCATTCATATGCCCTTATCTTCAGTGTGTTCACTCACATGATAATAAATAAGTACTTACTGAACTTCATGAGGGCATTTGTGAGAGTCAAACAGGAGGGAGATCATTGTCCTTTTGAGAAATTCAGGAGGGTTACTGGTGGCCTCGTAAGCAAAGGGATGTAGGAACTTACGTTATTAATTATCAGGAATGTCAAAAGTTCTCTCCTATGGTCCACCATCCTACCAGTGACCTGAAATCCTTGATAAGTCCATAGCCATTCATATAATGGGGACTAGATATCATGGGACCACTACATACCGCATTTGGAAATCATAAGTATATGCTAGTTGTCGTGGATTACTTCACCAAATGGTTAGAGGCAAAAACACTAGCGAACATTCATGACTCAGATATGACTAGGTTCATTTGGAGAAACATTATAATGTGCTTTAGGGTACTAAGGACTATCATCACCGATAACGGCACGCAATTTGGAAGTATCTTCTTTTAGGGTTTCTGTGATGAGCATGGTATCAGGAACCACTTTAGTTCTGTTGTGTATCCCCAAAGTAACGGTTAGGTAGATGCTTCCAATAAAACTATGCTCGATGGACTGAAAAAGAGGTTTGGAAAAAGCAAAAGGAGCCTAGATAAAAAAAACTCCCTCATGTTCTATAAGGTTACCGAACCATTCCCAGGATACCAACGGGGGAAACACCCTTTGCGCTCACTAATGGAATGGAAGCTATCATTCCGCTGGAATTAGGTCTTCCTACTGTGACAACCACCTTGCTCGATATAGTCGTTAATGATGATGCATTACACACTAAATTTGACTTAATAAACGAGCGAAGATAACTTTAAATAATCAAGCTGGCTGCCTACCAACAACAACTGACCATGGAGTACACCAAGAAAGTGAATTCGAGGAAGTTTTTAATATGGGATTATGTCCTAAGGAAAGTCCTCGGTATTGCTATAAAACCATCAGATGGCAAGTTAGGACCAAATTGGAAAGGAACTTCAGGGTGATAAGGGATTAACTTCAAGGAGCATATCACTTGAAAACGCTGGAGGGCAGGGAGATATCGAGAGCCTAGAACGTAGCCAATCTGAAAAAAGTTTTATTTTTAGTCTCCTGTATCTTATATTGTCACATTTAATTTAAGAAAATTTTCATTTTCAAACTTATATCACTTGATAGTCATTATTTAATAAATAAAGTCCAATTGGCCCTCGCATTTTGATATTATATATTGACTACTTAGTGTTTCTTGATCGCATCTCAATAATATTCGCCTTTTACAAATGATAAACTCCCTCGTACATAACAGAACTCTTGGGGATTAAGATAAGTTTTTTAACTCATTTCGATAAAGGAATCTCACATGCCGAGTAGGGTTAATAGTAATTATGACAGGTCAGTGAAAGAGTTTCGATTAATACAACCCTCAAGTCTTTGTCATAAACACAATAGACCTTATGAGTTGCCCCGGTAACAATAAAATCCCTACAGTGGATCCTTAGGCAACAAAGCTAACCCAGGTAGGTCGCCAACTATGTTAGTTGCGAAAAGCCTACTCGGGAAGATGGCCCATCGACCGGGTACATTCTCACCATCATCTTACATAGGCCTACGGGAGTGTGAAGAAATAACGTAAAAGGTAAAGTAGATGTAATGATACAGCTAAGGTATATTGGACTGGGAGAATTTTCAAACAACATAGAGAAAAAAAGGATAGCACTTGTTCTTAAGATCGTTTAGTCGACTGGAAAACTCAAAATGATCCAACCTAAGTACTAGTACATTTAAATAATAAAGTGCCTATGATGGTCGATCATTATTGTTAGGTCGACAAAGATGTTGAGTAACTCGCGAGCAACAGTGTAAAAGGCTGGAACCCCGGATTGTGATTTTCTCAATTAAAATCAAAGTTAATTTCCTTTTAAACTAAGACTCATTGGAAGATGCGGAAGCGTATATAATAGATGATGGTTCAACAATTAACCAAAACAAATTTTAGTTTAATAAAACAAAATTAAACCAATTCATTAATCCAATTCAAGTCCTAGAATTTGCCTAAGTCATAATTATAAATTATCCAAAGTTAGGCTAAACCAATTTTAGCAAAAGACTTGAATAAACCAAATTTACCCAATATTTAATTTAGTCCCAAATTAAATTAGTGTGATAAATTAGATCGAATTTTATCTTGAAATTATCCTAAGCATGGATTCTAAATTATTGTACAACATAAAATAAACAATGTCACACTACGCCGCGATGTACGAGGAAAAACCCAAGACCGGAAAAAAACCTCGGACGGCCCTAGCCACAAGTCCACTAGATACAGAATTATAATTACAAGACAAGAGACTTACAACACTCGACTCGAACCCTCTCAAGCCCCGATGCTCCTCCTTGTAGAAAACTCTTCCTAGCGGACAACCACGGAGCTCCACCGCGATCTCGGAATCCACCGATAGGACTTTGTATGGTCACCGTCACCCAAGCTTGGAGCCTTTCTCCAAGTGAGTAATACCGCAACAAACTTCTTCTTCTTTGTGATGGGATGTAGAAGGAAACCTGAAACGTCTCTTTTTCAATTCGGTAGAGAAACCCGGTGCCAAAACTCCAAGCAATTGATATTAATATAGAAACTTGGATAAACAACTATTGGGTGTAAACAAGAGTGTGTATGAAATTTTCTTTAAGAACTAACACTCAAAAACTTGAACTTTTTCCCTAAATGAATTAGCTCTCAAACTCTCTCTATGAGATGGATATGGAATGAAAAAGTTAATTGGAAAAATGTGTTTCCCGCAGATATTAAGTCTGGAAAAAGTTGGTTAAAAAACAAGTGGGGAACATGGGTGAAAACTGCCAAAAAAACTGCTCAAAACTGTTCCCGCCTGGCATCTCGTTCGAACGAACTTAACTCTCGTTCGAATGAGACTTCTAACGAGCGACCAGACTGGGATCGTTAGAAACTCGTTAGATACCTCGTTAGAACGAACAAACTCGTTCGAACGACATATCGAACGACTGACCAGTTTAGGTTCGTTGGCAAACTCGTTCGAACGAAACATGGATCGAACGAAAAAACTCGTTCAAACGAAAACCTGGTTCGAACGAAAAAACTCGTTCGAACGAGACTTCGAACGACTTCCAGAAATTTTTTGATAAATTCAATTTTTGGCCCAGAAACTTTATGTACTTTATTTTAAAGTACCAATTAAATTATTCTGAAAGTAAAACATGGTTTTTTATTAAACCTAACACCCAATAAATATTGTTCCAAGCTCCTATATAAATATAATTACATTCATACCTTGGGAGCATGGAACCTTAGATGATGACGTTGAAACGAGGCACGCAAACCGGCATTTTGATGAAGCTTTATATTCTTTGCCGCTACGTCTTCAACACACACTTCATAGGCTTGAGAGTATTACAATAAATCACTAACCTATGAAAAAATGTTTTTGTCCGAAATTGAGCCAAAACTATATATGGACTCAATTGGAAATTTGTGTCCTTACAAATCTCCCCCTTTGGCTATTCCGGGACAAAAACCAAAACAAAAATCCTAAAGGGTCGTCAAGCTCACTAGACTCAAAACATAACCCGCCCAATCTTAACTCAACCCAAGGATTAAACACTTTGCCTTTTAAAGTTGCCGCTTTAGTAGAATACCTGCACACTTAATCAAACTCATCAAATGCATAGGGAATATCAAAATATATTAATCGCAATTAATTAATTACTCCCCCTAAGATAATTCTCTCCCTTATCAAAACATACTTAGAAAGACGTCTCCCCCTAAGATAAATCTCCCCAAAACTAGGATACGATAATAATAGGATTAGATACCATTTCTCCCCCTATCATTATTCTCCCCCTTTTTGTTCAGGAATAGGCAAAGGATAAAGAATTAATAAACAGCTTAAAGTGATAAGATATGAAAGCATATGGGCAATAAAAGCAAGGCAAAGACAAACAAATATCATATATATATATATATATATATATATATATATAAACTTTAAATATACCAATAAGTACTTGCATATATAGATAGATATAAACACACACATGACACAAAATACAATAAGTTTGCACACTCGTATGGCAAAAATGTGTCATATGGAAACGGAAGTGTAGAGGTGTGTACTAGCAACAATTAAATTTAGGCCCAAACACTTAAGAAATGGTCACAGAGTTCTCATTTGATTGCAAACTTCATCACAGTTAAATATAACCTCATGTGACAATATGGATTGAACTCAATGAACAAACATGCACAATGCATACAGGCCTAGCATGATGATGATTCTACAAACCAAATAGAGTCATGACATTAAAGACAACTAGGATAAACGAACATTGTGCAAACCGTTGATATACCATCCAATTCTCCCTCAATAAGCATATATATTCTTTTGTTTTTGAATGAATATATCAAACAAACATAGGCCTTGGCAATTGTTTTCTTTTTAATGCCAAATATTCTGTTTTTAGGCCTTTGGATCACGTATTTCTTTTAGATCCAATAAACGGTGGCTTACTATCGCAAAGGATTTAATTCATCCTTTCGGAGCCCTTCCCCGTGCACATTTTTATTTATCATGTTTTCATTTTCACACAAATCTCACGTGCAACGGATTTTGACATGCACTAGTCCTCCTAGGTCAAAGATATGTAGATGACTAGATTGGTAGGAGAACACCTCAAAAAGCTCAAATATAACATGTGACATTAAGATTTCAAAAGAGCTCGTGCATGTGTGAATAGAGGCATGTGAAAATAGAATCCATTTAATCAATACAAAATCCAACTACTCCATATAAAACATGGTAAAGAACATTTTAAGGATTGAAAATCTAAACCAAAAGTTCTAGCCACATGGGAGCGTTAAAGGAGGGATTCAAACACAAGTATATGCCACATAAAGTGTGTCAAACTAAAAATACACACAAAATCGTTTTGAGTTTTTAACATTTTTAATCAAAAATACATATTTACTCAAAAGGATAAACAAAAATCATTTGAATTTTTCATTGAGCTTAAATGAAATAAATAAAACACAAATGATAAACAAAAATCTTTTTATATTTTTCAATTAATTCAAACAAAAATATAATACAAAAAGATAAACAAGTCATAATTTCTAGCATGTGATATCAAATAAAGCAATGACTAGAAAATTGACTAAACAAGCATACATTTAGCATGTAAATATAACATGAAGTACAAACGCTAAAGTATGCAAACACTAACACATTCATCCTGTAGATTTAGCAGGGGAGGAAGTATGTGAAAGTAAATGAGAATCAACAACCCTATTTTGTAAGGCAACCAAGTCGGATTTCCTAACCCAAATTAATGAGGAATGACTATCTTGGGGTGTAGGAACGTTAACTACCGTGGTTACTTTACTATGGGGTTTTCTAGGAATTCGTTTAAGATCTAAACAAAATTTCCTAAGATGGCCTTGTCGACCACAATGTGTACAAGTGAGAACATGTCGAAAAGATTTACTTAAGGAGTGATCTTTAAAAGTATTCCTAGTTGATTCTCCAAAAACATTGGTTTGGGCATTATGAGTAAATTCATTACAAGGATTGAAGCCTAAACCACAAGTGTCATTTTTAATTTGTACCGTTCCTAACATTTTATCTAGTTTTTCTGAACGAAATTCCAAATCAAATTTGACATTACTAGAATCTTTTAATTTATTTTCCAATTCTACAATGTTAGATTCTAGTAAAACATTTCGCTCTTCAAAAGCAAGAAGCTCATTTTTCAAGGATTCCATTAAACCCCTAAGGCTATCTCTTTCGCCTTCTACATAATCAAGCTTCTCTTGAAGAGTCCTCACATGTGTCCTAAGGTCTTCTATTAAAACATTTTCATCAATGACCTTGACACTTTCTCTTAAACTAGCTTCTAATATCAAATTAGCTCTTTTCAATTTAATAGATTCTTTATAAAGTTCTTAAAAAGCATTTTGAGGTTCACTCATATCAACCTCATCTTCATTTTCACTCTAACTTTCTTCTTCACTCTCACTATCATCAAAAACAAGAGAATCATGTACAATGACCTTGGAAGTGGCATGTGCTATCGTTTCATCAATCGATGAGTTCTCACTATCACTCACATGACTAGCCATAAAAGCCACAAAAATTTTCTTAGTGGGGGAATCGGGCTTCTCTTCCTTATCACTATCACTAAGGGTTGCATTGTATGAAATAGGTCGCTTACCATCTTTCCTTAGTTTAGTGGGGCACTCATAAGCCCTATGGCCATAACCTTCACAACCAAAACACTTATCAGACTCGTCCCTATCTAAATGTTCATTACTAGGTTTAGGGATTTTCTCGACTTTAGAAATCTTCTCGCTTTTATCATGTTTAGAAGTATCAAATTTCTTAAAATCATTTTTAAATTTATCTTTGTTAAATTTAAGAAATTTTCTAAATTTACGAGCAAACAAAGCAATGTCTTCCGAGTCACTATCACTATCGCTCTCTACTACTTGTTTGACCTCTTTTCGGGCTTTTAAAGCAACACCCTTTTCAATTTTCTTTTCAGTTTTAGAGGGAAACATATCCAGTTCATAGGTTTGTAAATCACCTACAAGCTCTTCTAATTTCGTAGAGGCTAAAGTGGGTAAAGAATTTAAAACGGTCACCTTTGGAATAAATCTATCAGGTAGGGACCTTAAAATTTTCTTCACAACACGGTCGTCAGGTATTTTCTCTCCCAAGTTAAAAGATGAATTGACAATATCAGAAAGTCTAGCATAAAATTTATCAAAAGTTTCTTTTTCATCCATTTTGATAGTTTCAAATTGAGTGGTGAGGTTTTGGAGTTTTGAAGCTTTAACGACACTAGTTCCTTCATGAGTTAATTGTAAAATATCCCAAGCTTCTTTAGCGGTTTCACACGTCATAATACGTCGGAATTCATCCGGTGCAACAGCGCTAAATAAGGCATTTAAACCTCGGGAATTAAAGTTAGCAAGTTTAAACTCATTTTCAGTCCATCTATCGGCGGGTTTGATAACACGTTCATTTTCAACTAAATAAGTTGGTGGGGAGTACCCGGTAACAACAGACATCCAAACTCTCTCGTCGATAGATTTTAGTGTCGATCTCATTCGCGTTTTCCAATACGCGTAGTTTGAACCATCGAAAATAGGAAATTTTGAAAATGGGGAAAAATCCATTTTAGCCAAAAAATTAAAGGATCTTAACGAAATAATTTATCATTTTTGGCTCTGATACCAATTTGTAAAAGGCTGGAACCCCGGATTGTGATTTTCTCAATTAAAATCAAAGTTAATTTCCTTTTAAACTAAGACTCATTGGAAGATGCGGAAGCATATATAATAGATGATGGTTCAACAATTAACCAAAACAAATTTTAGTTTAATAAAACAAAATTAAACCAATTCATTAATCCAATTCAAGTCCTAGAATTTGCCTAAGTCATAATTATAAATTATCCAAAGTTAGGCTAAACCAATTTTAGCAAAAGACTTGAATAAACCAAATTTACCCAATATTTAATTTAGTCCCAAATTAAATTAGTGTGATAAATTAAACCGAATTTTATCTTGAAACTATCCTAAGCATGGATTCTAAATTATTGTACAAGATAAAATAAACAATGTCACACTACGCCGCGATGTACGAGGAAAAACCCAAGACGGGAAAAAAACCTCGGACGGCCCTAGCCACAAGTCCACTAGATACGGAATTATAATTACAAGACAAGAGACTTACAACACTCGACTCGAACCCTCTCAAGCCCCGATGCTCCTCCTTGTAGAAAACTCTTCCTAGCGGACAACCACGGAGCTCCACCGCGATCTCGGAATCCACCGATAGGACTTTGTATGGTCACCGTCACCCAAGCTTGGAGCCTTTCTCCAAGTGAGTAATACCGCAACAAAGTTCTTCTTCTTTGTGATGGGATGTAGAAGGAAACCCGAAACTTCTCTTTTTCAATTCGGTAGAGAAAATCGGTGCCAAAACTCCAAGCAATTGATATGAATATAGAAACTTGGATAAACAACTATTGGGTGTAAACTAGAGTGTGTATGAATTTTTCTTTAAGAACTAACACTCAAAAACTTGAACTTTTTCCCTAAATGAATTAGCTCTCAAACTCTCTCTATGAGATGGATATGGAATGAAAAAGTTAATTGGAAAAATGTGTTTCCCGCACATATTAAGTCAAGAAAAAGTTGGTTAAAAAACAAGTGGGGAACATGGGTGAAAACTTCCAAAAAAACTTCTCAAAACTGTTCCCGCCTGGCATCTCGTTCGAACGAACTTGACTCTCGTTCGAACGAGACTTCTAACGAGCGACCACAATGGGCTCGTTAGAAACTCGTTAGATACCTCGTTAGAACGAACAAACTCGTTCAAACGACATATCGAACGACTGACCAGTTTAGGTTCGTTAGCAAACTCGTTCGAACGAAACTTGGTTCGAACGAAAACCTGGTTCGAACGAAAAAACTCGTTCGAACGAGACTTCGAACGACTTCCAGAAATTTTTTGATAAATTCAATTTTTGGCCCAGAAACTTTATGTACTTTATTTTAAAGTACCAATTAAATTATTCTGAAAGTAAAACATGGTTTTTTATTAAACCTAACACCCAATAAATATTGTTCCAAGCTCCTATATAAATATAATTACATTCATACCTTGGGAGCATGGAACCTTAGATGATGACGTAGAAACGAGGCACGCAAATCGGCATTTTGATGAAGCTTTATATTCTTTGCCGCTACGTCTTCAACACACACTTCATAGGCTTGAGAGTATTACAATAAATCACTAACCTATGAAAAAATGTTTTTGTCCGGAATTGAGCCAAAACTATATATGGACTCAATTGGAAATTTGTGTCCTTACAAACAGGTCTTTCCATCTTAGGCACAAGCAATAATTATCATCCCGTGTTTAGTCAGCAAATGCTCAAAATATGGAAAAGGTTAATAATTAAAAGCTTGTTATTAACAAAAGTGTGGATTTACAATTATATCGATGAATAAAATATATAAAGACCTAAGATGGACAAACATAACAAGCAATATAGTCTACAATGCGTGCTTTTTGACCATCGTCTGGGTGTGGGGAAAACTCATTAGCCTCATCCCCTGAGTGATGTCTCAAGAGTTGGGTAGGCATGTCATCAATGGGTATCCACTTATCATTCCTCAAGAAAGGGTTGTGACTGTAAGATGGACGCTCGACTTGGTATTTATACCATAGGCTAGACTCCTTGGGCATTTCGACCTCTTTAAGGGCACTGAGCCACCCCCGAGAAAAGGCAATATATTTTACCTCTTTTAACCTTATTGGGGCATCAGTCCAGCCTTGGTTGTATCCATCTTCCCAGGCTTCTTGAGGTCCCATTCGGAATAAGTGCCTCAGCCTTGTGACATCTCTCTGGAGTCCTGCAGCTATCACATATGATCATTGGATATTCTCTTTGAGCTCAATAACCTCTCTATTTGAAACTTGGTTTTCAGCTCGGACTGTACCAATGGGTGATGAAGAAGACCCTGATAGAATGTTTTCTTTCATCTTGATGACTTCCCTCTTTAGGGCATTATTTTCTTTCGGGATCAGCTCGCCCACTTTGCTCACATCGTATCTCGCTGACAATTGGGCCTTAAAACCACTCATCTCCTCTTTTATTGAAGAACCAACATCTTCCATAACCTGAAGTTCATCCTTATACTTGGCGATTAGCTCGAACTGGTCTTCATAATGCTCGTTCCTCGCCTTCAAGGATTTATAAACTTTCACAAATGCCTTGTAATCTTTCGCACTGATGTTGGGTCCAGGTATCATCCCCAAGCGTGGACTAGGGGGAATGTACTCCTCAACATACTACACACAACGAAAGTAAAGTCATAAGAAAAATACCAGCATCAATAGAAAGAGTAAATGAGCATGAGTAAAAAAAATTTTCTTTCAATTATTAATAAAGGAGAGGCCAAAGGCTAGTACAATCAGAGCAATAGTGAGAGTTACAAGGCTTCAAAAAGGTATAAAAAACAAAAATCCTAATATAAAAGTCCTACTCTTTCACCTACTCTACTTTGACCACTACCTTCCCCTTATCAGCAGCATTTGGATCCTAGCCATCATCAATTTTGATCTCGACAGGAACAATCTCAGTATGACTAATAGGCAGATTGGCATCCTCCTCTTCCTCTACAAAAGGGTTAATCCCTGGATAATGAAGACAAAAAAGATCAGAGATTGTAGGCCCCCCATAGCTTTTAAGGCTTGGGGCCAGCATTTTTTAAAGGACACCTTGCTTCCATAGGCAAGTTGTAGCTCGTAATCATCATACGCTTTATTGAATCCCTAAAGGTAGTTATCATCCCTCTCTTGAGGAAGTTCCTTCTCTAGCTGGAGAACCTTGATGGATAAACCTTTATTCTCATCAGCTAGTTTTTCTTTCTCAGTGACCACCACCTCCTAGGACGCCTCAAGATCAGCGCAGGCCTTAGTCAACTTCTCTCTCTCTTGCTCCCATACAGGCGAGCATTAAAAACACCTTCTTCTTATTTTCCAGAACATTGTTTAGCTCTTGGGCACTTCTGAACGTATTAGCGCAGTCACCCAGAAGGGTAGTGAAGTCGAATAAAAACTACACAGAAAGGGGGAATAACAAGTTAGTATTAAAGGAGGATTAATAAAAATGAGAAATGATTACAAGAGACCACGAAGAAGACTTACTAAGGATATCCCTTGAGCATATTTGAGGGTGAGCTGGAATGATCCCAACCTTGAAGAATACTCACAATCAATAGCATCATTAACGTCTCTAACAGATTGGGGGTATGGGAAGGGATGTCACCCACGCTAGCCCCCTCAGTCTCAGCACCTAGGAAAGAGACCACAGAGGAGTGTAATAACAACTTCCTTTTAGTCTCCCTCCCCTCTTCATCTTTATTCCTCTTTCTTTCTCTATCTCTCTTTCCTCCTCTCTTCTTCATCCCTCTTCTTTTCTTTCTCCTTCTCTTTCCCCTTGTCTAATGGAGTGTCACCACTGGACCTAGGGGATTCAGTCTTAGACATCTTCAAAGACTTGAGTCGATTAGATAGAATTTCTTGATCATCATCATCATCAAGCCTTATCTTTCTCCTCTTAATTATGGGAGCCATGTCCTCCTTTTTTTCTTCCTCCTCCTCTTCTTCCCCTTCTTCCTCTTCCTCCTCCTCCTCATCTTCTTCTTCATCCTCTCCCTCCACTTCTGATTTTTCTTTCTCCTCCTATAGAACAATGGGGTTAGGATAACTAACTTTGGGAGTTTTCAAGTTTGTAACCATATCGAACGAATGTGCAATAAAACCAGTGGTTGTATTCTTGTATTCAAGCAAATAGGCTACCGACCTTGGGTATTCATTATTAGAAATCCTTTATTTGATATTCCAAGCCTTCAGAAACTTATGAACATTGATATCACTTATGTTGGGCTCTTGGTTTTTAGCTTAAACTACAAACGAAGAGGAGAAAAACATCAGCCAAAGGATATGAATCAGATACAGAATAGTACAATAGTGAGAATAGGGGAAGCAACCTATAAGGTCCACTCCAAAGTCTAAAATCATATGGCCCTGATGCATTTTTTCCTCGCTAGCAAGAGGATGTTACCAATTTCTACCACTGAAACCATGATCCCAGTAATCTCTATAGGAGTACAGGAGGTTCACCACCAGGACCCTATCAGCTTTTCGAGTCTTCAAGTACATAAGCCCGTCACTGGTTCATGACCACACATAGCAATAGTAGACCTCAGCAAGGCCCAATTTTGTCCCATATAAGGCATTTATTCTATGTACCCCATTAACTATTTTCCAGACGTTAGGGGCACATTGAATAGGCATCATTTCAAAATATGTTAGAAATCTAAGGAAGAGATGGTTTGGGGGAAATGTCAAACCCCCTGTGTGATTAGAAGGGTATGAATCCAGTGCCCTCCCTCAATGTCATGAACATTGTTGGGAAGTGGGGCACAGTCAATCTCTACCCAATCAGGAATGTTATGACTTCCTAAATTCAGTTATCAATTTGTTATCAATCTTGGCCATTGGCACAATCAAAAGACGAAGAACCCTAACTACAGTTATAGAGTAATTTAAAGAAGAAGAAAAATGCGAAAGTAAGAACTAAACTTACAAAGATTAATGAAGCTCTGAAGAAAAAGAATGCTGAAGAAGATAATCTCTAGACTGCCTAGCAACGAAGAGGGAGATTCAATCTGAAATGACAAAGGAGCTGAATCTTTGGTTTTAAACCTAATGCCAATAATGAACACGACATCCTAGGATGATTTTGGTGCTTCACATTGCTGCTCGGACAACGGTACCCTCACCCATTCAGGGGAACTACAAGTATGCCATAGTGTTTGACTCAGGACGAGCGTATCCCTGTAAGTTCAGCAAATCTTCAAAAATTCCACGCCAGTTGAAGAGATAGATATTTAAGTTCATATGCCTTTGTTTCGTTAAAAATTATTGGCCCAAAGCTCACTAGGCCCAAAACTTTTAAGGGCAATTGTGGGGGCCCATTCAATATGGCCCATGAAAGTAGCTAACCAGCCTGGATCGCCTAAAGCACTGCCCCACCCAAGTCAAAATTTGATGTATTCATGTGTATTTAAAACACACTAGAACACTCACGGATATATTCAAATTGGTTACCAAAAATCTCGGAGATGATATTCAAGTACACGATGAATTGTCCATGTGTTAATTTAGTTCCTTATACAATTCAATCTCTTACTTTTACATACCTATAAATTTTAAACCCAGACCCAGGGCAAAGGGATGTAATCTCGAGCATTGACAGGAACTATAAGAGAACAGTAACCTCTCCGTGGACGTAGGCAAGTTGTCGAACTACGTATATCATTGTTGTGTGTGTGATTCTGCATTATGTTCTTTGTGATTATTTCGTAGATCTCTACTGTGATATTTCTTGTACTTACATACAAACACACACACACGCACACACACACACATACACACACACACACACACACACACACACACACACACACACACACACACACACACACATATATATATATATATATATATATATATATATATATATATATATATATATATATATATATATATATATAGAGAGAGAGAGAGAGGGAGAGAGAGAGAGAGAGAGAGAATACAGTATTATTAAATAAATATAAAGCAACTGAGTTGTTGTAATACCCCGTATTTTTATATAGTAAAATAATATATAAATTGTGTAATCGTGGCATGTGATGTTCCTAGATATGTAAATATACATATAGATGATACAAATAAAATTAGAAATCAAGACACAGTAAAATATTAATAAATAATTTGAATGTAATTGCGTATTATGGGAGATTATGGACTGGTCTGGGGTCTGTTATTGAGGGATTCCTTTCGGTGTCAGGTTCCAATGACTATGAAGTAGTCAACAATATTTTGTGTCACACCCAAACCAATTAATTATAATTTTAAGGATTGTTTAAATTAAATTAGATAATATTTTGTATGTGAAACATTTATTAAAATTTATTTATAAGGTCAATGATTTATGAGTTTTCACTACACCAAATCATGCGAATGGTCACGGACTTGGGCCATGACCATTGGAGGTAGGTCATGAATTTGGTCCGTGAACATTTTGGGCATGACCATCTTTGGTGGTCACAGCCCAAGTCCCTAACCATTATCCTTGGTCACGACCTAGGATGGACACGACCCCAATCCATAACCCAACCATTTGTGCCCACAAAACATGGTCATGGACTTAGGATGTGACCATTTTATTTTTAAAATAAAATTTATAAACAATAGTGGCGGATTTAGACCGTGCCCATTTTGGTCACGACCCAAATCCGTGACCCAACCATTGGTGCCCATAAAACTGGTCACGAATTTGGGCTGTGACCATTTTTTATTTTAAAAATAAAATGGTCACGATCTAAATCCATGACCATTTTTATTTTAAAATTAAAAAATAGTCACGGTATTAATCCGTGACTGTTAATAATAATAATAATAATAATAATAATAATAATAATAATAATAATAATAATAATAATAATAATAATAATAATAATAATAATAATAATAATAATAATAATAAAATATTCAACATTTTTTTCTGGAATCGAGAGTCTAATCAGTCAGTTGCTGCGAGTGTCCCTTGGGTTACATTGGACCCTTGGGTGACTACACGATCGGTTCCTTCGGGTTACGTTGGTCCCGTATGAGGTGTTTGTTCCTCTTACAAAACTGTTTTGTGGTTGTTTTACATTTTTACCCTTTAACAAAATATTTTTAAGCCTAAGTCTAATAGTTTATAAATTTTCATCATGTTCTCAAATTGGGAGCCCCGTGACTACACGGTAGGTTCCTCTTACTTACATTGGTCCCGTGTGAGGTTCTCGTGCCTCTTACGGGACCATTTTATGGTTTTTTTACGTTTTCACCCTTTGATGGCATGTTTTTAGCCTAAGTCTAACAGTTTGAAAATATTTCTTTAATATACAAACTGCCTCAGCTAAAGTTAACTTTTCAGCTTAATGTACCTTTTGTTTACCATTTTTGCAGAAAGTAGGGTAAAACACAAACTGATTTGCATAATTGCCCGACAAAGATCTTTGTGTTCAAAGAAGCAATGCTAAAATAATAGAGGTATTTATTGGATGATTACATGTCAATCGTGGTAGCTTACTACCCTACATAAATTACCATAATAACCCATTGGAGTCTTCTAGTTGAACAATGTGTATAAATGGATCTTCTTCTCACTAGTAGTCAAAGTGAAAGCATCCGGAGGGTTAAAAATTCTTTATGTTATAGGATCATTTTTTAACCAGAGTTTCTTCTTTATTTCCATATTCTGTAGATCTCGTCAAGCCTGCTCTCCATCTTTGGAATGAGATCCACCCAGACATGTTCCTATCATATGTTCTGCAACGTTCTTCTTTGTATGCATCCATCAACTACATGCCTTACACGATGATCTTTCCAATACGAAAAATTAAAAAAATTAATGTCATGGACCATGGCTTTGCTTTATTAAGGTCGTTAGGATCACCCTTAGATTTACGCTTCAAGTTTACAAACTTAGGGTGTTTTCCTATGTATCCATTCTTACTACTATGTTGTAGCCAATTGGCTTCAATTTTATCCTATATATGGGACATCCATAATAACATTGAACATTACAACCGGTCAAGGTCCATAATCAGGATATTTGTGGATCACCCGCATCACCATTTCTTTATGTGTGAACTCTTCACCTTTGTGAGAGTCGAATGCCATCCCGCCTTTATCCCATAGCTCTTTAAGTTCTTCGATTAATGGGGCTAAGAATATATCAATATCATCACTTGGAGCCTTCGTCATGGGTATCAACAAAGATAACAATGTGAACTCCTTTCTCCTACGTAATGTCGGAGGGAGACTCAAAGGCACCATGAGAACTGGCCAATAACTCTGAATAGTACTTAAATTATCGAAAGGGTTAAATCCATCGGTTGATATTGTAAGACGAACGTTGCGCGGTTCCTTTACAAATTCATGGTGTCGTGCGTTTACAATTTGCCAAATAGGTGAATCAACCGGATGGCGCATCAGATTCCCACCCACCTCGCATCGAACGTGTCATGTCATGGCCTCCGTTGTCCATTGTACACTAAAAAACCGTATAACTATCTCCTAAGTGGAAAATACTTCAAAACCTTTCGTGGGACTTTGGAGTACTTTCGATATTTTTCAGCTTTGTCCTTTCCGTTCTCACAAACGACATATCTAGGCTCATCGCATATTGGACATTCATCTTTATCTTCGTGCTCGTTGCGGTACAATATGCAATCATACTTGCATGAATGAATATATTTTTCTTCCAATCCCAAACCCTTCAAGCTTTTCTTCATGTTAGGATAATTTTCTGGTAACGTATTCTCTTTTGGGAGAATTTATTTAACCCACTTAAAAATTTCGGTTATGTTGTTCCCAAACAAAACAAAATGACTCGTCAAATTATGCAAACCATTCATTGCATATAATATCGAGTGATCTTCATCATAATATTTATACAATGGTCTAGCCGCATCGACTTTCAATCGTATATATTCCCGGTCTCCTGGTAGTTCAGTATCAAATTGTTCATTGTGCGCATTATTTGTATCCATAGGTTAGTGATTTTTGTTATGGTGGACTCCGTACTCATCGTCAATTAGGTCGGTCAATGGACGATGTGTTGGAGAATCATTTACTATTTCCACTCATTGGTGTTCTGTTACACGGTTGGTTACCGGTAATTTTTCGAGAACATAACATGTTTTTCACCATGGTATGTCCATTTGTTATAATCTTGAAAAATTCCCCATTTTATTAAATGTAACTCAACATCATAGAATGGGTGCACAGACATGGAATCTTCTCACTTTTAAGGTTCTTAAAAGCGTAGTTAATAAATTCTTTAATGCCTTTAACATAACTATTACGTATTCGGTCAGTCTCCCCTATCCATTCTTTATATTGTGGAAAATCCATTTAATAATCTTCAAATTGCGGTCATGTGAGAACATGATAAAACAAATATCATGTTGCATAAATATCATTTTGGATAAATTTATTAACAGTATAATGTTCAAATGGACATAATATTATTTATAAATCAAAACAAAGCACTAATATAGTGTCAATAATGCACCAAAAAATCAAACTATGGAATAACTTAAATACAAGAGCACACCAATCAACGATACTACACAACCACTTAAGCTCAAATTAAATAAATTTGTCTAGTGATATTATTAAACATAAAAAAAATATTACTACATCTTCATTAAACGATAAAGTGGCCAAATGATAAAAGAGTTTAAACAATCTTCAACCCATTCCCTTGTCCATTGTCGACGTGCATAGGTACATCTTCGAAACCTCCATATATTTCATCAACTATGATCTGACACTTACCATCCTACAAAGGCCGACTATGTACTAAAGTTCCTATTTGAGTGGAGACGAGTGTGCTCATCCCAACGATATTTTTATCGCTCAGGTCCTTCATATAGTATTTCTCACCATAGTCATCGTAGGTTCTTGATGATGATCTAAGACCTGTGACATGATGGGGAACTGAGAAGGGGAATGTTGAAGAAGGAACTGGCATATGTGAGGGGAATGGAGAAGGAGGGAGATTTTGAGGAGGTAAAGGGAAACCGGGATGCATTGAGGGTTGTATGGACATACGACTGGTTAAAAGGGACACAAGTTGTGCAAGTTTCTCATTCACGCCTCCCAATTCATTTGGAATCCCCATTACGCCCCCTTCGATCCTATAATGACATTCATTATTAGATGAGAAATGCTTATTAATAGAAGAAAGCTCGTCCATGAGAGGTCAGTGTTTTGAATTTTGTTTTTGACATATGCGACCCTAAACCTCTTGTCCTCCCTCTTTTGTCCTTCCCCAAGGTCTGTGTGAAGGCATCATTATCAAGGTCGTTGAACAAGCTTGAAGTTGACTGACTACTCATAGACTCTATTAATTCTAGATTCTTAGCCAAGTGAGGAGGGAATTTATTCTCTTTGCCTCGTCTTGCATGCATGGATAAGTTGGCCTGATTTGGTATATTTCCTTTATATGGGCTGCCTTTTGTCTTGCTCAACCACTCTTTCTTCAAATCTTCATAAGATTTTGAGACGATTAGGTGGACATCAATTTTTTTGGCCCTATTCTGATTGTTTTTCTACCTTTGTAGCATTTTTGAGTCCTTCGCCTCATTTTCCAAAAAATTATTTCATTGATCGATTGTCATCTCAATGTTTGAAGGGACTTTATCTTTGAGTGCTAAAATGTCAGAGATCGATGTCCCCTTAGGGAAATGGTTCTACCTAAAATTTCTTCAATATGTTCGGAGTCATTCACTAACCCGAGAAAGAACCTTATTTTTTGATTTTGTGAAAAATGAAAACCACTTGTTGAATTGCTCGTAGATGTCATCTTTAATAGCTTATTTACGAGGTTCCAATTGTCAGCTCCTCCCACTCCCGCATTCATTTTTGCCAAGAAAAAAACACATGGTTTTAAACTATTGAACAAGATTCTTATCCACTCTGGGGTTATTTCCCAATAAAGAGAACCCAATGGGCTTCTTCTCAACTAACCCGGTAGTTTCAGGAGCATTGGGTGTGTCTGTTGGATTAATGGGAGTACTTTTCCTAACGCAACTCAGAGTAGTAGAGTTAAGTAGTGCTCACCAATTGATGATGAGAATTCTCCTTGGGGTGGTGTCAACTTGTCGATTAGAGCATTGTGTCCATTATCTCCCGACATTATCTACAAAAATAATAAAAGTTCAATGTGTATCTATAATAGATGCATGATTTCAAAGTTCGATGTGAAATTATAACTAACAAAATAATGTTTTTGACCATATATTATAATCGACTTTAATAAAAGTTCAATGTGTTTGATCTCCATCCATTCGGGATTTATTTTTAAAAACCTATGGATTTTTGCACATGGTCAATTAGGAGGAAGCGTATATATAATAGATGCTTAGATGTCAGTGATATGAACTCGAAATCTCATCATGTTCATCCTATTGGCAAGATTGAGTTTGACGTGTATATGTCGCGATACATAACAATCTTCGTCAATGCTCTTTGTACGTAATTGTATCTATAATGGGTGATTTTTTTCTACCTTCTCTAATGGTATAAGCATGGTCAGTGCTCTATCGAGAATATGTATGCGAAATATATATTGTACAACTTCATCCCAGCATTCTGGTAGGGAAAACAAATTACGATTGAATAAGTACTCTTATTAGAGATGAACTCCACGATTTACAAGGTAGTTAAATTGTTCAATCTTCTTATTCCCATACCAATAAACCGGATTACCCTATAAATGAGGCTCATTAATGAAAGAGGCACGAGTGCTGTCCAATTGCAACCCGTCATACTCTTGTTTCCAATGATTATCACCGTGACTCATTTTTCCTGAGAAAAATGAACGAGGGCGTGAATATGATTCCTATAAATAATGGCTCTAATGAATCATTAACTAATTAGGTTAGTTTGATTTAGGTTTTTAACAATCACTACCCTTCTCTTCACCTAGTGTAATTTTAATTTATTTGTTATTATGTACGAGGGCATGAATCCCATTCATGTTGGATCTCGCTGATGTGAAATCCAAACAACATCTCGTTGTATAAGACACAAAATTGAACCGTATGATTTGTTCCATGCTTATGTGGATAGATTGAAGACGATTATGGTTACTTTATTTCTATGCTAAGATTTCAAAATGACAACACTCAGTATACACACACATAGTATGTACAAATATTATATTAAAAATTATCCCCAAAAAATAATAGCATATCAAACCCCACATATAAAAAATTCTAATAAACCAAATAGTTATATATACCTACTTTTATATTTTTTTAAAGAATTGTCCCTTACACACACAGACATACACATACAGAGTACACACACACGCAATATATACAATGTGTGTGTATACTTACTTTTTTATTAATTTAATTTTTACCCAAATAATTATATATACCTAGTTTTCAGTTAAAAAAAATTCGCTTACACACACAGAGATAGTACATAATACACACACACATACACAGTATACAAACATACATACATAATACACACACATATACAGTATACACACAGACATAATACACACACACATACACATATACACATATACATACACATACGTATACTCACATACACACACATATACATAGAAATACACACATACACACATATATACAAATGTAAAAATACCCGAATATAGAATACCAAGGTTTAAGTGTTACCTTTGAGATTGAGAGAGAGATTGAGTGAAAAACTTAAGATCGAGAGAGAAAGGTAGTCGAAATCGCCTAAGAGAGGAAAAGGGATTAATGGTTTTAAAATTTTTGAGTGAAAAGGAAAACCGATTTGGATTTTTAGTATAAAGGCACTGGTCACAGCCCAGAGCCGTGACCACGTACTGTGACCCCTTTAAAATTTAGCACGTCAATCTGGAAACAAGAAGATGGTCTCTCCCTACAGCTATGACTCCTAAATTGGGATAGTCACGACCCCAAGTCATGACTAGTTTAGTGTGTATTTTAGTTGGTGGTCACGGACTTGGATTGTGACCCCATCCGCGACCACACTTGGAGGGAACTTTGGCGCAAATTTGGCGCCATAACGGTCATGCACGTGTCACGACTA
The DNA here is from genome assembly GCA_949130495.1 of Sambucus nigra. NCBI lineage: Eukaryota > Viridiplantae > Streptophyta > Magnoliopsida > Dipsacales > Adoxaceae > Sambucus > Sambucus nigra. The sequence continues at coordinate 97,834,484 of OX422224.1, read as the reverse complement.
TGGTTTGTGACCCATAGTGGTCATGAACCTGGGACGTAACCACCTTCAAGAGGATCCATGACCACACTGGGTCATGGACTTGGATAACGCCAATGATTGATATGGTCATGGCTTTAGGCCGTGACCAACTGGTCACGGATCTGGGCCGTGACTAATTAGGCATAAATTCTTCCAAATTTATCCCTTTGATTTAGTTACTTTTAGCACCTCGAACAACGTAATTGATTTGATTTTATCCCATAATCTTGTTACTGACTTATTCTAACGAGTACCCCGAGTTTCTGGTATTTCGTACTAATTTTACAGGTATTTAATGTCACTAAAGAAGGAAAGAAATCGGAAGAATAAAGAAAGAAAAGAAGGAAAGTCAAAAGGGAAAATTTGTAATTTTTACCCAGAATTCGGATGAGGCATCTCAAGAAAAGTTGAATATATCAAGTTTACAAGTACATAGGAAGAAACGATACCTCAATCGGAGTCCCGGTGTGAAAGTTATGAGCAGTCAAAGATAGAAGAAAAAGTCAAAGAAAGATAGGACCGATCCGGATAGGACCGATCTGAAATGCAAAGTTCCAGTGAACCCTAGACCGAAGACGGATCGAAGTTGATGAAATTAAAAGAACCAATCCGGATAGGACCGATCCGGTAAGAAAAGAAAAGAACTGATCCGGATATGACCGATCCGGGGAGAAAAGAAAAGAACCGATCTGGATCCAAGCCAAATCGAACCAAAAGAGGACAGGACCGGTCTGACTGTCGCAGTTATATTTTTTTATTCTTCCTCTAAGGGAGAGTCATGGTAAAGCTGAAACTCTTGGAGTCTTGTAGGGTATTTAAACCCGATTTATTATCATTTTAAGGGCAGAAAATTCATCTAATTTTTCCCTTTTTTCAGTTAAAACTTTTAGAGGTAGTTAGAGAGAGAAAGTTGCTACAAAACCCTAGTTTGAATATTTATTGCAATTTTAATTCCAAGATTGAAGTTTGTTCAGAGTTCTGTGATTACAAGTAATTTTAGTTGATGCTTTCAGTGCTTTGGTAAGTTAGTTGATTACTTTCTTCTTTCTAATCTTCCTTCTACATTATTCTTCAATTCTCCCTTAGTTTAATCATGATTTCCTGCAATTCAACAATAGTTTTCATTAATTTCATCATGGTAGGCTAAATTTTTAAAGGTCGAAATGGATGAACCCAACCTAATGTGGTAGTTGCATGTGTATAAAATTAGTCCTCTAAATTTAATGGTTTATTACGACCGTATTGCGTAGCATCACAACCATTGTAGAACTTTGGATCTCGTTTGCTTCTGGGTAATCGGGATGCTTTAGAATGTAATGAGAGTGTTGTTATCACGCGTTACCACTTTACTTGTCCTCTGATTTCGTATGGTGCAGACTTGAACCTCATATATGTAATGTTAGGGAGTACTAAAGTTTGGGTCTAATTAATCACTTAAATTTACGATTAGTTTTATACCATCAATACACTAGGGTTGAGGTATTGTATTCCCGTCCTGTTTTCTTCATCATATAGTTCGAGTTTTAAATCATTCATCATTAGTATTTAGGTAATTTAGAATAGTTTCATTTCTTTCATAATATCACAATTGCATTTAGTTGTATCCAGTTCTCAAAACAAATCATCTTTTCCTTTCTTTTTAGAGTCAGTGTTAGGATTTCTTTGTCTATCCAACATCTTTACAATTCCATTGTCCTATTTCCCTAAGGATCAATACCCGACTTATCGGATTATTACTTGAGCGACAGTCTTGCACTTGAGCCTAGAGAGTACTCACTTCTAAGACACATTCTTAGTCGCGTAAATTTTTAGCGCCGTTGCCGAGGAATTAGGTAGACTTAGGATTAGATCAAGTCAATCTAAAACTTTGACCAAAAAAAATCCAAAAATCCAAAGACATAAAAAAAATTCCAAAAATCCAAAAACATATAAAAATTTGAAAAATCACAAAAATATTCATCGTCATATCTCATAATCCCGTTAATGAAAAATTCTGAACTCACTCCGACTCCCCATAATACTCCAATCCGCATTCACGAAAATCCGATAGGTGAATACAACCCTGATAGCCTTCACACTCCCAACGATCCACAATTCTGGGTTCCACCTCCCACACCATCACACTCAATTGCAAATAACACTCAATTTTCCCTCTTAGGACACACTTCAGAGCACGCTCCGAGTATACCCAGTGAGGACACAGTACCTTTGAGTGAGAGAAATATATCGCAATAAGGTAGTGCAGGCACCGGTGAGGAAGAGGCCCCGTATCGCCCTTTGAGAGACATCTTATATCCTGAGGGCACTGTCACTCCGGGATGCATTTTACTCTCGTATAATGATGAGCAATTTCTCTTTAGGAATGGGATGATCCAGATATTTCCCACTTACCATGGAATGGATTCAGAAAATCCATATGCCCATATCATGGAATTTGACGAGGCGTGCGAGACCCTCAGTGATCAAACTTGCACAAAAGATGTGCTCCGCCTTAAACTCTTCCCATTCTCGCTAAAGGATAAGGCTAAGATATGGCTATGGTCTTTACCTCCAAATTTGATTTCATCATAGAATGAGCTACAATCTAAATTTCTCAAGAAATTCTTTCCTCCACATCGAACGAACTCCATCAAGGCTCAAACTCAAACTTTCCAACCATTAGAAAATGAGTCGTTCGATCGATGCTATGAGCCTTTCAATGAGTTAATTACTTCGTGCCCCCATCATGGATTTGATAAATTGCAAATCATTTCCTTCATCCATAATGGGCTGAACATTAATTCCAAGCAACTCGTTGAAACCATGTGCGATGGTCCATTTGTTGAATTAGACGCCAACGATACTGAGCTTCACTTGAGGTATGTCGCCGAGACTACCCAATCCTGGGATACATCTGACCCTAATGCTTAAAATCAACATCGCCAAGGGACCACCACTCCATCAGCATCCGACCTATTTAACATAGAAAATAATTCTATGACTGACAGTTGACTCGATGTACTTGAGAAAGGAATGCGAGACCTACTCGAAGTATGTGGAAGAGGACTAACTAGATCCATCCCAAACCTCGTTGATAAGGTGTGTGCAATTTGTGAGGTGGGTCATTCAACTGAGGAATGCCCGACTATACCCGTTGATAAAGTTATCCTTCAAGAACAAGTAAGTGGTATAGGAGGATTCAAGGGTAATTTCGGTGCACCGCACGGGGATTCTTACAACCCTTCATGGAAAAACAATCCTGGTTTTAGCTATGGGCAACAACATGTTGCGATGAATCCTAATTCACATGTTGCCCCTCCTCCACCACCGCACTTTCAACAAGCTCCACACATGCAAGGACATGTGCAAGCACCACCACCTCAAGCAGCATATATCACTTTGAAATCTCGAGGATACGATCAACCACTTTATCAATACCCAGAATGCAGCTAATGCTAGTCATGAGCACATGATCAACGACATGAATGCGAATATTTCAAAGTTACAATAATCGTTGATTATCCAAGAGAAAGGAAAGTTTCCTGCCTAGGGCCAAACACCGCCCCAAGGTTAAACTAGTGTTAGCTCCACCTCGACGGAACATCAGGATCAATGTCAAGCTGTTACCACTCTTCATAGTGGGAGAGTCGTTGATTTATCACCTCCCCCACACGACGCAACCAAAGAGAAGGAGATTTCGCTCGGGACTAAAGAGGCCGAAGATGTCCCCTTCAAAGAGAGTGATAAAGAAGACACTAGTGAGCCCGAGGTAGTAGTGAAACCACCCGCCGCGGCACCATTTCCTCAAAGGTTGGTTAATTCCCACAAAGGAAACCCCCGTGATGAAGTGCTAGATGTGCTTAACCAAGTAAAGTTAAATTTACCTTTCCTCAATGCCATTAAGCAAATTCCAGCTTATGCAAAAATCCTTAAGTACTTGTTAACAGTAAAGAGGAAGATGAAGGTAAAGAAAAATGTCTTTCTAGCACAGAACGTGAGCTCCATCCTACTTTATGATCTCCCACCCAAATTCAAAGATCCCGGTGCACCCACCATTTCCTGCATCATTGGAGAAAATAAAATTGAAAAAGCCTTACTTGACTTGGGAGAAAGTGTCAATATCCTCCCTTACGCCATCTATAGGAAACTTTATCTGGGTGACCTTAAGCCCACAAAGATCACTCTCCAGTTAGAAGATCGAACTGTGAAGATCCCAAGAGGTATAGTTGAGGACGTGATTGTCCAAGTTGACACTTTCTACTTCCCGGTAGACTTTGTCATTTGGGACACGGAGCCCTCCTTCCCCTCGAGCAATCATGTTCCCATCATTCTTGGGCCCCCATTCATAGCTACAGCTAACACAATTATCAATACTTGAAATGGGCAGATGCAACTCACTTTTGGTAACATGACCTTAGAGACTGACATCTGCCATATAGCCCAACATACATGGTAAGAAGATGATCTTCATGCGATGAGCCTAATCGATGCGATCGTAGAGGAGTACTTTGAGGAAAATTATTGAGGAAATGCCATAGGGTCTTGCTTAGTGTCGAGCCACGAGAATGTGGGATCCCACAAGAGAGAGTCGTTAGTGGTGTGCCTTATTTCATCAAGTAATAGCGGTAGTTGTGACAATGAGAGAAAAGCAGGGGATATGGTTGTAGTGACCGCGATTGGGAAAGAGAGAGAGGGGTTAGAAGAGAGAAAAGTAGTGGAGTTAGAGATCGAGCAAGTAAGGGAGGTCATATGCACTACTCGAGAGAGAGTTCTAGGAGACATGAGCATGGAAGAATTTGTTTACATATTGCACACTCGGACTAATAATGATAAAGATAATATGTATCTTTTATGATTTGAAATGAGTTTTTCATCTCAGTAGAGTTTTCAAGTTATACTTACTATGTTATAGAAAGTATTTACTTTTGATGCAAGGATTTCTTACAAAACAAACTAGAAATGCTAATAAGATTCTTTTCTTTTGTTTTTGGGGAATCAAATCGCCATTTGTTTTCATAAACCCTCAATTTCTTTTGGAAAATGTTTGTCTAAACTTGATCGTGAGGGATATGTTCTAAAGAATCTTTTGATGTATATTTTTTCAAGGGTTATGATTTTAGTATTGATGTTTTGTACAAAATAAAGTTTGGACATAGTTCTTTAAAGATTTGTTTGATCCTGCATCATAATCGTAGCGTTTTTTTTATGAAACTCTTTAAATCTTGTACCAAATTAAATCTAGACTCTTTTTCATAATTTTCGTGGACAAGATTTTTGTAATGTCTCTTACAAATTTTGATAGTCGAGTTGTGCTCTTAAGGTATTACGATGTCTAATATAAGGATGACCTATGTGGCCCAAGTGGGAGATTATGAGAAACTTCCCTTAAAGTGGACCTACATAGATCATATAATTGTCATTGACACGTATTTATTGCATTAAAGTCAAATTCATTATGAAAGGTGAAATTAGTGGTAGTAGAAAATCATGAAATATGGTTATAAAGGAAGGTAGGGTACTTATCCCATTAACGATAACCTTCTTGAATCCTTGTTCTTTTAGTTGTTAGATTGTCTAAACAACAAAGAACAAATAAATGGTCAACCACTAAATGATAGTATTGTCACCGTGAGAGAAATGTAGATATAATCATAAGGAATAGTATTAAGAAGATCTTAAAAGGTCTACTATCCTAAATGATTATGTAGTGTATCTGCATGAACATGAATTTGGCGTTGGAATAAATAATGATATGGTTTTATTTTCAAAAGTCATAAGAAGTGAAACTAATGGACTACAACTAAGGTTGAAATCTCGTTGAATTACATAATTGATGCACTAAAGTCGGGTATAAGGGGGTCATCAAGACCAAACGCGACACTAACGGTAGTTAAACGAGATAAAGTTAAATTGTAGTAAAATATTTCACTATTAATGAAGAAAAGGTTATAAATGAACCTTCTCAATTATATGTAAGGACATGTAATTCTTATGACATTAGTAGCTCATTATGATTGAGAGTTACATAAAGTGGATGTGAAAATTATTTTTTTGAATTCTAATAAACCATGCGTATATGTTTAGGAGATCATTTTATAAACATAAGTTTCCCACATGAGGCATTTTAAGAAATAATATCATTATTTTTTTTAATCGTTGTATATTTGTATACACGTTAAGATCAGTGGGAGTAAGTTTATATATTTTCTCTATATACAAGCACGGATTTAGAAAGTAGAGAATCAAAATAATTTTATGGGTTTAAAAGTTGTGTATGAAGTAATGAGATACTTAAAGGACTATATGCTCACATTTATGATATATGTGTTCATTTAAATATGAACAATTATTGTGACTCAGATTTACTATTTGTACGGATGGTATGAAGTTCACTCTTGCTTAAGAATATTTGTTTTGGTTTATCAACCAATATAATGAAGGAGTGCAACACAATCCATCCATTAAGTATTGTGAAAGCTGAGTTTGTAGTATGCTTGATGCTACAACTTATGTATTTTGGCAGCGTGACTTCATTTCGGGACTTGGAGTTGTCGACATTATTATCAAGTCGCTGAAATATTATGATAATGTCGCTGCAATCTTCTTTATGAAGAAATGTTAGGTATTCCTAAAGTAACTAAGCACGTTGAATGAAATACCTATCAGTTAAAGAAGAAATTCAGAAACAAAGAGTGTCAATTGATCACATCAGTACGCGTGATAACATAGCAGATCCTCTTACGAAAGGACCATCTCCGAAGACCTTTATGGAACATGTCAAAGAGATGGGTCTCGATTAGTAAAATTATGATTGCTATTTGGCTTAGTTGTTTGACACTATTACTTGAATTCAATAAAAGTGTTTCTGATTTTAATTATTTCTGTCCTTTGTGAATGCATGCAATTATGAAGTGTTGTTGACAGAAATAGTCCTTATTCCAAAGGACATTATGAGGCCATTATGATACCCAATATTAAAGGCTTAGTTGAATGAAACATTGGTGTTGTGGTACATGGAAGGAACCATGCTCTTGAATAGTATGGAACCGCCATGACTCGCATCCGTGAATCATTTGATTCAGCAAAATAAATTTATCAATGATTGTGCACCTTATGATACCTAATCTAATTATGCGAATTATTAAGACCAAGTGGGAGACTGTTGGAAATTAATGTTAAGTGACGAAATTAATTATTTAATTTCAATTGTATTAAATTCCGAATTTCCCATTTATGTGGTTTTAATAAATGTCAGATAATTAATTAGGAATGTGATAAATAAAGATATTAAAAGATTTGGGTAAACCTTATCCGTTAGTCACATGATGGTTAGTGGCATTAGTGGGAGACTTGAAAGAGTCCCACCTTGACTAGGATTCCGGCCCTCTTCCCCTTATAAATAGAGACCTCTACACCATCTAGAGTCATCTCATAACACACTATTTCTGAGGTGGGAGAGAAACTCCGAGATTCCATTAGAGTGCATTTTTTCCAAGAAGGCAGATTGATGGAGCAATTAATCAAGATTGATCTTTAATCAAGGTATGTCTTATTTTCTATCTTTTAGACGTATTTTGTGAAAACATGAAGATCTAAGATCCTTTTTATTAAGAACAATTGTATGTTAAACTTTAATCATATTAATGTGTTCATGATTAATATTAGGGTGTTCTTAAGAATGATTTTATAAGTGGTGGCCATAAACACCATAACTACCAACAATGTCATCAAACCAACCTTCTTCATTTCCATGTCTTACTCTTATATGAGTCTTTGCTATATCCCAATGACCCTCCCCCATGTGGTATTTATAGAGGATTATGTGAAACATACACCTTATCCAACCAAGGCTAAAACCGTCAAATATACTTTCTAAAAGCTAGAACACTTTCTAAAGATGAAAAAAAAATATCAGGCCTTTTTCATTTAACGTTACTACTATTATTACTATTATTATTACTATTATTATTATTATTATTATTATTATTATTATTATTATTATTATTATTATTATAACCGAGAACAATTTTGATTAAAACCGAAGATGTGTGGTAATTTTAGGCAAAGGAGAAAGAGGGCTTGAAGTTAAGGAGGGAGATGACAAGTTTTAAGAACGATTATGTGGTCATTTAGAATGTTTGGGGAAAAAATGAAGTGCTTGAGTATTTGTTTTGGAGCGGGAATATCGGCGCACTTGCATTAATATTAATAAATATAAGGCCCTCTTTGATGGAAAAGTGAAAAAATGCAAATGATTTTAGGACAAATAATTCGAAGGCCAATCAGTATTTTTCAACACGTGTCTGTTTGATACAAGTTGAAAAATCATCACTTTTCTACCTTATTTATCAAACATAAAAATTGAAAAATAGAAATAAAGGTGAAAAAATCGTTTAAGGAATATATATATATAAACTAAATATATTATTTACGAAATATATATATTATATATATATATATATATATATATATATATATATATATATATATATATATATATATATATATATATATATACAAAAAGTCTCATTAGGGACTTCTTATGGTGCAGACCCCGACACATACAATTTTTTTTAAATAGTAAAAAACAAACTTTTTTTATGAAACTCCATGGATATGATGTCTAATTTTTTTAATCAAAAAATTCAATAAAAAACCGTTGAGGTGAGATGATATGTGAAAAAAATGGTATAAATATTCATTTTCAATCATTGAAATGTTGGGTCGGCGCCAGCCACTTTATTGATTGAATTTTTTTATGAAACTTTATGGATATGATCTTTTCACTGTCAAGATCATATCCGTGAAGTTTCATCAAAAAATTCAATCAAAAAGTGGGTGAGATGATCATTAACATTTCAACGGTTGAAAATGCATATATATACAATTTTTTTACATAATACCTCATCTCAACGTTTTTTTATTAAATTTTTTTATGAAAGAAAATGGAGATGATCTTTTCACCGTAGAGATCATATCCATGAAGTTTCTTCAAAAAATTTATTTTTTTACTATTTAAAAAAAAATGTTTGTACCGGGAGGTCTGCACCGTTCTTACAGGAGGGGACCTCTCTCTCTCTCTCTCTCTCTCTCTCATATATTTCGTATATGTGTGTGTGTTTTGTATTCTATACACACACACATACGAAAATATATGAAAATATACTAAATAAATATATGTGTGTGTGTTTTGTATTCTATACACACACACACATACGGAAATATATGAAAATATACTGAATAAATACATATATGAAATATATGAGATACACAAAATATAAATTATATACATATAGAAAATATACAAAAATAAATATATATATTTATGAAATATACGAAAAAAAATATTTCAAATATACGGAACATATGAAATATTTTAAAAAATAAACGAAATATGTGAAATTTTAAAAACAAATATACGAAAGATATGAAATATATATATATATATATATATATATATATATATATTTATGAATTATAAGAAATATATATGTACAAATTTACGAACTATATATATATTTACGAAATCTATAGAGTTATAAAAAAAATTGAGTGATTTGCCACCCAAATGTATCAAATAAAAACCTCCTCCAAAGAATTGGTTGTCACCAAAAGGTGCGAAATTGTGATTAAGGGGTGTTGTACATGAAAAATAAATTCCAGGACAAATTTAGGCACTCAAACAACCTTAAAGTTGAAAATTTTCACAATCTTCTAACTTTTTAAATTTTAATTTGGAATTTGGTTGTTATTAAACGACGCCTAAGCGTACTTATATTAATTATTGTAATAAACATAAATTTATTAAAATAATCTAAAAAATACATGTTTTTCACTTGTTTCATACTAATAGAGTCACATTATTCTACTCAATTAAAATCTTCCATCACGCAACCTTTACATTAAATGAATATATTGCTCTTAAACACAAAAAAAAAAAAAAAAGTTTCACTCACGCAACTGTCACTTACTTTTAGTTGAAGACAAGAAGGAAGAAAACCCATATATGTTTATCTATAAAAACAGTTAATTTATTTATTAAAAAAACTTTTATAAAATTTAAAAATTGCCTTGATTATAAAAATACTGTTTATTATAGAAAACAATTTTTAAAAATATATATATATTTTCTTGTACAAAAACTATTTTAACGTTTATAATTGTTTAAAAAAATATTCAACTATTTAAAAAAAAACTTTTTAATTGTGGTTTTTGAAAATCGTTCATAATTACTAAAACAATATTCTATATAATATAAAAAACTACTTTTTTACGAAAATAAATTATTTTAATTGTTAAAAATCTGTCTTTCATATAAAAAACTATACATTTTATTTGAAAGATAGATTTTTTACAATTAAAAAAGTTTATTTTTGTAAAAAATAATTTTTTATATTATATAGAACATTGTTTTTGTTTTTATAAACAGTTTCTATAAACAGTTTTTATAAATAATAATTAAAAAGTTTATTTTTGTAAATTGTGATTAAAAGGGATTGTGCATGAAAAATAAATTTCAAAACCAATTTAAGCAATCAAAGAAGCTTAAAGTTGAAAATTTCACAATTTTCAAACTTTTTAAATTTTAATCTGAAATTTAATTGCTATTAAACGGCATTGTATTAATTATTGTAATAAACATATATTTATTACAAAATTTGAAAAATACATGTCTCTCACATGTTCCGTACTAATAATATGGATGATGTACTCCACCAAAACCGAGAAAACAGACATAAAAGACATGAAAAATTCTACTTGCACCGAGATTTTTTTGACCTAGACATGTACCGATCACTAAAAGACAAAACTAAAAGAAATAGTTAATGAATATTTTTATTAAGATTTGTTTAACTCTTTTTTTTTTAATAAAAACTAAAAATTTGGATTTTTAGTAAAAACTTTTTTTTAAACTGTATTTTTCAAATTGTTTTTCAAATTTTTTTTACTTTTTATAACTGTTTAAAATATATATATATATATATTTCACTATTTTTTTTAAAATGACTTTTATTTAAAATTTGTATTTTCAATAAAAGTCATTTTATTAAATGAGGTGGGTCCGTGCCAGGGTCACTAACCAAACGCGATGATGATGTGGGTCCGGGCCAGCGGCACTAAGAATCGCGGAGATGTGTCCGCGTCAGCGGCACTAACCAATCGCAATGATATTAGTCAGTGCCAACGGCACAAATCAAATGCGATGATGATGTGTGTCCGCGCCAGCGGCACTAACCAATCGGATGATGATGTGAGTTCGTGCCAGCGACACTAACCAATCGCGATGATGATGCGGGTCCGCGCCAGCGGCACTAACCAATCGCGATGATAGTTTTTCATATTTTTAATAAAAAAAAAATGAATGCAATTTTTCATATGTTTTTAACTTTTTATTAATGTTTAAAAAAAACATTACACTATTTTTTTTTAAAAAAAGACTTTTCTTGCAAATTTGTATTTTAAATAAAAGTCATTTTAAAAAAATAGTTTAAATGACATGGATCCGCTCCAATGTTTAAAAAATAGTTTTTCATATTTTTATTAAAAACAGTTTTTTCTTTAATTTTTTTTTTATTGAAAATGCAAATTTTTTGTTTTTATTTTAAAAAAACAAGTTTTACTCTTTTTTTGGTTTAAATGACACTTTATTTAAAAAAACAAAACTTTCATACGTTATTTAAAAAACCAAAAAATTTTGTTTCACTTTATTTAAAAAAACCAAAATTTTCATACTTCTACCTTTTTTTGGTGTACTTTTGGTTTAACAAAATATTTTTAAATTTTTTTTAATAAAAACTGTTTACTTCAATAAAAAAAACGGTTTTTTTAATATTAACAGAAAGCTGTTTTTTTTATATGAAAAATTATTTTTATATCCATTATTAAAAACAAAGAAATAAAAACGTTTAAAAAAAAGAAAAAAAGAAAAAAAAGAGGAAGCTACATAGTCACATCATTATGTATATTATATGTACAAAAACTCTATGTGCAAATAAAAAAACTCAAAAGACATTAATGACAAACTGGGACGTGGTCCCACTCTAATGTTGTCTGCTATAGGTATCACGTGGTTATTGGGGTTTACAAAATGTGACGTGGTCCACTCCAATGTTACCCAACTCCAATGATTCACAGCCATCCTTCTCCCAACATTAAAACAACATCAAAAAGACAAAAATGGGTCACAAAAATAAGGAAAACTATATATGTACCATATTGTTTTACCGGAATATTATCGTATCATTTTTTATCTTTTTTTTTAACCATAGAAAGAAGAACAGTTTTTTATATATAAAGAAAACAGTTTTCCTATTGATACAAAAAAAAAGTTTTTTTTATATTGACTAAACAGTTTTTTATTAAAATTAAATTAAAAAGTATTTCTTTCTTAAATAAAAAAAATTATGTTTATTGACATGATATTGCGATTGATTAGTATTGCTGGCGCGGACCCATATTTGCACACCCACATCATTTGTTGAATGTGGATCCGCGCTAGCGATACTAATCAAATTGTGTGTTGAATATGGCGCAGTATGTTTTTTTTTATATTATTTTTCACTCATTTAGTCCCTCAAACACTCATTTATCTAATATTCTCTTATTTTTAAAGGTCCGCGCCAGCGGCACCCCTTATTTTTTAACTTAATTTTTTTTTTTAATTTTACAACATTTAAAATAATTTTTTAACTTAATTCAAAAAATTGTCAAATCGCGATTGATTAGTGCCACTGGTTTGAACTCATATTTTCAGACCTACATCATTTGTTGAATGTGAGTCCGCGCTAGTGACACTAATCAATCGACAGTCTAACACATAATTAAATAATTTTTTATTAAAATTATTTGTTGAATATGGGTCCGGAAATATGGGTCTGCACCAGCGACACTATATTTTTGTATTTCTTAAAACTGTTGAAAATGTAACTCAATATTATCTTATTTTTAAAGGTCTGCGCCAGCGGCATCTCTTATTTTTAATTTTTTTTTATTTTACAACATTTAAGATAATTTTTGTATTTTTTAAAACTGTTTAAAAATGATTTTTTTTTATTTATATTAAACTAACTTTTATTTTTTGAAACTCCTTTTTCAGAGAATTATTTTTAATTCATTTAGTCCCTCAAACATCCATTTACTCATATTTTCTTATTTTTAAATGTCCGCACCAATGTCACCCCTTATTTTTAGACATTTTTTTTAATTTTACAACATTTAAAATAATTTTTATTTATATTAAACAATTTTTTTTCTGAAACAGCTTTTTTCAAAAAAAAATAATTAATAAAGTTCACAAGGCTTTAACAAACACAAAGAAAAGGGAAAGAAAAAAAAAGGGCATTCGGTAACTTTTCGGTAAAATCCTCCCGTATGTATATCACTACTCCAAAAATAATTGCATAGAAGACCAATTTGATAAATTTCACTTGCTTTTCTTCTTGAAAGCCTTCACTTTGATAAAATTTATTATTTTATCTCGTCTAATTCCACTTCCTTTGTCTATAAATAAATTTTAAAATTATTTTGGATTTGAAGTAATTATATAAATATTATAGGAGTCATGAATTTATTTGATATTTTCACTTACTAAATAAGTGAAAAAAGTAATTATAATGTCAAAGTGCTCAATACACGACACAACACGATACAATATGACACAACACATTATAGAAAAATGATACGGCGACTTGAATTTTTGACATAATACCCCTACATGATGATGTGGAGGTGTCACATCATCCCAACTTTTTCTTTTGACAGCAAACCCACATTTTCTTTGACAGCAAACCCACTAGACTTATTTAACCCCCCAAAACTTGGTTATTAAGTTAAGCTCATTTACCCCCCAAAACTCATTTACCCCCCAAAACTCATATACCCCCAAAACCTTTTATGGAACTCCGGCACTGGCAGAACTCCGGCACCGACCAGCCAAGCTCTGGCACCGGACATATTTAGGTTTTTTTTCTCCTTTATATTTTTTTATTCTAAATATATTTGTATTTACAGCAATAATATATTTTTATTTTAATCAATAATATTGTTTATCAAGTTCCACTAAAATTATATTTGTTTTAAGTGAAAAAATGTTTGAATGCTAAGATTATTGGGTTGTTTTATTGGATTGTTGAATTTAACTTTTATTTTTTGTTAATCAATTACAATAAAATTATTTAGTTTCACTTGGTATTCTGTTACTCTCTGTTTAAATCTAATTTTAATCCCAAGATTGTAATAATTTTTTTTAAAGTGATAAAAATGTTTAAATGCTAAGCTTATTGGGTTGTTTTATTGGATTGTTGAATTTAACTTTTATTTTGTGTCAATCAATTACAATAAAAAAAATTTGTTTCACTTGGTATTCTGTTACTCTGTGTTTAAATCCAATTTTAATCCCAAGATTGTAATAATTTTTTTTAAAGTGATAAAAATGTTTAAATGCTAAGCTTATTGGGTTTTTTATTCGATTGTTGAATTAAAAAAAAATTTTGATCCCAAGATTGTAATAATTTTTTTTTATATTCTTGTAGGGTTGTAAAATGGCTTCTAGTAGTGAGGCAAATAGATTTTTTGATTTAAATGATGATGTGGGGGATTTAGAAGGGGATGATGAGTATATGCAAAATGAAACGGAAAAAATAATAGATCCCGAGATAGGAATGGAGTTTACTAATGTTGAAGAGTTGTTTGATTATTATAAAAATTATTGTAATGAGAAGGGATTTCCTGTCAAAAAGAGATCATCAGAAAGGGATGTTGGCGGGGAGGTAAAATATGTAGTATATTCATGCTCTCATTCCGAAAAAGAGGAAAGCAAATAAAAAAATGTGTTCAAAAAACGTCCGGTTTCCAAAACGGATTGCAAGTCATGAATTAGGGCTATCTTGTGCCCCGATGGAAAGTGGCGGATTTCAACATTAAACCTTGATCATAATCATAAGGTTAGTCCTGAAAAATCAAGATATTATAAGAGTAATCAGATCATAAGGCCTTTTGTTAAAAGAAAACTTGAATTGAATGATAGGGCCGGTATCCGACCATGTAAAAATTTCACCTCCTTGTTAGTTGAGGCGGGCGGGCATGAGAATGTGCCATTTTTGGAGAAGGAATGTTATGACTTTCTTAGTAAAGTGAGGCTTTTAAGACTTGGTGATGGGGATGCTATAGCCATTCAAAAATACTTTTTGAAAATGCAATCCAATAATGAAAACTTTTTTTATATGATGGATTTTGATAATGATTGTAGATTGAAAAATATTTTTTGGGCGGATGCAAGAAGTAGGGCTGCGTATGAAGAGTTTAGAGATGCTATTACTTTCGATACCACTTATTTAACCAACAAATATGATATGCCATTTGCTCCTTTTGTTGGGGTTAATCACCATGGTCATTCAATTTTATTGGGTTGCGAATTGATATCGGGTGAGGACATTGACACATTCGATTGACTTTTTCGTTCTTGGCTTGCATGCATGAATAATCGTGCTCCTTCTGCAATCATTACCGATCAAGACAAAGCAATGAAAAAAGCCATTGAGATTGTAGAAGGAGCACGATTATCATGAAAAAGTTGCTCGAAAAGTTTAGGGGTTGTAACGAGTACGAAGCCATCAAATATGCAATACAACATGCCGTTTACGATTCATTGAACACCGAAGAATTTGAGGCACGTTGGAATAGTTTCATTGATAGATTTCAACTACATAATAATGATTGGTTAGTTGGTTTGTATGATGAGAGGGATCGTTGAGTCCCCTCATTTGTAAAAAATACTTTTTGGGCAGGAATGCCATCAACCCAAAGAAGTGAGAGCATAAATGCTTTTTTTTTTATGGATATGTGAACTAGAGGACGACTCTAAAACAATTTGTCGAACAATATGAAAATGCCTTGCGTAGCAAAGTGCAAAAAGAGGACCAAGAAGACTTCAACTCCTTTAACTCCTTAATCCCATGTGTTACTCTATATGCCATTGAAAAATAATTTCAAAAGGCATGCACCAATGCAAAATTTAAGGAGTTTCAAAAGGAATTAACAGGGAAGATTTATTGTGAGGTGAATACTATTAACGTGGAATGCGACTATGTTGTGTATGATATTTTAGAAGATATGATTGGAGAGATAAATCGTCAAGCCCATTTTATAGTTTTCTTTAAAGAGGATGATGGTAATATTAAATGTAGTTGTCGATTATTTGAGTTCAGGGGTATCCTATGTCGACATGCTATTGCGGTCTTGATTAAAAAAAATATTCAGTTCGTGCCCGATAAATACCTTCTTCGTAGATGGAGAAAAGATGTCAAGAGGTGTCATACAAAGGTTAAAATTATGTACTCAAATTGGATGATCAATCCGAAAAATGAACGTTTTGATAGGATGTGCAATGTCTTTTATCAAGCAGCAGACTTAGCGACGGCCAGTGAAGATAAGACCAAATTCGTTATGCGTTGTACTAATAGGTTAATTAAGGAATTGGAAAAAGGCGATGGCTCATATGGGAGTAGTGAGCCAAATATTCACTTTCACTCATCACCACTTAGTGACAATATTGATCCCGCAGCAAAAGAAAACGACGGTGTTCGTAGTCCAGCGGTCGTGCGTGGGAAAGGTCGACCACCTGTTAAAAGGAAGAAATCTAGACTAGAGCAATTTGTTAGAAAGAAAAAGGAAAAGATGAAGAAAACAAAGAAAAAGAAATCTGATAAAATTGACAATGTCAATTCTTTTGAACAGGTTAGTCACTTCTTTATTTTCTTTTAAAATATTACTAGTTGGTAAAAAATTACAAATTGTTAAAAATTACATGTTTTGTAGGCTTCTCAAGTGAAAGGAGGTCAACCTATTTTGGAGACTAATTTCTTCACACAAAGTACACAACAAGAATTTTTAAAAGAGTATGGACTACAGGTATATATTTATGAATTTTTTAAATGGATTGCATTTTTTTTATTTATTCAATTTGTATGTTGCTAATGGACTAATTTTTTTTCGATTATACAGGGTCATTTTAATCCATTTTGGAATGATATGTATGAGCTCAACACAACTGGACATGATACTCAAAGGAATGAACCTTAATGAAGATGTAGAAGATGAAAGTTTTACACTTTAATTATTTTTATGTAATTGCCTTTTTTTTTGGGGGGGGGGGGGGGGGGGGGGGGAATATAACAAATTTGTTGTTTGTAATTTTGGGGCAATTGGTTGTAATAGGCATTTTTCCAAATTTTTTGTGCCTACTACCTTTTTTTTTTTTTTTTTGTGCTGTAAAGTTATAGATGTATCTACTGTTTTTTTTAATGTTGTAAATATGTCTACTGGCACTGGTCAATTGTGTGTTATGTAATTGCCTTTGTTTTATGCAATAGAAGACCGTTGCTGTTAAAATGCAAAGCATCAAATCTAATGCCTTAGATAAAGATATCTAATGGCTTTATAAGTCTGTTGAACCTTGCTGTTAAAAAGATGTGGAGTTTTGTTTGTGGTATACTAATGATGTGGCAAGTCCACATCATTAAGTATGAAATTTATGTCAATAATGGAAGTCGCTGTAGTGCTGCTCCACATTATATATATACGGTGAAAAATAAAATGATAATACTATATGTGGCAAAATATGCCCTAATACGAATACAATCCAATTAAACACAACACAACTTAAATTTTCTTTTACTTAATTCGGATACGACCCATATGAATGTGACAGTACACGAAATTGTATTTTTTTTTACCCAACACTAATGCAATTGAATTAAAACATGAAACGACACAACGTGAAATTAACGAACACTAACTCGGCCCAAATAAATGTCTGATGATATCAAATCGTATTTTTTTACCCAATATGAAGACGATCCAATTAAAAAATCATAGGACATGAAATTTTATTTTTTACGCAATAGGAACACATAACAAATAAGACAAGACACAACACAATTTTTTTCCTAACACTAACACAACCCAACTAAAACACAACACATAATCTTTTTTTTACTAGAAATGATACAGAATGATACGACACGACATTAAATATTATTTTTATTTTCATGTCGTGTTATTTTTATTTTGGTCGGGTTCGTTTTTGGTTTAAAAAAATATTTTGTATACGACACGATGATAAATATTATTTTTTTTATGTCGTGTTATTTTTATTTTGGCCGGATTCGTTTTTGGTTTAAAAAAATATTTTGTGTTGTACCGTTTTTACTTGGGTTGTGTTCGAGATAGGTATAAAAATATTTCATGTCACGTGGTGTCATGTCACTTTTATTTTGATCGTATTTGTATTTCACTAAAAAAAGATTTTATGTCTAGTCAGAATGTGACTTTTATTTAAATTGTTTTCATGTCAGGACCAAACGATCCCGTAATACCTATCAAATTGTGTTTCAAAATATTTGTATCCCAAAAATATATTTAATCGTGACGTGACACACCCCAAAACTTTTTATTCAAAAAAAAAAAGAAATCCTTTTGATTTATTCCAAATCATTAAAGTCCAACTCTAAAGTTTATAGATAATACCGAGACTTGTTACTCACAAACTTGATTTATTAATTTAACCGAATTAAATAATCCCTATTAAATTTTATTTTATTCCAAAAATATATGAGATAATACAATTTTTCTTTTACAACATTGGTTATTGTTGCACTTCGTCGCAAGTAACGTTAGGAAACGTTTTCACGACCTTTATGGTTTTTACTCGCATTTAATTTGCAGCTGAAATTCAATTTGTAATATTTATGCCGTTAAATACGCTAGATCATATTTATAGTGAATCGAGACACCCTTGGATACCCAATAAAAAACATCGTGAGCTAAGTCCATCTCTTACCTCTCTTTCTCCATTTTAGAGGCCTATTATTACATTATTATTATATATTTTTTTATTTGTAGAAAGTACTTGTGAGTTCAATTTTATGTCTCCATATTAATATAGGTGTGTTAGTAATTACATGTAACGCATTAATATAATTTTCATTTTTAAGTATCGTTTTATTATCATACATGTGTTATATAATTATATGTGTTGACTAACGAAGTTTAAGAATGAGAAGACAAAAAAGGCTTATGTATGTATTTTTTTAATAATTAATAACCTTCCATTTGTTTGGACTCTTAAATTGGACGAAAATGAGACATGTGCCTTACCAGGGAAAATAGTAAGTGCATTTCTAAAAGTACAAGATACAAAACCTAACCCATTTGTGCTAATTCACCATCTATTTCCCAATCCAAATAACCCGCTCAATATTTCATCTACTCGTTCACCTCCGGTGAACTTCCCTTCCATCTCGTTTTCCGGCGAACATCCATCAATAACCACTCATTTGCAACCCCCCCAAATGGTTCTCTCTGCACATAATTTCTATTAATCAATAACATAACATACATAGATGTAGATGCCCGTTAAACACATGATTGAGCTTATTTCGTACAAACTTAGATACATACACATAAATAAATACTTATATGTAGATGTCCTTGAACACTAGATTTAGCTTATTTCCTGCAAACTTGCATACACATAAATGAATACATATATGAGTGTTTGTATATAGAGACTAGAGTTGCTCAATCCAAATCACAGAGCCACACAAAAACCAAAACCAGAATCACCAACTGGGATGCAAGAACAACCAGGGGGGAGGTCCTCCAAGGTAAGGACTCTCTACGAAGGCAAGCACCAGATTGAACAAAAGCATTATTATATATGTAATGAACAACTAAAATATTATAATTACTTATGTGCAAATTATTATAATAAGTCTAAAATTTAAATTAAAAACATTTAATTTGTGTTAAAATGACGATATGATAGATTTTTGTTAAACTGGCACCATGAATTATTCTAAAATGACACAATGATTTATTTAAAAGGACAATGTGATTTGTTTTAAGTAATATCGCAAGTATTCGGTTAAAATGAAATTGTAATTATGACTACAATGTAATTACAATAAAAAATGCCACAAAATATTTAATTAGCTCTACAATCTAAATAAAATAAGATTATAATATTGTGCTTGAAAAACAATGTGATTTTTGTTATACTAAAGTTGTGAATTGTTATAAAGTGACACTGTAAATATTGTTTCCAAAGACCACTTTGAAATGATATGATTAGGGTATTGCGTTGTGATAGACCCGTAAAATCTTTTGTTAACTTTACAATTACAGGAACTCTACAGCTGCCAACATATGGATGTTTGTTTCCATTGATTACAGACAACTTTCGAAAATTATATAAATATTCATTCTAAACACCGATTAAAAACTAGTAAAATTTAAAATTCCAGTTTCTAAAAAAATAACAACAGTGCCAATTAAAAAAATTAAAATCTTACCTTGAGTTAAAGTATTAAAAAAAATGAAAACAAATCAGTTTTGAATCAACAAATAAAATCAAAATAAAAAGAAGGAAAGACATGTGTATCTCATGTGAACAAATATCTAATGTTAAGGCTAAAGGAAAATTATTGAATTTTGGGTCTGGTTATTGACAATGTCATGAATGGTCATAAGTTGATATTACGAACGGAATGGATATGCGTGTCATGGCTTTATACCATGTTCGATCGCATCGGATTAATAGATTATGAGTTAAAAAAAAATTCAATGCACGTAAAGTTGATGTGTCACTATTTAATATTCATAATGTGAAATCGACCCTCTAAATGTTGATGCTCTCTTTCACAATGTGAAGGGCAAAACTAAAGAATCAAAATATTTCTCCATCCACCTTGTCATTTTCATTCTCTCTCCACATTTTACAAAGCAAATCAATTATGTATATGTATCAGTCAAATTTACTTTTAAATATTCGTATAGACCTTTAAATATTCGCACAACAGAGGCATTTTTTTTACTGTCTACATAGATTTTTTTATACCGTATAAAATGGTTTTTATTTATTGACGTCACATTAAGTTTTTTTTTCACACAAAATGTTTGGTTAGCTCTATAATTTAAAAAAAAAATTATTATAATATTATCCTTGAACAATATTATGATTTTTGTTAAATTAAATTTGCAATTTGTTATAGAATGAGATTGTAAATTTTGTTTGAAAATACCGCTATGAAATGATAAATTGGCCCATGGTTGATAAATGAATGCCAGCTGGTAGTACTTGATAAATGGTCCATGGTTTTCGCCGTCGGCACCTCATTAGTTGATAAATGGTCCAAAATCCTTTATGAACAATTGTTTGATTTTATAAAAATCTGTATTTTTATATAAAAAACAGTAATTAATATATAAAAAAAAGAACATGAACGTGACTAAATTAAAACAATCCGAATCCAACCCAATTAAATGCGACAATTTTACGAAAACATTATTTTAATATAAAAAAATATTTTTTTTTTGAAAAAAACTGTTTCAAATAATAAAAGTTAGTTTAATATAGATAAAAAGAAACATTAATTTTATATTTTTAAACGGTTTTAAGAAATACAAAATTATGTTATATATTGTAAAATTTTAAAAATAAGGGGTGTCATTGGTGCAGACCTATAAAAATAAGAGATATTGGATAAATGGGTTTGTTGAGGGATTAAATGAGTTAAAAAATTATGTTCAAAAATAAGGGTGCCGCTGGAGCGCCCTATAAAAATAAGAGAATATTGGGTAAATGGGTATTTGAGTGACTAAAATGAGTTAAAAAATTAAGTTTAGAAATAAGGGGTGCCGCTGGTGCGGACCTATAAAAACAGGAGAATATTGGGTAAATGTGTGTTTGAGAGACTAAATGAGTTAAAAAATTAAGTTTAAAACTAAGGAGTGCTGCTGGCGCGGACCTTTAAAAATAAGTAAATATTGGGTAAATAATTCTTTGAGGGACTAAATGAGTTAAAAATAATTTAAAATAACATAATTAGTGTTAGTTTAATGTAAAAAGAAACATAATTAGTTTATGGTCAATTATTGAATAGTCCCTACTATAAATATATATTTTTTAAAAAGGACACATATTTTTAGTTTTATCCATTTAGTCCCTCAAACACTCTATTCTCTTATTTTTAGAGGTCCGCGTCAGCGGCACTCCCTCTCCAAAATATGTGGCAAAGGACTTTTTGAAGCAAAATAAAAAAGCTTGGACTAAATGAGTATTAAAAAATATTCGAGGGACTATTTGGTATTTGTCCCATTAGTTTAATGCAAAATTTATTTAACTTTACAATAAATCATAACTCTAGTTATTTATCAATCTAAAATAAATTTTTATGAAATTAAAAGAATATCTTTTAGTTTTAGTTTAAATAAATTATAACTCTAAAGATATAATGCATTATTTTGGTAAAATAAATTAAGGGTCAAGATTATTTTGGTATCTAATGAGATCAAGGGTTGGGATTGTTGGGTAAGGAATTGGTAGCTCCCCATTCGGGGAGAGTATCATTGTTCAAGCTAAAATTTGGAATTAAAATGTTTAGGGGAATAATTTCAGATATAAAACAAAAACGAATTTTTATTATTATTTTATTTATTTATTGTATGGCAAGCATTTTTCTTATATTTTATATAAATATGATTTGAGTGGATTCTATGTCTCATCCACATAATATGATAGCATGGTTTTTGAAATTTTTTTGAAAAATATCTTCACTTTTTAGATGTATGATATGTTCATCTTTTATGTCCCTGCATGAAATGTCATGATAAAGTGTTTTTTTATTTTAATAAAAAGGGTTTTGTTTTTATTTTTTTAAAAGGAAAATAATTATTTTTAAAAAGGAAAATAATTTTAAATAATTTAATTTATATATATATTTTTAAAATATATATATTTTATATATTTTTTTAATTTATATTTTTAAAATATATATTTACATTTTTTTAATTTATATATTTGAATTTTTTTTTCTTTTTTCTTTAATTTTTATTTTATTAATTTATATTTTTAAAATATTTTTTATGTTTTATTTAATTTTTTCTTTAATTTTTTAATTTATTTATATAAATATATATTTTTTCCTTCTTATTTGATATTTACGATTCTTCCTTTTATCAAATTTTTCATAAATTATCCTATCTGTTTTCAGTTAATGTTGTTCAAAAGTATCATATGATTTTTTTTTAGTTTGTTTTCATTTTTGAAAAAGAAAACAATGTATTTTTAATTAACCTTTATTTATAATATTTGATTTCTTTATTACACACACACACACTAATATATATATATATATATATATATATATATATATATATATATATATATATAGAGAGAGAGAGAGAGAGAGAGAGAGAGAGAGAGAGAGAGACTCTCTTCAACATATCTCATTAAATATATTTATAAATAAATTTATTTTTTAAAAATAATAAAAAAAATAATTTTGAAATGATAATTTTTATATGAATTCATAATATTTTAATATACATCTATAAATGATATTTTAATGTAATTGTGGTCGTATATATAAATGTAATTTTTCTCTCTCCCCTCTCTTTTCACGTTTTTTTTTCTCTCTCCTCTCTCCTCTCACGTCTCTTTCATTCCTCTCTCCTCTCACGTCTCTTTCATTCCTCTCTTTTAACGTTTGTTTTTTTCTCTCTCCTCTCTCCTCTCTTTCATTCCTCTCTACTCTCTCCTCATAATTTTGACGATGAAAAAAAAAAAGAAAAAATCTTGACAATAAGAAAGAAAAGGAAAAGTTTATTAGTAAATCTTTTATACTATTATTCCGAAAGAAAAATATTTTGTATTCCAAATAACTCCCTCGAATCCTTCCTCAAATAGCATTAAATGTTATATCTTGTAGTATGTATCCCGTCAGGACACAACTCACTAATGCTATTTAGGGGATTTATTTGGTACCCATAGCATCACTCTATTCCGAAAATGCTTTATTGAAAACTAAAAAATAAAATTAATGTGATTCAAATGTCTAGTTCGAATGCCTACTCCGAAAAAAAAGTTAAATGAGCAAAATAACTATACTAAAAAAAGAGCAAAAAATAAAATTTCGTCTAAACATCCTCATTTTCGTCTTTATCTCCACTTGTTAAATCTGTAAAAAAAAAATGACATGTTAAAATAAATTACAAATGTAATGAACTAGTCAAAGTTACAATTTGTAAACAATTATTAAGTCCCATTGTAGATTTATATTACCCGTTGTAAATCTACAATTTATAAACAATTATCATCCTCGTCGAAGTTACGCTAAATTTGAGCGAGACATGAATTTGTTTTATTTTTCTTGGTGTAGAATATGCTTCTGTTTACACTCGTTTTTAATTTCTAAAAGTTCATGTCTTTGAACAATTGTAAGTTATATAACATGCATCATAATACTATAAGAAAACGTATATAACACACACAAATACATATGAGTAAGGTTAAATTCTTATCATTAGTCATCCAAAATATCATTTCATAACTGTTTATCTCATCCCGATTAATTATCTGCTGCCAACTATTTTTTCGAAATCATTACACGAAAATTTTCTCAACAAATTTTTTATTAACATTTTATCAAAAAAAATTATTTTGTTTAAAAAGTCCCTCGCTACGTAAAATATTCATAGACACTTTTTTTTTCTCATATACTCCTTGAAAAAAAATGGCAAAAAAAAAATATAGGAAAAAGACTTTTTGCAAAATAAAGAATTTGGATGCACTTTATGCAAAATGTACTTAACTCCTAGAACCTAACCATTAATCATCGCAATTTTTTTCAACCCATACTTTTTAGTTGTTTATTTTTTGAAATTTGCATTTCTAAAAGATGGGAGAATCGACATTTGACAGGGATGTAACTTTTATATATGTTTCGTTAAATGATAATACGATTTTCATAGTTACATCATATAAATCAATTGATATTAACTTTTTTATCACCAAAAACATACAAAAATTGGCCTAAGAAGCATATCAAAATGATATACCCTTTGAACATGAGTTCTCCACTAATAATTAGTTTCTAAAAAAGAATAAAAAAATCTTCATAACAACATATGGTTCGTGAGATATGCCACCCATTATCCATAATCTAATTTATCTCAATTTTTTCTATGATATGCAATGAGGTGTCAATGATAAAAAGCAAAGTTAATTAGGATAAACACATGCATTATTTCTTTTATACAATGCATAGCATATATAGATGTAAATACATGTGGAACATTGTATAGAGCTTATTTTAGACAAAAATAAACACACATACGTACATAGACATACTGTGACAACCCCTACTTTCCACGTACAATTGGTCAGACTCATACGCCGAAGATATGACACGTTTATCAACTCATACCATTCTAAGCATAAACTCATAAGCATAAATATTGAATATAAACTATATACGAATGCTAATAAAGGAAATATAATAGTCTCACAGCTTAAAAAAATAAGCCTAAACACACTAGTGATACTAAATAGTTTGTGCAACACTATTATGAATAATACCAGTTGCAATATTATAAATTCGGTCTTATGCTCATAAAATCTCTAAATGGTATAGTTAGAACGAATAAAGAAGCAGCCTACACTAGAATCAGTTAAATGGAAACTTGTTAATAAAAATAGGGCTGCAAGTCTCGTATTTTCATAGCCATGTGGTTACTATCTAGATAACCTCGAAAATCATTATTTATGAATTTTTTAAAGGGACGGAGCCCCTTGGATTTATCGATAATAAGGAGAAAAAGCCTCTCCTAGGCGGCCCTTACAAGAACTAGAGATAAATTAAGAAAATGAGTAATACTAGACAAAATTCACATGTTTGACATCATAGCCTTCATATGCATGCGCTATATGCACAAACTTTCCTTCACGTGTGGCTGTTATGCTGGAAATGTCTTTTACCATCTCTTGCTTAGAGATGATTGGATCCAAAATAGAATCTTGGAATTAAAGTATCCCTTCTTTCAGGACGTTGCCTACACTTTCACTCATCCCTTCAATTTCTTCATCGGATAGTTCTAAATTAGATTTGGAGTCTTTAACAAGAAAAATATCCTCCTTCACTTTATGCTTAATAGAACGTTTTTGGACTCGCTTAAGGAAATAGAGACGAGATATCTTTTATGTAATTTTTGGCTATTCTAAAAGGCTCATCAAAGTTTAGTCCATGAGATTAAAAGAATTCATGATCACTCTCATCAACCTTGTTTTCATCAACAATCCTCACTTGGTTCACTTTCCTCACTCTAACAAGCATAACCCAAATTTGTCATCTAAATTGGATCTAAAGGTAATTCAACACAACGATTTAACCCACGTGGAGAATCTTGTGAATTCTTTCTACCGACACTCATGAACTCCATTTGAGCTTCAGTGTTTACGATGTCCCAGGGAGATAAATTTAGATTTTCAACCGTAGCAATGCCTTAAATGCTCTTGTACTGCTCATCTTCAACATCAGTAACACTGCCGACAGCGCAAAACTCTCTAACATTAAGGGCAGTCAAGCAAATTCTCCTTAACGCTTACTAGCTAAATCCTTCTTTCCCAACTATGTTTCAGTAACATTCGTAAATATTCTACTGACTGATGGTTTCTAAGCATGTTTTTGCTACTTCGTTTTGGATTATGGTTTGAGTCTCATTCTCTTGTTTCACTTTAGCAAAAATATCTGAGTAAGGCATTTCTACAAACAATTGGGAGGTCTCTAAAATAAGAGCCAATGTATGTTGTTCAATCCCTACTATCGATAACTCTTTTCTACCTGAAATAATTGGTTTATTAGTATAAGATTCTTGGATTTTGAATTTGGTTTGCACCCACTCGTCTGTTGTCTCCTTTTTCTTCATCGATTATCCCACCTCTATTAGGGGTTTGTCTAGAATTGTTTTTCCTTTGTGAGTCTGGCTCATCCACCTAAAGTTATAAGAATTAATTTGAAAAATCAGCAGTAAGTAATAATGTGATTTGTTTATAATGCATGCCACCATTCGACTCTCTCATGCAATAAGAATTTCACCTCTCAACTAAGAGCAACATTCTGTGCATAACCCAAGCTGAATATAACTATAATAATAATTCTCTAAAATATCGTAAAGAAATGATATCATAACCATTATCATTTAACGAGGATGTGTCTACCAATATATGTACAATTACAACCCAAGTGATCACCCCCTCAATGTTCCTCTAGGAAAATACAAGCATGACACGAAGTGTATTTTATGTGACACAAGGTTTATTTACCATTTCTAGATTTATATAAATCTTTTGTCATTTAGTAGTACACCTCACTAAGTTTACTACCTCCGGGGACAATCGAGTTATTCTGTTGGTATGTTCGTAAGAGTCCTTAACCTAAAAAACATAAATAACACACACATAAACTATAGGGGATCACCAGACAGTAGCCCCATTAATGGGCACATACCCAACCCGACTAATGTTTTAAGTCAACCAACCTTATAAACACATGAAGGGGGGGGGGGGGGGGGCAATCCTAAACTTATGATATAAAATAATGACCTCCCCTAGTACCTATATTTTATCAATCAGGTGTATGGTACACGACCTTGCACTACACCAAAAACTAGAAATGGTCACAGTTTATGGGTCTCGGTCCAAAACCATGACCAGGGGGTCTCGGTCCAAAACCATGACCAAGGGGTCACAGTCCAAATCTGTGACCCCTAGATATTATCGTGATCAAATAAGTAACAAGGGTTTAGGGTGACCTCATCAAGGGGATGGTCACGATCAGGAGCCATGACCAAAGAGGTCATAGTCCAAAATTGTGACTCCCCTGTGACCTAATATGTCACCACATTTCCCACTCGTTTGGCCATACCGGTGGTCACGGTCTATAACGTAACCCACCCGTGACAATATATAGTGACCAAGATTGAGGGTCATGGTTAGGAGCCATGATCAAGGACTACGGTCCAGAACCGTAATCCATTATGAAACTAAAATTCTCATTATCTTATCATAAAGGAGGTCACGATTTAAAACCGTGACCAACCCGTAACAATATCAGTGAACATTGGTCACAATTTCGAACCGTGAACCCTAAATCCATTTCAAAATGGTCATATTCCATAGTCACGGTCCAAAATCGTGACCGTTTCACCACTTTCCAATTGGTCATATACTGGGTCACGGTCGAGAATCGTGACCATGTTTTAGTCATTAATTAGTCACATAACGGGTCATGGTTTTATACCATGACACCATTTTAGGTATAAAAAATCATAATACCCCGATTTCATTTCACCCTTATGCCTAAAATCCTGCCTCCCTCTCTCTCTCTCTCTCTCCAACCCTCAGCTACAATCCCTTCCTCTCCTTTATTTATGGCCATCTCTCCTCCATTTTGGGTGATATTCCATTCCTTTCTCAACACATGTACATCTCCCTTCCTCTCTCTCGTCCATTTGTGTGTGTCTGTTTATTACGTGTGTGTTTTAGTGTGTGTGTGTGTGTGTGTGTGTGTGTGTGTTTGATCCAGTAGAGTGTGTTTATATGTGTTTCAATATGTGTGTATGTGATCGTATATATGTGTTTTAGTATGTGTATATGTGTAGTTCAACTATGAGGGTTTGTGATTCTTTTGGATTACCAAATTCTTAAAACCCGCGTGATATTTCAAATTTGATGAACTAAAGAAAATGTCAATATGGATTTTTTATTTTACTTTTGTATTGGATTACTCAATCCATTTTATGGGATAGTTGTAAGCTTAATGTATTATAGAAAAGATTAATATGGGTTGATACATAAATTAATAAGAATGTTGGAAATTTTTAGGTTAGTAATGTTGATGTATAAATTGTTAGGTTAGTAATGTTTATATATATATTTTTAGGTTAGTGATGTTGGACAGGATAAACATGGGTTGGAAATCAATAAAGTCGACTATTTAGAAGGAGTATGGGATAAACTTGTGTTAGATTGTTGGGTTGATGGTTATTATGGTTTGTGTTGAATGCTCATGCTTTGATACGGATGATGGATACTTAAAACACTCATTATATTAATTCTTTATAATAAACCTATAACTTATTATTTATCTTAATGACTACCCTATCCTAACGACTAAATGTTTAAAATAGAGTCATTTGGTATAGTGTTGTGGCTGCGTTCGCCCCTTCCTTAAATGGTTGTTATTTGGATGAACAAATATTGGTGGAAGGTATTGCATAATTGGTGGACATATAGTAATTTGAGTTTTAATCAAATTAGAATAAACTTAAATTGGACATGTTGTATCTGTTTGATCGAATGAAAAATTATGATTTGTTTAGGATTAATTAGAGCAATAACTTTTTGTGTCTTCACCCTTAAGACTGATATTCACATTTTTCTATATATTTTCTAAGAAAAAAATGAGCCGCGGTAGTAATTAATGGAAACAAGTGTATGAGAAGGTGTAATTTGTCCACATTAAAACATCTTTGATTAGTCCACGCCATATAAAGGGAACTCCGATTTACAGGTATGCTAAATAATTTAATTACGTTATAAATCGTGGAATTATTCTCTCGCAAGACTACCTGATTAATCATATTATGTTTTTAATGTCGGAATGCTGGGATGAGGCGGTAGAGAATATATTTCACCTGCATAATCCCGATAGGGCACTGACGACAGTGACACTATTAAAAAAGTCCAAAAAGATATTGATTCTTTGTGGAAAGAATTCTATACAGACATCATTCACCCCGATTGCGACATCTTGAGACATATGCATATTAAAAATGAGATTGCAAATAAGTTGAAAAGAAAGGATTCTGAGTTCGTGTCATGGACCTTACACATCAGTCATAGACACACTTCCACCTAGTTGGCCGCGTGACGAAATTTCATAGATTTTTAAAGAGTAATACTGATTGGATGGAAATCAGACTCACTGAGCATGTTTTAATAGCCATTGAAAGGGCATATACATATATATAGTCATAAATCATACTTTCTTACATATATAAATATTTTTTTAAATTGTAGGAAATGTCGAAAAGAAATGACAACAATCAACAAAATAGTGAAACATTGCCAAGTAGGTGCTCTCCTAAACTCCAACTCAATCCTCATGTCCTCTGGGATATCAATACTCTAATCCACTGGGGATTCATTCTACTCCATCTCCAAGTCATTCAAATCAAGAAAACCCTAATAATACGACACCCTCAAGTGTTGCGATCGAGGGATCCCAAGTTAACCCTAAAAATCACATTGTGTTCTCCGTTGGCAAGGATAATCCAATAGGTGATAAACGTGATGTTCAACTTTATAAAAGTCATTCTCCATGTTGAGAAAAAATGACTATCGATGTTAGAGGTGCAGAAATTTTGAAGAAGGTTGATTATTACTTAAAGGATGACGTTATGGAGAAACTTAAAAGACATTTACATATCAAGCTGGTCTGAAGCCAAAGGTTCTTTCGAAAGTAGCCGACGCTTTAAAAAAAATCGAAAGAACCTTTAAAGATTTTTTTTCCTAAAGGAGGCAAAGTTTCCCAAAATATTGAAATGCCCCTTAACTAATGTAATGAATTCTTGGAGAATGGGTTTAGGGAGGGAAAACTAAATAAGAGGGTAAGAACTAAATTGAACAGATAAAAAAAGGTTGATGACCACAAACTCAGGGAAAAATCTTATGATGATATTAAAGGTGAATGGGTGGAATGGACTAAGATGACTTTGGTAGAAGGTAAATATTCTAATCAGGTAAACTTGTACTTGCATGCTCGATGAGGAAAAGGGATAAATAAATTTCCAAAAGAACTTGCACCGACTTTGGTGAGTTTGAATTTAGTTATCATATCTATACACGTTATAATATTTTTACTCTTAAAAGCATAGTACCATATACAATATTATGTTATAAGAAATGATAGCGGGCATGTCCAATAGTCAGTTTGAGTGTAGCACCCATGATATTAAATCAGATGCCCTAACCAAGGTACTTGGGCAGGACCATACGGGAAGGCGAAGAGGTGTTGGCTCACATATGATAAGTACCCAATTATAGCACAATGCACCTTATGGATGAGATATCTGTAGTGAGGGGTGAGGGGATTGGAAGATGGTTCCAAGATAGAATGAGAGGTGTCAAAGCTTCAGAAAGACACGGCACTCCTGATAAATGACATCCAACGATTGGTTCGACTCTTTACTCAAAAACAGAGTTACTCCCATTGGATGCCTCAAACATTCCCATATCCTCCCCATGGAACATTCCCCTCCAAAATGCCTCCCGATGTAACATTTCTTTATCAAATTCCTCCTCCCGGAACATTACCCTCGCAAAAGCCTACACCTAGAATATTACCTTCACGAAATTTCTATATCTGGAACATTTAATGCATCATCATCATCCACACATGCTTACTTTGGTGAGGTTTATTATATAAGGAACTTGACGAATACTAGGGTTATTACCACTTGCACTCTCATTCTCGTAGTTTTTAGAACACTTTTCCACACTCTGTCTTTGGTGATGGGTGAAGCTCAAATATTGATCGATAAAATATACTCTGGTTATGGAGATGAGGCTGGGTACGTTGACCACGAGGAAGGGCTATTGTTCATAAAATATACGAATTGTTGTATTACTTGACCTATTAATTTTTTGGTCAATTCTATTTGTTGAACAATATTTTATTTTGAACAAATTAGTAATATTTCAATTAATTGGGATATCTATTTAGTTCAAATGAATTTGCTTGTAATATTTCTTTTTAATCTAGCTGGGTGAATTTACTTTGATTTTTGTTTTGAAATTGTTGGGGTTTAAAAAAAATGGTTGAATTATAAACTAAAAGTTTTTGTATCCAACCTATTTATATAGATGACTTGAATTTTAAAGACTACTTAATGTCTTTCCCACGATACAAAGAGTGGACGAGGGAGAGTTACAGAGTATCAAAAATTGCCTAGAGGGCGTTCTGAAAATCTTAATAGTGATAATATTCCATGTCCGTGCAATCGTTGCATTAACAGAAAAACTTAGGTCTTTGGAAGATGATGAATTACATTTGCTAATATGGGGTGTGATTTAAGACTATAAGATATGGACATTCCATGGAGACAAAATGTACCATATGTTTTAGAAGAATTATCAGTACATGATCGCATGATGGAACCCCACCATCTGGAAGTGGTGAATGATTCTCTAGC
The DNA here is from genome assembly GCA_949130495.1 of Sambucus nigra. Lineage (NCBI taxonomy): Eukaryota > Viridiplantae > Streptophyta > Magnoliopsida > Dipsacales > Adoxaceae > Sambucus > Sambucus nigra. The sequence continues at coordinate 97,802,396 of OX422224.1, read as the reverse complement.
ACATCGTCATTTGACTGACATAATTGATGATGCTTACGGAGTCCACCATGATCAAAACCACCATCTTATGGATACAGATAATGTGCATTATGACCAATTCAATGAACAAGTTGATTCTGAATTACCTGAAGCTCGGGAACACACACGGTTGAAAGTTGGTGTGGCTAGACCTTTGATTAAAAATTATGAAAAATATTAATCAATATTATACGCAGTGATCGGTTTGCATAATCTGAGAATTTAATTTTTTTTTCGAGAAATGTTGTAACTAAAATTCTTATGTCGGTTAAAGACATTCTCCTAAATAAGAACACATTACCAGAAAATTATCCTAGCGCGAAGAAGAGTTTTAAGTGTTTAGATTAGTCTTAAATCACCCTGGGACCCAAACAATACGCCTGAGTATACTATTCTGACTATTCCGATCTATTCGGAACCAACTGTGATCTCTAAATCATCATCTAAGCCACCCTAAACAAATCTCCCATCTCGAATTCATATAGTCTACGCATGACACTCGATTAAGATATAACACCATCAGGTTAAGATAACTCGCTATGACGTGAAATAATAAATCACTATTCACTTAGTAATTATATTCAATAAACATTAATCATTTTTCTTTCCCGATTATTATTTTAATCAACACATGATATTTAATTCAATTAAATTATGTTACATGTGTAATTTCAAATAATCGAATCAATTAAATTTAAATACTCAAAAATAAAGGGTGTTACATAGTTTCCCCTTTACAAAGGAATTTTGCCCTCAAAATTTGGACGTACCTATGGTGAAGGGTACCACCTTAGACCGCAGCTTACGCCCAGTACGATAAAGTATTGTCATTGATCTCTCCTCTTAAGAGATATCTAGATGTAAGTCTATCTCCTCCAATGGGACATTCCAAAAACCCCTCTTGCTCCTCTAATAACTCTTCACCGATGGCACATGGAACACATCGTGAATCCGTTGTAAGTGCCCTGGTAGTCCCAGCCTATATGCCACTGGTCCAATCCTCTTGATAATCAGAAATGGTTCCACATATCTTGATACTGGATTTTCTTCTTGCCAAACCTCATAATACCCCTTTTAGGAGACACCCGCACCAACACCTGATCACCAACCTCAAGCTCTATGTTCTTCCTATTTACATCAGTATAACTCTTCTTCTTGTTATGAGATATACAGATGTGCCCTCAAATTAGCTCAATCTTGGCAGTGGTATCCTGAATCATATCTATCCTAATAGCTTCGAGTCCCCACCTCTAACAAATATGTGGGTGAATGACAAGGCTATCCATTCAGTGCCTCAAATGGTGCCACGCCGATGGTGAACTGGTAGGAGTTATTATATGCAAACTCCGCCAAAGGAAGGTATTGCTCCCATCAACACCCGAAGTCATGTATAAACATTCTCACCATATCCTCAAGCATTTGATTAACTCGCTTCGTTTGCCCATCTGTCTGTGGATGATATATTTTACTCAACCGTGAATCTATGTCCATAGACTCCTGAAATCTCTACTTGAAGTGAGACATAATAATCTTGTCCCGATCTGAAACAATATTAATCGGAACCTTGTGTAGTCGCACTATCTCAATAATGAACAACTGCGGATATCGCCTCATCTCAAAATCTCTATGAAGTGGAAGAAAATGGTCCATCTTAGTCGATCGATCCACTATCACCCATATTGAGTTGTGACCTCACTGCAATATCAGTGGCCCAGTAATAAAATCCTTGGAGATACTCTCCCACTTTCATACCGGAACCTCGAGTAAAAGTAACATCCCTGTCTGTCTTTGGTGGTCTACCTTCATTAGCTGGAAAGTAGCACACTTCGAGACAAACTTTGTTATGTCCTGCTTCATTCTCAACCACCAATACTGAATACACATATCCTAGTACATCTTATCCCCGTTGGGATGTACCACAAACCTCCCTACACCCATGATACTCTGAAATCACTGAATGTCTCAAATACTCATCCTCTGGAACCATGAGTATCCCATGAAGGTGTAAACCTCCCTCTGAACTGATTGAATACGACTCTGCCCCATTAGCTAACAACTAGAAAACTCTATCATGGCAATACTGATCCCTTGTTTTCACTTTCATCACCCTCATAATAATCTCATGCGTGAAAGTTAATATGGATATACATGCCTTAGAAATATCAGCATCATTTCGAGGCTCTCTCCACTTCGCCTTCCAAACCTTCACTATCTCCCCAGTAAGCCGTTGGCTTAAGGTGTCTACTACCACATTAGCCTTCCCAAGATGATACTGAATTTCAAACCAATAATCCTTTATGAACTCTTGCATCATGTTTTTATCCTTATGCATGAACATATACTAAAGTGATTTATGGTCCGGGAATAAGGTAAATCGCTCCCCTAAAAGATAGGATCTCCAAATCCTCAAGACAAACACAACTATTGATAAATCCAAGTCATGTGTTGGGTAATTCCTCTCATGGGGCTTAAGCATGCGAGATGCCTAAGCTATTGCCCTCTCGTCCTCCTGTAATACACCCAAAGTCCCTGCAAGGATGCATCTGTGTAGAAATAGTACTCCACTCCTCCCTTAGGCTGTGCAAGTACAGGTGATGATGTCAATTTGTCTTTTATTTCATTAAAAGATAACTAACAATGGTCATCCCAAATAAACTGGCACCCCCTTGCAAATTAAATTTGTCAACCGATTGAAAATCCTCGATAAGGCCCGAATGAATCATATATAGTATCCGTCCAGCCTTAGGAAGCTGTAAACCTCGATCGATGTTGTGGGCTTTCCCCACTCCCTCACCACCGATAACTTGCTCATATCAGTAGAAATACACCTACTTGACATAATGTGGTTAAAAAACTGCACCCCCAAATGCCAAATCCCACAATTCTCAAATTTGTCATATTACTAGTGATCCCGTAATGTCTGTAAAACCATCTGTAGATGCTCAGCATGCTCATCCCCATGACTAGAGTAAACTATAATATCATCGACGAACAGAATCATGAACTGGTAAATGAACTCTCTGAAAACCAAATTCATCAGATTTATGAACACTGTTATCGCATTGGTGAGCCCAAATGGCATCACCCTAAACTCGTATAACCCATATCGTGTTAAAAAAGAAGTCTTAGGAAAGTCATCCTCTCTGACATACAATTAATAACAACCGAATCTCAGATCTATCTTAGAGAAGTAATCTTCTTCCATCAGCTGATCGAACATATCATTGATCCGAGGTAGTACGTATTTATTCCTGATCGTGACCTTGTTCAACTCTATGTAAACGTTACATAACCTAAGAGACTTATCCCTCTTATTCAATAACAACATTGACGCACCCTACGGTGGTGCATTCCGTCTGATAAAAACCCTTCCCCAGGAGATGTTAAATCTACCCCCTCAACTCCCTCATATCTGATGAGGACATGCAATAAGGCGCTCGGCCAATAGGCCTCTTACTCGAAGTTATGTCAATAACGGATTCAATTTCCTAGCTAGACAGAAGTCCGGGTATCTCCAGGAACACGTCCTCAAACTCCCTCACCACTAGAACTGAGTCTAAAGAAACAACCACCTCCTTTGAGATCTCCTCTTCGATGTAATATAGATGGGTGCGCTACCCTCCCTTAGGAAGAGGTATAAGCACTAATAACATCTCCTGCTCTATAATAGAGAACACAATAGTCCTCCTAAAATAATCTACCATCACCCGGTATCCATCTAACCAATCCATACCCAAAATGACATCATACCTCTCCATATCTGACATGAGAAGATATGCGGCTAAACATAGTATACTCACATTGATGTCCACACCCCTATAGATTGAGTGTATAAGCGACCCACTACCCAATGGTGATTCTATACGCATGAGGAGACTATCAGTTGTCTTTAGTAGATCGATAACTCCTATAAATCTGATCACTATAAAATAGTGTGATGCCTTCGTATCACATTAAATCCTACTCGTGTGCTCATAGATAGGAAACGTATCCTCTATTATAAGTGGTGCCTATGGGTCCTACTGTATGACTACATTTTCGACTTTATAGACACGTCTGTACTGCAAATACCCCTATTGTGGTAGGGCTAGTGGTGTTGTCGGTGGTAACAACGCCTATTGCCCATATTAGGAACCCTGCTGCTGTGGCGCTGTATCCTGCTGTGGGTAGTCTCTCCTCTTTTGGCTCGTCTATCCATAAGTAAAATAATGCCCTGGGAAGTCTCCCTACCTATGTCACTGATGAGGCTTCCCCTACTATTGGCCTTAGTGGTCTCGACCCTGTTGGTCTCCTATATCGTTCCCTTGGCCTAGGAGGCACTAAGGAACATGTTGCTGCTGAGGGTTGTGCTGACCCTATTTAAAACCTTCCTCAGGCTGTTAAACCCCATATATAAACATCTTGGCCGAATCCCCCTATCGAGAATCCTACCCCTGTTATCTGCTGTTACGGTGCTCCAATAGCATAATTTTTAATTGCCTTGCCCGATTGGCTAGAATCACCCCCTCTTTTGCATATCTTAGGATTGAAGCGATGGTCCTGAAAATGTAGAAGTGTGGTATTGACAAAATCAGTATATGTCCTCAATGCAGGGTTATCTATCAAGTGTTGCATGATCCTCTAGGCTAGCCCATCCGTATAAGTCCTAAATATGGGGACCAACTCGTGAGTAGGATGCCTGAACACACCTGGACCATTATCATTGCCCTACTCGGTATTATAAACTATTATTTTTTAAACCAAAAAAACCTTTTAGAGAATTTGAATTCAATTTTTTTAACGTTAAGACATAGAGAAATCGGGTGCCCAATACATCCACAGAAATCACATAACTTAGGAGTATTTTCAATAATAAATTTGATGGGAAATAAAATAAGAAGTCTACGTCGATTAAAACCCTAGAAAACATACAAAACTTTTGCTCTAATGTAGCTTCGTCAATCCTTAAAGGAACACCCACACCTCTAGTAATTTCAAGAAGTAGCCGAGGATGCCAAAATTCCTCCGGGGATCCATGAAACGAATGCAACCTGAGCATTTGAGGAGACAAAATTGGATGGATTAATAATTGGATACCAAGTCTTTGGTTTAAAGAAACATACATTTAATTGGATTGGTCCTATCATCCAAGCCTTTTGCATGTCAAGCATGGATTCAAAATATAAGGTGTAAAAACCTTTAGCTTTGGGTGTAATGTTCCATGGTTTTTGAAGATACCAAATTTTTGAAAGAGATTTCTTCTGGCTTTTCATTATCTTTTGGAACTTAGATACTAACAATCTTCCCAGTAGCCTAGACTTACACATTTCTAATGATTCTTGGTAGAACTCACTTGAAATTTCAATGATTGGGTTATTTTCATGGTAATATGGTTCCAGGAGGTTGATAAAATGATGAACCATCTTGAATAATTTATAGAATGGGAGTTGTTGATTTTTCTTTCTTTTTCTTTATTTGTTACATCCTTTGCATAATTAATTTTTAGTGTATTGTAATTAATGGGAGGAAGATTATGCGTTGAAGATTACGGTAAAACCTTAATAAATAATTTGAACGTAATTGCGTATTATGAGAGACTACAGACTGGTCTAGGTCTGTTATTGAGGGATTCCTTTTGGTGTTGGGTTCCAACGACTATGAAATATTCAACTATAATGTTGCGTCACGCTCAAACCAATTAATTATGATTTTAAGGATTGTTTAAATTAAATTAGAAAATTTGTTGTATGTGAAACATTTAGTAATATTTATTTACAAGGTTACTGATTTGTGAGTTGTGGTAACATTTAAAATAACGGTTCTCAATTTAAAATATGGTATTTTTGGGCCTACTATCTTAGTATATTGTATTGGGGAATTTTTATAATAGTTAAGGGTTTGTTTGGGAATGTTACCTAAGAGCTTATTCTAGGTCCAAATCAAATTTCATTTTTAAGAGGTTTACTGAGTCATTGGTGGGAGGGGTAATTTAACACTTAAACATAATTTGGGGATCTTACAACATAGAAAGTTGAAGACTCGAAGAAGATGAGAGAATTATAGAAGATTTTAGCCTGCATTCTTATCAAATTTTGAGGCAACTTTAATTAAAATATTTGTATGATCGACTGTGATATAGATTATGTCTATCTATGTAACTCTAAACCCTAATTGTGATCTAGTTACTATTTATATGAATTAATTTGATTAAATTCATAAATCACTAATTAAATATGACTTAGTGTCAGTTTGTATTGATTTGCTTGATTTCTATATAAATGTGAGTTGTAATCGTTAGATCATTTATAAGAAGTTACATTTAAAGCGAATCATTGATAAATACCTTATTTACACATATTAATACATGTAAACTCCTACCGGTTATAATTGGGATTTCCTTACCTCAGTATTTCATCACTGGGAGTGTTTCCCCTACAGTACTTTATTCAGTTTCTTCAGTTCAGACTTGTAGTAAGATTTGTTTATTATTTGGTTTTGAGTTTTGTGGAAGATGGTTTGTTCATCAGGACATTTACTTATTTATTTATACCATGTGATGGTTTAGATTTTTTTACTGTGTGAAATGTTTAATCTAGTTTCAGCATATTGTTGCCTATTAAATAAAATGATAAAATTTGACACCGACTTAAGTCACTAATAGGTGATTAGAAATGGATGGTTTTGACAGTGATGCTAAGAATGAACCAAATGGGAATCTTGTTTTAATTTTATAAAGGACTCATCACCCGATATTTAATTGAGTGGGGTGTCACAGATGGTATCAGAGCCTCAGGTTCTAGTGTCCGTAGGATCTATACGGTTTGTTGCGATTTCAGCGTAACATTCTTTTGATATAGAGCCCTATTATTAGGATTGTTGCTATTATCTTTACGTGTTTGAGATATCAAGGTTTTGCTATCAAATTTTGTATTAAATCTGGACTCATATAACTTTTTTAAATCTCAGATGCTGCTTAAGTGAGGTACACCGACTAGAGAAGCAGCGAGAGTTAAGGTGAAAGAGTCTCATTAGGAGACGGAGGTTCCTTAACCATAGCCACCACAGGGGTTAGTGACATGACTGCACAGGTAGCCGAGATAGTGTCCCATGCAGTCAAGGCAGCCCTGACTCCCATGGCTATCCATTTTCCATAGATCCAGCCATAGCCACTTATGGCACCAGTGATTCAGTCCCAATCGAGGCTGTTGTCTTGGTGAAAAGTTAGGGTGGCTTTTCAGAAAGGTCACCCATTGGAGTTTTTGAGGATCTCAGATGTAATAGTATCATGTCAGTGGAAAAAGGACCTACATCATCACCTACGTATGCTTAAGTGCAGCGACACTCATAAATTGATGCTTACCATATTCAGACTTGTGGGGGCTGCGCTGTAGTGGTGGGAGTCTATTACCACCTCAGAGGAGAGGGATATAATGGTGATCGCAGAGTTGTGGGAGCGGTTCGACAACAAGTACTTTACGTTAGCTATTATGACTGAGATGATGAGTAAATTTAATGATGTTACGCAGGGAGAGTGATCAGTGGCTGAATACGAGGTGGAGTTCCCCCGTTTGGCTAACTTTGTGACAAGGTGAACACTGAAGAGAAAAAGAAGCTAAAGTTTATGAATGGGATATCCTAGAGTATCAGGCAACATTTACTCGGCAACCCAACATCACAAACATATCCAGAAGTTGTTAATGATGCACTTTTGCACTGTCAAGACCATCGCATCCACTTAAAGGAACGAAAGAGAGCGAGTGAGCCGAGCCAGTCAGGTAGGATAGAAGGGAGTATGGGGAATAGGCCAAGAGGTTTAGGACAGGTGGTTATCGCCTCGAGGGTCAGAGCTTTAAATAGGTCTAATAGGGTCCTAACTAGAACAGTAGTTTCCCCAGGGCTATCGGGGCCAAGGGAATTATAGGGGAGGCCACCAGGGCGGGGAAACCTCGTCAGGTCTAGTTAGGACATAGACAGGGGGACTTTTAGGGGTGCTACTTCATTTGTGTTCAAGCATGGCATATGAATAGAGAGAGTCCATAGAGAGTTGGGGTTAAGCATCAGGGTTCCAATAAGGGGACAACAGACACAGATGCCCCACAGGGACAGATGTATTACTGGCGTGTGTATAACATCCAGGATGTACCCATACCACCAGAACCTTAAGTGCTGCCAACAGTTGAGGGTACATTTCCTATTCATGGGAATGATATTATGATTCTTTTTTATACAAGGGCATCACATTCCTTTATTCTCGCTATATTAGCATGAGCAGACGATCTTTTAAAGAAAGACAACACTCACTTATGTGTGTAAAGTCATCGTTGGCTAGTGGGTCACTGATACACTTGATATGTAGAGGGGTAGACATCATTATAGGGAGATTAAGATTAGCAACACACCTTATTAGGTTAGATATGGAGGGGTATAATGTCTTTCTGGGCATGGATTGGTTGGTTAGTTACAGAGTGACGATAGAATTTTACGAGAGGACCATAGTGTTCTCCATTCCTGAGTAGGAGATGTTCTTAGTGGCGATGCCTCTTCCAGAGGGAGGGTCACACACATACACACACTTATACTACATTGAGGAGAAGACCTCACATGAGGTAGTTATGCCATTAGACTCAATTCCAGTTATGAGGGATTTTGAGGATATATTTCAGGAGATACTAGGGTTTCCATTGAGTTTCAAGTTTGAGTTTGTTATCGACCTAGCACTTTGTATGAGACTAATTTCTTGTGCTATGTAACGCATGGCTCCTTAAAAGATGCGAGAGTTGAGGGAGAAGATTCAGTAGCTTTTAAGGCAGAGTTTTATTTGGCGGAGTACGCTATTGTGGGGTGCACCGGTGTTATTCATGAAGAAGAAGGATGGTTTGCTTCGCTTGTGTGTAGAATACAGGGATATGGACAAGGTCACAATACGAAATAAGTATCCATTATCGAGGATCGATGACCTGTTTGACCAGTTGAGAGGAGATGCATACTTTTCCAAGATTGATTTGAGGTTGGGATCTCACCAGTTGCGCATTCGAGAGGAGGACATTCCTAAGACCACTTTTTTATGATGATACGTGTTGTACGAATTCAGTATGATACTATTTGGGCTCACCAATGCACAAAAAATGTTCATAGATATCATGAATAGGGTATTTAGGGAGTTTTTGGACCAACTCGTGATTGTGTTCATAAATGACATTCTAGTTTACCCTTGCACTGAGGAGGAGCACGTAGGGCATCTGCGTAGCGTTCTATAGACACTTTGGGACCACTAGTTATATGAAAAATTTGAGAAGTGTGGATTTTATTTACGTAAGGTGCAATTTCTAGGCCACATCATGTCTGACAGGGGCATTTCTATTGATCTGAGTAAGGTATCAGCGGTGAGGGAGTGGGGAAATCCCACGACACTAACAGAGATTCACAACTTTCTGGGGTTTTATGGTTATTATTGTTGTTTCATTAAGGGGTTCTCAAATATTGTGTGTCTGTTGATTAATCTGACTCACAAGGGGATATCGTTTATGTGGAGTGATCACTATCAGTTAGCCTTCAATGAGCTAAAGGACAAATTAACATTAACACCTGTACTCGCATTGGTTAGGGTAAGGGTACAGTGTTGGGTTTATATGAATGCATCCTTCTAGGGACTTGGGGGTGTATTGCAGCAGGATGAAAGGGCTATAGCTTATGAATCTCACGAGATTAATCCTCATGAGAAGAATTACCTCACACACGACCTTAAGTTGGCAGCAGTTGTGTTTTCTTTGAGGATATGGACGCACTATCTTTTAGGGGAGCAGTATATATTAATAACAGACCATAAATCGCTTCATTATACCTTCAACCAAAAGGATCTAAATATAAGATAGAGGAGGTGGCTCGTGTTCATAAAAGACTACCATTTTGACATTATGTATTATCCTGGTAAGGCTAACGTTATAGGAGACGCGTTGAGCCAACGACCTATGGGGGAGCTAGCGGAGGTCTGGAAGGTAAAGTGGAGGGATCTTTGACATGACGATGATATCACCAGAGCATGCATGTCAGTTCTAGCTATCACTCCCGATATTCTTATGCGGGTAGTGAAATCACAGACGAAGGATCATTTATTCCAGGATTGGGTACGCCAGTTATTAGCCGATAGACTAGAGTCCTATTTAGTTAGTTTAGAGGGAGGCTTATGCTTCAATGGGATACTTGTGGTGCTAGATGATGAGGACTTGAGACACGCGGTTGTGACAGAGTTGAATGGTTCAAGATTTGCGATACATCCCAATGAGGATAAGATGTACCAGGACATGAAAAAATAATATTGGTTGGCAGGGATGAAGCGGGAGATAGCAGAGTTTATCTTAAAGTGTGTTATCTATCAGTTAGTTAAGGTAGACCACAAGAGGCCTTTCACTACACCAAAACAGATGATTTGTAAGTGTTTTAAACACTTATAAATGGCATTTGCAAGTGTTTAAAACACTTACAAATCGGCGCATTGCAAAAAATTTATAAGTGTTCAAAACCGTTGCAAACGTCATTTGTAAGTGTTTATTGGGAACACATGTCCGTTGCGTATAACTGTTACAAAAAAAATTGCAAGTGTTTTGAAAACTTGCAAATTAAACTTTTGTAAGTGTTTTGAACACTTATAAAATTCAGCAAGCATTTTCAATTTACAACTGTTATAAACACTTGCAAATGAATTTTTTTTGTAACGGTTCAAAACACTTACAAATAGTAATATATAAGGAAAAAAATAATTTTTTTAAGTGTTAAGAACCGTTGCATAAATTAAAATTTTAAAAAAATTATCCGCTATAACTACACTACCCTAACTCAAGATGACATTCACAAATATGCCATACAAAGAGGACCACAACCATAGATGACATCCACATTTAACCCACATTTCCACCCGACACAAGTTATTTACCCTGCACATAAGACTAAACAAACACATAATTTGCAAGATATAAATCCAGTCCACAAAATGGCATTGGATTAATAGATTTGAAGAAATATCTAGCTAATATTTTAGTCAACAACTTAACATGCTTAATCAGATGCACAAACACACCAGCTTGATGATAATTTCAACTTTAAAATTATTAAAGCACTAAATCTCCAATATTCAGTGATGGTTGTTTGTTTGTAGCATACATTCTAAAACTATGCTCTGAAACTGTCATCAATTCACCAAAATCAGAACAAATGCATATTTAACCATTTCAAATCAAGTATACCAAAATCACCACTCTGTCATGGCATATCTTCATCATACTTATAGTATTAGCCTTATCAGAACTGAAAAGTTCATCTGTAATCGAACTATGTTTCCCACTTGGTTCATCGTAACTCTCATTAAAAACTATATCTTCCTTCAATGGATTAGTCTGTCCCTTTACATTTGAAGGCAATATATTCCCCTTCAATTTGATTTCAGTAGAATCTGAACTTGAAGAAGATACCTATCTCTTCAATTCTGAGGCATTCTTATTCTTGTCAAATCCTTCAGCCTTATTCTCTTTATATATTTCCTCCTCTTCAGACTCGGAATGATAATATTTCTCCAACCCAACATCCAGGTCCTCATTTCCCCTTGAATCCTTCTCCCCACCACTCAGAACTTTAGATTTATTAGCATACGGATTTAAATGAAGCTTGTGTTGCATCTGCTACATCCCTGTACTTTCTCCTCCCTTTCATCGAATCAGAATACTTCTCAACTTTATCTCACTCCCCAGGCAAAATTCGAGGCTCATCTTTAACCTCAGGACGATTCTTCTTCTCATCGTCGTTCGATTTCCCCTAAAATTATAAAGAATAAGCCACCAATTTGTGTTAATATAATTAAACATTTTTTAAAAAAATTATAGGGGTGTTTGATTAGTCTTAAATATGACACCGTTCTCCTAACATTTCATCAATTTTAATGAAAAGGACATTTTGTTACCCACTTATGCAAGTAACTGAATTTGATGCAACACTAATAAAATTAATAAAACATTGAAACAAGACACACTCCTTTTCTTTCTACTTTTTTACCAAGTATCTGTAAAATTAAATTGCTTTGCAATCTCTTTACACCTTTATAAATCAAACAAACAAAACAAACAACCCTGATGGCATTGGCATTGTTCAAACACTTAATGTAATTTTACTTGCATACCTCTGTTGTTAGTGAAGATGATTCTTCAATTAGCAGAACAATGCCATTCTCATAAGCAATTTCCTTTAGGACCTTCATTATTCTCTCCAAGCTTGGCTGTCTTGTTGACAACTTTTGTATTATCTATAAGTAAACACACATCATATTTAATAGTTAACGGCCATTCACTAAAGAATTATTGATCTAATATCTTAAATAATAAAAAATTGTTATACACCTTAGGATTAACTCCACAGTTGTTGCATAATTCAATAGCACGAGCCACAAATTTCTTCCCAAATTGAGATGTGAAAATAGCTCGAATATCTTGAAGCTCTGGGAATTCCCCACACCTTGATGCCGCGTAAAGCAAGATTGAAATGGCCTCCTTCAGTTCATTAGGTCATTCTCAATACAAAACCAAAGAGAAACAGATAATAAGAGTTGACCAAATATTCAAAACAAATATAAGAGTTGGATACATATAGAAGACACTTGCTTTGATTGCTCTACAAGGTTGATTCTCTCAATCAACATGTCACAATAACCTTCTATCATAATAAACACGTCCAACATGTCCTGCTCCTTGATCACTTTCTCACCCTATCCAACACATCATTTCAATACCAAACAATGAATCAAAAGTAATAAAGAGAAGTGGGTACAAGAAATTATTAAGAATGAAGAAAGTCAAAGCTAAAACTAGTGATTTTACAGTTCTAACTTGGAATTTGGAAGTCAGAATTCACTTTCCTAATCCGATAATATTTTCATGCTATTAAGACCACAAAATTTTTACACTAGTCGTAAATACCACATTAGAATATCAACTTTAGAATAAACTCAAACTATACTTGTAGTTTGCAACCCCCAACCCTATGGGTCTCTAAAAATTGTTTTTAGTGACACATAAGGAGTCATTTGAAACTTTCCGACAGTTTACAAGTTATTTTCCATACTGGAAGTATTTGAATTTGAAGCAACAATTTAAAGAGTTTCTTGCATTTTACTCTTTCAGTAATGATAAACAAACATAAACCAACAAAGTGCAAGTAAAGCATACCCTGGCCTAACATTCCCATTGAGAAAAAGATAAGATGTCTTTAATTGAGCTTGAGCTTCCCTCATCCTCTCCATAGACAATGATGGTGTATCAGAATTCTTTGTTTGTTTTACCTTCAGCTCCTCCTTCTACTCCCGCATGCGGTTTTCTTGTTTCATTTTACCGGGACCCTTGTCGTGAAATTTATGTGAAAGCAGCCAAAATGATTCCTTTGGAGTCAACCGGTAAAAACAAAAAAGAACCTCACTGATCAGCATAACTAATTACATCATCTTTTGTCATTCAGCCAGTCAAAAAATCTATAGTACTAACTCTTTTTTATAATTGGGTGGATGTTTTTTGATGCAAGTACCTCCCTTGAACCAGACTTCTAAAAATTCCATACAAGAGGGGTTATTTTTCACTTTTAAAATTTATGGTAGATGACCTGGGATCCCACCAGTGGGAAACACTCTACTATTGAAACTGTAAGTGAATGCAAATTGGCTAAAACCTGGATGCTGAACTAACACATTCCAGTGTGTGTAGTTTTTCCCATAATTGTAATTTGAGATTGTCAGTTTTACCCTCCAGTGATCTCTGTAGTTGTTCTTAAAATGCCAGTGAACTCGAATAGGACACATGTGATCAGTGCATTGCACTACGTCAAAATTAAAGAGTATATTTTCCTAGGATAAGGGGCCACCTTCTCTGTTCAACATGGACAAAACACAAACATATGAGCAACAAGACGTATAGTCCAACAAATATATAACACATACACACACACACACACACACACAATTTCAGATGCATGATAATCCCTTTATCCCAAATTAATAGTACACTATTTCTTTTTGAGTTATCCCAAATTAAAAGTCCACTTTCATGTTTTTGAACATAATCAACAAACCAAATTTCAAAAGGATAAACAAGTGTCAATTTTGAACATTATTTGGTGTATCTTTAATCTATACAAAAAAAAGAATAGGTATTCTTAATCTAATGTATATATAATTGCATTTTGTGTGTATATATAATCGAGACAGTCGGACAATTAGACCTCCATTTTCAGTAGTAGGCAATGGTTAGAAGGTAAGGGTGATCTGCTCCTCTCTATTCTTCATTGGCTTATGCATCAATAATTTATTTTTTTGAGTGAACTCACCTATACCCTGTGTTGTTTCACTACTATTCCAATTTTCCTTTTACTTCAATCGAGTTCGTGTCAAAGCGTACGAAATTACCTGCAGTTCAAACACATAAGCATGTGATGTTGATTAAAATAGCAATCAACATAACAAGAAAATATGATTAACATCATAAAAAAATTTAAGAAATTAGTTTTTTAGATGAACGCAATTCCCTCAATCACACATTCCAAGAGCCATGTCAGTTTTTGGACTGGAAAACGAGGCAGGCATGTAGTTGATGTTTGAACAATTTGATTTATAAAAAGTAGAGTTGTAAAATGTGACCATGCTTAGTTATTAAACTTCAAGATTATCTTAAATGAGTTTGTCATTAACTATGAGATCATGAATTCAAATGTAGGTTCATAGCGTTTATGACCTTCTTATGTGAAGCTAAGAAACTATTGAGTTTCAAAATAAAACACCCGAGTTCGAGTACTTGACCTTATACAGAGGTATATAATGTTCATAAGATAATGAATTATTATTAGTCACTATTAAAGGTTCACAATGAACTCTAATTTTTAAACGTATCTATTCAGTTCTTAATCGCTATCCTCCCAGCCGCCTCCAAAAAATAATAATACCTAGGCCAATCAATAAAAATCTATAATAAGTAAAGGATCATACAATGTTTTAAGACGCCTTAAATGCCTAATTTGAGGTGGGATTGGTCCAGTCAACTTGTTGTTATGGAGATCCCTAGAAAAAAAGAACATAATAAGATGGAATTCAGAAATCCTGATGAGGAAAATACATTTAGCAGAAAATAATAATCGATCGATTATCATTTCTAGAAATTAATATTCTTGTTTCTAGTTTATTGCTCTTAATCATTATTTATATCAGTCTTTCTTACTGAATTGATTATTAATCGTTGTTGATGGTTTCAAATTACCTAATAGTTTCATTTAAACCATACATGAACAAAATTTTGTTGTTGTGAGAACGACTTGTCTTGTAGTTTTTCTGTAAGGCATTCTTTCAACTTCTTTGGCAATATATATAGCCGACACATAATATTCAAGACCCAATTTAAGTCCACTTGTGTTAATTTATAACAAACATTATCTCTAATCTCTTTCATCAGATGGATAACGAGGCTTTGGGAATAAAAATATTTTACTCTTTAGTATTTGTTTACTTTTTGTTTTCATCTGTCTATTAACAATAGCATTCCTACAATTTCAATGTTACATTCCATATGCTCAGTTTCGTTTTCTTTATTTTTACAGTGATTGTAAAGCTTCTATTATATTTATTCTTTAGTGATAATCCCTCTTTTTCCCTCAATTAAACAATATCATAAGCACAATTAAAGCAATACTATTGGAGCAACTAAATATAATATCACAAAATGATATGCTTGTATAACAAATGATTGTAATTTAGATGGTGGTGGGGAAGGGTACCAATGGTAACTGTGACATACTTTGCATTGGTATCAATTGTAGATTGGCTTGAGTTTTCACGTATTGGTGAAAATTCTTAAACCCTTTGTCCTACCCCAACAATATTAACAAGAATTGAAAAAGATCTTATTAAGTCGCTACCACCACCACAAAAAAAAATTGCTTTTTACGACGGTGCTCCAACCATCTCAAAAAGTCCTCTAGTCGTCTCAAAATCCTTTTGCAACGCCATTTGAGACGGCAAAGGAGCGTAGTATTAGACCCCCATTTTAAAAGCTTTTTGAGATGGCAACAGCCGTCTCAAAAAGTTCTTTTGAGACGGGAAATACGCCGTCTCAAAAGGTCATTGCTTATAGGACCCTTTTGAGACGGTCAAAAAACCGTCTTTTAAAGTTTTTTTTAGAGACACCAACATACGTCCCCAAAGAGTTTTTTGAGACGATAACTTAACCGTCTCAAAAAGTCCCCATTTATGGAACCCTTTTGAGATGGCAAAGAAGCAATCTTTAATAATTTTGGCACCAAAATTATAATTTCACCCATTCCATAATACACTTTTTTATAATTATAAACAAAAAAGATTTTAAAAACAATATGACATATTTTGCATCCCATTTCAACATATAACATATAATTTTCCATTCAATTGTAATTAAATTTCATACAAGAAAAAATACACAATTTAAATATTGTGTCCAAATTAGATCTCTCTATACAATTTCACTCATCTCATTAGAAAAAATACATAAAAAACCATCTATCCCTAACATAAAATGATGTACGCAAAGTAAACTCGCAATCTTCAAGCATACGACCTCCAGTAAAATGACTCCAATATCTTGCTTTGTCCACAAAAGGTTTTCACCTGCAATAAATTTATTAAGTGCCAGTTACCTTAAACAGAGAAGTAATTTTTTTTATAGTTCCTATAGATGACAAGCTCTAAAAACCATATCAAGTTTGAATATCTTCGTATTATTTACTTTTGAAAATACTTAATATTTTTAAAATAATTCGGCAGAGTCTCCTTTATTTATTCATGAAAACCAACCTGTTTAAACATAAAAATTAACTCAAAAACAACGACAGAAATAACCACAAATTTCTAAACAACTAATATAAATAAAAATACACATTACGATTCCTTTTATCATTGAAAAACATAATGAACAAAATTTAACTTGAATATGTCTCACCCCTGCTTGTGGTTGAGAGCAAGGCTAAAGAGGACTTAAGTGACAACGTCTTTGTTCGAGAGAATAGATGCAAAAGCTCCAACGATAAAAGGCTCAAGTATATGTATAACAAGTCCTCGTGGGATAGTAAACTTCCTGCAACAAATGGGATACAAAACTCAATTAGCTATGGTTCTGAAAAAGTTAAGAAATATTAACTTGATTTAGATACTTGGACAATACTTGTTTAAAACCCAATACAAAAACTAGCTCCAAAGATGTCATGATTATATAAATATAAAATAAGATCAAACACTAAAAAACTAGCTGATTTAACTATTTAACACTTAATTCTCATATTATTTACTTTTAAAAGCAATTAATATTTTTTAAAACATTCGACAGAGTCTCCTTTATTTATTCATGAAAACCAACATGTTTAAACATAAAAATTAGCTCAAAAACGACGACAGAAATAGACACAACACTCTAAACAACTCATGTAAATAAAAATTGATCAATGTAAGCACATGATGCAAGCAATTTAAGGAGACCATATTACCAGTTTTAACATCACGCGCACGGTACACGATGTTGTATGTACGTTCTCCTATCAACATAGAAAGAAGAAATTAATTGGGGCCCTAAATATAATCAGAACTAAAAAAAAGAGGGTTAACCCTTTGTTTTCCTTTACTTAAAGGTGGCCTTAAAAGTCGAGACATGCCCACTGTGACTACCAAGTAGTATCATGATTATGTGCCATTTTAAATTTTCAAACAATATTTGGTCCAGATTTATGAAGAAGAAGTATAGATTGTTTAATGGTGTTACAGGTTCCCTGACCATCAAAAGAATGTGATATATTTCTATCTTGGCCTCTGAATTTATCATTGAAAATTAATCTCAAATGATTTGGTGTTCGCGATTGATAAAAAAACATTTAGTGTCATGACGTGTCGTATTATTTCGATCGAAATCTTTTTTTTTTGTTAAATTTTTTTGGCATTGAATCGATTTTACTTCTACCTTAAGAATAACGATTTAAAGAAATAGTATTGTGGTGCTTTGATAAACTCATACAAAGCAATAATGAAGTGCATTTAGTGCTGAACCAAAAAATTATATGAAGTGTTAAACTAAACAGTACGTACTCAAGTCTGTTACAAACCAAAAACTCTTTAATAGAACATTATTTCCTTATGAGCTAATGTATTCAAAATACCAGTAAATATAAAGTAGATTAAATTGCCCATATAGTTCATTAAATGCAATTAGAGCATATGTTTACAACTTTCAAGAATGATTTTCCGGAGATCACTAATCATTGTTTATATGTTGATATCTTAATCACTAAGTGTGCTCAGTCCATGTCACGTGTGTTTAGACCTGAATATTTTAAGCTCTAAGCATGTGTGTGCATGAGAGAGATATCCAATTGCAAGCAACTCATCCATATTGCATATATGCCATATGCATATATGCATCTGCATATCAGGTTCAATACAAGTCCTAACTCTTAAATAGGTTCAATATCATATTCAACTGTAATATGCATATTACAACGTATAATTTATATGGATAATACACATAATATAATGTTGAGTTGAAAATTTTGAAATACACTTGTAATCTAACGAATTGAGAGTTTATATATATTTAGATCATTTACCAGTTTATATATAAGATCGACATCAGCCATAAGATTGACGGTTATTTATATATTTAGATCATTTACGCTAAACTTCAGTTTATAACTCACATTACCAGTTTAAGTTTCTATTTCTTGGACAATTAGCAATTGGCTGAATGCCACCTATCACGTAGCACATGACATGATTTAAGTAGTAAAAATTGGGGTCAACTTATAACTAATGGAAATTTTGGGGACAAACGTCAGTTTACGCTAACCATTGTGGGTCGATGTGGGTCAGATTTGCGTTCACTTCACATACAGTTTCAATAATGATTAATTGATTTTTTGTATAGTTCTTTTATATGTAGCTAGGGGCGTGAAAGAACCATCCCATGGCCAACAAGGATGAACATAGTTATGGGCATCACAAAAGGACTTTGCTACCTTCACACCCAAGAGAACATAATTTATGGAAATCTTACATCCAATAAAATATTTCTTAATGAGAACCACAATCCCAACATTAGTGATGTCGGCCTCTCACGTCTGATGACTGCTGCTGCCAACACCAATGCGATGGCCACTGCGGGTACACAGGGTTACCGTTCACCAGAGTTCTCAAAGCTCAAGGATGCCAATGAAAAGACCGATGTGTACAGCCTCGGGGTGATCATATTGGAGCTCTTAACGGGCAAATCCCCCAGCGAGGGGACCGACAACCTTGATTTGCCCCAATGGGTGGCATCAATTGTGAAAGAAGAGTGGACTAATGAATTTTTTGATTTGGAACTTATGAGAGATGCGTATGATACTAGCAAGGGTGATGAGTTGCTTAATGCACTGAAATTAGCTCTACACTGTGTTGACCCCTCGCTTGCAGCTCAGCCAAAAGCTACCCAGGTTCTTCAGAAACTGGGGGAGATCAAACCAGAGATGGCTACTACCAGTTATGTGGCTGCTATAGCTGCTGATGTTCCATCAAAAAGTGAATGATTAGGGTGTTTGACTTGATACATATTGTATTTACTATATGCCTGATGGTGTTAAAGGGGGATTCGATGAAGAAAAGTAAAAGTTCCATATTGGTTTTCGGTGTCTCAAAGATTATTTGGAATTCGAACTTCAAAAGAGATAAAAAGAAGCTACGCCAGCAACACTGACTTTGCTTGACAACGGTGCAGCGAAGTCACTGCTGAACTAAGATGAATGGACTCCAAAATATAGGCCACTTTTGATGTTGCCCATCTTCGAAGATCTACAATGTTACATGATGCTTCTATCTAAAATGATGCGGTGAGTAATAGTTGAAAAAATATTACGTTATCTATGAACCTTAGTAGGTAAAATCAAGTAACTATGATGGTTTAAATCAATTAAACATCTGCTTATCTCTCGTTTATTAGTGAAGGGAGCACTGATTGAAACAATCACAAAGTGGTATTGGAAGCTAACCTGGTGTTACAGTGGATATAAAACCACCCAATGCCGCTCTTCGTCTCTATGGGGGTATGCTTTTGAGAGGGTGCTACATGAATTTCGATGTGCTACGTATTCTATCGAATTCACTCCAGTATCAAGGGAGAAGGTACTTTTACATACAAGAGATATTTACCATGGGATTGGAAATTACTAAATTAGGGTAATTGATATTGATAATCTGTTTAACAGGTAGAAAATATATTACTTGCCCACGCTATTCGAGGTGGGGGTAGGGTAATTATAGAGGCGGCTGCAGAGATTGCACGTGCTGCTCCCGATCGTGGCTTGATTCTCTTTTTGACACGGCATGTGACCGACTTGCTTCTGTTTTAGGGTCTTCTTTGATCTTGTTGTGGAGAGAAATCACCGTCGTGATTCTGATTGTAAGAAGTTATCAAGTATTCATTTTCACATTTTGGCTTTATTTATTTGAGTTGAGTACTCCATATTATACTTACTGAATACGGTAAGATGTAGCATGAGCAATTCATGGGAAATTTTGACTTTTCATCATAAATTTTGAGGTACAATTTTTTTTACACCCAAAAAAGAAGACTTACAAAAACAAGAAAAAACAAAATTTCCCATAATTCACTTTTTACATATCGACGAAACATTATTAAGTTTCATTTGTTGAGTGGTATTTGCAAAGAGTCCTCATCCCAAAGGGAGGGGTCCAGCTACACCCAAAGCATCAAGAAATCTTCAACCGTCGCCATCTACATGTCCTGAAATTGACTTATGAATTAGGGGATGACATCCCCATCAATGCTACATAACAAGTCAGAGAACCAGTGAAGAATCCCCACACCACAAGTCCTTCAAGAATTTCACTCTCCTCCCATATTTCACCCTAAAGGAAACATACTTTCATCCCCATCACTAGCAATATACTTCAACAGGATCACTCCATGAGGAGACCCAACATCCCATTTGGACTGATCTGAGCATAGGAAAAATAAGCCAGTAGGTCTTGTGAATCTTAACCGATGGAAGGAGTTAGTCTGGGTACATTTATGTCCTATCTCAAGGAAAAATGACCCGAATATTGCTTTGATGTCATTTGGAATCTCGAAAATGTATAGAATGAGAACTTAAAATAATATTTAATAATACACTTTATGAAAACAAAAGGTCATTCACATACTTGGATTTATTAGTCAATAAGTAAAGGAATCTAGATTAGTCAATAAGTAAAGGAATCTACGTGTTAAGCAAATAATCATTACCATGAGCCTAGTTTTGAAGACCGAATTCGGCGAGGACACAGTGACTTTTATTAGGTTACCTCGGTACCTTTGGGACATATCTTTCTCTATTCGCGCTACTTCGTTATTGTTTTCAATTTTCACCCCTTGAAGCCCAGTTTAAACCCTAAAACAAAAACTTATTAGTTAATTTTAGAAATCCGGAGTTAGATGAGGATTAATATAACTATAGCCCTAGGTCACACAAAATGTACTTCTAAGTAATTTCCCCATAGATCTTATATCTATCTATATGAAAAAGAAATCATGTAACGAAGGGGATTCTTATTTGTACAAATGGTACTTAGAACTTGGAACGAGGGTAATCCTTTTGTCGATGGATGCTCCTATTATACTCGTAGTCTCTGAAGGATGAGAACCAACTATGCATCATCTACACCAAGAATTCAAGTATTGTATACGTCATTAGTATGATACTTTGTAGGAACTATCCGTAATAACGAACTTTTTTTAATAGTAAACTCACACAAGCAAGTATAGACAATCAATAATTCTAACTTGAATGGCATGAACTACTTGCAAAGTACATCAATTAATTAACACAAACAACCATATCAATAATCTAAGTAAAATTCACACAAACTATTAAACAAATATGATCTTATATTAATCTAAAAATATACAACAACAACCAATTGGCAATCCGGGTTTTCAATTGGCTCACCCTCAACCTCCTATCACCACTACAAATCAATTCAGGTTTTCAATTGGCCCGCCCTCAACTTCATAGCACCACTACAAACCATATGTACAAAAACTAATGATATAGATAAATAATTAAGAATTAGAATTACCTCTTATTCGTATCAATTCAATGTTGTAACTTGAAAGTCCCAGTTGTTTCAAAATTAATGAAAAACAGCCACGCAAGCAGTAACTCCCTGTCAAATACCCATAAATGAAAAACATGTGTATTAGGGATGGAGCCAAATATGAAAAACAAATGGGTTTCTGCGCAAACTACCATAATCTACATGCTCGAACTATGACTCACGGAATAAAGCCAAATATATTGCTCAATTTGAAGTTTCTAAAATTAATTTGTGTACTATCTTTCTTTTATATAATATTTGCACAGTAAGAATATGATGAATGGTCGTATAACAAATGATTCACCAATACTACAAAGATTTTATTAATTTTCTCTTTTCCAATTACAAAATACAAATACAATCAATAGCATCTACGGAGGTGAATTAAAAAAATATATAAATAACTCATTATCATGGGTAATACATGTTCAATTATGTAAAATCAACCTATAACAGAAAATGAACAATTTTTAATTGTTGCAAAGTTTAATGTGACTGTTTGTAAGAAAATAAATACAATACAATAAGATTCAAAACAAACAGTTCACCTAATACCTTAAAAAAATCAACAAATCAAATCTAAATGTTAAGACACAAAACAAAATCAAAACTAAATATACCTAATTAGATCTTGAAATGAAAGGGTCCATTGACCACTATGTCAGATTAAAAAAAACACAACTTTAAATAAAAAAGCTAATCGATTCTCATATTCATCTACTACAAAGCTTAAATGCATAAACAAAGAAATGCATTGAGGCTGAACGATGGGAATCAACATGAAGGCTAAACGATGAGAAGTAGATCTTAAATTACTTAACCTAGATAAGTAGAACATCAATGGGAATCGACATGGAGGCTGGACAAAGAGAGAGAGAGCTGCGTGGAGGAGAAGGAGAAGCCCGGGGGGGGCGGGGGGGACAGAATGGCCGAAGAAGAGATGGAACCCCACACATGGCTTATTTTTATTTTCCTTTTTTTCCTTTCTTTTTTCTGTGTTCTTACTAATAGAAAAAAGCGGGAGTAGAAATCGGTCAAGGGGGAAACCAAATTGGGTTTAGCTGTCTCAAAATGTATTTCTGTTGAGATAGCTCCTAATATGTCGTTTCATAAGGTATACTTTTTTAGATGGGTAAAATTAGTTCTCTTAAAAACTATAATTTTTAAGACAGCTAATTTTACCTGTCTCAAAAAGTAAGTTTTAGAGACCCAAAATTTAGTCGTCTCAAAAAGTTTTGTCTTAAAAAGTACTTTTTTTTGTAGTGAAACTACCTCCTATTTGAGATTATTAAAACTAGAGAGATTGCCTCTACTGAAACACATATGGAATGCCCCTATGAGTAGACTTTTCTACCTCCACGACTTACGAAAAGTATACACTCATTATTTCCATGGGTTGAAATATTTGTTTCAAATTCCTGCAACTCAAAAGCTTCATCGAATAGGCTTTTATACCTCTATATTCGATAATTATTTACTGTGTTTGTTTTCTTTCTGCTTCAATTAATGTTGTCATTTTAACTTTATGAGATAGACTTTCCCCTTTATCATGTTGCCCTTCTGTTTTGGCTAGTCCAATTGGCAAAATGGAGGAGGATTTTGCCAAATCAGTGTACACCTGGTGGAAGCACATGGTGAAATCCCCCTCTAAGTAGGACATGGGTTGATAAAAGACAAAACAACATTGACAAAAGCAATAAAATTTTATTTATGCGGCTACTTTGTTCCAATTTATATTATTTATATAAACAATTTTACATCCCTTTTTTTCATCTCTCAATATTCTATTTCAAAATCTTTTGTTACACTAACATGTTGTCGACATTTTATGTGTGCTTTAGGGTCATCCTCATTTCTTGCAAGTGAGTTTCAGGGAATTGTAGGATGCGGACATAGTAGCGACTTTCAAAGTTTTGGATTGTTACTTTTAATGAACTTGATCTTAGTCTCATCACTTGTCTCATCTGCCCAATCAGCTTCAGAGTCGAACACTTGCTCTAAGAAATTGCATCATCCCACGTAATGTTGATAAAGAGATTGTAACCCTTGGAGCAAATTGAATTGCAGACGAACTCCTGACAATGCGTTACATTCAAGAATTTCCATTGTTCTAAGCAACATAAAAAACCAAATAAAGGATTGGCCTTCGACAAATAGGTTGAAGAAAAATGATTTGTAAGAGGCCATGAGTTAATTATCACGCTCCCAAAGGCTCTACAAACACATTAAATTTTCCCAAAGACACTAAGATATATAACTAATTGTTAATGATAGAAAATTCAAACTAAACATTCATACACATATTACACTCACATAGCCCATATTATTTAACAATAAACCAAACCCCCAAAATTACCACAACCAAAAAACCCAAAATCATAATCGTATTAAACCAAAATTAGATTAACACCGAAATATAGTAACTAATTTGTGCTTAATATCATAATTCCTAACAGAAAGACATAAACAGGTTTTGGATCATAATTAATTGGGGCTTAATTACATGTTTGCACACACACATCTAATATATATATATATATATATATATATATATATATATATATATATATATATATATAAAGAGAGAGTTATACTTGTATATGAAGAACGAGAGAGAGCTCACGTGTTGCGATTCTGAATCCAAGGTTTGCAATTTTCAAACCAAAATCGTTTGAAGAACTAGAGAAAGAAGATATGAGATTTTGGTTTGAAGATTAGCGATTTTGGTCAAAAGATTTGCGAGTTTGGAGTCTTGTGATTTTGGGAGGGAAGGAAAACTTTGGTGCGGTTTGAGTAGACGAGGGACGCAAATTTTGATGGGGGGAAATTTTAACAAAAAATTTGTGTCTTTACACTTTTGAAAGACTATGCAAATATTTTAGGTTTTGGAAATAATAGAATCATAAATTTTACAATGGTTTTGAACACTTACAAAGTTTGTAAGTTTCCAAAACCGTTGTAAATGTTGTAAGTGTTATAAGCACTTACAAATTAAATAATCTATTAGTTGTAAAATATCCATTATGGTGTAGTGTTTAGGGATGCTACAACCACTGGAGATTCTCATGTGGAAGTGGGAGAGAATTTCCATGAATTATATTACAAGGATGCCGATGTCATAGAGGGGTCTGAGACGATGTAGTATGCGCAACTGTTCATTGTGAAGATAGTTAATCTGCATGGGGTACCAATTAACATCGTGTATGATAGAGACAAGCTCTTTGTATCTCATTTCTGACAAATTTTTCAGAAGGCCATGGGAATATATTTTCTAATGAGTACTGCATATCATCCGCAGATAGACGGATAGACTGAGAGGGTTAATCAAATGCTTGATGACATGTTGAGGATGTGTATACTTGAATTCGGAGGATGATGGGAGAGATAACTTCCATTGGTAGAGTTTGCGTATAATAACTTTTACTAATTCACCATCGGTATGGTACCATTTCAGGCACTATATGGGAGACCTTGTCGTTCCCCCGCTTGCTGGTTAGAGGTGGGGGACAACAAGTTGTTAGGGACAGAGATGATACAAGAGACTATTGTTATGATCGAGCTGATTCTGTGGCATATTCGAATAGCTCAGGACTGGTAGAAGAGTTACACCGATGCAGACTGAAGCCACGTTGAGTTAGAATTTGGTGATTAATTGTTGGTACGGGTGTCTCCCTTGAAGGGTCATGATGTTCGAAAGGAAGGAGAAACTAGTGCTGAGGTATGTGGGAACATTACCTATTATTGAAAGAGTAAGACCAATTGCATATAGACTGGATTTAACAGAGCAACTATAGTGAATACATGACATGTTCCACATGGATTCACTAAAGAAGTATCGGAGGAGCGAGAGAGATTTTTGGCACGTTCCACTTAAGGAGATCGATTTACAGCCAGATGTATCATACGAGGAGAGACCTGTGGCTATTCTGGATCGTAGTGTGCATAATTTATGGTATAAGGTGATACCATTAGTCAGGTTTCGGTGGGGACACCACAGTGTTGTTGAGTCAACATAGGAGTGGGAGGATGACATGCGAGAGAAGTATCAAGAGTTATTCGCCACAAATATGATCTAATTTTGGGGAAAAAATTCCTTCGTAAGGGGGAAATACGCGACACCCCGTATTTATGAGCATTAATTATTTAATTAATTCGGATAAATTTAAATTACAAGTTTGTCGTAATTGAATTGAATTAATTATTATGTGTGTGTTTAAATATTAATCGGGAGAGATAATGATTAATAAAAATGGAATAAAATTTACTAAGGGTGTAGTAAATAATATGTGACTATTATTATACGTCATAGAGAGTTAAATGATGGGATTTTATTGTATCTAACCCAGGAGTCAGGTATAAACTATATTAAGGTTGAGATAGAGACTTTTATTAAAGTGACTCGGACGACAATTCTACGTACACGATTGATTCTGAATAGTTCAAGATAGTCAGAGTAGAGTATCCGGGGGTAGTAATTAGGTCTCAGGACATTTTTAGGCATAACCGGGCCCACACGGGGGTGTTCGGGTCATTTAGGCTGGGCCTAGACCTGTCAATTGGTCGTGTCGAGTCGTGTTCGTGTCATTTTTTTCATGTTTGGATCTTATTGGGTTCGTGTCTAAACGGGTGACTATTTTATCGTGTGATAAAATCATACCCAAACCCGACCCGTTATGTTGTCGTGTCGTGTTCACTCATTAATACCCATTAAGATAATGAATAATTCTGAATTGTATACAAGTTGATATATATATCATTTTTTAACTCAAATAGACCCATTAATTCATTTACATTACTAAATCTCTAATTTAGTAAAATTCATTATGATTAAATTAATATTATACTACATAAATTATTTATAAGTTCCAAAATTATATCTTATTTACTTAAATTAATGGGTCATAACGGGTTTTATCGAGTATTAACGGGTGAAAGGGGGTTAAACCTAACCCAACCCGTTAACTATAGTGTCTTATCGGGTTGTAACTGATATGACCCGAACCCATTAAGGGTCCACCCATTAACTTATAACTTCGTGTCGATTCGTACGGTGTTATCATGTCGTGCCTTATTTTACCAGGTCTACCTGGGCCCATAAGCCTAATTTCAAGTTTAATATTTTTTAACCTAAATTTAAGAGGGTGGAACGGAAGTTAATCACATTCTAACTTTAAGAACTTGCGAGTAGAAAAGAAAAAGGAATTGAGGAGCTTTGGGGAGCTAAATCAATAGGGATCGGGTGTGTCCTTTGTCAATTCATCTTCTACCTCAAGGGAATCAGACTTCACGAATCTATTCAGGCAAGTGGTGAACTTGATTTCAATATAATTTGCAGTATCAGGATTCATATTATAGTGGGTGTGATTGGAAATTCGTTTTTGGGGTGGGTTATCACATAAACATGGTTTTTTTTATGAATTGGACACTTTGTGTAGTTGTAAAGTGTAATTCATGAAGTTATCCATTTCAGTAAGGACGAAATTTGAATTATATTAAAAATACAATAGATAGATGTTTTTAAATGTCAGATTGTAGAATCGAATTTGTAGAAATTGATTTAACGAAATCTTTGAAACCAATCTAGGAATTTATTATTTTCATGAGAATCAATGATGAATAAAGTTATTATGATGATTTGAACCTATTTTGGAGGGGTAATACATCTTACTCTAGATTGGGATTGAGCATGTAGAGTGCGTAAGAATGGCAGAATAAAGGTCAGGGAAGAAGATCTGTTCGAAGCGAATCGATTCAGTTCCTAAGCCGAATTTATTCAGTATGGAGAATCAATTCGAAATAAGGCTGAATAGATTCGGCTGCCCAAAAAAAAAGCATTTTTTGTGTTTGTTCCCTAAATGAAAAATTAATTATCAAGAAACTTTTGGGTTATTTTGAAAATATAGGGAGGGACCTATTTAAATTCCAGAAGGTATGGTAGGAAGTGGTTTATCCAATTTGAGCGAAATATAAGCTAGGACCCTTCGGAAGATATTATGAAATTACGAGTAGAACCAAATTTGTGAACTAGAATGATAAAAAAAAATTTAGAGTTGGGTAGATATACTAGGTTATCGTAGGCAAGTGCTAGGAGAGTTAGGCACATATTAGAGGAATTAATTTATTTTAATTATATATACGGATAAAGTGATAGTGCGTATATATATATATATATATATATATATATGTTTTTGAGTTTATTATAGGTATCGTTGTGAATGATATTTATAAGAATACATACCCGTCTAGTGCTATCATAGGAGGTTGCGCGATGTAGGTGAATCCCATGGCTCGTGAAACACTACACCAAATCTGCCTAATTGTCACGGTCATTGACCTTGACAAGTTCAACTTGTCAAGGTCAATGACTGTGACAAATCGGGGCGAGACAACTTTTTTTGTCACAGACGTGTCACGGTCATTGACCTTGACAAGTTCGTTAGAATTGTCACGGTCGTGTCACGGTCTATGACCGTGACAAGTTTAGTCACGGTTATTAACCGTGACAAAGCCTTGACGCATTTTAAAAAAATTGTCACGGTCAATGACCGTGACAATTCTGGAAAGAATTTAAAAAAAATCTGTTGGGCAGTATGACCACTGCCACTGCCCAACCGTATATTTGTACCTATTATAGCAACATTGTACCTATTCAAGCATCATATATATCCAAACAAACTAAAGATAATGCAAATATATATTCAAAATAGAAACAATATACATGACGATATAATCCAAATATAATTCAAATGTACCAACTTAAAACTAATGTCACTACATGTCTAGGGTAAATGTGAGGAGGTGAGTAGGCCACACGATATACGAATTGACACACCCACTAATATACATCGTGCCGCATTATTCGCACAACCACAATAGGGAGTTCTCCTTCCCGGGTATCACATGCGTGACGAGCACTTTGGACTCAATCTCTTGAAGCGCACGTCCATGAAATATTCCACCCTGGACGATATTCGGGTCCCTCAACCCCCGCCCTATCCGTTGGCCATCAAATAAGTCTGGGAAAGGGAGCCAAATAAGGAAGTGGATCATCGAAGTACGCACGTGTCGGTGAAGCAGCGAGGTCCACATCCTCGTCATCCTGCGCCTCGTTCTCCCGTACCTCCTCCTCCTCCTCCACTGCCTTCTCCTTCCCTTTTCCCTTACGGTCTCCGCCAAACGTAGGCCTCATGAATGAGTACATATCTTGGACCGTCGCCTCCAAATGGAACAGCTTCGCGCCATGTGAATCCACCGTTCGAGCCAACCCAGTGTCACTCTTCTCCAATCTGATGATCCTAGATTTGGCCACCCGCGATCTCACCCCTTTGTCCCCCCCTTGCGATCAGAGCCAAACACTTGGCTGAGTGCGTCTGTGGACAAAGACGCCTTGTCGACATTAGACTACGACTCATGCACTTCCTTAAGCTTTGCCTGAAATGACAAAAAGCACATGATTAGTAACATAAGTAAACTAAAAAATTATAACGTAATTAACCAAAATTAAACTGTCGGATTACTTACAATCGTGGTCGCGAAGCTCGGGGACACCTCCTTGTCCTTCCCCTGCTTCGTCCGAAGAGTCACATAAGTATCGAGCCTATGTGGCTTACCCCCTGGGCCACTCTCTACACCCTGAAATAAAATAAAGTAAAATTAATATCGGCCCGCAAAGTAAAATAAGGAAGAATAATATATTTCTATAGTTATAGAAAAATTAAATCTTACCTTCATCCTATGCTCCACCTCGGTGTAAGACGTCCGACCGGAGTAGTGCACGTCCGTCTTTTTTGCCCGATTTTCCCTCCCCAATTGGCGAGATGCCAATTGTCGATCCTCGATCTCATTGTCAATGAACTTTTGTCATTTTGCCAATCAGATCGGCTCCTTGGGCGGGACGGATCCACGCCATTGGATAATGGACTCTCGTGTTTTTCCAAAGTACCGTGTTCGCATATTTTTCTTCCACGTCTTGTGTTGCTCCCTCAACTGCCCTAAGACGGAATCGCGTAGCTTTGGATCCAAGTTGAATTGTTTCTGTCCAACAAATACAATGTTAGTTGCGAATAAATATAAATATAAATATAAAATGAAATTGAAATCGAAATCGAAATTGAAATTGAAATATACATATAAATATAAATATATCACCTGTAGTGCCGCCCAAACAGCTAACTTGAGCTCATATGGCACCTCCTTCCAACTCAAAAACCCCGGGCCGATGACCGTCTTTAGCAGCTCGAGGGATCTGGCTAATAGCTCCGACTTGTTCTCGATGGTAATCCCAAATTTTCCATATTTGGGGTGCCTAGGGGCCGAGGAGCCCTCGTCGCCTCCTCTACCACCGAGCCCAGACGAAATCATCATAACCAGCATCATCATCCTCGCCTTAATACCTGAAGGAGACATTTGCTGTAAAAAAATGTTATTAGTACAGATAAAAAAAATGTTATTAGTACACATAGACACACACGAAGCCCTCCACCCCTACCCCCTACCCCCTACCCACCCCCTCCCCCTCCCCCCCCTCACCCCACCCCCACCACACACACCCACACGTACATGTACAAGTACACACGACCACCCCATCCCGGCCCCCATCCCCACGCCCTCCCCCCACCCCCAGCACACACAAGCACACATACACGTACACACACGCACCCCCATCCCTGCCCTCACCCCACCCCCACCACAAACACGCACACGTACACACACACACACCCCATCCCTGTCCCCACCCCCTCACCCCCTCACCCCACCCCCACCACACACACGCACACTTACACGTACACGTACACACACCACCCCTGCCCCCCCCCCCCCCCTATGGACAATACTCCAGTGGTCATGCCACTTTTAAAACTAACCAACCCAACATTTACTAAACAAAATAATCCAACAACAATGTCTACAACAAATGTGTATATTCAAATTCAATTATTAATAATTATATGTAGTATGTCTTCTTTAATTATGTCTTATTTATATTCAAATTCTATTATTAATAATTATATATAGTATGTTTCATTTAATTATGTCTTATTTTTATTCAAATTTAATTATTCAAAAGTTGAAAAATCCCACCCCCATATGGACAATAATCCAGTGGTCATGCCAGTTTTAAAACTAACCAACCCAGCATTTACTAAACAAAATAATCCAACATCAATGTCTTCAACAAATGTGTATATTCAAATTCAATTATTAATAATTATATGTAGTATGGCTTATTTAATTATGTCTTATTTATATTCAAATTCAACTATTAATAATTATATATAGTATGTTTCATTTAATTATCTCTTATTTATATTCAAATTTAATTATTCAAAAGTTGAAAAATCCCACCCCCATATGGACAATAATCCAGTGGTCATGCCACTTTTAAAACTAATCAACCCAACATTTACTAAACAAAATAATCCAACAGCAATGTCTACAACAAATGTGTATATTCAAATTCAATTATTAATAATTATATGTAGTATGTGTTATTTAATTATGTCTTATTTATATTCAAATTCAATTATTAATAATTATATATAGTATATATTAATTTACTAATTTACAATAAGGGGCAATCATATATTAATTTACTAAAAAAATTAATAATCAATCAATTTTTACAACGGACACTACGCGCACACACACATAGACACACATGCAGCCCCCCACCCCTACCCCTACCCCTACCTCTACCCCACCACCCACCCCCATCCCTGCCACCACCCCCACCCCCTCCCCCCACCACACCCCACCCCCACCACACACACGTACACGTACACCCCCCACCACCCCACCCCCTCCCCCCATCACACCCCCTGCCCCCCTCCCCCACCACACACATATATACACACACATACACACATATATATACATACATATACACACACATATACACATACGTATACACACATTTATATACACACATACATATACACACATATATATACAGATATACACACATATATAGAAATGAAATAGAAAGAGAAGAAAAAAATTTACCTTAGAGAGAGAGAGAGAATCGCTTGTAGAGAGAGAGAAAGAGGGAAACCAAAAACGGAGGGAAAAACAGAGTCTAGGGCTTTTTTTACTGAAGATATTGTCACGGTCGTGTCAAGGTCCTTGACCGTGACAAGTCCGTGATAATATATTTGTCACGAACTTGTCACGGTCAAGGACCGTGACAATTCTTTGTCACGGTCTTGTCACGGTCAATGACCGTGACAAGGGTGGTTGGCTGAAAGGTGACATTTTGGCCATTTTGGTGTAGTGAAAGAAGGGAGAGTATAATCTCCAGCTCATAGCGTCTTGTATATTATGTTGTGATTCTTTTCAGGGTGAGACATCTTGGGTATGATTCAGACTCACCACTACACCATATTAGGCGAATGATCAAGGAAAAAGTCCTTGACCAAGACTGCTGGTCGCGGCCAAGGGCCGTGACCATTTCGGTGAGTCACAGATAAAATCTCTGACCAAAATCACGAACCTTGTGGGTTACGACAGATGGTTTCGGGCTATAGTCGTGACCCATATCCATAGTTGGTCACGACCTAAGGCCATGACCCTCCTAGTGTGGATATTCTCAAAATTGGGTTGTTCTCTTAAACTGGGGTTCCCGTGACCACGCAATCGGTTCCAATGAGTTACATTGGTCCCGTGAAAGGTGTTGGCTCCGCTCACGGGGCCGTTTGGGGGGAATTACGGGGTTTCTTCCTCGAACGGAACGTTTTCAACCCTAAGTGTGAATATTCTTAAAATTGGTTTGTGATATCAAATCGGGGGTCCTGTGACCATGTGGTTAGCTCCAACGAGTTATATTGGTCCCGTTCGAGGTGTTGGTAGCCCTCACAGGGCCGTTTGGAGGCGTTACGGCATTTCTCCCTCTAACGCCACATTTTCAAGCCTAAGTATGGATATTCTCAAAATTGGGCTGTGCTCTCAAATTAGGGGTCCGTTGACCACGAGATCGGTTCCAAGGAGTTACATTGGTCCCGTATGAGGTGTTGGTACCACTCACGGGGCCATTTGGGGGGGGGGGGGGGAGGGTATGGGGTTTAGTCCTCTAACAACACATTTTCAAGCCTAGGTGTGGGCATTCTCAAAATTGGGCCATGATCTCAAATCGGGGGTCCCGTAACCATGAAATAGGGTCCAACGAGTTACATTAGTGCCGTGCGAGGTGTTGGCACCACTCACAAGGCCATTTGGGGGGCATTATGGGGTTTCATCCTCTGATGGCACGTTTTCCAGCCTAAGTGTGGCTATTCTCAAAATTGGGTTTTTCTCTCAAGATGGGGGTTCCGTGACCACGTAATCAGTACTAATGAGTTACATTGGGCCTGTACGAGGTGTTAGCACTACTCACATGGCCGTTTGGGGGGGTGTTATAGGGTTTCGCCCTCTAGCGGCACATTTTCAAACCTAAGTGTGGATATTCTCAAAATTGACATGTTCTCTCAAATCGGGGGTCCTATGATAATGCGGTCGATTCTAACGAAAATTGTTGTTCCTATGCCTGGTATTAGCACTTCTCACGACGCAATTTGGAGGGCGTTACGGTGTTTCACCCTCCGACGACACATTTTTATGCCTTAGTGTGGATATTCTCAAAATTGGGCAGTGCTCTCCAATTCGGGGGCCCGTGACCACGCTGTTGGTTCTAACGAGTTACATTGGTCCCATGCGAGGTGTTGGCACCGCTCACGGGGCCATTTGAGGAGCCTTACGGGGTTTTTCCCTGTCATGATTTGTTTCCAAGACTAAGTGTGGATATTCTCAAAATTGTTCCTTGATCTCAAACCAGAGGTTCAATGACTGCGCAATCGGTTCCAACGAGTTATATTAATCCTGTGAGAGGTGTTGGCATCGCTCATGAGTCCATTTGGGGGCGTTAGGGGGTTTCTCCATCCGATGGCACATTTTCAAGCCTAAGTGTGAACATTCCCGAAATAGGTTCGTGATCTCAAATCGGGGGTCTTGTGATCATGCGATCAGTTCTCACGAGTTACATTGGTCCCGTGCGAGGTGTTAGCGCTTCTCACGGTGCCGTTTAGGGCGCATTATGGGTTTCGCCCTCTAATGGTACGTTTTTGAGCCTAAGGGTGGATATTCTCAAAATTGGGTCGTGCTCTCAAATTGGGGGTTTCGTGACCATGCATTAGGTTCCAATGAGTTACATTGGTCCCGTTCGAAGAGTTGGCGTGTCTTCAAGCCTAAGTTTGGATATTTTGAAAATTGGCTCGTGCTCGCAAACCATGGGTCCCATGATCATGCGATCGGGTCCAATGAGTTACATTGGTCTCATGCGAGGTGTTGACGCTGATCACGGGGACATTTGGGGGCGGTTATGGGTTTTTTCCCTCTAGTGGAACGTTTTCAAGACTAAGTGTGGATATTATCAAATTTGGATTGTGCTCTCAAATCGGGGGTCCCATGACCACACGACCAATTCTAACGAGTTACATTGGTCCTATGCGAGGTGTAGCGCTGCTCACATGGCCTTTTAGGGGGCGTTACGGGGTTTCGCTCTCTAGCAGCACTTTTTCAAGCCTAAGTGTGGATATTCGCAAAATTGGGTTATGCTCTCAACCCGGGGTGGCGTGACTACGTGATTACTTCCAAAGAGTTACATTGGTTTCGTTCGAGGTGTTGGCGTTGCTTACGAGGTCATTTAGGGGAGTTACGAGGTTTTGCCTAAGTGTGGATATTTTCAAGCCTAAGTGTGGATATTTTCAAACTTAGGTTGTACCCTCAAATTGGGGGTACCTTGACCATGAGGTCAGTTCCATTGAGTTACATTGGTGCCGTTGAGGTATTGGCGGCTCTCACAGGGCCATATGGAGGGCGTTATGGGGTTTCGCCCATTGATGGCACATTTTTAAGCCTAAGTGTGGATATTCTCAAAATTGGGTCGTGATCTCAAATCGGGGGGTCCTATGACCATGCAACCTGTAAGTGCAGAAGCCCCTAATTTTAAAATCAAAAGTCTTTTTATTCTTAAAATCAATTTCCTTGTTAAATATATATGCGGAAGCGTAAAGGTGATGGTTCAATTAAAACAACTTAACAAAATTTTAATTTCTTCCAAAATTAAAATAAAACCAAAGTGAAATAAAATTAAACACACATACTTATTTAATTTCACTTAAACATAATTAATCGAAGTCCTGAAATTTGCCTAAGTCATATTTTGCAATTTCATCAAGTTAGGCCAAATCAATTTTAACAAATGACTTTAATTAAATTAGCGTAACCTAAATTTAATTTAACACCAAATTAAATTAAGTGTGACAATCAAAACCAATTTTATCTTGTATTATCCTAAGCATGCGTTCTAAGTTATTATGCAAGATAAGAGAAAATAAGTCACACTACGCCGCGATGTACGAGGAAAAACCCACAACGGGAAACAACCTCGGACGGCCCTAGCCTCAAATCCACTAAGTACGGAATTTACCTATACAAGACAAATGACTTACTTCCTCAACTTAAACCCTCTCAAGCCTTGACCCGTCTTATTGTAACCACCTCTACCTAGCGGAATAACCACGGAGCTCCACCACGATCTCGGACTCACCGATCGGACAATAGGTACACCGTCAACCACACATGGTGCCTTTTACCATGTGAGAAAACCGCAGTTAAGAAATTCTTCTTCTTTAAGGGATTTAGAAGAAAACCCAAACTTCTCTTCAAACAAATGTAGAGATAAAGCGGTGCCAAAATGCTCCAAGCAAAGTATATGTATATATGAACTTGGAAGAAACAAATATGGGTGTAACTAAGTGTTTAAAGGATTTTTTTTTTATAAAATGAACACTCAAACTCATGAAATTTTTCTTGGAAGAATCAACTCTCAAACCTCTCTCTAGGACTTAGAATATTCTAAAAAAGTTATCTTACAAACTTTGGTTCCCGCACTATAATAATCTGTCAAAAGTTAGTGGGGTAAGGAAGTGGGAAACATGGGAAAAAACTGCTAAAAACTGCCAAAAAAATTTCCCGCCTGATATCTCGTTTGAACGACATATCGTTCGAACGAGGTTTCTAACGAAGTTCCAGTGTGAACTTGTTATAAATCTTTTTGGAAATCTCGTTCGAACAGCCATCTCGTTCGAACGACATTTCGAACGAAGTTCCAGTGTCCAATGGGGAAGCTCGTTGGCAAAATCGTTCGAACGACTTGTGGTTCGAACGACAATCTCGTTCGAACGACACTTCGAATGAACTTACAGAAAGTTCCAAAACTTTCATTTTTAGCCCAGAAAATTTAAATTCTTTATACAAAAGTTTTAATAGAAATCTTTCTGAAAACAAAACACAGTTTTAAAACCTAACACCCAATAAACTTGTTCCAAGCTCCTATATATATATATATATATATATATATATATATATATATATATATATATAAAATGCATTCATACCTTGGGACCATTGAACCACTGTTGATGACGAAGAAACGAGGCACATGAACAGGACATTTGATGAAGCTTTATACTCTTTGCCACTACGTCTTCAACTAAACACATCATAGGCTTGAATAGGTACATTGAACACTATCCTATGACATAAACATTTTTGTCAGATTGAGCGAAAACTACATTAAGACTCAATTGGAGAATTGTGTCCTTATAAATCTCCCCCTTTGGCTATTCCGGGAAAAAAACCAAACAAAAATCCTAAAGGTCCGTCAAGCTCTACTAGACTAATAAAAAGTCCCACCCAAAATAAAAATACAATGCTTGACTCAAACAACCCAAAGGACCATAATCTTTGCCGGTGAAAGTTGCCACTTATAATATAATTCCTACACAATTGAGGAAACACATTACACGCATAGGGAATATCAAAATATTAATGCAAGTAAAGTAAGTACTCCGCCTAAATTAATTGTCTCCCTTTATCAACAGTGATCAACTTAGAAAGACGTCTCCCCTAAGATAAAAGTCCCTTTATCAATAGTGCTAAACTTGTGGTTCGAACGACAATCTCGTTCGAACGACACTTCGAAGGAACTTACAGAAAGTTCCAAAAAATTTATTTTTAGACCAGAAACTTTATATACTTTATATAAAAGTTTTAATAGAAATATTTCTTAAAACAAAACACAATTTTAAAACCTAACACCCATTAAACTTGTTCCGAGCTCCTATATATATATATATAAAATGTATTCATACCTTGGGATCATGGAACCACTGTTGATGACATAGAAACGAGGCACATGAACACGGCATTTGATGAAGCTTTATACTCTTTACCGCTACGTCTTCAACTAAGCACATCATAGGCTTGAATAGGTACATTGAACACTATCCTATGACATAAACGTTTTTGTCCAGAATTGAGCCAAAACTACATTAAGACTCAATTGGAGAATTGTGTCCTTACACAATCGACTGCAATGAGTAACATTGGTTCCGTACGAGGTGTTGGCTCCACTCACGGGGCCGTTTGAGGGGTGTTACGGGGTTTCTCCCTCTAGCAGCATGTTTTTAAGCCTAAGTGTGGATATTCTCAAAATTGGGTCGTGGTCTCAAAGAGGGTGCCCCGTGACCACGTGGTCGATTCCAAACAGTTAGATTGGTCCCGTTCAAGGTATTAATGCCTCTCATGGGGCCGTTACAAGATTTCTTCCTTGAATAGCTTATTTTCAAGCCTAAGTATGAATATTCTTAAAATTGGGTTGTGATATCAAATCAGGGGTCCTGTGACCTTGCAGTCGGTTCCAACGAGTTATATTGGTTCTGTGAGAGATGTTGGTTCCATTCATGGGGCCGTTTGGGGGGCGTTACGGGGTTTCTCCCTCTGACGACACATTTTTAAGCCTAAGTGTGGATATTCTCAAAATTGGGTAATGCTCTAAAACTGAGGGTTCCGTGACCACACTATCGATTCCAATGGGTTACATTGATCCAATGAGAGGTGTTGGTGCTGTTCATGGGGCCATTTTTTGTGGGGGGGGGGGGGAGGGGGGGTTACGAGGTTTCTTCCTCTGACGGCACATTTTCAATCTTAAGTGTGGACATTCTAAAAATTGGGTCGTGATGTCAAATCGGGGGACTCGTGATCATGGAGTTGGTTCCAACGAGTTACATTGTTCATGTACGAGGTGTTGACACCGCTCACTGGGCCGTTTGGGGGGTACTACGGGAATTTCTCCCTCTGACGACACATTTTCAAATCTAAATGTGAATATTATCAAAATTGGGTCGTTCTCTTAAACTGGGGGTCTCGGGACCATGCAGTCTGTTCTAATGAGTTACATTAGTCCCGTTCAAGGTGTTGTCACCCCTCATAGTTTTGGTTAGTAGACTTACGGGGTTTCCCCCTTTAGCAGCACATTTTTGAGCTTAAGTGTGGATATTCTCAAAATTGGGTCGTGCTCTCAATACATGGGTCTCGTGATCATGCGATCAGTTACGATGAGTTACATTGGTCCAATCCAAGGTGTTGGTGCCACTCACAGGGACATTTGCGCGGTGATTTGGGATTATCCCCTATAACATCATGTTTTTAAGCCTAAGTGTAGATATTCTGAAATTGGGTCGTGAGACCGGGGGTTCTGTGACCATGCGATCGGTTTCTACAAGTTACATTGGTCTCGTGCGAGGTGTTAGCACCACTCACGGGGCCGTTGGGGGGAGGTGTTACGGGGTTTCACCCTCTAACGGCAAATTTTCAAGCCTAAGTGTGGACATTCTCAAAATCGGGCCATGATCTCAAATCTGGGGTCCCGTGACCATGCAATAGGTTCAAACGAGTTACATTAGTCCCATGTGAGGTGTTGGCGCCACTCACGGGGCCGTTTGGGGGGCATTATGGGCTTTCACCCTCTGACAGCTCGTTTTTAAGCCTAAGTGTCGATATTATCAAAATTGGGTCGTGCTCTCAAGACGGAGGTCCCGTGACCAAGTGGTCAGTCCCAAAAAGTTACTTCGGTCTTGTGCGATGTGTTAGCACTGCTGATAGGGCCGTTTGGGGGATGTTATAGGGTTTCGCCCTCTAGCGGCATATTTTCATGCCTAAGTGTGGATATTCTCAAAATTGTCCTGTTCTCTAAAATCGAGGGTCCCATGACCATCAGGTCAGTTCCAACGAGATACGTTGTTCCAGTGCGAGGTGTTAGCACTGCACATAGTGCCATTTGGAGAACGTTATGGGGTTTCACCCTCCGACGACAGATTTTCAAGACTATGTGTGGATATTATCAAAATTGAGTCGTGCTCTCCAACCCGGGGCCCCGTGACCACGTGGTTGGTTCTAACGAGTTACATTGGTCCCATGTGAGGTATTGGCATCGATCATAGGGACATTTGAGGGGCGTTATGGGGGTTCTGCCTCTCACGGTTTGTTTCCAAGACTAAGTGTGGATATCTTCAAAATTGGCCCTTGCTCTCAAACTGTAGGTTTCATGACCATGCAGTCGGTTCCAACAAGTTACATTTATCCCGTGAGAGGTATTGGAGCCGCTCACGGGGCCATTTGGGGGGTGTTACAGGGTTTCACCGTCTAACAGCACATTTTCAAGCCTAAGTATGTACATTCTAAAAATTGTGCCATGATCTCAAATCGGGGGTCTTGTGACAATGCAGTTAGTTCCAACGAGTTACATTGGGCCCGTGCGAGTTATTAGCACTGCTCACGGGGCTATTTCAAGGGCATTATGGAATTTCACCCTATAATGACACGTTTTCAAGCCTAAGTGTGGATATTCTGAAAATTGGGTCATGCTCTCAAATTGGGGGTCCCATGACCATGCAATAGGTTCCAATGAGTGACACTGGTCTCGTGCGAGGTGCTGGCGCTGCTCACGGGGACATTTGTGGGCTCTTACGGGGTTTCCCCTCTAATGGAACGTTTTTAAGACTAAGTGTGGATATTATAAAATTTGGGTTGTGTTCTCAAATCGGGGGTCTCATGACCACACGAACGATTCTAATGAGTTACATTGGTCTTGTGCGAGGTGTTAGCGCTGCTCACATGGCCGTTTAGGGGGCGTTACGGGGTTTCTCTCTCTAGCGGTACTTTTTCAAGCCTAAGTGTGGATATTCACAAAATTGGGTCATGCACTCAAATCGGGGGTCCCATAACCACGTTATTAGTTCCAAAGACTTACATTGGTAGTGTTCGAGGTGTTGAAATTGCTTAGGGGGTCATTTGGGGGAGTTAAGAGGTTTTGCCCACTAGCAACACATTTTCAAGCCTAAGTGTGGATATTTTCAAAATTGGGTCGTACCCTCAAACGGGGGGTCCCTTGACTACGAGGTCAGTTCCATTGAGTTACATTGGTCCCGTGAAGGTATTGGTGCCTTTCACGAGGCCATTTGGAGGGCGTTACGGGCTTTCGCCCTCTAATGGCACATTTTTAAGCCTAACTGTGGATATTCTCAAAATTGGTTCGTGCTCTCAAACTAGGGGTCCCGTGACCACGCTATCAGTTCCAACGAGTAACATTGGTCCAGTTCGAGGTATTGGAGCTCCTCATGGGGCCGTTTGAGGGGTGTTACGCGGTTTCACCCTCTAGCGGCATGTTTTCAAGCCTAAGTGTGGATATTCTCCAAATTGGATTGTGATCTCAAATTGGGTTCCCCGTGACCACGTCGTCGGTTCTAACGAGTTATATTGTTCCCGTTCGAGGTGTTGGCGCCTCTCACGGAGCCATATGGGGGGTGTTATGAGGTTTCTTCGTCGAACGACATGTTTTCTAGCCTAAGTACGAATATTCTCAAAATTGGATTGTGATCTCAAATCGAGTGTCTTGTGACCATGTGGGCGGTTCCAATGATTTACATTGGTCCCGTGCGAGGTTTTGGAACCATTCACTGGGCTGTTTGGGGGGCGTAAAGAGGTTTCTCCCTCTGAAGGCACGTTTTAAGCCTAAGTGTGTATAATCTCAAAATGGGCTATGCTCTCAAACTTGGAGTCCCGTGACCATGCTATCGGTTCCAACGAGTTACATTGGTCCCGTGAGAGGTGTTGGCACTGCTCACGAGGCCGTTCAGGTGGGCATTACAGGATTTTGCCCTCCGACGACACATTTTCAAGCCTAAGTGTGGACATTCTCAAAATTGGGTCGTGATCTTAAATCGTGGGACTCAGGACCATGCGGTCAGTTCCAACGAGTTACATTGGTCCCGAGCGAGGTGTTGGCACCGCTCACTGGGCCGTTTGGGGGGGAACTATGGGGTTTTGCCCTCTGACAGCACATTTTCAAGCCTAAATGTGAATATTCTCAAAATTGGGTCATGCTCTCAAACTGGGGGTCTCATGACCATGCAGTCGGTTCCAATGAATTACATTAGTCCCATTCGAAGTGTTGGCGCGGCTCATGGTGTCGGTTGGTATCCTTAAGGGGTTTCCCTCTCTAGCAGCACGTTTTGAGCCCAAATGTGGATATTCTCAAAATTGGTTTGTTCTCTCAAACGACGGGTCCCATGACCATGCGATCGGTTCTAATGAGTTACACGGGTCCCATGCGAGGTGTTGGTGCTGCTCACGAGGCCGTTTGGGTGGTGTTTTGGGATTTTCCCCTCTAACATAATGTTTTCAAGTCTAAGTGTAAATATTTTTGAAAATTGGGTCGTGCTCTCAGACTGGGGGTTCCGTGATCACGTGGTCGATTTCTACGAGTTACATTGGTCCCGTGGGAGGTGTTGGCGCCACTAACAGGTTCATTTGATGGGTGTTAAGGGGTTTTTCCCTCTAGCAGCACATTTTGCAGCTTAAGTGTGAATATTCTCAAAATTGGGTCGCGCTCTCAAACTGGGTGCCCCGTGACCATGTGGTCGGTTCCAACGAGTTACATTGGTCCCGTTTAAGGTATTTTTATCGCTCACGGGGCCTTTTGGGGGGGCGTTACGGGGTTGCACCCTCTGGCGGCACATTTTCAAGCCTAAATGTTGATATTCTCAAAATTGGATCGTTCTCTCAAATCGGGGGTCCCGTGACCAAGCGGAGAATCCCAACAAGTTACGTTGGTCCTATGCAATGCGTTGGCACCACTCATGGGGCCATTTGAAGGGAGTTACGGGGCTTTGCCCTTCGACGAAATATTTTCAAGCGTAAGTGTAGATATTCAAAAAATTGGGTCGTGCTCTCAAATCGGGGGTCCTGTGACAATGCGACCGATTCTAACGAGTTACATTGGTCTCGTGCGAGGTGTTGGCGCCGCTCATAGGGTAATTTTGGGGGAGTTTTGGGGTTTCACCTTCTATCGGCATGTTTTGAAGCCTAAATGTGGATATTCTCAAAATTGGCTCGTGCTCTCAAATCGGCGGGTCCCGTCACCACACAGTCGGTTCCAACGAGTTACATTGATCCTGTGCGAGGCATTGGCACTGATCACGGGGCCGTTTGTGGGGTGTTTGGGGGTTTTTCCCCCTAATGACATGTTTTTAAGATTAAGTCTAGATATTTTAAAATTAACACCATGTTCTCAAACCGGGGTCCCGTGATTATCCAACAGCCAAAAACCAACAACAAGCTAACAACCAATAAATCCCAAACTCCTTTTAACATACTGTCCAATAACTAGACAACAACTAATAATTATCCAACAGCCAAATGAAACAAAACCAAAAATTACCCTGTACTCGTTCTAACATACTATCAAATGAGAAGCCAACAACCAATAATTGTCCAACAGCTTAACTAAACAAAATTGATAATTATCTCTTACTCCTTCTATCATCTAAAAAATTTAAAAGATAATGCATATCAATTATGTAACTACTTGAGTTAAAGTAAATAGTACCTGACTCATGCGATCCACGCAGGCCATTAAATAGAGTCTTTTAAATGTGTGATTAGACTAAATTGATCC
This sequence comes from Sambucus nigra, assembly GCA_949130495.1. NCBI lineage: Eukaryota > Viridiplantae > Streptophyta > Magnoliopsida > Dipsacales > Adoxaceae > Sambucus > Sambucus nigra. The sequence goes on along the minus strand of OX422224.1, from coordinate 97,759,407 downwards.
TGGAGCCCCCAATGTATTCTTTTACATGTACATTTGTTGATTAGAGTCTTTAATACAATATTCATTAAATGAATCTAATTTAACTTCATTTATGACCACTAAATCAATGGAACTGGTCAACAAATGTATATGTATAGGAACATGTGGAAATTGAGCCGGGTCAATTTGATCCAATCACAAACTCCAATGACTATATTCTCAAACCAAGCGTCATGTTAAAGTAACTAAACATTCGATTGAGAATAACATATTATCAAAAGTTAACTTACATAAATCATATAAAACATTCGTAAAAGTAACTAAACATTCATACATTAAAGGAAAGAGCTAATACAACGAAAATATCATAATAGGATACAAATAAGATTGAGAAGGATAACATAATATTTTTGTACACAGACTTCCTTTAAATCAACTAAAAGATCCTTCGAATTAGGGTTGTCATCAAGAACTGACTAAAACTCTTTTTTGGAGCCTTTAATGCATCCATTTCAGTAGTCATACCCTGTGGTGCATACACAACAATTGGCTAATTGCCATTGTTTATGCACTTTGATTAGAATACCTTCTTTACGTATGGAAAGGCAAAAATAAATGGCTCGTCGACTATGCTATCTTTACTCTTCAGCTTTGATAAATCTACCATAATAAGTTTGGAGTCAGTATCAACTTTGCAAGAATTCGTTGTATCCTCCACCTTTACCCAATCACAATAGAATAAGGTTTACGTGAAATCTATGTAATTAAGTTCTAGGATTCTTTGGATTATCCCATAATAGGTAAGTACCGTATTTTTTAGATTTTTATCTCTTTTTCTAGCAATATAGATGATCAAGGCAAAAATTAATATTTCACTATTTGGCGTTAAAATATTTTCCTTACATGGATATGAAATGAAATCAAAACCGTTGGTGAAAAATTTCTTAAACTCTTTTGCACGAAAACTGGGGCCTTTTTCTAGGCATGAAATCTTGGAAGAGACATCACCTCTTTTTTGAAGTTGCCTTTATTAATGAATTTGTATCAGGGCATGTTTTTATCACACACGAATAAATAACCGCACACATAAGATGTGAAATTTACCTCTTTTGATACCCATGCCCTAAAATTAGTTGTCGTGCAATTTTCCCTTTGATCTTGGGCCTTCCTAGCTATAAATTGCAGAGTTTAGATCATAAAATATCAAAAATATATAATTAAAGAAGAAGAATTTAGTAGATGTTCACCCTCTCTAGTCTCCGACTTCATCTTGCGATTCGAAGACATAAAGAGTTGCTTGCTCATATTGTATATTTATGAGTTTCACTTATTTAGGGTTCCTAAATGGCAATTTGTCCATAAACTCATCAGGTTACTCAATCACTCATTCTCCACGAGGATTGAACCTCCTTACGTCTTATTTTGGCATATGTTCCCTAGTGTATAGCGATGATTCCATCGTTACATATTCTTCCACAATTGACCCTCAAATACGCCATGTATTCTTTACATAATCTTTGAAGGTTTTTATCAAGCACTCAAAAGGATACATCCAATGATATCTAATGGGACCACATAGAAAAGTTTCATTGAGTAAATGCACAAGCAGGTGGATGATGATATCAAAGAACTACGGAGGAAAATATTTCTCTAATACAAAAATTCCTCGGCTAAAGTTTTATTTCACAGCTTCAATTTGCCTTTTGTTTACCACTTTTGCACAAAGTAGTGTAAAACACAAACTGATTTGCATAATTTCCTGATGGAGATCTTTGTGTTCAAAAAGCAATGCTGAAATAATAGAGGGATTAATTGGATGATTACATACCACTCGTGAGACTTGAACTATTTCAAGTCATTTTCTTACTAGATTACTACCCTATGTAAATTATTTGAATAACCAATTGGATTCTTCAATTTGAACAACGTGTCTAAAAAGATCTTATTCTCACTAGTAGTCAAAGTGAAATAAGTTCGGGTGGTAGAAATTCTAACTATTGCATGATCGTTTCTTAACCATAGTTTCTTCTTTATTTTCATATCATGTATATCTGGGCACTTTCCATCTTTGGAATGAGATCCACCCAGACATGTTCCTATTATATATTGTTCAACATTCTTCTCTATATGCATCACATAAACTACATGCCTTACATGACGATCTTTCCAATACGGGAAATAAAAAAATATTGATCACCAGGACAACAACTTCGCTTTATAAAGATCGTTAGGATTCCCCCTAGCATTATGCTTTAGCTTTACAAACTGGAGGTTTTTTCCTATGTACCTATTCCCTACAGTCACAGTCGTCGCCTTCTCCTCGATCTACTTACCAAAAATCCAAGAAGGTGGCGTTCTGCGCTCGTGACTGACTGGAAAAAAGTTAGACTTATCGTTCGCAAAAGGGTGACTGGTTGGCAGAAATCTACAATGACCCATGTAACTCAATTTACCACTATGTTTTATCGATTGAGTTTACTCCCCACATACAGGACATCCATAATAACCATGAACATTATAACTGGACAAGGTGCCATAATCTTGAAGGTCGTGGATCACCCACATCACCATTTCTTTAAGTGTGAACTCTTAGCCCTTATGAGAGTCGAACGTCGTCATGCCTTTATCCCATAACTCTTTAAGTTCTTCCACTAATGGTGCTAAGAATATATATATGTGATCACTGGGAGACTTTGGCCTGGGTATCAACAAAGATAACAATGTCAACTCCTTTATCATGCATAGTATCAGAGGGAGACTAAAAGGTGCCATAAGAACTGACCAATAACTCTGACTTGTACTTAAATTATGGAAAGGGTTAAACCCATTGGTTGAAATTTCAAAATGAACATTGCATGGTTCCTTTGCAAATTCATGTTGTTGTGCGTTTGAAATTTTCCGGATGGGTGAATCAATTGGATGACTCATCAGATTCCCACCCACCTCGCATCGAGCATGCCATGTCATTGCTTTCTCTATCCACAATACAGTAAAAAAATCTTTTTTAATCGTGGCCCAAGTGGAAAATATTTCAAAACCTTTTGTGGGACTTGCGAGCACTTGCGATTTTTTTTCAGGTTTATCCTTTTCATTCTCATGAACCACATATCTACGCTCAGTGCATGCATGAAATTCATCCTTCTCTTCGTTCTCATTAGGGTACAGTATGCAGTCATACTTGCATGCATGAATAGATTTGTATTTCAAACCCAAACTCTTCAAGCTCTTCTTCATGGTAGGATAATTGTCTGGTAACGTGTTGTCTTTTGGGAGAATATCTTTAACCCACTTAAGAATTCTGGTTCTGCTGCTCCTAGATAAAGAAAATTGACTCTTTAAATTATACAAACCAATCATTGCATATAATACTAGCAATCTTTATACAATGGTTTTATCCCATCGTCTTTCAACCGTATGTATTCCCGATCTCCTAGAAGTTCAACATCAAAATTTTCATTTAGTTGGCCATAATGCGCATTATCTATATCCATAGGTTGGTGGTTTTGAAGGGTGTAGAGTCCGTAAGCATCATCAATTTAGTCGATCAATGGACGATGTATTGGTGAATTATTCCACTTCCACTCAATGGGGCTCCATTATGCGGTCGGGTACCGAAAGTTCTTCTCGAACATAAGGTATATTTTTTTCACCATGGTTTGTGCATATTTTATGATCTTGACAGATTCCCCATTATATTAAATGCAACTCAATGTATTACAATGAATGATATTTTTCGTTCATACAACGAGTGCACGGACATGGAATCTTGAACTCCATTTTTATCACTTTTTAGATTTTTGAAAGCGTATTTAATAAAATATTGAACTCCATTTACATGATTATTCGAAATTCAATTAGTCTCTCTCATCTACTCTTTGTATAGTGGGAAATCTATGTAATAATCTTCAAATTTTAGTCCTGGGGATATAGGTTAAAAAATATTATTTCAACTGAAACAAAAACCATATTCTTATAACTGAAGAAGTAAAAAAATATTATTAAAACTAAAACAAACCCAATATTCTTAAATTGAAACAAAACCCATATTCTTACAACTGAAAGAAAAAAAAATGTTATTGCAACTGGAAAAAAAATGTCATTACAATTGAAACAAAACAAAATATTATTCGATCTTTTCCAACATATAAATTGGCCAAGCAAGAAAAGAGTTTGCATAATTCCTTAATTCTATCCCATCCTCGCCTTCAGCGAGCACATGTACATCTTCGTAACTGCTGTGTATGTCATCGACCGGTATTTGATCTTCACCCGTATTCAAAGGTTGGTTGTGTATTTGAGTTTAGACGACCTTGGAGATAAATTTCCACACCCCAATAACCCTTTTATTGATCAGGTCTTTGAAATAGTACTTTTCACCACAATCACCATGTGTTGTTTATGATGATCCATGTCCCGTGATAGTTAGAGGCACGGGAAATGGGAATGTTGGATAAGGCAGCATTTGGGAGGGGAATGAATGCTGGAGGTGGAATTGGTAAGGGAAACTTAAATAAGGAGGATAGTAAAAACCATGAGGAGGAGGGTAAGGTAAGGTTAATCTTGAGGAGGCGGCATTGGGATCCCATATTTTCCAAAAAAGGACACAAGTTGGACAATTTGATTCGTCAACATTCCCAGGTTATTTTTGATATCCTGGACATACCCATCGATCTTGAACTGTCGTTTCTCATTGGATGAGAAATGATCCTTGATCGACGAGAGGTGGGGTCAATTGAAATTTTATTTTTGGCATATGTGAGCCAACACCTCTCATCTTCCCCTTTTTTCTTTTCAAAGGTCCGGGTCAAAGCATCATTTTCAAGGTCAAAGTCATCATTAGGGCTCAAACCTGACTGACTGCAGATGGTCTATATTGATTCTAGCGTCTCAAGTAAGTGCGGATGGAATTTATTATCTTTGCCCCATCGAGAATGAAAGAATAAGTTGGACCGATTTGGTTTTTTACCCGCATCTGGACCATCCTTTATCGTACTCGCCCATTCATTATTCAAATACTCATAGGATTTGGATCCCAGCATGTGGATTTTAATTTTTTATGCCCTATTGTTTTTGTTTTCTCCCTTTGGACCAACTTTTTCTCCGCCGCCTCATTCTCTAAAAACTTATTCCAGTGCTCCACCGGAATTTCAACATTGGGAGGAACTCTCTCTTTCAAAGATAAAATATCGGAGCTCGCTGCCTCCTTCGAGAAACGTTTCTTGCGAAGGTTTCTCCTTTATATCCTCAATGATTCAGCAACCCGAGATAGAACCTTATTATTAGAACGATCGGAAAAAGATAAATGCTTGCAAAGTTGATCATATATGTCATAGTTGACGGCTTGATCAACCAGGTTCTAGTTGTCTGGTCCACCAACCCCCACGTTCATTTTTACCAAAGCCAAACACCGGGCTTTAAAGTTCATCACACCATTCCAATCACACGCCGAGTTATTCCTGAGAAGGAATAACCCAATTGGCTTCTTTTAGGTTGAGCGGGAGGCGTCGATAGCGTTGGATGGGGGTGGTGGAGCAACGGGAGTGCTGGATGAGGGTTCGAAGCAGGTGTAGTTGGACTTGGTGAGGAGGGAACCATTGGTGGTGGTGTGTCTTTTTCACCAATTTGTTTTGAGAATTCGGCTTGTGCATAAGATGTTGAACCTCGTTGCGGTGTCCCCTCAGCACTTTGTTCCCTTGGGTTATTTCCTCCCAATATTATCTACAAAAATGAAAAACCATAAGTGACTAAAAATTATTATAAAAAATTATAATTAATTAATCAAGCTATATATATATATATATATATATATATATATATATATATATATATATATATATATATATAGAGAGAGAGAGAGAGAGAGAGAGAGAGAGAGAGAGAGCGGTTCTCATGCATACCCCAGTTTGCATACCGCTGGCGCGGACCAATTTTGATAAAATAGTAAAAAAAATATTTTTGAGCTAATTTTTTTATATAGTTTTTAAACATTTCAGTAGGGCCATATAAAAAAAATCAACTCAAAATGAATTTTTTTACTATTTTAAAAAAATCTGTCAAACTTTTTCAGTTTTTAACAACTTAAAAACTGACAAAGTTTGACCGATTTTTTTAAAATAGCAAAAAAATTCATTTTGAGCTGATTATTTTTTTATGGTCCTATTGAAATGTTTATAAATCATAAAAAAAAAATCAGCCCAAAAATATTTTTTTTACTATTTTAAAAAAATGGTCCTCATTCAGGGTCCTCAAACTGGGACCTCACTTGATCCTTTCCCTATATATATATATATATATATATATATATATATATATATATATATATATATATATTAAAATAAGACTTTAGAATATGTTCAATGTGCCTGATCTCCATCCGTTAGGTATTAGTTTTTAAGAAACTATGAATTTTTGCAGGTGGCCAACTAGGAGTAAGGGTATCTATGATTGATGTGTAGATATCTGTGACATGAACTCATAATTCCATCATTTTCAACTTGTTGGGAAGATTCAATTTAACGTGCATATGGTGGGAGACATCACAGTTTATGGCAATGCTCTCTGTACGCAGTTGAATCCATAATGGCTAGATTTTTTTTCCGCCTTCTCCAATAACGTAACCATGTTCATGGCAATGTCAGGATTATATGTGTGAAATATATTTTGTATATCGTCATCCCCGTGTTTTGGTAGGGAAAATAGAATATAATCAAACATGTAATCTTGCAAGAAATTAAGTCCATGGTTTACAAGGTAGTTAAATAGTTCAATATTTTTATTTCCATACCTATAAATAGGATTACCCTCTATATGACGCTCACTAATAAAAGAGTTACGTGTACCGTCCAATTGTAACCTCCCCAACTCTTGTTGCCAGCGATGATCATCGTGCATCGTTTTTCCTGCGAAAAATATACAAGGTTGGATATGAGTCCTACGGTTAAGGTATCAGGGTATATTAGTTTGATTAAGGTTTTGATAATAAATAAATGATTTTGAGTATATTAGTTTTATTAGGGTGCGGAACCTATAATACTCAATTAATTTCAAACTCTAAATAAATACCAATCCCTAAATGACAACACCTTTAAATAATTCAATTTATTTTAATCCCTAAACAACCACATTCAGTCAATACTAATAATACTCAATTAACTTCAAACTCTAAATAAATTTCAAGCCCTAAATAACCATACCATTAAATTTTGCAATTTATTTTAATCCCTTAGTAACCACATTCAGTCAATACAAATAATGACATTACCCTTAAATAATGTAGTTAATTCAAACTCTAAATAACAATTCCCAATGAATGTTAACAATACCTAATAAATACCCAATAAATAATGCAATAAATTTACATCCCTAAATATAAGATCCCTTTTCTTGAAAAAAAAGTATACACATATACACACACATGTATAAATATATACACACATATACACATACATATACAAATGTACACATACATACATACACATTCATACAAATACACACACACACATACATATGCAAATACACATGTACACACACACGCACACACAAACACACACATGCACATAAATACCCACATATACACACATATATGACAAGCACCCAAAACTGTTAAAATAAAACCCCAAATAGACGATTTTTAATTACTAATTCTCAGTAAAATGGGTCTTATGTGCGTTTATGTTTATCTCGTAGGTTAAATGCCATTTGTGGATTCAAAAGAATTAAATAAAGGCAAAATATGGCATCATGTTGTTAAAAGTGCTAAACCCAACTCCCGTAACCTAAACTTGTCCCTAACAAAGCCCTGACTTCCCAGCCTATCCAAAAACAAACGCCCAATGTGTGTGTCATTATGTTCGTATTTGATAAATTTTGTTGTGCATTTTTAGTATCTTTATTTTATTAATTTAGTTTTAATTTTATTTTATCCTTATTCATGTATCTTTTTGGGTTTTTTTACTTTATTTGCGTGCCTGTAGTTGTAAATATTACGATTTGAGTATTTTTAAGGAGCGTTGTGTGTTTGTATCCATACTTTCTTTTTAGTTTTTTTAGTTAATTTAATTTTATCATAATTTAATTTTCTTTGTTTTCCATTTTCATTAGGTTGGTTTTATTTTATTGAGTCTTTTTAGTTTATAGGTTAGAAATTTGATTTTTTGTTTTAATAGATTTATTGTTTTTATTTTCATTTTTTTAGTTTAGTTTGATTTTTATTTCTTGTATTTTATTACGATTTTATTTTTATTAGTTTGGTAGTGTTATTTTTATTTTTTAGTTTTTTAGTTAGGTACAAACATAACAATCATGCACACTAAACAACCCCTACAATCAACCACATCATAACACCTAACTCACCCACACTCTTCTACCCTATACCCCACCACACAAAATAACCCCCCAACTCATCTTCAACCTCTCACCCACTCATTCTCTCTCCAAATTCCATAACCAAACCTCAAAACCATAACAACTACCAACACCAAACCCACCTTATACCTCCATAACCCCCAAAATCCATTAACCCGCGACCCACTTACCCTTAACCCGCTGTTCAACTAACCCGACCACCATAAAATCGGAACGTAAACCCACGGATCTACACCAGCTAGCCCCAACATCCAAACTCGACTCTCGACGTATATCGCGACCCGTAATCCGGGCAGACCCAGGACCACCTGCTCGATCCAGCATGAAGCCACCCATGTTCACTAATCTAAACCCCCTTATCCCTATAACCCTCACCTGATTTTGACCCTTTTCCCTTCTACGAATGACCCATTTCAATCACCATGAAGCACCCAAATGCCTATATACCCTTTTAACCTTACCAAACCCGACACCCATTTACCTCCACTCCAAGCCCTTGTACTCGATTTTATCACCTGCATAAAAAAAAGACCCCAAAAAATAACCACATGTGTTTTAAGTGTCCTATTCCCTTCTTCCAAAAATATCCTCAAAACTACCTCCACATTCTCCAGAACTTATTAAACACACATGATCCTTTTTATTGATTCCTTAATTACCCTTATTCCTTTTACCTAAAATACCCCTCTCACACCTCTTTCAACATGCACCTATGTACATTGCCCAATTCCCCCTTCTTCATGCGCACCCTATAAATTGAAGAATTAGTTCCATTGAAGAGCAATCCTCATTGTAGTTTTTAACTTTGTGTGATAAATTCTCCTCCAACCCTCCATAGAGAGTATTTTCTTGTTTAGCAAATATCTCAACATAGAATGGTGTGGTAGAATTTATCACTTTGATGAAATTCCACTCCACACCTCCATAGTGAATTTTTTCATTTTTAGCAACTATCTTAATGTAGAGTGATGTGGTTGAATTCATCCCTTTTAGAAGTAACTTCTTCCCCATTCTTTTATGGTGAGTGTTTGCATTTTTTGCAAATATCTCAACATAAAGTGATGATATAGAATTTATTCCTTTCTTTAATTTTAATGTACAATTTTATAATGAGAGGATTTGTATTTTTATCAAATCTCTTTCATTATTTAAGAGTCCATTACGAATTCATTTATTGTATATTGTAAATATTTTTTTATTTTAAAAAAATAAATACATTTGTAAGGGATTGTAATTGAGAGAATTATAGATTGTAATTGAAGAGTTGCGACAATTCAAGGCTAAAATGGTTTTGATCTATTCCTCTTTAATTATTCTTCATTTAATCCATGAATGTTTTTATTTGTTTATTCTAGGTATTGGATGATGATTAGTGAGGATAAATCTTCCATTCTAGGGATGAATTTTGAAGCCCGCATGACTCAAATTTAGTTAGTTTGCCTTTAGCACAATTTTGTTTTATTTTGTTAGACATTACATCTTAGTTAGTACTTTAAAAATTGGTATATTTAGTTAATTAACAATCCCTTGAAAAATCCATAAAAAAATAGAAAAGGAAAAAATAGAAAAATCTAAAAGAAAATAAATAGAAAAGTTAATTACATTACTTCTCATTTGTTTCACTCCTTGGAGAGGGATTGACATCCGTACTTACCATAATTCTAGTTTTATCATGTTTGTAGGTATTCAAGGGTATTGTTTCACTTTTCTTCAACAACGGCCTCGCGACGAAATTCAAGTTATCAAATGGCGCCATTGTCGGGGAGCACTAAAAAGTCTATGTTATCAAATGGCGTCATTGCCGTTCTTTGGAGTCTGAAGCACTTGCGAAGATTTTGGAGTGTAGTTCATTGCGATTTATTTTTCTTGTTTTTTGTACTATTTTTAATTTTCTTACAAGGCTCGTATTAAAATTATATCACTTGCCTTGTATTGCGATGCTTGGAGACACCATTATTTTTTGAATTTGTAATAATTCCAAAAAAGAAGAAAAGCGTGATAGGAAAGAGTGAGGGCATCCAAAGATGAGGATTCAAAATCCTCTCTACTTTGGATCGTTAGGACTCCTGGGTCCGACTGAGATTGGTGATATACCCCCGTTCAACTCAAATCGATATTCACCCCGCGCGTGTAAAACTGTGGGAGATACATTTCTAAATACTCGCGAATCTCTCACAAGCGAGTCAATATTCAGTGTGCCTACGTGATGTTATGTGATTTTATTCTCGCATTTATTTTTCAATGGTGTGATGAATTAATAATTTACGATCTACACCCGGTCATTTATGATAAGGGATTTCCTTACCCAACTCACTGACTTATCCATTTTGTTCTACCCTAGCTGTCATTAAATTTAAAATCAATCAACTAGAAAAACCCATGGGATACAGTGTTCGTAGGCCCCTTTAAGTTCAATTTGACTTGTAGGATAACCTCGTAGAGTTCTCTCCACCCGAAAAATCCTCTAACGGTTCACTTTAGGGCACGTACATGTCCAGGGAAACTAGGTTTTAAGTGCGGTCGCCCAGTAAAATGGCTTTGTGCTATCCCCAGTGTTGTACCGGCTGACTGCTTAGTCGTAGTAGTTTTGTTGAAAATCTAGAAAGCCTCTAGTCATCTTGTGATTAAAGTAGGAACAAAATTTTTGCAAAGGCGATCACATTGATAAATTATGTGATTTTTTCTCGCCCGCGAAGTAATTAAAATTTGGCTACCGACTCACCTAATCTAAGAAACAAATTGAATGTGTGATACTTAGGATTTCTGCCTTTCTTATACGTCTCTAATTTAGTCTTTGGGTAGTCAATTTATGCTCCATCCTTTATGTTTCAAATCGAGTCCGTTGCCCATTTCTTTTCCAAAAAATTCAAAAATATTTTTCATTTTTTTAAAAAAAAGTCCAAAACTCCAAAAATATAGTTCATTTTGCGCCACGCCTAAATATTTCCATGTTTTTCAAAAATCCAAAAATATTTTTTTTTATCTTCCCTCACATTTTTCAAAAAAATCAAAAAATATTTTTCTTTTTTCGCAAATTATAAAAATAATTTCTTTCCTTTAAAAAAAATTCAAAGACCACAATAAACATTTTCTTTGCTCTTGAAAAATAAAAATAAAAAGAATAAGGCCGTTGATTGCCTCACCCTTGTCATTTATCCCCACCCACCCGTGGTCAACTGATGATTTGCATCGTGTGAAGCATTTTTCCATATACGTACCTTGAACTTGTATCCTTTATCCAATAAGACAGGCACTTCAGTCTTGTTTGGGGGTGACTATCATCACACCTTTTTTTTTACCATCCTGTGCTTTCTTAGTTCTTATCATTAGGGTGAGAATAAGTTCAGTCTGACTAAAGGCTTTAAACTTAGCGCTAAATGGAGGCAACTCACTTTTTTTAGTATGAGTCATATCCTATTTGGGGGTGGTGTTTCACACCACCCAATGCTTTACCATGCTCATAGACTTGTACGTTTTTATCTCATTACTTATTTAGGTTTCATCATAGATACGTATGGTCAAGTTCATTAGCGTTTGATTGTGTTATTCTTTTTCCTGCCCTATGCCCTAATTTAAAAAATAATTTTATTTAACATCGTGGACGATGTTCCTTTTTGATTGGGATGGGGAATTTTATCAAAACAGTACCTCTTTTAAAAAATTTTAATAAACAAGATTTCATTTTTAAAAATTTCGTTCACTTTGGTTAATGTCATTCATTGATGTGAATTTTCTATCATCCACCTTTTTAGTCTATGAATCACGCTAGAGGATAATTTTTTAAAAATAGCTTATGTAATACGTACCAAGGCATTTTGCACCATGAATTTCTAGAATAAACAAAATTTTCTCAGTTATCACGTTACTACGGTTTAGAGTTGAAGAGTATTATAATTCTCAAGAAAACCCTTAGGATCACCAGTGGAGACTTTAGCTTGTGACATTAGTGTCTTTCATTCTTTTTAAAAGTTTTACGCAATCTCTAATTAACAAGTTGATTCAACTTCCTTTGGGTCCGCACTTGATCGTTGCATGATCTCATTATTCTTCACTAAATTTTTTCCTCTATCAATGAGAACGACATCACTTTCGAGTGGTAAGAAACACGTATCTTGATGTTTGTTCCAATCACCATACCTTCACCCATACACTAACTAAATTCCATTTGATCATACATTTATCCCCATCCATACACCTTACATTTTCCATATTATCACCATATACCATACCACCCATTTCCATATCAACTCCATTTTCCACCCACCATTTTGAAAAAAATAGAAAGTAAAAAGAGAATATCCATCATAGAGAGTGTTTGCATTTTTACCAAATATCTCTCCCAGAGTTTGATTCAGTTGTAGAAAAAAATAGATACAAATCTATATTGGGGTAATTTGTATTTTTAGTAGATTTATCTCATACATTGATGAGTAATTGGAAAAAAGAGAAAGTAAAAGGGGAAAATTCATAATAGAGAGTGTTTGCATTTTTAACAAATAACTCTCCCAGAGTTCGATTCAAATGGTTGAAAACTTAGATACAAATCTATGTTGGGGTTATTTGTATTTTTAGTAGATTTATCTCGGACATTGATTAATATTTGAAAAAAAAGAAAAAGCTACAGTCGAGTTCTTGTGAAATGAAGACATTTGTTTTTTAAGTGTAGAAAACTCTTCTCAGACATCAAACATCGATCATCTATCCATCATATCATCATCATTATATCATCATATCCTTCTCATTTCATTTTCCCCTTAGCCATAAACATTCATATTTTCTCCTTGGTGATTAGGCAAATGAAGGTCAACGTGGTGAATAGCTCGACGCTCTCACTATAGTGATTATCATTCTTTCACGAGATCATTTTTCTTCCTAATATGTTAGTTCTTTTTTATCTGTATGTGAGACGTTTGACCTTGTCTACATTTACTCACCTCCTCGCACACAAAAGCGATACACTTATCCAACACTCGTGAGTTCGTTTGAGAGATTTATGTCCGTGAGATTTTGAAGTTAAAACAATAATTCCAAAAGTAAATCTAGGAATTATTCTTATGATGCTTGAACCGTTTTGACTGATTCACACCACACTTGTTAAGTACAAGAAAGGATGTGCCTTGTACTTACTTAGCTAAATTTTTTATACACTTCCAACTTGCATTCCTTAAAATAATTATCTTGTGATGGTTGTGTGATTGTTCATTGTCTAATAAGAGACGATTGCAAATAAGTAATTTTGTAGGTATATTCCCTGAAAACCCTCACGAGACAAAACTCGTTCTGTAGGGAAACTTATAGGTTTAAAGGCTTGTTGCACATAATAAGTGCGATCGCAAGTGCTCGCGAAAGTGGTATACTTTTGATTTCTTATCTTTATTCCTCTCATTTATGCTCAAGGACTAGTAATGTTCTGTTTGGGGGTGGTGTGGTAAGAATCCAAAAAGTGTTAAAATAAAATCCTAAATAGACGATTTTCAATTGCTAAGTCTCGGTAAAATTGATCTTATACGCGTTCATGTTTATCTTGTAGGTCAAACGTTGTTTGCGGATTCAAAAGCATTAAATCAATGAAAAATGCGGGCAAGATGCGGTTAAAAGTGCTAAACCAATGTCCTGTAGCCTAAACCTTTCCCGAACCAAGCCCTTGACCACCCATCCTGTCCCATAATAACCCCCACTGTCTGTGTCGTTATGTTTGTATCTTATATATTTAGGTGTGCGTTTTTTGTATTTTTATATTAATAATTTAGTTTTTATTTTATTTTATCTTGAGTTGTGTATATTTTAGGATTTTTGTATATTATTTGCATGCGTGTAGTTGTAAATATTAGGGGTTGAGTATTTTTTACGCACGTTGTGTGTTTGTCTACTTTCTTTTTATTTCTTTTTAGTTTTTTTAGTCAATTTAATTTCATAATTATTTAATTTTGTTTATTTTTAAATTTTATCAGCTTAGTTTTGTCTTTATTTGAATCTTTCTAGTTTATAGGTTAGAAAATTAATTTTTAGCTTTAATAGATTTTATTATTTTTATTTTCATTTTTTTAGTTTAGTTTGATTTTTATTTCTTGTCTTTCATTAGGATTTTATTTTTATTAGTTAGGTAGTGTTATTTTTATTTTTATTTTTTTAGTTAGGTACAAACAAAATAATTAGACACACTAAACAACCACTACAATCAACCACACCATAACGCCTCACTCACCCACATGTTTCTACCATACTCCCCACCATATAAAATCAACCCCCACTCATCTTCAACCTCTCACCCACTCACTCTCTCTCCAAACTCCATAACAAAATCATAAAACCAAAGCAACTACTAACACCAAACCCACCTTATACCTACATAACCCCAAAAATCCATCAACCTGCGACCCACTTACCACTAACCCGCTGTCTAACTCACCAGACCACAATAAAACTAGAACCTAAACTCGCGGATCCACACCTATCAGCCCTAACGACCAAACTTCATGTCCGGAGTATATCGCAACCCATAATCCAGGTAGACCCGAGACCACCTGCTCCATCCACCATCAAGGCACCCATGTTCAATAATCCAAATCCCCTTAACCCGATAACCCTTACCTGGTTTTGACCTTTTTACCTCCTACAAATCAACCCATTTCAATCACCATGAAGTAACCAAATGCCTATATACCCTTTTAACCTTACCAAACCCAACACCCACTGACCTCCACTCTAGGCCCTTTTACCCGATTTTAACACCTGCATAAAACCAAAGACCAAAACAAAAAAAGCCACATGTGTTTTAAGTGTCCTATACCCTTGTTCCAAAAATATCCTCAAAACTACCCTCACATTCTCCACAACTCATTAAACCCACATGATCCATTTTTATTCATTCCTATATTACCCTTATTCGTTTACCTAAAATACCCCTATCACACCTCTTTCCACATGAAGTTATGTACATTGCCCAATTTGCCTCTTTTCCACGCGCAGCCTATAAATTCAAGACTTGGTGCCATTAAAGAGCAATCCTAATTTTATTTCTTAGATGAATTCCACTCCACCCCTCTATAGTGATTTTTTTTCATTTTTAGCGACTATCTCAATGTAGAGTGATGTGGTTGAATTCATCCCTTTTAGAAGTAACTTCTTCTCCATTCCTTTGTGGTGAGTATTTGCATTTTTAGCAAATATCTCATCTTAAAGTGATGATGCAGAATTTATTTCCTTGGTTGAATTCCAATGTATAATTTCATAATGAGAGGATTTGCATTTTTATCAAATATCTTTCATTATTTAAGAGTCCATTATGAATTAATTAATTATATATTGTAATTAGTTTCTATTTTTTTTATTTTGTAGTTTTTATTAAAAAAAATATATGTGTTAGTGAGGTATTGGAGTTGAGAGAATTTTGGATTGTAATTGAAGAGTTTCTCCAATTCAAGGCTAAAATCGATTTGATCTATTCCTCTTTAATTAATCTTCATTTAGTCCTTGCATGTTTTTATTTGTTTCTATGTATTGGATAATGATTAATGCGGGCAAATCTTCCATTATAGGGATGAATTTTGAAACCCTCATGAGTCCAATTAAGTTAGTTTGCCTTTAGCACCATTTTGTTTTTTCTTATTAGACATTTCATCCTAGTTAGTACTTTAAATATTAGTATGGTTAGTTAATTACTAATCCCTTGGAAAATCCATAAAAAATCTAAAAAGAAAATATATCGAAAAATGAATTAGATTACTCCTCATTTGTTTCACTTCTTAGAGATGCATTGACATCCGTACTTACCCCAATTCTTATTTTATGATGTTTGTAGGTATTCAAGGGTCTTGATTAACTCGGCTTCAACAACGACCTCACGAAAGTAAAGTTATCAAATGGCACCGTGTAATACCCCGTATTTATGAATATTCTATTTAATTAAATTGGGGAATTAAATGAGAAAATACAGCTTAATTTAAATTACGTAACAGTAGTAATTTAATGAGTTTTATTTAAAATTGTAATTATGAAATAAAACTAGAGAGACAGATACCGATTTATATTGCCTCATTATATTTACTTAGTGCGAATGGTAAATGGTTACTTAACGTGTGTAGACCGTGTTGGGGTGAGAACGAGTAATATTTTTAAGTGACTCAAATGATAATTTAGAGGTCACAGATGAGTCCGGAAGGATCGAATTAGTCAAAATAATATAACCGGGGGTACTAGTTGAGTCTCGGGGTCATTTTGGACTAAACCGAGACCGTTCGGGGGCGTTTTGGTCTTTTAACATGAGAGGTTATGGAGACCTACGAATTTGAGAGCTTTTTATTAGCCGTATGAAAGAGGGGTTAGGGTTAGAACACCCATGATAACACCAATGCCATTAGAGAGAAGAGAGACACAATTTTCTAAGGCAAAAGAAAGAAGTGGGAAGGATTCAAAGGAGATTTTCACTATCAACTTATTGGGGAAGAAGGATTGAAGGATGAAGATCATCAATCATCAATAACAACCACGAAATCAGACCCTACTGATCATAGGGTAAGTTGTTTATTGCAAAAATTATAAAGTTATAATACCCATGTGTAGGGTTTTTGAGTAGTTTTGTTAAATCAATATCTTGATAGGAGAATAATGGTATTTATACATGTTGGGATAGAAATCGCATGTAGAATGACTTAACATATGTAGATGATTAATATTCAGAGTAGACTTGATGATAATTTCGGAATAAAATCTGGGTTTTGAATGCATATATGGGAAGATCACCATAACTAGGGTTCTAAGAAATTATGGGTTTAATTCACTATTTCTTTAAAGGATTGGGGTTTTGATGTATTTGACACATTAGAAATTGTCCTAGTATATGTGGAAACATGTTAGGAACATTGGGTCGAAGTTTGGTAGACTATAATGGAGTTTGGAGATTTGTTAATGGCGGAAGAGGTTAACAAAGAAGACGAACTGCGTCTGTCCCTGTTCGATCGATCGATCGAACGATCTCGAATTGTCTATCGATCGACTAGGTCGATCGATCGAACCCAGTAGTCGATCGATCGACGAAAGCGTATTTTCCCAAACTTTTCATTTTTATGGGTCCTTTGATTTCCGAGAATGAATGGGTATCCTAGGATTTATATTATACTTATATAGGAGTGAGAATAAGACCAGTACGTATATTGTTGAGGTCCAATAAGGCCATTAGGTGTAGGGCTTGGATTACGGACCGACGAGAATAATCCGATTTAGTAGAGTATCGGGGAATTTGGAATTGAGTTACGAGGCAAAGTAAATTTAATTTAAGTAATATATCAGTAGGGTAAGTAATAACTACTGAAACTATATGTGAGGGGTAACTAGGACCCTTAGAGTTTTGTGAATACTCAAATAAAGGCGATTATTGAGATAAATCGTAAAGCGAATATTGTACGGTATATATAAGAGATTAAAATATTACATACGTATATAATTAATAGGTCAGGCGTGTACCTACTGAATTATATGATCTTCTAGGTCGAGAGATTTATACCTAAATTAACTATGTTAGGGTCGATGTGATATTCCGAACTAACATAGGGTTATTATATGTTTGGGGTTGATGTAAAATGCCGAACCAAGCCTTTGAACTGGTGGCGTGATGAAAGAGTCCGAGCCAAAATTTGTGTATATAAATAATTTGGGTCGATGTATCATTCCAAACCAATTCTTACTTGGGGTCGATGAATCATTTCGAACCAAGAGTTCTTTATTTGTGTATATAAATAATTGGGGTTGATGTACCATTTCGAACCAATTCTTACTTGGGGTCGATGAATCATTCCGAACCAAGAGTCCTTTACGTGTGTAAAAAGGGGCAATATAGTAATGACTAATATTTAGTATATATTGTGTGTGAAATATATACTTGATGATATTCTAATTTTCTGTATTAGTAGATTGACATATATTATGTATTTAAAGATACATACCAAACTGGTAAGTTAAGTAGTGAAACCTAATTACGAAACGTAATGTTAGATAGAGAATATCTTCTTAGTAATTTAAGTAGTGAAACTAAATTACAAAAGTGGTAAGATAGAATTTGTGATAATTGTAGAAATTTAGTAGTGAAACTAAATGAGAAGTTACAAAACATAACATAGGTGAAATGTTACTTGTGTATTAATTAACCTTCGTGAGATGTTAATGTAATGGATGTAAGGTGTGGGAAATACGAGAACTTAAGTATAGGTAAGTTCAGGTGATTACTTAGTCTTAGTTAGCTTGGGAGATATGGCTAGGTAGGCTAACTGTAGAACGTTAGGTGTGCACAATAGATGAGGAGTGAGAAACTCAAGAGAGTGTACGAGAACCTAACATGTGTAATCAATAACCGCATTTTTATATTGTGATAAACGCTTGCTAAATATTTTCAAAATGTTTTGAGTACGAACTCTTGCTATAAAATATTTTCAAAACCTAGCAGGTGCCCAGCCATAGGGACACCATGTATGATGATTTACTTCCAGGGACTCGAAGCTGTAGCACAGTGGAGGCTTACAGGATTTTGATTAGATGATATCTCTCATTCAGATCTAGTGAAGGATCTCACACTATTCTTTTTATGGACTTGTGGTCCGGTATCAGTCTCAGATGTTAGTTTCAGACTAGTGGTTGTTCTACTATTGTTTTGGGATTTTTAGCCGATGGTTTATTCGGTATTACTCTTATTCTTTTGTACTTACACTTTGTTGATTGGGTTATAGTACATGATTATTTTTACTTAGTTCCGCATGGTTGATTTATCTATTTTAAGAAAGATAAAATTTGGCACTGGTCTAATTTTACTTAGGGGATTAGTAATTAAAAAGTTTTCGATAGTGATGCTAAGAATGAACCATTAGAGAAACCTGTTTTAATTTAATGAAGGCCTGATCACCCGATGTTTAATTAGGCGTGGTGTCACAGATGGTATCAGAGCATCAGGTTCTAGTGTCCATAGGATCTGTAAGACTTACTACGTTTTCAGCGTATCGTTTGATTGATATAGAGCCCTATCTTAGGGTTGTTGCACTCCTCTACGTACGCAGTTTACGTTTTCCTTCTATTTAGTAGATGTACATATATATATATACGAGTTCGATTGGGCATGGTACGTCAAACATGGCGGTAGGACCAGCATTGGCGTTGGAAGGACTGCAAGAGTGAGGAGCTCGGCATGAAGCATGGAGTGTTCGAAGGTGGTAATCATAGGAGAGATGACCGTTGTCGAGGTCACTCCTAGTATGTAATGGAAGTATATGCTGCAAGGGTTGTTGAGGCATAGCAGGCATTTTCCAAGTGTCGCGATGGCAAGGGGGGATGCTAATCTAGACCTGCCCAATGCAGCTATAGTGGGAGGAGGTCTGAAGAAATTTTTTGATGAGAACGAGCCTTAAAATGTGATAAAATGGTGACTGTGCATGGTAACCAATGAAAGTAGAATGTGCAGAGGTTTTGGCATTTAGGGATAAAGTATAAATACCCAGAAGTAAAAATTTGAGAAAATTTTTTTGAGGCAACGTGGCGGGGGTACTAGTCACCACATCCGGACCGAGGGTCCGTATACAAATAGAGGGACCTTACGTATAGTTTAATCGCAAAGTTCTCCAATGATGATTCAGAAGCGAGGTGAATGGAAATATCTGAACCCATCATGTGAAAGCCTGGTAGAGGCCAACCGTGAGAAAGAAATTTATCTATTGAAGTGAACTTGTACCGATGAGATAGGTATAAAGGAAAAAGAGCCCTTGAGAGAATGGAATCTCCAGTTGTCGTTCGTAATTTTGGTAAAAACTCTTCTTGGATGACTTATGTATATGAAGGCAATATGGTGCTTCTTACAAGGTTGAGGTAAATGCTCCTAGGTGGGCGGAGCTAAAAGAGTTTAAGGATTTAGTCAAAGAGTAAGACTGAATGTGATGGGGCTAGTGCAAGCCATAAGTGGAAGCCCACTAAGGGATTCATTGATTTGATCCTAAGTCGGGACTGTTAAGTCTAATAGTGCGTTCCTTGGTCGGTGAAACCAAGGAGACCATGATGATTGTGTTAAAAATCAAGACTGCCAAGTCTGAGAGGAGGAATACCCTAAACCAGTCGGTGTGGCCTGGAATAAGGGGATTTATGAAAAGATGCCTTATATGGGACGTAAGACCACGCGTGTGGATCTTGTCCAAAGTTATTTAAGGGAATAATTACTCTGATAAGTTTTGCATTCTGGAAAGGACAAGCGTGTAATGTCCGGAAACCATCTGAACCACCAGAGCGATGGACAAGGAACTATATGGGTTTTAGCCTCGAGTGAATGGGGTATATGACGATGCCTCACCTGAAAGAGGGTCGAGTTATCATTATTCATCGATATGTGGGAGACTTCAGAGATTATGGATGTATCATAGTAATTGATTTCGGTGTGTAGGAACTTAAATGATGTGAGTCAAGGTATGTCGTATGACCGCTGAGCGGAGAGATCGAGCTCGCTGTTGTAATTAGTGCTAAGGACTTAGTGATAGTATAAGTGCAGTGCCACTTGAATCCTTTAGGAATATTAGAGTATGGTTGCACATATGGTCGAGGAATGGAATTTGAGTATCTCAACTTTGTGTTATTCCGACAATGCTCAGTAAGAATGCATGGGGAGAAGTCCATTGTTTAAGTTCGGTTGTGGAAGGAGATAAGACTGAAATTTTTATACACGTCAGGAGAAGAGACGTTGTTAGATGCTAGGGCATCAGTGGAGCTGGTTGTGTTGTGGAGGAACACTGAAAGTCTTACTTCACAACGAAGGGATAAGTGGGACTTTGTGGGCAAGGATTTGATTTTTGCTCTATAGGCGATTGAGAATACCCGCAAGATTGTAGTCACAGCGTGTAGACTAGGCTAGAGTTTAGGAAAAGCATGTTACGGGTGAGACATTAGTAATGTTTTTTGCAACTGTGCACGGAGAAAAGGGTGTATGGGTGCCCTAGTCAATTGGCTTTCTTAGACATCTGAGATAAAGGGATGCGGGAAATGATTTTTAAGTACGCCGGTGGGGAAGTTATGAGGCAAGTCGTATCGACGAAATGGATTAAGCATCGTGAGAGATAGACGATGATCCAAGCTTATGTGCTGAGAGAGCCAGCACACCCTCTGGGATAAGAATCAGTGGGAAGCCGTTCAAAGGTTATCTCTTGATATGGGAGACCTAACTATTGTGAAGAAGTAACGCAAGGTGCTACTTGACTAAGTGTTGAGAGTGACTTACGCGTTACTAAAATGTTGATTCTTATAAAGTAACCAACCCCAAAAGTGCGCCAATTAAAAAGAGTGCACGAATTGTAAAGTATAATATACCCGGAGAGAAAGGGGAATAGAGTACCACTTGAGGAAAGATGACGTAAGTGGGAAGCGGTGTTGAGGAAGAGACATAGTGAGATTGTCTCCAAACGCACCACTAGTTGATAGAGAAAGATAGACTCGAAATGGGCAATCGAAATGTGGTAGTGAACTTACGTTTCCAATGACGGAAGGAGGAGACAGACTTATAAGATATGATGGACTGTGAACATCATATTAAGCCAACATTTTGTTGGGGGTAGCGAAATGGGGTGACCGGGATGGATGAGTATCTAGTTGAAAAGGGAGAGTGCACAAGTGCACGGAGCCGCTCTACATGATTGTGAATCAGGATGAAATCCTAAAATTCCACCCTGTGAGAGATGGTCAGGGAGGAATAGAGATAAAGTGTTATTTTGAGTATGTTGTGTTGCCTACGACTCAATGTTAGTGAGGAAGGATGATAATACGCCCTTACGATAGTGGAATTTTGGAGAAGCCCACTGATCAATTCATAGGTTGAATGTATACCTATATGAGCATATTTGTAGGTAGTGTGAGACTGACTATATGGACTGTACATAAGGTTTAGGTTCTTGGATGCCTACTAAGAACTTATGTGTACTTTGAGGTGTGGTTCGAGGAGACATTTCGAACTTTTAGTCCTTAACGCGTGATATGAGAACATTCTATTGGGGTATGCCATTTTAGAATATAAGAAGTGTGAAATATATGGCTCACAAATTGTCTACTCATGTGCGATGAGATATATATACTTATATTGTACTCGAAGTGTGATTCCGAGACAATATAACTAATCACTATTGGTGATCGAGGTGAGATTCCGAGCCAATAACCCCAAAAGTGTTCTAAAAGGGGGGTGATTATAAAATAAATGTTGATAGTATATGTTATGTGTAATATATATACACCTTATGATTTCCTACTTATCTGCGATAATAAGTATGCTTAAATTCTGTATTGGGGTTGATGATGTTACGGACCAATACATGAAGAATCGATTTGGGGTCGATGATTTTCTGAACCAAATCGATGATAAATTTGGTATCGACGGAAGGTCTGAACCAACATATGCATTACATTTACCTTGGGGTCGAGGGATTTTCGAACCAAAGTAAATGATAGCATTATTGGGGCCGATGATTTTGCCGGAACAATTTCCCTTATAGTATATACTGTGTGTGAAGTATATACCTTATAATATTCTACTTATGAGTGATAGTAGACACATAGATGTTGTATACAGAGATATACATCAAAGGGTAAATTAAGTAAGGAGAAACTTAATTTCAAGAGTTAACATTAGATTGGGAAAAATCTATGGAGAAATTAAGTAGTAAGACTTAATTATGATATATGCGGCATGGGTAACATGCGAAAAGAGTTTATAATGAAGCAAGGTATGTACTTGGGGCGACCGTTAGGATGATATTATTTGATTTTGGGTATTAGAGGATGCAACGATGTTTAAGGTCCTTAGTCTTAATACCAGCTTTATCCTAATTTCGAGTGACGAAATTCCTTTGTAAGGGGGGAAGTATGTAATACCCCGTATTTCTGAATATTCTAGTTAATTAAATTGGGGAATTAAATGAGAAAATACGACTTAATTTAAATTACGTAAGAGTAGTAATTTAATGAGTTTTATTTAAAATTGTAATTATGAAATAAAACTCGAGAGATAGATACCGATTTATATTGCCTCATTATATTTACTTAGTGGGAGTGGTAAAAGGTTACTTAACGTGTGTAGACCATGTTGGGGTGAGAACGAGTAATATTTTTAAGTGACTCAAATGAAAATTTAGAGGTCGCAGATGAGTCCGGAAGGGTCAAATTAGTCAAAATATTATACCCGAGGGTACTAGTTGAGTCTCGGGGTAATTTTGGACTAAACCGAGACCGTTCGGGGGCATTTTGGACTTTTAACATGAGAGGGTATGGAGACCTACGAATTTGAGAGCTTTTTATCAGCCGTATGAAATAGGGGTTAGGGTTAGAACACCCATGACAACACCAATGCCATTAGAGAGAAGAGAGACACAATTTTCTAAGGCAAAAGAAAGAAGTGGAAAGGATTCAAAGGAGATTTTCACTATCAACTTGTTGGGGAAGAAGGATTGAAGGATGAAGATCATCAATCATCAACAACAACCACGAAATCAGACCCTACTGATCCTAAGGCAATTTGTTTATTGAAAAAATTATAAAGTTATAATACCCATGTGTAGGGTTTTTGAGTAGTTTTGTTAAATCAATATCTTGATAGGAGAATAATGGTATTTATACATGTTGGGATAGAAATCGCATGTAGATGACTTAACATATGTAGAAGATTAATATTCAGAGTAGACTTGATGATAACTTTGGAATAAAATCTGGGTTTTGAATGCATATATGGGAAGATCACCATAACTAGGGTTCTAAGAAATTATGGGTTTAATTCACTATTTCTTTAAAGGATTGGAGCTAGAAGGGCAGGTGGAAAGAGTGGTCTCTGCGGATCATTACGGGCTCCCTGCTGCTGTGGGGCCCTATCGCCCTCTGGGCAATCCTGACGCTTATGGTCGTGCTTGCCGCATACAAAACACCGGCCTCTGAAATTACCTCCCCTTTGTCCCTGCTGACCACGGCCCTGCTGGCCGTTACCTCCACGCCATTGGCCCTGTTGGCCCTGATGTGCACGCTGTTGGCCTTGTTGGCCCTGCTGCTGTCCCTGCGGTCGGTGTTGGCCCTGCTGGCCCTGCTGATTAGGCTGACTCTGATGGCCCTGCCTGAATCCCCCGAATCCCTGCCTAGAATCACCTGAACGGAATCGCTTAGCAGGGTCCCCCTGATGGGAACTCTGCTCGTGCTGACGAGTCTGTCCCTGAGTTGGTGCCCCACTGGCACTATTACCCCCGGTCCTGCCCTGCTGGCTGGACTCTCCTGCTCTCTTGCTTCCCTGAAGATGGAAGCGGTGATCCTGGCAATGTAGTAACGCTGCATTGAGTACGTCAGTGAAAGTACTCAGGGATAGATTTCCAATAAGGTGCTGACGGATCCTCCAAGCTAACCCGTCGACGAACAACAAAATCTTCTTGCTCTCAGTGGGTGCCTCATCTGGCACAATAGTGAGAAGTCTCGTGAACTCCTCCTTATACTCGGCTAGAGTAAGGTTCTCCTGCTTCAGATTTAGAAAGTTCCGCCTCATCTCAGTCTGCACTGCGGGTGGAAAGTACTTGCGGTCAAACCGCTACCAGAACGTCTGAATAGGGATCATGTCCCTCTCCTCCAAAGTAGTAGTGGACTCCCACCACTGTAATGCAGCTCCCACCAACTTGAAAGAGGCCAATAGCTGCTTCTGCACTTCGGTGCACTCATACATACGGAGGTGCCGCTGGATGTCCTTCTTCCATTGGCTGACAGTAACAATATCGGAGCTACCAGAGAACTCAGGGGGATGTGCTTTCTGAAAATCATCCCGAACTCTCTCCCATGCAGATGGAAGCTGTGCTGGTACTGGCGCGACTGCCTGGACCTGGGGTGGAGCCTGCTGAATCACCGCTATCGCGGCATTCACCGCCTGAGCAACGATGGCGGCCACTTCATTCTAATTCATTGTGCCTGGTGCCGGAGCTGCTGGCTGCTCGGCTTGGGCACGCCTATCTTTCGGAGCACGTCTCGGAGGCATCTGAAACGTGAACAAGTTTATTAGTCTACAGTTATCAACAAATCTCGAATAGCTGAAGACTTAAACATGAAAGCAAGAATACAACAGTCCTAACAATAGGGCTCTATAGCAATAATGTTAAGCTGAAAGCGAAAATAAGCCGTACAGATCCTATGGACACTAGAACCTGATGCTCTGATACCACCTGTGACACCCCGCCTAATTAAATATCGGGCGATCACTCCTTTATTAAATTAAATCAAGGTAAACAGTTGGTTCATTCTCAGCATCACTGTCGATAAAAATAATTTTTTTCCAATTTAACACCCTAAATAATTAAGCTAAGTGTCAAAAACATTTTTCATACAAACTTCCAAATTTTAATTAAAGAAAAGATTTTATTAATATCAAAACAACATTTCTACAATATAGAATCACACCACGAAATCTAAATAAAACCATACATTCACCAAACGAATGACAATAATATAAAACTAAAATCATAAACCATCCTGAAACAAATCCCATAAACAATACTGGAATAACTGAAATATAAAAATCCCCAACAATAAATGAAATGATAAAAAGGGCGACACGTGCCCCATAAATGAGAGTAATAGGAGTGGAGTCAATGACAGAAGCCGTCTACTCAATGGACCTGCAACTCCCACCTAAGCTGCAGCTCGTTCTTCTCAAAGGATCCTAAGCAAGACGCCCCTGTGGCTGGGCACCTGAAAATATACATATATATACACAAGAAAGAGAGAGAGAGAAGGAAACGGGTCAGGGCCCGAAAGTGTGTTTGATTTTAAAATACGTTAAGCAAGTATTTAATTTGATACAGGCCAATGCAACATCATATTAGTTCGTCTCTCTCTTGAGAAATACTCACCTCTCTTCTAATGTGCACTCCTATCGTACTAACCTTCCCAATGGTTCGTTTATCTTAACTTACTCATATGTTTACAAAACCGAACGATGACAATGTTTTAAAAAGATTACTTTCAATTTGTAGCACAACTCTCGTTTTAGCATCATTAAATTATAAAGTTCCCAGTTTCATATTATACTTTCGCAAAACAGTATTTAATAAAAGGGGCAACAACCAAGTTCTACTTATCAAATCACAGTAGGCAGTTTCAAATCCCATAATCTCATATATATATATATTAACTACTCGAATAATATATATATATATAATAGCACCCCACTAAAACTATGGTGCGGGCATACTCTGCTATCCAATCCCCGTATCGCTCACGCAAAAAGGGAATACAAGTTCGGAATCACTCTCGAACTGTATTAACATATACAAAACAAGTTGAGGCGAAGCATAGATTCCAAGTCCAAGAGGTCAGTACATACCCACACGTCTCTTAGGACTGTCTGACTATTCATCTAATAGCCCGTACCTAGGATCTCTATCTTCTAGGGTACAAATCGATATCCCCTAAAAGCAACACAGGATACGATCGTCCCAGCGCGGTAACCTCAGGGATAGCAAGTAGCGCGGTATGTTTTTCACATGTATATAATATATGTACACACATTCATATAAATATACCAATTTCATCATATTAAGATAGGTTTCTCTCGTAACCCATGGTCATAACATTTATCTTTAAATTCCCATTATTATGATTACGTATAAGGTTTCGTCTCTAACCTTAACTCGAAGAGTTTTCTCACTCATTACCTATTACTCATGGGTTATAACCTTACAAATCTAAAATTCAGTAAATAACTTTATTTGATTCCAACGTAACTCTCTTACGCACCTCACCCTTAAGTTTCATAAATCTAACAACCTAAAGTAAATATCCCATAATTACCCTCCTCGTTGAAGATTAAAGGTTCTAACATAGGTCCATATACCCTACTGGTCCTCAATATCTCCCAAATCATTTTATTTAGAAAGCCCAAGGTTTATTCCACGATAAATTAATTCAACTAATTAGACAAGGGAAATAATAGGCTGCCAGGGAGGGTCGATTGATCGACGTCTGGGGGTCGACCGATCGAACCTTCAATCGATCGACGCTCTAGGGTCGATCGATCGATCGAGCAGGTCTGTGAAAATTCTGCAGAAATTGCAGTGACGGGATTGCGTAAGTTTCTTCATCAAAACTCATATTTTCCAACTCTAATTGACCCAAAAAGTCTACTGTTAACATCCTAACATAATTCCAGGTATCTTTAACGATTAGCATGCGTATATACATCAATAAACATGGTTAAACAACCTAATATTTCATCTAATCATCAAGAACCCTACAGTTTTCGTAACCTTTGTTCTAATCAGTTTTCTCCAGAAATTCCTTCTAACAAATCATCATAATTTCGTGGGTTAAACATCTACTTCACATATTAATTTCCAGAATAAGGTTCATATGATTTCTACATGCAAATCCCTATTAAAATTGGGTTTTCTTACATGGATTATACTCTTAATCATTCCTACACTAACATGATTATTGCACCAACGAAAATACGCAAGTTAAACACTTGCCTGGGATTTCAGAGGTCTGGTTTCCTGCTGATATTGGTGTGGTTGCGTTCTCCTCCTCGCGATCTACGCGTTGGTGGTGACGGTGGTGCAAAAGGTGGTGTTTTTGGCCTTGAATCACCTAGCAAGGTCTCTCCTCTCTTCTCCACTAGCTGTCTTAGGGTTATGAATGATCTAACCCTAAAAGGCTGACTTAAATGGCTGCTAAGGATGGCTGAAATTCGTGGGTTTAATTACCCTAATATGTAAAATGACCAAAACGCCCTCCCGGACCACTAATTAAGCCTAAAAACATCCCGAGACCCAAACTAAACCCCCGGGTACACTTTTCTGACTATCTCGACCCTTCCGGACGCGTTGGCGCACTCAAAATGACCATACGGACAACTTATAAAATATTCACTTTTTAATTAACATAATTAGTCCCGACGTGACACGAGCACGTCCCGACTTAATTTTCCGAAATAGTCATTTAATTCACTTATGACATTCAATATAACCAATATAATATATTACTATGCTCATTAGTAATATTCAACAAGTTTCCCATAATTACTAACTCTAGTCACGTTAATAATTATAACATAATTAATTTCCGGATTTTTATCAAATAAGTCCCCAAATTAAATATAGCATAAAAATACGGGGTATTACATACTTCCCCCCTAATAACGGAATTTCGTCCCGAAATTCGGAAAATAGGGCATACCTGGTAAGAACAACTCTGGATATCTCTCGCGCATATCTGCCTCACGCTCCCAAGTGGATTCCTCCACATTATGATGTTCCCACTGAACCCGCACGAGTGGGACTATCTTCGACCTCAATCTCCTCTCACTATAGTCTAGAATGGCCACCGATCTCTCCTCGTAAGAGCTATCCGACTGCAAGTCGATCTCATCTATCGCAATGTGAGTATGGGCCATATCATCCCGAAGATATCGTCTCAACGACGAGATGTGGAATACATCGTGGATGCGATGCAAATGTTCTCGCAAGCCCAACCTGTATGCTACTGGCCCAATTCTCTCGATGATGGGAAATGGTCCTACGTACCTCGGAGCCAACTTCCCCTTCTTCCCGAACCTCATCACTCCTTTCATAGGAGATACACGCAACAACACTTGATCTCCCACATTAAACTCCCGGAAGAACCGTTTCGCATCGGCGTAGCTCTTCTGCCTGTCTTGGGCTACCCGAATACGACTCCTGATTATCTCAATCCTCGCGGAGGTCTCCTGGATCACTTCTGGTCCTAATAACTTGTTGTCCCCCACCTCTAGCCAACAAGTTGGAGAACGACAAGGCCTGCCGTACAAAGCCTCAAATGGAGCCATGCCAATCGTAAACTGGTAGGAGTTATTATAAGCAACCTCTACCAGTGGAAGATGTGGCTCCCAACCTCCTCCGAAATCGAGGATACACATGCGTAGCATATCTTCCAACATCTTATTAGTACGATCCGTCTGACCATCTGTCTGTGGGTGGTAAGCTGAACTCAGTCTCAACTCTGTACCCATAGCCTCCTGAAAACTTTCCCAGAAACGTGACACAAAAATCTTGTCTCTATCTAATACAATATTCAGGGGCACCCCGTGTAATCTGACGATCTCAGCGATGAACAACTGAGCATACTGACCCGTGGTATAATCTGTCCTTACTGGCAGAAAATGAGCCACCTTGGTCTGACGGTCTACAATCACCCAGATAGAATCGTGGCCTCGTTGTGATGTAGGCAACCCTGTAATGAAGTCCATGGAAATACTTTCCCACTTCCACGCAGGTACTTCCAACGGCTGAAGTAATCCCGACGGTTTCTGGTGGTCCACCTTCACCAGCTGGCAAGTAGAACATTTGGACACAAATTCAGCGATGTCCTTCTTCATCCCACTCCACCAGTACTGACGTCTCATATCCTGGTACATCTTATCGCCTCCCGGATGTACTGCAAATCGGGACCCATGAGAATGAGTCATTACCTCATGACGTAGCTCTGCTCCTTCTGGAACCACTAGTCTCCCATTAAACCGCAACCCTCCATCCGAACTAACAGAATAGGACTCAGCACCCTCGGCTAGAAGTCGTACAATCTGCTCCTGACAAAAACGGATTTGTGGTCTGAGCCTGTATCACCCTCGTAACAATCTCGGGTGTGACTGTCATCACGGATATGAAAGAACGTGCTACCGCGTCCTGGTGACCCAACTCCTTCCATTTTGCTTTCCAGATGTCCGCTACATCGTCAACCGGTCTACGACTCAACGCATCAGCAACTACGTTGGCTTTCCCCAGTTGATACTGTATATCGAACTGGTAATCTTTCACAAACTCTAACCATCTGCGCTGACGCATATTCAGCTCTCGCTGAGTGAACAGGTACTGCAGTGACTTATGGTCTGTGAACAAACGGAATTTCTCGCCCAATAAATAGTGCCTCCAAATTCTCAATGCAAAGACGACCGCAGCTAACTCCAGGTCGTGGGTGGGGTAATTCTTCTCATGCGGCTTAAGCTTGCGGGAAGCAAAAGCTATAGCCTTCTCTTCCTGCTGAAGTACTCCCCCAAGTCCTCATAAGGACGCATCTGTGTAAACCAGGTACTCTACACCCGGCTTCGGTAGAGCAAGGACTGGTGCCGAAGTAAGCTTGTCCTTCAGCTGGTCGAAAGCCAACTGACAAGCGTCATCCCAAACATATGGTACCCCCTTGCGAGTCAGATTCGTCAATGGACCCGCTATTTTGGAGAATCCTCGAATGAACCTCCTGTAGTATCCAGCTAACCCCAAGAAATTACGTACTTCCGTTGGTGTCGTGGGCTGCCCCCACTCCCTCACCGCTGACACCTTGCTCGGGTCAACTGCTATCCCCTTCTCAGAAACAACATGGCCCAAGAATTGTACCTCTCGCAACCAGAATCCACACTTCTCGTACTTAGCATACAACTGATGCTCTCATAGGGTCTGGAGAACCTGCCTCAAGTGTTCGGCATGCTCCTCCTCGGAGTGTGAATATATCAAGATATCATCTATGAAGACGATGACGAACTGATCCAAGAACTCTCTGAACACTCGGTTCATCAAGTCTATGAAAACGGCTGGGGCATTTGTGAGTCCGAACGGCATCACCCTGAACTCATAGGACCCATATCTCGACAAGAAGGCAGTCTTCAAAACATCCTGCTCTCTAATCTGTAACTGATGGTACCCCGACCTCAGATCTATCTTCGAAAAGAAAGTTGCTCCCCTCAACTGGTCGAATAGATCATCTATTCGAGGCAACGGATATTTATTCTGTATCGTGACCTTGTTCAACTCCCGGTAGTCCACACACAATCTCAGTGAGCCATCTCTCTTCTTCACAAATAAGACTGGAGCGCCCCACGGTGAGGTACTCCTACGAATGAAACCCTGACCTAATAGCTGCTCAATCTGATCTCGTAGCTCTCGCATCTCTGCCGGAGCCATACGGTACGGTGCGCGTGCTATAGGTCTCATATCCGGCAATAAGTCTATAACGAAGTCTATCTCACGACTGGGCGGTAGGCCTGGTATCTCCTGAAACACATCGGAATACTCCCTAACAACTGGGATCGAATCCAAAGGAATCACAACCTCCTTAGAGGTATCCTCCTCAATGTAATATAAATGAGCGGTCGAACCTCCCTTTGGGCGAGGCATCGCCACTATAAACATCTCTTGCCCCGGAATGGCAAAAACAATGCTCCCACCGAAGCAATCAATCATGGCTCTATAAGATGCGAGCCAATCCATACCAATAATCACGTCATGCTCGTGCATGTCTAAGACTAGCATATCTGCAGGCAATACCAAGCCACCAATCTCTACCCCTACTCCCCGGCATATAAAGAATAAAAGCGACCCACTCCCCAATGGTGAGTCGACACACGTCACGGTGCTCTCTGCTGTGGCTAACAATCCTAAGGACTTCGCAAAATGCGTAGCTATAAAACAGTGCGTTGCCCCCGTATCAAACAAAACTTTACCCATAGTACCATGGATAGGAAACATACCCTCAATCGCGGGTGGTGCCTGTGGCACTGTTGCCAGGTGGACGTTATAGACACGTCCGTACTGCAATTGCCCCTGCTGCACTGGAGCTGCTGCAAGGGCTGGTAGGGCTGGCACCTGGGCTGGAGCTGGAAGTGCAGGTGGAAAGAGTGGTCTCTGCGGATCATTACGGGCTCCCTGCTGCTGTGGGGCCCTATCGCCCTCTGGGCAATCCTGACGCTTATGGTCGTGCTTGCCGCATACAAAACACCGACCTCTGAAATTACCTCCCCTTTGTTCCTGCTAACCACGGCCCTGCTGGCCGTTACCTCCACGCCATTGGCCCTGTTGGCCCTGATGTGCACGCTGTTGGCCTTGTTGGCCCTGCTGTTGTCCCTGCGGTCGGTGTTGGCCCTGCTGGCCCTGCTGATTAGGCTGACTCTGATGGCCCTGCCTGAATCCCCCGAATCCCTGCCTAGAATCACCTGAACGGAAACGCTTAGCAGGGTCCCCCTGATGGGAACTCTGCTCGTGCTGACGAGTCTGTCCCTGAGTTGGTGCCCCACTGGCACTATTACCCCCGGTCCTGCCCTGCTGGCTGGACTCTCCTGCTCTCTTGCTTCCCTGAAGATGGAAGCGGTGATCCTGGCAATGTAGTAACGCTGCATTGAGTACGTCAGTGAAAGTACTCAGGGATAGATTTCCAATAAGGTGCTGACGGATCCTCCAAGCTAACCCGTCGACGAACAACAAAATCTTCTTGCTCTCAGTGGGTGCCTCATCTGGCACAATAGTGAGAAGTCTCGTGAACTCCTCCTCATACTCGGCTACAGTAAGGTTCTCCTGCTTCAGATTTAGTAATTTCCGCCTCATCTCAGTCTGCACTGCGGGTGGAAAGTACTTGCGGTCAAACCGCTACCAGAACGTCTGAATAGGGATCATGTCCCTCTCCTCCAAAGTAGTAGTGGACTCCCACCACTGTAATGCAGCTCCCACCAACTTGAAAGAGGCCAATAGCTTCTTCTGCACTTCGGTGCACTCATACATACGGAGGTGCCGCTGGATGTCCTTCTTCCATTGGCTGACAGTAACAATATCGGAGCTACCAGAGAACTCAGGGGGATGTGCTTTCTGAAAATCATCCCGAACTCTCTCCCATGCAGATGGAAGCTGTGCTGGTACTGGCGCCACTGCCTGGACCTGGGGTGGAGCCTGTTGAATCACCGCTATCGCGGCATTCACCGCCTGAGCAACGATGGCGGCCAGTTCATTCTAATTCATTGTGCCTGGTGCCGGAGCTGCTGGCTGCTCGGCTTGGGCACGCCTATCTTTCGGAGCACGTCTCGGAGGCATCTGAAACGTGAACAAGTTTATTAGTCTACAGTTATCAACAAATCTCGAATAGCTGAAGACTTAAACATGAAAGCAAGAATACAACAGTCCTAACAATAGGGCTCTATAGCAATAATGTTAAGCTGAAAGCGAAAATAAGCCGTACAGATCCTATGGACACTAGAACCTGATGCTCTGATACCACCTGTGACACCCCGCCTAATTAAATATCGGGCGATCACTCCTTTATTAAATTAAATCAAGGTAAACAGTTGGTTCATTCTCAGCATCACTGTCGATAAAAATAATTTTTTTCCAATTTAACACCCTAAATAATTAAGCTAAGTGTCAAAAACATTTTTCATACAAACTTCCAAATTTTAATTAAAGAAAAGATTTTATTAATATCAAAACAACATTTCTACAATATAGAATCACACCACGAAATCTAAATAAAACCATACATTCACCAAACGAATGACAATAATATAAAACTAAAATCATAAACCATCCTGAAACAAATCCCATAAACAATACTGGAATAACTGAAATATAAAAATCCCCAACAATAAATGAAATGATAAAAAGGACGACACGTGCCCCATAAATGAGAGTAATAGGAGTGGAGTCAATGACAGAAGCCGTCTACTCAATGGACCTGCAACTCCCACCTAAGCTGCAGCTCGTTCTTCTCAAAGGATCCTAAGCAAGACGCCCCTGTGGCTGGGCACCTGAAAATATACATATATATACACAAGAAAGAGAGAGAGAGAAGGAAACGGGTCAGGGCCCGAAAGTGTGTTTGATTTTAAAATACGTTAAGCAAGTATTTAATTTGATACAGGCCAATGCAACATCATATTAGTCCGTCTCTCTCTTGAGAAATACTCACCTCTCTTCTAATGTGCACTCCTATCGTACTAACCTTCCCAATGGTTCGTTTATCTTAACTTACTCATATGTTTACAAAACCGAACGATGACAATGTTTTAAAAAGATTACTTTCAATTTGTAGCACAACTCTCGTTTTAGCATCATTAAATTATAAAGTTCCCAGTTTCATATTATACTTTCGCAAAACAGTATTTAATAAAAGGGGCAACAACCAAGTTCTACTTATCAAATCACAGTAGGCAGTTTCAAATCCCATAATCTCATATATATATATATTAACTACTCGAATAATATATATATATATAATAGCACCCCACTAAAACTATGGTGCGGGCATACTCTGCTATCCAATCCCCGTATCGCTCACGCAAAAAGGGAATACAAGTTCGGAATCACTCTCGAACTGTATTAACATATACAAAACAAGTTGAGGCGAAGCATAGATTCCAAGTCCAAGAGGTCAGTACATACCCACACGTCTCTTAGGACCGTCTGACTATTCATCTAATAGCCCGTACCTAGGATCTCTATCTTCTAGGGTACAAATCGATATCCCCTAAAAGCAACACAGGATACGATCGTCCCAGCGCGGTAACCTCAGGGATAGCAAGTAGCGCGGTATGTTTTTCACATGTATATAATATATGTACACACATTCATATAAATATACCAATTTCATCATATTAAGATAGGTTTCTCTCGTAACCCATGGTCATAACATTTATCTTTAAATTCCCATTATTATGATTACGTATAAGGTTTCGTCTCTAACCTTAACTCGAAGAGTTTTCTCACTCATTACCTATTACTCATGGGTTATAACCTTACAAATCTAAAATTCAGTAAATAACTTTATTTGATTCCAACGTAACTCTCTTACGCACCTCACCCTTAAGTTTCATAAATCTAACAACCTAAAGTAAATATCCCATAATTACCCTCCTCGTTGAAGATTAAAGGTTCTAACATAGGTCCATATACCCTACTGGTCCTCAATATCTCCCAAATCATTTTATTTAGAAAGCCCAAGGTTTATTCCACGATAAATTAATTCAACTAATTAGACAAGGGAAATAATAGGCTGCCAGGGAGGGTCGATCGATCGACGTCTGGGGGTCGACCGATCGAACCTTCGATCGATCGACGCTCTAGGGTCGATCGATCGATCGAGCAGGTCTGTGAAAATTCTGCAGAAATTGCAGTGACGGGACTGCATAAGTTTCTTCATCAAAACTCATATTTTCCAACTCTAATTGACCCAAAAAGTCTACTGTTAACATCCTAACATAATTCCAGGTATCTTTAACGATTAGCATGCGTATATACATCAATAAACATGGTTAAACAACCTAATATTTCATCTAATCATCAAGAACCCTACAGTTTTCTTAACCTTTGTTCTAATCAGTTTTCTCCAGAAATTCCTTCTAACAAATCATCATAATTTCGTGGGTTAAACATCTACTTCACATATTAATTTCCAGAATAAGGTTCATATGATTTCTACATGCAAATCCCTATTAAAATTGGGTTTTCTTCCATGGATTATACTCTTAATCATTCCTACACTAACATGATTATTGCACCAACGAAAATACGCAAGTTAAACACTTGCCTGGGATTTCAGAGGTCTGGTTTCCTGCTGATATTGGTGTGGTTGCGTTCTCCTCCTCGCGATCTACGCGTTGGTGGTGACGGTGGTGCAAAAGGTGGTGTTTTTGGCCTTGAATCACCTAGCAAGGTCTCTCCTCTCTTCTCCACTAGCTGTCTTAGGGTTCTGAATGATCTAACCCTAAAAGGCTGACTTAAATGGCTGCTAAGGATGGCTGAAATTCGTGGGTTTAATTACCCTAATATGTAAAATGACCAAAACGCCCTCCCGAGCCACTAATTAAGCCTAAAAACATCCCGAGACCCAAACTAAACCCCCGGGTACACTTTTCTGACTATCTCGACCCTTCCGGACGCGTTGGCGCACTCAAAATGACCATACGGACAACTTATAAAATATTCACTTTTTAATTAACATAATTAGTCCCGACGTGACACGAGCACGTCCCGACTTAATTTTCCGAAATAGTCATTTAATTCACTTATGACATTCAATATAACCAATATAATATATTACTATGCTCATTAGTAATATTCAACAAGTTTCCCATAATTACTAACTCTAGTCACGTTAATAATTATAACATAATTAATTTCCGGATTTTTATCAAATAAGTCCCCAAATTAAATATAGCATAAAAATACGGGGTATTACATACTTCCCCCCTAATAACGGAATTTCGTCCCGAAATTCGGAAAATAGGGCATACCTGGTAAGAACAACTCTGGATATCTCTCGCGCATATCTGCCTCACGCTCCCAAGTGGATTCCTCCACATTATGATGTTCCCACTGAACCCGCACGAGTGGGACTATCTTCGACCTCAATCTCCTCTCACTGTAGTCTAGAATGGCCACCGATCTCTCCTCGTAAGAGCTATCCGACTGCAAGTCGATCTCATCTATCGCAATGTGAGTATGGGCCATATCATCCCGAAGATATCGTCTCAACGACGAGATGTGGAATACATCGTGGATGCGATGCAAATGTTCTCGCAAGCCCAACCTGTATGCTACTGGCCCAATTCTCTCGATGATGGGAAATGGTCCTACGTACCTCGGAGCCAACTTCCCCTTCTTCCCGAACCTCATCACTCCTTTCATAGGAGATACACGCAACAACACTTGATCTCCCACATTAAACTCCCGGAAGAACCGTTTTGCATCGGCGTAGCTCTTCTGCCTGTCTTGGGCTACCCGAATACGACTCCTGATTATCTCAATCCTCGCGGAGGTCTCCTGGATCACTTCTGGTCCTAATAACTTGTTGTCCTCCACCTCTAGCCAACAGGTTGGAGAACGACAAGGCCTGCCGTACAAAGCCTCAAATGGAGCCATGCCAATCGTAAACTGGTAGGAGTTATTATAAGCAAACTCTACCAGTGGAAGATGTGGCTCCCAACCTCCTCCGAAATCGAGGATACACATGCGTAGCATATCTTCCAACATCTTATTAGTACAATCCATCTGACCATCTGTCTGTGGGTGGTAAGCTGAACTCAGTCTCAACTCTGTACCCATAGCCTCCTGAAAACTTTCCCAGAAACGTGACACAAAAATCTTGTCTCTATCTGATACAATATTCAGGGGCACCCCGTGTAATCTGACGATCTCAGCGATGAACAACTGAGCATACTGACCCGTGGTATAATCTGTCCTTACTGGCAGAAAATGAGCCACCTTGGTCAGACGGTCTACAATCACCCAGATAGAATCGTGGCCTCGTTGTGATGTAGGCAACCCTGTAATGAAGTCCATGGAAATACTTTCCCACTTCCACGCAGGTACTTCCAACGGCTGAAGTAATCCCGACGGTTTCTGGTGGTCCACCTTCACCAGCTGGCAAGTAGAACATTTGGACACAAATTCAGCGATGTCCTTCTTCATCCCACTCCACCAGTACTGACGTCTCATATCCTGGTACATCTTATCGCCTCCCGGATGTACTGCAAATCGGGACCCATGAGAATGAGTCATTACCTCATGACGTAGCTCTGCTCCTTCTGGAACCACTAGTCTCCCATTAAACCGCAACCCTCCATCCGAACTAACTGAATAGGACTCAGCACCCTCGGCTAGAAGTCGTACAATCTGCTCCTGACAAAACGGATTTGTGGTCTGAGCCTGTATCACCCTCGTAACAATCTCGGGTGTGACTGTCATCACGGATATGAAAGAACGTGCTACCGCGTCCTGGTGACCCAACTCCTTCCATTTTGCTTTCCAGATGTCCGCTACATCGTCAACCGGTCTACGACTCAACGCATCAGCAACTACGTTGGCTTTCCCCAGTTGATACTGTATATCGAACTGGTAATCTTTCACAAACTCTAACCATCTGCGCTGACGCATATTCAGCTCTCGCTGAGTGAATAGGTACTGCAGTGACTTATGGTCTGTGAACAAACGGAATTTCTCGCCCAATAAATAGTGCCTCCAAATTCTCAATGCAAAGACGACCGCAGCTAACTCCAGGTCGTGGGTGGGGTAATTCTTCTCATGCGGCTTAAGCTTGCGGGAAGCAAAAGCTATAGCCTTCTCTTCCTGCTGAAGTACTCCCCCAAGTCCTCGTAAGGACGCATCTGTGTAAACCAGGTACTCTACACCCGGCTTCGGTAGAGCAAGGACTGGTGCCGAAGTAAGCTTGTCCTTCAGCTCGTCGAAAGCCAACTGACAAGCGTCATCCCAAACATATGGTACCCCCTTGCGAGTCAGATTCGTCAATGGACCCGCTATTTTGGAGAATCCCCGAATGAACCTCCTGTAGTATCCAGCTAACCCCTAGAAACTACGTACTTCCGTTGGTGTCGTGGGCTGCCCCCACTCCCTCACCGCTGACACCTTGCTCGGGTCAACTGCTATCCCCTTCTCAGAAACAACATGGCCCAAGAATTGTACCTCTCGCAACCAGAATCCACACTTCTCGTACTTAGCATACAACTGATGCTCTCATAGGGTCTGGAGAACCTGCCTCAAGTGTTCGGCATGATCCTCCTCGGAGTGTGAATATATCAAGATATCATCTATGAAGACGATGACGAACTGATCCAAGAACTCTCTGAACACTCGGTTCATCAAGTCTATGAAAACGGCTGGGGCATTTGTGAGTCCGAACGGCATCACCCTGAACTCATAGGACCCATATCTCGACAAGAAGGCAGTCTTCGAAACATCCTGCTCTCTAATCTGTAACTGATGGTACCCCGACCTCAGATCTATCTTCGAAAAGAAAGTTGCTCCCCTCAACTGGTTGAATAGATCATCTATTCGAGGCAACGGATATTTATTCTGTATCGTGACCTTGTTCAACTCCCGGTAGTCCACACACAATCTCAGTGAGCCATCTCTCTTCTTCACAAATAAGACTGGAGCGCCCCACGGTGAGGTACTCCTACGAATGAAACCCTGACCTAATAGCTGCTCAATCTGATCTCGTAGCTCTCGCATCTCTGCCGGAGCCATACGGTACGGTGCGCGTGCTATAGGTCTCGTATCCGGCAATAAGTCTATAACGAAGTCTATCTCACGACTGGGCGGTAGGCCTGGTATCTCCTGAAACACATCGGAATACTCCCTAACAACTGGGATCGAATCCAAAGGAATCACAACCTCCTTAGAGGTATCCTCCTCAATGTAATAAAAATGAGCGGTCGAACCTCCCTCTGGGCGAGGCATCGCCACTATAAACATCTCTTGCCCCGGAATGGCAAAAACAATGCTCCCACCGAAGCAATCAATCATGGCTCTATAAGATGCGAGCCAATCCATACCAATAATCACGTCATGCTCGTGCATGTCTAAGACTAGCATATCTGCAGGCAATACCAAGCCACCAATCTCTACCCCTACTCCCCGGCATATAAAGAATATAAGCGACCCACTCCCCAATGGTGAGTCGACACACGTCACGGTGCTCTCTGCTGTGGCTAACAATCCTAAGGACTTTGCAAAATGCGTAGCTATAAAATAGTGCGTTGCCCCCGTATCAAACAAAACTTTACCCATAGTACCATGGATAGGAAACATACCCTCAATCGCGGGTGGTGCCTGTGGCACTGTTGCCTGGTGGACGTTATAGACACGTCCGTACTGCATTTGCCCCTGCTGCACTGGAGCTGCTGCAAGGGCTGGTAGGGCTGGCACCTGGGCTGGAGCTGGAAGGGCAGGTGGAAAGAGTGGTCTCTGCGGATCATTACGGGCTCCCTGCTGCTGTGGGGCCCTATCGCCCTCTGGGCAATCCTGACGCTTATGGTCGTGCTTGCCGCATACAAAACACCAGCCTCTGAAATTACCTCCCCTTTGTCCCTGCTGACCACGGCCCTGCTGGCCGTTACCTCCACGCCATTGGCCCTGTTGGCCCTGATGTGCACGCTGTTGGCCTTGTTGGCCCTGCTGCTGTCCCTGCGGTCGGTGTTGGCCCTGCTGGCCCTGCTGATTAGGCTGACTCTGATGGCCCTGCCTGAATCCCCCGAATCCCTGCCTAGAATCACCTAAACGGAATCGCTTAGCAGGGTCCCCCTGATGGGAACTCTGCTCGTGCTGACGAGTCTGTCCCTGAGTTGGTGCCCCACTGGCACTATTACCCCCGGTCCTACCCTGCTGGCTGGACTCTCCTGCTCTCTTGCTTCCCTGAAGATGGAAGCGGTGATCCTGGCAATGTAGTAACGCTGCATTGAGTACGTCAGTGAAAGTACTCAGGGATAGATTTCCAATAAGGTGCTGACGGATCCTCCAAGCTAACCCGTCGACGAACAACAAAATCTTCTTGCTCTCAGTGGGTGCCTCATCTGGCACAATAGTGAGAAGTCTCGTGAACTCCTCCTCATACTCGGCTACAGTAAGGTTCTCCTGCTTCAGATTTAGTAATTTCCGCCTCATCTCAGTCTGCACTGCGGGTGTAAAGTACTTGCGGTCAAACCGCTACCAGAACGTCTGAATAGGGATCATGTTCCTCTCCGCCAAAGTAGTAGTGGACTCCCACCACTGTAATGCAGCTCCCACCAACTTGAAAGAGGCCAATAGCTTCTTCTGCACTTCGGTGCACTCATACATACGGAGGTGCCGCTGGATGTCCTTCTTCCATTGGCTGACAGTAACAATATCGGAGCTACCAGAGAACTCAGGGGGATGTGCTTTCTGAAAATCATCCCGAACTCTCTCCCATGCAGATGGAAGCTGTGCTGGTACTGGCGCCACTGCCTGGACCTGGGGTGGAGCCTGCTGAATCACCGCTATCGCGGCATTCACCGCCTGAGCAACGATGGCGGCCACTTCATTCTAATTCATTGTGCCTGGTGCCGGAGCTGCTGGCTGCTCGGCTTGGGCACGCCTATCTTTCGGAGCACGTCTCGGAGGCATCTGAAACGTGAACAAGTTTATTAGTCTACAGTTATCAACAAATCTCGAATAGCTGAAGACTTAAACATGAAAGCAAGAATACAACAGTCCTAACAATAGGGCTCTATAGCAATAATGTTAAGCTGAAAGCGAAAATAAGCCGTACAGATCCTATGGACACTAGAACCTGATGCTCTGATACCACCTGTGACACCCCGCCTAATTAAATATCGGGCGATCACTCCTTTATTAAATTAAATCAAGGTAAACAGTTGGTTCATTCTCAGCATCACTGTCGATAAAAATAATTTTTTTCCAATTTAACACCCTAAATAATTAAGCTAAGTGTCAAAAACATTTTTCATACAAACTTCCAAATTTTAATTAAAGAAAAGATTTTATTAATATCAAAACAACATTTCTACAATATAGAATCACACCACGAAATCTAAATAAAACCATACATTCACCAAACGAATGACAATAATATAAAACTAAAATCATAAACCATCCTGAAACAAATCCCATAAACAATACTGGAATAACTGAAATATAAAAATCCCCAACAATAAATGAAATGATAAAAAGGGCGACACGAGCCCCATAAATGAGAGTAATAGGAGTGGAGTCAATGACAGAAGTCGTCTACTCAATGGACCTGCAACTCCCACCTAAGCTGCAGCTCGTTCTTCTCAAAGGATCCTAAGTAAGACGCCCCTGTGGCTGGGCACCTGAAAATATACATATATATACACAAGAAAGAGAGAGAGAGAAGGAAACGGGTCAGGGCCCGAAAGTGTGTTTGATTTTAAAATACGTTAAGCAAGTATTTAATTTGATACAGGCCAATGCAACATCATATTAGTTCGTCTCTCTCT
Organism: Sambucus nigra; assembly: GCA_949130495.1. NCBI lineage: Eukaryota > Viridiplantae > Streptophyta > Magnoliopsida > Dipsacales > Adoxaceae > Sambucus > Sambucus nigra. Next base: position 97,717,520 of record OX422224.1, on the reverse strand, counting down.
TGAGAAATACTCACCTCTCTTCTAATGTGCACTCCTATCGTACTAACCTTCCCAATGGTTCGTTTATCTTAACTTACTCATATGTTTACAAAACCGAACGACGACAATGTTTTAAAAAGATTACTTTCAATTTGTAGCACAACTCTCGTTTTAGCATCATTAAATTATAAAGTTCCCAGTTTCATATTATACTTTCGCAAAACAGTATTTAATAAAAGGGGCAACAACCAAGTTCTACTTATCAAATCACAGTAGGCAGTTTCAAATCCCATAATCTCATATATATATATATTAACTACTCGAATAATATATATACATATAATAGCACCCCACTAAAACTATGGTGCGGGCATACTCTGCTATCCAATCCCCGTATCGCTCACGCAAAAAGGGAATACAAGTTCGGAATCACTCTCGAACTGTATTAACATATACAAAACAAGTTGAGGCGAAGCATAGATTCCAAGTCCAAGAGGTCAGTACATACCCACACGTCTCTTAGGACCGTCCGACTATTCATCTAATAGCCCGTACCTAGGATCTCTATCTTCTAGGGTACAAATCGATATCCCCTAAAAGCAACACAGGATACGATCGTCCCAGCGCGGTAACCTCAGGGATAGCAAGTAGCGCGGTATGTTTTTCACATGTATATAATATATGTACACACATTCATATAAATATACCAATTTCATCATATTAAGATAGGTTTCTCTCGTAACCCATGGTCATAACATTTATCTTTAAATTCCCATTATTATGATTACGTATAAGGTTTCGTCTCTAACCTTAACTCGAAGAGTTTTCTCACTCATTACCTATTACTCATGGGTTATAACCTTACAAATCTAAAATTCAGTAAATAACTTTATTTGATTCCAACGTAACTCTCTTACGCACCTCACCCTTAAGTTTCATAAATCTAACAACCTAAAGTAAATATCCCATAATTACCCTCCTCGTTGAATATTAAAGGTTCTAACATAGGTCCATATACCCTACTGGTCCTCAATATCTCCCAAATCATTTTATTTAGAAAGCCCAAGGTTTATTCCACGATAAATTAATTCAACTAATTAGACAAGGGAAATAATAGGCTGCCAGGGAGGGTCGATCGATCGACGTCTGGGGGTCGACCGATCGAACCTTCGATCGATCGACGCTCTAGGGTCGATCGATCGATCGAGCAGGTCTGTGAAAATTCTGCAGAAATTGCAGTGACGGGATTGCGTAAGTTTCTTCATCAAAACTCATATTTTCCAACTCTAATTGACCCAAAAAGTCTACTGTTAACATCATAACATAATTCCAGGTATCTTTAACGATTAGCATGCGTATATACATCAATAAACATGGTTAAACAACCTAATATTTCATCTAATCATCAAGAACCCTACAGTTTTCTTAACCTTTGTTCTAATCAGTTTTCTCCAGAAATTCCTTCTAACAAATCATCATAATTTCGTGGGTTAAACATCTACTTCACATATTAATTTCCAGAATAAGGTTCATATGATTTCTACATGCAAATCCCTATTAAAATTGGGTTTTCTTCCATGGATTATACTCTTAATCATTCCTACACTAACATGATTATTGCACCAACGAAAATACGCAAGTTAAACACTTGCCTGGGATTTCAGAGGTCTGGTTTCTTGCTGATATTGGTGTGGTTGCGTTCTCCTCCTCGCGATCTACGCGTTGGTGGTGACGGTGGTGCAAAAGGTGGTGTTTTTGGCCTTGAATCACCTAGCAAGGTCTCTCCTCTCTTCTCCACTAGCCGTCTTAGGGTTCTGAATGATCTAACCCTAAAAGGCCGACTTAAATGGCTGCTAAGGATGGCTGAAATTCGTGGGTTTAATTACCCTAATATGTAAAATGACCAAAACGCCCTCCCGGGTCACTAATTAAGCCTAAAAACATCCCGAGACCCAAACTAAACCCCCGGGTACACTTTTCTGACTATCTCGACCCTTCCGGACGCGTTGGCGCACTCAAAATGACCATACGGACAACTTATAAAATATTCACTTTTTAATTAACATAATTAGTCCCGACGTGACACGAGCACGTCCCGACTTAATTTTCCGAAATAGTCATTTAATTCACTTATGACATTCAATATAACCAATATAATATATTACTATGCTCATTAGTAATATTCAACAAGTTTCCCATAATTACTAACTCTAGTCACGTTAATAATTATAACATAATTAATTTTCGGATTTTTATCAAATAAGTCCCCAAATTAAATATAGCATAAAAATACGGGGTATTACAAATAACTACCGAAATTATATGTGAGGGGTAAATAGGACCCTTAGAGTTGTGTGAATACTCAATTAAAGGCGATTAATGAGATAAATCGTAAAGCGAATATTGTACGGTAGATATAAGAGATTAAAATATTACGTACGTATATAATTAATAGGTCAGGCGTGTACCTACTGAATTATATGATATTTTAGGTCGAAAGATTTATACCTAAATTAACTATGTTAGGTTCGATGTGATATTCCGAACTAACATAGGGTTATTATATGTTTGGGGTCGATGTAAAATGCCGAACCAAACCTTTGAACTGGTGGCGTGATGAAAGAGTCCGAGCCAGAATTTGTGTATATAAATAATTAGGGTCGATGTATCATTCCGAACCCATTCTTACTTGGGGTCAATGAATCATTCCGAACCAAGAGTTCTTTATTTCTGTATATAAATAATTGGGGTCGATGTACCATTCCGAACCAATTCTTACTTGGGGTCGATGAATCATTCCGAACCAAGAGTCCTTTACGTGTGTAAAAAGGGGCAATATAATAATGACTGATATTTAGTATATATTGTGTGTGAAATATATCTTGATGATATTCTACTTTTGTGTATTAGTAGATTGACATATATTATGTATTTAAAGAAACATACCGAACTGGTAAGTTAAGTAGTGAAACATAATTACGAAACGTAATGTTAGATAGAGAATATTTACTTAGTAATTTAAGTAGTAAAACTAAATTACAAAAGTGGCAAGTGTCAATATCCTCCCTTACGCCATCTACAGGAAACTTGATCTGGGCGACCTTAAGCCCACAAAGATCACTCTCCAGTTAGAAGATCGAACCGTGAAGATCCCAAGAGGTATAGTTAAGGACGTGATTGTCCAAGTTGACACTTTCTACTTCCCGATAGGCTTTGTCATTTGGAACACGGAGCCCTCCTTTGCCTCGAGCAATCATGTTCCCATCATACTAGGGCGCCCATTCTTAGCTATGACTAACGCAATTATCAATACTCGAAATGGGTAGATGCAACTCACTTTTGGAAACATGACCTTAGAGACTAACATCTTCCATATAGCCCAATATACGGGGTAAGAAGATGATCTTCACGCGATGATCCTAATCGATGAGATCGTAGAGGAGTAATTTGAGGAAAATTATTGTGGAAATGCCATAGGGTCTTGCTTAGTGTCGAGGCACGAGATTGAGGAGCCCACAAGAGAGAGTCGTTAGGGGTGTGCCTTATTTCATCAAGTAATAGTGGTAGTTGTGATAGTGAGAGAAAATCAGGGGAGATGGGTGTAGTGACCGCGATTGGGAGAGAGAGGGGGGGTTAGAAGAGAGAAAAGTAGTGGAGTTAGAGATCGAACAAGTAAGGGAGGACGTAGTCACTACTCGAGAAAGAGATCTAGGGGACATGAGCATGGAAGAATTTGAAAAATAATTCTGTCCAGTGGATGAGAGCCTTACAATTGAAGTCCAATCCCTACTAAGCTCTTATACTCACTTAGAAGAAAGCGAATGGAAGGATAAAATCGATGAATTCCTTCTTTGCGACCATCCACCTATACCACTAGAGGTCCCGAAGGCTATTGAGGAGAAAAGTTATGTTTCGCCCGACTTAGAGCCTAACCCGTGCATTCCAAAAATTAAAACAAACTTAGGTGTTCCCTCGGAATCGGTGCACGCAGGCCATGATTTGAGTAAGCATCACAGGGATCCCTTTCCAAGAAGTCATGACACGTCTCTTGGTCTTTCCCTTATCTATGGGCGAGGTCCCAACTTGTTCCAGTTATTGGTTTACGATATGAAGACGGGAGAGACGAGGAGAGCATCGAACCGCGTGAGTGGGGTCGGGTGAGTTTGTGGAGAGATGAGAGGTCGTCGCACCCCCGACGCGTAAAGAGTGATTTTTGTATGTTTGAGTCATGTGTTGGTGTCATTTAGTGTCTTTTTGCATTTTCAGTATTTGTTCATTTTATTTTTTCGCACTTTTAATTCGCTTTGAGTTACATTTTATTCCTTTTTGCTTGAGGACAATGCAAAAGTCTAAGTTAGGGGGGGTCATAAGTGAATATTTCCAAAACTTCACAAATTTTCAAAAATGCGAAAAAATTTTAAAAAAATCATAAAATCTTGAAAACCCAAAAAATATTTTTGTTCAAAATAAATAAAAATTGGCATTCAAATTTTTTTAAAATATCATTAAAAGTCGGTTTAAAGTCTCAAGTTATAAAATTCAAAATACACAAAGCCGAAATTGACCAAAGATGGAAATTTAGCGAACATAGACGACTTAACGAATAAATGTGGAGATTAACAACCCCGATGAGATTTGACCCTTTCATCTTTGTGAAAATTATAAATCAATCCGAGTTAATTGTTAACTCAAAGTCATTTCAGCATCTAAAAAGTCGTTGAGGATCTCATGTCTTTCACTTTGATCGGTTTTAAGAAACGTGTGTGATATTGCCTTAAAAAACGTGCCGAAGAAATCTCTTAATAAAATTCATCTCGCAATGCATATGGTAATGCTATTAGGAATTTGGACAATGTAGTAGGCCATCATTTGTTACCCAAAAATATTGGCCAGAAAAAGTCGTGAAAAATTCATCCATTTGCAACCCAATTTGAGCCTAATAAATTTTTCCTTTTCGTTTGATAACCAGAAAAACCCAAATAGCTCGGAATTGTGAAAAATGAAAAAATTCAGAACTTAAGTCCGAAAAGTGCAACAAAAAGGGACAAGAGAAAAAAATAGATATGCTCAACAAAAATAGCAAGAAAAGAAAAGCGTGAAAAAAAGGAAAAAAAAATGAGCAAAAGCCCGAAAACGCACTAACGGACATCATAAGAAAACTTTCCAATTCCAAGTTTCCCGTACCACTCTCATATTACCCAATACACCTTTAGCCCGAAAAGGTCCTAACCGAGTCAAAAAATTACGAAAATTAGTTACCGCGTGGAGAGTTGAAACACAAAAAATATTAAAAGAGATAAAACGTATGTATAAGAGGCAATGTTCTTGTGTTTCAAACCATATTCCGTTGATGAGATCCAATCACTATAAAATTTTTGTCTTTCTACTTGTGTGCGTGAACTTGGATCTAATATATTTACTCTTTATATCACGCACACTGAGAGAATAGCCAAATTCCGAGTGATTCGTTTGAGAGAGCATTTCGTGAGAATTTGAAATCAAAACGAATTTTTGGATAAATAACGTAATGGTCAATCAGTGGAAATTCGCGGTTAAATTTTTCGGCTTCGTAACACACGCACTATGATTTGAGACTCTTGAACATGACTTGATGATGATTATTTTCTGGAATAGTTTGAATTATACAATTTTCGCGTATTTTGAAGTTTCTTTGAGTCGAATTTTGTGGGTATATTCACTGCAAACCCTCATGAGACACAACTCGTCCTACTAGGGTAACCTAGGGGTTTAAAGGCTTGTTGTATACGCTAAATGAAATCGCTTACCCGCAAAAAAGTTATTCTATCCCAATAAAATGATTTTCAATAGTTGAGCCTTGCCAGGATTCTTCTACATTGCTCGGCACGCGCAAAGTTCTAAGTTAGGGGGATTTGATTAGGCATAAATTCTTCCAAATTTATCCCTTTCATTTAGTTACTTTTAGCACCTCGAACAACGTAATTGATTTTATTTTATCTCATAATCTTGTTACTGACTTATTCTAACGAGTACCCCGAGTTTTTAGTATTTCGTACTAATTTTATAGGTATTTGATGTCACTAAAGAAGGAAAGAAACCGGAAGAATAAAGAAAGAAAAGAAGGAAAGTCAAAAGGGCAAAGTTGTAATTTTTACCAAGAATTCGGATGAGGCATCTCAAGAAAAGTTGAAGTTGTCAAGTTTACAAGTACATAGGAAGAAACGGTACCTCAATTGGAGTTCCGGTGTGAAAGTTATGAGCAGTCAAAGATAGAAGAAAAAGTCAAAGAAAGATAGGATCGATCCAGATAGGACCGATCTGAAATACAAAGTTCCAGTGAACCCCAGACCGAAGATGAATCGAAGTTGATGAAAATTAAAAGAATCGATACGGATAGGACCGATCCGGGAAGAAAAGAAAATAACCGAACCGAATAGGACCGATCCGGGAAGAAAAGAAAAGAATCGATCCGGATCCAAGCCAAACCGAATCGAAGGAGGACAGGACCGATCCGACTGTCGCAGTTTTGTTTTTTTATTCTTCCTCTAATGGAGATTCCTGGTTAAGCTGAAACTCTTGGAGTCTTATAGGGTATTTAAACCCGACTTATTATCATTTTAAGGGCCGAAAATTCATCTAATTTTTCCCTTTTTTCAGTTAAAACTTTTAGAGGTAGTTAGAGAGAGAAAGTTGATACAAAACCCTAGTTTGAAGATTTATTGCAATTTTAATTCCAAGATTGAAGTTTGATAAGATTTTTGTGATTACAAGTAATTTTAGTTGATGCTTTCAGTGCTTCGGTAAGTTAGTTGATTACTTTCTTCTTTCTAATCTTCCTTCTACATTATTCTTCAATTCTCCCTTAGTTTAATCATGATTTCCTGTAATTCAATAAATTGTTTCATTAATTTCATCATGGTAGGCTAAATTTGTAAAGGTCGGGATGCAGGAACCCAACCTGATGTGTTAGTTGCATGTGTATAAAATTAGTCCTCTAAATTTAATGGTTTATTACAACCGTATTGCGTAGCATCACAACCATTGTAGATCTTTGGATCTCGTTTGCTTCCGGGTAGCCGAGATGCTTTAGAATGCAATGCGAGTGTTTCTATCGCGCGTTACCACTTTACTCGTCCTCTGATTTCGTATGGTGCGGGCTTGAACCTCATATACGTAATGCTTGGGAGTACTAAAGTCTGGGTCTAATTAATCACTTAAATTTACAATTAGTTTTATACCATCAATACACTAGGGTTGAGGGATTGTATTCCCGTCCTATTTTCTTCATCATATAGTTCGAGTTTTAAATCATTCATCGTTAGTATTTTAGGTAATTTAGAATAGTTGCATTTCTTTCATAATTTCACAATTGCATTTAGTTGTAGCCAGTTCTAAAAAAAAAATCATCTTTTCCTTTCTTTTTAGAGTCAGAGTTAGGATTTCTTCGTCTATCCAACGTCATTACAATTACATTGTCCTATTTCCCTAAGGATCGATACCCGACTTATCGAATTATTACTTGAGCGACAAGTTTGCACTTGAGCCTAGAGAGTACGCACTTCTGAGACACATTCTTAGTCGCGTCAGTGACCATTCGCAGGATTTGATGTAGTGTTTTGTAATATTTAAAATAAGGGTTCTTAACTTAAAATAATGTAAATTGGGCCTACTGGGTTAGTATATTATATTAGGGAATTTTTAGAATAGTTAAGGGCTAATTTGGTCAAGTTACTCAAGAGCTTATTCTAGACCCAAGTCCAATTTCATTTTTAAGAGGTTTAATGAGTGAGTGGGGGGAGGCGGTCATTTAACACTTAAACATAATTTAGGGATCTTACAACATAGAGAGAGGAAGACTTAAAGAAGATGAGAGAATTCTAGAAGATTTAAGCCCCTATTTTTCATCAAACTTTGAGGCAAGTTTAATTTGAATATTTATATGATTGAACTTGATTTAAATTATTCCTATCTATGTAACTCTAAACCCTAATTGTGATTTAGGTACAATTTATATGAGTTAATTTGATTAAATTCATAATTTGACTAATAAAATATAAATCAGTGTCAATTTGTATTGATTTGGATAATTTATATATAAATGTGAGTTGGAATTGTTAGATCATGTATCGGAAGTGACTTTTAGAGCGCATCGTTCATAAATCCCTTGTTTACATGTATTAATACGTGGATATTAGAATTTAAATTGATTAAGATTGAATTTCTGGGGTTCTTGTTGGAGTACTAGGTTTTATAATTAAACCATGAATTGAAATTGGTATTTTTGATGTTATAACCATGTTTGAATTATGTTTTAGTCTTGTTTATATTGTTTAGATGTTATATGGATCATACATGGAGGTTTTGGGGCCATGAATGGAGTTTTGTTGAATTAGGGTAGATGAAGTTTGTAGTTGAATTTTTGGCATATCAGAAGCGAGCGGTCGACTGGTAGATCGATGACCGATCAACTGGTGGTAACAGTTAATGGACAATTAGTCTTTCGGGTTAATGGTTTGGACCTTTCGGGTTTGGGAACTAGTTTAGGTTTGCCTTTGGATTAATTTAACTCTAGTATAATATATTATTATAGTGATTCATAGGTTTATATATGTAATAAATTCATTACCAAACTTAGTAATGATACTAAAAGTGTATAATTCCTATATTTTGTTTAGACCTTCATGTGTTATGAGAATGTCTTTCATTATGCTACATGTGTAAAATTCATATTGCGTATATACTCATGGAGATCGTACCAAAGGGGGGATTACATTATGGGGTTACGTACGACGTGAACCGTAATGGAGTACTGGTGAGTAGACATGTAAGCCTTGGTCATATAACCCGTGGGTCACATGTCTAGGTACCCTCCTCCGAGATAGATTGACGGGGAGAATTCATCATATAGCCTTGGGTATTGTAGACTATATGAGTGATGGGTAGACATAGAGATTCATCCATTCCTCATGTTAAGGCCTCAGGCTTGGGACGACCTAAGACTATACTTGGTACGCGCTAGTGATCCCTGGGGGAAATATGGTTATGCCTTCGTAAATATGACCGATTTAGTAAGAACCTATTTCTATGGTTTTTGTTATAGTTCATGTTTTAGACTTTGTGACTGTCTTATCAATTTTTATACTCTTGGAATTATTTAGCGTAATGACCATTATGAATCCTTTAGTCGAAATAAATTGTGAAGGATATAACTTAATTATGGTATTCGCTCGGGATTGGGAATTGAGATGCATGTAATATCTGGATTGAGAGGTGGACTAAATCTAAAAGCCATCTAAAATGCTTGAGGTATATTTATGGTTATGATTTATTCCAATTTCAGTTATGCATTTATTCTCTTTGAACTTGGTGTTAACGTTGTAGATTTAATGTTTTAGGATTGAGGTTACTCGTGCCTCAACCTGGATAGACCTCATTGCTGTCAATCATCCTTCTCGTTGCTTGTATTCATTAGGATGTTGGTGTCCTTAACCTACGAGCCAACTTTTATCAACGTTTTCTACTATTCTTAGTTTAGCATACAGACACATGTGGTACATATACTTTTCATATTTAGGTAGTTTCACATGTATGACATAGTCGAATTTATAGCCTTTATGGGCATGTATTACGGTATCAGAGTTCATGGACAGTTACTTGTCTATAACCAATTTTTCTTTATTTTTATTTCTTTACACGTCCTTATACTGTTACTTAATTGTTCAGACTCATGTACTGTTTAATTTAGACCCGATCAATCCATTATTAAATATTACGGGGTGTCACAGTTGTGATAGGAAGAAGTATGGTTGAATATGTGAAACAATTATTATTAATTATTATTATTATTATTATTATTATTATTATTATTATTATTATTATTATTATTATTATTATTATTATTATTATTATTATAACCGAGATCTATTTTGATTAAAGCCGAAGATGTGTGGTAATTTTAGGCAAAGGAGAAAGAGGGCTTGAAGTTAAGGAGGGAGATGACGGGTTTTAAGAAGGATTATGTGGTCATTTAGAATGTTTGGGGTAAAAAATGAAGTGCTTGAGTATTTGTTTTGGAGCGGGAATATCGTTGCACTTGCATTAATATTAATAAATATAAGGCCCTGTTTGATGGGAAAGTGGAAAAATGCAAATGATTTTAAGACAAATAATTCGAAGGCCAATCAGTATTTTTCAACACGTGTCTGTTTGATACAAGTTGAAAAATCATCACTTTTCTACATTATTTATCAAACACAAAAGTTGAAAAATAGAAATAACTGTGGGAAAATCGTTTAAGGAATATATATATATATATATATATATATATATATATATAAAATAAAGGAGGAGGGTTTTTTTTATCTTCCCTAATTAACGGTTGAGATTAAAAGTTAATGGATTTGGTCTTTATCAACTCACGGCTCAGATTTAACCATATTATAAGTGCCCACCTTGATTTTGAACCCCGTTCTAAAACCCTAACTCATTCTCTCTTTCACTTGCCTCGAGACACTCCCCGACTTTGTTTTACACCCACTCCCCATAACTCTCCTCAAACCCAGAGCCTCTCTCTCTCTCTCTCTCTCGGAAATAACTCCCCCGGCATGCTTCTCCCCACAACTCTCCTCAAACCTAGAGCCTTTCTCTCTCTCTCTCTTGGCAACAACTCTCACGGCCTGCTTACACCCACTCATTCTCTCTCTCATGTGTTCGTTTATTTCAACTTTTTTTTGCAGATCTCAGGCCATTTTTTGACCGAAGGCTTACAGATCTCTGGTAATCCTCTCTCTCTCTCTCTCTTGGCTCTCCTCAAACTCCCCTCACAAAACCAAGATCTGAACTCGGTTTGGTGGGTTTGTTATCATCAAGATCTGAACTCGGTTTGGTTTGGTGCATCCGTGTTGACCAAGATCTGAACTCGGTTTGGGTTTAATTCTCGGTTTGGTTTGGTGCGTCTACGTTGATAGAAACCTGTGCAAGAATCATCTGGATCTTCGTACAGGTTATGATAACAAAACAGATTTTTAGTTTTACCTTTAGTTTTTGTAATTTCTCTGAGTAGCTTTGAGTTTTAGATATGAGATGTTTTATTCAATTTATGATGAGATGTTTTGGGAAGAACGATTTGGATATTCGTATGCCTGTAACTTCACCTTTTTTTCTTTTGTTTACAGGTTATGATAACAAAACAAAAACAGTATTTTGTTCCATTTTGTCACCACAAAAGGGTAATTTGTTCTCTCTCACATGTATCCATTCTTCATGTAACACCCCATATTTTAGAGGCTATATAAATCAATTAAATTAGTGAGTTGGATTTATTTAATATGGAGAAATTCATTTAATTTTGTGAATTAAATTTAATTTATTTAAATTGGAGAAATTATTGAATTTGGAGATGTAGAATTTATTATTTAAATTTGGGGATTTAGAAATTCAAATTAATTCGGGTTATTGAAATTTTTCACATGTGTCGCATTTTGAGGTTGAAATTGGAAAATTTTATAAAGTATCTCGGATGACAAATCTGAGTGTACGGTTGAGTTCGGAAGGGTCGAGATAGTCGGAAAAGAGTACCCGGGGTAGTAAATGGGTCTCGGGGCATTTTTAGACATGATCGAGCCCATACGGGGGCATTTAAGTCATTTTTAATTGGCAAATAGTCTTAATTAGGGGATTGAGGAATTTTAACCTAGGTTTAAGTGTGTTGGGCAGCCATGAGTCATTCCAAAACACAAAGGGTTGAGAGAGGAGAGAAAGGAGAAAGAAGAAAAAGGAAAGAAGGATGACAAGAGCAATCCGGGCAAGAATTTCGACATGGGATCGTCGGATTTAATCCCCCAAGGCAAGTATTTTCTTGCTTTAATTTGAGTTGTAGTTAATGATGTAAATAGTTGTAATTATGTCAATTAATTCTGGAAATTTGGAAGTAGGAATTTGAATTGAAATTTGTGGGTTTATGGTGAAGAAGATGAAGAATAACCATTGATAGGGGATTTTTAACTTTGTGAGAAATTGGGTTAATAGTGAAATTATAACTTAATTTGAGAAGTGAACAACATGATTAGATCTTGGTTTTTGAATCTCCATTAGTGGTATTGTCGTAAGAAATTGTTAATGATGAAGTTTGGGTGGATTTAGGATGAATCTTGGGAGGTTTTTGGGTTAAAAGATCTGGGTATAATCGAAGGTTTTGGAGCTTTAATGGCGATTCTATCCGCTAAACCCTGTAGAAAATCACGTTTTCTACATTTTGTTGTCTCACGCGCTTCCTCCAAAACTGCTCCAAAGTGCCTCAAAACATCAATTTATTAATCTGGGCAGAATGTGGGAAAACTTTTTAAGAAAGGTTTTTTTTTAAATCTTCTTTGAGGTGAATCTTTATAATGCCCTAACTTTTGGCATGCGGACTCGGATTAGTGTGCCGTTCACGGCCACACATAGATAGCGAAGAGTATTACGCTGTCCTAGAAATGTTTTTAATTAGACACAAAAATTGAAAGGTCTAAAATACCCTTGAAGACGGAACGAGTTATTTGATTTTTAGCACAACTTTAAATGAGCATAACTTTGTCATACGAATTCGGATTTACGTGCCGTTTGTGGCCACGCATAACAAATGGAGAGTAGTACGCAGTACTAGGAATTTCATTACTGAGGCATATATTGTGAAATGTCTAAAATACCCTTGGAGTTTTAATTAGTGATGAAACTTTCCCGAATTGAAACTAAAAATTGTTGGGAACTTTGTGAGACTAATATGAACTTAATCAAGTATATATGAGGTGAGATATATATTTATATAAATTATATTAAATAGTGGGATGTAGTTATTTTGGTATTGGATCGTATTTAATACGAGCGAACTAGTAATAATTGGAATATATGTATATATATATGAATGTGTGAATTATATATATAAATATAGGAATACATAATCCAATAGAAAAATGATAATAGGTTACGGGAATACCTAAAACAATGATAGGTTGTGTGAATACGTAAAACAATGAAAGGTTGTGTGAATACCTAATATTTTAATAGGGTGCGTGAATACATATTTGAATGTTTTATTATGTGTATGACATACCTAGCTGCTTGCTATCGCGGGGGGTTGTGTAGAGACGATCTTATCCTGAGTGACCTTCGGGGGGATATTTGACTTGTATCTCAGAACATATGAGTGTGAAAGACTTATTTGTGAGTTGATAATTCCGCTGACTATGGGAGCGTAGGTATGTGCGTGACCCATAGGTATGTGAACTATGTTCGCCGCCAATATGTGTGATTTGTTTATATGGTTCGTGGGACATTTCCGAACCGATAGTCCTTGTTTGAGTACGAGACGTACCGGGACATGATAGCAGAGTATGCAATGCACTATAGGTGTATCCTTAGGGTGCTGTGTTAGTATATATATATAATGGTGGTGGATATATATGTATACTTGTGATATAATTACAATGTGATAATTGTAGGCTATTAAGATTGTGTTAATACATATATATAATAGTGAGGGATATATATGTATGCTTATGGTATATCTATAATGAGATAATTACAGACTATTAAGATAGTGAAATCTTATATAAACGTAAATAGTAAATACTTGACTTTAGTGTGATAACACTTATTTAAAAATGATAATTGTTGAGATCAAATATGATATACTACTACGAGAGGTAACTAGAAGGATAAGCCTTTTTCCTAGTTAGAAGTGTGTCGGATGGCTAGGCGGAATAAATGAATGCGATAGGTGTGCACTATAGAAGAGATGTGAGATTGTCCTCAAGAGAGTGGGACCGTAAAAACAATTATGAACATTATATACTACGCATTTCATTTATTGCAATAAAATGCTTGCTAAACATTTTTATAAATCGGGTTCTGACCCGTTTCTTGTACTTCTTCTCTCTTGTCTATGTATATGTAAATTAACAGGTGTCCAGCCACAGGGATGCCATAGTTGACTTATCTATTCCAGGGTTACGCAGCTGCAACATTGTGGATGGTTGCAGGATTTGATTTAGACGTATCATTTCTTTATTCCTAGAGTAGGATTCTTATCTCAGTTGTAGATTCATTCAGGTCATGTTTCCCCTTTTTACTTTTAGACTCAGTATTTGGTTTATGTATTCATTTATTGAATTTTATTATTGGGATTTTGAGCTGATTGTTTATTCGTCATGTCATTTAGTCATTTAGTACTGTTTTAGACTCATGGTTTGGATGTATGGTTTATTTGTTATTCAGCATGCATATTTAATTGTTTAATAAAAAGATAAAATTTGACATCAGTCTTTTTGAATACTAGGTGGTTAGTAAAGTTTTAAAAAGTTTTCGACAGTGATGCTAAGAATGAACCCCTGAGATTCTTGTTTTAAATTTGATATAGGACTGATCACCCGGTATTTATTTGGGCGGGGTGTCACTGGTGGTATCAGAGCATCAGGTTCTAGTGTCCTTAGGATCTGTATGGCTTTTCACGTTTCAGTTTAGCGTTCTTTGACGTAGAGCCTTATGATAGGATTGTCGAATTCATCTACGTATGTGATTTCGTTCTCCTGCTATCAAGTATAGTTGATGTGATTTATGTACGAGTGCGGTTACGTTTCGATCACCGAACATTATAGGACAATCAACGGGGACCGTTAGAAGGAATGCAGGAGGAAGGCGGCAGAAGAAATATAGTAATCTGAAAATAGTAATGGCGATAGAAGCCACCACAATTGTTGTTTAGAAAAGTGATGATAGGAAAATCTTGGGGACAGTAGTTTCCCGTAGCACAATCAAGGATGACAATGGTTAAAATCTTACACTCACCCAGCGTAGTCGGCAAGGTGTGGGGAAAGTCGAAAGGACTCTTTCGAGGATCCATCGATAAGAATCCAGAAAAAAAGAGGAAGTGTGATAAACCAATGGAAGGAGAAATCCAACGACAACTATGTAGGGTAGAGTACAACGATACTCAGTAGTAAATTTTGGACAATAAAATTTTAAGCTCATAGGAGCAACGTTAAGTGACAAGAGCCAGTCACTATATATAAGAAGAATATGGGATTAAATGAAAATTTTGAGTACAATTTAATCGTTAGATTTTCGATCTGTTGTTCGGACAGGGGTGCGAATGAAGTTTCGAAACTTATCACAAGTGAGAAAGATAGAAACTGATCGCGAGAGAGAAGTTAACTTGGTTAGTGAACTTCGTACCCGACGAAGGGGATACGAAGTATATGAAGGGTACATAAGTTATTAATGGGCTCGTGAGTTGAATACAAAAGCGTGAGTGTAAAATCCGAATAAGATGACTAGTGTCGACATCATCAAGGTTGTGCGTTACAAGTTTATATTAACGCTTCCATGGGAAGTGAATCTTGAGAATTGAAAATTGATCTGAAAAGAAAGACTGAATTTAACGGTGTTAGTGAAGCACCACATGATGGTATACCCAGTAGGGACCCAGTTAAATGTTTCGATTAAATTGAATTTCTACCAAGTAATGGTGGATTTAGTCAGGGCCATTGAGGACAACAACAAGTCCAAGAGGGACAGCGAAGCCAAATAGACAACGGGGGTAGCAATCGGGGACCCGTTGATCAGGCAAGGAAGATAACATGGAGAGGTGTCCTATGTGTAAAGAGTAAGAACACATGTGGATACCGTGTTTGTCGCGAATCGGGGATAGAAATGGGATGCCCAGTAGGGGCAACAGTTATAAGAAGTTTTGGTTCGGTTAGGACGAGGGCATTATGTCCCAGAACCATTTGAACCGCCACTCGAGGTGATTGAGATATGTTATGTGTGACAGTAGTTTGTTAATACTAAATTCACATGTGAAACGGGTTTAGTAGAGATGCCGTGAATATTAAAATAGTGTACTTATCTTTGTCGTCGCGTAACAGGGCTCTCGTTAGTTCCATCTGCAAGGGGAGCAGGTGAGGACACTAGGAGGGTGTCGTATATTATGTGATAGATTTTTTTTTCCTTTTGAGGGATATGAAAGGGAGCATATTTTTATCTTGCGTAGTGACTGTATACCGAGGGTTGGAGCAATAGTAGACTGTATGGGAAGTCTATGGTGCTCGCTGTGCGAGGGTAAGACATTCTACTTCATGAATCATCACCCGAAGGAGGGTCGAGTCAATATATATATATATATATATATATATATATATATATATATATATATATATATATATATATATATATATATATATATATTGTATTATACCATAGACTTCGACGAGTATAGTTTTCTCGTTATGTTTAAATCCTAGTGAGTAGGGACTTTTACCGGTGTAATTCAAGGTATATCAGACAACCGTTGAGCTTAAAGATTTAGATCATTATTGTTTACGTGCTGAGAATTAAGTGATAGCTAGAACACCGTATTGTGTGATACCTTGAGAGACGCGGGCATAGGCAAATTAAATAATGTGTCAAGAGACAGGATTCGTGATATCTAAGTTATGTGCTTTGGACCTAGGAATTTTGTTGAAAATGTTAGAGAATAGTACATTGAGAAATTTCTTTGAACTTAGTTGCAGGATGTTACATGTAGGGACCTTAATTTATGTCTGCGGTGACGAGACGTAGTTGGATGCTAATGCATCGGTTTTAAAATTTTAGTTACTGAACGTGTAGGGAAAACACCTTAAGTTGAGAGCTATTAAAAATATAGGGCCACTGGATGAATATATATATTATAGTGTGCATATACGTGTATATATTTGATACTGTGTTTCATAATAGACATATAAGAATATGTTGGCATTGTTATATGTAATCCCGATGAGTAGGGACATTTACTGATGTGATTCAGGGTATACTAACTTATTATTGAGCGGAGAGATATTGCTCGTGATTTATTCGCGCTAAGAAACTGGTGATAGTAAAAGAACCGTATTATATATTGTCTTGTGTAATATGGGAGTGAACGAATATACTTTTATGTTAAGAGACGGGGATTTGGGGGGTATGTGCTATGGACTGAGGGCCTAACGGATCTCAACGACCAACAATGTTAGGTAGTAGTGTATCGGGAGGGTTCCTTGTTTGGATTTCGCTTTGCGAGACATCCCACACATGAAACTTAGCACAACGTTGGAAGTGGGGAGTTGTTTGGCCATAGGACATAGGTTTGGTACCGTGGTTATTATACATATATAGTTATAACTATGAGTTGATAATTATACTACGACTTAAGGCCGATAGAGCCGTATAGTGTTGATGTGAGAACACTTTGTGGAACACTTTCACCGATCGGTGGGATAACCTAAATGATAATTAAGTTGCAATTGGTAGGGTAGTTTAGTATAACTCACCGTATAATCAGCTCAAATATGAAAAGCTTAATTATAGCAAGTTTATTACGTTAAGTTGAATTGGGCAGTTATGTGCAGCATATACGGTGTATGGGCACCCTAGATAGTTAAATTTTTATATATTATCCGCGGTCGATAGATGTAGAAATACATGTGCCAAAAGAGTAAACGAATAAGGGAGTTATCGCAGGGGGATGCTGGAGTATTCCCCAGTAAAGGAAGTATTATAGCCGTTAGTGGTTAGGCTCATAGTAGTGTCAGAAGTTGGAAGCTTCAAAGTGTTGTGTAGGCACCAATGTGAGATGATACATTATATGATGGAACATTTTAATATAAGATGACTAAAGCAAATTGGCTACAGGATTGAACGGTAGTGTAGGGACTGTTGGACTAAGGGGTATCGCTAGGAGAAGTCACTACACCAAAATGGGCAAATTGTCACCTTTCAGCCGGCCAGCCTTGTCAAGGTCATTGACCGTGACAAAAAAACACGCGTTTTATGTCACGGTCATTGACCTTGACACGACTGTGACAACGAATTGTCACGGTCAATGACCGTGACAAGCCCGTGACAATTCAATTTGTCACGGTCTTGTCACGGTCAAAGACCTTGACACAACCGTGACAATATTCGCAGCAAAAACCCTATCCCCCTTCTTTTTTCCCTCCCGCGCCGTTCCCTCCATTTCTCTCTCTCTCTCTCTCGACGCTGTTCTCTCTCTCTCTCTCTCTCTCTCTTTCATTTATATATATATTTGTGTGTATATGTATATATATATGTGTGTGCATGGAGGGGGGCAGGGGGTGGGGGGTGGGGCAGGGTCGGGCAGAGTGGGGGAGGGGGTGGGGACGGTGGAGGGGGGGCAGGGGGTGGGGCAGGGTGGGGGAGGGGGTGGTGGGGTGTGTGTGTGTGTGTGTGTGTGTGTGTGGTGTGTGGTGGGGGAGGGGGTGGGGTGGGGTGGGGTGGGGTGTGTGTGTGTGTGTGTGGTGGTGTGTGGTGGGGGAGGGGGTGGTGGAGGGGTGGGGCAGGGGGTGGTTAGGGGTGGGGTGTGTGTGTGTGTGTGTGGTGGTGTGTGGTGGGGGAGGGGGTGGGGTGGGGTGGGGTGTGTGTGTGTGTGTGGTGGGGGAGGGGGTGGGGTGGGGGAGGGGTGGGGCAGGGGGTGGTTAGGGGTGGGGTGTGTGTGTGTGTGTGTGTGTAGTGGTGTGTGGTGGGGGAGGGGGTGGGGTGGGGTGGGGTGGGGTGTGTGTGTGTGTGTGTGTGTGGTGTGTGGTGGTGGAGGGGGGCAGGGGTGGGGTGGGGTGACAATTTTTGACACGACACGATACCCGACACGAACTCGGATGAAAAATTATTTATGTGTTGCAAGAATTTGAAATTAATTAAATTAAGTTATTGTAGGCGTATGAGTGCTATGATTGGTTAAGAGAGAAGAAAAAAATTATTTTATATTTTACTTAATGGGTTATGCGGGTCAACCCGAACACGACACGATAATAAATAGGTCGGGTTAGTGTTTGCTCATCTGACACGATTAGTTAAATGGGTCGGGTTAGGGTTAACTAATACTTAACACGAACCCGACATGACAGGACCCGAACACGACACGACGCACACGAATTGCCACCCCTAGTGGGAATTGATATCCAAGACATGTATTTGAATTGATATCTATTTATTTGAATTGATAGAATTGTTTCTAGGATAATAATCCTACTATAAGATAATTGCTCAAAATAAATATTAAATAATAATTACTAAGATATCAATTCAAATAAAGTCTTAATAACCTAACCAAAAGAAATAAAATAAAATATCAAATAAATTATCATCCACCTCATAGACATTCCCTACCAATCATTTTAAGATAATTTTATCCTTATAAAGATAATAGATTATGTAATTTTAGGACTTAAAATAATATTGATTATGGATATAGGACAACAAACATTTTGTTTCCATTTTTAGTCCCTATTTTCAAATTAAAGGGACACGTGGCATGTTATGATTGGTTAACGTTTTATGAATATGGGTCCGCGCCAGCGGTTTTATTTCGACGTGTAATTTGGAAATGCTTGTTTTTCTTTCTAGAGACCCGTGTCGTCAAAACTTGGTAGTGTTCGAGTGTGTTTTTATCACTAAATTATTATTTCACTAACAAATACTCCTTATATCCTAGATTAAGAGTCCATATTTAATTTTTGTACTTACTAATAATACACTTAATCAATGGCTAGGATTAACCCTTATTCACTATTATGAAATTTGGTTAATTGATTATTTAAAAAAAAAGTAAAAGTAGACTAACATATATACACAACACTAAAAGTAGACATCAATTTTATAAATAATTGATATTTTCATTCAAAATATGTGTGTGTGCGTGTGTGTGTGTGTGTGCGTGTGTGTGTGTGCGTGTGGCGGGGGTGGGGTGGGGTGGGGTGGGTAGGGGTGGTGTGTGTGTGTGTGTGTGCGTGTGGCGGGGGTGGTATTGACGGAACTTACACATACGTTATAATATAGACGAAACATTTTTTTATCTGTACTAATAACATTTTTTTTATCTGTACTAATAACATTTTTTTTAAAGCAAAAATGTCTCCTTCAGATGTTAGGGCGAAGATGATGATGCTGTTTATGATGATGTCGTCGTCTGGGTTCGGTGGTAGCGGAGGCGACGAGGGCTCCTCCGCCCCTAGGCTCCCCAAATATGGGAAATTTGGGATTACCGTCGAAAACAAGTCGGAGCTTTTAGCGAGATCCCTCGAGCTGCTAAAGACGGTCATCGGCCCGGGGTTTATGAGTTGGAAGGAGGTGCCGTATGAGCTCAAGTTAGCTGTTTGGGCGGCACTACAGGTAATATTTATATGAATATTTCAACTTCAATTTCAATTTCAATTTATATTTATATTTATATTTATATTTATATTTATATTTATATTTATATTTATATTTATTCGCAACTAACATTGTATTTGTTGGACAGGAACAATTCAACTTCGATCCAAAGCTACGCGATTTCGTCTTCGAGCAGTTGAGGGAGCAACACAAGACGTGGAAAAAAAATATGCGGACACGGTACTTTGGAAAAACACGAGAGACCATTTTACAATGGCGCGGATCCGTCCCGCCCAAGGAGCCGATCTCATTGGCACAATGGCAAAAGTTCATTGACAATGAGATCGAGGATCGACAATTGGCATCTCGCCAATCGGGGAGGGAAAATCGGGCTAAAAAGACGGACGTGCACTACTCCGACCGGACCTCTTACGCTGAGGTGGAGCATAGGATGAAGGTAATATTTAATTTATCTATAACTACAGAAATATATTATTGGATATTATTTTACTTTGCGGGGCCGATACTAATTTTACTTTACTTTATTTTATTTCAGGGGGTAGGGAGTGGGCCAGGGGGTAAGCCACATAGGCTCGATACTTATGTGGCTCTTCGGACGAAGAAGGGGAAGGACAAGGAGGTGTCCCCGAGCGTCGCGGCCACGATTGTAAGTAATCCGACAGTTTAATTATTGTTAATTACGTTATAATTTTTTAGTTTACTTATTTTACTAATCATGTGCTTTTTGTCGTTTCAGGCAAAGCTTAAGGAAGTGCATGAGTCGCAGTCTGATGCCGACAAGGCATCTTTGTCCACAGACGCACTCAGCCAAGTGCTTGGCTCTGATCGCAAGGGGAGGACAAGGGGAGTGAGCTCGCGGGTGGCCAAATCTAGGATCATCGGATTGGAGACGAGCGACACCGGGTTGGCTCGAACGGTGGATTCACACGACGCGAAGCTGTCCCGTTTGGAGGCGACAGTCCAAGATATGTACGCATTCATGAAGCGTACGTTGGGTGGAGACCGTAAAGAGAAAGGGAAAGGGAAAGGGAAGGAGATGGCGGTGGAGGAGGAGGTGCGGGAGGACGAGGAGGTGCGGGAGGACGAGGCGCAGGATGACGAGGATGTGGATCTCGCTGCTTCATCACCGACACGTTCGTACTTCGACGATCCACTTCCCTATTTGAAGCCCTCCAACAGACCATTATCGACGATTGGTTGGCCGAGCGTGTTCATATTGGACATATTTGATGGCCAGCGGATATGGCGGGGGTTGAGGGACCCGGATATCATCGAGGGTGGAATAGTTCATGGACGTGTGCTTCAAGGGATGGAGTCCAGGGTGCTCGTCATGCATGTCATACCCGGGAAGGAGAACTCCCTACTGTGGTTGCGTGAACAATGCGGCACGACATATATTAGTGGGTGCGTCATTTCGTATGTCATGTGGCCTACTCACCTCCTCAGTTTTATACAAGACATGTAGTAACATTATTTTCAAGTTTGTCCATTTTAATTATATTTGGATTATATCGTCATGTATATTATTTTTACTTTGAAAATTTGGATTATACTGTCATGAATATATATTTGCATTATCTTTAGTTTGTGTTGGATATATGATGTTTGGAACAGGTACAACGTTGTTATAACAGGTACAAATATACTGCTGGGCAGTGGCGGTGGCCATACTGCCCAGCAGATTTTTTTTAAATTCTGCCCAGAATTGTCACGGTCATTGACCGTGACAAGTCCTTGACAACATTTGTCACGGGCTTGTCACGGGCAATGACCGTGACAATTTTTTTAAAAAGGATCGCGGCTTAGTCACGGTTTTAAACCGTGACAAACGTGTCAAGGTCAATGACCGTGACACGACCGTGACACAAAACGCGAGTTTTGTGTCAAGGTCAATGACCGTGACACGACCGTGACAAAAAAAGTTGTCTCGCCTCGAAATGTCACGGTCATTGACCTTGACAAGGTGAATTTGTCAAGGTCAATGACCTTGACAAATGAGCAGATTTGGTGTAGTGAGTGTAATGAGAACATCATAACGATTTATATTGTGTGGGAAAGGATGAAGGTGTACGAGATTATATCTGAAGCTTTGAGTACTAGTCTTATCTGAATTTCGAGGACGAAATTCCATTGTAAGGGGAGAAGTATGTAACACCCCATATTTTAGAGGATATATAAATTAATTAAATTAGTGAGTTGGATTTATTTAATTTGGAGAAATTCATTTAATTTGGTGATTTAAATTTAATTTATTTAAATTGGAGAAATTATTGAATTTGGAGATGTAGAATTTATTATTTAAATTTGGGGATTTAGAAATTCAAATTAATCCGGGTTATTCAAAATTTTCACATGTGTCGCATTTTGAGGTTGAAATTGGAAAATTTTATAAAGTATCTCGGATGACAATTCTGAGTGCACGGTTGAGTCCGGAAGGGGCGAGATAGTCGGAAAAGAGTACCCGGGGTAGTAAATGTGTCTCGGGGCATTTTTAGACATGATCGAGCCCATACCGGAGCATTTAAGTCATTTTTAATTGGCAAATAGGCTTAATTACGGGATTGAGGAATTTTAACCTAGGTTTAAGTGTGTTGGGCAGCCATGAGTCATTCCAAAACACAAAGGGTTGAGAGAGGAGAGAAAGGAGAAAGAAGAAGAAGGAAAGAAGGATAACAAGAGCAATCCGGGCAAGAATTTCGACATGGGATCGTCGGATTTAATCCCCCAAGGCAAGTGTTTTCTTGCTTTAATTTGAGTTGTAGTTAATGATGTAAATAGTTGTAATTATGTCAATTAATTCTGAAAATTTGGAAGTAGGAATTTGAATTGAAATTTGTGGGTTTATGGTGAAGAAGATGAAGAATAACCATTGATAGGGGATTTTTAACTTTGTGAGAAATTGGGTTAATAGTGAAATTATAACTTAATTTGAGAAGTGAACAACATGATTAGATCTTGGTTTTTGAATCTCCATTAGTGGTATTGTTGGAAGAAATTGTTAATGATGAAGTTTGGGTGGATTTATGATGAATCTTGGGAGGTTTTTGGGTTAAAAGATCTGAGTATAATCGAAGGTTTTGGAGCTTTAATGGCGATTCTGTCCGCTACTCCCTGTAGAAAATCGCATTTTCTACATTTTGTTGTATCACGCGCTTCCTCCAAAACTGCTCCAAAGTGCCTCAAAACATCAATTTATTAATCTGGGCAGAATGTGGGAAAACTTTTTAAGAAAGGTTTTTTTTTTAAATCTTCTTTGAGGTAAATCTTTATAATGCCCTAACTTTTGGCATACGGACTCGGATTAGTGTGCCGTTCACGGCCACACATAGATAGCGAAGAGTATTATGTTGTCCTGGAAATGTTTTTAATTAGACACAAAAATTGAAAGGTCTAAAATACCCTTGAAGACGGAACGAGTTATTTGATTTTTAGCACAACTTTAAATGAGCATAACTTTGTCATACGAATTCGAATTTACGTGCCGTTTGTGGCCACGCATAACAAATGGAGAGTAGTACGCAGTACTAGGAATTTCATTACTGAGGCATATATTGTGAAATGTCTAAAATACCCTTGGAGTTTTAATTAGTGATGAAACTTTCCCGAATTGAAACTAAAAATTGTTGGGAACTTTGTGAGACTAATATGAACTTAATCAAGTATATATGAGGTGAGATATATATTTATATAAATTATATTAAATAGTGGGATGTAGTTATTTTGGTATTGGATCGTATTTAATACGAGCGAACTAGTAATAATTGGAATATATGTATATATATATATGAATGTGTGAATTATATATATAAATATGGGAATACATAATCCAATAGAAAAATGATAATAGGTTACGGGAATACCTAAAACAATGATAGGTTGTGTGAATATGTAAAACAATGAAAGGTTGTGTGAATACCTAATATTTTAATAGGGTGCGTGAATACATATTTGATTGTTTTATTATGTGTATGACATACCTAGCTGCTTGCTACCGCGGGGGGTTGTGTAGAGACGGTCTTATCCTGAGTGACCTTCGGGGGGATATTTGACTTGTATCTCAGAACATAGGACTATGAAAGACTTATTTGTGAGTTGATAAGTCCGCTGACTATGGAAGCGTAGGTATGTGCATGACCCATATGTATGTGAACTATGTTTGCCGCCAATATGTGTGATTTGTTTATATGGTTCGTGGGACATTTCCGAACCGATAGTCCTTGTTTGAGTACGAGACGTACCGGGACATGATAGCAGAGTATGCAATGCACTATAGGTGTATCCTTAGGGTGCTGTGTTAGTATATATATATAATGGTGGTGGATATATATGTATACTTGTGATATAATTACAATGTGATAATTGTAGGCTATTAAGATTGTGTTAATACATATATATAATAGTGAGGGATATATATGTATGCTTATGGTATATCTATAATGAGATAATTACAGACTATTAAGATAGTGAAATCTTATATAAACGTAAATATTAAATACTTGACTTTAGTGTGATAACACTTATTTAAAAATGATAATTGTTGAGATCAAATATGATATACTACTACGAGGGATAACTAGAAGGATAAGCCTTTTTCCTAGTTAGAAGTGTGTCAGATGGCTAGGCGGAATAAATGAATGCGATAGGTGTGCACTATAGAAGAGAGGTGAGATTGTCCTCAAGAGAGTGGGACCGTAAAAACAATTATGAACATTATATACTACGCATTTCATTTATTGCAATAAAATGCTTGCTAAACATTTTTATAAATCGGGTCCTGACCCGTTTCTTGTACTTCTTCTCTCTTGTCTATGTATATGTAAATTAACAGGTGTCCAGCCACAGGGATGCCATAGTTGACTTATTTATTCCAGGGTTACGCGGCTGCAACATTGTGAACGGTTGCAGGATTTGATTTAGACGTATTATTTCTTTATTCCTAGAGTAGGATTCTTATCTCAGTTGTAGATTCATTCAGGTCATGTTTCCCCTTTTTACTTTTAGACTCTGTATTTGGTTTATGTATTCATTTATTGAATTATAATTATTGGGATTTTGAGCTGATTGTTTATTCGGCATGTCATTTAGTCATTTAGTACTGTTTTAGACTCATGGTTTGGATGTATGGCTTATTTGTTATTCAGCATGCATATTTAATTGTTTAATAAAATGATAAAATTTGACATCAGTCTTTTTGAATACTAGGTGGTTAGTAAAGTTTTAAAAAGTTTTCGACAGTGATGCTAAGAATGAACCTCTGAGATTCCTGTTTTAAATTGGATATAGGACTGATGACCCGGTATTTATTTGGGCGGGGTGTCACAATTCACCCATCTCAACTATGTTTGTTTAGAGATGCCGATCTCAACTCTCTTTGTTTAAATCATTTTGGTTTTATGGTGTTTTGGTTTTACTTTTAGTTTTGTGGTGACAAAAAAAACCATTTAAGATCTCTGCAATGCTGGATAAAAGGTATGGGGCTTTATTTTTTGATTCGGTGATCTGAAATTTTTGGATTTTGTTGGTTTTTAACAACTTATTATTATTCTTTGTTTGGTTTATTTGTAGGTGCTAAAGGAGCATTTATTTGGGGAACATGGTGGCCACTGTGGCACCGAATCGTGGACGGAAATGGTGACCACTGTGGCACCGCCTATCCTCTCCCATACGAAAAAGGTTAAAACCCTATTCAGCGTTTTCATTTTGGCTTTTTATTGAGCGTTTTCATTTTTTATCCAGCGTTTACGTTTTGGTTTGTTTAATGTTTTTTTCTTAAATGGGTTGTTTGATGATACCAATGATTTTTTAAGGTTTTTTTCAAAAATGTGTTTTATTTCGAATTTATTTTTATTTAATATTATGATCAATTAGCATCTACTCCCAACATTCCAAAAGACCCAACACGGTAACCTCAAGGTTGAAATTACCCACAGTTGTGGGAGAAAGTTGAGATTTACAAAATCTGTGGAAGAACTCGCAAATAGAAAAAGTAAACAAAAAAAATTAATGGGACCTTTCGCCGAAGATGATTCCGATGTTGACATCAGGTCATGTTTCCCCTTTTTACTTTTAGACTCAGTATTTGGTTTATGTATTCATTTATTGAATTTTATTATTGGGATTTTGAGCTGATTGTTTATTCGTCATGTCATTTAGTCATTTAGTACTGTTTTAGACTCATGGTTTGGATGTATGGTTTATTTGTTATTCAGCATGCATATTTAATTGTTTAATAAAAAGATAAAATTTGACATCAGTCTTTTTGAATACTAGGTG
The DNA here is from genome assembly GCA_949130495.1 of Sambucus nigra. Taxonomy (NCBI): domain Eukaryota; kingdom Viridiplantae; phylum Streptophyta; class Magnoliopsida; order Dipsacales; family Adoxaceae; genus Sambucus; species Sambucus nigra. The sequence continues at coordinate 97,691,108 of OX422224.1, read as the reverse complement.
GTTAGTAAAGTTTTAAAAAGTTTTCGACAGTGATGCTAAGAATGAACCCCTGAGATTCTTGTTTTAAATTTGATATAGGACTGATCACCCGGTATTTATTTGGGCGGGGTGTCACTGGTGGTATCAGAGCATCAGGTTCTAGTGTCCTTAGGATCTGTATGGCTTTTCACGTTTCAGTTTAGCGTTCTTTGACGTAGAGCCTTATGATAGGATTGTCGAATTCATCTACGTATGTGATTTCGTTCTCCTGCTATCAAGTATAGTTGATGTGATTTATGTACGAGTGCGGTTACGTTTCGATCACCGAACATTATAGGACAATCAACGGGGACCGTTAGAAGGAATGCAGGAGGAAGGCGGCAGAAGAAATATAGTAATCTGAAAATAGTAATGGCGATAGAAGCCACCACAATTGTTGTTTAGAAAAGTGATGATAGGAAAATCTTGGGGACAGTAGTTTCCCGTAGCACAATCAAGGATGACAATGGTTAAAATCTTACACTCACCCAGCGTAGTCGGCAAGGTGTGGGGAAAGTCGAAAGGACTCTTTCGAGGATCCATCGATAAGAATCCAGAAAAAAAGAGGAAGTGTGATAAACCAATGGAAGGAGAAATCCAACGACAACTATGTAGGGTAGAGTACAACGATACTCAGTAGTAAATTTTGGACAATAAAATTTTAAGCTCATAGGAGCAACGTTAAGTGACAAGAGCCAGTCACTATATATAAGAAGAATATGGGATTAAATGAAAATTTTGAGTACAATTTAATCGTTAGATTTTCGATCTGTTGTTCGGACAGGGGTGCGAATGAAGTTTCGAAACTTATCACAAGTGAGAAAGATAGAAACTGATCGCGAGAGAGAAGTTAACTTGGTTAGTGAACTTCGTACCCGACGAAGGGGATACGAAGTATATGAAGGGTACATAAGTTATTAATGGGCTCGTGAGTTGAATACAAAAGCGTGAGTGTAAAATCCGAATAAGATGACTAGTGTCGACATCATCAAGGTTGTGCGTTACAAGTTTATATTAACGCTTCCATGGGAAGTGAATCTTGAGAATTGAAAATTGATCTGAAAAGAAAGACTGAATTTAACGGTGTTAGTGAAGCACCACATGATGGTATACCCAGTAGGGACCCAGTTAAATGTTTCGATTAAATTGAATTTCTACCAAGTAATGGTGGATTTAGTCAGGGCCATTGAGGACAACAACAAGTCCAAGAGGGACAGCGAAGCCAAATAGACAACGGGGGTAGCAATCGGGGACCCGTTGATCAGGCAAGGAAGATAACATGGAGAGGTGTCCTATGTGTAAAGAGTAAGAACACATGTGGATACCGTGTTTGTCGCGAATCGGGGATAGAAATGGGATGCCCAGTAGGGGCAACAGTTATAAGAAGTTTTGGTTCGGTTAGGACGAGGGCATTATGTCCCAGAACCATTTGAACCGCCACTCGAGGTGATTGAGATATGTTATGTGTGACAGTAGTTTGTTAATACTAAATTCACATGTGAAACGGGTTTAGTAGAGATGCCGTGAATATTAAAATAGTGTACTTATCTTTGTCGTCGCGTAACAGGGCTCTCGTTAGTTCCATCTGCAAGGGGAGCAGGTGAGGACACTAGGAGGGTGTCGTATATTATGTGATAGATTTTTTTTTCCTTTTGAGGGATATGAAAGGGAGCATATTTTTATCTTGCGTAGTGACTGTATACCGAGGGTTGGAGCAATAGTAGACTGTATGGGAAGTCTATGGTGCTCGCTGTGCGAGGGTAAGACATTCTACTTCATGAATCATCACCCGAAGGAGGGTCGAGTCAATATATATATATATATATATATATATATATATATATATATATATATATATATATATATATATATATTGTATTATACCATAGACTTCGACGAGTATAGTTTTCTCGTTATGTTTAAATCCTAGTGAGTAGGGACTTTTACCGGTGTAATTCAAGGTATATCAGGCAACCGTTGAGCTTAAAGATTTAGATCATTATTGTTTACGTGCTGAGAATTAAGTGATAGCTAGAACACCGTATTGTGTGATACCTTGAGAGACGCGGGCATAGGCAAATTAAATAATGTGTCGAGAGACAGGATTCGTGATATCTAAGTTATGTGCTTTGGACCTAGGAATTTTGTTGAAAATGTTAGAGAATAGTACATTGAGAAATTTCTTTGAACTTAGTTGCAGGATGTTACATGTAGGGACCTTAATTTATGTCTGCGGTGACGAGACGTAGTTGGATGCTAATGCATCGGTTTTAAAATTTTAGTTACTGAACGTGTAGGGAAAACACCTTAAGTTGAGAGCTATTAAAAATATAGGGCCACTGGATGAATATATATATTATAGTGTGCATATACGTGTATATATTTGATACTGTGTTTCATAATAGACATATAAGAATATGTTGGCATTGTTATATGTAATCCCGATGAGTAGGGACATTTACTGATGTGATTCAGGGTATACTAACTTATTATTGAGCGGAGAGATATTGCTCGTGATTTATTCGCGCTAAGAAACTGGTGATAGTAAAAGAACCGTATTATATATTGTCTTGTGTAATATGGGAGTGAACGAATATACTTTTATGTTAAGAGACGGGGATTTGGGGGGTATGTGCTATGGACTGAGGGCCTAACGGATCTCAACGACCAACAATGTTAGGTAGTAGTGTATCGGGAGGGTTCCTTGTTTGGATTTCGCTTTGCGAGACATCCCACACATGAAACTTAGCACAACGTTGGAAGTGGGGAGTTGTTTGGCCATAGGACATAGGTTTGGTACCGTGGTTATTATACATATATAGTTATAACTATGAGTTGATAATTATACTACGACTTAAGGCCGATAGAGCCGTATAGTGTTGATGTGAGAACACTTTGTGGAACACTTTCACCGATCGGTGGGATAACCTAAATGATAATTAAGTTGCAATTGGTAGGGTAGTTTAGTATAACTCACCGTATAATCAGCTCAAATATGAAAAGCTTAATTATAGCAAGTTTATTACGTTAAGTTGAATTGGGCAGTTATGTGCAGCATATACGGTGTATGGGCACCCTAGATAGTTAAATTTTTATATATTATCCGCGGTCGATAGATGTAGAAATACATGTGCCAAAAGAGTAAACGAATAAGGGAGTTATCGCAGGGGGATGCTGGAGTATTCCCCAGTAAAGGAAGTATTATAGCCGTTAGTGGTTAGGCTCATAGTAGTGTCAGAAGTTGGAAGCTTCAAAGTGTTGTGTAGGCACCAATGTGAGATGATACATTATATGATGGAACATTTTAATATAAGATGACTAAAGCAAATTGGCTACAGGATTGAACGGTAGTGTAGGGACTGTTGGACTAAGGGGTATCGCTAGGAGAAGTCACTACACCAAAATGGGCAAATTGTCACCTTTCAGCCGGCCAGCCTTGTCAAGGTCATTGACCGTGACAAAAAAACACGCGTTTTATGTCACGGTCATTGACCTTGACACGACCGTGACAACGAATTGTCACGGTCAATGACCGTGACAAGCCCGTGACAATTCAATTTGTCACGGTCTTGTCACGGTCAAAGACCTTGACACAACCGTGACAATATTCGCAGCAAAAACCCTATCCCCCTTCTTTTTTCCCTCCCGCGCCGTTCCCTCCATTTCTCTCTCTCTCTCTCTCGACGCTGTTCTCTCTCTCTCTCTCTCTCTCTCTCTCTCTCTCTCTCTCTCTCTTTCATTTATATATATATTTGTGTGTATATGTATATATATATGTGTGTGCATGGAGGGGGGCAGGGGGTGGGGGGTGGGGCAGGGTCGGGCAGAGTGGGGGAGGGGGTGGGGACGGTGGAGGGGGGGCAGGGGGTGGGGCAGGGTGGGGGAGGGGGTGGTGGGGTGTGTGTGTGTGTGTGTGTGTGTGTGTGGTGTGTGGTGGGGGAGGGGGTGGGGTGGGGTGGGGTGGGGTGTGTGTGTGTGTGTGTGGTGGTGTGTGGTGGGGGAGGGGGTGGTGGAGGGGTGGGGCAGGGGGTGGTTAGGGGTGGGGTGTGTGTGTGTGTGTGTGGTGGTGTGTGGTGGGGGAGGGGGTGGGGTGGGGTGGGGTGTGTGTGTGTGTGTGGTGGGGGAGGGGGTGGGGGAGGGGTGGGGCAGGGGGTGGTTAGGGGTGGGGTGTGTGTGTGTGTGTGTGTGTAGTGGTGTGTGGTGGGGGAGGGGGTGGGGTGGGGTGGGGTGGGGTGTGTGTGTGTGTGTGTGTGTGGTGTGTGGTGGTGGAGGGGGGCAGGGGTGGGGTGGGGTGGCAATTTTTGACACGACACGATACCCGACACGAACTCGGATGAAAAATTATTTATGTGTTGCAAGAATTTGAAATTAATTAAATTAAGTTATTGTAGGCGTATGAGTGCTATGATTGGTTAAGAGAGAAGAAAAAAATTATTTTATATTTTACTTAATGGGTTATGCGGGTCAACCCGAACACGACACGATAATAAATAGGTCGGGTTAGTGTTTGCTCATCTGACACGATTAGTTAAATGGGTCGGGTTAGGGTTAACTAATACTTAACACGAACCCGACATGACAGGACCCGAACACGACACGACGCACACGAATTGCCACCCCTAGTGGGAATTGATATCCAAGACATGTATTTGAATTGATATCTATTTATTTGAATTGATAGAATTGTTTCTAGGATAATAATCCTACTATAAGATAATTGCTCAAAATAAATATTAAATAATAATTACTAAGATATCAATTCAAATAAAGTCTTAATAACCTAACCAAAAGAAATAAAATAAAATATCAAATAAATTATCATCCACCTCATAGACATTCCCTACCAATCATTTTAAGATAATTTTATCCTTATAAAGATAATAGATTATGTAATTTTAGGACTTAAAATAATATTGATTATGGATATAGGACAACAAACATTTTGTTTCCATTTTTAGTCCCTATTTTCAAATTAAAGGGACACGTGGCATGTTATGATTGGTTAACGTTTTATGAATATGGGTCCGCGCCAGCGGTTTTATTTCGACGTGTAATTTGGAAATGCTTGTTTTTCTTTCTAGAGACCCGTGTCGTCAAAACTTGGTAGTGTTCGAGTGTGTTTTTATCACTAAATTATTATTTCACTAACAAATACTCCTTATATCCTAGATTAAGAGTCCATATTTAATTTTTGTACTTACTAATAATACACTTAATCAATGGCTAGGATTAACCCTTATTCACTATTATGAAATTTGGTTAATTGATTATTTAAAAAAAAAGTAAAAGTAGACTAACATATATACACAACACTAAAAGTAGACATCAATTTTATAAATAATTGATATTTTCATTCAAAATATGTGTGTGTGCGTGTGTGTGTGTGTGTGCGTGTGTGTGTGTGCGTGTGGCGGGGGTGGGGTGGGGTGGGGTGGGTAGGGGTGGTGTGTGTGTGTGTGTGTGCGTGTGGCGGGGGTGGTATTGACGGAACTTACACATACGTTATAATATAGACGAAACATTTTTTTATCTGTACTAATAACATTTTTTTTATCTGTACTAATAACATTTTTTTTAAAGCAAAAATGTCTCCTTCAGATGTTAGGGCGAAGATGATGATGCTGTTTATGATGATGTCGTCGTCTGGGTTCGGTGGTAGCGGAGGCGACGAGGGCTCCTCCGCCCCTAGGCTCCCCAAATATGGGAAATTTGGGATTACCGTCGAAAACAAGTCGGAGCTTTTAGCGAGATCCCTCGAGCTGCTAAAGACGGTCATCGGCCCGGGGTTTATGAGTTGGAAGGAGGTGCCGTATGAGCTCAAGTTAGCTGTTTGGGCGGCACTACAGGTAATATTTATATGAATATTTCAATTTCAATTTCAATTTCAATTTATATTTATATTTATATTTATATTTATATTTATATTTATTCGCAACTAACATTGTATTTGTTGGACAGGAACAATTCAACTTCGATCCAAAGCTACGCGATTTCGTCTTCGAGCAGTTGAGGGAGCAACACAAGACGTGGAAAAAAAATATGCGGACACGGTACTTTGGAAAAACACGAGAGACCATTTTACAATGGCGCGGATCCGTCCCGCCCAAGGAGCCGATCTCATTGGCACAATGGCAAAAGTTCATTGACAATGAGATCGAGGATCGACAATTGGCATCTCGCCAATCGGGGAGGGAAAATCGGGCTAAAAAGACGGACGTGCACTACTCCGACCGGACCTCTTACGCTGAGGTGGAGCATAGGATGAAGGTAATATTTAATTTATCTATAACTACAGAAATATATTATTGGATATTATTTTACTTTGCGGGGCCGATACTAATTTTACTTTACTTTATTTTATTTCAGGGGGTAGGGAGTGGGCCAGGGGGTAAGCCACATAGGCTCGATACTTATGTGGCTCTTCGGACGAAGAAGGGGAAGGACAAGGAGGTGTCCCCGAGCGTCGCGGCCACGATTGTAAGTAATCCGACAGTTTAATTATTGTTAATTACGTTATAATTTTTTAGTTTACTTATTTTACTAATCATGTGCTTTTTGTCGTTTCAGGCAAAGCTTAAGGAAGTGCATGAGTCGCAGTCTGATGCCGACAAGGCATCTTTGTCCACAGACGCACTCAGCCAAGTGCTTGGCTCTGATCGCAAGGGGAGGACAAGGGGAGTGAGCTCGCGGGTGGCCAAATCTAGGATCATCGGATTGGAGACGAGCGACACCGGGTTGGCTCGAACGGTGGATTCACACGACGCGAAGCTGTCCCGTTTGGAGGCGACAGTCCAAGATATGTACGCATTCATGAAGCGTACGTTGGGTGGAGACCGTAAAGAGAAAGGGAAAGGGAAAGGGAAGGAGATGGCGGTGGAGGAGGAGGTGCGGGAGGACGAGGAGGTGCGGGAGGACGAGGCGCAGGATGACGAGGATGTGGACCTCGCTGCTTCATCACCGACACGTTCGTACTTCGACGATCCACTTCCCTATTTGAAGCCCTCCAACAGACCATTATCGACGATTGGTTGGCCGAGCGTGTTCATATTGGACATATTTGATGGCCAGCGGATATGGCGGGGGTTGAGGGACCCGGATATCATCGAGGGTGGAATAGTTCATGGACGTGTGCTTCAAGGGATGGAGTCCAGGGTGCTCGTCATGCATGTCATACCCGGGAAGGAGAACTCCCTACTGTGGTTGCGTGAACAATGCGGCACGACATATATTAGTGGGTGCGTCATTTCGTATGTCATGTGGCCTACTCACCTCCTCAGTTTTATACAAGACATGTAGTAACATTATTTTCAAGTTTGTCCATTTTAATTATATTTGGATTATATCGTCATGTATATTATTTTTACTTTGAAAATTTGGATTATACTGTCATGAATATATATTTGCATTATCTTTAGTTTGTGTTGGATATATGATGTTTGGAACAGGTACAACGTTGTTATAACAGGTACAAATATACTGCTGGGCAGTGGCGGTGGCCATACTGCCCAGCAGATTTTTTTTAAATTCTGCCCAGAATTGTCACGGTCATTGACCGTGACAAGTCCTTGACAACATTTGTCACGGGCTTGTCACGGGCAATGACCGTGACAATTTTTTTAAAAAGGATCGCGGCTTAGTCACGGTTTTAAACCGTGACAAACGTGTCAAGGTCAATGACCGTGACACGACCGTGACACAAAACGCGAGTTTTGTGTCAAGGTCAATGACCGTGACACGACCGTGACAAAAAAAGTTGTCTCGCCTCGAAATGTCACGGTCATTGACCTTGACAAGGTGAATTTGTCAAGGTCAATGACCTTGACAAATGAGCAGATTTGGTGTAGTGAGTGTAATGAGAACATCATAACGATTTATATTGTGTGGGAAAGGATGAAGGTGTACGAGATTATATCTGAAGCTTTGAGTACTAGTCTTATCTGAATTTCGAGGACGAAATTCCATTGTAAGGGGAGAAGTATGTAACACCCCATATTTTAGAGGATATATAAATTAATTAAATTAGTGAGTTGGATTTATTTAATTTGGAGAAATTCATTTAATTTGGTGATTTAAATTTAATTTATTTAAATTGGAGAAATTATTGAATTTGGAGATGTAGAATTTATTATTTAAATTTGGGGATTTAGAAATTCAAATTAATCCGGGTTATTCAAAATTTTCACATGTGTCGCATTTTGAGGTTGAAATTGGAAAATTTTATAAAGTATCTCGGATGACAATTCTGAGTGCACGGTTGAGTCCGGAAGGGGCGAGATAGTCGGAAAAGAGTACCCGGGGTAGTAAATGTGTCTCGGGGCATTTTTAGACATGATCGAGCCCATACCGGAGCATTTAAGTCATTTTTAATTGGCAAATAGGCTTAATTACGGGATTGAGGAATTTTAACCTAGGTTTAAGTGTGTTGGGCAGCCATGAGTCATTCCAAAACACAAAGGGTTGAGAGAGGAGAGAAAGGAGAAAGAAGAAGAAGGAAAGAAGGATAACAAGAGCAATCCGGGCAAGAATTTCGACATGGGATCGTCGGATTTAATCCCCCAAGGCAAGTGTTTTCTTGCTTTAATTTGAGTTGTAGTTAATGATGTAAATAGTTGTAATTATGTCAATTAATTCTGAAAATTTGGAAGTAGGAATTTGAATTGAAATTTGTGGGTTTATGGTGAAGAAGATGAAGAATAACCATTGATAGGGGATTTTTAACTTTGTGAGAAATTGGGTTAATAGTGAAATTATAACTTAATTTGAGAAGTGAACAACATGATTAGATCTTGGTTTTTGAATCTCCATTAGTGGTATTGTTGGAAGAAATTGTTAATGATGAAGTTTGGGTGGATTTATGATGAATCTTGGGAGGTTTTTGGGTTAAAAGATCTGAGTATAATCGAAGGTTTTGGAGCTTTAATGGCGATTCTGTCCGCTACTCCCTGTAGAAAATCGCATTTTCTACATTTTGTTGTATCACGCGCTTCCTCCAAAACTGCTCCAAAGTGCCTCAAAACATCAATTTATTAATCTGGGCAGAATGTGGGAAAACTTTTTAAGAAAGGTTTTTTTTTTAAATCTTCTTTGAGGTAAATCTTTATAATGCCCTAACTTTTGGCATACGGACTCGGATTAGTGTGCCGTTCACGGCCACACATAGATAGCGAAGAGTATTATGTTGTCCTGGAAATGTTTTTAATTAGACACAAAAATTGAAAGGTCTAAAATACCCTTGAAGACGGAACGAGTTATTTGATTTTTAGCACAACTTTAAATGAGCATAACTTTGTCATACGAATTCGAATTTACGTGCCGTTTGTGGCCACGCATAACAAATGGAGAGTAGTACGCAGTACTAGGAATTTCATTACTGAGGCATATATTGTGAAATGTCTAAAATACCCTTGGAGTTTTAATTAGTGATGAAACTTTCCCGAATTGAAACTAAAAATTGTTGGGAACTTTGTGAGACTAATATGAACTTAATCAAGTATATATGAGGTGAGATATATATTTATATAAATTATATTAAATAGTGGGATGTAGTTATTTTGGTATTGGATCGTATTTAATACGAGCGAACTAGTAATAATTGGAATATATGTATATATATATATGAATGTGTGAATTATATATATAAATATGGGAATACATAATCCAATAGAAAAATGATAATAGGTTACGGGAATACCTAAAACAATGATAGGTTGTGTGAATATGTAAAACAATGAAAGGTTGTGTGAATACCTAATATTTTAATAGGGTGCGTGAATACATATTTGATTGTTTTATTATGTGTATGACATACCTAGCTGCTTGCTACCGCGGGGGGTTGTGTAGAGACGGTCTTATCCTGAGTGACCTTCGGGGGGATATTTGACTTGTATCTCAGAACATAGGACTATGAAAGACTTATTTGTGAGTTGATAAGTCCGCTGACTATGGAAGCGTAGGTATGTGCATGACCCATATGTATGTGAACAATGTTTGCCGCCAATATGTGTGATTTGTTTATATGGTTCGTGGGACATTTCCGAACCGATAGTCCTTGTTTGAGTACGAGACGTACCGGGACATGATAGCAGAGTATGCAATGCACTATAGGTGTATCCTTAGGGTGCTGTGTTAGTATATATATATAATGGTGGTGGATATATATGTATACTTGTGATATAATTACAATGTGATAATTGTAGGCTATTAAGATTGTGTTAATACATATATATAATAGTGAGGGATATATATGTATGCTTATGGTATATCTATAATGAGATAATTACAGACTATTAAGATAGTGAAATCTTATATAAACGTAAATATTAAATACTTGACTTTAGTGTGATAACACTTATTTAAAAATGATAATTGTTGAGATCAAATATGATATACTACTACGAGGGATAACTAGAAGGATAAGCCTTTTTCCTAGTTAGAAGTGTGTCAGATGGCTAGGCGGAATAAATGAATGCGATAGGTGTGCACTATAGAAGAGAGGTGAGATTGTCCTCAAGAGAGTGGGACCGTAAAAACAATTATGAACATTATATACTACGCATTTCATTTATTGCAATAAAATGCTTGCTAAACATTTTTATAAATCGGGTCCTGACCCGTTTCTTGTACTTCTTCTCTCTTGTCTATGTATATGTAAATTAACAGGTGTCCAGCCACAGGGATGCCATAGTTGACTTATTTATTCCAGGGTTACGCGGCTGCAACATTGTGAACGGTTGCAGGATTTGATTTAGACGTATTATTTCTTTATTCCTAGAGTAGGATTCTTATCTCAGTTGTAGATTCATTCAGGTCATGTTTCCCCTTTTTACTTTTAGACTCAGTATTTGGTTTATGTATTCATTTATTGAATTATAATTATTGGGATTTTGAGCTGATTGTTTATTCGGCATGTCATTTAGTCATTTAGTACTGTTTTAGACTCATGGTTTGGATGTATGGCTTATTTGTTATTCAGCATGCATATTTAATTGTTTAATAAAATGATAAAATTTGACATCAGTCTTTTTGAATACTAGGTGGTTAGTAAAGTTTTAAAAAGTTTTCGACAGTGATGCTAAGAATGAACCTCTGAGATTCCTGTTTTAAATTGGATATAGGACTGATGACCCGGTATTTATTTGGGCGGGGTGTCACAATTCACCCATCTCAACTATGTTTGTTTAGAGATGCCGATCTCAACTCTCTTTGTTTAAATCATTTTGGTTTTATGGTGTTTTGGTTTTACTTTTAGTTTTGTGGTGACAAAAAAAACCATTTAAGATCTCTGCAATGCTGGATAAAAGGTATGGGGCTTTATTTTTTGATTCGGTGATCTGAAATTTTTGGATTTTGTTGGTTTTTAACAACTTATTATTATTCTTTGTTTGGTTTATTTGTAGGTGCTAAAGGAGCATTTATTTGGGGAACATGGTGGCCACTGTGGCACCGAATCGTGGACGGAAATGGTGACCACTGTGGCACCGCCTATCCTCTCCCATACGAAAAAGGTTAAAACCCTATTCAGCGTTTTCATTTTGGCTTTTTATTGAGCGTTTTCATTTTTTATCCAGCGTTTACGTTTTGGTTTGTTTAATGTTTTTTTCTTAAATGGGTTGTTTGATGATACCAATGATTTTTTAAGGTTTTTTTCAAAAATGTGTTTTATTTCGAATTTATTTTTATTTAATATTATGATCAATTAGCATCTACTCCCAACATTCCAAAAGACCCAACACGGTAACCTCAAGGTTGAAATTACCCACAGTTGTGGGAGAAAGTTGAGATTTACAAAATCTGTGGAAGAACTCGCAAATAGAAAAAGTAAACAAAAAAAATTAATGGGACCTTTCGCCGAAGATGATTCCGATGTTGACGTTCGAAAAAGGTGGACGAGAGGGAGGGAAAGTCAAAGATGACAGTTTTCAGTCCAGGAGGGGGTAGTAGGCATATGGAAGATGGATAAGATCACATTTTATTATTTTTGGGTTTCTTTACATGTGAGAAGATTACATTTTATTATTTTTGTATTTCTAAATTCTGTATGTACGTTGTGGTTGTGTTGGGTGTTTATTGTGGTTAAGGGCTTAGTGATTATTGTAAGTTTATGCATTTCATCCAAGAAAATGACAATTCATTAATTTTTATACCTTTAAAATAAATTAATATTTACAATCGTGCTATCGACGTCACTCATTAATTTGTCAACTATTTTTTTCACCAGAATTTTAGTTGGAGATTTTTATTCCCTCACTGAAACTAAAAGGGAATTACGGGCTATAAAAATTTAGTTTTGGTAATAGTAATTTATTTTATATTTATTCATTTATTTATTTTTAATTTTTTATTGGAAAGAAAAGAAATTTATTTATAAACAAAAAGGAGAAAAAGCCTCTTTTAGGGCTTTTCCAAGCACTAAAAAAATAAAAAAATATGAAAACTTACTAAAATTGATTAATACATATTTTTTTATTTTAATAAATTATACGATTTTAATATTTTTTGAAAAGTACATCCCATCCATCTTTTTATCTAATTGTGGTTTTTTTATTGAATTTTTATTTATGCATACACATAAGTGGTGTTTGCATTACTCTCATTCTCCCCGTTTTTCATTTGACATATATTTGCTTTTTTTGGTTTTACAATATTAAATTTATCACCATGCACCCTAGGCTTAAAGTGAAAGATGAAATAAATGTGTAGCACAAAGTGAAAGATGCAACCGTAGGCTTAGATTTAAAAATTTGGGTTGCAACACTAATGGGCTTAGATTTAAAATTTTGCTTATACATTTTTCTTGATTTCATTTTTAAAGAAAGTGATATATATATATATATATATATATATATATATATATATATATACATATATATAGGGAGATGTTCACAAGTGGACCAAAAGAATGGACTTTTTAATGGACTTAACAAAAAAGACTAATAAGTCTCGATTAGTGGGTGCCGCTGGCGCGGACCCATTACACCAAGGAATTAAAATTAGTGGGTTATTAGTCTTTTTTGTTAAGTCCATTAAAAAGTCCATTCTTTTGGTCCACTTGTGATCCTCTCACTATATATATATATATATATATATATATATTTAATTTCATTTTCACACTTACATTTGATTTTTAATCTTATTTGATTAGAAATTGCATTTTCAAATTATCACACTTCCATTCTTTATTTTCTGGAGGCTCACAAAGATTTTGGAAAGGGATAAAATTAATTGTTGAAATAGTTTACTTGAAATGACATAAAGCTTTTTGTCATAATTGTCTTTTACAACCAGCATACAAATATATATAAGAATAATGTTAGGCTACCCGGGTGTTAACCCCGCGCTAGCACAGGGATCCCTTTTCTTTTATTTTTCATGTAAAATGAGTTAAAAATAATTATAAAAAATAATTTTTTATTAGAACAGTTTATTTGTTTTTTTCAATTATTTTTTTAAACTCATTTTATCCCTCAAACATCCATTTATTCAATATTCTTTTATTTTTAAAGGTCTGCGCTAGCGTCACCCGTTATTTTTAAACTTTTTTTTTATTTTTCAACATTTGAAATAATTTTTGTATTTCTGCATTAAAAAACTAATCTAATAATTTTTTAACTCATTTAGTCCCTCAAACACCCATTTACCTAATATTCTCTTATTTTTAAAGGTCCGCGCCAGCAGCACTCGTTATTTTTAAACTTTTTTTGCTTAATTTTACAACATTTAAAATATTTTTTATATTTTTGCATTAAAAAACTAATCTAATAAAAAATTATGTTTTTAATTATTTTCAACTTGTTTAGTCCCTCAAACACCCATTTACCCAATATTCTCTTATTTTTAAAGGTCCGTGCTGGTGGCACTCGTTATTTTTAAACTTTTTTTTTTAATTTTACAACATTTAAATAATTTTTTATTTTTGCATTAAAAAACTAATCTAATAAAAAATTATGTTTTTAATTATTTTCAACTTATTTAGTCCCTCAAACACCCATTTACCCAATATTCTCTTATTTTTAAAGGTCCGCGCCAGCGGCACTCGTTATTTTTAATTTTTTTTTTTTATTTTACAACATTTAAAATATTTTTTGTATTTTTGCATTAAAAACTAATCTAATAAATTTTTTTTTTATAATTATTTTCAACTTATTTAGTCCCTCAAACACCCATTTACCTAATATTCTCGTTATTTTTAAACTTTTTTTTTTATTTTTACAACATTTAAAATAATTTTTGTATTTCTTAAAACTGTTTCAAAATGTAAAAAAAAAATATTTATATTAAACAACTTTTATTTTTGGAAACAATTTTTTTCAGAAAAAAAAATCTTTTTATATTAAAATAGTGTTTTTAAACAATACATTTTTTTTAGTTTATAAAAAATATTATTTTTTAATAAAACAGATTTTTTTAAATAAAAAAAAAGTCAAATAATACTAATATTCCATAAAAAAACTCAAAAAAAGAAAGAAAAATTCTCTCCATGTACTGGCCCGGGGTTAACTACCGGGTAGTATATCATTACTCTATATATAAATCTACACCCCAAACCCCCTGGATAACACCCATGTAATACATAACAGCTTTTGTCGGCCTTTTGTAATAACTAAACTGTATATTGTACTATATTAATATTACTCCAACCTAATATCTACCCTGGAAGCTGACCTACGTAACAAGCTAACGACCTATGTATACCGGCTACCGTGAAAAAAGCTCATCAAAAAATCTAAGCCATGATTTTATCCCAACTATTATGTGGCTCAAGGTATTGAGGTTGTCTATAGACTGACAGTGCGAGGCCCAAGGACTGGCACCCAACTTCTGTTTCAAGGCTTGGAAAGGTTGACATATTACACGAAGTAATAAGTGAGAGTAGGCAACTTCCCAAGTATCGGATAAAGGGGAAAATAAGTTGGTAATCTTCCCAAATTAATCGCATGTATATCAAATAATTAATCGCATTTTTTATTCAACTTTTAAGTTATTTTTTCTTTTTTATTGCTATGGTTTGTATTTGGAATTTTCTTGACATGGTAAAATAATAAATAATATAATTTAACTTTTTAACTTATCATGTTTTTATCGATTCTTATAATGTGACATGTTGTAAAATCACATATTCAACTTTTTAATATTCTTGAAAATCATATTTAAACACGAGCCATTAATGTATCGTGTTGTGTTCATTCGTTATTAGCGATACAGGAAATTCACAAATGCACCGTACTAAAATCGTAAGCATATCCTAAGTGTACCATGGGATGACCAACATTATTTATATTCATCACGGTAAAAAATTTATCATCGTACTATCAGCATGAGTACAAAATAGCATGGTAACAAACTTATCACCGTGCCATCGGCACGGGTACACCATTGTATATATAGAGAGAGAGAAAGTCTCATTAGGGACTTTTTATGGTGTAGACCTGACACATACAATTTTTTTAAAATAGTAAAAAATATTTTTTTTTATGAAACTCCATGGTTATGATGTCTACGGTTAGAAGATCATCTCTAATTTTTTTCATCAAAAAATTCAATAAAAAAACCGTTAAGGTGAGATGATATGTAAAAAAAATGGTATAAATATTCATTTTCAACCATTGAAATGTTGGATCGGCGGCAGCGACTTTATTGATTGAATTTTTTTATGAAATTTCATGAATATGATATTTTCAATGTCAAGATCACATCCGTGAAGTTTCATCAAAAAATTCAATCAAAAAGTGGGTGAGATGATCATTAATATTTCAACGGTTGAAAATGCATATATATACAATTTTTTTACATATCACCTAATTTCAACGGTTTTTTATTAATTTTTTTATGAAAAAAAATGGAGGTAATCTTCTCACCGTGGAGATCATATCCATGAAGTTTCATCAAATATTTTTTTTTTACTATTTAAAAAAAATGTTTGTATCGGGGGGTCTACACCGTCCTTACAGGAGGGGGTCTCTCTCTCTCTCTCTCTCTCTATATATATATATATATATATATATATATATATTTCGTATATGTGTGTGTGTTTTGTATTCTATACACACACACATACGAAAATATATGAAAATATAACAAATAAATACATATATGAGATACAAAAAATACAAATTATATACATATAGGAAATATACAAAAATAAATATATACATTTACGAAATATACGGAAAAAAAAATTGAAATATACGGAATATATGAAATATTTTAAAAAATAAACGAAATATGTGAAATTTAAAAAAAAAATATACGAAATATATGAAATATACAAAAAAAAAAAAAAAAAAATATATATATATATATATATATATATATACAAATTTACGAACTATATATATATTTACGAAATCTATAGAAAATATATATGTACAAATTTACGAACTATATATATATATTTACGAAATCTATAGAGTCATAAAAAAAATTGAGTGATTGCCACCCAAGTGTGTCAAATGAAAACCTCCCCCAAAGAACTGGTTGTCACCGAGAGGTGTCAAATTGTGATTAGGGGGTGTTGTACATGAAAAATATATTTCAGAACAAATTTAGGCAATCAAACAACCTTAAAGTTGAAAATTTTCACAATTTTCTAACTTTTTAAATTTTAATTTGGAATTTGGCTGCTATTAAACGATGCCTAAACGTACTTATATTAATTATTGTAATAAACATAAATTTATTAAAAAAATCTGAAAAATAAATGTTTTCACTTGTTCCATATTAATAGAGTCACATTATTCTACTCAATTAGAATTTTCCATCACGCAACCTTTACATTAAATGACTATATTGCTCTTAAACACAAAAAAAAGTTTCACTCACGCAACTGTCACTTACTTTTAGTGGAAGACAAGAAGGAAGAAAACCCCATATGAAAAACCATATATGTTTATCTATAAAAACAGTTAATTTATTTATTAAAAAAACTTTTATAAAATTTAAAAATTGTCTTGATTATAAAAATACTGTTTATTATAAAAAACTATTTTTAAAAAATATCTATATTTTTCGTACAAAAACTATTTTAACGTTTATAATTGTTTTAAAAAATATTCAACTATTTAAAAAAAAAAAATTAATTGGGTTTTTTAAAAATCATTCATAATAACTAAAACAATATTCTATATAATATAAAAAGAAACTACTTTTTTACGAAAATAAACTATTTTAATTGTTCAAAATTTGTCTTTCATATAAAAAACTATACATTTTATTTGAAAGACAGATTTTTTAGAATTAAAAAAGTTATTTTTGTAAAAAATAATTTTTTATATTATATAGAGCATTGTTTTAGTTTTTATAAATAATAATTAAAAAGTTTATTTTTGTAAATTGTGATTAAAAGGGATTGTGCACGAAAAATAAATTTCAAAACCAATTTAAGCAATCAAAGAAGCTTAAAGTTGTAAATTTCATAATTTTCAAACTTTTTAAATTTTAATCTGAAATTTAATTGCTATTAAACGGCATTATATTAATTATTGTAATAAACATATATTTATTAAAAAATCTGAAAAATACATGTCTCTCACATGTTCCGTACTAATAACACCAAAACCGAGAAAAGAGACATAAAGGACATTAATGACAAACTGTGACGTGGTTATTGGGGTTTACAAAATGTGACGTGGTCCACGCGAATGTTACCCAACTCCAAAGATTCACAGCCATCCTTCTCCCAACATTAAAACAACATCAAAAAGACAAAAAATGGGTCACAAAAATAAGGAAAATTATATATGTACCAGACTGTTTTATCCAAATATTATCGGATCATTTTTTTTCTTTTTTTTTTAACCATAGAAAGAAAAACAGTTTTTTATATATATAAAAAAAAACAGTTTTCCTATTGATATTAAAAAAAAAAATTATATTAACTAAATAGTTTTTTATTAAAATTAAATTAAAAAGTATTTCTTTCATAAATAAAAAAAATTATGTTTATTGACATGATATCGCGATTGATTAGTATTGCTGGTGCGGACCTATATTTGCACACCCACATCATTTGTTCGATGTGGATCCGCGCTAGCGATACTAATCAAACTGTGTGTTGAATATGGCGCGGTATGTTTTTTTTTATATTATTTTTAATTCATTTAGTCCATCAAACACCCATTTATCTAATATTCTCTTATTTTTAAAGGTCCGCGCCAGCGGCACCCCTTATTTTTTAACTTAATTTTTTTTTAGTTTTACAACATTTAAAATAATTTTTTAACTTAATTCAAAAAATTGTGATATCGCGATTGATTAGTGCCACTGGCGTGAACCCATATTTTCAGACCCACATCATTCATTGAATGTGAGTCCGCGCCAGTGATACTAATCAATCGGCAGTCTAACACATTAAATTAAATAAATTTATATTAAAATTATTTGTTGAATATAGGGCCGGGAATGTGGGTTCGCGCCAGCGACACTATATTTTTGTATTTCTTAAAACTGTTGAAAATGTAACTCAATATTATCTTATTTTTAAATGTCCGCGCCAGAGGCATCTCTTATTTTTAAATTTTTTCTTTTATTTTACAACATTCAAAATAATTTTTGTGTTTTTTAAAACTGTTTAAAAATGATTTTTTTTATTTATATTAAACTAACTTTTTTTAATTCATTTAGTCCCTCAAACACCCATTTACTCATATTTTCTTATTTTTAAAGGTCCGCGTCAATGTCACCCCTTATTTTTAGACTTTTTTTTTAAAATTTTACAACATTTAAAATAATTTTTATTTATATTAAACAATTTTTTTTTCTGAAAAAGTTTTTTTCAAAAAAAAAATAATTAATAAAGTTCACAAGGCTTTAACAAACACAAAGAAAAGGGAAAGAAAATAAAGGGCATTTGGTAACTTTTCGGTAAAATCCTCCCGTACGTATATCACTACTCCAAAAATAATTGCATAGAAAACCAATTTGATAAAATTTCACTTACTTTTCTCCTTGAAAGCCTTCACTTTGATAAAATTTATTATTTTATGTTTCAAAATTCATACATATCTACTCGCCTAATTCCACTTCCTTAGTCTATAAATAAATTTTAAAATTATTTTGGATTTGAAGTAATTATATAAATATTATAGGAGTCATGAATTTATTTGATATTTTCACTTACTAAATAACTGAAAAAGTAATTATAATGCCAAACTGCTCAATACACGACACAACACGATACAATATGACACAACACATTATATATATACGGTGAAAAATAAAACGATAATACTATATGTGGCAAAATATGTCCTAATACGAATACAATCCAATTAAACACAACACAACTTAAATTTTTCTTTACTTAATTCGAATACGACCCATATGAATGTGACAGTACACGAAATTGTATTTTTTTTACCCAACACTAATGCAGTTGAATTAAAACATGAAACGACACAACGTGAAATTAACGAACACTAACTCGGCCCAAATAAATGCCAGACGATATCAAATTGTATTTTTTTACCCAATATGAAGACGATCCAATTAAAAAATCACAGGACATGAAATTTTATTTTTTACGCAATAGGAACACATAACAAATAAAACAAGACACAACACAATTTTTTTCCTAACACTAACACAACCCAACTAAAACACGACACATAATCTTTTTTTTACTAGAAACGACACAGAATGATATGACACGACGTTAAATATTATTTTTATTTTCATGTCGTGTTATTTTTATTTTGGTCGGGTTAATTTTTGGTTTAAAAAAATATTTTGTATACGACACGATGATAAATATTAATTTTATTTTCATGTCGTGTTATTTTTATTTTAGCCGGGTTCGTTTTTGGTTTAAAAAAATATTTTGTGTTGTACCGTTTTTACTTGGGTTATGTTCGAGATAGGTATAAAAATATTTCATGTCACGTGGTGTCATGTCACTTTTATTTTGATCGTGTTTGTGTTTCACTAAAAAAAGATTTTATGTCTAGTCAGAATGTGACTTTTATTTAAGTTGTTTTAATGTCAGGACCAAACGACCCCGTAATACCTATCAAATTGCGTTTCAAAATATTTGTATCCCAAAAATATCTTTAATTGTGACGTGACACACCCCAAAACTTTTTATTCAAAAAAAAAAGAAATCCTTTTAATTTATTCCAAATCATTAAAGTCCCAACTCTAAAGTTTATAGATAATACCGAGACTTGTTACTCACAAACTTGATTTATTAATTTAACCGAATTAAATAATCCCTATTAAATTTTATTTTATTCCAAAAATATATGAGATAATGCAATTTTTCTTTTAGAACATTGGTTATTGTTGCACTTGGTCGCGAATAACGTCTGGAAACGTTTTCACGACCTTCATGGTTCTTTACTCGCATTTAATTTGCAACTGAAATTCAATTTGTAATATTTATGGGGTTAAATACGCTAGATCATATTTATAGTGGGTCGAGACACCCTTGGATACCCAATAAAAAACATCGTGAGCTAAGTCCATCTCTTACCTCTCTTTCTCCATTTTAGAGGCCTATTATTACATTATTATTATATATTTTTTTATTTGTAGAAAGTACTTGTGAGTTCAATTTTATGTCTCCATATTAATATAGGTGTGTTAGTAATTAAATGTAACACATTAATATAATTTTCATTTTTAAGTATCGTTTTATTATCATACATGTGTTATATAATTATGTGTTGACTAACGAAGTTTAAGAATGAGAAGACAAAAAAGGCTTATGTATGTATTTTTTTAATAATTAATAACCTTCCATTTGTTTGGACTCTTAAATTGGACGAAAATGAGACATGTGCCTTACCAGGGAAAATAGTAAGTGCATTTCTAAAAGTACAAGATACAAAACCTAACCCATTTATGCTAATTCGCCATCTATTTCCCAATCCAAATAACCCGCTCGATATTTCATCTACTCGTTCACCTCCGGTGAACTTCCCTTCCATCTCGTTTTTCGGCGAACTTCCATCAATAACCACCCATTTGCAACCCCCAAAAATGGTTCTCTATGCTAAACTTGAAGGTAAAATGAAAGGGGACTTGGCCCCATCCCTCTCTTATGTGTTATGCCGACGAAGAAAAATATGGCATTTTCCCTACTGAACTTACTCTCTCCATTCTGTATGTTCTTAAATCCATAGGGGGGTTGAAAAATGTTAGTGCATATGTCAAAATTTGTATCAACATATTTTTTTACAAAGTATATACTACCGTAAAATTTATCATAAAAATTAACGTTTGTTAGCCCTTCTTCATTTCAAATCAAAAAGTTTTCAAATAAAAAAAATCCACATTGGCCTCCTTCATAAAAACCCTTACCCATTAAACATTTAATCCTTAATCTTCTTTTGTTTTGGTTACATGAATATGAAATTCCAATTTTCATTCTGGGTTTCTTTAAAAAGGGTCAAGGTTGAATTATCTCATGTTATGAACAATATCAAACAAAATACTAGGCTGTTGTTTTTTCATAAAAAATGACCCAAAGTTTAAATGGCAAAAAAAAATGAGAAAAAAACTACTATTCATCGTCTTTTCGGAAATAAAATTCCCAGATTTGCAAATTTAAGTGGTCGTGTTCAAGTAACCATATCACCGTCAATACTTGTCTAAAAATCATGTCTTATACATTGTTTTTAAACCCTTATGACATAGAAAAATTATATACAAAGAAATTAAATTCTTATTGACTATAAGACCTTCAAAATAGCGTGCAAAGTTGCCGGAAAAAAACTATTGTTCGTCGTCTTTAACAATAATCTAGAATTTTCAGATTTTTTTATTTTTTGGAGCCAAATTTGATAGATTATATCTCACTCATTATTTACAAAAAAAATTGAGTACCCTATATCGTTGGACATATCTCATGAGACAGACCAATATTGTGAAAAAATATATTGATTAATTCTGTTACAAAGTAATTAAGACAAACAAATATGTCCTTTATGAACTAAACCTTTGAAAAATCATATATCTCATTCGGTATAACTCCGATTTTAATGTTCTCTATATCATTGGAATCCTGGCATAATGGGGAGTAACATATATTTATCTCATAATTTTCTGAGAACTTCGAAAAAGCAGAATTTTTTGGATTATAAATGATTTATCGAAAAATAACAAATACGCAATCAAAAGACGAATCACCGTAACATAACCCTAAATGATTTATCAAATGTATTTATTTTAGTTGGAGGTGAAAAAATTGGACATTTGGATTTTATAAATTTAAGGGCACAATTGTCATTTATTATTCAAAGGGTTTGGGGGAACATATAGATGGTGTGAGAATATCTATTCCCATAAAAAAAATAAAAAAAATGAATATTTGTTTGGTGCATGGTAATGTGTTGAGAATTTAATTACTAATTGGGACGGTTTCATAGTTGGGAACTATTTTTTTTTTAATTCTTTTAATTGGAACACTTTTTTTTCACAGTTGAGACTTTTTTTTTTTAATTAGGATTGTTTTTTTTTCAATATTGAAAACTTTTCTTTTAATTGGGATTGTTTTTTCATTGTTGAGAACTTTTTTTTTATTGTGGACTACTGTTTTTATAGTTGACTCTTTTTTTTTTTAATTGTGATTATTTTTTTTACAAATGACAGCTTTTTTTCATTGTTGGAATTTTTTTTTTAAATTGGAACTGTTTTCTTTTTTAATAAGGACTTTATTTTTAATTGGTACTATTTTTTTACTTATTTGTCTTGCGTAGCCAAATATGACTAGCTGTGTGTGGGGGGTGATTATGTCAAATTTTAGTTTGAGGTAAATGCATATTTTTTAATGGCCATTGACACTTATGTGATGAAAATCAAAATAGTTATGTGCATTTGAAGTATGAGGGTAATATGGTCATTTTATTTTTTCACCATATTACTCTTGACCATCCAAACAACAAATGGTGAAAAAATTAAAATTTTCACCTAGTGAAAACTCGCTCATCCAAACAAAGATGGTGAAAATAAAATCACCGCATTAATAATTCACCTTTTACTTTTAACACGGTGAAAATTATTTCACCACGAACCAAACGGACCCTAAATGATTTATCAAAAAATAACAAATGCGCAATCAAAAGACGAATCAGCGTAACATAATCCATAATATAAGTATTCCAATCTTGCCGAATAGATACAAATGTAGAAATAGCTCTCATACAAATGTAAAAATAAGCGTAGATTCATCTTACACACAAACACAAACACACACAACCGTGTGGGCAGGTCCTCCGAGGAAAGGACTCTCCACGAAGGCAAGCACCAGATTGAACTTATTTCATACAAACTTACACACACATAAACATAAATAAATACATATATGTGTAGATTCATCTTATTTGTATTTATCTACCTTCGGGAACGCACAGCGACCAAAACCACCAGTTTCGACGCAAACACAACCACCTGGGCAGGGTGCCGAAGCAGAGCAGCCTACATAGAATGCGCAGTCAATAGGAAAAAGGTTGAGGAGAATGCTGGAGTCCAACATTTTACGATTGTTAGCCACTGAAGTGGCAGTGGAGGTGACAGTGGTGGCCATAAACACCATAACTACCAACAATGTCATCAAACCAACCTTCTTCATTTCCATGTCTTACTCTTAATATGAGTCTTTGCTATATCCCAATGGCCCTCCCCCATGTGGTATTTATAGAGGATTATGTGAAACATACACCTTATCCAACCAAGGCTAAAACCGTCAAATATACTTTCTACAAGCTAGAACAGTTTCTAAAGATGAAAAAAAAAATATCAGGCCTCTTTCATTTAACGTTATGCTTTTTGATAAAAAAAATATCAGGCCTTTTTCTTTTTTTTAATAGTTAGTTTTCGTTTTGCCTTAAAAAAAAAACCCAAACTGTTGTTATTTTTCATCTTTTTTATAGTTAGTTTTCATTTTTTGAATTTTATTTATTTATATATATATATATTTTTCTTCTTATTTGCTATTTACGATTCTTCCTTTTATCAAATTTGCTATTTTCATAAATTATCCAGTCTGTTTTCAGTTAATGTCGGGATTTTTGTTCAAAAGTATCATACGATTTTTTTTAAGTTTGTTTTCATTTATGAAAAAAAAAACATTGTATTGTTATTTAACCTTTATTTATAATATTTGATTTGTTTATTATATATATATATATATACAGTCATGCTCTTGTGCGGATCGATCATATGTCACCTGACGGTTCACTCAGAAAATAGAGAGAGTGCCAAAAATTTAGGTGTTTATCACCTAAATTTTTGGCACACTTTTCGCCTAAATTTTTGGCACAGTCTCTCTTTTTTCTGAGTTCACCGTCAGGTGACACATTTCCGGATTGTATTTTTACAATGCGGAGTAGTCCGCACAAAAGCATTATTATATATATAATAAGCAACTAAAATATTATAATTACTTATGTGTAAATTATTATAATAAGTCTAAAATTTAAATTAAAAACATTTAATTTGTGTTAAAATGACGATATGATAGATTTTTGTTAAATTGGCACCATGAATTATTCTAAAATGACACAATGATTTATTTAAAAGGACAATGTGATTTGTTTTAAGTAATATCGCAAGTATTCGGTTAAAATGAAATTGTAATTATGACTACAATGTAATTACAATAAAAAATGCAACAAAATATTTAATTAGCTCTACAATCGAAATAAAATAAGATTATAATGTTGTGTTTGAAAACAATGTGATTTTTGTTATATTAAAGTTGTTAATTGTTATAAAGTGACACTGTAAATATTGTTTCCAAAGACCACTTTGAAATGATATAATTAGGGTATTGCGTTGTGCAGGGCCGGCCCCGAAGATTTGGAGGCTCAAGGCGAACTTGTAAAATGGGGCTCTTTATATAATTTTTTTTCCGAAAAGTATAATATGTATTTTTACAAGCTAACAAGAAAAGAACAATTTAGAATACACAACAACCCAACAATCAATCTAAAAAATTTCGACCACAAAAAATAAAGGAACAATGGAACCTGTTTTGCTGATAGAATAAAAAAATTAATAGCAGATTAAAAGGAGTAACAAGATTAATAACAAGAACTTAACAAAAAAAATTAACACTAAAAACTATAATTAAAAAAAATGACATATTAACCAAAAAATGATAACAAGAACATATAACTTTCTATTCACTTTTAAACTACATCATTTAAATCTTTAAATATAAATGTTGTTTATACTAATCTAAGTGTTTAAAATATAAAAAAAAAAAATGACAACACGAACCACATTTAAATTCAAAAATATAAAAAACACCATTTAAATCCAAAAATTAACAACAATAATTATAATTAAAAAATGACAGATTAATTAAAAAAAATGGCAACGAAAACTTAACAAAATGACAACAAGAAGAGGTAAAAAATGACAACAAGAAGAGATAGCTTTATATACACTTTAAATCTTAGATTAGTAAAATGACAGCCTTTAAAAAAATTAATAAAAGAGTTTAACATATTAGTAAAAAACGACATTTATATTTCTGGATTTAAAAAAAATACGAACAAGAATAACTTAACAAAAAAATTAACATCATTTTACAAGTGTTCAATAAATTAATAAAAAATAACATTTATATTTAACAGCAATGAAGATTTCAATCTAAAAAATTAACATGAGATAATGAGAGAGATTGAATAAAAAAAAGGAAAATGCTTTGAGTCCCAAATAACTCCCCCAAATCCTATGTGGACGCCACATCATTCTACCACTTGCCTGTCATCTATTGCGATGTGGTGCGGGTCCCGCCAGGGCACAAAGCCAAGTCATTTTGGGGGAGATTTTGGGGAGTTATTTGGGGTATGTAGCATTACTCTAAAAAAAATACAAACCTCTCGAATTTTTTGGGCTGAAACTTGAGAGTATTGTAAGCATTTAAAAGAAGGTTGATTTTTTTAGAGATAATGAAAGAGAATTTAAATTGTTGGAAGTTGGATGGAATTTGAAAAGCTGGTCTTGGGTGGGGTGAGAGTCGTTTTTTTCAATTATTAAATGAGTGTAATGAATGAGCAAGTGGAGATGAAGGGTTAATTGTTGGTGGGTGAATTTTAAGTTTATATTTTGGGCTTTGGCCTATTTTTAAAAATTTATATAATACACACCTATATAATATTTGGGGCCTATATTTTTATATCAGATTTGGGGGCCCAAGGCGGTTGCCTCATTGGCCTACCCCTTGGGCCGGCCCTGGCGTTGTGATAGACCCGTAAAATCTTTGTTAACTTTACAATTACAGTAACTCTACAACTGCCAACATATGGATGTTTGTTTCCATTGATTACAGACAACTTTCGAAAATTATATAAATATTCATTCTAAACACCGATTAAAAATTAGTAAAATTTAAAATTTCAGTTTCTAAAAAAATAACAACAGTGCCAATTAAAAAAATTAAAATCTTACCTTAAGTTAAAGTTGTAAAAAAAAATGAAAACAAATCAGTTTTGATGCAACAAATAAAAAAAAAAGAAGGAAAGACGTGTATCTCATGTGAACAAATATCTAATGTTAAGGCTAAAGGAAAATTATTGAATTTTGGCTCTGGTTATTGACAATGTCATGAATGGTCATAAGTTGATAATACGAACGGAATGGATATGTGTGTCATGGTTTTATACCATGTTCGATCACATCGGATTAATAGATTATGAGTTAAAAAAAAATTCAATGCATGTAAAGTTGATGTGCCACTATTTAATATTCACAATGTGAAATCGACCCTCTAAATGTTGATGCTCTCTTTCACAATATGAAGGGCAAAACTAAAGAATCAAAATATTTCTCCATCCACCTTGTCATTTTCATTCTCTCTCCACATTTTACAAAACAAATCAATTATGTATAGCATCAGTCAAATTTACTTTTAAATATTCGCATAGACTTTTAAATATTCGCACAACAGAGGCATTTTTTTTTACTGTCTACATAGATTTTTTTATACCGCATAAAATGGTTTTTATTTATTGATGCCACATAATGTTTTTTTTTCACCCAAAATGTTTGGTTAGCTCTATAATTTAAAAAAAAATTATTATAATACTATCCTTGAACAATATTATGATTTTTGTTAAATTAAATTGCAATTTGTTATAGAATGAGATTGTAAATTTTGTTTGAAAATACCGCTATGAAATGATATATGGTCCATGGTTGATAAATGGATGCCAGCTGGTAGTACTTGATAAATGGTCCATGGTTTTCGCCGTCGGCACCTCATTAGTTAGTTGATAAATGGTCCAAAATCCTTAATGACCAAATCTAAAAGAACTGCTAGATTCCCCAATCCATACCGAATGCAAAAGTTACTTTTTTATTTGTTTTTTTTTTATTAAAAAATTGTTTGATTTTATAAAAATCTGTATTTTTATATAAAAAACAGTAATTAATATATAAAAAAAAGAACATGAACGTGACTAAATTAAAACAATCCGAATCCAACCCAATTAAATGCGACAATTTTACGAAAACATTATTTAATATAAAAAAAAAAAATTGAAAAAAATTGTTTTAAATAATAAAAGTTAGTTTAATATAGATAAAAAGAAACATTAATTTTATATTTTTAAACGGTTTTAAGAAATACAAAATTGTGTTATATGTTGTAAAATTTTAAAAATAAGGGGTGCCATTGGTGCGGCCCAATAAAAATAAGAGATATTGGATAAATGGGTGTGTTGAGGGACTAAATGAGTTAAAAAAATTATGTTAAAAAATAAGGGTGCCGCTGGA
Organism: Sambucus nigra; assembly: GCA_949130495.1. NCBI lineage: Eukaryota > Viridiplantae > Streptophyta > Magnoliopsida > Dipsacales > Adoxaceae > Sambucus > Sambucus nigra. The sequence goes on along the minus strand of OX422224.1, from coordinate 97,663,373 downwards.
GCGGACCTATAAAAATAAGAGAATATTGGGTAAATGGGTATTTGAGTGACTAAAATGAGTTAAAAAATTAAGTTTAGAAATAAGGGGTGCCACTGGTGCGGACCTATAAAAACAGGAGAATATTGGGTAAATGTGTGTTTGAGAGACTAAATGAGTTAAAAAATTAAGTTTAAAACTAAGGAGTGTTGCTGGCGCGGACCTTTAAAAATAAGAGAATATTGAGTAAATAAGTCTTTGAGGGACTAAATGAGTTAAAAATTATTTAAAAAAACATAATTAGTGTTAGTTTAATGTAAAAAGAAACATAATTAGTTTATGGTCAATTATTGAATAGTCCCTACTATAAATATATATTTTTTAAAAAGGACACATATTTTTAGTTTTATCCATTTAGTCCCTCAAACACTCTATTCTCTTATTTTTAGAGGTCCGCGCCAACGGCACTCCCTCTCCAAAATATGTGACAAAGGACTTTTTGAAGCAAAATAAAAAAGTTTGGACTAAATCAGTATTAAAAAATATTCGATGGACTATTTGGTATTTGTCTCATTAGTTTAATGCAAAATTTATTTAACTTTACAATAAATCATAACTCTAGTTATTTATCAATCTAAAATAAATTTTTATAAAATTAAAAGAATATCTTTTAGTTTTAGTTTAAATAAATTATAACTCTAAAGATATAATGCATTATTTTGGTAAAATAAATTAAGGATCAAGATTATTTGGGTATCTAATGAGATCAAGGGTTGGGATTGTTGGGTAAGGAATCGGTAGCTCCCCATTCGGGGAGAGTATCATTGTTCAAGCTAAAATTTGGAATTAAAATGTTTAGGAAAATAATTTCAGATATAAAACAAAAACGAATTTTTATTATTATTTTATATATTTTTTGTATGGCAAGCATTTTTCTTATATATAAATATGATTTGAGTGGATTCTATGTCTTATCCACATAATATGATAGCATGGTTTTTTAAATTTTTTTGAAAAATATCTTCACTTTTTGGATGTATGATATGTTCATCTTTTATGTCCCTGCATTAAATGTCATGATAAAGTGCATTTTATTTTAATAAAAAGGGTTTTGTTTTTACTTTTTTAAAAGGAAAATAATTATTTTTAAAAGGGGAAATAATTTTAAATAATTTCATTTGTATATATATTTTTAAAATATTAATATTTTTTATATTTTTTTAATTTATATTTTTAAAATATATATTTATATTTTTTTTATTTATATATTTGAAATATTTTTTTTCTTTTTTCTTTAATTTTTATTTTATTAATTTATAATTTTAAAATATTTTCTATTTTTTCTTTAATTTTTTCTTTAATTTTTTAATTTATTTATATAAATATATATTTTTTTCTTCTTATTTGATATTTACAATTCTTCCTTTTATCAAATTTTTCATCAATTATCCTGTCTGTTTTCAGTTAATGTTGTTCAAAAGTATCATATGATTTTTTTTAAGTTTGTTTTCATTTTTGAAAAAGAAAACAATGTATTTTTAATTAACCTTTATTTATAATATTTGATTTCTTTATTACACACACACACACACTAATATATATATATATATATATATATATATACAGAGAGAGAGAGAGAAGGAGAGAGAGACTCTCTTCAACATATCTCATTAAATATATTTATAAATAAATTTATTTTTTAAAAATAATAAAAAAAATAATTTTGAAATGATAATTTTTATATGAATTCATAATATTTTAATAGACATCTATAAATGATATTTTAATATAATTGTGGTAGTATATATAAATGTAATTTTTCTCTCTCCTTTCTCCTCCCTCCTCTCACGTCTCTTTCATTCCTCTCTCCTCTCTTTTCACGTTTTTTTTTCTCTCTCCTCTCTCCTCTCACGTCTCTTTCATTTTCTCTCCTCTCTTTTCACGTTTTTTTTCTCTCTCTTCTCTCCTCTCACGTCTCTTTCATTCCTCTCTCCTCTCTCCTTTCTTTTTCTCTCGTAATATCAGGGTGTCCACTGTACAACGGTGACTAATCCCTTCGCTGATTGTAGACAGCTGGCCCAGAGATTTAAGGCTGCTCCATGCCCAAGGCGGGAATCGAATCCCCGACACTTGGTTAAGAGAGGAGGAGTCCCTACCACTCCACCACATTCCTCTCTTTTAACGTTTGTTTTTTTCTCTGTCCTCTCTCCTCTCTTTCATTCCTCTCTACTCTCTCCTCATAATTTTGACGATGAAAAAAGAAAAGAAAAAATCTTGACAATAAGAAAGAAAATAAAAAGTTTATTAGTAAATCTTTTATACTATTATTCCGAAAGAAAAATATTTTGTATTCCAAATAACTCCCTCAAATCCTTCCTCAAATAGCATTAAATGTTATATCTTGTATTATGTATCCCGTTAGGGCACAATTCACTAATGTTATTTAAGGGATTTATTTGGTACCCATAGCATCACTCTATTCCGAAAATGCTTTATTGAAAACTAAAAAATAAAATTAACGTGATTCAAATGTCTAGTTCGAATGCCTACTCCGAAAAAAAAGTTAAATGAGCAAAATAACTATACTAAAAAAAGAGCAAAAAATAAAATTTCATCTAAACATCCTCATTTTCGTCTTTATCTCCACTCGTTAAATCTGTACAAAAAATGACATGTTAAAATAAATTACAAATATAATGAACTAGTCAAAGTTACAATTTATAAACAATTATTAAGTCCCACTGTAGATTTATATTACCCGTGGTAAATCTACAATTTATAAACAATTATCATCCTCGTCGAGATCACGCTAAATTTGAGCGAGACATGAATTTGTTTTATTTTTCTTGGTGCAGAATATGCTTATGTTTACACTCGTTTTTAATTTCTAAAAGTTCATGTCTTTGAACAATTGTAAGTTATATAACATGCATCATAATACTATAAGAAAACGTATATAACACACACAAATACATATGAGTAAGGTTAAATCCTTATCATTAGTCATCCAAAATATCATTTCATAACTGTTTATCTCATCCCGATTAATTAGCTGCTGCCAACTCTTTTTTCAAAATCATTACACGAAAATTTTCTCAACAAATTTTTTATTAACATTTTATCAAAAAAAATTATTTTGTTTAAAAAGTCCCTCGCTACATAAAATATTCATAGACACTTTTTTTTTCTCATATACTCCTTGAAAAAAAATGGCAAAAAAAAAAAAAAAATAGGAAAAAGACTTTTTCCAAAATAAAGAACTTGGATGCACTTGATGTAAAATGTACTTAACTCCTAGAACCTAACCATTAATCATCGCAATTTTTTTCAACCCATACTTTTTAGTTATTTATTTTTTGAAATTTGCATTTCTAAAAGATGGGAGAATTGACATTTGACAGGGATGTAACTTTTATATATGTTTCGTTAAATGATAATACGATTTTCATAGTTACATCATATAAATCAATTGATATTAACTTTTTTATCACCAAAAACAAACAAAAATTGGCCTAAGGAGCATATCAAAATGATATACCCTTTGAACATGAGTTCTCCACTAATAATTAGTTTTTAAAAAAGAATAAAAAACTCTTCATAACAACATATGGTTCTTGAGATATGCCACCCATTATCCATAATCTAATTTATCTCAATTTTTTCTATGATATGCAATGAGGTGTCAATGATAAAAAGCAAAGTTAATTAGGATAAACAAATGCATTATTTCTTATATACAATGCATAGCATATATAGATGTGAATACATGTGGAACATTGTATAGAGCTTATTTTAGACAAAAATAAACACACATACGTACATAGACATACTGTGACAACCCCTACTTTCCACGTACAATTGGTCAGACTCATATGCCGAAGATATGACACGTTTATCAACTCATACCATTCTAAGCATAAACTCATAAGCATAAATATTGAATATAAACCATATACGAATGTTAATAAAGGAAATATAATAGTCTCACGGCTTAAACAAATAAGTCTAAACACACTAGTGATACTACATAGTTTGTGCAACACTATTATGAATAATACCAGTTGCAATATTATAAATTCGGTCTTATGCTCATAAAATCTTAAAATGGTATAATTAGAACGAATAAAGAAGTAGCCTACACTAGAATTAGTTAAATGGAAAGTAGTTAATAAAAATAGGGCTGCAAGTCTCGTATTTTCACAGCCATGTGGTTCCTATCTAGATAACCTCGAAAATCATTATTTATGATATTTTTTAAAGGGACGGAGCCCCTTGGATTTATCGATAATAAGGAGAAAAAGCCTCTCATAGGCGGCCCTTACAAGAACTAGAGATAAATTAAGAAAATGAGTAATACTAGACAAAATTCACATGTTTGACATCATAGCCTTCATATGCATGCGCTATATGCATAAACTTGCCTTCACGTGTGGCTATTATGCTGGAAATGTCTTTTACCATCTCTTGCTTAGAGACGATTGGATCCAAAATAGAATCTTGGAATTAAAGTATCCCTTCTTTCAGGACGTTGCCTACACTTTCACTCATCCCTTCAATTTCTTAATCGGATAGTTCTAAATTAGTTTTGGAGTCTTCAACAAGAAAAATATCCTCCTTCACTATATGCTTAATAGCACGTTTTTGGACCCGCTTAAGGAAATAGAGACGAGATATTTTTATGTAATTTTTGGCTATTCTAAAAGGCTCATCAAAGTTTAGTCCATGAGATTAAAAGAATTCATCCTCACTATCATCAACCTTGTTTTCATCAACAATCCTCACTTGGTTCACTTTCCTCACTCTGACAAGCATAACCCAAATTTGTCATCTAAATTGGATCTAAAGGTAATTCAACACAATGATTTAACCCACGTGGAGAATCTTGTGAATTCTTTCTATCGTCACTCATGAACTCCATTTGAGCTTCAGTGTTTACGATGTCCTAGGGAGATAAATTTAGATTTTCAGCCGTAGCAATGCCTTATATGCTCTTGTACTGCTCATCTTCAACATCAGTAACACTGCTGACAACGCAAAACTCTCTAACATTAAGGCCAGTCAAGTAAATTATCCTTAACACTTACTAGCTAAATCCTTCTTTCCCAACTATGTTTCAGTAACATTCGTAAATATTCTACTGATTGATGGTTTCTAAGCATGTTTTTGCTACTTCGTTTTGCATTATGGTTTGAGTCTCATTCTCTTGTTTCACTTTAGCAAAAATATCTAACTAAGGCATTTCTATAAACAATTGGGAGGTCTCTAAAAGAAGAGCCAATGTATGTTGTTCAATCCCTGCTATCGATAACTCTTTTCTACCTGAAATAATTGGTTTATTAGTATAAGATTCTTGGATTTTGAATTTGGTTTGCACCCACTCTTCTGTTGTCTCCTTTTTCTTCATCGATTATCCCACCTCTATTAGGGGTTTGTCTAGAATTGTTTTTCCTTTGTGAGTCTGGGTCATCCACCTAAAGTTACAAGAATTAACTTGAAAAATCAGCAGTAAGTAATAATGTGATTTGCTTATAATGCATGCCACCATTCGACTCTCTCATGCAATAAGAATTTCACCTCTCAACTAAGAGCAACATTCTGTGCATAACCCAAGCTGAATATAACTATAATAATAATTCTCTAAAATATCGTAAAGAAATGATATCATAACTATTATCATGTAACGAGGACGTGTCTACCAATATATGTACAATTACAACCCAAGTGATCACCTCATCAATGTTCCTCTAGGAAAATACAAGCATGACACGAAGTGTATTTTATCTGACACAAGGTTTATTTACCATTTCTAGATTTATATAAATCTTTTGTCATTTAGTAGTACACCTCACAAAGTTTACTACCTTCGAGGACAATCGATTTATTCTATTGGTATGTTCGTAAGAGTCCTTAACCTAAAAAACATAAATAACACAAACATAAACTATAGGGGATCACCAGACAGTAGCCCCATTAATGGGCACATACCCAACCCGACTAATGTTTTAAGTCAACCAACCTTATAAACACATGAAAGGGGGCAATCCTAAACTTATGATATAAAATAATGACCTCCCCTAATACCTATATTTTATCAATCAGGTGTATGGTACACGACCTTGAATTACACCAAAAACTAGAAATGGTCACAGTTTATGGGTCTCGGTCCAAAACCATGACCAGGGGGTCTCAGTCCAAAACCATGACCAAGGGGTCACAGTCCAAATCTGTGACCCCTTGATATTATCGTGATCAAATAAGTAATAAGGGTTTAGGGTGACCTCATCAAGGGGATGGTCACGATCAGGATCCATGACCAAAGAGGTCATAGTCCAAAATTGTGACTCCCCTGTGACCTAATATGTCGCCACATTTCCCACTCGTTTGGCCATACCGGTGGTCACGGTCTATAACGTAACCCACTCGTGGCAATATACAGTGACCAAGATTGAGGGTCATGGTTAGGAGCCATGACCAAGGACTACGGTCCAGAACTGTGATCCATTATGCAACTAAAATTCTCATTTTCTTATCATAAAGGAGGTCACGATTTAACACCGTGACCAACCCGTAACAATATCAGTGAACATTGGTCACAATTTCGAACCGTGAACCCTAAATCCATTTCAAAATGGTCATATTCCATATTCACGGTCCAAAACCGTGACCGTTTCACCACTTTCCAATTGGTCTTATACTGGGTTACGGTCGAGAATCGTGACCATGTTTAAGTCATTAATTATTCACATAACGGTTCATGGTTTTATACCATGACACCATTTTAGGTATAAAAAATCATAATACCCCGATTTCAATTCACCCTTATGCCTAAAAATGCAAATGATTTTAGGAAAAATAATTCGAAGGCCAATTAGTATTTTTCAACACGTGTCTGTTTGATACAAGTTGGAAAATCATCAATTTTCTACCTTATTTATGAAGCAAAAAAGTTGAAAAATAGAAATAAATGTGGAAAAATCGTTTAAGGAATATATATATATATATATACTAAATATATTGTTTACGAAATATTATATATATATATACAGAAAGTCTCATTATGGGACTTCTTATGGTGCAGACCCTGACGCATACAATTTTTTTAAAATAGTAAAAAATATTTTTTTTTATGAAACTCCATGGATATGATGTCTACGGTTAGAAGATCATCTCTATTTTTTTTCATCAAAAAATTCAATAAAAAAAACCGTTGAGGTGAGGTGATACGTAAAAACATTGGTATAAATATTCATTTTCAACCATTAAAATGTTGGGTCGGCCCCAACCCCTTTATTGATTGAGTTTTTTTATGAAACTTCATGGATATGATCTTTTCACTGTCAAGATCATATCCGTGAAGTTTCATAAAAAAATTCAATCAAAAAGTGGGTGAGATGATCATTAACATTTCAACGGTTGAAAATGCATATATATACAATTTTTTTACATATCACCTCATCTCAACATTTTTTTATTAATTTTTTTTTTGAAAAAAATGGAGATGATCTTCTCACCATAGAGATCATATCCATGAAGTTTCATAATTTTCTTTTTTTACTATTTTAAAAAAAATATTTGTACAGGGGAGGTTCTGCACCGTCCTTAAAGGAGGGGGCCTCTCTCTCTCTCTCTCTCTCTCTCTCTATATATATATATATATATATATATATATATTATTTCATATATTTTCATATATTTCGTATATGTGTGTGTGTTTTGTATTCTATACACACACACACATACGAAAATATACTAAATAAATATATATATGAAATATATGAGATACAAAAAATACAAATTATATACATATAGGAAATATACAAAAATAAATATATACATTTACGAAATATACGAAAAAAAATATTTGAAATATACGGAATATATGAAATATTTTAAAAAATAAACGAAATATGTTAAATTTAAAAAAAAAATATACGAAAGATATGAAATATACAAAATATATGAAACATATATATATATATATATATATATATACAAATTGACGAACTATATATATATTTACGAAATCTATAGAGGTATAAAAAAAAATTGAGCTATTTGCCACCCAAATGTGTCAAATAAAAGCCTCCCCCAAAGAATTGGTTGTCACCGAAAGGTGCCAAATTGTGATTAAGGGGTGTTATACATGAAAAATAAATTTCAGGACAAATTTAGGCAATCGGACAACCCTAAAGTCAAAAATTTTCACAATTTTCTAACTTTTTAAATTTTAATTTGGAATTTGGTTGTTATTAAACGACGCCTAAACGTACTTATATTAATTATTATAATAAACATAAATTTATTAAAATAATCTAAAAAATACACGTTTTTCACTTGTTCCATGCTAATAGAGTTATTCTACTCAATTAGAATCTTCCATCACGCAACCTTTAACTATATTGCTCTTACTTTTAGTGGAAGACAAGAAGGACGAAAACCCCATATATGTTTATCTATAAAAACAGTTAATTTATTTATTAAAAAAACTTTTATAAAATTTTAAAATTGTCTTGATTATAAAAATACTATTTATTATAGAAAACTATTTTTTTTTTAAATATATTTTTTGTACAAAAACTATTTTAACGTTTATAATTGTTTAAAAAAATATTCAACTATTTAAAAAAAACATCTTAATTGTGGTTTTTAAAAAGTGTTCATAATAACTAAACCAATATTCAATATAATATTAAAAAAAACTACTTTTTTACGAAAATAAACTACTTTAATTGTTAAAAATCTGTCTTTCATATAAAAACTATACATTTTATTTGAAAGACAGATTTTTTACAATTAAAAAAGTTTATTTTTGTAAAAAACAATTTTTTATATTATATAGAACATTGTTTTAGTTTTTATAAACAGATTTTATAAATAATAATTAAAAATTTTATTTTTGTAAATTGTGATTAAAAGGGATTGTGCATGAAAAAATAAATTTCAAAACCAATTTAAGCAATCAAAGAAGCTTAAAGTTGAAAATTTCACAATTTTCAAACTTTTTAAATTTTAATCTGAAATTTAATTGCTATTAAAAAAAATTATATTAAGGGTGGAGCTATTGGCGCTCCACCAATTCCTCTGGCACTCCTAAACATTTGATAATTACCACTTTATCCCCATCTCTCCAAATAAAATACTAATCTTCATCTCCCTCCTCATTCAACCTTTGATTTTTTTTTCTACAAACATTACTAAAAATCAGCATAAATATCACCATTTCAACAAAAAGATTCCAGCAAATATTTATTAAATTAAATATTTCCAGGAAGCATAAAAAAATAGAAAAAGTAAAAAAAAATCTAAACAAATAATCCCAACAAATAAAAAAAGAAGCAAAAGTAAAAAAAGAACGTCAACAAATAATACCAAGAAATAAAAAACAGCAAAAGTAAAAAAAAAAAAAAAAACTCAACAAATAATCCCATTTATCAAGCGTATGAGTTTCCAAGTAAAATGAAAAAAAAAACTATTTTCCCAAAATAAAATGGGCGGAAAACAATTTTTTGTTGAAAATCATTTTATTATGTAGAATTTACTAAAAGAATTTTAATGAGTGTTAATTGAGAGTATTAACAGTAATTTAAAATATATATATATGGCGTGAAAAGTTTTTATTTTACATAAAACTAAAATGCCATATATATATTTTAATAAAAACATTTTACGCCATATATTTATTTTTTAAATTCCTGTCAATACACTCAATTAACACTCATTAAATTCGTTTAATAAATTCCACATAATAAAATGATTTTCAGCAAAAAAAAATATATTTCGCTTGATAAATGGAAACTTGGAAACTCATACGCTTGATAAATAGGATTATTTGTTGAGATTTTTTTTTTACTTTTGCTGTTTTTTTTTGTTTGTTGGGATTATTTGTTGACGTTCTTTTTTTTATTTGTTGGGATTATTTGTTTAGATTTTTTTTTTTACTTTTTCTGTTTTTTTATGCTTCCTGAAAATATTTAATTTAATAAATTTTTGCTTGAATATTTTTGTTGAAATGTTGATATTTATGCAGATTTTTAGTAATGTTTGTAGAAAAAAATTCAAAGGTTGAATGAGGAAGGAGATAAAGGTTAGTATTTTATTTGTAGAGTCAGAAGATAGACGGGGTAAGATGATAATTATTAATTATTTAGGGGTGCAAGAGGAATTGGTGGAGCGCTAATAGATATTAATTATTGTAATAAACATATATTTATTAAAAAATCTGAAAAATACATATTCCGTACTAATAATATGGATGATGTACAAAACAGACATAAAAGACATTAATGACAAACTGTGACGTGGTCCCACTCCAATGTTGACTGCTTATTAACCACTACCGATTTATCAGGAGCTGCTGCTAACTAAAAGATCATCTCACCCGCTCATGTAGCTGCTCGAGACTCACCCGCTCATGTAGCTGCTCAAGACTCATTCAAAGTGTGTAACAAACTCATCAACAGCTAGAATTAAACTAACTCCAATGTGTTCCTATTTTGTAGCTTAACGATATAGCAATTCTGTGTATAAATACTTAGCTCAGTTCATAATAAAAATTAACTGTTCCTTATTAGTTTCACATGGTATCAGAGCCATAATAATAATTTTTTTTCTTTTTCCTTATGGGTTCCTCCTCAAACAGTAACCTCTCCTCTCTTTCTTCTCCCATTAACCTTAGCCTTGCACAACATCAAGTTTCAATAAAACTCAAAAATGATAATTATCTCTACTGGATTACCCAAATGGAACCCTTCCTTAGTGGCCAAAATCTGTTACGTTTTGTTGACGGCACCTATCCATGTCCATCTGAAGAACCCGCTGCCACCCAATGGAAACAACAAGACAAACTTCTCGTCAGCACACTAATATCCTCACTCACTACTGAAACCATTCCACTTGTTGTCGGTCTCAAAACATCGCAACAAATTTGGAGCACTCTTGCAGAAGCTCTTGCGTCTCCTTCCGAAACCCGTATTCTCAATCTTCACCTTCACCTTCACCGTCTCACTCAAGGAGACGAATCTGCCTCCACCTATCTACATAAGGCCAAAATAATTTCTGATGAGTTAACAGCAGCTGGTCACCCATCTCTCAAGCTGAATTCAATATTCATGTGTTTAAAGGCCTTAGACGTGACTTTAAGGATCTTGTTACCACCTTAACAGCCCGATCTACTCCAGTCTCCTTTTCTGAACTTCATTCACTTCTCCTAAGTCACGAGTTCATTCACAATGATGATCTTTCATCTCTCACCATAACCCCATCTCCGCCAAATCAAACTGCTCAACCACCCAATGCTCATAATACTACCACATCTTCTAACTACCCTCCACCCTCCCATAACTACCCTCCACCCTCCCACTCCCATCACCATCATTCTTTTTCCAACACCTCCCGTGGTCGCTTCGTCCGTGGCCGTGGTCGTGGTCGTGGCCGTTTTTCCTCTTCCCGTCCCCCATATCAAACGCGCTGTCAAATCTGCACTGGTTTCTATCACCTTGCAACTTCATGTCCCCACCGCTTTAATATCTCACCTCCATCCTTTCCTACTGCCCACTACACTCACACACCCTCCTCTCAGCCTGGGTTACTTCCCACCCCACCATTACCTCTAACTTCATGGCTTCCTGACACAGGGGCATCTCATCACGTTACTCCAGACCTCACTCATCTTCAACACCCTTATGCCTACAATGGCTCGGACACTCTGCACATTGGAAACGGTAAGGGTCTATCTATCTCGCACATTGGAAATTGCTCAATCTCTACCTCCTCATCTAAACTTGCCCTTAATAATGTATTACACGTCCCTACTATTTCTAAATCTCTTCTTTCTGTTCAAAAATTTGCTCGTGATAATGATGTTTATTTTGAATTTCACCCTTCCTTCTGTGTTGTTAAGGATCGCCGCACCAAAATGCCACTTCTCCACGGCACGAGTAAAGATGGACTCTACTCTCTCTCACCACATATGTCATCACCCTCCCCACATGCATATCATGCCGTCAAAGCAACCACCCAGTGTTGGCATCAACGTCTTGGTCATCCTCACTCTCAAGTTCTTCATCAAATTATTCATCAGCATCATCTCCCGTTCATGTCATCCAGATTTAATAATGTTTGTGTCGCCTGTCAAATGGGCAAGTCATGTAGACAACACTTGCCGAGTCGTGTCAAGTCCTCTCCATCTGTATTACATTTAATTTTTAGTGATGTTTGGGGACCCTCTCCTATTATGTCTTCTAATGGTCATAAATACTTTATTATCTTTGTTGATCATTTTTCAAATTTCTTATGGTTTTATCCCATGGTGCGTAAATCTGATGTTTATTCAATTTTTATTGAGTTTCAAAAATTAGTTGAACGACAATTCAACACAAAAATTAAAAATGTACAAACAGATTGGGGTGGTGAAATTCGCAAATTAGACACATTTTTTAAATCCTGTGGTATTCATCACCGTTTCTCTTGTCCCCACACCCATGAACAAGTTGGTTTTGTCGAACGTCGTCACCGTCATATTGTTGAAACAGGTCTTACTCTCATGGCCCATGCCTCTATTCCTCAAAAATATTGGCATTATGCCTTTGAAAGTGCTGTATTTCTTATCAACTACATGCCAACTCGCACCCTTTCTCACTCTTCTCCATTTCAAATTATTTATTCTCAATCTCCTGACTACACATTCCTCAAAGTTTTTGGGTGCCTATGCTTTCCGTATCTTCGTCCTTATAATTCTCACAAAATGGATTATCGATCTTATCCTTGCATCTTTCTCGGATATAGCCCTCACCAACATGGCTATCGCTGTTTGCATGTTCAATCTGGACGCATCTACTATGCTCGTCATGTTCGTTTTGACGAAAATATTTTTCCATTTGCAACCAACAATCAACCTGCTAGTGCTCCTATATCTTCCTCATCTCTCTCACCATGGGGCAGTGCCCCCACTGTCATACCCAGCGCCCAGCCAAACCTCATTTTAAATCCCTGCCTACCCCTTACTCCATCCCAACAGTTATTCTCGCCCACACCCATGCACAATTTAAACCCCACTCAAATGTGTCCAAACTCGTCTCCATCCATTCTACCCACTGTTCAGCAACCTTCCAACCCAACCAAATCAACACCAATTATTCCCACTGATCAATCCTATACCACCCCGCCCCAACCATTATCATCTAACCTTCCCTCTCCTAGCAACAATTCACCACCTAACATCCCCACCAGTACACTCCCAATTCTCCAACATATCAACCCAGCTGGCATTAATCTTTCCATCGATCTTGGCCCTGTTTCCACATCTCACTCCTCACGCACTCATCCCATGAAATTGCGCAATCATGCTACTCTTCAAAATCATCCCGCTCCTCAGTCGCACCTTACCGCAATCACCATTTCGGAACCCACGTGTTACTCCTCTGCAAATAAGGACCCCTAGTGGCGTCACGCCATGACCAATGAAATTAATGCTCTCATTCATAATCACACTTGGTCCTTAGTCCCACCCTCACCCACCATGAACATCATTGGATGCAAATGGGTTTACCGTATCAAACGCAAATCTGATGGCTCTCTTGAACGTTACAAAGCTCGTTTAGTAGCCAAAGGATTTCACCAAGAACACGGTCTTGACTTTAATGAAACATTTAGTCCGGTCATCAAAGCCGCCACTATTCGCACTGTCCTTGCCATTGCCGTGTCTAATAATTGGAGTGTCTCCCAACTTGACGTCAATAATGCCTTTCTCCACGGTTTTCTTAAAGAAGATGTTTTTATGGAACAACCTCCCGGCTTCAAAGATCCCACCAGACCCAATTATGTGTGCAAACTCCATCGATCTCTTTACGGCCTCAAACAAGCACCCCGTGCTTGGTTTCATCGTCTCACGCAATACCTTATCACACAAAACTTTGTTGGCTCCAAAACCGATTCCTCTCTTTTTATCTATAGAAATAACGCTAGTGTCATGTTTCTTCTTATCTATGTTGATGACATTCTCCTAACCGGAAATAATCCAACCCTTATCCACTCTCTCATCCACTCTCTCAGTACAGAATTCTCCCTTAAAAATCTTGGCTCTCTCTCCTACTTTCTTGGTATTGAAGTTACTCCTGTCTCTACTGGCATTCATCTGTCTCAACATCACTATATTCATGAACTTCTCACTCGTCATGGCATGTTGAACTCCAAACCTCTCACCACACCCATTTCCCTCACCATTCCTTTGTCCAAACATGATGGAACACCTTTACCAGATCCTACACCCTACAGACAAATAGTCGGTGCACTCCAATATGTCACTCTTACTCGACCCGATATTACATTTGCTGTCAACAAAGCATGCCAATTTATGCATCAACCAACTGAAACACATTGGACCCTTGTAAAACGGATACTTCGGTATCTAAATGCAACCTCTTGCCATGGTCTTCAACTCACTCATTCTTCCTCACTTGAACTCCAAGCATTTACCGATTCTGATTGGGCCGGCTGCGTTGATGATCGAAAGTCTACAGGAGGGTTTGCCATTTACTTGGGTTCTAATCTCATTTCGTGGCAATCCAAGAAACACAAAACAGTATCCCGATCCTCTACCGAGGCTGAATACAAGTCAATGGCCGATGCCACTGCTGAACTTATATGGATTAAATCTCTTTTGCAGGAACTACAATTCTCCCCTCGCACACCTCCAATTCTTTGGTGTGACAATCTTGGTGCAACCTACTTATCTGCAAATCCGGTGTTCCATGCTCGCACTAAACATGTCGAAATTGATTTCCATTTTGTTCGAGACCAAGTTGCCAAATAGCAGCTCCAAGTTCAATTTATTTCTACCCATGATCAGGTAGCTGATATTTTTACAAAAGGTCTCTCCACTATTAAATTTCAATTTCTACGTGACAAGTTGATGGTTTTTCCCAAACCTCCATCAACTTGCGGGGGAGTATTAACCACTACCGATTTATAAGGAGATGCTGCTAACTAAAAGATCATCTCACCCGCTCATGTAGCTGCTCAAGACTCACCCGCTCATGTAGCTGCTCAAGACTCATTCAAAGTGTGTAACAAACTCATCAACAACTAGAATTAA
This sequence comes from Sambucus nigra, assembly GCA_949130495.1. Lineage (NCBI taxonomy): Eukaryota > Viridiplantae > Streptophyta > Magnoliopsida > Dipsacales > Adoxaceae > Sambucus > Sambucus nigra. The sequence goes on along the minus strand of OX422224.1, from coordinate 97,648,306 downwards.
ACTAACTCCAATGTGTTCCTATTTTGTATCTTAACGATATAGCAATTCTGTGTATAAATACTTAGCTCAGTTCATAATAAAAATTAACTGTTCGTTATTAGTTTCACATGCTATAGGTATCACGTGGTTATTGGGGTTTACAAAATGTGACGTGGTTCACTCCAATGTTACCCAACTTCAATGATTCACAGCCATCCATCTCCCAACATTAAAACAACATCAAAAAGACAAAAATGGGTCACAAAAATAAGGAAAACTATATATGTACCGGACTATTTTATCAGAATATTATCGGATCATTTTTTTTTTTTTAACTATAGAAATAAAAACAGTTTTTTATATATAAAAAAACAGTTTTCTTATTGATATAAAAAAATATATATATTAACTAAACTGTTTTTATTAAAATTAAATTAAAAAATATTTCTTTTATAAATAAAAAAAATTATATTTATTGACATGATATCACGATTGATTAGTATTGCTGGCGCGGACCCGCATTTGGACACCCACATCATTTGTTGGATGTGGATCCGGGAATCAAATTGTGTGTTGAATATTGCGCGGTATGTTTTTTTATATTATTTTTAACTCATTTAGTTCCTCAAACACCCACTTATCTAATATTCTCTTATTTTTAAAGGTCCGCGTCAGCGGCACCCCTTATTTTTTAACTTATTTTTTTTTTAATTTTACAACATTTAAAATAATTTTTTAACTTAATTCAAAAAATTGTGATATCGCGATTGATTAGTGTCACTAGCGTGAACCCATATTTTCAGACTCACATCATTTGTTGAATTCGGGTCCGCGCCAGCGACACTAATCAATCGACAGTCTAACACATTAAATTAAATAATTTTTTATTAAAATTATTTGTTGAATATGGGTCCGGGAATGTGGGTCCGCGTCAGTGACACTATTTTTTTGTATTTCTTAAAACTGTTGAAAATGTAACTCAATATTATCTTATTTTTAAAAGTCTGCGCCAGCGGCACCTCTTACTTTTAAACTTTTTTTTTTATTTTACAACATTTAAAATAATTTTTGTAATTCTTAAAACTGTTTAAAAACGATTTTTTTTATTTATATTAAATTAACATTTATTTTTTGAAACTTTTTTTTTTCATAAAATTATTTTTAATTCATTTAGTCCATAAAACACCCATTTACCCATATTTTCTTATTTTTAAAGGTCTGCGCCAATGTCACCCAATGTTCTAAAAAACGCGGGGCGTGATTGAGGCGTGGAGGCCAAGCCTTAAGCCTTAGAAGCCTAGGCGGGCCTAAGCGTAAAAAGGCGTGAAAAGGCGTTTAGGCCTTCTTAATATATTTTAATATTTTTTAACCATAACAAGGCTATTAAAATACAAAAATTGCACATATCATAAAAATATGTCTGAATATATGCAAATTAAAATACTATTTGATTATTTTGGATGAGATAATGGTCCGATTTGTAAATAAATTCTTTAAAAGGTGACATCGTTTCACTAAAGCATTGTTGTTTTTTGAAAAAAGTGGGCCTTAAAGGTTTTACCAAGAATAAGGCGTGAAAAGCGTAAGGCGAGGCGTTTCTCCCAAGCCTTAAACCTAGGCGGGTTTTTTAGAACAGTGATGTCACCCCTTATTTTTAGACTTTTTTTTAATGTACAACATTTAAAATAATTTTTATTTATATTAAACTAATATTTTTTTTCTGAAACAGTTTTTTTCAAAAAAAAATAATTAATAAAGTTCACAGGGCTTTAACAAACACAACGAAAAGGGGAAAAAAGGGTATCCGGTAACTTTTCGGTAAAATCCTCCTGTAAGTATATCACTACTCCAAAAATAATTACATAGAAGACCAATTTGATAAAATTTCACTTACTTTTCTCCTTGAAATCCTTCACTTTGATAAAATTTATTATTTTATGTTTCAAAATTCATACATATCTACTCGCGAAAAATAACTGTATACAAGACTAATTCCATTTCCTTTGTTTATAAATAAATTTTAAAATTATTTTGAATTTGAAGTAATTATATAAATATTATACGAGTCATGAATTTTTTCACTTACTAAATAAGTGAAAAAAGTAATTATAATGTCAAAGTACTCAATACACGATACAATATGACACGACACATTACATATATACAGTGAAAAATAAAACGATAATACTATATGTGGCAAAATATGAAAGATTTTTTAACAACTATAAACTCAGAAATAGGTCTGTAACTTTTGCTTACTTTTATTCAATAATAACTGCCTATATATACTACATCTAGATACATATAACCGTTGCCAACAGATATCAGAAATAGAAGGCAACAGATATCAGAAATAAAAGGTTAACGTTACAGCTTTTAAGCTAAGAAAATAGGAACTAAACTTTGACTAATATCAGGTGTAGCTAACGTATTCTTCCTGCTTTGTAGCTGACTGATTATTCTGGTTTATTGCTATATTTCTAACATCCTCCCTCAAGCGTTGAGTGTGTGGTTGACATACACCAAGCTTGGAACATAAACCAGAGAAGTGGGGATTAGGAAGATCTTTAGTGAAGATATCAGCAAGTTGTCTAGTGGAAGGAACAAATTGAGTAACTAGAGCTCCTTGAGCTACCTTTTCACGAACGAAATGAAAATCTAATTCCACATGTTTGGTCCTGGCATGTAAAACTGGATTGATTGTCATGTATAGAGCACTCAGATTGTCACATAGAAGAAGCGGAGTAGTTGAAAAAGAGAAGCTGATATCCTTTAGAAGGTATTGAACCCATTGGAGTTCTGCTGTTGCATAAGCTAAAGCTCGATATTCTGCTTCACAACTAGAGCGAGACACAGTCGACTGTTTCTTTGAGGCCCATGAGATGCAATTTGACCCAAGAAAAATGCAATAGCCTGAAGTTGAACGTCTAGTCAATGGACATCAAGCCCAATCAGCATCTGAGAAGCCATATAAATTAGAGCTGGATTGTGATAGAATTCGAAGACCATTATTAGTGGTTCCTTTAACGTATCGAAGTATCTGTTTAAGTGCTTGAAAATGGACTAGTTGTGGCTCATGCATAAATTGACACACACTATTCACAGCGTAAGTGACGTCAGGTCTAGTAAGTGTGAGATATTGGAGAGCACCGACAATCGAACGGAATTGAGTAGGAGTCACGGAGTAAGTGTTTTTGTATTCCTTCATCTGAGCAATGGATTTCTATTCAGTAGCTAAGGGTGTAATGGCAGCCTTGGAGCAGTCCATAGATGCGTGTTTAAGTAATTTTTCTGCATAGGTTTCCTGTGTAAGAAACAACCCGCCATTAAAAGATTTAACTTGAATACCAAGAAAATAATGTAAGGGTCCCAAATCCTTTATAGAGAAAGCAGTTCCAAGTTGTTGAATAAAATGATTCATCTGATGCAAATTGTTACTTGTGAGGATTATATCATCCACATAAACTAAAAGAAGAATAGTCACAGAATTGTGATTAAAAATAAAGAGAGATGAGTCTGCTTTGCTACATATAAAACGATGTTGAAGTAAATATGAACTGAATTTATCAAACCATGCTCGTGGAACTTATTTTAATCCATAAATAGGTTTATTAAGTAAACAAACATGATGAGGAAAGTTAGAATCAACAAAACCAGGAGGTTGTTTCATGTAAACTGTTTCCTTGAGAGTTCCATGAAGGAAAACAATTTTTAACATCTAGTGGATGGAGAGGCCAATTCTTCATGACTGCTACTGACAGTATGGTCCGAATAGTTGCATGTTTTACCACCGGACTGAATGTATCAACGTAGTCAACGCCTTCAATTTGTCGGAAACCTTGAGCTACTAAGCGTGCTTTGTATCGATCAAGAGTTCCATCAGCATTTTTCTTTGTTTTGAAAACCCACTTTGATCCAATAACATGCATGGTAGGATGATGAGGAATGAGTGTCCAAGTCTCATTTTTATAAAGAGCTTCTAATTCATCATTCATAGCTTTTACCCACTGTGGTTTTGTAAGGGCTTCGGATAAACAACTTGGTTCAGATAATGTTTCATTTGAGGTGGCAATTGTAAAATGGGCATGTGGTTGGAACTTTGTTTTGTCATGGGTTTTCATATGATGTATATTGGTGTCAGGTGGCTGTTTAATAGGTAATTCAACAACTAAATCTATATCTTGTATATCTTGGAGACTTGTTGGAGACAGTAAGACAGGAGATATCATTCTCTTAGAGTCATCTATAATATCTTGTGCGTTCTGGCTTTGGAGAGCAGGTGTAGATGGGTTAGGTGTTGAGATTTTGGTAGAGGAAATTGAATGAGATGTGTTGGAATAGCCAAGAGGGCTGATGGGAAGCCTTTCGGTTTTGTCAGTCTCATTGTAGCTGACTGAGATGTCGGGATAAGCAGCCTGTGACACCCTGACTAATTAAATACCGGGTAGCTACTCCTTTATTAAATTAATAAAAAATGCCAAGTTGGTCCAGTTAATAGTATCACTGTCAAAAATATTTTAAGGATTACTAACCACCTAGTATTTAAAAGTAAGTTGTCGAATTTTAAATTAGATCTGATTAACATGCAATAAAAGAATTATGAAAGGATAACATAACCATTCACCATAACGAAGCAATAGAATAACTAAAAATTAATAATAATTCTGGAGAAAATACTCCTCACAACAATCCCACAACTGAAATAAATAAAATAGTGTAACCTGAATTAATTACAAACCAAATCCTGAATAACTGAAATATAAAATGTCTCTAATAGAAATTTGTGACATGCCCAACAATGATGGAACTGAATATGGAATCAAGACTAGAAATGAGGCGTCTACTGTCAAGGCCCTGTAACTTCCACAACAGCTACAGCTCGTCACCTGAATGGAAATACTATGCATGGTGTCCTTGTGGTTGGGCACCTAAAAGGTTTTTACAAAAAAATAGATTTGAAAGCAAACGGGTCAGAGCCCGAAAGTGGAGAGTATTTTAAAAACAGCAAGTGCTTTAATAACATTTAAAACAATGAATGAAAAATACATGTTACGACGTGCTCTCACATGAGATACTCACCTCTCGTCTAACTGTGCACTCCTAACGTTCCTGTACCCATTCATGTGTTTCCCATATCTATCTAGTTCAAAAGAGTTTCTAACACTTCTACTCGGTTCACGTTTTAATTCCAACCTTAACAATTAAATAGAGAGTTCTAATTTAATTCTCGGATTTCCAATTATTAACAAAAACCATTTTTTTATTGATATAGATGTCCCCTTATTATCTTTTCATAACATTACAATAACTACTCACAATTAAACATAACAAATTCCTTTTCATTTAACCGTATATTATTCACATCATAAATATACAATACAAGCACCCCGAGGCTAAGCTACGGTGCACCCATACTCTGCTATCCATCCCGGTACATCACGTACATAGGGATCACAAATTCTGAATCTCTCAGGAATTGTTGGAATAAGCACCACACACAAAAATGGAGGCGAAGATAATTCAACATATCCATGGTCACGTACATACCTACGCTCCATAGTCAGTTGGCTTATTAACTCACAAATAAGTCGTTCTCTTGAGCTATGTCGTCGAGGTACCAATCTAAATCCGGGCAACACAAAGATTAGATGGTCCTAAGCGAACGTAAACCTCCCGTGATAGCAAGTATGGTAGGTATGTCATACACATAAAAATCATATACTAAGAATTCACACATCTTAGATATCTCAATATTAATAAAGGTATACTCTACATCCTTATACCATTATTCCAATTTTATATATTTTAAGTCTCCCGATAATATAGAATTTAAACTGTCGACATGTCACACGTCATAGTTTCTTATACTTAAAACCTATCTTAAATAGATTATTAAGTTCCTATTATACCCACATATAACATCATTATTCCTAAGGTCCTTACTTCTGCCTCAAACCTCATTTCATCAAATTATTCAAATTTACACTATTTACCCAAATATTATCTCACACATCGAATTTCATTAGCTATAGAATAATTCCTCAAATTGGATTCTAATTAAGGTCCAAATTTTATAACCATGCCTACTGGTCTTCCTTAAGTTTAGGGGTATACATAAGGTCTCCAATAATATTTTCCAAGGGTTAACATCATTAAAATTTAAATAGGAAAAACTTTACTCATTCTGGGAAGGTCGATCGATCGACCTTTACCTTCGATTGATCGATGGTGGTCGATCGATCGACTGATGAATGTCGATCGATCGAACGCACCAGGTATGGCTACAGACTGCTTCGTTTTGCAGTTTTCAAATCATCCCAAAACACCATTGACATGCATGAAATTCAATTCTTACGTTATAATATCATCATACAACCATCCTACAACATTGTTAACGTTCTAAAACAAATAATTCATTAACCAAGGGCTATATTTGGATCAAATCTTCATCAAGAACCCTAGTTTTCTACTTCTTTCAAGAACATTAATAAATCTCTTCTTAAATTCGTTTTTAGATCATCAAGGGTCATATTTTGAAATCATAATTCGTCCAGTATGTTTCTACATGCAGTCCCTAACATAGTTCATAGTTTTAAACTTCCAATTCATGGGTCTATATCAATCTTCCAAGATAAATTCGATAATTTTCCTAAACATGGAAAACCATAGCATTGAATCAATTGTAATTAAACCACTTGCCTTATGTTCCAGATTCTTTTTGGTTTGAAGATGGTAGATGATGGTTGATATCCCCTCTCTCTCTGCAGAATTCTTCTCTCCCTCTCTCTCAATTTCTTCTCCAAAGATGATAACGGAGGTGGGGTTGGTTTTTGCCAAGTTTAAGGTTGCTAAACTTCTCCCGTAGCCCACTACCTAGATTGAGGTTGGAAATGGCTTAGTGGGTTAAGACTAAGTCAGATTTTTAACTCTAATTTTCGTGAGTTTTAATTCCCAAATTTATTAAATTACCAAAATGCTCTTATAAGTTACCGGTATGGCCCAATGATGCCCCGGGACCCAAACTTAACCCCCGGCTAGTGTTTTCTGACTATTTCGACCCTTCCGGACTCGTTGGCGCACTCAAAATGACCATACGGGTGATAAAAATAAAATTCACTTTTTAATTAAAAAATTTATATTCCTGACGTGACTGTCACGCGCGTCTCAACAAAATTTCCCAACTTGCCGTATTTCAATATCGCGATAATTTCAATAGTTCCCATATTCATATATTGCCATATATACACATTATAATCAAATACTAACTCACATCTCGTTAATATTTTATCCGGATTAATTCTCAATTAATTCACATTTAATTTAATTAACCCCATAAATAAATATCATAAAATATACGGGGTATTACATACCCTAATAACTGAATTTCGTCCCGAAATTCGGAACTAGAAAGTACCTGGTAAGAACAACTCCGGATATCATTCGCGCATCTCATCCTCGCGCTCCCATGTGGACTCCACGACATTATGATGTCGCCACTGAACACGCACTAGCGGAACTATCTTTGACCGCAGTTTCCTCTCACTTCGGTCCAAAATAGCAATCGGCCCCTCCTCGTAGGAGCTATCAGGCCGGAGATCGATGTAATCCAAAGCAATATGAGAATGAGCCAAATCATCTCTAAGATATTTCCTTAGCGAGGAAATATGAAATACATCGTGAATCCGATGCAAATGCTCCGGTAACCCAAGTCTATACGCAACCGGTCCGATCCGCTCAATAATAGGAAATGGTCCCACATATCTCGGTGCCAACTTCCCTTTCTTCCCGAAACGTATAATCCCCTTCATAGGAGATACTCTGAGCAAAACCTAGTCCCCCACTTGGAATTCCCTGAAGAACCTCTTCGCATCAGCATAGCTCTTCTGCCGATCCTGAGTTACTTGAATGCGACTCCGTATCAATTCTATCCTCGCCGAAGTATCCTGAATCACTTCCGGTCCAAGTAGTTTGTTGTCCCCCACTTCCAACCAACATGCTGGGGAACGATAAGGTCTACCGTACAACGCCTCAAATGGAGCCATGCCAATGGTGAACTGGTAGGAGTTGTTGTAAGCAAACTCCACTAGTGGAAGATACTGCTCCCATCCACCCTCAAAATCAATGATGCACATACGCAACATGTCCTCCAACATCTGGTTTGTACGCTCGGTTTGCCCATCAATCTGTGGGTGATATGTCATACTCAACCGCAATTCCGTGCCCATGGCCTCCTGAAAACTTTTCCAAAATCGTGAAATAAATATCTTGTCTCTGTCAGACACGATATTTAGGGGTACACTGTGAAGTCTCACTATCTCTGCAATAAAGAGCTGGGCATACTGTCCCGTAGTGTAGTTTGTCCTTACGGGTAGAACATGAGCGACTTTGGTCAACCTGTCCACAATTACCCAAATGGAGTCGTGACCTCTCTGTGGCGTAGGCAACCCCGTGATAAAGTCCATGGATATGCTCTCCCACATCCACATCGGGACCTCTAACGGCTGAAGCAAACCTGCCGGTCTCTGATGATCTACTTTTACCAGCTGACAAGTGGCGCATTTTGAAACCAACACGGCAATATCTCTCTTCATCCCGCTCCACCAATACTGTCGTCTCATGTCTTGGTACATTTTGTCCCCACCGGGATGTACCGCGAACCGTGAGCCGTGCGACTCTGCCATCACCTCGTGTCGCAATTCCTCCCCTTCCGGAACTACCAATCTCCCATTGAAGCATAATCCCCCGTCTGAGCTAACGGTATAGGATTCGGCTCCCTCTGCCAATAATCGAACTATCTGCTCCTGACAGAACGAGTCATTTACCTGTGCCCTTACTACCTTCATGACAATCAGCGGTGTGACGGTCATCACAGACATGAACGATTGGGCCACTGCATCTTGGTGTCCTAACTCCTTCCATTTTGCCTTCCACACATCTGCCACCTCATCTACTGGTCTACGGCTCAACGCGTCTGCTACCACATTAGCCTTTCCCGGGTGATATTGGATATCAAACTGATAATCCTTCACAAACTCAAGCCACCTTCGCTGCTGCATATTCAACTCTTTCTGCGTGAATAGGTACTGTAGGGACTTGTGGTCCGTGAATAATCGAAACTTTTCCCCCAAAAGGTAATGTCTCCAAATCCGAAGGGCAAATACTACTGCCGCTGACTCTAAGTCATGGGTGGGGTAATTCTTCTCGTGAGGCTTAAGCTTACGGGAATCATAAGCTATGGCCTAACTCTCCTGCTGTAATACACCTCCAAGTCCTTGTAAGGACGCATCGGTGTAAACTAGATACTCAACTCCCGGTCTCGGCAATAATAACACAGGTGCTGAGGTCAACTTGTCCTTCAACTCATCAAATGCCTACTGACAGGCATCACTCCAGATGAACGGAACACCTTTACGAGTCAGATGTGTCAAAGGACCCGCTATCTTCGAAAATCCCCGAATGAACCTCCTGTAGTATCCTGCTAGGCCCAAGAAACTACGGATCTCTGTCGGTGTCGTGGGCTGTCCCCACTCCCTCACCGCGGATACCTTCCCCGGATCAACAGATTTCCCCCGGTCGAAAATAATGTATCCCAAAAATTGGACCTCCTTCAGCCAAAACCCGCGCTTCTCATACTTTGCATATAGCTCGTTCTGACGTAGTGTCTGCAAAACTTGCCTCAAATGCTCGGCGTGTTCCTCCTCTGTCTGGGAGTAAACCAGAATATCATCAATGAAGACAATGACCAACTGATCTAGGAAATCTCTGAACACCCTATTCATCAAGTCCATAAACACGGCTGGGGCATTGGTCAAACCAAAAGGCATAACCCGAAATTCGTAAGAACCATATCTCGTTAAGAACGCAGTCTTCGAGACATCCTCTTCCCTGATACGCAACTGATGGTATCCCGATCGCAAATCAATCTTTGAGAAGAAGGAAGCTCCTCTCAACTAGTCAAATAGGTCATAGATTCGAGGCAACGGATACTTATTCTGTATCGTGACCTTGTTCAACTCTTGGTAGTCCACACACAATCTCAGTGAACCATCTCTCTTCTTTACGAACAACACAGGGGCACCCCACGGCGAAGTACTCCTCCGTATAAACCCCTGACTCAACAACTGTTCAATCTGATCTCGTAGCTCTCGTATCTCTGCCGGAGCCATACGGTACGGTGAGCGTGCTATAGGTCTCGTATCTGGTAATAAGTCTATGACAAAGTCTATCTCACGACTGGGGGGTAGGCCTGGTATATCCTGAAATACATCGGCAAACTCTCGAACAACCGGAATCGAATCAAGTGGTATCACCACTTCTTTAGAGGTATCCTCCTCTATATAGTACAAATGGGTGGACGATCCTCCCTCGGGACGAGGCATCGCCACCAAAAACATCTCCTGCCCGGGAATGGCAAAGATAATACTCCTACTAAAACAGTCAATCATGACTCGGTACGCAACAAGACAATCCATACCAATAATGGCATCAAACTCGGTCATCTCTAACACTAACCTATCCGCAGTTAATACCAAACTACCAATCTCTACCCCCACTCCCCGGCATATAAAAGTGAAACATTCCCCAGTGGTGAGTCTACCTATGTTACATTGCTCAATACTGTGGTTAATAACCCTAAGGTTTTCGCATAATATGTAGTTATAAAACAATGCATTGTCCCAGTAACAAACAAAATTTGACCCAAAGTCCCATGGATAGGAAAAACATACCCCAAATCGCGGATGGTGCTTGTGGGGCGGCTGCCTGGCAGACAGTATAGGTTTGACTGTACTGTAACTGCCCCTGCTGCACTGGAGCTACTGGAAAGGTTGGTAGGGCTGGTACCTGAGCTGGTGCTGGGAGAGCGACTGCAAAAAGTGGCCTTTGAGGATCATTACAGGCACCCTGCTGCTGCTGCTGTGGGGCCTTGCCCTTATCAGGACAATCCTGGCGTTTATGGCCATGAGTGCCATACACAAAACATCGGCCTCTGAAGTTACTCCCCCTCTGACCCTGTTGCTGTCGGGGTCGGCCTTGCTGACTTGGGACTTTATTCCTCTTTCGAAACTTCTTCATTACAATACGGTGTTGACTAGCCTCGCTTTTTCCCTGGTCTTGCTGGCCTTGAGGGGAAATTTGTGGAAAAACTATGTCAGGGCGAGGACAATCCATCCACTTGTGACCCGGTTGTATACATTTGTAGCAGAGTTTCGTAATTCTTCGCTGGTCAGATTGTAGTTTATCCCCAGTCTGATTCGGACAAGATTTACGTTTGTGATCGTCCATTCCACAACCGAAACACCTCTTTGTGGTTTCATTCTGAACCTGACTTCGTTGACCCTGACACTTTTGCCCCTGTACATAAATCTCGTTACTTTTGGAACTTACTCGATCTTGATTGTATTGTTGTCACAGATTCGGTGTCTTCGCACAATTTTCAACGTTAGTCTCATGCATTTGGTTAACCTCTCTAGGTCTTTTGCCTCCCTTAAGTTGTATGCTGCGTTCTTGGTATTGTAGAACTGCAGTGGTAACTGCTTGTGCCACGATACCTGCTAACTCGGCGGTTGATATTCTCTCTGGGGATACCGGTGGTGTGAGTCGATCTTGCTCATTGGCTCCCCTAACCGTTTTAGCTAGTTCTTCTTGACGATCCATCTGAAAATTTAAGTAAATTTGGATGAGTTCATCATTCAAATAAACAAATCGCAGAAGTACAAATTTTCAAAGTGTAGAGATAAACACAACATTCCTAGGATTAGGGCTCTATATCAAAGAAAGCTCAGCGGAAACATAATAAGCCGTACAGATCCTAAAGGACACTAGAACCTGATGCTCTGATACCACCTGTGACACCCCGACTAATTAAATACCGGGTAGCTACTCCTTTATTAAATTAATACAAAATGCCAAGTTGGTCCGGTTAATAGCATCACTGTCGAAAATATTTTAAGGATTACTAACCACCTAGTATTTAAAAGTAAGTTGTCGAATTTTAAATTAAATCTGATTAACATGCAATAAAAGAATTATGAAAGGATAACATAACCATTCACCATAACGAAGCAATAGAATAACCAACAATTAATAATAAGTCTGGAGGAAATACTCCTCACAACAATCCCACAACTGAAATAAATAAAATAGTGTAACCTGAATTAATTACAAACCAAATCCTGAATAACTGAAATATAAAATGTCTCTAATAGAAATGGGCGACATGCCCAACAATGATGGAACTGAATATGGAATCAAGACTAGAAATTAGGCGTCTACTGTCAAGGCCCTGTAACTTCCACAACAGCTACAGCTCGTCACCTGAATGGAAATACTATGCATGGTGTCCTTGTGGCTGGGCACCTAAAAGGTTTTTACAAAAAAATAGATTTGAAAGCAAACGGGTCAGAGCCCGAAAGTGGAGAGTATTTTAAAAACAACAAGTGCTTTAATAACATTTAAAACAATGAATGCAAAATACATGTTAGGACGTGCTCTCACATGAGATACTCACCTCTCGTCTAACTGTGCACTCCTAACGTTCCTGTACCCATTCATGTGTTTCCCATATCTATCTAGTTCAAAAGAGTTTCTAACACTTCTACTCGGTTCACGTTTTAATTCCAATCTTAACAATTAAATAGAGAGTTCTACTTTAATTCTCGGATTTCCAATTATTAACAAAAACCATTTTTTATAGATATAGATGTCCCCTTATTATCTTTTCATAACATTACAATAACTACTCACAATTAAACATAACAAATTCCTTTTCATTTAACCGTATATTATTCACATCATAAATATACAATACAAGCACCCCGAGGCTAAGCTACGGTGCACCCATACTCTGCTATCCATCCCGGTACATCACGTACATAGGGATCACAAATTCTGAATCTCTCAGGAATTGTTGGAATAAGCACCACACACAAAAATGGAGGCGAAGATAATTCAACATATCCATGGTCACGTACATACCTACGCTCCATAGTCAGCTGGCTTATTAACTCACAAATAAGTCGTTCTCTTGAGCTATGTCCTCGAGGTACCAATCTAAATCCGGGCAACACAAAGATTAGATGGTCCTAAGCGAACGTAAACCTCCCGTGATAGCAAGTATGGTAGGTATGTCATACACATAAAAATCATATACTAAGAATTCACACATCTTAGATATCTCAATATTAATAAAGGTATACTCTACATCCTTATACCATTATTCCAATTTTATATATTTTAAGTCTCCCGATAATATAGAATTTAAACTGTCGACATGTCACACGTCATAGTTTCTTATACTTAAAACCTATCTTAAATAGATTTTTAAGCTCCTATTATACCCACATATAACATCATTATTCCTAAGGTCCTTACTTCTGCCCCAAACCTCATTTCATCAAATTATTCAAATTTACACTATTTACCCAAATATTATCTCACACATCGAATTTCATTAGCTATAGAATAATTCCTCAAATTGGATTCTAATTAAGGTCCAAATTTTATAACCATGCCTACTGGTCTTCCTTAAGTTTAGGGGTATACATAAGGTCTCCAATAATATTTTCCAAGGGTTAACATCATTAAAATTTAAATAGGAAAAACTTTACTCATTCTAGGAAGGTCGATCGATCGACCTTTACCTTCGATCGATCGATGGTGGTCGATCGATTGACTGATGAATGTCGATCGATCGAACGCACCAGGTATGGCTACGGACTGCTTCATTTTGCAGTTTTCAAATCATCCCAAAACACCATTAACATGCCTGAAATTCTATTCTAACGTTATAATATCATCATACAACCATCCTACAACATTGTTAACGTTATAAAACCAATAATTCATTAACCAAGGGCTATATTTGGATCAAATCTTCATCAAGAACCCTAGTTTTCTACTTCTTTCAAGAACATTAATAAATCTCTTCTTAAATCCGTTTTCCAATTCATGGGTCTATATCAATCTTCCAAGATAAATTCAATAATTTTCCTAAACATGGAAAAGCATAGCATTGAATCAATTGTAATTAAACCACTTGCCTTATGTTCCAGATTCGTTGTTGGTTTAAAGATGGTAGATGATGGTTGATATCCCCTCTCTCTCTCTGCAGAATTCTTCTCTCCCTCTCTCTCAATTTCTTCTCCAAAGATGATAATGGAGGTGGGGTTGGTTTTTGCCAAGTTTAAGGTTGCTAAACTTCTCCCGTAGCCCACTACCTAGATTGGGGTTGGAAATGGCTTAGTGGGTTAAGACTAAGTCATATTTTTAACTCTAATTTTCGTGGGTTTTAATTCCCAAATTTATTAAATTACCAAAATGCCCTTATAAGTTACCGGTATGGCCCAATAATGCCCCGGGACCCAAACTTAACCCCCGGCTAGTGTTTTCTGACCATTTCGACCCTTTCGGAGTCGTTGGCGCACTCAAAATGACCATAGGGGTGATAAAAATAAAATTCACTTTTTAATTCAAAAATTTATATTCCTGACGCGACTGTCACGCCCGTCCCAACAAAATTTCCCAACTTGCCGTATTTCAATCTCGCGACAATTTCAATAGTTCCCATATTCATATATTGCCATATATACACATTATAATCAAATACTAACTCACATCTCGTTAATATTTTATCCGGATTAATTCTCAATTAATTCACATTTAATTTAATTAACCCCATAAATAAATATCATAAAATATACGGGGTATTACACAGCCCTGTTCGAAACGGGAACGGGCATGTTGGAATAAGAAACCTTTTTTAAAATATTGTCCTTGTAAACAGTTGCCTCAGCTTGTTGTGTGGTCTCAGTTACAAACAAGTCCGGTATACTACCTTGTCCTTTTAAATTATGATGTTGAGGTGACCAGTTAGGTTTAGTAGGTAGCTCAGGTTGATGTGAGTTGAGAGAGTTTTGAATACTATTTTTCTCTAAAGTGGGTACTTCTTCCGCAGACTCATTTTCTTTTGACAATAGAAACTCTTCAAAAGTGGTTAGTACTGTGGGTTCAGTCCTTGGAACATTTAATTTTGATGGATCCGCAAATGGGAAAAATTCTTCATCAAATACCACATGTCGTGATATATAAACTCTTCTAGTTGAGGGGTGATAACACCTAAAACCTTTATGCAGATTGCTATAGCCAATAAAAACACAAGGGTGAGTTTTTGGCTCAAATTTATGACTTGTTTTCTTCCTTAAATAAGGAAAACACCTGCACCCAAAAATCTTTAGAGATGCATAATTAGGATGAGTACCAAATAGTTTAAAAAATGGAGTTTCCATGATCAAAACTTTAGAGGGAAGTCTATTTATCAAAAATACAGCAGTCATGAAGGCTTCAACCCAAAGAAAAAGTGGTAGCTTTGCATGAAATAATAAGGTAAGACCTGTTTCTACAATATGCCCATGTTTTCTTTCTGCCACTCCATTTTGTTCTGGTGTATGAGGACAAGAAATATGTCTTAGTATGCCCAACTTTTCCAAAATAGTTAAAAATTCAGTTTAATTAAATTCACCCCCACCATCACATTGAAACACTTTGATTTTATGATTGAATTGAGTTTCAATCATGCTTTGAAATTTAATAAACACTTGATAAAATTGTGATTTTTTCTTTAGAGGATAGAACCATGTAAACCTTGAGCAATCATCAATAAAGACTACATAATACCTCATATTTTGATTTGAAGAAATAGGTGCAGGTCCCCAAAGATCACAGTGTATTTTCTCAAAAGAAACATTGCATATCTTATCATTTTGCTGAAAAGGAAGCCTACAACTTTTTCCTAATTGACAACTTACACAAATAGAGTTCTTCTTATTCCAATGACTCACATCTAAGTTTCCTAACTTATCTAAGGCATGAATAAAGTTAGAATTTGGGTGTCCAAGTCTTTGATGCCATATATGGTCTGGTGCTCTTCCTGATTTTACGGCACTAAGAGCTTGAATCCCTTAATTCCTTTCAAAAACATACATCCCATCTTTCTTACTCCCTCTTGCTAGCACTTGCTTGGTTGTCTTGTCCTTAACAACAAAACCAAAGTTAGTAAATTCTATTTCACAATCATTTTCTTGTGTGAGTTGACTTACTGAAATCAAATTTTTATGTAATTTTGGAACAACAAGAATATTTTTGAGTTTCAGTTTTGGACTTATTTCCTTTTGTCCAGTGTAGGTAATATCAAGTAGTGAACCATTTTCTACAATAACTTTATCAGTGCCACAATAAGGTTTTAATTTTGAAAGCATACCTGTATTGTTTACCATATGAGATGTCGCACCTAAGTCTACGTACAGATGTTCTTCTTGTTGGTCTTGAAAATTTGAAGCTGCATAGGTCTGGTGCATTTTTTCCGGGCTTTGAAACGAGTGGTCCCATCGGTAGTAGCAGGTGATAGCTAAATGATTTGTTCTTCCACAAATTTGGCATGCTTCTTCCTTTTGTGTCTTTGATTCGGTTCCCATTTGCTCATTTTTAGGTGAGATGTATTGCTGCATAGCTTGAAATTGTGGAGATGGATCACGAAATTGGGCTCTTGGTGTTGGGTAACTTGCAGGCCGAAATCCTCTACCCCTCGAGCTAAATTGAAAATTATTATATGTTCCTCTTCCTCTAGGTGGGAAGTTCCTGGTTCTTCCTTGAAAAGACTGTCTCTGAGCTTGGTAAGCCATGGTATGATTTGTGGAGTTTTCTTCTTTATCCTCCCTTATTTCAAAACCCCTAAGAGAGGTTATCAAGCTTGCAAGAGTGGGATAAGGAGGCTTTCCAATCATCACTGTTCTAAAAGTTGTATAATTCTTTCCCAATCCATTTGCAAAAATTATGACTTTTGTATCTTCATCTACAGGTTTGTGAATGGCAGCAAGGTCATCACAAATTCCTTTAAATGTCTTGATATATTCATCAATGGTTTTACCTTCAAGTTTGATACTTTGGAGTTGCTCCTTCAGTTGGAATTCCTTTTCCTTTGTAGCTTGAAGATAATTTTCTTCAAGACAAAGACAAATGTCTTTTGCTGTCTTGCATCCAATGGTTAAGTGCACACATTCTTCTGTAATTGTGGTTGAAATCCAACTTTTAAGGAGCAAGTCCTTTTCTGCAAAGCCTTCTAATTTTTCAGAATCTTCGTGGATCAAATCATCCACTTTCATAGTTTGCATTAGTTGCAACATTTGATTTCTCCATATGAGATAGTTTGTGGGCTTGAGTTTGATGGTGGAAATCGTTATCAATTGGTGCAAAGAGTTGACAGACAAAGAGAGACCTGAGTTTGAGTGTGAGGTTGTCATTTTTTTGAAAAACCTGGCTCTGATACCATGAAAGATTTTTTAACAACTATAAACTCAGAAATAGGTCTGTAACTTTTTCTTACTTTTATTCAATAATAGCTGCCTATTTATACTACATCTAGATACATATAACCGTTGCCCACAGATATCAGAAATAGAAGGCAACAGATATCATAAATAAAAGGTTAACGTTACAGCTTTTAAGCCAAGAAAATAGGAACTAAACTTTGACTAATATCAGGTGTAGCTAACGTATTCTTCCTGCTTTGTAGCTGACTGATTCTTCTGGTTTATTGCTATATTTCTAACAAAATATTCCCTAATACGAATACAATCCAATTAAACACAACACAACTTAAATTTTATTTTACTTAATTCGAATACGACCCATATGAATGTGACAGTACACGAAATTGTATTTTTTTTACCCAAAATGAAACGACACAACGTGAAATTAACGAACACTAACTCGGCCCAAATAAATGCCAGACGATATCAAATCGTATTTTTTTTACCCAATATGAAGACGATCCAATTAAAAAATCACAGGATGTGAAATTTTATTTTTTACGTAATAGCAACACATAACAAATAAAACAAGACACAACACAATTTTTTTCCTAACACTAACACAACCCAACTAAAACACGACACATAATCTTTTTTTTACTAGAAACGACACAAAATGATATGACACGACGTTAAATATTATTTTTATTTTCATGTCGTGTTATTTTTATTTTGGTCGGGTTCGTTTTTGGTTTAAAAAAATATTTTGTATACGACACGGCGTTAAATATTATTTTTATTTTCATGTCGTGTTATTTTTGTTTCGGTCGGGTTCGTTTTTGGTTTAAAAAAATATTTTGTGTTGTACCGTTTTTACTTGGGTTGTGTTCGAGATAGATAGAAAAATATTTCATGTCACGTGGTGTCATGTCACTTTTATTTTGATCGTGTTTGTGTTTCACTAAAAAAAGATTTTATGTCTATTCATAATGTGACTTTTATTTAAGTTGTTTTAATGTCAAGACCAAACAACCCCGTAATACCTATCAAATTGCGTTTCAAAATATTTGTATCCCAAAAATATATTTAATTGTGACGTGACACAACCCAATACTTTTTATTCAAAAAAAAAGAAATCCTTTTGATTTATTCCAAATCATTAAAGTCCAACTCTAAAGTTTATAGATAATACCGAGACTTGTTACTCACAAACTTGATTTATTAATCTTACCGAATTAAATAATCCCTATTAAATTTTATTTTATTCCAAAAATATATGAGATAATACAATTTTTCTTTTACAACATTGGTTATTGTTGCACTTTGTCGCGAATAACGTCAGAAAACGTTTTCACGACCTTTATGGTTCTTTACTCGCATTTAATTTGCAGCTGAAATTCAATTTGTAATATTTATGCGGTTAAATACGCTAGATCATATTTATAGTGAGTCGAGACACCCTTGGATACCCAATAAAAAACATCGTGAGCTAAGTCCATCTCTTACCTCCCTTTATCCATTTTAGAGGCCTATTATTACATTATTATTATTATTATTATTATTATTATTATTATTATTATTATTATTATTATTATATATTATTTGTATTTGTAGAAAGTACTTGTCAATTCAATTTTATGTCTCCATATTAATATAGGTGTGTTAGTAATTACATGTAACACATTAATATAATTTTCATTTTTAAGTATTGTTTTATTATCATACGTGTGTTCTATAATTATATGTGTTGACTAACGAAGTTTAAGAATGAGAAGATAAATAAGGCTTATGTATGTATATTTTTAATAATTAATAACCTTCCATTTGTTTGGACTCTTAAATTGGACGAAAATGAGTCACGTGCCTTACGAGGGAAAATAGTCAGTACATTTCTAAAAGTACAAGAGACAAAACCTAACCCATTTATGCTAATTCACCATCTATTTCCCAATCCAAATAACTCGCTCGATATTTCATCTACTCGTTCACCTCCGATGAACCTTCCTTCCATCTCGTTTTCCGGCGAACTTCCATCAATAACCACCCATTTGCAACCCCTAAAAATGCTTCTCTCTGCTAAACTTGAAGGTAAAATGAAAGGGGACTTGGCCCCGTCCCTCTCTTATGTGTTATGCCGACGAAGAAAAATATGGCATTTTCCCTCCTGAACTTACTCTCTCCATTCGGTATGTTCTTAAATCCATATGGGGGTTGAAAAATGTTAGTGCATATGTCAAAATTTGTATCAACATATTTTTTTACAAAGTATATACTACCGTAAAATTTATCAGAAAAATTGAAGTTTGTTAGCCCTTCTTCAATTCAAATCAAAAAGTTTTCAAATAAAAAAAATCCACATTGGCCTCCTTCATAAAAACCCTTACCCATTAAACATTTAATCCTTAATCTTCTTTTGTTTTGGTTACAGGAATATGAAATTCCAATTTTGATTCTAGGCTTCTTCAAAAAGGGCCAAGGTTGAATTATCTCATGTCACAATATCAAACAAAATACTAGGCTGTTGTTTTTTCATAAAAAAATGACCCAAAGTTTAAATGGCCAAAAAAAACGTGGAAAAAACTACTATTCATCGTCTTTTCGGAAAAAAAATTCCTAAATTTGCAATTTTAAGTGGTCGTGTTCAAGTAACCATATCACCGTCAATACTTATCTAAAAATCATGTCTTATACATTGTTTTTAAACCCTTATGACATAGAAAAATTATATACAAAGAAATTAAATTCTTATTGACTATAAGACCTTCAAAATAGCGTGCAAAGTTACCGCAAAAAAATATTGTTTGTCGTCTTTAACAATAACCTAGAATTTTCAGATTTTTTTTATTTTTAGAAGCCAAGTTTGATAGATTATATATCTCACTCGTTATTTATAAAAAAAATTGCGTACCCTATATCGTTGGACATATCTCATGAGATAGACCAATTTTGTGAAAAAAATATATTGATTAATTCTGTTACAAAGTAATTAAGATAAACAAATATGTCTTTTATGAACTAAACCTTTGAAAAATCATATCTCATTCGGTAGAACTCCGATTTTAATGTTCTCTATATCATTGGAATCCTGGCATAATGGGGAGTAACATATATTTATCTCATAATTTTCTGAGAACTTCGAAGAAGCAGAATTTTTTGGATTATAAGGGTCCGTTTGGTTCGTGGTGAAATATTTTTTATCGCGTTAAAATATAATTCACCTAGGTAAAATATGTGTTTGGTTGGGCATTTAACACGGTGAAATAAAATGAATATGGTGAAAAGTGAGGTGAAACTTTAACCATTAATAATTCACCTTTTACTTTTAACACGGTGAAAATTATTTCACCACGAACCAAACGGACCCTAAATGATTTATCAAAAAATAACAAATACGCAATCAAAAGACGAATCAGCGTAACATAATCCATAATATAAGTATTCCAATCTTGCCGAATAGATACAAATGTGGAAATAGCTCTCATACAAATGTAAAAATAAGCGTAACATATATGTAGATGTCCCCGGAACACTAGATTGAGCTTATTTCATACAAACTTACACACACACATACAAACTCACACACAATCAACAACCACACAATCAACAACCACACAATCAACAACCGTGTGGGAAAGCACTCTCCACGAAGGCAAGCACCTGATTGAACTTATTTCTTACAAACTTACACACACATAAACATAAATAAATACTCTTATTTGTATTTATCTACCTTCGGGAACGCACGGCGACCAAAACCACCATTTTCGACGCAAACACAACCATCTGGGCAGGATGCCGAAGCAGAGCAGCCTACATAGAATGCGCAGTCAATAGGAAAAAGGTTGAGGAGAATGCTGGAGTCCAACATTTTACGATTGTTAGCCACTGAATTGGCAGTGGAGGTGACAGTGGTGGCCATAAACACCATAACTACCAACAATGTCATCAAACCAACCTTCTTCATTTCCATGTCTTACTCTTAATATGAGTCTTTGCTATATCCCAATGGCCCTCCCCCATGTGGTATTTATAGAGGATTATGTGAAACATACACCTTATCCAACCAAGGCTAAAACCGTCAAATATACTTTCTATAAATACCACATTTATGTGGTATTAATGTTGGAAATTAATGTTAAGTGACGAAATTAATTATTTAATTTCAATTGTATTAAATTCCGAATTTCCCATTTATGTGGTTTTAATAAATGTCAGATAATTAATTAGGAATGTGATAAATAAAGATATTAAAAGATTTGGGTAAACCTTATCCGTTAGTCACATGATGGTTAGTGGCATTAGTGGGAGACTTGAAAGAGTCCCACATTGATTAGGATTCCGGCCCTCTTCCCCTTATAAATAGAGACCTCTACACCATCTAGAGTCATCTCATAACACACTATTTCTGAGGTGGGAGAGAAACTCCGAGATTCCATTAGAGTGCATTTTTTTCCAAGAAGGCAGATTGATGGAGCAATTAATCAAGATTGATCTTTGATCAAGGTATGTCTTATTTTCTATCTTTTAGACGTATTTTGTGAAAACATGAAGATCTAAGATCCTTTTATTAAGAACAATTGTATGTTAAACATTAATCATATTAATGTGTTCATGATTAATATTAGGGTGTTCTTAAGAATGATTTTATATGTGGTATCAGAGCTAAAGTTTAAGATCTCGTGATTTTCCTTATTGATGTTCGTCTATAATGATATATGTGCCTGAGAGTTTCTGCGACATTTTTATTTATGTCATTAAATTGCTTTTGTGCCTGAGACCTTCTGCGACGTCTTATTTCTGTCATTAAATCTGCTCTTAAAGTGTGTCTGAGATGTTCTGTGACGTTTTTCTTCTGTCGCCAATACTCACTGGTGAGAATGAAAGGTCAAAACTTGCTCGGAATTTTACGAAAATGACATGGTCGACTGGAAACGTCGAAATAAACAAAACCCATTGTTTATAATGGGCACCATCTTACTTTTGCGTTTTGACGTCGTTAAGACCCTTAAAATTGCGTTTTTGCCGTTTTTGGTAATAATGTTGGCGTCAATATCTCACTCCAGAAAATTGATTTTTGAATTCCGCAAATTGTTTTGAGATCCTGGAGTAATTATCTACATCTCTTTGGTGCTAACTCAAATTTTCTATTTTTGGCAAAAATCACGATTTTTTCCAAATATTATGTATTTTTTTTTTACCACGGGGGATGTTTTTCTTTATGTTCATGGTTGTTCTAATATTCATGTTATGTATTATTTTGTATTGATGAAAGGGTTCAATATAAAATTTTGAATATTAGATGTATGATTATGTGTTTGACAATAACATTTCGATATATTAGGTTATTGTGCATAATCTATAATTGGTTGCCCAAAGGTCCTAATGTAATTATGAATTGATGTTTCGACAATAATATTTATATGAAGTTGGATGGAGAAGACATAAAAGTATCTTAATCTATAATTGTAAATATTAGATTATTGTGTATGCATTTATATTTGGACCATTAATTATACATTAAGTTTTGAGTATAATATTTTTGGCGCATTGATTTTACATAAATAATGTTTACGACTTCCAGAAAAATTATGTTTTTGAGGCATTCGAGCTACTATTGGTATCTTTGTGATTACTGATAGATTACATATTATAGTTAATATTAATGCATGATTAACTATATTTAAGTTGAGACATGTAAACAATTATTCATTTGAGTTAAGTCAAAGGCCAAATACAGGCTGAGACTGCATGTACGAATAATATACTTACATTCATTAAAGACTTATTCTAATGTTAGTTATAAAATTGGATTGAGGCGCAACACATGCTAATATCTGAATTGAACAACATTAGAACCAGTTTTGTAAAAACAGAATAGTTGACATTAAGTCCATTAATCATGGTATTAAATGAATTAGGCAACAAACACAGATGCCAAAATTATGGGACCATGATAAATGAATTATAGGGTAATATATCTTTACAATCTGAATATTATGTGATGATTAACACAGATTCCGTGATATTCGGAATGTAGATGAAATATACCAAAATTTTAGTCAACAATTCAATATTCGACCCTTGCAATTTTTGTTGTGTGTGAAAATTTAAGTTTTCCCATATTTCATAAAACTTTGCTCTAATGATCCTTTTTAGTTGAATATTCGTGCGAAACACATGCCAACATATTTCATATGGTCGGATATTAGACTTGTGTTATTGTTAATATTCATATTTTGATGAATCTCGTGCCAAACATAGGCCAATGATTCATATTGTTGAATATTATGATATTCATGTTTTAATGAGTCTCGTGCCAAACACAGGCCAACGATTCATGTGGTTGAAAATCAGAATTATTGTTTATTTTAAGGCTAGTACTCCCATTAAGTTGAATTAAATGCCAAACACAGGCTACAATTCATATGTGCGGATACTAGATTTATTCGTTGCATGCATGCATATTTGAATGCATGACTTGCAAATTTTGAGACTCATAAGTAGGTATTCATTCAATTTAATCAAATGCCAAATACAGGCTAAGATTACATGTGAAGATACTATACTTGTAGTCATTTCAGATTATCCTAATGTTTGTTATAAGGTTAAATTGAAGCGCAACACATGCTGAAATTTGAATCAAATAAACATTGGAATTTTTGTAAATGTTAAATAATTGGCATCAATGTTAAAAAGTCCTATTTACATATGTCACTAGTATGATAATTGTGATTATAACCATATTGTGCATTAGTATGACCATGAATGATTTGGGTCAATATTTCTGATTTGTTACTCATACATAAGTGATGAAGCGAAAGTAAATGATTTGTGTCTTCCATTTACTATTATTTGTGTAATATCTCATGTAAACTCTTTGTCTATTTGATTTTCACATTATGTCTAATTTTTCGTGAATTTCAAATTAAGGAATAGACAATAATATAATTATTCATGTATTACGGGGATTTTGCACATGTATGCGTATCTCTTATATTTATATAATATATGGTTTGGTGTTCATTAAAGTGCTCCATTCCAGAAGATATAAATATTGGACTAATGCATTAATATCATGCATATTTTGGTTGCCTACGGGTCCATGTATGATATTGAATTCTAGGATGATGATACATTATGATGTTGCATACATATTATTGTTTATTCATTTATTGTGATTACAATAATTGAACAAAATGTTAGTGGTGATATATATTTTGGGAAGGTAATAATGGTCGTCAAACACAGATGCCATAGTTTCTTTCACTATCATATCACCAATTAAGGTTATGAAAACGATAAACATGAATAATTTAGCTTATTGATCATGCGATATTTAATGAAAATAAGTGAAAAATTTATTGACTTGCGTATTTAAGTCTTTACGTAATGTAATATTCATATTATGAAATGTTTGGTAGTCACTACAGTGACCCGACTAGAATTGCAATGAATATTAAATGTAAAGATGATGGTAGTAGTAACTCATGATGCTTATAATTGTAAAGATATTAATGGGGTATATTGAGTTCATTTCTTCAAGCAAGGTTATTCCTTACAGGGAATCAATTTTGAGTGATTGAATGAACATCATAGATCACATACATTATTATAGTATGTGAAAATAAGTTGTGCACAAATATCGTGTACAATATAATGAAATAACATTATACCCAATAAAGTAATCTACAAGCATCATATAATCGATATTTCACGGTTACTACTGACAAAAACTCACGGTTATGCACTCAATTTATCATGTAATCGATGTGTGTGTTGTTAAATCAAAGCATTAATGAAGTGAGCAATTTATCTCATTATCTTATCACATATTATTTTATCCCATTTTATTTCTCTAAAATTTCATATTTAATTTGGTTAAACAAATTAAGTTTGTTTACATATTGCACACTATAATATGTATCTTTTATGATTTGAAATGAGTTTTTCATCTCAGTAGAGTTTTCAAGTTATACTTACTGTGTTATAGAAATTATCTACTTTTGATGCAAGGATTTCTTACAAAACAAACTAGAAATGCTAATAAGATTCTTTTCTTTTGTTTTTGGGGAATCAAATCGCCATTTGTTTTCATAAACCCTCAATTTCTTTTGGAAAATGTTTGTCTAGACTTGATCGTGAGGGATATGTTCTAAAGAATCTTTTGATGTATATTTTTCAAGGGTTATGATTTTAGTTTTGATGTTTTGTACAAAATAAAGTTTGGACATAGTTCTTTAAAGATTTGTTTGATCCTGCATCATAATCGTAGCATTTTTTATGAAACTCTTTAAATCTTGTACCAAATTAAATCTAGACTCTTTTTCATAATTTTCGTGGACAAGATTTTTGTAATGTCTCTTACAAATTTTGATAATCGAGTTGTGCTCTTAAGGTATTACGATGTCTAATATAAGGATGACCTATGTGGCCCAAGTGGAAGATTATGAGAAACTTCCCTTAAAGTGGACCTATATAGATCATATAATTGTCATTGACACGTATTTATTGCATTAAAGTCAAATTCATTATGAAAGGTGAAATTAGTGGTAGTAGAAAATCATGAAATATGATTATAAAGGAAGGTAGGGTACTTATCCCATTAACGATAACCTTCTTGAATCCTTGTTCTTTTAGTTGTTAGATTGTCTAAACAACAAAGAACAAATAAATGGTCAACCACTAAATGATAGTATTGTCACCGTGAGAGAAATGAAGATGAAATCATAAGGAATGGTATTAAGAAGATCCTAAAAGGTCTACTATCCTAAATGATTATGTGGGGTATCTGCATGAACATGAATTTGGTGAAGGAATAAATAATGACATGATTTTATTTTCAAAAGTCATAAGAAGTGAAACTAATGGACTACAACTAAGGTTGAAATCTCGTTGAATTACATAATTGATGCACTAAAGTCGGGTATAAGGGGGTCATCAAGACCAAACGCGACACTAACGGTAGTTAAACGAGATAAAGCTAAATTGTAGTAAAATATTTCACTATTAATGAAGAAAAGGTTATAAATGAACCTTCTCAATTATATGTAAGGACATGTAATTCTTATGACATTAGTAGCTCATTATGATTGAGAGTTACATAAAGTGGATGTGAAAATTATTTTTTGCATTCTAATAAACCATGCGTATATGTTTAGGAGATCATTTTATAAACATAAGTTTCCCACATGAGGCATTTTAAGAAATAATATCATTATTTTTTTTAATCGTTGTATATTTGTATACACCTTAAGATCAGTGGGAGTAAGTTTATATATTTTCTCTATATACAAGCACGGATTTAGAAAGTAGAGAATCAAAATAATTTTATGGGTTTAAAAGTTGTGTATGAACTAATGAGATACTTAAAGGACTATATGCTCACATTTATGATATATGTGTTCATTTAAATATGAACAATTATTGTGACTCAGATTTACTATTTGTACGGATGGTATGAAGTTCACTCTTGCTTAAGAATATTTGTTTTGGTTTATCAACCAATATAATGAAGGAGTGCAACACAATCCATCCATTAAGTATTGTGAAAGCTGAGTTTGTAGTATGCTTGATGCTACAACTTATGTATTTTGGCAGCGTGACTTCATTTCGGGACTTGGAGTTGTCGACACTATTATCAAGTCGCTGAAATATTATGATAATGTCGCTGCAATCTTCTTTATGAAGAAATGTTAGGTATTCCTAAAGTAACTAAGCACGTTGAATGAAATACCTATCAGTTAAAGAAGAAATTCAGAAACAAAAAGTGTCAATTGATCACATTAGTACGAGTGATAACATAGCAGATCCTATTACGAAAGGACTATCTCCAAAAGACCTTATGGAACGTGTCAAAGAGATGGATCTCGATTAGTAAAATTATGATTGCTATTTGGCTTAGTTGTTTGACACTATTACTTGAATTCAATAAAAGTGTTTCTGATTTCAATTATTTTTGTCCTTTGTGAATGCATGCAATTATGAAGTGTTGTTGACAGAAATAGTCCTTATTCCAAAGGACATTATGAGGCCATTATGATACCCAATATTAAAGGCTTGGTTGAATGAAACATTGGTGTTGTGGTACATGGAAGGAACCATGCTCTTCAATAGTATGGAACCGTCATGACTCGCATCCGTGAATCATTTGATTCAGCAAAATAAATTTATCAATGATTGTGCACCTTATGATACCTAATCTAATTATGCGAATTATTAAGACCAAGTGGGAGACTGTTGGAAATTAATGTTAAGTGACGAAATTAATTATTTAATTTCAATTGTATTAAATTCCGAATTTCCCATTTATGTGGTTTTAATAAATGTCAGATAATTAATTAGGAATGTGATAAATAAAGATATTAAAAGATTTGGGTAAACCTTATCCGTTAGTCACATGATGGTTAGTGGCATTAGTGGGAGACTTGAAAGAGTCCCACCTTGATTAGGATTCCGGCCCTCTTCCCCTTATAAATAGAGACCTCTACACCATCTAGAGTCATCTCATAACACACTATTTCTGAGGTGGGAGAGAAACTCCGAGATTCCATTAGAGTGCATTTTTTTCCAAGAAGGCAGATTGATGGAGCAATTAATCAAGATTGATCTTTGATCAAGGTATGTCTTATTTTCTATCTTTTAGACGTATTTTGTGAAAACATGAAGATCTAAGATCCTTTTATTAAGAACAATTGTATGTTAAACATTAATCATATTAATGTGTTCATGATTAATATTAGGGTGTTCTTAAGAATGTTTTTATAGTATTTATAGAGGATTATGTGAAACATACACCTTATCCAACCAAGGCTAAAACCGTCAAATATACTTTCTAAAAGCTAGAACAGTTTCTAAAGATGAAAAAAAAAATATCAGGCCTCTTTCATTTAACGTTATGCTTTTTGATAAAAAAATATCAGGCCTTTTTCTTTTTTCTAATAGTTAGTTTTCGTTTTGCCTAAAAAATAAAATCCAAATTGTTGTTATTTTTCATCTTTTTTATAGTTAGTTTTCATCTTTTGAATTTTATTAATTTATATATATATATTTTTCTTCTTATTTGCTATTTACGATTCTTCCTTTTATCAAATTTTCCATTTTCATAAATTATCGAGTCTGTTTTCAGTTAATGTCGGGATTTTTGTTCAAAGTATCATACGATTTTTTTTAAGTTTGTTTTCATTTATGAAAAAAAAATGTATTTTTATTTAACCTTTATTTATAATATTTGATTTATTAATTATATATATATATGTATATACAGTCATGCTCTTGTGCGAATCGATCATGTGTCATCTGGCGGTGCACTCAGAAAAGAGAGAGAGTGTGCCTAAAATTTAGGTGATAATTTCTAGGCGCACCGTCAGGTGACACATGTCCGGACCGTATTTTTACAATGCGGACTACTCCGCACAAAAGCATTATTATATATATAATAAACAACTAAAATATTATAATTACTTATGTGCAAATTATTATAATAAGTCTAAAATTTAAATTAAAAACATTTAATTTGTGTTAAAATGATGATATGATAGATTTTTGTTAAATTGGCACCATGAATTATTCTAAAATGACACAATGATTTATTTAAAAGGACAATGTGATTTGTTTTAAGTAATATCGCAAGTATTCGGTTAAAATGAAATTGTAATTATGACTACAATGTAATTACAATAAAAAATGCCACAAAATATTTAATTAGCTCTACAATCGAAATAAAATA
Source organism: Sambucus nigra (assembly GCA_949130495.1). Classification (NCBI taxonomy): domain Eukaryota; kingdom Viridiplantae; phylum Streptophyta; class Magnoliopsida; order Dipsacales; family Adoxaceae; genus Sambucus; species Sambucus nigra. The sequence goes on along the minus strand of OX422224.1, from coordinate 97,619,299 downwards.
AGATTATAATGTTGTGCTTGAAAACAATGTGATTTTTGTTATATTAAAGTTGTGAATTGTTATAAAGTGACACTGTAAATATTATTTCCAAAGACCACTTTGAAATGATATGATTGTGGGTATTGCGTTGTGATAGACCCGTAAAATCTTTTGTTAACTTTACAATTACAGTAACTCTACAACTGCGAACATATGGATGTTTGTTTCCATTGATTACAGACAACTTTCGAAAATTATATAAATATTCATTCTAAAAACCGATTAAAAACTAGTAAAATTTAAAATTCCAGTTTCTAAAAAAATAACAGCAGTGCCAATTAAAAAAATTAAAATCTTACCTTGAGTTAAAGTTGTAAAAAAAATGAAAACAAATCAGTTTTGATGCAACAAATAAAAAAAAAAAGAAGGAAAGACATGTGTATCTCATGTGAACAAATATCTAATGTTAAGGCTAAATGAAAATGATTGAATTTTCGCTCTGGTAATTGACAATGTCATGAATGGTCATAAGTTGATATTACGAACGGAATGGATATGCGTGTCATGGCTTTATACCATGTTCGATCACATCGGAGTAATAGATTATGCGTTAAAAAAAATTTCAATGCATGTAAAGTTGATGTGCCACTATTTAATATTCACAATGTGAATTCGACCCTCTAAATGTTGATGCTCTCTTTCACAATGTGAAGGGCAAAACTAAAGAATTAAAACATTTCTCCATCCACCTTGTCATTTTCATTCTATCTCCACATTTTACAAAGCAAATCAATTATGTATATATATCAGTCAAATTTACTTTTAAATATTCGCACAAGAGAGGCATTTTTTTTACTGTCTACATAGATTTTTTTTATACCGCATAAAATGGTTTTTATTTATTGACGCCACATAATGTTTTTTTTCTCACAAAATGTTTGGTTAGCTCTATAATTTAAAAAAAAAAAATTATTATAATATTATCCTTGAACAATATTATGATTTTTGTTAAATTAAATTTGCAATTTGTTATAGAATGAGATTGTAAATTTTGTTTGAAAATACCGCTATGAAATGATAAATGGTCCATGGTTGATAAATGGATGTCAGCTGGTAGTACTTGATAAATGGTCCATGGTTTTCGCCGTCGGCACCTCATTAGTTGATAAATGGTCCAAAATCCTTTATGAACAAAGCTAAAAGAACTGCTAGATTCCCCAATCCATACCGAATGCAAAAGTTACTTTTTTATTTGTTTTTTTTTTAATTGAAAAATTGTTTGATTTTATAAAAATCTGTATTTTTATATAAAAAACAGTAATTAATATATAAAAAAAAGAACATGAACGTGACTAAATTAAAACAATCCGAATCCAACCCAATTAAATGCGACAATTTTACGAAAACATTATTTAATATAAAAAAATATTTTTTTTTGAAAAAAATTGTTTTAAATAATAAAAGTTAGTTTAATATAGATAAAAAGAAACATTAATTTTATATTTTTAAACGGTTTTAAGATATACAAAATTGTGTTATATGTTGTAAAATTTTAAAAATAAGGGGTGCCATTGGTGCGGAGCTATAAAAATAAGAGATATTGGATAAATGGGTGTGTTGAGGGACTAAATGAGTTAAAAAAATTATGTTAAAAAATAAGGGTGCCGCTGGAGCGGACCTATAAAAATAAGAGAATATTGGGTAAATGGGTATTTGAGTGACTAAAATGAGTTAAAAAATTAAGTTTAGAAATAAGGGGTGCCGCTGGCGCGGACCTATAAAAACAGGAGAATATTGGGTAAATGTGTGTTTGAGAGACTAAATGAGTTAAAAAATTAAGTTTAAAACTAAGGAGTGCTGCTGGCGCGGACCTTTAAAAATAAGAGAATATTGGGTAAATAAGTCTTTGAGGGACTAAATGAGTTAAAAATAATTTAAAAAAACATAATTAGTGTTAGTTTAATGTAAAAAGAAACATAATTAGTTTATGGCAATTATTGAATAGTCCCTATTATAAATATATATTTTTTAAAAAGGACACATATTTTTAGTTTTATCCATTTAGTCCCTCAAACACTCTATTCTCTTATTTTGAGAGGTCCGCGCCAACGGCACTCCCTCTCCAAAATATGTGGCAAATGACTTTTTGAAGCAAAATAAAAAAGCTTGGATTAAATGAGTATTAAAAAATATTCGAGGGACTATTTGGTATTTGTCCCACTAGTGTAATGCAAAATTTATTTAACTTTACAATAAATCATAACTCTAGTTATTTATCAATCTAAAATAAATTTTTATAAAATTAAAAGAATATCTTTTAGTTTTAGTTTAAATAAATTATAACTCTAAAGATATAATGCATTATTTTGGTAAAATAAATTAAGGATCAAGATTATTTGGGTATCTAATGATATCAAGGGTTGGGATTGTTGGGTAAGGAATCGGTAGCTTCCCATTCGGGGAGAGTATCATTGTTCAAGCTAAAATTTGGAATTAAAATGTTTAGGGAAATAATTTCAGATATAAAACAAAAACGAATTTTTATTATTATTTTATTTATTTATTGTATGGCAAGCATTTTTCTTATATATAAATATGATTTGAGTGGATTCTATGTCTTATCCACATAATATGATAGCATGGTTTTTTAAATTTTATTGAAAAATATCTTCACTTTTTGGATGTATGATATGTTCATCTTTTATGTCCCTGCATGAAATGTCATGATAAAGTGCTTTTTATTTTAATAAAAAGCACTTTGTTTTTATTTTTTTAAAAGGAAAATAATTATTTTTAAAAAGGGAAATAATTTTAAATAATTTAATTTGTATATATATTTTTAAAATATTAATCTTTTTTATATTTTTTTAATTTATATTTTTAAAATATATATTTATATTTTTTTAATTTATATATTTGAAATATTTTTTTTCTTTTTTCTTTAATTTTTATTTTATTAATTTATATATTTAAAATATTTTTTATTTTTTATTTAATTTTTTCTTTAATTTTTTAATTTATTTATATAAATATATATTTTTTTCTTCTTATTTGATATTTACGATTCTTCCTTTTATCAAATTTTTCATAAATTATCCTGTCTGTTTTCAGTTAATGTTGTTCAAAAGTATCATATTATTTTTTTTAAGTTTGTTTTCATTTTTGAAAAAGAAAACAATGTATTTTTAATTAACCTTTATTTATAATATTTGATTTCTTTATTACACACACACACACACACACATTAATATATATATATATATATATATATATAGAGAGAGAGAGAGAGAGAAGGGGAGAGAGACTCTCTTCAACATATCTCATTAAATATATTTATAAATAAATTTATTTTTTAAAACTAATAAAAAAAATAATTTTGAAATGATAATTTTTATATGAATTCATAATATTTTAATAGACATCTATAAATGATATTTTAATGTAATTGTGGTCGTATATATAAATGTAATTTTTCTCTCTCCTCTCTCCTCCCTCCTCTCACGTCTCTTTCATACCTCTCTCCTCTCTTTTCAAGTTTTTTTTCTCTCTCCTCTCACGTCTCTTTCATTTTTCTCTCCTCTCTTTTCACGTTTTTTTCTCTCTTCTCTCCTCTCACGTCTCTTTCATTCCTCTCTCCTCTCTCCTTTCTTTTTTTCGTAATATCAGGGTGTCCACTGTACCACAGTGACTAATCCCTTCGCTGATTGTAGGCACCTCGTAGGGTGGGACAACTGGCCCAGAGATTTAAGGTTGCTCCATGCCCAAGGCGGAAATCGAACCCCCGACACTTGGTTAAGGGAGGAGGAGTCCCTACCACTCCACCACATTCCTCTCTTTTAACGTTTATTTTTTTCTCTGTCCTCTCTCCTCTCTTTCATTCCTCTCTACTCTCTCCTCGTAATTTTGACGATGAAAAAAGAAAAGAAAAAATCTTGACAATATGAAAGAAAAGAAAAAGTTTATTAGCAAATCTTTTATACTATTATTCCCAAAGAAAAATATTTTGTATTCCAAATAACTCTTCGAATCCTTCATCAAATAGCATTAAATGTTATACCTTGTAGTATGTATCCCGTCAGGGCACAACTCACTAATGCTATTTAGGGGATTTATTTGGTACCCATAGCATCACTCTATTCCGAAAATGCTTTATTGAAAACTAAAAAAATAAAATTAATGTGATTCAAATGTCTAGTTCGATTGCCTACTCCGAAAAAAAAAGTTAAATGAGCAAAATAACTATACTAAAAAAAGAGCAAAAAATAAAATTTCGTCTAAACATCCTCATTTTTGTCTTTATCTCCACTCGTTAAATCCGTAAAAAGAAAATGACATGTTAAAATAAATTACAAATATAATGAACTAGTCAAAGTTACAATTTATAAACAATTATTAAGTCCCACTGTAGATTTATATTACCCGTTGTAAATCTATAATTTATAAACAATTATCATTCTCGTCGAGATTACGCTAAATTTGAGCGAGACATGAATTTGTTTTATTTTTCTTGGTGCAGAATATGCTTATGTTTACACTCGTTTTTAATTTCTAAAAGTTCATGTCTTTGAACAATTGTAAGTTATATAACATGCATCATAATACTATAAGAAAACGTATATAACACACACAAATACATATGAGTAAGGTTAAATCCTTATCATTAGTCATCCAAAATATCATTTCATAACTGTTTATCTCATCCCGATTAATTATCTGCTGCCAACTATTTTTTCAAAATCATTACGCGAAAATTTTCTCAACAATTTTTTTATTAACATTTTATCAAAAAAAATTATTTTGTTTAAAAAGTCCCTCGCTACGTAAAATATTCATAGACACTTTTTTTTTCTCATATACTCCTTGAAAAATGATGGCAAAAAAAATAAATAGGAAAAAGACTTTTTGCAAAATAAAGAACTTGGATGCACTTGATGTAAAATGTAATTAACTCCTAGAACCTAACTATTAATCATCGCAATTTTTTTCAACCCATACTTTTTAGTTATTTATTTTTTGAAATTTGCATTTCTAAAAGATGGGAGAATTGACATTTGACAGGAATGTAACTTTTATATATGTTTCGGTAAATGATAATACGATTTTCATAGTTACATCGTATAAATCAATTGATATTAACTTTTTTATCACCAAAAACATACAAAAATTGGCCTAAGAAGCATATCAAAATGATATACCCTTTGAACATGAGTTCTCCACTAATAATTAGTTTTTAAAAAAGAATAAAAAACTCTTCATAACACACTACACCAAATCTGCCCATTTGTCAAGGTCATTGACCTTGATAAATTCACCTTGTCAAGGTCAATGACCGTGACATTTCGAGGCGAGACAACTTTTTTTGTCACGGTCGTGTCACGGTCATTGACCTTGACACAAAACTCGCGTTTTGTGTCACGGTCGTGTCAAGGTCAATGACCGTGACACGTTTGTCACGGTTATAAACCGTGACAAAGCCGTGACCTTTTTTCAAAAAAATTGTCACGGTAAATGACCGTGACAAGTCCGTGACAAGATTTGTCAAGGACTTGTCACGGTCAATGACCGTGACAATTCTGGGCAGAATTTAAAAAAAATCTGCTGGGCAGTATGGCCCTTAGTGCCCTAATGCGAGTGCGGACGCGGGTGCGGATGCGGATGCGAGTGCGCCAATGCGTCGATTTTTAAATTATTGAAATTTGAGAGCGCCACGAGTGCGTCTATATATTTAATATATAAAAATATATTTTTAATATATAATTATAATTTTTAATATATATATATATATATATATATATATATATATATATATATATATATATATAGAGAGAGAGAGAGAGAGAGAGAGAGAAATAGAGAAATATTATCAATATAACCAATACCAAATATTTAGAAGGGCTTTGTTGAGTTGATAATAATATTAAAGTCAATATTTATTTAAATAGACATTTTATGATACTAAAATACTTTATTTTATATCTTCATTTAAAAGCATAAATATATTGAAGTATTATGTATTTTAATTTAAACATAAAAATTATTTAATGGACAAACAATTGAAGGCTTATAACATCACATGCAGACATACTAGACTTAAAAGTAAATGCATGAAATAACTATGAAGTCCCATCCCACATCGGCAGTTGGGAACTCATGCCTCAACACTAGAGGCTATAAATTAGGATTGCTTCTGTCAAGCCTTTTAGCAAATGGATGTAAGCTTCTTGGCTTTTCCAATGGGGCTGGGCTGCTGGCTCTTGGGAAAAAAGCCTAAAATCGAAATTAGTTCAAAAGTTTTTTCAGCCTGATTTTGTCCACTGCAAAACGCGCTCTTGACTTCATGAAGTCGCGAATTAATGTCGAATTGGGCCCGGATCCATAAATCCGCGATTTCAGGGCGTGTTCGTTGGCCTAGTAGGACGAATTGGGGCACTAAGGTATGGCCACCGTCACTGCCCAGCAGTATATTTGTACCTGTTATAACAACGTTGTACCTGTTCCAAACATCATATATCCAACACAAACTAAAGATAATGCAAATATATATTCATGACAGTATAATCCAAATTTTCAAAGTAAAAATAATATACATGACGATATAATCCAAATATAATTAAAATGGACAAACTTAAAAATAATGTTACTACATGTCTTGGGTAAATGTGAGGAGGTGAGTAGGCCACACGACATACGAATTGACGCACCCACTACTATATGTCGTGCCGCATTGTTCGCGCAACCACAGTAGGGAGTTCTCCTTCCCGGGTATGACATGCGTGACGAGCACCCTGGACTCCATCCCTTGAAGCACACGTCCATGGACTATTCTACCCTCGATGATATCCGGGTCCCTCAACCCCCGCCCTATCCGCTGGCCATCAAATATGTCCAATATGAACACGCTCGGCCAACCAATCGTCGATAATGGTCTGTTGGAGGGCGTCAAATAGGGAAGTGGATCGTCGAAGTACGAACGTGTCGGTGATGAAGCAGCGAGGTCCACATCCTCGTCATCCTGCGCCTCGTCCTCCCGCACCTCCTCATCCTCCCGCACCTCCTCCTCCACCGCCTTCTCCTTCCCTTTCCCTTTACCTTTCTCTTTACGGTCTCCACCCAACGTACGCTTCATGAATGCGTACATATCTTGTACAACATATGGTTCGTGAGATATGCCACCCATTATCCATAATCTAATTTATCTCAATTTTTTCTATGATATGCAATGAGGTGTCAATGATAAAAAGCCAAGTTAATTAGGATAAACACATGCATTATTCCTTTTATACAATGCATAGCATATATAGATGTGAATATATGTGGAACATTGTATAGAGCTTATTTTAGACAAAAATAAACACACATACGTATATAGACATACTGTGACAACCCCTACTTTCCACATACAATTGGTCAGACTCATACGCCGAAGATATGACACGTTTATCAACTCATACCATTCTAAGCATAAACTCATAAGCATAAATATTGAATATAAACCATATACGAATGCTAATAAAGGAAATATAATAGTCTCACGGCTTAAACAAATAAGTCTAAACACACTAGTGATACTAAATAGTTTGTACAACACTATTATGAATAATACCAGTTGCAAAATTATAAATTCGGTCTTATGCTCATAAAATCTCTAAATGGTATAATTAGAACGAATAAAGAAGCAGCCTACACTAGAATCAGTTAAATGGAAAGTTGTTAATAAAAATAGGGCTGCAAGTCTCGTATTTTCACAGCCATGTGGTTCCTATCTAGATAACCCCAAAAATCATTATTTACGATTTTTTTTAAAGGGACGGAGCCCCTTGGATTTATCGATAATAAGGAGAAAAAGCCTCTCCTAGGCGGCGCTTACAAGAACTAGAGATAAATTAAGAAAATGAGTAATACCAGACAAAATTCACATGTTTGACATCATAGCCATTATATTCATGCGCTATATGCACAAACTTGCCTTCACGTGTGGCTGTTATGCCGAAAATGTCTTTTACCATCTCTTGCTTAGAGACGATTGGATCCAAAATAGAATCTTGGAATTAAAGTATCCCTTCTTTCAGGACGTTGCCTACACTTTCACTCATCCCTTCAATTTCTTCATCGGATAGTTCTAAATTAGATTTGGAGTCTTCAACAAGAAAAATATCCTCCTTCACTTTATGCTTAATAGCACGTTTTTGGACCCGCTTAAGGAAATAGAGACGAGATATTTTTTATGTAATTTTTGGCTATTCTAAAAAGCTCATCAAAGTTTAGTCCATGAGATTAAAAGAATTCATCCTCACTATCATCAACCTTGTTTTCATCAACAATCCTCACTTGGTTCACTTTCCTCACTCTGACAAGCATAACCCAAATTTGTCATCTAAATTGGATCTAAAGGTATTTCAACACAATGATTTAACCCACGTGGAGAATCTTGTGAATTCTTTCTATCGTCACTCATGAACTCCATTTGAGCTTCAGTGTTTACGATGTCCCAGGGAGATAAATTTAGATTTTCAGCCGTAGCAATGCCTTATATTCTCTTGTACTGCTCATCTTCAACATCAGTAACACTGCCGACAACGCAAAACTTTCTAACATTAAGGCCAGTCAAACAAATTCTCCTTAACACTTACTAGCTAAATCCTTCTTTCCCAACTATGTTTCAGTAACATTCGTAAATATTCTACTGACTGATGGTTTCTAAGCATGTTTTTGCTACTTCGTTTTGCATTATGGTTTGAGTCTCATTCTCTTGTTTCACTTTAGCAAAAATATCAAACTAAGGCATTTCTACAAACAATTGGGAGGTCTCTAAAATAAGAGCCAATGTATGTTGTTCAATCCCAGCTATCGATAACTCTTTTCTACCTGAAATAATTGGTTTATTAGTATAAGATTCTTGGATTTTGAATTTGGTTTGCACCCACTCTTCTGTTGTCTCCTTTTTCTTCATCGATTATCCCACCTCTATTAGGGGTTTGTCTAGAATTGTTTTTCCTTTGTGAGTCTGGGTCATCCACCTAAAGTTACAAGAATTAACTTGAAAAATCAGCAGTAAGTAATAATGTGATTTGTGTATAATGCATGCCACCATTCGACTCTCTCATGCAATAAGAATTTCACCTCTCAACTAAGAGCAACATTCTGTGCATAACCCAAGCTGAATATAACTATAATAATAATTCTCTAAAATATCGTTAAGAAATGATATCATAACCATTATTATGTAACGAGGATGTGTCTACCAATATATGTACAATTACAACCCAAGTGATCACCCCCTCAATGTTCCTCTAGGAAAATACAAGCATGACACGAAGTGTATTTTATGTGACACAAGGTTTATTTACCATTTCTAGATTTATATAAATCTTTTGTCATTTAGTAGTACACCTCACTAAGTTTACTACCTTCGGGGACAATCGATTTATTCTATTGGTATGTTCGTAAGAGTCCTTAACCTAAAAAACATAAATAACACAAACATAAACTATAGGGGATCACCAGACAGTAGCCCCATTAATGGGCACATACCCAACCCGACTAATGTTTTAAGTTAACCAACCTTATAAACACATGAAGGGGGGAAATCCTAAACTTATGATATAAAATAATGACCTCCCCTAGTACTTATATGTTATCAATCAGGTGTATGGTACACGACCTTGCACTACACCAAAAACTAGAAATGGTCACAGTTTATGGGTCTCGGTCCAAAACCATGACCAGGGGGTCTCGGTCCAAAACCATGACCAAGGGGTCACAGTCCAAATCTGTGACCCCTAGATATTATCGTGATCAAATAAGTAATAAGGGTTTAGGGTGACCTCATCAAGGGGATGGTCACGATCAGGAGCCATGACCAAAGAGGTCATAGTCCAAAATTGTGACTCCCCTGTTACCTGATATGTCGCCACATTTCCGACTCGTTGGGCCATACCGGTGGTCACGGTCTATAACGTAACCCCCCCGTGACAATATACAGTGACCAAGTTCAAGGGTCATGGTTAGGAGCCATGACCAAGGACTACGGTCCAGAACCGTGATCCATTATGCAACTAAAATTATCATTTTCTTATCATAAAGGAGGCCATGATTTAAAACCGTGACCAACCCATAACAATATCAGTGAACATTGTGTAATACCCCGTACTTTTGGCTATATTTATTTTTGGGATTAATTAATTAAATGCGTATTAATTGGAAATTAATCCGGGTTATAAATACTAACGAGATGCGAGTTGGTATTTGATTATGTGCATACATGTTTTGATATATGTATTTGGTATTATAAAAGTTGTCGTGAGATTTATATACGGCATTTTAGAAATTTTGTTGAGACGCGTGGGACCGCCGCGTCACGGTATAATATTTTGATTATAAAAGTGAATTTAAAATCTATAAATCGTATGGTCGTTTTGAGTGCGCCAACGCGTCCGGAAGAGTCGAGATAGTCAGAAAACACTAGCCGGGGATGTAGTTTGGATTCCGGGGTATTTTTAGGCCATACCGGCAACTTAAAGGGTATTTTGGTAATTTTACATTTTGAGGAATTAAAAGTGACGAAAATTGGGAGTTTTAATCTGATGTGGATTTAACCCATTAAGCCCATTAACCAAACCATATTAACCCTTTAAGCTATGGAGGTTATCATTAGGTTTACAACTTTCCCAAAGAAAACCCTAGCCACCTTAAGCCACCATTGGAGAAGAAGCTTGGAGAGAGGGAATTCTGCAGAAAAACTCCATCAAACCTACACCAAAATCAGAAATCGAACCAAGGCAAGTGATTTTATTCCATTTAAATTCAGAGAATGTCTTTTCCATGTTAGAAATTGAGGAATTTTAATTGTTCTTGAAAGATGAATGAAAACCCATGTAATTTGGAGTTTAGAACTTGGAAATTTTGAAGAGAATTGCATGTAGAATGATAGGTAGATGATTTCTCTCATAATAATTGTGATTAGAAGAGATTAAAACGAATTAAATTATGGGATTTGATGATGATATAAACCTAGGGTTCATGTTCTTGATAAAATTGGGGAAAAGTATAAAATCTTGTGATTTAATGATGTTTAGGATGCTTTAATGTATTAAGAGATGTTAGTATATGACCTTAGCATGTTATAGTATGATTAGAGGACTTAAAACTCTGTTAGAACGATCTTTGGAGAAGGATTGAGGTGTTAAAAATGGTGAGAAACGTAACTTAGAAAATCTGGGACGAATCTGGCAGCTCGTTAAAAGCCCCTACCCAGGTCGTTCGAACGAACTCGTTCGAACGAGCTTCTAACGAGTTGACCAGTCGTTGCTAACGAGAAGGGATTTCGTTCGATATCTCGTTCGAACGAGATATCGTTAGAAGGTACAGTTCGTTCGAACGAACTGGAATCTCGTTCGAACAGCCTCGTTCGAACGAGACTTCTAACGAGTAGACAGAGGAATCTCGTTCGAACAGTCTCGTTCGAACGAGACTTCTAACGAGTTGACAGTTTGGTCCTTTTTGGACTGTTTTGATTTTTGGAGTCCCGTAAACTTGTTCGAGGATATAGATAACCTTCCTTTGATGATGTAAGGATAGATTTGGGACTTTTGGGTTATTACGAGGAGTAAACTATATACGCGAGTTATATTAAATGGATGGTTTGGGTTGAGACGTGAGTGTCTACTACGACGTGAGAAGATTATGGCGCGTATGATTATAAACCGGAGTAGTATAAATTGTGATAATTATAGTTAGTACGAGAATGCGATATGTACTACGATTAAACTACGGTATTACTAAGACGTGTGTTAACTTAGTATTGGTATATGAATTGTGTGTATGACATACCTACCATACTTGCTATCACGGGAGGTTTGCGTTCGCTTAGGGCCCTCTAATCCTTGTGTTTCCCGGATTTAGACTGGTTACCTTGATGAACATACGTCATAGAAAGACTTATTGGGATATTAATAAGTCCGTTGATCGTAGGAGCGTAGGTATGTGCGTGACCTATGTGATGTGACTGTGTTCGCCTCCATTGTTTGTGATGTTGTTATCTGTGAACTATTCCTGAGAGATTCGGAATATGTAATCCTTATGTACGTGATGTACCTGGATGGATAGCAGAGTATGTGTGCACCACAACTTAGTTCTCGGGGTGCTTATATTGTATATTTTGATGCGAATAATATACACTTAATTAAAGAGAACCTTCATGTTAATGTTGTGAATATAATTACGGTATTGTTTCGAGAAATATAACGAGTTAACTTACAATTTTATATATTGCATATTGAGCTTCTGAGTTTACGTTAAACCCCTACTTAATTACGAGCGTTATAATGTTAATAGAACCGAGTAATATGGGTAGGACCTATGATAGTCTAGCTAGAGATGATGTCACTTAGCTAGTGGTTTGCGTCGTTATAGATGGGTACTTACGTTAGGAGTGCACAGTTAGACGAGAGGTGAGAATATCATGTGAGTGCACGTCCTAACATGTACTTTGCATTTAATGTTTTAAATGTTTTTAAAGCACTTGCAGGTTTTTAAAATATAACTCCACATTCGGGCTCTGACCCGTTTGCTTTTCAAATCTTTTTCTTGTAAAACCATTTTAGGTGCCCAGCCACAAGGACACCAAGCATAGGATATTCATTCAGGTGACGAGCTGTAGCTGTTTGTGGAAGCTACAGGGATTTGCTTGTAGACGCTTCTATCTTTTGGATTCCAGAGTCACTATCTATCAGTTGGAGGGCGTGTTGCCCATTTCTATCAGAGCATCTTTTACATTTCAATTTTCAGACTTTAGCATGTATTGTTTCAGTATTCAGTTTACTTTTCAGTTGTGGGATTTGTAGTGAGGAGTTTTCCTCCAGACTTTATTTACACTATGTGATGGTTATTCGTTTTACTTCAGTATGGTGAATGGTGTTACTTATTTCTTCATTACACTTGTTGCATGTTAATCAGACTTTAATTAAAATTTGGCAACTTACTTTTTAAATACTAGGTGGTTAGTAAAATTAAAATGTTTTCGACAGTGATGCTATTAACTGAGCCAACTTGGCATTTTGAATTAATTTAATAAAGGAGTAGCTACCCGGTATTTAATCAGTCGGGGTGTCACAGGTGGTATCAGAGCATCAGGTTCTAGTTTCCTTTAGGATCTGACGGCTTATTATGTTTCCGCTAAGTTTCTTTGATATAGAGCCCTATATTTTAGGACTGTTGTACTCTTTTTGTGTATGCTTCGTTCTTCAGCTATCTTAAGTTTATAAACAACGAACTTATAAACTTTGTTCTTATTTCTGATGCCTCCACGACGTGCACGACGAGTTCCCAGGGATGCAACGCCCGAACCCCAGCCCGCTCCAGTTCAGGGCATGATGAACGCCGCTGAGGTTGCAGCTATAGTAGCTCAAGCGGTAAATGCCGCGATTGCCGTTGTTCAGCAGGCACCACCACAGGCGCCGGTTGCCGCGCCAGTACAGGTTAATGCATTCCCGTCTGCTTGGGAGCGTGTACGTGACGCTTTTCAGAAAGCGCATCCGCCAGAGTTTGCAGGTAGCTCAGATGTGGTAGTCTCGAGCCAGTGGAGGAAGGACATGCAGAGGCACTTGAGGATGTATGAGTGCACGGACGTCCAAAAGCAGGTGCTAGCTACTTTCAAGCTAGTTGGATCTGCGCTACAGTGGTGGGAGTCTATTACCACCATGGAGGAGAGGGATACTCTCACGATTCAGGAGTTCTGGGTGCGGTTCGACCGCAAGTACTTTCCGTCAGCAGTTCATACGGAAATGAGGAGGAGATTGATGAGTCTGAAGAAGGAGGGCAAGACTGTGGCCGAGTATGAGGCCGAGTTCACGAATCTGTTGAATATCGTTCCAGATGAGATACCAACAGAGAAGAAGAAGATTGAGAAGTTCACGGACGGGTTGACTTGGAGAATCCGTCTGCATCTGCTAGGGAACCTTTCGTTGGCCACGTATTCTGATGTGGTTAACGCTGCGTTATTACACTGCCAGGACCACCGTTTTCATATGGCCGAGGGAAAGAGGTCGGGGGAGTCTAGCCATCAGGGCAGGACTAGAGGACATGGTGCCAGTGGGGCACAATCTGGTCAGGGGCAGAGACAGAATGAGCAGGGCTCCCAGCAGGGGGATAATAAGAGGTTCCGGTCAGGGAACTACAGGCAGGGACAGGGAGGTTTCCGTCAGGGCCATCAGGGTCCAAACGGCCATCAGGGCCAACAGGGCCAGAATGGGCAGCAGTTTCACCAGGGCCAGCAGGGCCAAGGGAGGAACGGTAACGGCCACCAGGGCCGGGGACAGCAGGGGCAGAGAGGAGGGAACTTCCCAGGGAAGTGCTTTGTTTGTGGCAAGACTGGCCATAAGCGATAGGATTGTCCTGATAGGGGCAGGGCCCCACAGCAGCAGCAGCAGGGTGCTCGCCAGGAGCCATAGAGGCCTATGTTTCCCGCCGCTCTTCCCGCACCGCCACAGATGGCAGCATTGCCACCCATTCCAGCGGTCCCAGCTCAGCAGGGGCAGCTACAGTATGGACGTGTCTACAACGTCCACCAGGCTGCAGTTCCACAGGCACCGCCCGTGATTGAGGGTACGTTTCCTATCCATGGCACTATGGGTCGGGTGTTATTTGATACGGGTGCTACACACTGTTTTATAGCTACACACTTCGCGAAAGCTTTAGGATTGTTAGCTACGGCAGAGAGCACAGTGACGTGTGTCGACTCACCATTGGGGAGTGGGTCACTTATTTTCTTTATATGCCGGGGAGTGGGGGTAGAGATTGGTGGTTTGGTATTACCTGCAGACATGTTAGTGTTAGATATGCATGTTCACGATGTGATTATTAGGATGGATTGGCTCGTAGCTTATAGGGCCATGATTGATTGCTTCAGCGGGAGCATTATTTTTGCCATTCCGGGGCAAGAGATGTTTATAGTGGCGATGCCTCGCCCAGAGGGAGGATCGACCGCTCATCTGTATTACATTGAGGAGGATACCTCTAAGGAGGTAGTGATTCCTTTAGATTCTATCCCAGTAGTCAGGGAGTATTCGAATGTGTTTCAGGAGATACCAGGCTTACCCCCCAGTCGAGAGATAGACTTTGTTATAGATTTGCTACCGGGTACGAGACCTATAGCACGCGCACCGTACCATATGGCTCCAGTTGAGATGAGGGAGTTACGGGATCAGATAGAGCAGCTGTTAGGTCAGGGCTTTATTCGCAGGAGTACCTCACCTTGGG
The DNA here is from genome assembly GCA_949130495.1 of Sambucus nigra. NCBI lineage: Eukaryota > Viridiplantae > Streptophyta > Magnoliopsida > Dipsacales > Adoxaceae > Sambucus > Sambucus nigra. The sequence goes on along the minus strand of OX422224.1, from coordinate 97,604,065 downwards.
GCGCTCCAGTTCTGTTTGTGAAGAAGAGGGACGGTTCACTGAGATTGTGTGTGGACTACCGAGAGTTGAATAAGGTCACGATACGGAATAAGTATTCGTTGCCTCAAATCGATGACTTATTCGACCAGTTGAGAGGAGCTTCTTTCTTCTCGAAGATTGACTTGAGATCGGGATACCATTAGTTGCGTATCAGGGAGGAGGATGTCTCGAAGACCGCGTTCTTGTCGAGATATGGTTCTTACGAGTTTCGGGTTATGCCTTTCGGCTTGACCAACGCTCCAGCTGTGTTTATGGACTTGATGAACAGAGTATTCAGGGATTTCCTAGACCAGTTTGTCATTGTCTTCATTGATTATATTCTGGTTTACTCCCAGACAGAGGAGGAGCACGCCGAGCATTTGAGGCAGGTTTTGCAGACACTTCGTCAGAACGAGTTGTATGCAAAATATGAGAAGTGCGGGTTTTGGCTGAAAGAAGTCCAGTTTTTGAGACACATTATTTCCGACCAGGGAATATCTGTTGATCCGGGGAAAGTGTCAGCGGTGAGGGAGTGGGGACAGCCCACGACACCAACGGAGATTCGTAGTTTCTTGGGTCTAGCAGGATACTATAGGAGGTTTATTCGGGGTTTCTCGGAGATAGCAGGTCCTTTGACACATCTGACTCGTAAGGGTGTGCCCTACATCTGGAGTGATTCCTGTCAGTTGGCATTCGATGAATTGAAGGACAAATTGACCTCAACACCTGTGTTAGCATTGCCGAGACCGAGAGTTGAGTATTTGGTTTACACCGATGCGTCTTTGCAAGGACTGGGAGGTGTATTGCAGCAGGAGAGACAGGCCATAGCTTATGCTTCCCGTAAGCTTAAGCCTCATAAGAAGAATTACCCCACGCATGATTTGGAGTTGGCAGTAGTGGTATTTGCCCTACGGATTTGGAGGCACTATCTTTTGGTGGAGAAGTTCCAACTGTTCACGGACCACAAGTCTCTACAGTACCTGTTCACGCAGAAAGAGTTGAATATGCGGCAGCGTAGGTGGCTTGAGTTTGTGAAAGACTACCAGTTCGACATCCAGTACCACCCGGGTAAGGCTAACGTGGTGGCAGACGCGTTGAGCAGTAGGCCAGCAGATGAGGTGGCAGAGGTGTGGAAGGCTAAATGGAAGGAATTGGGACACCAGGATGCAGTGGCCCGATCTTTCATGTCTGTGATGACCGTTACACCGCAGATTGTCACGAAGGTAGTACGGACACAGGCCAATGACTCGTTCTGTCAGGAGCAGATAGTTCGATTACTAGCAGAGGGAGCCGAGTCCTATACCGTTAGCTCAGACGGGGGATTGCACTTCAATGGGAGATTGGTAGTTCCGGAAGGGGAGGAATTGCGACACGATGTGATGGCAGAGTCTCACGGCTCACGGTTCGCGGTACATCCCGGAGGGGACAAAATGTACCAAGACATGAGACGCCAGTATTGGTGGAGCGGTATGAAGAGAGATATCGCTGAGTTTGTTTCGAAATACGCCACTTGTCAGCTTGTGAAAGTGGATCATCAGAAACCGGCAGGATTGCTACAGCCATTGGAGGTCCCGGTGTGGATGTGGGAGAGCATATCCATGGACTTTGTTACGGGGTTGCCTACATCGCAGAGGGGCCACGACTCCGTTTGGGTAATTGTGGACAGGTGGTCCAAGGTCGCTCACTTTTTACCCGTGAGGACTGACTACACTGCGGGACAGTATGCCCAGCTCTTCATTTCAGAGATTGTGAGACTTCACGGTGTGCCCTAAATATCGTGTCTGACAGAGACAAGATATTTGTTTCGAGGTTTTGGGAGAGTTTCCAGGAGGCCATGGGCACGGAATTGCGGTTGAGTACGGCTTATCATCCGCAGACTGATGGGCAGACTGAGCGCATAAATCATATGTTGGGGGACATGCTACGCATGTGCATTATTGACTTCGGGGGTGGATGGGAGCAGTACCTTCCACTGGTGGAGTTTGCTTACAACAACTCCTATCAGTTCACGATTGGCATGGCTCCGTTTGAGGCGTTGTACGGTAGGCCTTGTCGTTCCCCATCATGTTGGTTAGAGGTGGGGGACAACAAACAGCTTGGGCCGGAAGTGATTCAGGATACTTCGGCAAGGATTGAGTTGATTCGGAGTCGCATTCGGGTAGCTCAAGACAGGCAGAAGAGTTATGCTGATGCGAAGAGATTTTTCAGGGAGTTCCAAGTAGGTGACCAGGTTTTGCTCAGGGTATCTCCTATGAAGGGGATTATGCGTTTCGGGAAGAAGGGGAAGTTGGCACCGAGGTATGTGGGGCCGTTTCCTATTATTGAGCGGATCGGACCGGTTGCGTATAGACTTGGGTTACCGGAGCATTTGCATCGGATTCATGATGTGTTCCATATTTCCTCGCTGAGGAAATACCTTAGAGATAATTTGGCCCATTCTCACATTTCTGTGGAGGACATCGATCTCCAGCCGGATAGCTCCTACGAGGAGGGGTCGATTGCTATTTTGGACCGAAGCGAAAGGAAACTGCGGTCAAAGATAGTTCCGTTAGTGCGTGTTCAGTGGCGACATCACAATGTCGAGGAGTCCACATGGGAACGCGAGGATGAGATGCGCGAACGTTATCCAGAGCTGTTTTTAGCAGGTACTTTCTAGTTTCGAATTTCGGGACGAAATTCAGTTATTAGGGGGGAAGTATGTAATACCCCGTACTTTTGGCTATATTTATTTTTGGGATTAATTAATTAAATGCGTATTAATTGGAAATTAATCCGGGTTATAAATACTAACGAGATGCGAGTTGGTATTTGATTATGTGCATACATGTTTTGATATATGTATTTGGTATTATAAAAGTTGTCGTGAGATTTATATACAGCATTTTAGAAATTTTGTTGAGACGCGTGGGACCGCCGCGTCACGGTATAATATTTTGATTATAAAAGTGAATTTAAAATTTATAAACCGTATGGTCGTTTTGAGTGCACCAACGCGTCCGGAAGAGTCGAGATAGTCAGAAAACACTAGCGGGGACAAGGTTCTAAAAAACGCGGGGCGTGATTGAGGCGTGGAGGCCAAGCCTTAAGCCTTAAAAGCCTAGGCGGGCCTAGGCGTAAAAAGGCGTGAAAAGGCGTTTAGGCCTTCTTAATCTATTTTAATATTTTTTAACCATAACAGGGCTATTAAAATATAAAAAATACATATATCATAAAAATATGTCTGAATATATGCAAATTAAAATACTATTTGATTAGTTTGGATGAGATAATGGTCCGGTTTGTAAGAAAATTCTTTAAAAGGCGATATCATTTCACTAAAACATTGTTGTTTTTAGAAAAAAGTGCTCCTTAAGGGTTTTACCAAGAATAAGACATGAAAAGCGTAAGGCGAGGCGTTTCTCCCAAGCCTTAAGCCTAGGCGTGCCTAGGCGGGTTTTTTAGAACAGTGGCCGGGGATGTAGTTTGGATTCCGGGGTATTTTTAGGCCATACCGGCAACTTAAAGGGTATTTTGGTAATTTTACATTTTGAGGAGTTAAAAGTGACGAAAATTGGGAGTTTTAATCTGATGTGGATTTAACCCATTAAGCCCATTAACCAAACCATATTAACCTTTTAAGCTACGGAGGTTATCATTAGGTTTACAACTTTCCCAAAGAAAACCCTAGCCACCTTAAGCCACCATTGGAGAAGAAGCTTGGAGAGAGGGAATTTTGCAGAAAAACTCCATCAAACCTACACCAAAATCAGAAATCGAACCAAGGCAAGTGATTTTATTCCATTTAAATTCCGAGAATGTCTTTTCCATGTTAGAAATTGAGGAATTTTAATTGTTCTTGAAAGATGAATGAAAACCCATGTAGTTTGGAGTTTAGAACTTGGAAATTTTGAAGAGAATTGCATGTAGAATGATAGGTAGATGATTTCTCTCATAATAATTGTGATTAGAAGAGATTAAAACAAATTAAATTCTGGGATTTGATGATGATATAAACCTAGGGTTCATGTTCTTGATAAAATTGGGGAAAAGTATAAAATCTTGTGATTTAATGATGTTTAGGATGCTTTAATGTATTAAGAGATGTTAGTATATGACCTTAGCATGTTATAGTATGATTAGAGGACTTAAAACTCTGTTAGAACGATCTTTGGAGAAGGATTGAGGTGTTAAAAATGGTGAGAAACGTAACTTAGAAAATCTGGGACGAATCTGGCAGCTCGTTAGAAGCCCCTACCCAGGTCGTTCGAACGAACTCGTTCGAACGAGCTTCTAACGAGTTGACCAGTCGCTGCTAACGAGAAGGGATTTCGTTCGATATCTCATTCGAACGAGATATCGTTAGAAGGTACAGTTCGTTCGAACGAACTGGAATCTCGTTCGAACAGCCTCGTTCGAACGAGACTTCTAACGAGTAGACATAGGAATCTCGTTCGAACAGTCTCGTTCGAACGAGACTTCTAACGAGTTGACAGTTTGGTCCTTTTTGGACTGTTTTGATTTTTGGAGTCCCGTAAACTTGTTTGAGGATATAGATAACCTTCCTTTGATGATGTAAGGATAGATTTGGGACTTTTGGGTTATTACGAGGAGTAAACTATATACGCGAGTTATATTAAATGGACGGTTTGGGTTGAGACGTGAGTGTCTACTACGACGTGAGAAGATTATGGCGCGTATGATTATAAACCGGAGTAGTATAAATTGTGATAATTATAGTTAGTACGATAATGCGATATGTACTACGATTAAACTACGGTATTACTAAGACGTGTGTTAACTTAGTATTGGTATATGAATTGTGTGTATGACATACCTACCATACTTGCTATCACGGGAGGTTTGCGTTCGCTTAGGGCCCTCTAATCCTTGTGTTGCCCGGATTTAGACTGGTTACCTTGATGAACATAGGTCATAGAAAGACTTATTGGGATATTAATAAGTCCGCTGATCGTAGGAGCGTAGGTATGTGCGTGACCTATGTGATGTGACTGTGTTCGCCTCCATTGTTTGTGATGTTGTTATCTGTGAACTATTCCTGAGAGATTCGGAATATGTAATCCTTATGTACGTGATGTACCTGGATGGATAGCAGAGTATGTGTGCCGCAGCTTAGTTCTCGGGGTGCTTATATTGTATATTTTGATGCGAATAATATACACTTAATTAAAGGGAACCTTCATGTTAATGTTGTGAATATAATTACGGTATTGTTTCGAGAAATATAACGAGTTAACTTACAATGTTATATATTGCATATTGAGCTTCTGAGTTTACGTTAAACCCCTACTTAATTACGAGCGTTATAATGTTAATAGAACCGAGTAATATGGGTAGGACCTATGATAGTCTAGCTAGAGATGATGTCACTTAGCTAGTGGTTTGCGTCGTTATAGATGGGTACTTACGTTAGGAGTGCACAGTTAGACGAGAGGTGAGAATATCATGTGAGTGCACGTCCTAACATGTACTTTGCATTTAATGTTTTAAATGTTTTTAAAGCACTTGCAGGTTTTTAAAATATAACTCCACATTCGGGCTCTGACCCGTTTGCTTTTCAAATCTTTTTCTTGTAAAACCATTTTAGGTGCCCAGCCACAAGGACACCAAACATAGGATATTCATTCAGGTGACGAGCTGTAGCTGTTTGTGGAAGCTACAGGGATTTGCTTGTAGACGCTTCTATCTTTTGGATTCCAGAGTCACTATCTATCAGTTGTAGGGCGTGTTGCCCATTTCTATCAGAGCATCTTTTACATTTCAATTTTCAGACTTTAGCATGTATTGTTTCAGTATTCAGTTTACTTTTCAGTTGTGGGATTTGTAGTGAGGAGTTTTCCTCCAGACTTTATTTACACTATGTGATGGTTATTCGTTTTACTTCAGTATGGTGAATGGTGTTACTTATTTCTTCATTACACTTGTTGCATGTTAATCAGACTTTAATTAAAATTTGGCAACTTACTTTTTAAATACTAGGTGGTTAGTAAAATTAAAATGTTTTCGACAGTGATGCTATTAACTGAGCCAACTTGGCATTTTGAATTAATTTAATAAAGGAGTAGCTACCCGGTATTTAATTAGTCGGGGTGTCACACATTGGTCACAATTTCGAACCGTGAACCCTAAATCCATTTCAAAATGGTCATATTCCATAGTCACGGTCCAAAATCGTGACCGTTTCACCACTTTCCAATTGGTCATATACTGGGTTACGGTCGAGAATCGTGACCATGTTTAAGTCATTAATTAGTCACATAACGGGTCATGGTTTTATACCATGACACCATTTTAGGTATAAAAAATTATAATACCCCGATTTCATTTCACCCTTATGCCTAAAAATGCAAATGATTTTAGGAAAAATAATTCGAAGGTCAATTAGTATTTTTCAACACGTGTTTGTTTGATACAAGTTGGAAAATCATCAATTTTCTACCTTATTTATCAAACACAAAAGTTGAAAAATAGAAATAAATGTGGAAAAATCGTTTAAGGAATATATATATATATATATATATATATTGTTTACGAAATATTATATATATATATATACAGAAAGTCTCATTATGGGACTTCTTATAGTGCAGATCCTGACGCATACAATTTTTTTAAAATAGTAAAAAATAATTTTTTTTATGGAACTACATGGATATGATGTCTACGGTAAGAAGATCTTCTCTATTTTTTTTCATCAAAAAATTCAATAAAAAAAACCGTTGAGGTGATATGTAAAAAAAATGGTATAAATATTCATTTTCAACCATTAAAATGTTGGGTCGGCCCCAACCACTTTATTGATTGAGTTTTTTTATGAAACTTCATGGATATGATCTTTTCACTGTCAATATCATATCCGTGAAGTTTCATCAAAAAATTCAATCAAAAAGTGGGTGAGATGATCATTAACATTTCAACGGTTGAAAATGCATATATATACAATTTTTTTACATATCACCTCATCTCAACATTTTTTTATTAATTTTTTTTTGAAAAAAATGGAGATGATCTTCTCACCGTAGAGATCATATCCATGAAGTTTCATAATTTTTTTTTTTACTATATTAAAAAAAATATTTGTACAGGGGGGGGTCTGCACCGTCTTTAAAGGAGGGGGCCTCTCTCTCTCTCTCTCTCTCTCTCTCTCTCTCTATATATATATATATATATATATATATATATATATATATATATATATATATATACATATTATTTCATATATTTCGTATATGTGTGTGTGTTTTGTATTCTAGACACACACACACATACGAAAATATACTAAATAAATATATATATGAAATATATGAGATACAAAAAATACAAATTATATACATATAGGAAATATACAAAAATAAATATATACATTTACGAAATATACGAAAAAAATATTTGAAATATACGGAATATATGAAATATTTTAAAAAATAAACGAAATATGTGAAATTTAAAAAAAAAATATACGAAAGATATGAAATATACAAAATATATGAAACATATATATATAAATTGACGAACTATATATATATTTAGGAAATCTATAGAGGCATAAAAAAAAATTGAGCTATTTGCCACCCAAATGTGTCAAATAAAAGCCTCCCCCAAAGAATTGGTTGTCACCGAAAGGTGCCAAATTGTGATTAAGGGGTGTTATACATGAAAAAAAAAATTCAGGACAAATTTAGGCAATCGGACAACCCTAAAGTCGAAAATTTTCACAACTTTCTAACTTTTTAAATTTTAATTTGGAATTTGGTTCTTATTAAACGACGCCTAAACGTACTTATATTAATTATTGTAATAAACATAAATTTATTAAAATAATCTAAAAAATACATGTTTTGCACTTGTTCCATGCTAATAGAGTTATTCTACTCAATTAGAATCTTCCATCACGCAACCTTTAACTATATTGCTCTTACTTTTAGTGGAAGACAAGAAGGACGAAAACCCCATATATGTTTATCTATAAAAACAGTTAATTTATTTATTAAAAAAACTTTTATAAAATTTTAAAATTGTCTTGATTATAAAAATACTATTTATTATAGAAAACTATTTTTTTAAAAAAATATATTTTTTGTACAAAAACTATTTTAACGTTTATAATTATTTAAAAAAATATTCAACAATTTAAAAAAAACTTCTTAATTGTGGTTTTTAAAAAGTGTTCATAATAACTAAAACAATATTCTATATAATATTAAAAAAAACTACTTTTTTACGAAAATAAACTATTTTAATTGTTAAAAATCTGTCTTTCATATAAAAACTATACATTTTATTTGAAAGACAGATTTTTTACAATTAAAAAAGTTTATTTTTGTAAAAAACAATTTTTTATATTATATAGAACATTTTTTTAGTTTTTATAAACAGTTTTTATAAATAATAATTAAAAATTTTATTTTTGTAAATTGTGATTAAAAGGGATTGTGCATGAAAAAATAAATTTCAAAACCAATTTAAGCAAACAAAGAAGCTTAAAGTTGAAAATTTCACAATTTTCAAACTTTTTAAATTTTAATCTGAAATTTAATTGCTATTAAAAAAAATTATATTAAGGGTGGAGCTATTGGCCTCCACCAATTCCTCTGGCACTTCTAAACATTTGATAATTACCACTATATCCCCTTCTCTCCAAATAAAATACTAATCTTCATCTCCCTCCTCATTCAACCTTTGATTTTTTTTTTCCTACAAACATTACTAAAAATCAGCATAAATATCACCATTTCAACAAAAATATTCCAGCAAATATTTATTAAATTAAATATTTCCAGGAAGCATAAAAAAATAGAAAAAGTAAAAAAAAATCTAAACAAATAATCCCAACAAATAAAAAAAGAAGCAAAAGTAAAAAAAGAACGTCAACAAATAATCCCAAGAAATAAAAAACAGCAAAAGTAAAAAAAAAAATCTCAACAAATAATCCCATTTATCAAGCGTATGAGTTTCCAAGTAAAATGAAAAAAAAAACTATTTTCCCAAAATAAAATGGGCGGAAAACAATTTTTTGTTGAAAATCATTTTATTATGTAGAATTTACTAAAAGAATTTTAATGAGTGTTAATTGAGTGTATTAACAGTAATTGAAAATATATATATATATGTCGTGAAAAGTTTTTATTTTACATAAAACTAAAATGCCATATATATATTTTAATAAAAACATTTCACGCCATATATATATTTTTTAAATTCCTGTCAATACACTCAATTAAAACTCATTAAATTCTTTTAATAAATTCCACATAATAAAATGATTTTCAGCAAAAAAAAATATTTTTCGCTTGATAAATGGAAACTTAAAAACTCATACGCTTGATAAATAGGATTATTTGTTGAGATTTTTTTTTTTACTTTTGCTGTTTTTTTATTTGTTGGGATTATTTGTTTACGTTCTTTTTTATATTTATTTCTTTTTTTTTTATTTGTTGGGATTATTTGTTTAGATTTTTTTTTACTTTTTCTGTTTTTTTATGCTTCCTGAAAATATTTAATTTAATAAATTTTTGCTTGAATATTTTTGTTGAAATGTTGATATTTATGCAGATTTTTAGTAATGTTTGTAGAAAAAAAATTCAAAGGTTGAACGAGGAAGGAGATAAAGGTTAGTATTTTATTTGTAGAGTCAGAAGATAGACGGGGTAAGATGATAATTATTAATTATTTAGGGGTGCAAGAGGAATTGGTGGAGCGCTAATAGATATTAATTATTGTAATAAACATATATTTATTAAAAAATCTGAAAAATACATGTTCCGTACTAATAATATGGATGATGTACAAAACAGACATAAAAGACATTAATGACAAACTGTGACGTGGTCCCACTCCAATGTTGTCTGCTATAGGTATCACGTGGTTATTGGGGTTTACAAAATGTGACGTGGTCCACTCCAATGATTCACAGCCATCCATCTCCTAACATTAAAACAACATCAAAAAGACAAAAATGGGTCACAAAAATAAGGAAAACTATATATGTACCGGACCGGACTATTTTATCAGAATATTATCGGATCATTTTTTTTTTTAACTATAGAAATAAAAACAGTTTTTTATATATAAAAAAACAGTTTTCTTATCGATATAAAAAAAAATATATATTAACTAAACTGTTTTTATTAAAATTAAATTAAAAAATATTTCTTTTATAAATAAAAAAAATTATGTTTATTGACATGATATCACGATTGATTAGTATTGCTGGCGCGGACCCGCATTTGGACACCCACATCATTTGTTGGATGTGGATCCGGGAATCAAATTGTGTGTTGAATATTGCGCGGTATGTTTTTTTATATTATTTTTAACTCATTTAGTTCCTCAAACACCCACTTATCTAATATTCTCTTATTTTTAAAGGTCCGCGTCAGCGGCACCCCTTATTTTTTAACTTATTTTTTTTTAATTTTACAACATTTAAAATAATTTTTTAACTTAATTCAAAAAATTGTGATATCGCGATTGATTAGTGTCACTAGCGTGAACCCATATTTTCAGACTCACATCATTTGTTGAATGCGGGTCCGCGCCAGCGACACTAATCAATCGACAGTCTAACACATTAAATTAAATAATTTTTTATTAAAATTATTTGTTGAATATGGGTCCGGGAATGTGGGTCCGCGCCAGCGACACTCTTTTTTTGTATTTCTTAAAACTGTTGAAAATGTAACTCAATATTATCTTATTTTTAAAAGTCCGCGCCAGCGGCACCTCTTACTTTTAAACTTTTTTTTTATTTTACAACATTAAATTTTTTTTTTGTATTTCTTAAAACTGTTTAAAAACGATTTTTTTTTATTTATATTAAACTAACTTTTATTTTTTGAAACTTTTTTTTTTCAGAAAATTATTTTTAATTCATTTAGTCCCTAAAACACCCATTTACCCATATTTTCTTATTTTTAAAGGTCTGCGCCAATGTCACCCCTTATTTTTAGACTTTTTTAAATGTACAACATTTAAAATAATTTTTATTTATATTAAACTAATATTTTTTTTCTGAAACATTTTTTTTTAAAAAAAATAATTAATAAAGTTCACAGGGCTTTAACAAACACAACGAAAAGGGGAAAAAAAAGGGTATCCGGTAACTTTTCGGTAAAATCCTCCCGTAAGTGTCTCACTACTCCAAAAATAATTGCATAGAAGACCAATTTGATAAAATTTCACTTACTTTTCTAATTGAAATCCTTCACTTTGATAAAATTTATTATTTTATGTTTCAAAACTCATACATATCTACTCACGAAAAATAACTGTATACAAGACTAATTCCACTTCCTTTGTCTATAAATAAATTTTAAAATTATTTTGGATTTGAAGTAATTATATAAATATTATACGAGTCATGAATTTTTTCACTTACTAAATAAGTGAAAAAAGTAATTATAATGTCATAGTGCTCAATACACGACACAACACGATACAATATGACACGACACATTACATATATACAGTGAAAAATAAAATGATAATACTATATGTGGCAAAATATTCCCTAATACGAATACAATCCAATTAAACACAACACAACACAACTTAAATTTTATTTTACTTAATTCGAATACGACCCATATGAATGTGACAGTACACGAAATTGTATTTTTTTTACCCAACATGAAACGACACAACGTGAAATTAACGAACACTAACTCGGCCCAAATAAATGCCAGACGATATCAAATCGTATTTTTTTTACCCAATATGAAGACGATCCAATTAAAAAATCACAGGATATGAAATTTTATTTTTTACGTAATAGCAACACATAACAAATAAAACAAGACACAACACAATTTTTTTCCTAATACTAACACAACCCAACTAAAACACGACACATAATCTTTTTTTTTTACTAGAAACGACACAAAATGATATGACACGACGTTAAATATTATTTTTATTTTCATGTCGTGTTATTTAAATTTTGGTCGGGTTCGTTTTTGGTTTAAAAAAATATTTTGTATACGACACGACGTTAAATATTATTTTTATTTTCATGTCATGTTATTTTTGTTCTGGTCGGGTTCGTTTTTGGTTTAAAAAAATATTTTGTGTTGTACCGTTTTTACTTGGGTTGTGTTCGAGATAGGTAGAAAAATATTTCATGTCACGTGGTGTCATGTCACTTTTATTTTGATCGTGTTTGTGTTTCACTAAAAAAAGATTTTATGTCTATTCAGAATGTGACTTTTATTTAAGTTGTTTTAATGTCAAGACCAAACAACCCCGTAATACCTATCAAATTGCGTTTCAAAATATTTGTATCCCAAAAATATATTTAATTGTGACGTGACACACCCCAATACTTTTTATTCAAAAAAAAAGAAATCCTTTTGATTTATTCCAAATCATTAAAGTCCAACTCTAAAGTTTATAGATAATACCGAGACTTGTTACTCACAAACTTGATTTATTAATCTAACCGAATTAAATAATCCCTATTAAATTTTATTTTATTCCAAAAATATATGAGATAATACAATTTTTCTTTTACAACATTGGTTATTGTTGCACTTTGTCGCAAATAACGTCAGAAAACGTTTTCACGACCTTTATGGTTCTTTACTCGCATTTAATTTGCAGCTGAAATTCAATTTGTAATATTTATGCGGTTAAATACGCTAGATCATATTTATAGTGAGTCGAGACACCCTTGGATACCCAATAAAAAACATCGTGAGCTAAGTCCATCTCTTACCTCCCTTTATCCATTTTAGAGGCCTATTATTACATTATTATTATTATTATTATTATTATTATTATTATTATTATTATTATTATTATTATTATTATTATTATTATTATTATATATTTTTGTATTTGTAGAAAGTACTTGTCAATTCAATTTTATGTCTCCATATTAATATAGGTGTGTTAGTAATTACATGTAACACATTAATATAATTTTCATTTTTAAGTATTGTTTTATTATCATACGTGTGTTATATAATTATATGTGTTGACTAACGAAGTTTAAGAATGAGAAGACAAAGAAGGCTTATGTATGTATTTTTTTAATAATTAATAACCTTCCATTTGTTTGGACTCTTAAATTGGACGAAAATGAGTCATGTGCCTTACGAGGGAAAATAGTCCGTACATTTCTAAAAGTACAAGAGACAAAACCTAACCCATTTATGCTAATTCACCATCTATTTCCCAATCCAAATAACCCGCTCGATATTTCATCTACTCGTTCACCTCCAATAAACCTTCCTTCCATCTTGTTTTCCGGCGAACTTCCATCAATAACTACCCATTTGCAACCCCTAAAAATGGTTCTCTCTAGGGGTGTCAATTTTAGAAACGACACGAAAAAACGACACAGAACGACACGAAATTGACCCGAAATTGACACGATATTTCGTGTTCGTGTCATGTTTTTTTGACACGAAGTCGTGTCGTGTCGTGTTCGTGTCTTAATTATGAGTCGTGTCGTGTCGTGTTATCGTATTTTTTAGGCCTAAAATTTAAGAAATTATGGTTGTCGTGTCGTGTCGTGCCGTGTTATTTTTTATTCGGGTCGTGTTCGTGTCAGCTAAAAAAAACACGAATTCGTGTCGTGTCGGGTCAAAACACGACCCACTGACCCGAATTGCCACCCCTAGTTCTCTCTCTGCTAAACTTGAAGTAAAATGAAAGGGGACTTAGCCCCGTCCCTCTCTTATGTGTTATGCCGACGAAGAAAAATATGGCATTTTCCCTCCTGAACTTACTCTCTCCATTCTGTATGTTCTTAAATCCATATCGGGGTTGAAAAATGTTAGTGCATATATATCAAAATTTGTATCAACATATTTTTTTACAAAGTATACACTACCGTAAAATTTATCAGAAAAATTAAAGTTTGTTAGCCCTTCTTCAATTCAAATAAAAAAGTTTTCAAATAAAAAAAATCCACATTGGCCTCCTTCATAAAAACCCTTACCCATTAAACATTTAATCCTTAATCTTCTTATGTTTTGGTTACATGAATATGAAATTCCAATTTTGATTCTAGGTTTCTTCAAAAAGGGTCAAGGTTGAATTATCTCATGTTATGAACAACATCAAACAAAATACTAGGCTGTTGTTTTTTCATAAAAAATGACCCAAAGTTTAAATGGCCAAAAAAATCGTGGAAAAAACTACTATTCATCGTCTTTTTGGAATTTTTTTTCCTAAATTTGCAATTTTAAGTGGTCGTGTTCAAGTAACCATATCACCGTCAATACTTATCTAAAAATCATGTCTTATACATTGTTTTAAAACCCTTATGACATAGAAAAATTATATACAAAGAAATTAAATTCTTATTGACAATAAGACCTTCAAAATAGCGTGCAAAGTTACCGGAAAAAAATATTGTTCGTCGTCTTTAACAATAACCTAGAATTTTCAGATTTTTTTTTATTTTTAGAAGCCAAGTTTGATAGATTATATATCTCACTCGTTATTTTTAGGAGGCAAGTTTGATAGATTATATAATGGGGAGTAACATATATTTATTTCATAATTTTCTGAGAAAATCGAAAAAGCAGAATTTTTGGGATTATAAATGATTTATCGAAAAATAACAAATACGCAATCAAAAGACGAATCACCGTAACATAACCCATAATATATGTATTCCAATCTTGCCGAATAGATACAAATGTAGAAATAGCTCTCATACAAATGTAAAAGTAAGCGTAACATAACCCATAATATAAGTATTCCAATCTTGCCGAAAAGATACATATATGTAGATTGAGCTTATTTCATACAAACTTACACACAAACACAAACACACACAACCGTGTGGGCAGGTCCTCCGAGGAAAGCACCCTCCACGAAAGGCAAGCACCAGATTGAACTTATTTCATACAAACTTACACACACATAAACATGAATAAATACATATATGTGTAGATTCATCTTATTTGTATTTATCTAGCTTCGGAGACGCACAGCGACCAATACCACCAGTTCGGACGCAAACACAACCAGCTGGGCAGGGTGCCCAAGCAGAGCAGCCTACACTGAATGCGCAGTCAATAGGAAAAAGGTTGAGGAGAATGTTGGAGTCCAACATTTTACGATTGTTAGCCACTGAAGTGGCAGTGGAGGTGAGAGTGGTGGCCATAAACACCATAACTACCAACAATGTCATCAAACCAACCTTCTTCATTTCTATGTCTTACTCTTAATATGAGTCTTTGCTATATCCCAATGGCCCTCCCCCATGTGGTATTTATAGAGGACATGATTATGTGAAACATACACCTTATCCAACCGAGGCTAAAACCGTCAAATATACTTTCTACAAGCTATAACAGTTTCTAAAGATGAAAAAAAAAAATATCAGGCCTTTTTCATTTGACGTTATGCTTTTTGATAAAAAAATATCAGGCCTTTTTCTTTTTTTTAATAGTTAGTTTTCGTTTCGCCTAAAAAAATAAAAATCCAAACACGTGTTATTTTTCATCTTTTTTATAGTTAGTTTTCATCTTTTGAATTTTATTTATTTATATATATATTTTTCTTCTTATTTGCTATTTATGATTCTTCCTTTATTTATAATATTTGATTTGTTTATTATATATATATATATATATATATATACACAATAATGCTCTTGTGCGGATCGGTCATGTGTCATCTGACGGTGCACTCAGCAAAGACAGAGAGTATGCCTAAAATTTAGGTGATAATATCTAGGGGCACCGTCAGGTGACACATGTCCGAACCGTATTTTTACAATGCGGACTAGTCCGCACAAAAGTATTATTATATATATAATAAACAACTAAAATATTATAATTACTTATGTGCAAATTATTATAATAAGTCTAAAATTTAAATTAAAAACATTTAATTTGTGTTAAAATGACGATATGATAGATTTTTGTTAAATTGGCACCATGAATTATTCTAAAATGACACAATGATTTATTTAAGAGGACAATGTGATTTGTTTTAAGTAATATCGCAAGTATTCGGTTAAAATGAAATTGTAATTATGACTACAATGTAATTACAATAAAAAATGGGGTCAATTATTTAATACTCCCTACTATAAATATATATTTTTTAAAAAGGACACATATTTTTAGTTTAATCCATTTAGTCCCTTAAGCACTCAATATTCTCTTATTTTTAGAGGTCCGCGCCAGCGGCACTCCCTTTCTAAAATATGTGGCAAAGGACTTTTTGAGGCAAAATAAAAAGGCTTGGACTAAATGAGTATTAAAAAATGTTTGGAGAACTATTTGGTATATGTCCCTAAAAAATGCCACAAAATATTTAATTAGCTCTACAATCGAAATAAAATAAAATTATAACATTGTGCTTGAAAACAATGTGATTTTTGTTATATTAAAGTTGTTAATTGTTATAAAGTGACACTGTAAATATTGTTTTCAAAGAACACTTTGAAATGATATGATTAGGCTATTGCGTTGTGATAGACCCGTAAAATCTTTTGTTAACTTTACAATTGCAGTAACTCTATAACATAGTTTTGTAATGACATTGTGAGAAACAGGGGTATAGGATTCAAAACAGAAGATCAGACAATATTTAGCAACTGCCAACATATGGATGTTTGTTTCCATTGATTAAGACAACTTTCGAAAATTATATAAATATTCATTCTAAACACCGATTAAAAACTAGTAAAATTTAAAATTCCAGTTTCTAAAAAAATAACAACAGTGCCAATTAAAAAAATTAAAATCTTACCTTGAGTTAAAGTTATAAAAAAAATGAAAACAAATCAGTTTTGATGCAACAAATAAAAAAAAAAAAAGAAGGAAAGGCATTTGTATCTCATGTGAACAAATATCTAATGTTAAGGCTAAAGGAAAATTGTTGAATTTTCGCTCTGGTTATTGACAATGTCATGAATGATCATAAGTTGATATTACGAACGGAATGGATATGTGTGTCATGGCTTTATACCATGTTCGATGATAACGTGGAGTGAGAGAATATGAGGGGTCACATCGAATTATGAGTTAAAAAAAATTTCAATGCATGTAAAGTTGATGTGCCACTATTTAATATTCACAATGTGAAATTGACCCTCTAAATGTTGATGTTCTCTTTCACAATGTAAAGGGTAAAACTAAAGAATTAAAATATTTCTCCATCCACCTTGTCATTTTCATTCTCTCTCTACATTTTACAAAGCAAATCAATTATGTATATGTATCAGTCAAATTTACTTTTAAATATTCGCATAGACTTTTAAATATTCGTATAAGAGAGGGATTTTTTTTACTATGTCTACATAGATTTTTTTATACCGCTGTTGATGTAAAAAATTAGATCTTATCTAATTATTCAATCACAGATAAATAAATGAGACAAAGAATTTTTAAAGTGGTTCAGCCTTATGAGAATGACATACGTCCACTGTTATTTTATTGCTGAGTGTTTCGGAATTCTGAATTACAAGTTTTCTCAAGAAATTCCGATTTGTTTCTTACAATGAGTATTGTACAATTTATTTATAGCGCTGAGACTGTAATGTGAAAGGGTAATACATTAAATGATTTACATATGAAAGGGTAATGTATTAAATGCCCATTAAGCGTATGCATCTGAATGATTAGCATTTAATGAACAGTCAAATTGTTGGTTCTCCAGCTATTAATGTTTTGTTCGAGGAGCAGCTCGGAGCGCCTGAGTTGCTCGGACCGCCTAAGCTTCTCGGTACTCAAGAGTTCCTCGAAGCGTGTGAGCTCCTCGGAGAGTTCTTGTTCCTCGGAGCGTGTGAGTTCCTCGGGGAAGCAGTATTCCTCGTTGTAGTATGGTTCCTCGGAGTGTGTGAGTTCCTCGGGGAAGCAGTATTCCTCGTTGTAATATGGTTCCTCGGAGCGTGTGAGTTCGTCGGAAGTGTTTGTTGTTGCCACGTAGATTGTCATGTGTCTTCATTCAATTGGGTCACGTCAGCAGACTAAATTTGATATCAACAACCGCATAAAATGGTTTTTATTTATTGACACCACATAATGTTTTTTTTTCACATAAATGTTTGGTTAGCTCTATAATTTAAAAAAAAAAAAATATTATAATATCATCCTCGAACAATATTATGATTTTTGTTAAATTAAATTTGCAATATGTTATAGAATGAGATTGTAAAATTTGTTTGAAAATTCCGCTTTGAAATGATAATGGTCCATGGTTGATAAATGGATGCCAGCTGGTAGTACTTGACAAATGGTCCATGATTTTCGACGTCGGCAGCTCATTAGTTGATAAATGGTCCAAAATCCTTTATGAACAAAAGCCTGCTAGACTTACCGATTCCTCCTTCCCCAATCCACGTACCGAATTCAAAAGTTTCTTTTTTATTTGTTTTTTTTTAATGAAAAATTGTTTGATTTTATAAAAATCTGTATCTTTATATAAAAAACAGTAGTTACTATATATATAAAAAAAAAGAACATGAACGTGATTAAATTAAAACAATCCGAATCCGATCCAATTAAATGCGATAAGTTTACGAAAACATTATTTTAATATAAAAAAATATATTTTTTGAAAAAAACTGTTTTAAATAATAAAAGTTAGTTTAATATAGATAAAAAGAAACATTAATTTTATATTTTTAAACGGTTTTAAGAAATACAAAATTGTTTTATATGTTGTAAAATTTTAAAAATAAGGGGTGCCATTGGTGCAGACCTATAAAAATAAGAGATATTGGATAAATGGGTGTTTGAGAGACTAAATGAGTTAAAAAATAAGGGTGACGTTGGAGCGAACCTATAAAAATAAGAGAATATTGGGTAATGGGTATTTGAGGGAATAAAATGAGTTAAAAAATTAAGTTTAGAAATTAGGGGTGTCGTTGGCGCGGACCTATAAAAACAGGAGAATATTGAATAAATGTGTGTTTGAGAGACTAAATGAGTTAAAAAATTAAGTTTAAAACTAAGGAGTGCTGCCGGCGCGGACCTTTAAAAATAAGAGAATATTGGGTAAATAAGTGTTTGAGGGACTAAATGAGTTAAAAATAATTAAAAAAAATATAATTAGTATTAGTTTAATGTAAAAAGAAACATAATTAGTTATGGTCAATTATTGAATAGTCCCTACTATAAATATATATATTTTTTAAAAAGACACATATTTTTAGTTTTACCCATTTAGTCCCTCAAACACTCTATTCTCTTATTTTTAGAGGTCCGCGCCAGCGGCACTCCCTTTTCAAAATATGTGGCAAAGGACTTTTTGAAGCAAAATAAAAAAGCTTTGACTAAATGAGTATTAAAAAATGATCGAGGGACTATTTAATATTTGTCCCATTAGTTTAATGCAAAATTTATTTAACTTTATAATAAATCATAACTCTAGTTATTTATCAATCTAAAATAAATTTTTAAAAAATTAAAAGAATATCTTATAGTTTTAGTTTAAATAAATTATAACTCAAAAGATATAATGCATTATTTTGATAAAATAAATTAAGGGTCAAGATTATTTTGGTATCTAATGAGATCAAGGGTTGGAATTGTTGGGTAAGGAATGGGTAGCGCCCCATTCGGGGAGAGTCTATCATTGTTCAAGATAAAATTTGGAATTAAAATGTTTAGGGAAATAATTTGAAATATAAAACAAAAATGAATTTTTATTATTATTTTATTAAAATCCTCTCTCCTCCCTCCTCTCACGTCTCTTTCATTCCTCTCTCCTCTCTCCTCTCTCCTCTCTTTTAACGTTTGTTTTTTTTCTCTGTCCTCTCTCCTCTCACGTCTCTTTCATTCCTCTCTCCTCTCTCCTCTCTCCTCTCTCCTCTCTTTTAACGTTTGTTTTTTTTCTCTGTCCTCTCTCCTCTCTTTCATTCCTCTCTACTCTCTCCTCATAATTTTGACGATGAAAAAAGAAAAGAACAAATCTTGACGATAAGAAAGAAAAGAAAAAGTTTATTAGTAAATCTTTTATATGACTATTATTCTGAAAGAAAAATATTTTGTATTCCAAATAACTTCTTCGAATTCTTCCTCAAATTGCATTAAATGTTATATCTTGTAGTATGTATTCCGTCAGGGCATAACTCACTAATGCTATTTGGAAAATTTATTTGGTACCCATAGCATCACGCTATTTCGAAAAGAGAAATGCTATGTGTCCCAAACAACTCCCCCAAATTGTCCCCCAAATAGCTTTAAGCGTTATACCTTGTGGTATGGATCCCGCCAGGACACAATCATTAATGCTATATGGGGGAGATTTGGGGGAGTTGTTTGGTACCCATAGCACCACTCTTCCGAAAATGCTTTATTGAAAACTAAAAAATAAAATTAATGTGATTCATATGTCTAGTTCGAATGCCTACTCCGGGAAAAAAAAGTTGAATGAGCAAAATAACTATACTAAAACAAGAGCAAAAAATAAAATTTCGTCTAAACATCCTCATTTTCGTCTTTATCTCCACCCGTTAAATCTGTAAAAAAAAAAATGACATGTTAAAATAAATTACAAATATAATGAACTAGTCAAAGTTACAATTTATAAACAATTATTAAGTCCCATTATAGATTTATATTACCCGTTGTAAATCTACAATTTATAAACAATTATCATCCTCGTCGAAGTTACGCTAAATTTGAGCGAGACATGAATTTGTCTTATTTTTCTAGGTGCATAATATGCTTCTGTTTACCCTCGTTTTTAATTTCTAAAAGTTCATGTCTTTGAACAATTGTAAGTTATATAAAATGCATCATAATACTATAAGAAAACGTATATAACACACACAAATACATATGAGTAAGGTTAAATCCTTATCATTAGTCATCCAAAAAATCATTTCATAAATGTTTATCTCACACACAACGTATATAACACACAACTATTTTGTTTAAGAAGTCCCTCGCTACGTAAAATATTCATAGACACTTTTTTTTTCTCATTTACTCCTTGAAAAAAATGGCAAAAAACAAAAACAAAATAGGAAAAAGACTTTTTGCAAAATAAAGAACTTGGTTGCACTTGATGCAAAATGTACTTAACTCCTAGAACCTAACCATTAATCATCGCAATTTTTTTCAACCCATACTTTTTAGTTATTTATTTTTTGAAATTTGCATTTCTAAAAGATGAGAGAATTGACATTTGACAGGGATGTAACTTTTATATAAGTTTCGGTAAATGATAATACGATTTTCATAGTTACATCATATAAATCAATTGATATTAACTTTTATATCACCAAAAACATACAAAAATTGGCCTAAGAAGCATATCAAAATGATATACCCTTTGAACATGAGTTCTCCACTAATAATTAGTTTTTAAAAAAGAATAAATTAATCTTCATAACAACATATGGTTCGTGAGATATGCCACCCATTATCCATAATCTAATTTATCTCAATTTTTTCTATGATATGCAATGAGGTGTCAATGATAAAAAGCAAAGTTAATTAGGATAAACACATGCATTATTTCTTTTATACAATGCATAGCATATATAGATGTAAATGCATGTGGAACATTGGATAGAGCTTATTTTAGACAAAAATAAACACACATACGTACATAGACATACCGTGACAACCCCTACTTTCCACGTACAATTGGTCAGATTCATAAGCTGAAGATATGACATGTTTATTAACTCATACCATTCTAAGCATAAACTAATAAGCATAAATATTGAATATAAACCATATAAGAATGCTAATAAAGGAAATATAATAGTCTCACGGCTTAAACAAATAAGTCCAAACACACTAGTGATACTAAATAGTGTGTGCAATACTATTATGAATAATACGAGTTGCAATATTATAAATCCGGTCTTATGCTCATAAAATCTCTAAATGGTATAATTATAGCGAATAAAGAAGCAGCCTACACTAGAATCAGTTAAATGGAAAGTTGTTAATAAAAATAGGGCTGCAAGTCTCGTATTTTCTTAGCCATGTGGTTCCTATCTAGGTAACCCCAAAAATCATTATTTATGATTTCTTTTAAAGGGACGGAGCCCCTTGGATTTATCGATAATAAGGAGAAAAAGCCTCTCCTAGGCGGCCCTTACAAGAACTAGAGATACGTTAAGAAAATGAGTAATACTAGACAAAATTCACATGTTTGACATCATATCCTTCATATGCATGCGCTATATGCACAAACTTGCCTTCACGTGTGGCTGTTATGCTGGAAATGTCTTTTTACCATCTCTTGCTTAGAGATGATTGGATCCAAAATAGAATTTTGGAATTAAAGTATCCCTTCTTTCAGGACATTGCTTACACTTTCACTCATCCCTTCAATTTCTTCATCGGATAGTTCTAAATTAGATTTTGAGTCTTCAACAAGAAAAATATCCTCCTTCACTTTATGCTTAATAGCACGTTTTTGGACCCGCTTAAGGAAATAAAGACGAGATATCTTTTATGTAATTTTTGGCTATTCTAAAAGGCTCATCAAAGTTTAGTCCATGAGATTAAAAGAATTCATCCTCACTATCATCAACCTTGTTTTCATCAACAATCCTCACTTGGTTCACTTTCCTCACTCTGACAAGCATAACCCAAATTTGTCATCTAAATTGGATCTAAAGGTAATTCAACACAATGATTTAACCCACGTGGAGAATCTTGTGAATTCTTTCTACCGACACTCATGAACTCCATTTGAGCTTCAGTGTTTACGATGTCCCAGGGAGATAAATTTAGATTTTCAACCGTAGCAATGCCTTATATGCTCTTGTACTGCTCATCTTCAACATCAGTAACACTGCCGACAGAGCAAAACTCTCTAACATTAAGGCCAGCCAAGCAAATTCTCCTTAACACTTACTAGCTAAATCCTTCTCTCCCAACTATGTTTCAGTAACATTCGTAAATATTCTACTGACTGATGGTTTCTAAGCATGTTTTTGCTACTTCGTTTTGCATTATGGTTTGAGTCTCATTCTCTTGTTTCACTTTAGCAAAAATATCTGACTAAGGCATTTCTACAAACAATTGGGAGGTCTCTAAAATAAGAGCCAATGTATGTTGTTCAATCCCTGCTATCGATAACTCTTTTCCACCTGAAATAATTGGTTTATTAGTATAAGATTCTTGGATTTTGAATTTGGTTTGCACCCACTCTTCTATTTTCTCCTTTTTCTTCATCGATTATCCCACCTCTATTAGGGGTTAGTCTAGAATTGTTTTTCTTTGTGAGTTTGGGACATCCACCTAAAGTTACAAAAATTAACTTAAAAAATCAGCAGTAAGTAATAATGTGATTTGTTTATAATGCATGCCACCATTCGACTCTCTCATGCAATAAGAATTTCACCTCTCAACTAAGAGCAACATTCTGTGCATAACCCAAGCTGAATATAACTATAATAATAATTCTCTAAAATATCGTAAAGAAATGATATCATAACCATTATCATGTAACAAGGATGTGTCTACCAATATATGTACAATTACAACCCAAGTGATCACCCCCTCAATGTTCCTCTAGGAAAATACAAGCATGACATGAAGTTTATTTTATGTGACACAAGGTTTATTTACCATTTCTAGATTTATATAAATCTTTTGTCATTTAGTAGTACACCTCACTAAGTTTACTACCTCCGAGGACAATCGATTTATTCTATTGGTATGTTCGTAAGAGTCCTTAACCTAAAAAACATAAATAACACACACATAAACTATAGGGGATCACCAGACAGTAGCCCCATTAATGGGCACATACCCAACCCGACTAATGTTTTAAGTCAACCAACCTTATAAACACATGAAGGGGGACAATCATAAACTTATGATATAAGATAATGACCTCCCCTAGTACCTATATTTTATCAATCAGGTGTATGGTACACGACCTTGCACTACACCAAAAACTATAAATGGTCACAGTTTTTGGGTCTCGGTCCAAAACCATGACCAGGGGGTCTAGGTCCAAAACCATGACCAAGGGGTCACAGTCCAAATCTGTGACCCCTAAATATTATCGTGATAAAATAAGTAACAAGGGTTTAGGGTGACATCATCAAGGGGATGGTCACGATCAGGAGCCATGACCAAAGAGGTCATAGTCCAAAATTGTGACTCCCCTGTGACCTAATATGTCGCCACATTTCCCACTCGTTTGGCCTTACCGGTGGTCACGACCTAAAACGTAACCCACACGTGACAATATATAGTGATCAAGATTGAGGATCATGGTTAAGAGACATGTCCAAGGACTACGGTCCAGAACCGTGATCCATTATGCAACTAAAATTCTCATTTTCTTATCATAAAGGAGGTCACGATTTAAAACCGTGACCAACCCATAACAATATTAGTGAACATTGGTCACAATTTCGAACCGTGAACCCTAAATCCATTTCAAAATGGTCACATTCCATAGTCACGGTCCAAAATCGTGACCATTTCACCACTTTCCAATTGGTCATATACTGGGTCACGGTCGAGAACCGTGACCATGTTTAAGTCATTAATTAGTCACATATCGGGTCATGGTTTTATACCATGACACCGTTTTAGGTATAAAAAATCATAATACCCCGATTTCATTTCACCCTTATGCCTAAAATCGCGCCTCCCTCTTTCTCTCTCTCTCTCTCTCTCCAGCCCTCGATGACAATCCCTTCCTCTCTCCTCTATTTATGGCCATCTCTCCTCCATTTCGGGTGATATTCCATTCCTTTCTTAACACATGTACATCTCCCTTACTCTCTCTGGTCCATTTGTGTGTGTCTGTTTATTTCGTGTGTGTTTTAGTGTGTGTGTGTGTTTGATCCAGTAGAGTGTGTTTATATATGTTTCAGTATGTGTGTATGTGATCGTATATATGTGTTTTAGTATGTGTATATGTGTGGTTCAACTATGAGGGTTTGTGATTCTTTTGGATTACCAAATTCTTAAAACCCGCGTGATATTTCAAATTTGATGAACTAAAGAAAATGTCAATATGGATTTTTTATTTTACGTTTGTATTGGATTACTCAATCCATTTTATGGGATAGTTGTAAGCTTAATGTATTATAGAAAAGATTAATATGGGTTGATACATAAACTAATAAGAATGTTGGAAATTTTTAGGTTAGTAATGTTGATGTATAAATTGTTAGGTTAGTAATGTTTATATATATATTTTTAGGTTAGTGATGTTGGACAGGATAAACATGGGTTGGAAATCAATAAAGTCGACTATTTAGAAGGAGTATGGGATAAACTTGTGTTAGATTGTTGGGTTGATGGTTATTATGGCTTGTGTTGAATGATCATGCTTTGATACAGATGATGGATACTTAAAACACTCATTATATTAATTCTTTATAATAAACCTATAACTTATTATTTATCTTAACGACTACCCCATCCTAACGACTAAATGTTTAGAATAGAGTCATTTGGTATAGTGTTGTGGCTGCGTTCACCCCTTCCTGAAATGGTTTTTATTTGGATGAACAAATATTGGTGGAAGGTATTTAATAATTGGTGGACAAATAGTAATTTGAGGTTTAATCAAATTAGAATAAACTTAAATTGGACATGTTGTATCTGTATGATTGAATGAAAAATTATAATTTGTTTAGGATTAATTAGAGCAATAACTTTTTGTGTCTTCACCCTTAAGATTGATATGTTCATTTTTCTATATATTTTCTAAGAAAAAAATGAGCCACGGTAGTAATTAATGGAAACAAGTGTATGAGAAGGTGTAATTTTTCCACATTAAAACATCTTTGATTAGTCCACGCCATATAGAGGGAACTCCAATTTAAAGGTATGCTAAATAATTTAATTACCTTATAAATCGTGGAATTATTCTCTAACAAGACTACCTGATTAATCATATTATGTTTTTAATGTCGGAATGCTGGGATGAGGCGGTAGAGAATATATTTCACCTGCATAATCCCGATAGGGCACTGACAACAGTGACACTATTAAAAAAGTCCAAAATGATATTGCTTCTTTGTGGAAAGAATTCTGTACAGACATCATTCACCTCGATTGCGACATCTTGAGACACATGCATATTAAAAATGAGATTGCAAATAAGTTGAAAAGAAAGGATTCCGAGTTCGTGTCATGGACCTTTATACATCAGTCATAGTCACACTTCCACCTAGTTGGCCGCGTGACGAAATTTCATAGATTTTTAAAAAGTAATACTGATTGGATGGAAATCAGACTCACTGAGCATGTTTTAATAGCCAATGAAAGGGTATATACATATATATAGTCATAAACCATACTTTCTTACATATATAAATATTTTTTTAAATTGTAGGAAATGTCGAAAAGAAATGACAATAATCAACAAAATAGTGAAACATTGCCAACTGGGTGCTCTCCTAAACTCCAACTCAATCCTCATGTCCTCTGGGATATCAATACTCTAATCCACCCGGGATTCATTATACTCCATCTCTAAGTCACCCAAATAAAAAAACCCTAATAATACGACACCCTCAAGTGTTGCGGTCGAGGGATCCCAAGTTAACCCTAAAAATCACATTGTGTTCTCCGTTGGCAAGGATAATCCAATAGGTGATAAACGTGACGTTCAACTTTTTAAAAGTCATTGTCCATGTTGAGAAAAAATGACTATCGATGTTAGAGGTGCAGACATTTTGAAGAAGTTTTATTATTACTTAAAGGATGATGTTATGGAGAAACTTAAAAGACATTTACATATCAAGCTGGTTTGAAGCCAAAGGTTCTTTCCAAAGTAGCCGATGCTTTAAAAAAAATCGAAAGAACCTTTAAAGATTTTTTTTTCCTAAAGGAGGCAAAGTTTCCCAAAATATTGAAATTCCCCTTGACTAATGTAATTAATTCTTGGAGAATGGGTCTAGGGAGGGAAAACTAAATACGAGGGTAAGAACTAAATTGAACAGATAAAGAAAGGTTGATGACCACAAACTCAGGGAAAAATCTTATGATGATATTAAAGGTGAATGGGTGGAATGGACTAAGATGAAATTGGTAGAAGGTAAAGATTCTAATCAGGTAAAGTTGTACTTGCATGCCCGATGAGGAAAAGGGACAAATAAATTTCCGAAAGAACTTGCACCGACTTTGGTGAGTTTGAATTTAGTTATCATATCTATACACATTATAATATTTTTACTGTTAAAAGCATAGTACCATATACAATATTATGTTATAAGAAATGATAGAGGACATGTCCAATAGTCAGTTTGAGTGCAACACCCATGATATTAAATCGGATGCCCTAACCAAGGTACTTGGGAAGGACTATACGGGAAGGCGAAGTGGTGTGGGCTCACATATGATAAGTACCCAATTACAGCACAATGCACCTTATGGATGAGATATCTGTAGTGAGGGGTGAGGGGATTGGAAGATGGTGCCAAGACAAAATGAGAGGTGTCAGAGCTTCAGAAAGACATGGAACTCCTGATAAATGACATCCAACAATTGGTTCGACTCTTTACTCAAAAACAGAGTTACTCCCATCGTATGCCTCAAACATTCCCATATCCTCCCCATGGAACATTCCCCTACCAAATGCCTCCCGATGTAACAATTCTTTACCAAACGCCTCCTCCCGGAACATTACCCTCGCAAAAGCCTACACCTAGAATATTACCTTCACGAAATTTCTCTATCTGGAACATTTAATGCATCATCATCATCCACACATGCTTACTTTGGTGAGGTTTATTATATAAGGAACTTGATGAATACTAGGGTTATTCGCACGTGCACTCTCATTCTCGTAGTTGTTAGAACACTTGTCCACACTCTGTCTTTGGTGATGGGTGAAGCTCAAATATTGATCGATAAAATATACTCTGGTTATGGAGATGAGGCGGGGTACGTTGACCACGAGGAAGGGCTATTGTTCATAAAATATACGAATTGTTGTATTACTTGACCTATTAATTTTTTGGTCAATTCTATTTGTTGAACAATATTTTATTTTGAACAAATTAGTAATATTTCAATTAACTGGGATATCTGTTTAGTTCAAATGAATTTCTTGTAATATTTCTTTTTAATCTAGTTGGGTGAATTTACTTTGATTTTTGTTTTGAATTTGTTGGGGTTTAAAAAAAATGGTTGAATTATAAACTAAAAGTTTTTATATCCAACCTATTTATATAGATGACTTGAATTTTAAAGGCTACTTAATGTCTTTCCCATGATACAAAGAGTGGATAGGGGAGAGTCACAGAGTATCAAAAATCATCTAGAGGGCATTCTGAAAATCTTAATAGTGATAATATTCCATGTCTGTGCAATCGTTGCATTAACAGAAAAACTTAGGTCTTTGGAAGATGATGAATTACATTTGCTAATATGGGGTGTGATTTAAGACTATAAGATATGGACATTCCATGGAGACAAAATGTACCATATGTTTTAGATGAATTATCAGTACATGATCACGTGATGGAACCCCACCATCTGGAAGTGGTGAATGATTCTCTAGCACATCGTCATTTGACTGACATAATTGATGATGCTTACGGAGTCCACCATGATCAAAACCACCATATTATGGATATGGATAATGTGCATTATGACCAATTCAATGAACAATTTGATTCTGAATTACCTGAAGCTCGGGAACACACATGGTTGAAAGTTGATGTGGCTAGACCTTTGATTAAAAATTATGAAAAATATTAATCAATATTATACGCAGTGATCGGCTTGCATAATCTGAGAATTCAATTTGTTTTTCGAGAAATGTCATAACTAAAATTCTTATTTCGGTTAAAGACATTCTCCTAAATGAGAACACATTACCAGAAAATTATCCTAGCTTGAGGAAGAGTTTTAAGTGTTTGTATTAGTCTTAAATCACCTCGGGACCCAAACAATACGCCTGAGTATACTATTTTGACTATTCCGATCTATTCGGAACCAACTGTGATCTCTAAATCATCATCTAAGCCCCTCTAAACAAATATCCCATCTCAAATTCATATAGTCTACACACAACACCCGATTAAGATATAACACTGTCAGGTTACTATAACTCGCTACGACGTGAAATAATAAATCACTATTCACTTAGTAATTATATTCAATAAACATTAATCATTTTTCTTTCCCGATTATTATTTTAATCAACACATGATATTTAATTCAATTAAATTATGTCACATGTGTAATTTCAAATAACCGAATCAATTAAATTTAAATACTCCGAAATAAAAGGGTGTTACATAGTTTCCCCTTTACAAAGGAATTTTGCTCTCAAAATTGGGACGTACCTGCGGTGAATAACTCTGGATACCGCTCATGCATGTCATCCTCCCTCTCCCACGTCGACTCGTTAATATTGTGGTGCCCCCACTGAACTCGAACTCGAAATAAGGGTACCACCTTAGACTGCAGCTGACGCTCAGTACGATCAAGTATTGTCATTGATCTCTCCTCGTTAGAGATATCTCGATGTAAGTCTATCTCCTCCAATGGGACATTCCAAAAATCCCTCTCGCTCCTCTAGTAACTCTCCACCGATGGCAAGTGGAACACATCGTGAATCTGTTGTAAGTTCCCCGTTAGTCCCAGCTTATATGCCACTGGTCTAATCCTCTTGATAATCAGAAATGGTTCCACATATCTTGATGCTGGCTTTTCTTATTTCCAAACCTCATAATGCCCCTTATAGGAGACACCTGCACCAACACCTGGTCACCAACCTCAAGCTCTATGTTCCTCCTATCCACATCGGTATAACTCTTCTTCCTATTATGGGATATACAGATGTGCCCTCAAATCAGCTCAATCTTGGTAGTGGTATCCTGAATCATATCTATCCCAATAGCTTCTTGTCCCCACCTCTAACAAATATGAGGGTGAATGACAAGGCTATCCATTCAGTGCCTCAAATGGTGCCACGTAGATGGTGAACTAGTAGGAGTTATTATACGCAAACTCCGCCAAAGGAAGGTATTGCTCCCATCAACACCCGAAATCATGTATGAACATTCTCACCATATCCTCAAGCATCTAATTAACTCGCTTTATTTGCCCATCTGTCTTTGGATGATATGTTGTACTCAACCGTGAATCTGTGTCCATGGCCTCCTGAAATATCTACCTGAAGTGAGACATAATAATCTTGTCCCGATTTGACACAATATTAATCGAAACCTCGTGTAGTCACACTATCTCAATAATGAACAACTGCGGATATCACCTCATCTCAAAATCTGTATGAAGTGGAAGAAAATGGTCCATCTTAGTCGATCGATCCACTATCACCCATATTGAGTTATGACCTCACTGTAATATCAGTGGCCCTGTAATAAAATCCTTGGAGATACTCTCCCACTTCCATACTGGAACCTCGAGTGGAAGTAACATCCTTGTCTGTCTTTGGTGGTCTACCTTCACTAGCTAGAAGGTAGCACACTTTGAGAAAAACTTTGTTATGTCCCGCTTCATTCTTGACCACCAATACTGCCTACACATATCCTAGTACATCTTATCCTCATTGGGATGTACCACAAACCTCCTTAGACCCATGTTACTCTGAAATCACTGAATGTCTCAAATACTCATCCTCTGGAACCATGAGTATCCCATTAAGGCGTAAACCTCCCTCTGAACTGATCGAATACGACTCTGCCCCATTAGCTAACAACTGGAAAACTCTATCATGGCAATACTGATCCCTTGTTTTCACTTTCATCACCCTCATAATAATCTCGTGCGTGAAAGCTAATATGGATATACATGCCTTAGAAATATCAGCGTTATTTCGAATCTCTCTCCACTTCGCCTTCCAAACCTTCGCTATCTCCCCATCAAGACATTGGCTAAATGTGTCTACTACCACATTAGCCTTCCCAAGATGATACTGAATATCAAACCAATAATCCTTTATGAACTCTCGCATCATGTTTTGATCCTTATGCATGAACATATACTAAAGTGATTTATGGTCCGTGAATAAGGTAAACCGCTCCCCTAAAAGATAGTACCTCCAAATCCTCAAGGCAAACGCAATTATTGATAACTCCAAGTCATGTGTTGGGTAATTCCTCTCATGGGGCTTAAGCATGCCCTCTCTTCCTCATGTAGTACACCCTAAGTCCCTGCAAGGATGCATCTGTGTAGAAACAGTACTCCACTCCTCCCTTAGGCTGTGCAAGTACATGTGCTGATGTCAATTTATCATTTAGTTCATTAAAAGATAACTAACAATGGTCGTCCCAAATAAAATGGCACCCCCTTGCAAATCAAATTTGTCAACAGATTGAAAATCCTCGATAAGTTCCAAATGAATCATCTATAGTATCCGTCCAGTCCCAGGAAGCTGTAAACCTCGATCGATTTTATGGGCTTTCCTCACTCCCTTACCACCGATAACTTGCTCGTATTAGTAGAAATACACCTACTTGACATAATGTGGTTAAAAAACTGCACCCCCCAATGCCAAATCCGACAATTCTCAAATTTGTCATATTACTAGTGATCTCGTAGTGTCTGTAAAATGATCTGTAGGTGCTCGGCATGCTCATCCCCATGACTAGAGTAAACTATAATATCATCGATG